>CM026183.1:7728125-9011899 GCA_014825925.1 Bombus breviceps | reverse complement strand
GTACGTTGTTGGTGTATCACGAAGTGTATATTAGATGTTTTTTAAACGCCTTGTTGTAACTTCACAATGGTACAGCCTTTGCGGTAATGAAATATAGTTGAAGATAGGTGGAAAATATGATATCTTATTTCTTGTTTTTTGTAGGAAAGCAATTTTAAAATTCGGTACATCGTCAACCTATTATATATCAAAGTTATTTATCTTTCTGGATTAAACCTGTGAATTGTGTTGCTATCTTCTTGAACATTCAACGAATATTAATAACATTACAAACATGTATATGTAAACTAATATTAATTACAAAACATGATGGATTTATCACTTGCTTTGAAAACATCTTCAAATCCATTATGTTATTCTCTTTTATTTTACGTCGAAATAGTTCTTTTTAGACATCGTGCGACACAAAAGTTGGAAAATCAACAAGGCTGCGTGCTGTTCGATTGTGAAATAAAAACGATAGAACTTCAAAACATAGTGTAAAACGTAACGAATCGAGAGACTGTATAATGCTTTTGATTTTTATGAAATATTTTATTTCGTCGATTCCTCCTTTGCGAGCTTCAAAGAAAAGGACTTTGACTTTCAAATCATCTTTGCTTTTAATCGTTAAGGGGGTAAGTTTTAAGCGCCCTTGAGCTTTAACCTTTCACATTATCCAACTTTTAAATGCTTACAGAGCACATATCTCTCTAGGTCGAATATCGATCCACCCTTTAAGCCACTTCTGAAATTTTTAAACTCTCGTCCCTTCAATTACACCAGCTTAAACTTTGGGAACTTCTCAAGTCTCGAATCACGACTTTTAATCTAATCCTTTGACATCCGACACTGAGTACAGACCACCGGTATTCGACTCCTGCACCTTCGAGCCTTTTCGATCATCGGACTCACCGCCAAGCTTTCTGTTATTCCCCTTTAAGCGTTCTCCACTCTTATTGATAGACTTGAAAACTCCATTAGCTTTCATATCAATAACCGAGCGATGTACCCAGCCACGGTGAATAATGAATTTTCTGTATTTTTTTTATTTTTATTATAACTTCTGTCATACGTGATGCTCGTCATCTAAAATTTTGGAAACACTATGTTTATTTCGAGAAACGAATCACATAACGTCGTCGTCATCGAAAGTTTCTGCATATATGAATCTAATCGTAGATACGTACGTACTGTTGGAATACGAATCTCTAGCTGCATCGTTGAATCCAATAGAATTAAAAATAGATTAGCTTTACAAGTCACTAGTATCAATAAATACTTAAATATCGGTATCTTTAAATGACAGCAATAATTTTAATCGTGGAAGAAATGAAATTTGACAAGTAGATAGATTACAAGTTATTCGACCATTCCACGTGAAACTATGAAATTGCAATTTATAACTTGTAACTTGTAACTATCGATTGCCTAACATTACTAACTGGTAAATTATTGCGCAAGAGATCGCATAACGTGATGTCATCGTCAAAAAATGTATCACATAAATCATATAAATCCCTCCATACAAATATATCAAACGTGATTGGATTTTTGATAACAGCTGCCTAATCACAACGTAATATTGCTACCAAAATTTATTCGTGCCTAAATCTTTCCATGTAAATATATATACAGTACCAGCGCTGCGCAATAAATTCGATTACAAACATATCGCGTGTAATTCGCATGCAACGAATGCAAAGTGCTTCGAAGACCAAAGATTTGGAGCAAGAAACGAAGAACCATGTTTTTTTTTTAAGTAAAAACGACAGGAAAGTAAAATATCGCTCATTCCTATCTCCTCTGCTACTCGTTTCACCTTGTTTTTCTTCTGTAGTATGCTCGGGACATTTCCAAACGACTCGCCGTAGAAGAAAGAGTTCACGCAATTTCCTCGAGCAGGAGGTTGACTTCAATAAGCAATCTCGATGGGAAAAAGTCGAGACGATAAGTAACGCGGAGGCACAGTGTTGGACAGGGGTGGACACCCCGGTAATTAGATGTCGCGCTCGACGTCGCGATAATTAGTACGGATTGTTTTTCTCCCTACGGCAATTATCGTAGTTCGTGTGTCGTTTCTTCTTCGGTCGAGGACAACGAATAGAGTTCGCCGGCTCCGCGTCGTCGTCGTCGTCGTCGTCGTCGTGCCGTGGGGCAAGAAAATGGGGCGGAAAGGAACGCGCGTATGACACAGACGAAAATAATTGTGGTCGGTTAGGACGCTGGGAAAAGTTTGTCCCGTTTTGTGGAAGTAATTACACTTTTACGTCGCTGGTGTACGGGACTCGGCTTTGACGAACTCTCTGGCAAGATTGAATAGCCCCGTCTGCCCCTGTTTCATTTTTCTTTTTCTCTCCATCTTTGCCCTCGACGCACCCGTTCGAACGTTGCTTAATTCGCGTAATCGTCCCCTCGTGGCAAAGTTTCTTACAACTGGATTTCTCTCATTGTTTTTAGTTATGATCGATCTTGAAATCTAGTTGCAACTGTATCTCGTTTAAGGAAATACCGTTCAATCATAGGAATTCTGCGATGGCAATCAAAATTCTTTATGGAGTTGTATCTTGATTTGCATTTGCCCGATTTTTTGGTTACGCGGTTCCTCTCGTCGCTCTTAATCACCGTTGATCTCGAAATCTGGCCGTTACAAAGTAATCTGTCTCGTTTAGAGGAGCTGAGATTCTTCTTGGCTATAGAAATTTGAATTCTTGTACATGGATACACCTTGATTTACTATGTATCTACGTCGTTCGTATTCGCACACTGTAACTGATTCGTACATAAATACGGAACGTTACATTCTACACGTTATATTCTACAACAGATCAGTTATTTTATCTACGTCTGTTAACATCCAAGACTGTTTCGTACAAATTACAATTTATAAGCGACGCTATCGAACGTTTTACGAGGCTGTTGGTAATTTCTTAGGAGCAAAGATTAACGGTGGTTCGACCGTTTCAGTCGAGAAGTTTTTCTATGTACTGCGTTAGGGTAGTTCTAAAGTTGTCGATGCTGTTATTTAAGTTTCAAACGGCCTTTCTCTCCCCGCGTTTCCCAGAGTCGATCCTCAAACTAGTACGTTTAATTCCACGGGAAGTTTTTCGATTACACCGAGTCACCAATCGACGTAACACATTACGCTCAATAGGGGTGGTAGCTCTACACGCCGGCCCTCGAGTGTCTTGAAACAGCGATAAAAGCGGAGAAAGCTTCCTTTCCGCTTGGGCAAAATAATATTGTTCCATGGCTCTTTCTGTTAACGTGATCGCTCCTGACCGATGGCATCGCGCGCAACATTTTACTTTGATTAAAATCGAGTGAATCGATTGGAAAATTGAGCGTGAAAACTATTAACTGCCAGCTACTCAGTCGATCATCATGCAATTATCAAGCTTCATTTGCAAACATTTATGCGATCGAACGACGTTTATTATATTATCTCTTTTCTTCTACGATATAGACAGTTGAAGGTAATAGAAGTTGCAAAATTCGAATACTTGGAAGTAGTTTTGCCTTCGTCTACTAAACTGTAGGATTTCTAAGTTTTTAATGTTAACTAAATAACAATAATGGTAAATAGAATAAAATGCTAAATAAGAAAATGCTAAATCCAACCCATCCAGATAATTTTCTTTCGATCTCACGAATAACGAAGCTTCTAAATTTATAATTCCAAGTAGTAATTTTCCTTTGATCCTTTAGATCGGCAAGTTTCTGAATTTTAAAGAGTGAAGTAGAAAATTAAGATCCGGGAGGAAAGGTTGGAAAATTTTAGAGTTAATAAGAAACATTTTTAAACCGGGTGAAATTCTAAAATTGAAAAGACGGAGGCCCATGTCCGCGTAAACACTAATCCGCGTTCCAAGCAGGCAAGAGTTCTAGTTTCTTTGAGATTCATACACACATCTACCGCCTGTAAAAACTTGAATTGGCTGCTCTCGCTGTGCTTCACCAAAGCAAAAGTTTCTCTGGGTCTTATCCTGAATCTTTCAACCGCTTTTTCACGATGATCTTGAAGATTTTTTTTGCAAGCGACGCTCGAAAACTCGTAACGTCCTACGTCATTTTTTCACAACGTTTTTCTACAATGACGTTATATGGCGTTATACGAAATTTAGAAGAATTAGGTTTGCTTGATACGAAGCGAGAATTTTTCAAGTTTCGCGACACGGGTCATATCGGAAGATTACCAGAAGATAAACTAGTCTGCGAATTGCTACGGTTCATTAATTTAGTTTTTCCTTCTCTATCGGGGTAAGCCAATAAAATGAAACGGCCGTGACCCAATCGAAGACTTCGTAAGCAATGTATTGTAATTGTACACCTAGCCGTGCCAGTTTGATTGGATCAAGAATGTAATCCAGTTGATAAGTCATTGTATCAATTTGTCTTGTCTGTTTGCTAAGAACACGGTTCTTTTACGTTCAAGACAACCGAACTTCTTTCAATATACTCTATATATTCTCATTAATGATAATAAACGTTGGAACTCAAAGAAGTCAGTCAAACTTTCTTAGTTATCTATTCTTCGACTTCTACCGTGTCAACGTGACACTAAATTCCCATGAAATGGCAACACGTGATACAATCAGTTCCTGCAAAAGACATCATCGACTTTACTCGAAAGAACTCTCCTTCAAACCCGTAATCCTGTCGACAAGCTGACGATATATATCAATTGAGAGTTCAGCGAGAGCACGGCTGATCCTTTACGTTCAATAGCTTCTAGTAAACATTAGAATTCAAGAAATAACTCGAGTTATCTACTTCGGAGAGAGTTCCCTCCGTTCTTCGACTTCGTCTTCACGACCTAAATTCCCCATGAAATGGTAACATGTGATAGGATCAGTATCCGCGAGACCACCTTTAAAGCAACTCGAAATAACCGTTCTTCCTTCGACTCACGAGCGCTACACCGTGGCGATATCAAGTTCCACGAGCATTGAATCTAAATCGTGGCGTCCATTACGGCTCGAGTCCTCGATCTCTGCACACTATCTTCTCTTTGACAATCGCGAGGAGAGAAACAATACGATGAAGCACCGAAGAGCCTTTCCATTCGTTCCACTGAGACCAGCAAACGTTTTCACGAACCCTTTCCTTTCCATCCAGATTTCTCGACGTCGAGGAGAACTAGGAATTTTCCAGGCGACACGTGGAATCTTCGGCGTCTATCTTCGCTTCTAAATCGTTGAGCGTACGGACAGAAGCTTCGCGACGACAAAAGGAGAAGGAAAGAATCATTAATTGAATTAAGTCGAAGCTGACGCGAATTTATAGCGTGCCAGCAGCTCGTAAGCTCCGTGGAAAATGATTGTAAAGAGGCAGCGTCAGAAGCTGCAGGAAGTACGTAGCCGCTTTCTTTTTCCTTGCGGAAGAGGAAGCGTGAGCCGAGGCAATAAAGGGGAACCCCGTAAGCCGGTTCTCGAGCGGCGTTGTTTAACAATCGTACGACCGTGATCGGATCAAGACGGCTGAACTTTTAAATCCTCCCTGTTCTTGACTTTCACCCTGGAGAACGATGCAAGAGATTGTAACTTCGTCGTTCTTCCACTTTCTCTAACAGATCTACCGAGCCGTTAAGTTCGCATTTCTTACGTCTCTACCTTTTCCTTTTTGCTCGCAAATTTCTTTACTTGGTGGAATTGTAAGAACGCTCTGTCGGTTACCGCAGATGTTACGTCGTTATAGAGAATAATTATTGATACATTGTTTCGACATTGTTTATTAATTTTAGTGAGAACAACGTTAACGATAGAACTACCAAACCAGTCGAAACGATTGGTGTCAAATATTTTATCCTTGCAACTACTTAAGACGTACAGGTATTTCTGGTGATATTAACGTTCACTGCTTCGATTCTAATTAACTATCAATGACATATTTGGGTACGTAATAAATTTTGGTGCTTTTAACGCTCATCGACATACGATTCAACAGTTTCAATTCATTCTGTCTGTGACGGCACTCGACAACAAATACCACCGGACGGACCAACTAGTGCCGGACGACGGCAGCGCAGTGGTTAGCGCCTTAGGTTACGGACGTTCGGGAACCCGGGTTCAAATCCCGGCGACCGGAATCGATTTTTCTTTCCACGATTCTTAAATGAGAAGAAAATGCAGCAGTACCTACCCTAGCAGCGACTCTACACCAGCAGCAACAGCACTATCACGACGATTATTATCGCGCCTCATGTCTAATTAAAATATTCAATCGATCGTCGTTATTCATAATTTCCTGGTCCGTTTTTTAAACTCGTATCTCCCAATCCAAATTTTTATTCCAACAAGCGTTACTATTATAGCGTTATGTTAGTTATTATTGGTCGTAACACGGTGTCGAATAAAATATATGTCAACGTTATACGTACTTTATATTCGGTAATCCTCGCCGAAGAATCGAAGCTATGTACGGTATTCAAAATGATTTTGTTAGAGACACAGCCAGTATTGACTAAAAAACAGAATCCCTGCAACTCGATATTATGGAACAAGAAGAGATCAAGAGACATCTTAAGCGTTGTTTTATATTGAGATTCAGGACGATCAATAACAAGCACGATGCACTTACACTCGGTGAAGAGAGCACGATTTTCAAAGTGTCTCAAATTAATATCGCGTTCAGGATGCAATGGAGATCGCCGTGGGAAGGGAAGTTTCCCGACGAGCTTCGCCCCCGTTTGCCCGTGAATAATTAAAGTCGAATAAGCTCGTGGAAACGAGGGACGATAGAAATCGGCGAGTACCGTGCCGAAAGCTATTAAACGGCAGAAGTATTCAAAATTACGCAACCAGCCGGTGCATGATAGAGACAGAGAAAATGAGACCGCGGGTAATTCTTCTCGGAAGATAGAGACAGGAAACGCGTGAGAGTTTCAGTGGGCAGGAAATGCGAAATCGACCGGGCGAATCGCCTCGCGAATATTCGTTTGAAAGTCGAATACGAACAAAAGGACGAATGTTCGTTCGCGACATCGGATATCCTCTGCGGAGGCCAGGTTTGCGTGCATTCGCACCACGGGGACCGGAAGTCCGCGTTATCCACGGTTCGTCGCACGGTTCCAGCCATCGTGCGGCTCTGTCGCTGCAGAAACTTGAAATCTGCCTCGGAAATCGATAGTCTTGCCTACAGTGACGGACATCCGAGTATTAGTTTCCAAATTAACCGTTATTTCTTATGTCTGTCAAAATTCCAATCATATCGTATAGAATCTGATAACGTTAAAACTCCTAATAATCTTGAAAACTTTTCGAGTCTTGAAAGTCGTTCGCCTAGATGTGTTTCCGACACGTTGAACTTTCTGTTTGGATCAGCGCGTTCGAAATGTTTGTAAAATATTGACTACGCGCGAAGATCTCAAGGCCTTATCGAAATAGCCGAAGCGTCCAACATTTCCAAGACTTTTGAGATTCCCAACGCTTCCGAAACCTTCGGAAGTTTTAGGCTATCGAATCCTGTTCGAAGTGATTCGAATTTTTCGCCGTATGAGCATATTCGGTGTGCCGCGACGATCCATCACCATTTGTCCAACCAACGTGGAAATCTGCCAGCGACACCATTCGAAAACTCCAGGACGAAGATTTACGCGTTCGATGTCAGATGGAGCCGCAACAAGAGACAGTTTTCGAGTCTCATCCCGGTAGGGATGTTCGCGGCGTGCTTTCCGCGCGTCGACCCTTGATCGTTCGCGATAAAAAGAAAACAAAGGGCGGAGAAAACTGGGGCTAGGAGAACAGGAGAGTGTGATAAATTTGGAGATGACGGGGGCAATGTTGTTTCGCCTCGATGCGGATAAAACACGGCGGCAGGCGCTTTGTAACGCCTGGCGGATAAGCAAACGTTGTCTTTGATCGGCGAATCTTCGGGTTTCTGGCGATGTTTGAAGTTCAGAATGGAACAAGCTCGGCGGGAGGGAGCGTTCCAATGTTGCTTTTTACGAAGCAAACCCGTCCCGGTCCTGTTTTCGCCGTTTTCCTTTCTCACAGAAAATCGTTTCTACGGTCAGCGGCCGTTTCTACGAAATTTCAAATTGTTTGCGGCTACAATAGAATACCTGTTGATCCGTTTCGACGCTCCTTCATTCGATCCGGACCTGGTTCTCAATTCAAAACTCTAAATTCGTTCGCTACTCTTGTTTCGGAGAATATCGATGTGTAAATCGATGACTTTCCTGCCCGATGTACAGTGCTTAGGAAAATAATAGAGCACAAAATATTTTGAAACTTCGTTAGCAATGTATTGGCACAGGCGTATCACGATTATATTGGTAAAATCGGAGGCGGAATTTGTAAATGCACAAAGAAATGACAAAATATTTATCGCAAACGTATACTTTGTATTCGTTACATTATTCGCTGTTATTTGCTATTATTCGCCATAATGATTTGTGAGGTCAAATTTAGCACTAATTATATGTGTAAGACTACTCTTCGTGCTGTATGCTAATTTTTTATTAAATCTATATTTTTGATCACACGAATAAATGCCTTCAAACTTCTATGTAGTTTTTTGGATTGATTTCAAATTTTAGCAACATAATTACAATTTTCATTATCAATTCTAAGCGTAACATCTACAGATCCAATCATGTAGCATGTCACGATAAGGAAAACGAACAGTACTGTAAATTACTATAATACAATGACTGTCGTTAAACGTGCATGTTTTCATTCGCTTATAGGATATTTTGATCAAGCCAGTGACACGAATTCTTCGGCGTGTTTCGTTCATGTTTGAATGCGAGCTTACTTGTTGCAGCTTGCATTTCCACTATGTAACCTGAAAAATCCGTGAGCGGCTTAACCTCCACAGCTTACGAGGAAGAATGTAATATGCATATTACGGAGACAGACTATCGTTGTTCCCCGTGTCCCGGAATGTCCCGCTTTCTGTTTTTCTCACGCGAGCAAATATCAAATACTATTTCTGATACGATGAAATGTCGTGCATGACGCGAAAAATCTTGGGTCGACGTACGTCATTACGATACCGAGAAATGGTAGCGTTCCAATAAATTGATTAAAATTGACATTCGAATCGTTTCTCTTGCAAGAGTTCGACATAGATTTTCACGTCCAGTTGCTAGACACAGCGAACGATCTACTCTTGTTACTGGCCATAACTGTCAGGCTATGTTGTTTAATCTTGGCCTGGCCATTTACAATTTGAAAGTAGAAGAAAATTTGATCACGTCATATTTGTACGCAAAGTATTCCACGGTATAATAGCCTGTCCATAAATTATCGGAAGTTTCAAAGTTAATATTCCAGCTTGAAACTATGACCTTTTATATGTTCGGCCTCGTTATTAGAGAAATACATTGTTTGGCTATCTTACTGGTATTAGTCGTGTGGTCATCAATACTAATAACGTGTATTCCTCTATCGACATATTCTGTCAATTTCCCCATGCAATCGAGGAATAGTTATATCGTGCCTCGTTGTAATATTTATCTTTCCAACTAGATTTATCCCATAAATAAATAAATAAATAAATAAATAAATAAATAAATAAATAAATAAATAAGTAAAATACCGGAGCGAAACTTCCGTTGTACCATGCCGTGAAATACCGTGAAACTCGAGCTTCAACGATCGCTCAGAATTTTCATACCCTGAATACGGAATTTAGCGATGGCACAAAGATGAAACTGTATGAAGCTGTATGAAGAGACGAAGAATAATTCACGTGTTGCAGCGTGGCTGGTTACGGTTGTTCGTATTTGCCATCGTAAGCTTACACGTGTTAGCGCGTATTTATACGCGTATGTTAATGCATGGTAATTTCCCGAGGAACACGCTCGGTACACGCCTCGACGTGTATACACAAATTCATAGCGAGCTTTATTTTTATATTTTCCCATACTTCACGGTTTATCCAGGGTTGACAACGTACGTAACCGCCATTTATCACCGACGGATGACTTCCGCCACGAAATCCATGTTCATCGCCGCGCTCCATACCTAATCATCGATCCATTCGGACAGATAGCCTATCCGGATACCAAATGTTCTCTCTCGTTCGACTCGCGTTCCTCTGTTCGGTAGTTTTCGCTGATTAGTTCACGATGAAATGGATACCCTTTCTATTCCACTCCCGTTCTCTGTCTTTGTACTTCTCCCGACGTTTCGAATCGATAAAACCGTCAAAATAAGTGTATTAGTCTCTTCGTGCTAAACGTCAGCAAAAATTCCAACAACGAATAAGAGAGATCGTGAAAATTCCGTGGAATAAAATAAATCATCTCGGCAAAATTTGAAACCAATTTGAAAATATATATACGATAAACATTACACAATGGTCGTAACTATATTTAACAGAAATTAATACGCATGAATAGCGATCTTAAACATACATAACAATCGTTAAATGTGGTCTAGCAAATACTGAGATTTAACAAGACTGTTTAAATACGTCGGTGAATCTGTAAATGAAATGTATACTTGTACTAAATACCTTGCAATTTCCACGTATACTTTCAGATTTGTTCCAAGCTTTCTTCTCTTTCGCTTTTAATCTCTTTCGCTGTTCGATTGGCGATTCGTCGAGCAATTTTCCACTGGAAAATTCTTTGCAACAATAATCCGTCGAACACGGTCAAGATATCGATAGAGATCACTGTATTTGCAACAGTTTGAAAGTCTCCGGATACCTACGCATGATAATGTTCATAACGACACGTTACGAGAAAAAGACAAACAGGAAAAAGACAGAAAAGAGAGAAAAGAAGTAAATGGAGGAGAAAGAATCACTGTGGATAGAACGTGGAGAAAACGTGAAAGTTGAAAGAGGGCGGACAATTGGAGAGTAGAAAGGGATGAAAATGAAAGGGGAAGCAGGACTATTTCCGACTTGGTTTATGTTTTATGCGCGATGGCAAAAGAGGCTTGCAATGGGCCGTACACGCGGCTATCGCGCAGTCAAAGTGACCGTGAGATCGGGCAAATTGTTTGAGAGCTTTCAGAGCTTTCGTTTCGGATTAAACGTTCGCGGCAGGCCTGCTGCAAGGGTTGTTGATGTAAGTGGGTTTTTAGTAGCCCGCGTTTCAAGTAGTTACCGCGAAGATGAAAGTGACACGGAATTGTTAGAATTAGCCATTCGAGAGGAATTGCTTAATAGGTTTTACGAAGATGCCCTGGGTAACAATAAACGTGAATCCATTCTGGATTCAATCTACATTCACATTCTAATTTGCATTTTAACATGCACCGACGATATACGATTCGTCTATTACGAACTCTTATCTTTATTGAATATCGCGACATGTTCGCAATTTCGACAGAACGCAACTGACAAGGAAAGATACCCAACTCGTAAATTAAAAAAGCTATGAAACTTCGGGGACATGTGGAGGATCTATAGATATAGATATGTAGCACACAATTTTTTTTTCTTTTTGGCTGGCCAAATTCATTCTAAAGGGATGGAATTGACCTCTGAAAATCCGAACATTTTTCTATCTGGCGTTATAAATCGTCATAACATTGATCAATTTTTCACCAACCGATAGTCCCAATTATAGGAAATAAATTTTGTCCGAAAACTTTTCCGAAAATTTTTCTACACTTAGCGAACGAGCAATTATTATTTAATTATATTATATTAATTAATTTAATTAATGTAATTATATTATAATTATTTGATATGTTTCTTAAAATTGTTGGGAGATAGAGTACCTTCTATGTTGAGATACATTTAACATCAAACAATTAGCAGAATCCTACATGGAAAGTCCCCTCCGCGTACGTAAATATTTCTTATTTCTTTATTTGTTGTAACGCAAACAGAAGTTCCGAAAATTCTTTTACCCCCACGCCTGTGCCTGCCAATAGCTTTTGTATCTACTGTAAATCCGAGAATAATAGATTAACGGAAAATATTCCCATTCCTTTTCATCGAATCTTCTTCGAGAAAGATACGCCCAACGAAAAAGTCAAGACACCCAGTGCTATTCCATTGCGCGTTTCGTCATCAAAAATTGTTTCACGAAGAACACGTCACCGGAGAACGATTCATTTCTGGTAATTTCGCAATTACATTCTCGGACGAGCAAGATGTGCTGCGTGGAGCAAACACAGTGGCACAGGTAGCCCAGTAATCTGTTTAGCTGAAAGCCGCGCGGCTCGTAATATGTTACGGGGTAAACGCAGCGAAACGATATCGTAAAATTGCTGTTTTAAAGGGGAGGAGGCATATTGTACAAAGGAAGCGCGCGCTTGCGAACATTCGTTTCTTTCGCGTCGTTCGCGTCCCACGATAACTGCAAATGCGAATTTTAAACAAGTTTCCCATTACTGCCTGCCACTTCCGAAAGTCTTTCTAATTTCTTCCTGATAGACGATGGCGGTCAAAGAGTTGACCGGTTTGATTTATGAATATCGGAAACGCCTTTCGGGATAGCTGTTCGTTGTTTAATTTTCAGCGATGCTGTCAGGCGTAAGTAATTGGTACAAAATACGATGAATAAATATTAAATGAAAACCGTTCTGATAATTAATTATCGAATAACGATATTGATATTAGAATACATATAAATATATAAACACGATATATAAATAGTATCCGCAAAATAAATTTCTGCGGTATTATTGTTAATTAAAGTTAGTTTATACGAAGCGATCCTGTCGTTAGTTCACATCGATAAACGATGTAGTAGATTTGAAGAATATTTTTATATTTCAAGAATACAATACGAAGGAAGTATGTCGAAGAGTTACCCCTTGGAGATGGGCGAGGTTTGGAGTTATAATAACAATGTTTATTTCATTGCAATGATTTAGTGGTACTATGAAGCTTTAAAGCTGTGATACGACAGTTCATCTACGCTGATACGATTTGTACACGATTCTAACTAATACTCTCGTTTTCTTTTCGTTAAATGCATCAGATTTTACGAGTTCTTTTACCAGCGCGCAGAAAACGCATGTGAACAGTAGCTCCAGTTCCAAGTAGAATTGGCGATATCTTAGATTAGAGGGAACGGAAAATTTCCAGAAAGTTTAAAGCTCTGTTTTCTTCTTCCAAACACTTCGCGTGTAACAAATTCTCCCTGTGGTATCCATGTGCGTTCTACAAATCGCTCTATAAATCACCTATTATAAAAATTCACCACTCCTATAATCACGCATCGTTCTCAATTCTACCTCTTCTTAATTTCATCTTCATTCGAATAAACACATATTCACGGCCACTTTGCATTCGTATCTTTGTTACCCAAGTAATAATACAGATAACACGGGCAAAAAGCTGTGGACGAACAGTGGAAACGATGGATGGGGTGAAAACGGGCGGTTGTAGAGGGTGGGCAAAGAAGAGAGAAGTCGAAGTCTCGCGGCACGAGGGTTGCGCGAGCAACCGAGCCACTCGTTGGCGCAACGGTGTCGTTAGATCTTAATGACCGACAACGATGCTTCAGGACGTTTCGACAAGCAAAACGAACGGCGGTGGTGAAACGAATGGTGCCTGGAGGGACGAAGACGGCGCAGAGTGTTCAGGCTGGTGCGTCTCGAGGCGTGAAGGGTGCTCGTTCGCAAAACGTGGTTCTTGCCAGAGAACGTAGACCGCTTCCGGCTACGTGAACGTAATCTCACGTACCTATGCAGATACGTGTATTCGCACATGAATGCGGAAATAGGAACAATTTATGTACGTATTTGTGTTATACCGTAAACATGTTGAAATTTCCTCGGCGCTGTAATGGGACCGAGGTATCATGATTACGTTAATAATAATTTAAAATAAGATTGAAAATGGTCATAGAAATTACATGATACTTAGTACAAGCGTATATTTCAGAGATCACAAAGGTATTTAAACAGACGATTATCCATTGTATTACTATTGATCTCGATATTTACTGGCACCATCCATAAGACGTATTATACTAGATTTAAGATGACTTTTCATAGTGTATACTTTTATTCGATATATGTATACAGTAAATATCCTGTAACTTCCGTAGTATTAGTATAGATTATAGATTTATAATATTCCATATAGATTGTAATATTCGTTAAAATACCGATATAGTTCAGACCGCCGTGTTTCGTTACAGCACTTATGAAAGTTTAAAGAGTTCCGTATAATGTACACATAGAATATTCATAAAAATTTTCTCTGGTAAATATTCAAACACTTTTATAAGCCACTGCACATATATGTTCAACAAGGAAAGTCATATTACGTAGGCAATGTGCGTTTTAAGGCCATTGCCGGAGATTCAGTTTTCCCTGGAATCCACGGGAAATTTACTTGGCCATGCTCTGAAATCAGAATTTATCGTCGAAGGGAAGGAAGTCCATTTCCCTGTACAAAAGAAAATAGTCCGCGTGTTTTATTTTCGTTTGACGTCACGGGAAAATGGCTGTTCGTCTGGTTTAATTCGGTGGTTCTTTCGGGGTGGTCTTCTTTGACACAGAACCCAGAGAGCGAACCCAGCCGTGACAAAAGAGTCCTTGGTTAACTTTTTCGCTGTTTAGATTTTTCCCCGTATATGTTAGTCTCCTTTTTATCGCGGTTATTACTTTAATACTATGTTTGATGTAAAAGATTGAAATATTATACAGCCGGTCGGTCTTGTCGGCCGGTATGATATTTTCAGTTAAAATTGCGCTTTAACGTAAGTACAGCTTAACTATTAAAGAGACGAGATTCGATCTCTTGCACCTTATATTTCAATATCAAGCGATGAAAACAGTTTACAGTGTTATTGATCACAACTGCAAACAATAATTTTTCTACGTTTCACCTGGTATCGAATAACAAAACGTTTGATCCCATTGCTTTAACTTTATAATAATCGTCAAGGATTAAACTCGAGTTACGTGGATCGTAGTATTTGTTGAAATTTGCATACGAATCTCTTAATATTGGCGAATCTTCCTCTATTCCTTAAGACATTAGATTTGCATTTATCTCTATGGAGGATATTGGATTGTTGCTCGATACCAATCTTAATCCACGTTACGAGTCTGACACGATATTCTAACATAAGGGGTTAAATGTTCTCAGTGAAAACAGCGGGATAATTCGAAAGAGATTCAAACTTGTCCAAGCTATCTGTCCGTATACATGCTAAAATTCTGTCACTGCGATAGAGCTTCTGCGATATCATTTACGTCCAAATGTACGTAGTTCCATCGAAGTATCTGGCCTGCAACAGCGATATAAAACGCTTAAGCTAAGTCAAATTTCACGCATGAATTACGAAAGCGAAGGGGAAACGAGCGAATGAAAACACGAACCTGACGAACAACGAAACACACAAGCTTTGAAGAATACAGGCGATCGGATCGACAAGATAGATAGAGTCCGACACTGAAATTGAATTTTCAAACACAGAAGTTCAGTTCAGGACTAATCGTAGAGGACTTTATCTCGTAAACGTAGCTTTATATGGATTTGTGCGTACGTAGTTAAAGGAAAGGAACAAAGTACTCAACACGAGATGAAATTAAGAAAAAGTTCGAAACATTATCGATAGGCCGAGAAGAAAATGATACAACGAATATCTTTAATCCGTGAATAAAGTTAAATTCTGATACAGAAATTTAGACGGTGTTCTTAAAAAAAGTCAGAGATTCATTTTGGCTGACGAACGGTGGAAATTCACAAAATTGGCTCGCGTGTAGTGGAAGTTCACAGATTTTCGATCATCCATAACGGAAATTTGCAAAATTTAGATCACGTGTAACGGAAGTTCACAAAGTTCTCGATCACGTACGGTGCACAAATGCTAAAAACTTTACTTCTCGTAACTATAATCGTTTGCCCGTCGATTCGTCTACACATTAACCCTCTCGCCTACAACATCGTGTAGACGTAGGAGACTCGTGGTAAGAAAATCGAGTAACATAAATAAGACGTGGCAAGCTCGTGGTTTGTAGTTGGAGGGTAGATGTATTCAGAAATTGTAATAAAATATTATTGACGTATTCTTTAATTCGAGTTATTTATTTCTCGTAGGTTCGCAATTATTTATCAAATATCTTGCAAAATTAAACCAGTTGTATCTTACACGTGCCATAAGACGTGTGAGATTATCATAACTTCGAACGCTTGGCCGAACCGCGAAATGGCTCGACGTGTGACCGAACTCGCCGTTTATAAGACACGCTATCGGAACTTAAATCATAAAGCAAGTAGTTCTAAGATAACTTACTATACACAGCCATAAAAATGTAGACATTCGTAATAAAAATCTCTGAGTAGATGTGGTAATACTAGGAATAGTAAATATTAAATTACCATTTATTAATATTAATTTTAATTTACAAATATTAATTTATCGTTTCAAGCGTTTATCTCTCTTTCACAGTAGAAATAGAAGAGAAAAATACTCATACCATTTTTCCCCGAATCTCTCAATTACGATCGAAAAATATCGTATTTGTTTTACTAAATTACTTGTATTTTTGAAATTGAGCATCGATCCACCATAGACATTCCAACTTACGCACATTAATTTGCAGTTTTAACGAACGTTGTCCCGTATCCGGGACGTTCCGAGCCATTAATTTAATGATCAAAAACGTGTTAGTCGGCTAAATCGATTGCCCAGTGAGTATCGGTTAATCGGTTTAGCTGATTTACCGGTTAACCGCGTCAGCAGCAATTAAAACGTGCCACTGCTAGTAGAAGAACGATTTTATACGGACCACGGTACACGGTCATTTGCACCGAGTTGGAACGCGTGAAAACGGACATCGAATGTACTCGTTCGAATGTCAGTTAACGTTTACGGACGGTTTTCTTGCAAGCTCGGACAAAGGTATTATTGAAATCTGCAAGCTCAGGTTTCAACTAGTTCCAAAATTCAAGAATGCCGCTGACAGAACCAAAGGGAATCAATTTGCTTGCACATTTCCAGTGAAGGGAACATTGAAATCTTGTTAGCTTCAATTTAATGATGGAAACAGAAGTTTGATCGTTTTAATCCATCAAGGAATAAGATTATCTTTTTCATTAATGAATATAATTATTCGTAAGATTGTGGTTTTTGAAGATGAAAATGAGTGTTTTGTCATTGCTTTTTTTTTCGCTCCAAGGTTATTCTTGAATAATTATATCAATTATATTTTTGATGCGTTAAACGAGTTTAGAATTCAAAGATGCAAGAACAAGTAGTGTCAGGGTGAATAATTTATTGGAATTTACAAGCTATTCTTGAATATATTCGGAATTCTAAAATATAGATGGGTAGCTGGATTCCCTGGAAACAATTTCTCCGTAAACTAAAGTGGAGGAGCTATTGAACTCGGCAACCTTGGATTGAAAACGATTCAGAATTCAAGAACATAGCTGTTGGATCCCGAGGAAAATACCTCTCTGGCAGCTCCGGCGAAAGAGACCTTGAAATCTGCAAGCTCAGGTTTCAACTCTACGACAGAAATAAACTGAATTCGATAGTTTTAATAAGATCAAGTTTTAATAGATTCAGAATTCAAGAGATTGCGTTGTATTCTGTTATATATATATTCATTCGATGCATTTTCCTACCTGCGCGAATATAAGTTTCGTATAAAAATCCACAGTTCGATCACAACCCATTACTTTCTTTATGTTCTATATCTTTATCGCAACGTTTTTAATAAATGTTTCGTCGATCTATGTACATTCACACGACGACGCTTTCATATTATTTCCAGTTATAGGATACCTTAATGACGTTTCTACAGAAACTTCAAAAATATTCTATAACGAGATTATCTCTTTAAGGATTGTCGTGTTCCATTCGAAACCGAAGAAACGGAACGTCGTGAAAGTTTCCGACCGCCTTCGCTGGCGAGTAAACTTTTAAGCGAATCCTGAAAATTCCATCGCTCTCGGTAATCATAATGAAATATATTTTCACAGGGAGCGGAGCTGTTGCGTGAGATTATTGTCTTGGCGTAAATCTGCGCCGCGAATGGAGTTACATCGCAGCGAGCGATCGACAATTTGTAATATTGATCGATCAGGGGCGAAGATTCAATCCGCACCGAGACATCGGTGTGAAAGGCCCGCGGAAAATGTGGCCCGGTACCAGTTCAGCCGTTGAATGTACATTTCCATTCTTCCTCCCAGTTTATCCGTTGACCCGGCAGAACGACTTCCGGCTCGTGAAGCTTCCACGAAGCGACCAAAGAAAAATCGAGAGGAACAAAGATGTATGATAAAGTAGGATTATTTGAGACAGATAAGTTTCAACAGCTTAAGGTTTAACCTTAATCCTTGTGCGAAATGATCAAACTTAGTGTATATCATGAGACGGGAATTATTGATCAAGTATCATACCCTGGCTGAAAAAAGATAATAATAATTAGAAAAATAAGACAATAGTAATTATACCCTGCTAGCTGTGGAAGAGAAGAAATCTTTGGGAGAAACTCGAAATCAGGTGTAAACGGTAATTTGAGAGAAATTGGAGAAGGTGAATTCGTAGAAAGAGAGATACTTTTCTGGAAAATGCTTCACACGAAAATTATATTACCCTACATGGTATTTTCGAGTCGAATATATCGTTAATGCCATAATGGATTAATTAATTTAGCCTTTGCGAACTGCTAGTAAGCCGCAGGAAGAAGCAGTACTAGACGTTTAATCGTTGGTTTCAGAGGTGATAACGATCAGCGGAATTTCCGAGGAAAATCGTTCGACGAGTCCGCTGATTGAACAGAGAAAGAGACGAGCACAGGCTCATGAAGGAATTCGAATATTCGTGGACACCTTTTACGAATGTATTGTGCAATTTCATTAGCACAGTTATCAGACTATCACGATTGTATTGATCAAACTCGAAAGAAATCTCAATGTATATAAGTTGCAGAATATTCGATACAAATCTATATTTTCGCAGATGACAAAGGTATTTAAACAGCCGATTATCCACCGTATTAAATAAATTTTCCATGAGACCGTATTTAACATTTATTTTACAGGTTTCCCGCACTCGCCAGCAACGAGAACGGTCGAAATCGCTTTGAAAAGAGATTCAAAGAAGCCAAGGCGTTTGACACGATGAAAAGTGTTGCCCTACGTTCTCCGTAACCCTTTCCGTCAGTCAGGCGGCTCTCTTTTACGGTTTCTGGCAACGGCGCCGGTGTACAGTGGCGATCGAG
Organism: Bombus breviceps; assembly: GCA_014825925.1. NCBI lineage: Eukaryota > Metazoa > Arthropoda > Insecta > Hymenoptera > Apidae > Bombus > Bombus breviceps. The sequence continues at coordinate 8,992,814 of CM026183.1, read as the reverse complement.
ATTGGTCAGAGGAGCAAAATCAAAGGGCCGACTGCTGCGCGCCAGCAATTCCAATTCTTCAAAATAATTTCTCCCTATTCAACCGTCGGTCCCTCCGACAATCCTTCGCACTGAATCTCCGCTTCCTTTCTGTCTTCGTTCATAGCCGATCCCCCTCCAAGAAATGTCGGTTTACTCGCACTCCACCGGTAATCCCGCTAAATTGGAATTTTATTAAGCTCTGCCTTTTTCCCTCGACCACCCTCCTTCGGTGAGCTTGATCTCGTTCATCCTCTCGAGTCACTGGTTCCGTCGTTTGCAACGTTCGCAGGGATTTTTTTGACGGTCGTTTGGCAGGTTTTTCGAGCAAACTCGGTTTCTTTTGGTTCGTTGAATATGAGAACTTCGAAACTAATTTGGAAGAGAAATGTTTCGAACTTCCAGGTGGAATGTCCGATTCTCCAATGAAATTTTGTATATTCGGTGTTTGCTCATTTAAGAGATAAACCTGGGTAGTAATTACGTATATTCGTCGTAATGTTTCGTAGAATTTCTTGGTACATGTTTGGAAATATATTTCCACCATGTAGTTACGTAATAATGTGGGAATTGTGGATCTTCGTGGTTTATTTTTACATATTTTTCTTCGCAATTTTGTATCTCCGTTACCGAATATAAAAGACACGCCAGATTATGGACATAACTAGCTCGATCAGATTCGTAGAAGTTTTCGAAAAAGATTTTTCGCAATTTTTATCGAGAAACTATATGAAGTATTAACATAATTATAATTATTATTGGTTACCAATAATTAGCAAGTAGATAGAATCGGATACTGAACGAACTACGGTAATAAAGACATAGTAATATCAATAATTGAATGAAAAATACAAATTGTTCACCGAAATTGACAAAATTGAGAATCGATCATAATATAACAGAAGTAAATAAGAAGAATCTCTAAAATTTACCTAAAGTGTCTTCACGTAATTCTAAAAATATTTCTTACCGATATAACGTCGTTCATTCGTCATGTAAAAAGTACTTGGGGACATTTTTAAAGATTTATTTCACTGGCTTCTATAGTATGATGTGTCTCCAACTTTATCAGCTTCGGATAGTTTAAGGAAATAGCAGTGAAAGGTGCATTGTACATTTGAATCCCTTTTCGCGCCACAAAAGTGCTAATTATTTGGCCCCAGCGATATCGAACATTTTTTCCAATTATACCCGGGCAATAACCGTAACGAAACTCGCTCATTATGCGGCTAATCCCTTTTTCGCAGTCACCAGCAGGCGAATACCATCGCATCGCCAGGTAAAATTCTCTTAAAAGCACGTCCCACGAAGGACCAGAAAGACCTGTTTGAAATTCGACCCGCGCGAACTTACTATACCCGAAACATTAAGCGTCACATTTTAACGAACCCAAAAACAATCTGCGTTAATTAGGTTTTGCCTCGCGTTCTCTAGCGTCTCATATGCAACTAAGCTTTTAACATTTTTAGAAAAATGAATTTTTAGAACTGGAGAATTATGTTCTTCGCATTTATGAAGAAAATTTCCTGTTATTTCTCGCGTTTCATATTTTCATTGCACTACATCAGAAACGTAAGCTACAGCATAATAAATGTAAAAGAACGTATTATTGTATATCTCAGACATAATTCCATTTAAAGAAGGGAATAAAAATCTCGTAACATTTAGGTCGATGCGATTATCTGAGAAATGGTTCTGTTTAAAAACGGAATTAAAAATGTGTTTTAATATTTAGGTCGAGAGAAGGAAGTATTAAAGAGTTACGCTTTAGTATGGTACCCGGACTGCAAAATATTCGATTAAGATGACACTTTTTAGGGGTCTTTGAGATCGCTGAAGCCGAAAATGAGGATCGTTTCTCACGGAAATAAGAGGTAAAAGTTTCGACCAACCTGTTGATGTGTAACCTGTTCTCGCAGATTTTGACGTTGCCGTTTTTTAAATTTCCTACTCTAACCTGCTGCCACGTTTTACTTTGTATGTATTCGAATCGTAGATATCGGACTAATAATTTCGGGTAATTTTCTATATTTTCTTTATCGCTCTAAAATATCCTCGAAAGACCATATAGGAATAAAAAGTTGTCCAGTCCGTTTTATCCACGAGTTTTACTACAACTTTTTCGTTAGACAAAACCAAACTGTTGAAAAAGTAAAAGAAAGACAAGCAAAAATAGATTTAGTACGCGCATTAAAACCATTCAAATTCCTCGAAAAAAACGCGCGACTCTGCCAAACTCCAATCCATCTTGCAGAAGACCATTAAGAACACAAAACTCTGTCGCGGAAACCCACCGGCCGATTTAATACCACCCCCTTTAATGCTACCCGGATGGATAATTAAATCACGTCGATCGTTGGTACTATGGAATTGTTCGCAATTCACCGGCTCGACATTCATCAGCGGCGGTTCTTTCCACCCCCGGCGTTATTTCGCTCGAAGCTCGTGGGGGTCCACCGCCGAAAATCCATTATTTCGTTTTACAGAGACAAAGCGGAGCCGGAGGAAACGTACGATCGAACCGGAACGCGTCCATTCGTCCCTTCCAACCCTCTGGTTCCGGGCCACGCTTCTGCTTTCCTCTCTCTCTCCCGGTTTTCGCCGCGTCTTCGAGAACGAGGGTGGCTGTCTAAACGCGTCGTTTGTATGCGCGAGGACTGCATAAGAAATTCGAACAGGGTGTTTGTGTTCGACGTTGCAAGGATTAAAGGGTGGATGGGGAAGGGATTTAAAATAAATGAAAGGGGATAGGTGAATGTACAGGGTGTTTCCGAATTGGTGATGCAATTTGTAATACTTTGTAATAGAAATGTGAAAGCAGGTGAATGTAAGTGCGAAGATAAGACAGAGATGAAAAATAGCAGTTTTCGTATAAATTATGTAATCCGTTAGTACGATGACTGGCACAACGGTCATCGGTGATCGTTTAACCAAATTTCATAGGTTGATTAAAATAACATACGTTTCGTGGACTAAAGGATTTTCAACGATGCGAAATTAGATAACGTTGGCAGAGAAAGGTGCGCAAGTGCGATATAATATTTTGCAAGAAAGTAAATGTTGTATTTCGATCAGTCGCAGTTTCGAGGGCAACGTATATATAGAACTGATGTGACAGTGAACGTGTTAAGGGCAAAGCAACAGTTCGCCATAATTTATGAAATTTATTAAAGAACCAGACTTCGTGCGAAGAAAATGTCACTCTACGTTTTCGATTTATTTTATCTTTCGACTTATTTTATCCTGTAGCTTTCCTATTGTATTATTTCAGATACACCCTGTAGAGATGGAAAAAAGGACGGAGCAGAGGAATGACCCGTAGATAGTAGTAAGGTGTAGAAGATGGTGGAAGATTAATGGAGCCTGAATTTTCTACGAAATTGTGCATGTCTCTCGAAAGCTGCACGAGTCGATGCATAGATACGGCGAGTAATAATGATCTGGATAGAAAGTGTATCGATGGATCTAACCGGTTTAAAATGGTAATGAACGAGTCGGAGAACACTGTGGTTTGTGAAACTGGGAGTGGTTATTTTATAGAAGACTTCGTGTTGATTGGAAAACCGGTTTTTTTTGTTAAGCAAGAACAATTTGTAACGACCTGAAATGGGTGGTTCCTACGGTTTGACGTACCAGTTTGATTGTAACCGAAACTCGATTTGTTGCCTCAAAAGTGCTAGTTTCCAATGGGAAACGTGGAATTCGTTTTCGGGTACATATCTTGGGGCAAAAAAGTTAGCTGTTCCATTTTAATGAATTTTATGAGAGTCCTTTGTCTTTGTAGTAGTATTTGTAAAACAGAGAAACACTTTACGAGAAAGAAGAAGTAAAAAAGGAAAAAAAGAAAGCAACTGACTAATTGTAAGGAAGAGATGGTTCAAGACTCTGCTACGTTCTTTGAATCATTCTCGGCTCAATCACGTTCCTTTACCGCTAAACGATTTGCTCAACATTGTTATTAAATATCAAAATTCCTCTGGAAGCATTACGAAATACTTGCTAACAAGAAATTGAGAGAAACAAAAAGAATTTTGTTCGAATTAATTCGCTGCCAGAGCAGAAAATATAAGCAGAAAACCCTCTCGTTGCATATAAATTTAACAAAACGAAAAGAATAGACTAACGCAAAACGAAAGCTACTCCGAGTATCGAATTTTTGCTGTAATATTAAAACACCGAGTTTATTATTTTAGCTGTCAACACGTATATGTCATTAAGACAAACAATAGGAAAAAAGAAGAGGAGAAAATATTGGAAAACTGAGTATCATTGATCGAACGAAATATTTGTAAATAAAATCTCGGTAAATAAACGTGTTTAATTTTCCATCGTATTTGACGATTCAGGATAGGTTGATATATAGGTTCAATAAAATGGAACATCGACGAGAGGGAAGCAAACTTATCGATAGAAGGTGTCGCATTACAATGAAAATGGAACGAAGTTCCTCTGCTTCCTGTTAGTTTCATAGGCGACGCGAGGAACGGTTAGAGGTGATCGCGATTAATGCAAAACCGTGAGTCAGATCATTCCAATTCCATCGGAATCGGCATTCTTTCGACCATTATATATAAGAAAGAGTAAGATCCTGAAGGTTAGCAGCGCATCTGGATGAAGGAACGATTGGGTACCATCGCTGGGATTAATACAATCCTACTCCGCCGAAGAAAGGGAAATCAATTTCAGGAGTAATGGAAAAAAAGCGCCGGTATGATAAAAGAAGATACGATGCTCCGATTCATGGTGTTCCTCGTGAATATAAATTATGGCGATCAACCCTCTACTTTCCACCTAAAACTCTGATAAAAATATAAGAACAAATATACAGAAAGGAAGAATAGTATAAAATTTCAAAAGAAGAATTCATCATATACTCTTGCGAAATACTGCGTGACAAATACCGTTTCTAACTGATTATTGAAGAACAAAATCCGACATTAATTGAATCAAAGAGTTCAACGTGTTTGATGAAATTTAAAACGTTGTTCGTTATGTATTTTTACAAAATACTATTTGGAAGATAATACCGTTAATTGATCGTTAAATGCATCAGTTAAATATAAAAATCTGGCATTGGTCAAGACAAAGGTCAAGACAATTTCTAACAAGTAAAAAATAAGCAAAAATATTAAATACTTGTACCGAGAATATAAATTCTCTTATTCATATTTTGATCTTCCTAAAGTATCTTGTTCATCATAAGAAACCGAGTACACTCAGAAACCTTTCAAATCTACCTCAAGAGAGACAAGTTTTTCTTAAAGCAATCACAAAGTTGCCCAATAAATAGCAAAAGGTTCAAAGCTTTCCCATATTTATCTCTCCTCCAGAAATATATAAATTCCTTTTTCCAGAAAGAGAAGAGAAGTACTCACCATCCATTCGGTAGAAGTAGGCGTCATTTAAAGACTTAAAAGTGGACGTAGCTGGCGTTGTTAGCATTCACACTCGCGAACAAGGAAAGACGGGTAGGGAAAAAACGTGGAATCGCAGTTGGCACGGAATAGCTGATCGGATCGGTGACTTTTATTTAGAAATAAACGAGAAACGAAAGGGGAGAACGAAAAACACGGAGAAGAACGGAAGAGAATGTATGGGTACGCACGTGGTCGGCTTTGTACGCGTCCATTCGGCGTGAAATCGGTCTTTATTCTATCGGGTCAGTCTTAAAGCTCTGTCGCGCTAAAAACTCCGTATTAGGCGTTCAATGGCCACACGCTTTCCAACCGGAAATTCCGCCACTGAAATTCGAGCCTGAGCGAAATATGGACGCGCTCTACTGTATCAATTAACTGTTCCATCGGCCGAATCGGCGCTGCCTTTTTCATCCCCTTGTGCATACCACCGGTAGCGATGGCGATTCGATCCAATTCTACTCAGATTTCTCGAACAATTTGCATAAAATCCTCGTTTCGAAGCATCATTTTCTGGCAAATTTTTCTTAGACGAAATACTCGCCGAAATGATTCAAAAGGATTGATTCTTTTCTTTATAAATGAGAGAACGGGTAAAGTTGAGAAACGTTAGAGTCCTGTGAAATCTTTTATTGGTAGAATTTATGGGTTATGGTAATTTCCGAACTTTGAATCGCAATTGGTAGAAGTCTGCAGGATCGTAAAGAATCTCGAAAATCTGAATCGAGAAATTAAGATTAAGGAACTTATTTTTCCGAGAGAGTTCAAACTTTTAACTAAGACTTTCTGAAATTTGAAGAGACGAGTTTCGACGTTCGAAATTTTGAGAAGTTCCATCGAAGGTCAATATTTTCTGCATAAAGTAAAATATACAGGTTTCATATTTATCGATATTTTTGGTTTTCAAAGACGGTTTCGAAGCGCGTCGACGCCCATCGCTAGCCGCACGCAAACAATTATCGATTCTGCGGAAAAATGAAACCCCCCCTCGATAGTCCTCGCGTCGTTGCAAGCGGCTGAATGCACGCCGCAAAAATATCTAGAAATTTCAATTCGCGAAGACTCGCGTGTTCCTCTTTCGCCTCGGTTAGCCTCGTGTTTCATCCCGCCGGTATCCGGCCGAAATTATTTTTTTCTCGCGCCGTCGCTTCGCCAATTTTTCTCGACGATTTTGGATTTTCTATAACTTTGATCCTCACTAACTAATTTTAACCGCGCGAATCGTTTCTACACACGCCCGTTATTATCCGAGTAAAAGGACATAAAAAGATCAACGTCGATCGGAGGAATTTAAAACACGAATTTACGTATCGATGTTTCCGAGGTTGTTTCTGAAAATTAATATCCTCCAGAGGCAACCGATTATGTTCGATAAAACTTGATTTTATTCGTTGCTCCTAGCTATTTGACGGAAAATAGGAAATTTCAAAAATGGCGATAGAAGCCATAACAGAGAGTTATATTAAAAGATGAAACTAGAATTGTCTGGATAGTGACGAACGACTATTTTTATTTGAATCTTTTACGTTTATATCGAAGTTCTGATCGTGTTTTCACGGGAAATTTGGTTTATTCGCGAATAGCGTCTTTATCAAATATACAGGCGAAGCAGGATGATCGTATGCGAGAAAATAAGTCGAAAGCGTGGAATAAAATTCTTTTACGCGACGCTTCGTTTTCGGGGCAAACGATTTTAAATGTTGTGAGACTATGCGTGCATTCAACTGGATTATATATGTTGCGCTAGTTTACTTTCTACTCGTGCGTTTCATAATTTTGTTAAATGTGCAATCAATTATGATTTTATTTCGGTGTCGACATTGCTTTAGATCTCACACTTTTCACTCTTCTAGAGTAGTAGGATACTTTTAATGCTAAAGTTACTGAAATTTCCATTTGCAAAATTACGGAAATTACAATTACGTTGATACGATGTAAATTCCTACATTACACGTTTTCATTTTGCCTTTTCACATAGAAACGGCGAAATTCTCTGCAATTATACATAGCATCACAGCTTCTCTGTGTGTAGCATTATACAAAGTCGACTAAAACGCTACCATTTGCTCGATAAAAAAAATTTAAGGGTCGTAAAAATTCACGGAACTATACAGTTTGAACGATCGGTATGATAAAGTTCGCAAGCGTGACGAATAAAAGCGGCTAGGCAACAACAGCTACTTCTGGGAAGTCACTTAACTCGCTTTATAAAATCGCTCGAACTTAATAAAGTTTCAAGTGTCCGTTATCAGCAGTTCGACCCGATAACGAAGTGGCGCGTCGCTTGGAAACGGTTCTTCGCCGGGGAAGCTTTCGACGAGAATCTCCTTGCTTGGAAACGATCGACTTCACGGTACAAATGTTTTTCCAGGGCGCTTTCAACCAACCGCGAGAACATCAACCTCGAGAGAAACTCGAGATTTTGTTCTTATCGCTATCAAACTTCTAACAATATCAACGGGTACCTTTGTGTCTTGAACGATTATGCAACTTGAAACTTCTACTATTTTTAGAATTGATCCATTCCAGTTGTCACGGTTGGATCTCGTGCAGGAACGTGTCAGGTGTATTCATTTACGTATCGTGACTCACAATCAATCCTTTGCGATTGTCTGAATTTTATTCCACAAATGAAAGTTTTATTTTGACGAAGTTCATTTTGACGAAGGAACTTATTATTTGGAAGCAAGAGACGAATTGTAAAGGTTGGTTATATGCAGAGAAATATTTGATAGAAATACGATACACCTTCTGTGGCGCAATTTTAAAAATACAGCGAGCTCGACCGAGTCAAGATATTTAAAGTAGATGAGGACGTTTACTGGTCGGACAGATATCTCTATCCAAATGTAGATCGACTGACACTCGGTCAATTATATCTGTAACCATTCTGTCGTGTGTAACTAAAATATAAATATTAAAAGGTATAAATAGGATGCATGAAAGATAGGATCCAAGCTTTATAATTAATTATATTTAATTATTATAATTATTATAAAGGCACAATATCTGTCATTTGAATTTCTTTGATACAAATTTCATACTCCAGTCGTCTATAAGTCCAGTGCTGATCGAACAACACAAATGCTTGCCAAAGCAAGAATCGCTAATAAAGAGATATAAAGGAAGGGAGACGTGTCTCGTCTATCGATGAAAAATTCACGATTTTATCCAATCTGGATATATATCTGTTTGAGGGATGACCATATGTCGCTGACAGCTTGGAGTTAGTTTCAGTAACCAGCGAATTTTCGGTGTGTCATTTTACGGGGAAGGGATTCCGAAGCGTTTCACTGATTTTTCAGTGAGCGAAGCTGACTGGAAAACAGCAGGATGTGGACGATGCATAGAACCGTTTCGTCCTGTTCCGGAATTATGGAAAAATGGGACTTTCGAAAGGCTCCCGGGATTTTCCGGTAAGTAGCCTGGTCGTTCCTGAAAATCACATCTATTTTTCTTTTTTCAAGCGGCCATTCACTTTGCCCCGATATATCGAACAATTTCGTTTTACATGGCGACGCTTTAACTTTTCACATTTTACACGTTGATTGTTTATTCTATTAATTAAATTCGCAAATGTGATCTTTTCCCGTTTTATTTTTCTGATCCAAATTCAAATTAAAAATTTGTATTTTTCTCTTTGCCGTGTTGAAAAATGTTTTCGACAGAACCTTTTACATATTCCAACGAAAACACTTGACAAAAAAAATCTGCACCTTCCTGCACAATAACTAAATTTTTATTTGGCCTCGTAATTTCTCTGCTTACGCTCACACAAAAATATAAAAAATGCACGGGTATCCGTAGTTTACAAATAATATCGGTTCAATCGTTCAAGAGGAAGAGTTTACGTAACAGTTGCAAGAGACAAAACTGTTTTGTGACGAAAAGTTGTTCAACGTTTCAGCTATCGCGGACCATTCACCGTGGAAACGAGCCATGTTTTCTAATGAATTATAACGCGGATTTACCATCTGCCAAACACTCCGAGTCTCATTACGATATATTACCGCTGTAAATGCAGGTACCGCGGCTCCAGTGTCCGCCTCGTGTCGCGTCACGTAAATATATACGGCGCGGCGCATAGATTTCCGTCGTCATGAATATGAAACACGCATGGAAACTGCCGCGGCAAAATGTGTTCCGTGCCCTCTCTCTCTCTCTCTCTCTCTCTCTGCGAAACTTCTTTCAAATTAAATACATACGCTTGGAAATCATCCGAGACGGTGTCAGATTAATTGCGATCTAACGAAAGCGACCGTTTAACCAACTACGTTTAAAAGAAAATTCTTGAGACATTGAAATGTCGAAGGAATTCAGCGTCGCTATTACTATTATAAATTTTATAAAACTTTAGAGCCGTTTGATTTTTATAGGAAGAATTCAGGTAGTGAGATGATAAACGCTGTAAGCGATATTACTGAATATTTCTATTAATTTTCCTAATTACATAATTTACCACTTGAACGCTATGTACTTTTAGCGTTCATTAGCTCCACGGATTTAGAAGCAGCATAAATGGTACAAACTGGATTGGATTGATTCGATTTATTTATCGTGAAAATTATAGAAAATTATATTTGAAAAAAATATCTCGAGCTTCAGAGTCGTATGATTCTTTACATATGAAATTTATTTATCGAGGGAAAATAGCTTCATATGTACAATGTATAAAGAGACCGAGATGAAGTTACCGTAGGGAACCGATGACTCGTTTTTCCGCCATTAATCTTGCGAAACGAGAGAAACGTGTCGCAAGTACAGGAACAGATTACATCGTTCGCGGACTGTTAAAGGAGAACGTACGTCATCAAAGATGAAGAAACGGTATTTGATTGCGTTTACGTGACGTGGCTAAGTTTTGATGCTAATCGAGACTCTTTATGCCCGACCTGCGCTTTTTACGTCCGCTACTAAGCGGCGCTAAAGAACGTGCAACGGGAAATAAATGCTCGATAAAACTCGGTAGTCGACATTCTAAATGAAAATAAAATTGATATCTTGTGGAAATTCCGGTGTTTAAGGGTGAAAAGGAACGAGACGATTGCGCTGTAAGGCGTCTGATATGGAACGGCGATAATTTAGATTTTCGAAACTTTAGCAGATTTATGGGGTGTTGAACGTTTCTGAGATCTCCGAGCTTTTAGCATGCTTGTAAGTTCTAAAGATTTCTGGCGATTTTATACATTGTTAGAAAATTCGTATGTGTTATATAAAGATACGTTCATATAAATCATGGTAATATACATATTCGTGTCAATCATTCTCGAAAATTATATCTACAGTCACATATATTTAAGGTACAAACGCACGTCAAGATAAAGCAAATGAACGATTGATATATGTCAAAATTATACCTAACCAATTACAATTAAAACATGTACAACGAATTGAAATCATATAATCATATTATGTTGATACAATAAAGAAATAGGATAATAGATATAATTAAAAAGCGTTTTGCAGTGTATCAAAATTTCAATTGAGTTTGGAAATATCATAGAATCAATGCATCTAAAAATAAAAGATCTTGTTTTCAGTACTTTCGCAAAGTCCAGCGTCCGAAGTTTCCGATACCTCAAAAATATTCCACGTCGTTTTTCTACAGTATCTAAGAAATTTCAAAACTCGTGAAACTATCAAGACCCAGTGCTAGGAATCCTTGGAACCACCTGTGACACCAGAACCCTCTGAAATATGACCTCAACTATCCGATTCTGTTCGGGAAATGTTAATGGTTCAGCAACCGAATTAAAGCCAACGAAACGTCCCCATGTGCAGAGAGAGGCCACTCAGACTACGGGCAAAGAGAAACGAAACCCTATCGAGATCATCGGAACGTTTTAATCAGATTAAATGGACGCATTCTAGATATTCGAGAATTCATTTTACTCCTTTCGTCTCTGTCATATACATATAGCTGAAGGCCAACTATCGAATATTCGTAAAGCATAAAAAAAGCCCACTTTCCACCCTGTCTCAAACAGAAAAATGCTATCTACTCGTTTCGAGTTTATTTCGCCTCTTTCAATTTATCGAATATCTTTTCGTAATTATTGGATCGATGGGATAAACTTCGAATAGATTGTAATTAGGTTGCGAGTATTTACGCAAATTCATATTTTTATGAATTACAGTTCTAACAAATAATGAAATCTAGACGGAAAAGTATATTACCTAATAAATATTGCAGTGAATAATATATTTTCAGTATTAATCTTGAATATGATGTGCATTTGTTACTGCGCATTATTGTTGTGCGCGTGTCACACTTTTCTGTGCAATTGTGCACCTTCAAATTTCCCACAAATGAGTAAAAAAGAATCTGCAGTTTATAACGCACAAAGATTCCACAATCTTTTTGAGACGACGTATATACATGTATATAATTGATTAAACACCAAAAAAAACACACACACACACAAAATAACATCATAGCGTACCTATTAATTTCTCACAAATCTTTTCTACCAACCCAATCGTGACTTTCATTTCATCTTTGCAATACTTATTGTACAAATTCTCATTATTTCTCGTTACTGGCCATTTTTCTTATTCTTCAATAACAGTGATCCAAAAGTGAATTCCAAAACTACGTTTTACGATATGATCTCCTTGTCCTTGATCACCAGTTGGGCATCATTCGTCGAGAATAACGGAGCGCCGGTGTAAATCGATCAGTGTTGGATATAATCGAGAACCGGGGAATACATCCGGCGGGGGTTTCGCAGCAGTTTCGAATATTCAGCTTTCGTTGCACGACGAGGAGAAAATGGGATTTTTTCGTCCCCTATACCGTGTCGTTTGATCGTGCTGTAATTGCACTCGGAAATTACTGGACCTCGGCGAACGTGTATACGTCGATGCTCCACCCGTCTGGAAAATGAGAGTCCCTCTGATCCCGTCTGGCGACGGCCATTATCATATAGAATTTTAAATCGCCGTGATTCTACCGCATCACGGACACGATCGTACAGTGATATTTCTCTCTTTTCCACGTTGTTCGTTATGTTTGAACATCCATGGAATTTCTTTCATCTGCCGAAAAAAGCGAAGCAGCGGACCTACTACTAATCATGGTGCCTTTGAAAAATCTGAAGCGTAGCAATTGGAAGCTATGAAGAACAGACGCTTTATTCGGTATGATGAGGTCTATTTAATTTGTAAATCACAGTCTACGTTAAAAATGTAAAATGGTACTATAGTTATATTCTCTCTGAGGATAATCACTGAAAAATGTGGCGAAATATAGTTCCATTTCGTATGATAAACAATTAGTAGATAAAACAAAGTGTATAAACAATTTTACTTTCGTACGAAAGTTTTATACGAAATATAGAAGTTTTATTAAAAGGAATACAAACCGTATGATCACATACGAACCATAGAGATTCATATGAAAAATATAGATGAATTAAGAAAATAGAGAAGCAGTTAAAAATTAATTTATTAATTAATAAAATGGTTAAAAATTCACGGAGTTCTACACCGCATACGAAAATTACATCGAATTCAGTGAATGCATATGGGAAATTCCAATGAACAATCTTACCAAAGACAATGAAACTAACGAAAAATTCACAAAGTTTTAATTATCTATAACATATTACCATATTACATTATTTATAGCGTAATTCGTAACAGCTCGTTAAACAAAAATCAAAGGGATTATTTTACACATTTTAAGTTTCTTAAAGTTTTGCCACTGCTTCCGTGTCTGATCATGGAAGTAAGCCTTCGCTTATTTTATGCAAGTGTATCTATCAATATCGTCAACTTGTAACACAAACGTCGGTAATATTGTACAGTTCGATGGTCCGCCTCACAGATGCGATAATTCATCCTGTACATTTTCCAAGAACTCTACCTATTTTCCTCCCTTATCCACTTTCAATCTTCCACGTCCGTAGATAGACGAAGAAACGTCGCCGATTCCAAATGGCAGGCAAACTTCCCTTCTGTCCCATCAAACGTCCCTGAAACGGATCTTATACTCTTCTTAACACCCGTGAGAATGGATCACGCGTTCGCCAAAGATCAATCCCCTTTCTCACCATTTCGTCAGACCTCTATTCTCCCATCTAGATGAAGCTGCAACACTTGGAGTCCGCAGTGGCTCGTTTCGCGGGTCCATCGATTTCTCCGGATGGTAGATCACGCGTGGCCATCGTCCAAGCTGACCATTGTCCGGTCTAACGGCGACGCGGAATCGGCCGGACGATAATGGAGCACCGATGTAAACGGATCGAGCGTCGATAATCCGTCGTTCACGGAAGAACTCGGACCGTTACGACTGGCAAAATGTGGGCCACCGCGTTTCAGATAACCTACGTACGTTCCGCTCTGTGATAGAGCCATTGTTATCGCGATCGGGCGCCTTGCTTCCCGCTTTCGAAGCGGTTTCATCCTCTTCTCGGTGATCCAACGACAGTCACGTATCCCTTATCCGATGACTTCTGGCCGACAACACTTGCAATCGTCACGACTGTCCATTTGGATTTTTGGCTGGCAATTAAGATGGGTTAGATCGGTTGTTGGTGCGATATTTTTGCAACTCGGTAATTATTAGACTAGCAACAGATTTATGCAAATTTATACTTTTATAAACGTTACTGAAGAAATATTATCTAGACGAATATTTGTTTCAGCCACGTGCTAAATAGGTGTTGTATTTCACTTCGAGTATTTTATATATATATATATATATATGTAAAATATAAAAATATATATATATATATATATTCTTGCATTTCACGTGCACTCTGGGCATTTTTGCACCTTTAAATTCTTCATAAATGCATCAAAATCCACGATGCAGTAAGTATATTTCGTGAAACTTGAAAATAAAAAGTACGAACTAAAGAAAAATTGAAGCTAAAGAATAAAATGCAGGTGAATTATATTCAGGTTTAATGATTTATGATTGACATGTTTTCCAGTGAATTTCTAATTAACTTCGTCTTTCGAACGTTAATTGAAATGGATTAAATTTAAACATGTCTGCCGTTTTATCAGTGGAACGTTAAGATTATGGGAAAGAACTTTTGGAATAAAATTTTAAGGCTGTGATAGCGTTCATAATAAAATGAAAATTTTGGTAAATTGAGAAATTAAAGTTAAAGGTTGTGGAATATTTATTTGTTAAACGAAAACTGTTTCTGTAAGAGAATCTCCAGTGGTTCTAAGACTTTCTGAGACACATCAAAGAGATAAGTAGCAACCCAACACCATGGAGGATAGTTTCATCCCTTAATTTCGTGCCTCGGTAGCTAAAGGAAGATACATAACGTCTAATTCTGCTTACTGCATAATTACGCAAAGTTAAATCAAAATAATGGAGGGTTTTAATAGTGTCAGCTTTTGGTACACACCTGTCTCATAAGATTGCCAAGTATTATAAAAAAAACATTAAAAATTTTCTGAAGAGATAGAACAACTTTTAGTAAATAAACGTACAACAAACCTCCAATTGTCTAACATTTCTCGATATAAAAGAAGTCGTAAAACGATCTACGCTGTAAGATCAGTTGTTCTTGAAGTAATTTTGAAGCAACTAACTACTCAAACTGTCCTCCATAATTCACGATGTCTTATTCCTCGAAAATCGGAATCAGGTGGCCGGTTGCCACGGGTAGTCCAGTTTTTCCCTTCATCTGCGTGATTATCGCCATTGTGGCTAAACGAAATAAATTGAACCCCTCGTCCAGCCGACACTTCTCCCACCCCATTTACCCTCTGATCCTTTCGTTTCTTTCTGCAAATGGAAAAATTATTCCCACGATATCGTAAATCATCGACCATTTCATTTACTCTCCAAAATCTCATCAGACTTCTCGTTAACCCCGAAATACAACAAAGAACTTCTTCATTGCGAAACCAACACGAAAACTTCCTTTTCCCTTTTTTCCAAAGTTTCGAGAAGAAACGTAAACTTTGTTACAACTATGTTTTGTACCTTGGAGTACCTTCAACACTTTTCTTTTTTGTATACGCAATGCCGCTTGCATGCGAAGATTCATGTCAAAAGTGCTGCACAGCTTCGTTATGCAAAATACACGTCTTTGTTTCGTCTTTTCAGAGAATACGGAAATTTTCTGCAAAAGATGAAATCGTTGCAAAGGGACGATCTTATTTATGAACAAAGGAAAAAGATAAACTTAATTGTTCTAATTGTAATTGTAATTAGCTTACTCTCGATCGTCGAGGGTTGATTGTTAAGAAGGATTGTTAAGAGGAAGATTGTTAAGAAGAACGTACGTAAAGCATCGAATAATGAACAACCCGGCATAGCAAAGAGAGTGTGTTTATTGCCGAAAATGGCCACATTTCACCTTTAATATTCCACGGCTGGATTGATCGGATCGTCAAAAAACTGTGCCGCTGCGTTTGCCCTGCGTACATTTTGATTTAATCGTTTCGATAATTAATGGCGATTAAAAACAACTAAACGCGAACGCGTGGATGAGTAAATAGGAAGAAATCCTTGTTAATTGAAATTAAGTGAAAGTCGGAGCTGGAAGCCGTGTAGAGGAGATATAGCTATGTAAAAAGTTTCATTCTCAGTATTATCGTGTTGTACATTGTACGAATTAAAGGAACTTATTATTATCGCGTACCGATATATGAAACGCGCAATTTTTAATTGCTATTTTAACAATAGCGCTGTACGAATTGAGTTATACAAGGTAATTTAAATAAAGATTTTTACTTACAGGTAGACTGTTGCGAGAGGTTTGGCGCGTTATATAACAGGACGTTGCTTTTAATTTGATTTGTGTTATTTAAGAGATTGTTAGTGCTGTTTGCTATGCTTTGGGTAGGAGAGGTGCATTCTGTAATTAACAATCAGCGCCTGCAATTAGTTGATTTTAATGATTCAAAGGGAAGTTGCTAAGGAACAGTGAATAATATTTGAAAACACAGAGAAACAGAATCGGTGAGAGTGAAGCGAAATGGAAGATCCAGAAATCTTGAACGATTGCAATAATTTAATTGCTTTCATCGTGAAACGTACGGTTTAAAGAGTACAAAAGCTCGAAAATAAAAGAAGACATTAAAAAGTCAACGCAATTATTTCTATTTAAAATTGATTTTAAGACCGATATCTCATAATCTGTGTGCACGTGGATGCGCATCACACTGTATATGAATAGAAATAACATACTAAATATGGACAAGAAGACTTCCTGTTAAAAAGAAAGGTAAAGTATGACGGAGAGCATGGTGAATGGGAATTATGTAACTCGTTTCGTATGCTGTTTGTCTGCAGGTAAAAACCATTTCCAGAGACACAAAGGAAACGTCACTTTCTCTGTTATTTCTCTCGCGTTTCTTTATTTCAATCCTCGTTCCCTTCCCTCGTTCGAATATTTAAAAGGGACCAAAATTAAATTTTGCTCGCCTTCCTTCAAAGAACTAGAAAACAAAGGGTTGTCTTGATCATCGGCCCCGTTGTAAAAGCTTCTTTCCTAATTATGATACTTAGCAGTTTTATTTCCTCCCTGTCTATCGATTTACACAGGAATTCTGACCAAAGGCACAAAGCTTTTGAATAGGTACCATTAATTGCCATCTTTCTCGTTTTCCTTCGGGTCAGTGTCTATGACGGCGAATTTCCCTGGCAACCGGCACAAAAGACGATAGTTCCAAGCAAAATACGTGGTTCGAAAGCGTGTAATACGATCGGTAAGAAGCCAGCTCCCTTAAAATCACAATGGGATTTTTCGGTTTTCACAGGTGTCTTCTCTTCTAATTATCTTACCAATCAGATAATGCGACCGAATCCCCTTTTGCTTTCGTTTCCCTTCCAGTCTCTCGGTATCCTTTGTCTCGAAATCCCTCTTTTCTATTAGAGCACTCACAGTTTCAATCTGCTCCAAAACGTTCGTTAAACCGTTCAGATCGAAAGAATAAATTTCATTACCTAACCGTGTCATATTAACCGACGATCTGAAAGTAATCTTAATTAATTTCAATTCGTATTTCGCAACCGTATATTTTATGCTGTAGATTAGCTCGTTTTTAAGTGTAAATTAGCTAGTTTTCCTTCAAATAATCGAGGATTTTTATTTTTAGAAACGTAAGATAGATGTACGAAAGATGATGTGCATTAAGCATCCTTTCCCCTTTAATCATTATTTAAACATAACTCAATGTTTAACGATCGATAACGATAACGATCGATAGCATTTTATTCGAGCAGCGTTCATTGTATTTTTCGTCCGAACAGACTCGATGGTTATTACTGTAAAAGCAAACAAGACATTAGCAAATTTGAAAATTTGTAATTTTCTTCAAAATTGTTTTTTTTCGACAACTGTGGGTATGGGAGAAGAAACGTTTTGCAGATTCGTGTTTGCCTCACAAAAATCTAAAAGAATCGCCTAACGAAGATCACAAAATTAGGTACGTGTTGAACAATGTTATCAAACTCTCTTTCTCTCCCTCTCTCCCCCCCCAGAACTAGCTTCCTGTTTATCACCAGATATCTTAATTATCGAATTATCTTCGCAAAACTAACCTCTTGTTTATCATCAAATATCTTAATTATCGAACTCTCCAAAACTGGCTTATTGTTTATCACCAAACAACGAAAGAGCAATCTGCTTTAATCCCTCCATTATCCCCAAAGCCAAATATCCTTTTGTCCTTGTTATGAACTAATGTTTCGAACGATCGTAATAATTTCCGTCTAATCGCGACATTTCCCAGCGAAAGCTTTTAAATATCGTATTCCACGGTGCCCCTTAATTAGCGACAATACCGTTCCAGGCAATTCCACGACCGAGTTAATCCGAACTTTCGATGTCGTTAAATCGGGAATTCTAATTGATGATACGCGCTAATTCCATCGATAACTTGTGCAGCCGTTTCCAGAGCGGCGATTTTCCACAGGAACTGGCCGACAACGCATTTTTCACGTTGACCTCGCGAACTCGATCCATCGTGGAAGATGAAGAGCGGCCGGTAAATTTACGTCTCGCGGCCAATTTCTACATTCGCATGGAAACGAATCAATCTTGACCATAATTCTAATAGAAGCGTTCTTCGTGGAATTTCACGAGACAAGTCCAGAAGCATGAAACGCTATCAGATAAAATTCAATAAGTTGTCGTCTAATCGTGTAATTTCCTTGACGATATCTCATCAGGATTTTCCCGTTGTCTGTACAGTTCTTTATTGTCATCGACGTTCACTGGGCACAAAAGGAAGTCAGATTCGAATTTTCTATGTTTTCTTCTCATTGTTGCTTGAAAAAGGACGTAGATGGGAAAGCGAAGCTGTATATTTCTCATTCGATAATGGCTGCGATTCTTTCTTTCAATGATTAATCATTATCCTTCTGTGATTCTTTTATATTTAAGATTTCTTTCGTATCGCTACCTCTTTTACTATCCTTTTTTTGTCTCTCTACCTTTCGATCTCTTCTCACGATAAATCGTTGTAACTCTACGCCCCTCAGATGAGAGAAATCGAACAAGCCGATTACGAATTAAATCAAACGGAACTCAACGCAGCCTTGTCTCGTCGAATTATGATAATTCGATGCTCATCGATTATTCATAGGTATAACACCGCGTGGAATGGCTAGATCGCTCCATTTTGCCATTCCTTTTGTGCCAGGAACGAGAAGATTATCAGAAATTCGGTTCATTTCGTTAAATTATAGTAAGAGGAGGAAATGTAAAATTATGGTAAGAGAAAGACGAAAGAAAATGTAAAGACTTCAAGAAAGACGTTAATGTATTTAATTTGTAGGTAATAGAAATTCGCACAAAGAAAAACTTCAAGCGGTGTAATTGAATAATTTTCAACAGGCAAAGGCATGGGTTCATTCGTATTTTCCACAGTTTTGTTCCTGTTTCATGCTTTTAGGTTGATCGTTAATAGGCATCGCGGATCCATATATCAGGTCCCTGTCGCTGTTCCTCTATTTATATTCGAGGGTTAAATTAATCTCAAACTTATGGTACATCGGTGAACTAACTTCAAGAGGCAACGTAACTTCAACTTTATCCGCAGTTGCAAAACGTAATTCCATCATGCGAGCCTTCTACATCGATATAATGTCAGCTTCCTGCTCGTCTCCCTCTGTTTTCCGCTCATTTTCTATTATGGTATACGATAAGCGCAAAAAGTATTCGCATACGATTCTAAATATTTATTATAACGTTTACATATTCGTTAAATTCATTGAAGTTCGCGTCATTTGGCAATACCTTCGTATAATTACAAAATGGAATTATAATTTAATGAGAACGAAATGTATTAACCTGAGAAAAAAAGCGATTCATTGGAAAATAGAGGTATGTGGCAATACTTTTCGTAGTCAGTGTACGAAACTACTCAATGAAGTTGCTTGATTTCTTTTTTATGTTAACGTAGATAAGGGTACCTTGCCATTACTTATTTTCCCGATCAGTCTTCCATAGAAGGATTCCAACGGACAAGATTATCAAAATGTCGACGAAAATCGCCATGAAACAAAGTCCTATGATGTACGCCGTAATCCACATCAAATCCAACGTTATCGCATCAAGGCAGCCCACTGGTAACACGTTCCTCTTCTTCTCATCGCTGTTATCGCCTACGTCGGGGCTAAGTACAAAGGGAACATTCGACAAAGTGGAGGAAAAGAGAACCTCGCGCACATCCCCTCTCCCTTTTTCTTCTTTCCCTGCTTTTCCCCTTTTCTACTTTACGAAGATGAAGGGATCCACAGTGGCGTAGTTTAGGAACCACTCAAAATTCCTCAACATTCTGCATTTAACACCCTTTGTTGCTTTTATTACGATACTCTTGCGTTTTTCTCAATTTCAAAATTTCTTGTATTTCTTAATTTTGTTTATCTTATTCGAGATCATTTTTACCTTAAGATAGTTTTTAACATAGAAGAGATATAATCGGGTCGAAAATTGAATGAAAGAACGTAGAAGAAGAGTTAAAGAATGATAACACAACACATTAATCAACGTACGACCCAGATTTTTTCCCTTTTAATTCTTCCAAAATGTTTTTCCTTGTATTTAGCTTGACAGCAGAATCTGAAAGGCTTTATGACGAAAAATTCGTTCGTAGGTATTTCTAGGAATCCAAGAAGTGCAAATCTAATTTTTCTCTAAAAATCCGCTACATGTTATTTCTAAGGATAGTGACAGTGAGATATACAACCGCGGGCTGACTTTCCCCTATTTATAGTGTTGTTTACCCGACCATTTTTTTAATGCACGAAGAGAGAGCTTTCTTAAGAAGAAACACACCCAACCTTTCGGGGCTTTAGTATATTAGCGTTAGAGTAACGAAAGTCTGTGAAAAATATCACACCCCACAGGGGACTCGAACTCGAGACCTTAAGAATTGTGGGCAAGCACGCTACACTCTAAACCCGCCAGTTGGCTGATTTACATGAACTGACTTTGACTCTTTAAGGGTACTTCCTCCGAAGAAACTACTTTCTCCTATAGTAAAAACATGCAGTGGTGTCTCAACTAATGCGACCTCGACGTAAATTTCGCGAAGGCTGATCCAATTAGCAGAAACTACAATTTAAATCCTTTTCTCATTGACGGTAAGAGTCTAGCAATTTCTCGACACAATGCGATATTGTAAATTCCAATTTAGACCTTCCCTTAATAAAAATTGACAGATTTAGCAATTTTCGTTAGGAGATTTCTTACTGTCGTGCGATAACGTTTAAAGCTCTCTCTCTCTCTCTCTCTCTCTCTCTCTGTTTCTCTCTCTACCCATCAAAGACAGCCGACTTTTATTATTTGAAAGTATCTCGCGCAGGTATTTCAAAATTAATAAATTGCGAAAAAATGCAAAATGTAATATGGAAACCTCGTAATTTAAATTCCATTTCTCCAGTTCCTTATTTCTGCGTTCGAAAGGATGCGAATTTGCACAAAAGTCCGCAATCGCCTCGCAGCACCCTATTCCCAAACTTCCCTTTGCCTCTTAAACACTTTTCACGCGAAAGAAAAAGACAACAGGGACAGCAGTAACTTCGTATTTTTAAAAAGCCATCGGCGGAATTAGCGAAAATTAGCGCGACCCAGTGAATCGCTATCAGAAAGTCCGATCTCTTGCACTTCGTAACGTGTTTAGCGTAGGTAGGAAAACGCAGGGTAAACTTCTCAAATGAAAACCCTGACTACGCCACTGCGGACTGAAAAGGGTCGAAGGGAAAGAGGGAAAGTGGTGAATGTGAAGTGGCGCTGGCGCGGCTCCACTTCGGAGCAACCCTCTCTCGGTGTCACACTAATGAGACGCAAAAGCTTTTGCGCTTAAAGGGTGACGACGCTGCGGCGTCGATTAATGAATGTCGGCTGTTTCGTGCGCCGTGTCCCTAGCCGTTATCAACGCGATAACGGGCCTCCTCGCGAACCGCCCAACCCTTTCCTTCCGTTCCGCTCTTCCCAGACATTCCGCGCGCACTTCTTTTTTTCGCTCTCGTTTTTCGCGGAGGAACGAGACCCAAAGGGGGACGAGTCTGACGAGTGTAATTATGCCAGACGAGGAATGAAGGTGTCGGGAGAAAATACGCCTCCCCGGGGAACAACCTTCGACCATCTTGCTGGAGAAGCGACACCGGGCATCGTGGTGCGTCAATTACCAAGCATAAAACAAGCGTTGATTTTCTAAGTTAAGCGTTTGATCAAGTCGTCGAGGATGTTGACGCTACATTACGTCTAGAATCTTCGTTTTATTTGTTTTACTGACGGAGAGGAGACTATTGACTTTTGATATTCGATTCTGAAAAGGATTTAAAAAATTACGTAATTATTTTAGGGGCGTCATTTAAAACGTAAACTACGTTAATAATTATGTTCGTTTGGAATCGTTTATCCTTAGTCGACTCAAATGTGTCATTGGATTGTGATTCTTGACATTTGGTCGTGAAAGGGAATTTCTAAGATCCGACTGATATTCTTTTGGCTATACTTTTCTTTCGTTCAGATCCTACAGTAACATAAAATTTGCAGAGATCGAAGTATTCGTAACACTATGACAAACTCAATTCTCCTAATTCATAGAAATATTTTCTCTGTGCCTCGTTTGCGCGGTAATAATATAATACACGATGTTATATGATATCATACGATATACGATACGATATGGTAATCGCAGCAGAATTAAGCTGGGAAACGATTTGTTACTAATAAATTAAGTGAATCGTGAGAAGGGTTGCGAAGTTAGTTCCATAGAATTGCAAGGGTCCCATGTCTTCCTTCCTAGAAACGAAGGGAATGTAGTACGGAAGTCGAGCGTTTGAAACGGAAAGCCCGATAATTACTTGTAAATAATTCCGCCTTCCGTTGGTGTTGATACTAGTGTAAAGGAGATTGTATTTCCCCTGGCATGATTCATTTCCAACGATAGCAGAAAGAGAGATTTTTGTCCCTAATAACTCAGTTAACGCGATGTCATCAGTCTTGGAAATTTAGTTACACAGTTGCAAGGCAATTGCGTTTCACTTAGCTCGACAACTAGGCCTAACTCGGCGAGCAATCAAGCTACGATTACGCAAATTACCAGAATCAACTTGCACACTGAAATTGTTCCGTCACTTGCAGCCGCTGACGTGACGTTTTACGAATTGTCTCTCGAAATCATTAAGTCAAGTTTCCGATTCGACGCTGCCCTTACTGTTTCAAAAAGTATTAGAACAAACGATAAAAGTAATTACAAAGTTCCTGTACAACTTTAAGCTTTACGATCTGTCCCATATCGAAACAAACGATTTTTCACGGAAGCAAGACAGAAGTATGTTCCATATAGTACAGAATCTATCGCGGGATTTCCCTACGAGTTATTCTCTCAAATCATTTAATCTATTTTCCAGTTCATCTACTGTGCTATAGCGTTTATCGAACAAGTAATAAAACAAGCAATGAAAGTAATTACGAAGCGACAAAGGGAGGAAAACAATTTTATTTCAATTTAATCGGAAAAGGGGAAAGAGAAGAAAGGAGAGAATCGGTGGCTATATCAGTTTGGAAAAAAGTCATTGCAGAAATTGCATTCTTGTCGAGAGAGTCCGCGGCGCGTTTGCAGTCGCACTCGAAGTACAATGAGCGGTGTGAATAACGGGAGTCCCGGGAACTCGAAAAAAGAGAGAGAGAGAGAAGAAAGTAAACCAGTACGCGTGCCAATAAAAAGGTGCAACGCGTCACTGAAACGGCGGCGAAGTGCTCGCGAGTGAAGTGGCGAGGATGAACGGCGAAAAGATTTTTCCTCTCCCCACTTCTCGTCGCTTTCTTCTCGGCTGCTTTTTCTGCCCCTTTCTCGCGTACGCCCCGGAAGGGCATCGTGGAGGACGAATATCGCGAACAATGGGGCAATTAAGA
This sequence comes from Bombus breviceps, assembly GCA_014825925.1. Taxonomy (NCBI): domain Eukaryota; kingdom Metazoa; phylum Arthropoda; class Insecta; order Hymenoptera; family Apidae; genus Bombus; species Bombus breviceps. Next base: position 8,969,032 of record CM026183.1, on the reverse strand, counting down.
CGGAGAAGTACCTTCGAGAAGCGAAGGATGGATGGGGAAATGAACATGATAACGAAAATGAGCCGTGAAACGAGGTTTTCATCGAGTTATTGTTTGAAGTTTGAATTTTATCAACATCAATACGTCAATAAAATGTATAAAATATCCAAGGGAGATGTATTATAGAATTCGTTATAAAATTTAGAGGCTGAAACGAATACCTGATTGTAGCTTTCTAGCTGCTTATATATGACATCTTACAGAAATGCAATCTCAACGTTTAAACAGATACGTATCAATATTTTACAAATATATAAATCTCATCTGGAGATTTGAGCAAGGTTAAATAAAAAAATGAAGTAAATAAAGAAATATCTGATTGTTTTAAATTAATTTAAATTTATTCGAAAAAATAATTCGAATAGACATGCGTTGTCCAGTAATGTTTATCGTATTCTATCATGGTACTACCGTCTTCGAAAATCTATTTACTAATTCTAATCTATTTGGTAATTGCCAGGTTGCTATCCAACGAAAAAGTGTAATAATTTTCTATAATACGAGAAACTGCAATAAGTTTCTATATCGTTCTTGAAATACAAAAAACGACTACGACTCGATAAAAAGATCGAGTAAAATACACATTTATCCTAACTTTTTTCATTACCTCACGGTCCACCTGTTACGAAACACTTTATACTTTGGCTCTCGTAGGGAAGAGTTCGCTGAAATCCACAAATGTAATTTGTGAAATCAAAAATAACAGAGCGTCTCCTCGTTCCCTCTGGCTTGAAATAATATCCAGAAAAATATCAGTTCCAACTACGAAATATATCTTGGCCGGGCGTGCAACCCTCTCAGGTCGTTCACTTGGTGATTCTTTCTCCGAGGAGTGGAGCAGCGGCAATTAGAGAAAGGCCAACGAAGGCTCGCTTTATACCACGCGATCCCCTAGCGAGATTAATCGTGAGATACGCCTTCTTAAAAGATACCGAAAGAGTAATCGGGGGAGGGGGGGACAGGGATAAAGTCAATATACGCGGCAAAGATATCGCGAAGATAGGAAGGATCGAAACGATTCTTATCGAGGTGAGAGTAACCAGAAATGAGAACAACGGGGGAGACTCAGAGAAACGACCGTCTCTCCACTTTCGAACGTCGACCTTTATACTATGTCTACTTTCTTTCGATTCAAACGTAAAGGAACCACGATTATCCCTTTTCTTCGGCGAAATCGAAGATATTTCGGAGAATTCGAAGTAAATGTCACCGATTTTTCCGAACAAACAGGAGCACGATTTTCCTTTTCGCGAACAATGTCACGCTTCATGAAAAATTGAACGCACGAAGCTTCCACCATACGCAAAATTTTCATTTTGCAAGATATGGAATAACTGGTTGTAGGATTCCGTAGATGGAAACTGTACTTCTTTCTGGCATGTATATTTAACGAGGACGAAATAATACGCTTTATGAAATTTCCATCTTATCGATTGATTATTTTTAATCGAAGTAATGCAACAAGATCTCGTTCGTTATTCGATCATCTTAAGAAATTAAGGTGTCCATTAATTCATTTTATCGATCGACGATTTCTAATCAAACTAATACAACGAAATCTCAGTCGTTGTGTAAAAATCTTGAAAAATACGATCTTCGTTGGATCACTTCAATCGATAATTTCTAATCGATGTGTTGCAACGGAATCTCACTGTTCAAAAATCTTATAAAATACGATGTCCGTTAATTCGCGATTCATAATTTCTGTTCAAAGTAATATAACGAAGACAACGAAAAAAAATAAACTCCATCAAAATTTCCACATCTTCGATTGACAATCTCAACTCAAAGCAACCTACAAAAGGTCTGTGCATCCGCGAAAACTTCGGAGAGTTCAAAACACGCAGGAGCAACATCACGTATTCAGTGATCACATTTTCATACAGGCCTGATTATCTCCGCAGAATTACCTAGCTATTTGCACAGATGTAGCCGCAAAAGGTTCGTATCAGCTTAACATATTCCATGCAGATCGTGGCGCCATGGTGGCAAGAGAAAAACGAGCATGGACATACTCGACGGAGCGTATTATTCCTCCATTCGAGAGTAGTAGCTGCTACTTCCTTTTTTCCTTTTCTTTTTTTTTTCCATATACCGGTACTTTGACGACCGGTTTGCTCGCCACTTCGCTAGGCGTAAAACGTTTCCGTTATCGGCGTGCCGCTTTTCCATGTACTCGCGTTAATCGCCCCATTGTTCGCCACGTTGGGCGACGTCGTCGTCGTCGTTGTCGTCGTCTTTGGTAAGCCTCGTACGAATGTACAGCGCCTAAGCCAGCCCGTACATGAACGCGGACAATACACGGACAAACCGAAGCCGATAGACACGGGTGTCGGCGTGTATATCGGGGACAACCAGCCTCGGCCTCCTTCAAGGTGCCTCCGGTACATTCACCCCCACCTTGCCTGCTACGTGTGACACGCGAGTGGACCACCTGGAAGGAGCTTAGAAGGGAATTACAGGGCCGAGGGGCGAGACGAACCGACGACCAGGCTTTACCCTGTTCCGTGGTGAACTAGATTCGACCCTCGCCCCTTCCCGGTCTTGATCCGGTCGGTATTTAGACGGGTCGCGTTTCTTGCGGCCACGAACCGTGTTTTTGGCTGACGTACCATGGAACAGGGAATGCGAACGATGCAAGAACAGGCAGGGCAGGATAAGTGGAAAATATCGTTGCGAGGGGTGTAGGAAGCGAAGATATCGAGGGAGCGTTCGGAGAATGTGTGGATTTGTGAGTACATACTGGCAAGTGTTTGGGAGAATAATGGGGTCTTTGGTGATCCAACGTTATGGGAGAAATTGTATGTGAGTATCAGATTGTTAGGATGCGATGACGCATGCTGGAGAATGTATGGCTTGGTGAAGAGCGAGTGGCAAGATCGTTATTTTGAAGGAACTGCGGGTATAATTAAATTTTGTTAGAAAAAAGCGGCTGCAAGTGATGAGATCTTCAATTTGAAGAAACTGTGGGTGCGATTAAATTACAATAAATTAAAAGAATTTTAACGGAGAACTCTGAATTTTTTCAAATATCGAAACGTACTATTGCAACTACTCGTAAGAATTGGAAAATTTATAAAGAATTTCTTTCGATTAAATACTTCAATTACTCGTAATAGGTGTGTGAGATATGTATGTATAATTGGGCGAAAAAGTTAATGACATTCTTGCGCCCGTCAGTTACACGTGCATATCCGAGTTACACCTGTGCACTCGTTGAATGCGCTCGACCGCCCTACTTTGGAGTTGTAGAGGTATTTAGAAATCAACGACGCTCTCGATGTACTTTGATCTTTGAACTCTTTTGTTCAAGGTCATGCCAAGGACGCTACATCGTTTCACGCCTACAAAGTCCTCATTTCCTCTTTCATCAGACTTACGAGCTATTAAAAATATTTGTAACGAGTACGGAAATGTGCATACAAGTTGCAAAGTGTTTATTGCAGATGTTGCAAAGCATATATCGCGTATCTACTCTTGATAAAAGTTACAAAATTGTTGCAACAATTAATTATCCGTTACATTAACAGGCCGGAATATATCATAGAACTACTTTCTATGTTAATTTTACTAAATGCATATTAACATAAACTCTACCAGTATTAATGAAAATTCAAGAAATTTTGTATAATACCTACATATAATAAATTTACAGAAACTTTCCCATAACACTTTCATCGGTCATTACAAAGGCAATCAAATTTCATAGCGCCATTGACAAACAAATTAAAAACTCGAACAACTTTTGAAAAATTGAATTTCGTTCAATTTGTTGTTATTCTATACATAGAGTAGCAAATGAAATATCGATAAAGAAAAATACATTTCATTTCATGTTATTCAATACGATGTTTACGAATATCCGTATTTAATCGAGAGGTTCGTGAAAATGTTTTTTGTATTTCCCGCCAAGGGAAAAACCCGAGCCATACTACGAGCAAAAAGTGAAAATTCATGACAATTTCATTCGTTAAAAAGCGGTGATTAAAAATATATATATATAGACGCATTTCCAACAATTTCAGCGCTGAAATCGCCGTGGCTATTTTCGTAATAAAGAAATAAAACCTGCCGATTTTTCGATCGATTGACGTGGTAAATCCTTTTAAAAAATACAGACACCGACGAATGGAAAAGAGACGCGTAGTATGAAAGTGGGGAAAAAAGAAAAAAAGAACGGTGAAGTATAATAAATCGAATTGTCAATTCAAGAGAGAGCTATGCCAGCGAAGATCCGTGTTTAATCGGGCTTTCTAGTTACAAAGTTCCACGTAAAATTTGGAAATAGCGGGAATCAAAGTGAGAAAAGTGTTTGCGCGCTGTCATTTATGCCTTTTATATCAGATTATGCAGTAAATTAAAAAAAAAAACTAATTTTAACAATCTACGTCGAGAAAATCAACACGATATTCATGGTCGATTAATAAAAAACTGAAAAAGATAGATTGACCGAAAAAAGGAAAACAAAAAGGAGGAAATAGCCGAAGTTTGGCCATTGGATGAAATTATATATCGCTTTCAAAAACAGACTTTCGATTAATTGGATAGAAAAATCTGATATAAAACCGTTATAGAACCTTTCGATAATTTTTCAAAATCGCTTTTTAGAATCAAATACCGCGTTTTTTTCGTTTTTTCTTTTTTTTTTTTTTTTTTTTTTTTTTTTTTTTTTTTTTTTTTTGATGATGAATCAGTGTAAAAAGAACGATGTAGAATTTGACAACAATGCCAATCATGATGTAGCTCGTCGGGCAATATATCACCGTACATTTAATGCAATAGCCAATAATCTGTTGTCAAAGCGACGTGAATCAATTTCGTCATGCCGTTGCTAATCCCTTTTACCACAAACTTAGTAAAGAATCTCCGAGTCGTTCCATTACGTTGAAAACTTACTTTAACAGAAGACAAACTTTTAAAATTAAGAAGATAAAATTCCTCTATATGCGTATCCCCATTCATAAGTGCCGTAATACTTATTTAGATTATTATTACAATACTTATGAACGGGAGCGTATCGTAGGAGAAACAATAAGACAACATCATTCACCGTGGAGTTAATATAAAAACCTTCACGGCGCGGCGCGTGATAATCTGAAAAATCGAGTCGGTCGCGTTTTCATGGCCATTAACGCCGATTCGATCGACGTATCGATCTCACTCTAATCCCCGTTAAACGCGATCATTCCGGTGCGCTGCGTCATCTGGTTGAAAGCGACCGATCGTTGTAAAAGAAAGACGAGAAGACTCGCGTTAGTCGTTCGCTTCGTTTCAACCGTGGTGATCGTCAAACGAATTAAAACAAAAACAAAAAAAAAACCCCGGGAAAAAGTGGAGCAGAAGCGAAGAAAAACGAGGGAGAGGGAGGGAGGGAGGGAAAGAGAGAGAGAGAGAGAGAGAGTAAAAGAGAATTAAAAAGAAACAAAAAGGAGAGGAAAAAAAGAAAATATTAGGACGAAATGGAAGAAGAAAGAAACGACGGTAGATTGGAGGAAAAGCGAACAAAATAGGGTTGATAGAGGGAGAAAGGGAGGCAATGTTGATTTTTTTTCAACAACGCGAGCAACCGGAGCTACTCGACGATGCACGCGCTCGCGGAGAGTCCTCGTGATGAATTCGCATCGGCGTTTTTCCACGTCGGTAGCGTCGTCACGTCGTTGGCTTAGCTTTCGAATCAATTTCGTCGTCGACCAACTGCCACCTGACGCGTGTCCTCATTGCTCTCAAAAATCGTCGAATCAATGTGACGAACAATCCTCGTAACTCGGTCACCGTTGAAACGGCTACCCATTGGCGACTCCGGCGATATGAAACAAGTGAAACGAAAATAGAATCCGACAGGGGATGAAAAAGAAAGGATAAAACGGCGAATTTTTTGTTATTTTGTCTTTTTCGCTCTTCCTTCTTTTTATATTTTTTATTCGTGGTTTCTCTCCTCGTTTTTGGACAGAAGCGGTTCACGCAGAAACGGAGTTACGTTTTAACGGACACTGGCCCCGATTCGCTCGTTTTCCAGCCTCGTTTACCCGACAACGAGCCTCCTCGCTCTTTTACAACCAACCCTTTGCGCGCGGATAAAAATAATTTACCCATAAATGCCAGGCCACCCACGCTTTTCTCGTATCCGACCGTAAACTCAACGATGGTACACGGATTCGTTGGATAATACAATATACATGCAGGAATGACGGGTTTAATGTGGTATTTTTACGTGTTTAATGACTCTGTCCTGCGAGAAAGACTCTTAGATTATGTAAAAAGCAAAAAAATGTTGATCAACTTCGTTTTTTGAAGATTTCTTTGCGCTGCTATTATAATATATAATTAATGTTTAATACTTAGTAAGTGTCTGAAACGAGTATTGAAGGTAGAAACGTCGATATCCTATTAATCGATTGAAATTGCGACGTCTTCGAACTAATAATCAAGCTGGACTTCTCAATTTACAATGAATCTCTTTAATTGCTTCTTGTTGCCTATGGAAAATCATTAAATGGCTGCGATTAACAATAGACGTGAAAGTAATTTTCTTATGAAATCAGTTAAGGGATTCGATGAGAAATTTGAATCGAGAGGAGATTTTACTGGCAATATAAATGTCACAGGATGTTCCTTTTCGGTCATTTCGACGGAAGAATCGGGGATCGTACGATTAATCGATTTACCTGCAACAATGAAATTACGGGGAACGTGGTGAATATTTGCATTAATGAATTTCATTCCGCTGCAACGGGACGAATTACATCGAATACCGATTTGACGGCGTATGAATTCTCGATAACGACGTTTACAAGACTAGACTGCGTTTACTTTGCATTCTCGTGCGTTTAATTGCAAAATCGTGCATGCAATTCCAGGTTCTACCGTGTGGCCGGAAATTGTCGGTGGAACTTTAATCGCTTTAATCGCGAATCGTTTTCAAATTTGAGAATCACTGCACAGGATCGCTCGTGGAAACTTTCTGAGGAAATTGCTTTACAAAATATTTCTTCTTTACCACGTAAAATGTAACGTGCCCACGACGGTTTAGATTGATTTTGATTTAACTTTAGGATAACTTTAACCTAAAATAAACTAATATTACAACTTACGCCTGGTTGAAAAACTATTTAACTTGGTTGACAAAATTAATTTCAGATAATTATATTATATTGTAATAATTATATTATAGTGTGATTTATTAAATTATACCGAAAGATGATTTGAGTATAATTATTGATTATATTTATTCCACGTATCTTTGTGTAGCACTAACTGCCTCAATCGTATCTACAAACATGCCAACTCACTCCCCCATCTACCCGATTTAAAAAACATTTAAGAAACGTTGTATCTAATTCGTCTCTATTCCCGTATCATTCACGATTAATTATTAATTATTTGTCCACCTATAGCGATCTTTGTCTGTATCAAAGAGTGCCATCGATATAATACATATAAATAAACAAACGAATAATATATAATAAACGTTCTAAGGATTTGTGAGGTATTATAGTTGGCGAAAAATCTAATTCTAGTTAAACCTTTCTTAACGCCCACCATGGATTTCCCAAACAACTTTAGTGTTGTTAAATTCGTGATGGAAAATCTGTTTCAATCTGCTGATGGTCTATAGAAAATTTTGCAATTAGTCGTCGCAGAAAGAATTCTTCTCGGTGGAAAGTAGAACAGAAGACAGATTGCGTCGAAATTAATTTGGCCGCAAGAAGCACTCGATTAAAATGAAATTCTGTTTCAGGAGAAACTCGGTTAAAATTAATTTCTCCATCCCGAACGGGCGACTCGATTAAAATTAAATTCCATCGAAGGAAAAACTCGGCCGAAGTGTCTCATTTGAGAAAGCAATTCAATTTTTTCCCTTGAAACTCGATTTAGCATAACTCCGCACTCTAGAAACCGAGCTTCAACCTTTACTACGTTCAACGTTTAACTCGAAACCCGCCATCTTCCATCCCTCGCCCGCACCTAAAACTTTCAATTCAATTTTAATTCTGTCTTGAACGAAACACTTGTCGTACACTCGACATTTCAAGTTCTATTCCACCTTCGCTCTAAAAAACATAGTTTGGAACTTCCTGTGTTTCAAATTTAGTTCTAACTTCGGTTATAAAAAAAAGAAATCATCTAGTGCTTCCCTCAAACTCTAATCTTAAAAGAGTTTTCAATTCTCGAAACTCACTATTTTTTAAAAAACCACATTGACTTTCGCGCTAATCTTAATACGAAACGGTAATAATAATTATCTTCGTTCCTCGATTCGAACTTTTCGTTTTTCTCTTTGATTTGAAACAAAATCGAATAACTCTAAACACGATTTCGAGATCGAAAGAGGAACGAAACGACCATAAATCGGCGATTCTCAAGGAGCTTTCCAAAACTGAGGAAGACCATTAAATCTCTCAACGCAATTTCGAACAATCCTTCAATTTCTTAAATTCGGCTCTCCTTAAAAATAAAATCAGCCTCGATAACCTCTCCTCTCCAACGCTGAAAGATAGCAATAATAAAAATTCTCACTCCGCGGTCTGAATTTTTCTCCTCGAAACAAAATCAAACAGCTCTCAACCTGATTTCCAGATCAAAAGAGCTTAAGCGTTGATCCTCGATGAGATTTCGAGGAATTCTAATTTCAAGCGAGTCTGCAATTTCCTAAATTTACCTTCTCTTCGAAAACAAAATCGGGTTTCTCTTTCAACTTAAAAAGACAGTAATAATAATATAAAAAGAAAAAATGTTCGCTCGAGTAGATCGAAATTTTTCTCCTCGAAAGAAAGTCAAATAATTCTCGACGCGATTTCGAGATCAAAAGGAGACTCGAACGATCTTAAATCGCTGATTCTTGAGGAGATCGAGGTCGTGGGCTATTTCAAGATAGATGGTTCGGCTTGTAAACCGTTCTCACGAGCGACGCGACGCTCCTCGTAACAGCGTCAACGTATTAGCCCCGTGCCCTAAAAGCCGGCCAGGATCGATTAAGTGGCACCGAGAGGGTTTCTTTAAAGAGGAGCCTCGGACGCTTAGCGATCTTGTTGGACTCTCATCCCGGCGACGACAGATCCTCCGGGCAACTTGCTACTAAATCCGAAACTTGTGTTACATCATCGCCACCCGGAGCACTCGACGTAGTTCTAGGGTTGTACAAACCTGGAGGCGCGGCAGATCCATGGCGATGACGATGGCGTCGAGTTCCTCCCGTGATCCTCGATGCTGTTCACGCCGCAACATTGTAAACGGGTCTTGACAGAAATAAATTCTTGCGTTTTGTCATTCGAAAACTGAGTATCGCGTTATTATGAATACGATGGTTGAAAAAAACAAAAAGTAGATGAGAGTATCAGCGGGTGAAGAGAGAACTATGAAGTCTGATTTTTTAGGGCTTTATAGTTTATGAGCTGGATATTGTGTTGTAATATAGACACCATAAGAGTAAACAAGATAATAATTGAAAATTTTCAGTGAGATAAAGAGAAAGTTGCAAGATATCGATCTTTTAAACTTTTAATTTTTAAGTATCGAAAACATTGATATTCCATTTGAAATATTAGCATATGAATATTAAAATACAAACGTTCATAATAAAATTCTAAGCCTTGGGGATTTAGGGTGCGTAGGAAGATAAAGTAGTTGAGATTAGGGTGGAAGAAGAGAATATTACAGGCATTGTAAGAAAAGAAAACAAAAATTAAAATATTTATGACAAAGGTAAGGTAATGGTCGTGCTTAGAAGTTCTGTAAGATTGGAATAATAATGAACTACTCCGTAATCTAATAAAAGGGAGGATGAAAAGACATAATAAGTTAATTTTCCCTTACCTCGGTGCAAGACAATTATCATCTCGCAGGTACGTGACAAAGAAGGATAAGAATGTCGAAGGAACCCTGACGCAGAGACATGCTACGCATCAACGTTTATTAAAACGAAATTACGGAGGGTCCCAGAGCGAGACGCGGTCGAGTTAGGAGACAATATCAAGAAGAATAGAATAAGTAGAGCATCGTTCTCACTTCGTAAGTCCAGGGATGTTTAATACCATCAGCGACGTGGGAGAAAGGACTAGAAAAAGTTCAAAGACCTCTCGTTTGAAAGACAGAAAGTTCATTCGAAGAGTTTGAGGAGAATTTTTCCCCCTTCTACTCTCTCAACGAGTATCGTCGTGTTTGACGATGATGAAAAGCTCGCACGGCGCTGCTGACGCGCTCGAAATACGCTCGAATCGCGACGAAAAGGAAAAACCAAAGAGAGAGATCCGCTTCTTAAATTAACGAGTGAATTAACGAGAACCTGATTTTCTCAGCAACTTAAGAGATTATTATAAATCCCCGTTAAATTGAGGATACTATACGCTCGAGAGGATGGTTCCGCCATTGCTATAGCGGACCCTTCGATTTAGTTAACTCATTAAGGACCAGCAGTGAAATAATACTTAAAAGTTACATAGATGAGACATCACCGACAAATATAAGGAAATTTATATTATTTATTATACCTTTAGATTGTTAGAGTATCAAATTTTTGTAGTCATACGACAGTACTGAATGGTACGAAATTTAATTTATCTGGATCAGATTAACTGACATGTACACTACCTACGAAAAATGTTGGTACACTACTGTATTTGTGATAGCATTTACGTGAATAGAATCTGATGGAACCTGATAGAAGGACGCTTCATTGGAAGATAATGTCATGTGCCGGTACTTTTCGTAACCACTGTAAATACGATAATAAATACGATCGTGTGCCAATAGCTTTCGTAGACACCGCAGGTGGAAGAAGAAATTCCCTTTTACGATGCCAGTGTCGGATAATCGAAGTGAACAACCTGAATTAACTCTAAAAAATTGCGAATTAAATTGCGTTGACGTCGCTTCTTAATAGATCAACGTCATCGTTTCCAACTTTGAGAAAATAAGTTTTTCTCGCGAGAAAGGAGAAAGACGAAAGATCCCGTTTTCCACGGCATGACTTGGGAGGTTTGGCAGCGGGGTCGAAGACAATCTTCCGACGAAATTCCGACGGCACGATGCCAGCTAGCTTGTTGACGGAGGCCTCTCCACGCTTTTTTTCCGCCGCTAGGGACGATTTATTTCGCGTTACACTGCGACGGGAGCTCCGGAGAGTCCATTGACCCAAGTCGAGCGTTAGCTAGTTTTAAAGCGGAACATTTAATCGAAGACGTTGCGAAAAGTCTTTTAGCTGGTCGCCGTGTATTTCATCGATGGAAGAGATCGACGATGTTTGCCGTCTTCTTAAAATGGTGCGCGACGTTAATCAGCCGGACGGGGTTTATGCACGATTTATGCCAGTCGATCGCGCAAATCAATTTTAAATTCCCCGTTTCATTCGCACGGAATTCTGCATGAGTTCGGGAAAATACATAAAACTAGATTTATGACGTGAAAATTACTGTTTAACGCGATCGTATAAAATAGCGCAGCTTAGTGGAGCACGTGGTGTTTTCAACTTGCAGAAACTTCTATAAAATATGTACTAAAAGAATACAAAGAATACTGGAATATTTAATTCGAAATCCTGTTTGTATAGGTACAATAACGATTGTTTAACCGACCACGGATGGATATCTTATCTGAACAATTATCGAGAGAATTTCGGATTTCTAGAAAATTTTGCATATCTCTCTTCTACATTGAATTCAAGTGAAACACAAATACCTAAAAAACCGTTTAGACGATCGATAGTATCGTCGATGTTATTGTCAACATTTCAGCTTTTTAACTACTCTTAAGATTCAATGCAATATATATATATGTACATATTTTTATTTATCTTATGTTAGCTATACTTTATTCGTGTTAACCTCATGCGTGAGATTTTTACATCGCTGTAGGTGGGCTTGCTATGTAAAAATATAAGTGTAGCAACTTGTATCACAGTTTAAATGGGTTCTCGTTCCAGATTCTACTTTCAGTGACCCAGGATCGACGGAACGGAATAACGATATACGTATACTGATCGTCTAGAGGATCTCTTACGTACGATGATATCGAAAACCTTTAACATTGACAATAATATCGGTCGTCCGAACGCTCCTTGAAACATTTATTCATTTTACGTCCGTAACGCAGGGTTCCTTTCTACGATTGAACTAATACTATCAACGAAATTTTATAAGAGAGTTCAAGAAGGAAAATTTTGATATCTTGCTAACGTAACTACTGCATTCTGCAACGTCTGGGTAAAGATACGATATAAGAATATCTTCATAAATAGAAATATCTTCATCTTTGCCTGTAGTCTATAGTCTGTTCTATAGTATCCACGGATACATCTCTACGGTCGAACACTTCGTCGAATCATCCCATAAAGCGCACGAAAAACACGTCAAACTATATATAACGATGCACCACGATGTAGGTCCAACATCCTAACGACGACTACGATGTCGTATCGTAATCAGGGACTAGAAACAACGGTTTGCACTAGTTCGTAGATGCTAGGTGAATTTTAGGCGGTCGTAGCGCAACGACAAACCCGGTCACAAGAAGCTGACAATCGATTAAGTTAAGCGATAGTTGCGGCCTATCCTCGGTGGTAGCGGGGTCGAAAAAGCGGCAATTACGGTGCTTGGATGGAAAAACATCGTCATCTAGCAACTAGGTCGATAACGATCTCTGGCCAGATAATTCGAACAGCAGCCTGCCAGCCAACAACTCGCTTGCAATCCCCTTACTTTCCACGTAGTAGTATTTCCGTTACGACGAGGCCGCTTTATACGGATTAATTCGTCGATAAACGTTCACCCTTTTTCAACCTTATTGCACGCGTTTCCCTTCCGTTTCGTTCATCCTTTTTCCTTTCCGCAAATATCCTTTTCCATCCTACCTCTTTCCCTTTCATTCCAATTACATTTTATTCCTTTCTGTTTCGTTCCTTCTGTTTCATTCCATTCTTCCCTTCTTTCCCTTCTCCTTTCTTTGGTTCCAATTTCTACTTTCTATCGCATAACTCTCTCTCTCTTTCTCTCTCTCTCTCTCTCTTTTCACCATTTTTCGATTACACTCGATCCCTCTGGTTATTAATCCCTTCCTCTCTGAACTCACCCTCTATTTTTTCGTTTGATTCTTTCGTTCTCTATATCTTTGACTGTTTCCGTTTTATTCATCCTTTTGGCTAGTTTTATGACTGCCAGTTTAACCATGCTCTCTTTGACCCTACGCTTCATACACCCTGCGCTCCACCCGATTTTCTTTTGATCCTCGCTCGATCTTCCGGCTCGATGTACCCTCGCGAGCTTTGCTTCCGCTTTTCGGTCAAATTTCTTAGTTTTGAAGTTCAATTTCCCTCCTTTTTCTACTTACCTTCTTCTGCACTTATTTTCACGTATATGTAGTACTCGTGCTTTTTTTGTTTCTTCTCTTAGTTGCCTTGAATCTTAATAAGATCCTTGACCTTCTTGGACAATTCCTTGTTTTCTTCCCTATTCAACTTGGTCTGCTGTACGTGCCAACTGATACTTTTATTTCTTATCCCTTTTATCGATTCCCTCTTCCTTCCTTCGAAGTCCTCCCCTCATCCTTTCTATCTTTCTCCCTGGTACTTACTTTAATCTCTCTATCCCTGCGCCAATTTCCCCTTTTGAACCGTTCCTCTTGCTCTTTTTCACATTTTTTCAACTTGTTCGTCTTGCTTCCTCTTGTTCGACTTCCCCTTTTTGCTTTGGACTTTCTTCTAGCCGTTCTTGAATTTTCAACTCTCGTACTTGACTGATCTTTCTTTCCTACCCTCTACAAATGTTCCGTCTGCTTTGTTTTTAGCTTCTTTCTTATTAGACACGTGCCTCTGTATATTCGCCATTACACCGTCTACTCCGCCTCTCCGTTCTTGCTTTAATCTTCACTTATTCTTCCTTACACCTACCTCGTAACGCTCGTTCTCATTTTCCTATCTCTTTTATTCCCTCTTATATTCCACTAACGCCTCCTCTTTTCCTCTCTAATTTGTTTATGCTTTGAAATTCACTTTTCTCACCCTCTCTTACTCCTGTTAGCTCTTTTTTAATCTTCGATAAATTGTAAGTTTCTAACTCGCCAAATAAAGAGTAAAAGAATGGTGATTTAACACACGCGATGGCAATTACCAACTGTACATTAGTTCAAGCGATTGTCACCTTCACAGACTCCGATACTCTAAACGATAAAAATACACACACAGTATTTTCTATCGTTTCCACGAAATGTTCACGATTTCTTATCTTTGTTCGTACTCAGTTTTATTAATTTTATTCCTATTTTCGGGATAGCAGCATCGATTACGTATTCCGCGTGTATCTTCTATTTACTGTACCTGTATTAAATTCCAGCCAGAGTAATTCGGGTAATCTCGTAAGCGAGAAGTAAGCGTGGCGTTAATCCGATCGCGCAGTGTTCCGAATAGAAGCGCGGCCCGTTCCGGCCGCGATATTAATAAACCCTTGTCCTGTGGGAAAATGGCGAAGTTACAGTAATCCTAACTAGAGGGAGAGAGAAACGAAGGCGCGTTATCGCCTCGAGCGCGAGCGAGTACGTCAGCAACCACGTGGTGTGCCAGTAAAACCATCCTTTGGCATATGTACACGTGTCGAATTAACCTCGCAGACATAGTAATAGCTATACAACGGATTTTAACGTATTTATGCAAAATTTGAGGATGAAAAAATGAGCGTGATATACAAGAATATATAATCTAATCATACAACTCGATTTAAGCATTCTCAAACATTCGCAATCCATACGAAGGCACTCATAAATGTTTGGAATTCGTATCATACCATGCTCGAACGAGTTTGTTACTCGTATGAGATCAATCACAATCGTTTGCTATCCTTGTGATTCGTTCAAACACTGGCAAATGTTCGCGATTCGCATGAAAGAATTTCTAAAGGATCAAAATTCGTGTCAATGCACTCGCAACATTCGCAAGAAATTCTAAATGCTTAAAACTCCGCACTTAATTATTCGTTAACGTTTATAGTCAGTATGGAATTAATTCTAAATGCTTACAATCCTTATAATGTTCCAATTCCAAAAATTCGCAGACCGTATCAAACTACAATTTCGCGAATTTTTGTAACTTTTTAAACGCATTCTACTTCCTCGTAGAAGCTCTCTATGGAATATGGAATGCTTTTTATAAATGCATACCACGCGCGTGAACTCGCCTTCGGGCTCGTGTACCTCGCAAAACCGACTCGACATTGTTTTTAACCCGCAACGTTAATCGTTTAATTTCTTTTTGCATCGTTGCACGCGATACAAGACGCACGCCTGTGTTTATCGAACGTGAAACTTGGAAAAATTACCCGAATGTAGTTGCTCGTCGTTGTTCGTTCGAAACAGGATGAAAAACCTGAACGCGGCGACGCGTAGTTTTACGCTTTTACGCGTCCCTTTTGTGGCTTCATTAGAACCGGTTGGTAGAGTGGAGAATGGCACGAGATCTTTTGTTCATCCCGAGTGAATAAGGTTTGCGCGATATACTTTAACCTCCTTTAATCGGCGCTCATGCTCACGCTTTTTGGGATTATATACAATTTCTGATCGTGCACGAGTGGATTTGCGACGACGGTGTAACGTTGTAAAAATGTGGAGAGCGAAATTGCAAAAATATTAAAATGAAATTCGCAAACGAGTGATAAAAGATAGGTCTACGTTCTATTCACGAGTGTAATCTAAATTTATTCGACATCCCTCTACCATAACATAGAATTTTTCTCAATTTATTATAATTGATAGCATTTCTTTCAAGGATATTATTCTACAGATTCTTTCGCTAAGTTAGATATTGCAAGAATAATTTCGTTTTATTTTATACTCCGTATCTACATGATAAAAATACACTTGCTTTATCGTATAAAATGTAAAGTGGAAATTAAAGCCAAATATTTAAAAATCAAGTAAATCTAACTCGTATTCTTTCGCTTGTCTATAAGCTTAATCTCCATATAAATAATTTAACGAAATTCCCCAATTCCGTTTTCCATCTATGAATTCCAATGTTTCTTCGTCTGGAACAAGACACTTGACACAACACCTACATCATGCCCAACAATCGATCCTGATGCTAGCCAATTGCCGACAGCGGCCAAACGAGAACAAAAAGGAGGGCAACGTAGAAGTAGCTCTCATGGCCGGTCGTGTTCATTCGACGACTAGTTCTCCTCTGAACGAAAAGAATTTACGAGGCGACGTGACTGGACCAGCTGAGCGGATACGCGGGACAGGACTAATCCGGAAATCCGAAATGTCCGGCGATTTACGGAGAGCAGCCGATTTTTATGGGCTGTTCGCGGATATCCGAAGGAGTCCGCGCTCGAGATTCAAACGGTTCTTCGTCGATAACTCTGGCGATTCGCGTTTCATTAATCCGTCGTTTCTTAGATCTCCTCTGCCGATCGATCAATGATCGTTCCGTATACGTAGTGAATTTTTTTTTCAAGATATTTTACGAGCATATGCGCCCGTGTGCTTTCCTAGACCGTGTTTGGGATGTAAATATTTATTATGATATAAATTTCGTAAGATAAAAACTTCGTGGAATATCTGTTATAACATAGGTTTGCACATAAAATCGTTTTACTAGTTTTCGGATGACTTACTTTATCTAAATATTAGGATTTGGTATTTTATAAGATTCTGAATTTGACGTAACATGGTTTCAGAATTTATGAGAATTTTCGATTGCCATTCAATTTTCCCATTGGTCGACTACTTCTCATTTTGCCGAGAAGAACAATAACGTGCAGAAACTTAGCGTTAATTATTCATTAGAAGATTTCATACGATCAAAAATATTTAGTCACGATTAATACACATTATATCTTCTGTAATTATACTTGAATTTAAAAAAAAGAGGCATTAAGCGTACACGTTCATTTGCGTGTCTACTGCTCGCTCACTTAGCGATACATATTTTCGAATCACGCTCGAATTAAAGAAAGAAAAGAACTCTAAACGTACATATACATGTGCATGTGTCGTAATATTCCTCCATCTACATATCTACATCTTATTTAATCCATATTTTACATTCCAGCGAAAATGATTTCCAGACTTCTATGTTCCATTTATACACGATTCGCCAAATTTTTAATATAACGTATCAAATGTAACGCAGGATGCAGAAATTTAAATCCGTGAATACCCGTAAACGTGTACGGAAGAAGCGCAAAATGCGCTGCCGGAAGCAGCGCTTCTCCACCTTCCAAGATTTCTGTCTGATTCGCGCGAAAGTTCACGCTGGCTGTGTATTTACGTATCGTCGCGCCACGGAATTATATTCTAACGCAGTTCCGGCTCTCGAGAAACGTAATTGTAGTTGGAAGAAAGGTTTATGATCTGCTTGAGACTGGCGGCTGAAAAGAATTTGAAGAATAACCGTGCAAGTTTAGGATTTACGGTATGCTGTCTTGAAAGTAGAATTAAAGTAGCCAACTTTAGCGACGTGCAAAGTAAATTGAAATGAACATTTCTACCTCGAATCTTCTGTTCTGTCTTTGTTAACTATTTTGTTCTTGATTTTCGTGTCGCTTGGTAGCTAGAAAGAAGTATTTTGATACGAAATGCCTGAAGAAGGGGAAAAACTCGATAGATATAAGCATTTTGAAGATAGCTAGCTGGTATACAGCACGTTTACGTTGCACGATTAACGTTATCAATATTTTTTAAAACGTTTGAAAATGAAATTATTCGAGAAATATTATTATTAATTAACTTCGACGTGAAATTGAGTTTTAAAATTGCTCTTGAAACGGGAAATGTGACTCGTGATTTTCACCTGTGAAATTCTTTTTATTGCTGTTACGTCTTATACATTTGTCGTGTCGAAAATAGATATATGGTATTAGTTGTTATAGAAAATTACGTGGAAGGTCGAAATTTCGTTGGAAATCACGAATAACGAGAAGAACGATGTTTTATGGAAGTTTTTACTATTCCACCCATCGCGTGACGCGTGCTTTCCTTACTCGAGCATAAATTTTTTAATATCTGGCTTTTAATTAGTAGGTAACAGTCGGTCGATTGCGAGACATCGTTCGTGTGCAGATGTTAATCGTCGCCTACGAATATAAAGCGCGGCCCCCATACACGGCACGTTTCACAATTATCGGCTCCCTCGCCCTTAGGCGAAATTATTCGACTGATAAAAAGCTTACGGGTTCAACTTGCAACGCGAATTGTGGAAAGAGTCGAGTTCCAATTTCGTTCGTAGCAACACGAAAGAATTTCTCGTTCTTACGATTTCTGCAAATTGATCAAAATCAATTATTTCCTCTCGTTTCTTTCTTTCCTTTCATATTTCTTATTTTTTCCTGTTTTTACTTCTTCTTCTCGCGAAAAGAGAAAAGAAATATTCAAAATACTCGTTCTTTTCACATTATGGGCGTAACAACTGGCAGCAACAGCGACGAGAAATCACAAACACGCGAACAAAGTTACCAGAAGTCTAACGACCGATTCCCGTCGTCACGTGAAACACAACCGCGTCTTAAGATTAGTCAGTCTTAAGCGGAAGACTGTCCCGGATTTAACTAGCTTCGAAGCCAAGTGAAAATGTGTGGAGATTTCGCTAAAACCATGTGTCACTTGTTTACACTGAGATGTTGGCATTAGTGGATTAACGGGTAATTAATCTTTCTCTTTTTTCCTTTAAATTCACAGTTACTTTTCCTAAGAAGAATTTCGAGTTACTTCCAAAAATTCTATCCTAATAATCTCCTTCTAATAACTCCTCCAATTATACTATTTAATTGAATTTGTTGGTTTACGATATGCTTGCGTATTTTGAAACTCCTTCGGCACATTGATTATATAAAATTCATAATTAAAGCAAAGACGAATGATAACTACTCAACGCCATCTAATACGATAAACAACTTCATAATGGTAAACCATAGAATTTGTATTCTTTAAAAATTACCATATTGATTTCAATTTTGATTAAATCACATTGACGTTTGTTAGCTCGCGTATATGCCAACACGGATATACTCGCGAGCAAACAATAACTAACGATCTATATGTATATTATAGAAGTCGAAGAACGAGGGAAGAAAGTGCAAACTAGAATGTACCAATAAACCATGAACACATTATCGATAGAGGAAACGTGTCGTCGCTTTTAACGGTATTCCAAGGGGCACTCTAAAACACACCCTGATAGTCCATTTTGTATGATTCCAAATATACACCATCTCACGAGCCATTTTCTTCCCAACGTATCTTCGAATCCTCCATAAAACGTTTCTGAAACACCTCGAAGTACTCGAAGTCTACGAAATAGACATCGACAAAGGAGAAATAGGAAAGCGGGAACTAGCTACCGGTGTGCCAAATGTAATACAAATTTCGATCTGCGAGTGATATAACAAGATACCGTACGGATGTATCTCACTGTTTGTCGCGTCATTAATGACGAACCAAATAATTTGTTTTCAAAAAATGGGTTGCTCAAAGATTGTTTGTAACCGAATTTGGCGAATCGCGAGATAACTTACTAAACCGCGGATGTTTATAGGAAATTTGAAAGGAAATGTATAGGAAAGCGAAAGATTGCACGGAATGCACGTAATATAGAAAGATATATAAAATATGCAAAGTATAGCGTTTTCTATGATACTCGAGAGGTAAAATAATTTTCTGCCTGGGTTTCATTTTCTCAATTACGTTCTGAAATTTTTGAATTTTCCATAAAAAAATCCGCGATCTACGAAATTATTTATCTCGATTCAAGTATCCCCTGAAAACGAATTCATCTCCAAATCATCATCAAAAACTTCTTATCTCGCGGCCTTATCTCTCTCTCTCTTTCTCTCTCTCTCTTTCTGTCTCTCTTTCTTTCAGACCTGAAACTCTCACACCGCGGTGGCCATGCGCTTTCTTTTGTTTGTTAAATTCCTTTTTGCGCGAGGCTCGGCGTCTGCAGGCAGGAAACGATGTCAACGATACTCGTCTTAATGCCTGTTGAACCGGAAGTGCAAGGATAAGAGCCCCAAGCCCTCTCGAGACCCCGGCGAGCAAGCGTAATGAAAACGCGCGCCGAGAAAACAAGGGCTCGCCCCGGTAATTCGTGTATTTCCCTTCGCCCTGCTTTACATTTCTTTCCATTCTCGAACCTTTGCCGCTAATTTTTCCTCTGATACTTATTATCATAATATGCTTCTTACATTTCAGAATCCTGATCGCGATTCTTCAAGAGTTAATCGAGAATGGAAATACTTGAGACGGGGCTTGGAAAATTACGAGATTATTACGAGTAACTTGAGTCATTCGTCTTTCCCACTATCGTAATCGAGATCATTCTTTTAAGCATCATTTATAATCACGAACTATTTCGTACTAGAATGAAAATTGATAAACATTTTTGTTATTGCTTATTGCAATCGAGAAGTTTATGTAGCAAATAAACTATCGAGTACCAAACGTAAAGACCTTCCAGTATGAGTAGAGAAATCAGGCTTATCAATTTTCATACTTGTATTGTTTGTTTAATCGAACGTTGTAGATCTTCGATATTTATCGGCTCTATAAATTTAGACAAGATTGAACACAGAGTGAAAACTGCATCACTCCATCGAAGGGACGTCTTATTTTTCTGCTACTTACATAACATTTACCATTTAAAGTCTGCGATCATTCGTTGGAATTTTTGCTGACGAATATTTAATTCAATTTCGCATTCTTTCTATTTTGTAGGTAATTATTATAAATACAGTGTATTGTATATATAATAACTTACAATTAGTAAAATAAAAATGTAGAAAGCATTCAAAGAACGAGAGGAACTCTGACACTTGATTCTAATTATCTTTATTCAGCGTAGCGTGCAAAATAATTAAACTACAAGGGTCCATCCATTAAATATCGACCTAAATTTGTAAGTACTGCGTCGAACAGCGACGAGCGTATTAAATTGTTGGAACGTGTTTGGCCGTGGAATAACAGTCGTAACAACGTCGAGTCAGTAGCGCAAAGCGAAGCTGAATTCGGACTTATACTTGCGGACGATATCACTGAGTCCTCGAGATCAGAGTAAGCGGATTTGCGGTAGATGATTGCTTGGCCCGCACAGCAGGTCAGGAATATCGTACATATGGAGAGTAGCGCGATCACCTGGAATGCAGATTGATTTATCTGTCGCGTTGCATGTTACTTGACTGAACAGCGGCTTAACCCGTTAAGAGGATGGTTTGGAAGCGCTCGTTTAATCCTCGAGTTATGATCGGATGTGGTATGATTGCGAATTAAGACGTACAATGAAATTTTATTCGAAATACGGTTCGTTAATATCTAAAATAGATCAACAGACAGATGCATCGACGTTAATTACGGTAAAAGTTGGGAGCAAGTCAGTTCATCGCATTACGGATCTCGCCGCAATTCTTCAATTTTCTTATCCCGATTTTCGTCTTATTCTAACGGACAAGAAAGAGTTTTAATTTAGGACTCAAAGGATAAATCAGAAAGAGCAGTTCGTGCGTGTTTTGTCAAAATTCGAGAAAATTCTTGACGCTAGGAAATTTTGACGCAGTTGAGAATAATCGAAAGAATGCTGCAGAGGTGGGAGAAAAATTCTCTTAAAATAAAGGTATCGTGCTATGCGAATGCGACACGTAACTCTCGATTACAACATATTATTTTACCAAACGGTATGCTAGAAAGATTTTATTGATATATAATTTAAGCTGGGAATTTAGTTCGGAAAGTTTATGTTAAAAGGTTGCTAGATAAATTTCATTGGTATACATAATTTAAATAGGAAATTGTTCTTAAACAGTTCTTGGATCTTGGAATAATTATTTACGTTCGAGGTAAGCACGGTTACTTTCAGAACTTTACAATTCAATTATCGTATGTTTCTTCGACAAGTGATAAAAACCACCGAGGGGTGTGTAAACTTGCTTGCTCATACGACCGTCCTGAGTATGTGACAAGAGCTAAGACACCTGCTGAGGCTATAAAAGTGGCGAGACCTCACCTCGTGTGATTCGTAGTTGAGCAGGTGCGTAACATCTTCAGCTTCTACTAAGATTACCTTCCCTATAAACGAACAGACCCGTCTATGAATACTGTATGCCAATACTACATAATCCATATTACAAGATACGTATGGCATTCTACAGTTCGCTGATACAATAGAAGCCCTAAATGAAAAAATACCATTTCGTAAAAGATACCTTACCACAACGACAACAATGAAACTGACATATCTGTGATTCTTCAGTTCTCAATCGTATTACTGGTACGTTGCGCTGTGTTTCAAGGTTTCGTGAACGTTCCAGTTCACTTCTTCAAGGCAAACGTGAAAAAGGTTCTAATAACACGATTGAAACCCAAAGACTCACAAGTATGTCGTCCATGTGTATGTCGATCATCTTGAGAATTAAAAATTTACGAGCTAAAGAGCTATCTTAGTCTGCATGAAAATATCTTGTGTTAGTGTTAAAGACAACTGCATAAAAAGTTGACACGACTATTTCCAACCACGCGAGTCAGTAGACATCGAAACACACGCAAATAGGAAACTAATTTGCCATTCTTGATACGGTAAGTCTTAAGTGAGAAAATACCATTTCCTCGAAAATATCACGAGGACTACGACGATCATCGAAAGGATTATCTGCGGAAACAGCGGATTTTTGGCTGCGCGTTCGAAGATCGAAGTCTATGAGAAGAAAAGTGATTTCGCGATTGTTTCGTCAGAGGCTGAGCAAATATTTTCTAGTTGTTACCGCGGTCGTTTGTATCGCTACACGCAGTATAGGGATATCAAGGCGCCACTTCGAGGCTAAAATTTTTTTTACGCGATGGAAAAACAACCGGGGAACAACCGGTTCGAAAAACGATGCGCGTGTACGCAGACTTTGTACACGTGTGCGTGAGAGACCGGTCGGCTTGACAAATGTGCGGCATCCCCGCCGGAAAATAAGGGGGATGAAATTGTTATTCTACTTGATTTCCGGCAGAACGGAGCGGCGATCCTCATCGCGCCACGAGTCGGACGAATTGGAAAATTCTGTTTCGAAAATCCATTACTCGCCGTCAGGCTGCTCAGCTGAAACAAAATGGGACAGAACTTCACAAAACCACGAATCTTGCTGAAATCGATGCTCGTTAGTATAGAAACGGAGAACACGTTTGTCACCCGAATAACGCGAGAAACTCGATGACAAGTGAAACAGGAGACGAAAACGGTGGATTAAGCGGTTATTTCTATACCGAGGAGAAGCGGAGAAATGGTTAGAAACGAATATGTTAGAGCTTACTAAGATATATAAATTATTTAACTAGTTAATTCCTTTACTAGTTAATTGTTTAGTTAGTGAACTGAAGTGAAATTTCGTAATTAGAATTAGCCGACTGCATAGAATAATCTACTTTCTCGAATCAATTATTAATTTCTTAATGGATTGTTGTATTCATATTAGTAGCTCGTAACATTTATGGACTCTACTCGTTTTTTAGAGTAGTCCGAATTTTCGTTTTATCATCCCAGTCAGACGGATAATTTTACAAACTGAAACATCTTTGAGTATCTTCAATTGTAAAACGAATCGTAAATCGATGATTTATTAACTCAATAAAGATAACAGTTGCGTTGACGCACCGTGTCATTTGTAATTTTTTTTTTTCTTTTACTCAATTGAAATTGTTGGGAACGAAATTTGAAGAAAGTGAAATGTTTCATATCACTGTGACGAAATCCAATTCTTTCTTCCAAATTATAAAGATTCAATTTGTAGCTCCAATTTTTGGGCTTCTGGCTGACAAAACAGTAACTCGTATCACTTACGTTACGTAATAATGTTGCGTTTACACAACTTGTTACGTGTCACGTCGCTGCTTGATTCTTGATGGTTTGAACAAAATTATTAAAGACAATGCAGAAGTCTGTACCAAATTACAATCGAAGCTAAATCGAACTCGACCCGACAAAATTAATCCTGCCCTTTTGTATATTTCTTATTCCACGATTGAACAAATTTTTGATTAAAAAACGATTCAACTACCACGTTGTATCGATTACGTATCGCGTAAAAATTAAGCAACTCCCCGTCTGTTTGCGTAACTCAAAATTAAAAGGCAACACCGAAACGGGAGTGTACTTCGTGGTAGTAAACTCTTTTCGAAGAAACTTAAAACAAAAAGATAACATCGGAGCCATACGCCATGGGCACAGTTTTCAAAATTCATCGACACAGCTGCAGTACAACGTCCCATAAATTGCGTTGGTTGTTCGAGCAGCCGCGGCCGGCTTCGATAAACCATCGATTTTTATTAACAGGCTCGCACAGTAAACGCGAAACGCTATTCCACGAGCTTTTTGCTCGCGTGATTTATAACTTCGCGCGAGATCGTTGTGACACACGTAACATCTGTTACGCGGCTCCTTCGAAACACGCAATTCAAATATGTCGACGCTACCTTTTCCGCTCGATAAGGTCCGATGCGGAGCGTGTTTCCTCGAGCGAGCGTTTTCCACGCGTTTCGGGTAGCTAAACACGTATTTTGATATCAAGAATGTACAAAGAATTATAACGGTGAAAAAGAATTTCAAGAATTTACTGAATATTTTTTCCATTACCATTTCTTCTTTCATCTAGATCCTACAAATTTGCGAATTTCGAAGAGATCAAAGAACTGGACTTAACATTCTCAGCTGTCTTATATTAAAATGTTCCTAATTAAAACGTTAAAGACATATAAATAAGGAAGTCAAGAAACGTGTGCTAAGCAACGTATTGAACGAACGAATCCGCGAGCTCGCTTATCCGAGACGCACGAGTTTATCAACTCGTGCGGATTTTGCGACGCGCGCGAAAATCGAGAATTAAACGCGCGATACTAAGCTGAAGCAAGTACGTGACGATAAAACAAGATGGGGGCCGATTTATCAGATACAAAGTTATTTACGAGGCAACAAAGCGCGTGATTGCGTCGCAAAAAAATAGTCAAGGCGGCGTTTAATACACGATTTTCGCTCTTGGTTAAAATATGGAAACTGCTATTGTATTGGGTTTATGAAAACACGTCTGTGGAAAAATTTGATCGATGCTGACCGAAAACGAATGCATTGTGTTAGCATTTATTCTCGAATATTGTGCCCTTAAAGATCCATAATGTACGATTTAGTATTTGATAAACGTATAAATGTAATGTAAGTTTGCGGTTTTAGGTTTCTCTTGTGTACGCTGTAGAAAAGATTTCATCGGAAATAGAAGAATATCAATTGCTTCATTTGCATTAGAATTGAACGCGTTCATTTTTAAATTTGTTTTCCTTAAATCTGTTATTATATAAAGCAAAATTTGTTAGATATTTCCAATAAATGTAACGAGTACTTCTACTTATAGCCGTGAAATAACATGGTGCAACATTTTCTTTGTAAAAATTGACTGAAATCGTACGAATCGTTTAATGAGAAAGATAATGTAGGACATTGATCAGAAGTAACGTTCGCGTCGATCGAGCGAGGCTTTTCACTGGATCGTCGCATTGTCTGTCGAAAATGGCAGCAGGAGGATGAAGGTTCGTCGAACTCGTCACGGTGGTCGCGCGCTAATACGCGTTTGTAATTCGCGAATATCGAGCATTTAGTTTAGTCTCGTCGAGGGCCAATTACCCGCCTGACGCAATTTTCTGCGTGAATATTTTCGAATTCCCACGTAGACATTTTGTTTTCGACTCCCGTTTTCCGGCCTCGTCCTCCTCGCCACTCTCCACTCTCTATTAAATCGCGTCATTCGAAACGCTCTACTATTCGGCAGACAGAGGAAATTTCGCGACGATCTATCAACCGTGAAATACCGCGAGCACAAATTTCTGTTTATGATCAAAAAACAAGCAATCGAGTAATTGATATTTGGCAAATAAATAAATTTATGACGCGGTATTCATCGACGAGATTGTTACGGATTTATGGCGAGACGATTTATTAAAGGCTGTCTTCGATTGTTTGCCTAAAAGAATATGAATGTTAATCTGTCAAAAATGCATTTTAATGCGTCGTATGCATCTTATCGTCCGTAATTTCGTCATTAATAAGAGTATTATTTAATCGAAATATACAAGAATATACGAGGATATCGTTTAATTAAAGTACACCCATCTAACACAGAGAGAATTAAATGCCAAGTACCGCAATTCTTCGTTATCTGGAACACCGCGATCTTACGAGCAGCGGAAAGAATCCAGAAAATTTCGTCGATATCGGACTTAATTAAATTCAAGCAAAGTCAACCTAGAAAATGTTCGCAATCTGGAAACTTAGCCTAACGTATAATTTCCTGAACGTTTAAAAAGAAATATGAAAAATTTCACCTCGTTATATTTTTGTTTCCCTTTAAAAATCAATAATATCACCTGAATATCATCGAAGTACGTCATAACACGCATGACATATATAAATATGTGAAGTACCTCATGAGTGGATGTTCGTTCCGATTCATAATTTCATAAATGCAACTGAAAAAGCAGATTTGTTTCGTTCGTTAAATGTTGTAAACGCTGCTGCACTTTGAATATTTTATACTATACCTCTGGACGTCAACGTGATTTCTGTGCATGTCTTTCAACTTCCTATACATATACATGTAAAGATCCGCAATCTGCTCGTGAAAAATCCAAGTCAAACTTCTAAGGAAACAAATTTCCTCTAAAAAGGTTCTCAATGTGTTTATCAGGCAGTAGAATTTAAATTGCAGCAGGGGCGATACGTCGCGTTTGAATTTATATTCGTGAGGTTAGTCGTGCTGCGTTTTATCGGGGGCGGCTTGTCCAGGGACAAATGGGCTTTTTCGATCGACAACGGAGGTAGGAAGGCGCAGAGTCGTCAATACGACGGGCAACCGACCGCTCAAGAAAGAAATAGATGCGGACCCATTAGAATTTCGATCGATCGCGCGGCTCAGCTTGCGGATTCGTGACCGGAGAGCTCGCCAAGCTGGTTTCGACGATTCAAAGCGACGATTTCTCGCGGTCGAACGTCGATTCACGAACAAGAAAATTTGCACCTTTCACGCGGTGGTCTGGCTTAGGGAGATTTAATCCATTGTGCCTTCTGAGAGTGAAAAACTGGTCAAATATTGGTAGCCCGTTGCGTTTAAGTAGAAATAGCCGTTTCGGTCAGACAACCGGTTTCCATTTAACGTTATGAACATACCATTGTCTTGTTCGCGATCTACGAGCTATAAGCGGATAGAATACTAACATTTTTATTTGCCAATGCGTATGGATCTGTGGATATCAATAAGGTCAATAAGATTAAATAGAAGAGTAGACGTTTTTACGAGCAGCGAAATTAAAAAATCGTATCTACCGTATTTTAGGGAGCACGATACAGTTTATACAACTTTGTGAATCAATGGTTTGAAGAAGAAATATCCTGGAATATTGTGAGAGGTGGAGAAGAACGAGAAAACTCGGACTATAAGAAAATGTCTCATAAGGAGACATCTTAAAAAAATTTTGTTTTATTATTATTTTCATCTTTTGTCTTTTTTTTGTTCTTTTAATATCGCCGACAGTTTAGTCGAGAAACGTCAAGAGAACTGAATTACTTTTAAACCCGTTATCCGAGAGCACCTACTTAAGGTAATATTACTTATGACTGTATAGAAACGGTTTCGTTCTGCTGGATAGCTACGCAAGCCAACGTCGGAATAAAAGAAGCTCGAGAATAAGTTGCTTTTTTAGAAACCAAATCATGTAATCCCCGCATTACACAAAAAATAAAAAATTCCACGCAATACATCTTGCTGTGTGTGAAATATATCTCTCGTCGGTATCAAAAACAGAGTCAGATACAACACGTTGCAACATTCTGCCGTCCATATCGAAACCATTTCTTATTATTTATCCTCTTCACACTTTACATACATATTCCATTCATTTTTATAAGCTTTTCGCCGAACGAATTTCTCGAAAAACTACGCGCTGTCGTTCGAATGCGTAATCGTGAGCTCGCGAACGATATTAAATCCACAGAATTCTCGACCGGAGGTCAGCTTTAATTCATAAATTATTCGTCGGCGCGACGTCGTCGCCGTAGTAAATTCTCGCGGGATGTTACGAAAAGGCAGAGAATTTTTCACGCGATGAATCTCGAGAGCGAACGAATTCGAAGTCGAGCCGGACCTCGATTTGTCGACGCACAAAGGAAGACATTTTGGTTCGCCAAAGATGTATGAGACGATTGTCGCGTGCAACAGGAAGCCAACGGAGAGAGAAAGAAAGAACACGGCAGAACGTGTGTGCATCGATGAAATTGTAGAGAAACTGCGAGAAAAGGATTTATGCAAGAGGCTGCGGGGAATTCGTCTGCTCGAGGTCGAATATGCAAAAGTTCCGACCTAGAGAACTATCGACAGGCGAATTTATCGGGTTAATAAGCGTGTAATAATGCCATTTCCCTGGTGTGGCTCGAT
Organism: Bombus breviceps; assembly: GCA_014825925.1. Taxonomy (NCBI): domain Eukaryota; kingdom Metazoa; phylum Arthropoda; class Insecta; order Hymenoptera; family Apidae; genus Bombus; species Bombus breviceps. Next base: position 8,940,572 of record CM026183.1, on the reverse strand, counting down.
TTATCGAGCTGAATCGATTCGTTAAGAAAGATTGGTGACAAATTTATTCGAGTTTAGAACGATCGAAGACCTGTAAAATGGAAATGCAAGATCTCTTAAATATGTATTTACTTTTCTTATTTGCTAACATATCTATGTTTTTTAATATAGTATATACGTAATACTAGTTGCATACTATGCCAAATGTATTCATTATAAGGTTACTACGGTACAAAATATCATCATAAGCGAATAAGCTCTTTATCGGAAAATTAATCTGTTAATTTAAGGGATAATTTCGATCATAAATGGAGATAGTAGTATGAGTAGTATCTTTCTCTTTCCGATCGTAATCTTCGTTGTTGTTTAACTATTACGAAACGCTTTTTATTCGACAAATATAGTGAACATATCTATACAAGCACAGAACGTGTTGATCAAAGTGCAACAGCAAGTACGCTAAATATGATAAAATATTCCGCTGCAGATTCGTACAATAGACTAAGGATCTGGTTGACGTAAGAAAAATTAGCCGGCGGAAAATATGGTTCAATCTGGTTCCCTGCACGTTCGAGGCTATAAAGAGCGAGCACCGAGAAATAACAGGAATAGTACGCGTTGGACACAGGTGATCAAGGAGAATCGAGTTTTCCAACGGCAACGAGTTACGACCCGGGAGAAATTTCTGTAATTCCCGAGATGCATCGTTCTCGTACGCAGCAGTTGTAATCTCGATGCAAAGGAGCACTCTTACAACATCTCACGCGACACAGAATTCATCCTTCGTTTCCCGTATCAAATGTGAAACTAATTAGGGCAAATCATATTGTTCTGCAGAACAGATTATAACATGGAGAAACGTTGTGAAATGTGGGATTAAACACTCAGATAAAAGAATAATAATAATAATGCTATGAACAATATTGTTGAAAATTGAGAATACATGAAAATTTTATGTAGTATCGTAAATAGTATCGTAATTATTATTGTATATACAGAATAATATTAAATATACTTGGGATAAGTAATTTTTGGCACTGACAGAAATGCATTAAGGTGATTCGTATCCTCCGAGTTTCATGCTCTTTCTGTCTTCACAAAAACGAAACGTATGTCGATGAGTACCATTTTCACTATTTGCGGGAAATGAAAAACGAAAGAATGGATCTAGCGAACATGATACCGAGCATCTTGATAAAAGGTTAACTGCAGCGTCGCTTTGTAAAGTAAAAAAAAACATGTATATAGTGATAAGCAGTGTATTCTGACAGAGAGCACAATTAAGTCTTTCGTGCTCGACGTTCCATATATTCGGTACTATATTTTTCAAACTACGTATTAACTACGTATAAGCAATAAATATAGATAATTTCGGCAAAACTTTACGAAGAATCTTATCTAAAATGCTTACGCTTGAAATTTTATGAAAAATCCCTCTCGTTGAAAGACGAGAAAAGATGTGATTGCTTCTATTGCCAGATTAATCGACAAAAATAAATTTTCTCCGGTCTAAAAGAGATTAAATTGTCGCATTTTTTTAACGAAACGCTGTTATTACACCGGTCCAGTTATCCAGAAAATAGCCAGTGCGGTGTTTCAGTTCATGAATATGTGTTCTTAATTCCAAAGTAAATGTTAATTATCCCGTTGAATGTATCGGTGTCATTAAACGAAATATCAGAGTGTCCCACATTTCCTGGCCTCGAGGAAGCCCGATAATCGTTGAATACTTTTCCACGAGACAATAGCCAAACTGGAAACGAGCAAGAATCTCGTTCTCGATGCGAAACAACTTCTCTAAGGAAAGACAATAAGGACTTTCACTGTCTCCGCGTGGAATAATAGGGACCGGCTCTGCCTATTTACGAACGAGGAAAACGGAGCGTGCAGAAGCTGCATTATGTATGCACTAAAAGCGTCAGCTCCTACGCCGTTGTGTGTCACGATGAATAAATAAGTAACCCTATCTGCTTACGAAGAGAGAGAGAGATTCCTGCGACGCTCGCGAACGCGCGGCTCGCGTTTATCTTTGCGCGTGATAAGATGCTTCTACGTGATAAATATTGATGCCTCGCGTAATTAAGCCTGTTCGGCTTCTTCCTGCCGCTAAAATATTCATCAACGTACGAAATGTGTAGAACTGAGGCAACAAAAGTTGCCGCGTAATTTTGCCGAATACGTATTGGCCGCTCGCGACTGATTAAAAGGGGAATGTAATTTGAACGTAATTTATCTGGTCGTCGATTTTCACGATACGATACGAGAACAGGATACGAGTTGATGAATAATGAAAAAAGAATTGTATATACGCGGTGTCCGACGAGGTTTTCATAAATATACAAACGCGGGTCATTCTAAATCGGTAAACTCGTTTCGTTGCTAGTGACGTTCGTTTTTGATAAACGTGTGAAATGGTGGATACATTAGGTGGCTGTACTTGGGACCGTTTATCATGGAAGGATGGTACTAATGGTAAATTATTACTAGAACTTCATTGGAAATATTTTATTGGTACTTCTACTTGGTACAAGTTGGATGAGAAATGTGGCTGCAACAGCATGGTGTACTATTTTATATTGAAAAAGTAGCATTCTATATTCTTCGAGTCGATGGATTGGTAATGTAGATATGAACAATTGCAGGATTTAAATTCCTTAAAAAAATTCATCACACGCGTCATATTAGAACCACAGTGTCTTAAATACAATATCAAAATTCATTAAATAGACGATTGACATTTCGCTGATAAACGAAGTGAAAATAAAGATGAAATGAAATAAATGTAATGGAATTAGTCTTTCGCTGTCAGTATATCTAACATATGACTTCCAATATTGTATACGTCATATTCAATAAAGAAATGGAAGAAATCTACGGTGCATAGGTTGACATGCACAACACGAGAGCAAACTTTATTGAACATCCCACAGAACACCCTATATACAGGACGAGGGAAAAGTAATTACGAAGAAGTGTAATTAAAAACTGAAGTATCGTTATTGGATTGCAAAATTGAGTCAGGGGGCCGTATTAAATAACGGTATAAAAATCGATACGTTTCTATTCATTGCTTTTTTTTTGTTTTGTTTTCTGATCTCTTAACGAGGCAAAGCGTGCGGACGTTTGACACCAAACCGCCATCATCGAGGGCGCCATCACGGAAGAAACACGCGAAACGAACGATTTCATCCACGCTTGTTCCTCGCGATTCTAAACGACACGCAACGTCCCTTTTGTCTTTCCAATCGCTAAACGATCGATCAAACGGTTCGACGGAGTCGCTCTCGCCAATCGAGCCTGGGATCCGGTTTACAACGCGTTGTAATTTCGTTTGACTGGAGCTGATCGCGTGAAAAGCCACGGCCAAACGAAAGTCACGTCGACGAATTCGCAACAATCGAGACACGCGCCTCGTCCGTTTGAATATCGACGATCGTTCGGCTCGAATATCGACGACCACTTCGTCGAATATCAGCAGCGAGGATGAAAAGCGAATCGTGCATAGTGATAGACAAATATATATATATATAATATACATATTTTTTTATTCCACCCTCTCGTCGAATTGGAAAAGGAAGGTGCAAAGGATGAACGCGAGAGCCCTCGTGCGATACCAATCAAGCTTTCAACAAGGAGCGTTACTCTACCCGAGATTGAAAGAAAATAGGAAAATAGGAAAATAGGAAAAGTGCCAGTGCAGACCGGAATGAAGGTTGTGAGGTGGACGATTTACCAACGTTTCTCCGACCTGTATTTCGTGCGTATGCTATAAAGCAGAGCATTTCCTGTCAACCAATGGCAGAGAAAAAAAATAAATTCTCGAATGTCTCGTTTCACGCTGGTTGCGGGCATTTTTTTTCGTCTGGATGTTCGCGAAATTGCCATCGTGTATAAACCACCGCAGTCCCCAAGGTACTCTCCTCCCACCACCTATCCCGCCCCATCCTTGTTTTCTCTCTACCGCTGCTTGTATTTCTTCGCGATTCTACCCCGTCTCTGCATCCGTGACAGAGCGCGATCTTCTTTCAGGTTTTCGTGTCTCTCTTTGCGAGCTATTTTTCCCTCGCTTACACTCGCTTCTCCTTCTTCGATTTCAGTCACGCTCCACGTTATCCTCCGACTATTCGCAACGCTCATTTCGCCTTAGGTCGCTCGTCTTTACTTCAGCCCTTGCTTGATCCTTTCTTGGATTACCTTAACCTCGGTCTTTGAAAAAAGGAGAGTCGGGAAAAAAAAATAATCGTGTGCGGTATTGAAGGTTTGTCGTGGTATGATTAGAGTGGCGTGATTCGCTTGTTGACTTGCAACTCTTATTGATCGACTTGTGTGTTTCTGAATTATCGAAAATAGAGAAAATGCACTTCTCGCAGTTTTTGCATTAAATAAATTAGAAAAAATATTCTTGGAAGAACAGGAAAGGAAAGGGAATCAATATTTGTTATATGTAACGCAGCGGTATGCGATTAATCGCACACGTGTCGCTAATATTATGTCAAAGCTTGCTAATAGTATACAAATTTTACAACATTTTTGAAGTAGTGGAAATTTTTAGAAATTTTTAAGGTTTAACTTTCGTGACGTGGTTATAAAAATGTTGGCAATTGCTATTGTCGCGATTAATCGCCTTATATTCAAGAAAAAACGAGTTTCCCTCCTATCTTCTCGATTAAAGAGGAGGACGCATTTATATACACAGAGATCAAATGGAAAAGCTCCTAGACGATAAAAAATTAACGACTGAACGAACTATTTTTCTTATAGATAGCGTAAAACGAAACGAGATCGTAAAGTAATCGGTATTCCCTATCGAATCTGCCTGTATTCGAGACGAAGATGGACGCTGCAACGATGTTTACACACTTTCCATCGTCGGTGAACCATGAAAAGCATGAAACGAAGTACAGTTGATCGTTAATGGAAGGCAGAAGTGTCTTAATAAAATGACAGAACGATAAGATAAAACGTAACGAGCAATACTCGACAATCTCTCTAAAGTTGGGAATATAAAATAACACGTCAATAGTTTCTTAATCAATAGCGTTAATTGTCGTTTATTTTGTAGAACCCAATATCGCTTAAAGAAGTACATATCCATGCGTGAATATCCCTTAAGATATCATTATTTTATTCTATTGTTGCGTCGTATCAAATCAATTTGCTCGTAACAACTTCTAGTTTCTATTATCTCTATCAAAATAGTCTGTGATTTAAAAGAATCTCTGACAATTTACTGGCGCTTACTAACTATAATGTTTCTTATTGACTATTTGGTAAATAAAAACGTTTTAAAAAAATATATTTATCATTATAGTAATTGCGACACTTTTCCTCCATCCACGTTGCAAAAAGAAGTACCAAAAACGTATTTTATGTGTAACTCGGTTAACAGAATCGTACTCAAGATATTCACGGTGTATGTCGTTCTTCCGCGAAGAATTTTAATTTTCGCTATTCAGAATCACAAATTTCTAAACAGATCGCTACCCAAAATTATAGATTTTCTCCATAGGGACTACTTTCTACATTTCGTAGGAATTTCCACACTCGCTTCTGTTTTTCTATATCACGATTCGAGGACCTCTCGCGCCGAGATATTTATGTACGACGGAAGACATCACCCCCTAATAAGCTGCCTATCGTTTCGCCGTGTCCGGTTGATTTATAACGTAGGGTAATATTGACATGGTTGCCTCGATCGACCTATGCTTAGATTCCTCATCCGTGATACGTTCAGGTAATCCAGTACGTGATCTATAATGCCAATACCTGCATACTGATGAATACTTGCTGTACGCCGATACATAGACGCGCATCGAGAGTCTGTGAATGTAAGTACCTGCATCGAGGAACGTGTCCGAAGAAGTTCCTCGCCCAAGGACCATAAATTACTCGACAGATAGCCGCTATATAATTTGTATCTTGTCAAAAGACATTTGACGCATTCACCGTCTGTGACGAACGAAATTTTCCATTTGCGCCTTGCCGATTACCAATGAACGGCCGATATAACGGATGTAATGTTTGATTATAAAACGAATTACGATTATGCTTAATACGTTTCGAATTTTCCATTCAAATCACTGATGTTTCCGACAGATATAAAACAAGCGACGACGTATGCCATCTATGGTACTGGTGGTGAAAGAGATATAGCGAGGTTTGAAAAATTAATTTTATTCTTCTGTTTTTTGGTGTATAGAAAGATGAAGGAGATACTGTCGATGGAAGAGATATAGCGAGGTCATAAATTAAAGGATTATGTGGACGGATTAATTGATTTAGCCGCAATTAAGGATGTACGCGTGCCAGTTATGCCTACTATAGTTACTGTAGCGTTCTAAAATGGGAATATTAAATTAGATTGTATTAATTTTTGTCAAGGGTGAAAGTTGTTTAACTGAAACGATATTTCAAATTTCTGTGTGCGATCTTTAAAATCATGCAGTATCGATATAAATTTCTATCGCTAGTAGTTGCATCGAGTGCAACAATAGAATGGCATTACGCTGAAACTCTGAAAGAATTCTGAGTGTACGTCTAACTTGACCAAATTCAAGCACCGTATCATCCCTCGGCTCTTCAAAAGCTTCAATCTCGACTATTTCAATTTTTATTAATTCCGTAACTCGCAATAATCTCTTCCGTCAACGCTGCACGCAGCTCGTATAAAACAACCTTCAAAAAACAGCACGGTACGGGGCGCGTTAACAATAACACAAAAGCTTGATAATACATAGAATGTAAAACGCGTAACGCGTTATATTTTGCTTGATTCGATTCGATAAATCGAGCTATGCGTTCCCAATTTACTGGAATGAAAAGCTCGAGTGAAATGGTCGATGACGATGTGTTAACGGAACGTTTCCTTTGGAAAGTGATTTGAGAGGTTCCTAAATCACTGTTAATCGCCAGATACGACCCGTTTTCCCATTCTATGCCACGAATATCCGGACACAGGTGCAGGTGAATTAATTATCTGATCATACACGGATTTATTATACTTGCAGGACGTTTAACCACGCGGCCTTGCCGTTACCATTTGTCTCGCGAGATATCATCGTTTCACCATCTGTCTCGGTGCATGCCAAGCCCGTTCCCCTTGTCCATCTCTGAATCAGTGGCTGATGTCGACGCGTTTGTCTCCTTGTCCGGTGATAATCTGTACACGTGGTGACTTCGTTTGTACAGCAAACGTTTGACAAAACGTATCATTCTGCCGGTTATCTTGTTGCCTTATCGTCTCCTCGTTTGTATCATTTCACTCGACGGTTCCGATATGGTTTATAATGTCACGTCATGTAGAATTATTTGGAGACACGTTACCACGTTTATTCATATTAAAACAGATACTGGTCTGGCGTAAAATGCGACGATTAATTCAGACCGTTAGTGAATTGATTAATCGGATTGTTCGCCTAAATTTAAGTTCACTGTATTCTAAGATTTTGTAGAGGATGGTTGGTCGTGTGGTTTAAATGACGAAATAACTCGATATTAAAACCGTCAAATATATTTAAAAATAATTAATAAATATAGAGAAAGTTCGTTAAGACGCTCGGTACTAACTGATTCGCTAAAGACTGTGTATTGATCGCTAATAAAATCGTTCGAGGCTGAGACTGGAAAACTGATCACCTTAGGATCGTGTTCGTTTATTTATACTGGTCGAGGGGGTGCCGGTAAATTTCCAATCGCCTTTGTTTGACGATTACACGTAGCGGCGACATTGTTTTGCCCGGAGTTGGTTTATTATATTATGTATATCCTAACGATATTGGTACTCCTAGGCAAAACAACAACATGGCTAGAATTGCCCTCTAGCTCGTGTGCCGCTACAATTTTAAGCATTCCATGGTAAACTACGTCACCTGGTGTTCATAATCGTTCGAACGGCTTGAAAAGATGGTAGACGTTGCTTGAGTAATTCAAATTTCGGACTTGTACAAATTCTAATTGATAATGCAATTCAGGAAGAGATCGCTGTTTCGATAAAAGAAGAAATATCAAGAAATTATTTGGATTTTACAGTACTATAGAAGAGAAGTAAAGAATAACAGATGTACCGTTGGGATAAACATAGCGCTACCGTATGTACAGTTACAGAAAAATAATGAACTAGTAATTGTATCCAAGTATGATAGTATGATAGTCTGATAGATATGATAAGTCTATCCACTTAACGCGCTTATCTATAATTATATATAAAAATAGGAATTTGCATAAACTGAAATGCTGAAAATGTTCGCAACAACAGTACAGCTCAATTTTTGAGACTCTCCTTCGTTTTCATCCGCGTGTTTGACCATCGACGGATCGTTTCTGTAACGGGCGAATCAACACCGCGTTTCGCGACGTTCTTGCGCTCTGTCATTTGCCGACGTGCTGCGAACGAAACGAGCAAATTTCCACGCGACATGTTTGCAATCTCGCGCCACGGTTTCCGCGGACGATGTTTTAATGAAACAATGATTCTCGCGTCGAACGGATTAAAAATCCAAGCGGCGCGTTGCGACGCAAACCGCCAGCGTGTAACCGGTGTAAACATCGATACAACCGTGTGATCATATAAAATCGAGCAACGCAACAATTCAGCGAGCGTCAAAACGCCACAACCCTTTTCCGCTATTATCAAATATCGAAAAATAACAGGAAAACAAGGCCGCTCGTCTTCTTTTTTTTTTTTTTTTTTTATTTCCAGCATTGATAAAACGAGCAACCGCGTGAAAAATTGCTGAAACAACGAGAGAAAAAAAGGGTACACGCGTTAAATGGCAGAGGTGGAAAGAAGATTGATGAAACGTTCAGCGAGCTTCACGAAGAGGCTACATAACGATTTCATCGTTTGTCGAACGTTCTTCGTGGTAATTCAATTTCGGGGTGAGATACGATCCGAGCATCGCGTTAATTAACACCGGTTACGAGCTTTTACCGCGTTCCGTGTGTAAACATTGAGCATGCTAGAAGATTTTAACGATGCCTACTGGGAGTTCACGAATGGAAATTGATAGGTTCGTTATTGAAAGCAACAATTAATGCTGGTGAACAGAATTCGATGACTAGGGGGAGAAATTGTAATCGTGTAACACGATTGATTTCGTGTAATGAGATTGTTGAATCCATTCCAAAACGTTTTAACGCGTCAAAACAACGCGGCAAGCGTATAAATTTTCTTGAAAGATAACCGATCGGCTGGTACCTGATATATTATGCGCTGGGAAATTTATTCGGTTAATTATGCAGCACGCTTTCGAACAGATGAATCGTTAATGACACCATGAATTTCAATTTCGAATCATGCATTAATTTTATGACGTACACGAGAAAGATAAAAAAGAAGATTATTGCGCCAAGTATATAAAAACAAATTTGTGGAACGTGCATTATGCATAAACATCGAGGATGCAAAGAAGGATTTATCGGGAGCATGTTACATTTGAATCTAAATTAACTATTAAAAGTCAATCTACGACGATTGCCAACACGCGAGCCAATAATTCAGGCGATAATTATCGCGCTAGCCGGAATTTAATAATGAAACGTGATTAATTTCCAATCAGCCGTGTCGCAGATTTTTGAACGCGTCGATGTTTCAAAATAGCCAACGTACCGATACCGATCGAATACCGGTTAAATGTTTTCTATCCTGAAATATTTATAATATCCGCCGGTTTCGAACCAAAGAAATAATACAAATCATGGACACAAGGCAGGCAAAATATGTCACGATCGAAATAAGCAGAGCATTAATTACATAAACATTAATTCCATGCCAAATTCTTTGCATCGAATTTTTCAAAATTTTTCATACTAGGCTTTAAGATTGTCATTCTGTAGAGGATGAGAAACGTGACTTGTCGCTTTAATGTTTTTCACATATAGCGTTCGTATTTCAGGAATTCGAAGACTGTTTGGAATCTTACAAATTTCACGCTTTGCTTCTCCAAATACTCGAGATTTGCTTTTCAGACTATCCGCACTAGCGAGTATACAGCTATTATCGTAAGAATTATTGCAGCAGGTTTGTAAATACGCGGAACGCACAAGGCCAAAACAACGTCGTTACCCCGTCGTTTGAAAATTCCGTTTCGAAAGCGCACGGACCTACCTCGGGAGAATCGTTTCATAAAGATCCAGCGTGGAGAAGAAGAAAGAGAAGACACGAGAAAGAGAATAGAGGAATCTGGTCGCGTCTAATGGTACGTCTTTAACTGAAAAATCTACTTCGGAGCTAGGACAAAGAGATTTCGACCGACCGTGTAACGAGTTTGTTACACTACGCACGTTAGTGTAATGAAGTTTCCCGACGTGCTCGTGGCGCATCGTGCACATCTCGTGTGTGTAAACCAGCACACACGCTTCCGGTCTGCTTCCGATGGAGGCGGCGGCGGCAACTTCTGTTAAACTACAGTATAATGCCCCCGTATTATCAGAGAAAGAGGCAGAGCGCAAGAAAACATTGGCAGCCGTTAAAGCTGTACCGTAGAAGTTATGTACAAAATCCTCTAATATTTTTCAGTGTGCTGTGCCTCGAAAATCGGCTGGTAACTGAACGCAGCAAAGGGTGCAACTAATTAGTGTACCAGATTACGTGGTTTAATTTACAGGCAATTAATAGGTAGTAATAGGTAGTAATCGATGATCTTTTTGCTGATAGCAACCTGTACATTATAATCCTGTAAAACTCGTTCCTTTCGAATCTGTGGGACTTTTAATAGGTAGAATGTACTAGCCGCGATAGCATATCTTTATGACACTTCCGACACCTTCCAAACTTAATAATGTATGATTATCTGGCCATCTATAATTCACTTACAAATTAGTAAAACTTTTAACAATCGGTGTGTACCTCAAACGGTCTAATATTATTTAGAGCTTTAATTATCCTTTAGTTATACATAGCGCAATTACAGAATCAGGCAAGACTCGTTAAATCAAGTCATTGCAGAAATAGGACCACGATATCTACGAATGACGCGATAATACGCATCTCTCATGGGGAAGAAAACACTATAAACCAGGAGGGTTTAATAAATGGATCGAGGGTGTATACGATGTTGACGGAAAAACTCTAGGGAAATATACGAGTATATCCACTGCAAGCTGTCTTTCGTAGATTATGGTAAAATCATTCGCGTAGATTCATAACATTTGGTTCATAGCATCCATTGATTTTTTTACTGTTTTATTTAACAGTAGTTAATATTTTTTATAGGATACCGCATAAAGTATGCAAGTCGCGAATTAGCGTCTGCCATCGTCGATGCGTTAAGAAACGAAATACAATAAGTAGATCATAGAAAGAAACGTATCGAACGTTTCAACTATTTTTTTAATTTCCTTAGAATTCGTACGAGAGAAATCATTTCGATCGGCCCAAGAGGGTCCTTTGACCCTAACATCAAGGAAGTCGCTGGCGATCTGTACCGAGTGATTTCTATTCCTGTCCATCTGATGGAAATCGATATCGTCGCGTAATGCGTTCGTGGGAAAGCCGTAGGAAAAAGGGAAATATATTGGCCGAGCGTTAGAACAGTGGCAGGGGGTCGCGTCGAAAGATCTTATTCCACCTAACCGACGTTCTTCGACCATAAAGATAAATTCGAACGGTTACGAAGGAAAATCCAGTTTGTAGCGTAGGCCACTTTCACGGATTTTCTGTCGCAATAAAATCAATGTGAAGAGGTGAAGCCCTTTCCGAAAACGATTTAGGCTCGACCCTGTGACACGATCTTGTCAGCGAATGAAAATATTCCCGACGATCTGCTGATCATTTCATTGAATTTAATTCGTAACTTTAATTCGTAAGGTGAAATCTATGAGACTATTTGCTGTGAGATGTATCAATGTCTACGAACTATTGTATATACAGGATGTCACAAAATATGTGGAAAATATTTGTAGGACTCAAGTAAAAGAATCGAGACGATGGAAAAGATTCACGAACAAAAAACGTTGCGTGAGAAACTAATAAGCGCAACACGCGATACTACGCATTTTCAAGTTTTTTTAAATTTCCTATAAATTTCTAAACATTTCTACGAGATTCTATGAAGCGAATGACCATCGTTTAAGTCAGAGATTAATCGTGCAAATATCTCAGGGAACCCGAACTGTGTGTCGCTTTTGATATTTCGCAACATTTAAACGAAATTATTTAATACGCGAGCTGGGCTGTATTTAAAAAAAACACACAAAATATAAAGCAGACCGTTTAGCGTCCATTATCGTTGTTTCAATAACAAGCGTTCGCAAAATGTTCGCCCGCCGTTATTAACGCAATTACCACGCCGTAGTTTGATGTTTGATTTAGCTTTGAAAGCCTTCGTCTACCATTATCGTCCATATCAATAACTTTTTTCTCCGCGTCGATGCTTTTAACGCGCCAAACATGTCAGTAAACGCTATTAATTCGCACGTTCGGCGAGCCAAATTATCGATGAGGGCGGGCAGAACGTAAACCGGAAGTGGAAACTACCGGATGAATTGTTCCGGTCAGCCCTTAAGCCATTTGGAACAGATGTTCCGAACGATGCACACGAATATAGGAGCAAACAGCCTCGAAAGGGCACGTTTCTCACAGAGTTTCAGCCACGACACGAGCCGAGGATGCGGAACCACGTTTTTTTACGATGGAAACGTAGACCATTGAACATTGTCCTATATCCAGCGTGGCGTTTATGCGATCAATCATGCGACGCTCTCGTACTTTGTCCGCTTGTCGATTATCTCAATATGTCTACTGGCTCTTCTTTCCTTTTTTCAATACTAGAGGAATTATTGGCGAATTTTGAGGTTATTGGAGAATTTTATGGATTTAGTATTTTGCGGAATAAATTTAGCAACATGTCTTTGACGAATTAATCAGATATCGTTAATTAACTCCTATCTATTTCTCATTTAATTTCATTTCATTTTTCTCTTGAGTATGAAATTAACACGATGGTACGAAATGAAAAGACAAATGATTAAATTTGGAATCAATAAATGAAATTGATATAAGAGATACATGAAGCCCGCACGAGGAAAGACAAGTTCAGTTTTGTTAACTTTCTATTGTCTCTATCGCCTGGTGGCTGAAAAGAAATACTTTAGTGTGAAACAATTATGGAGGCGAATTATCCGTTAGATTCAAAAATCTTGTGAAAATAGACGTTATATCCACAATCTTTGAACAATTTAGTTTAATAAATAAGATAAGAGGGTGGTTAATAACATATTAAATTTAAAAATTGCTCTTCTACAAAAGACAAGATATGTTCCTCGTACTAATTCCTCCCTTCCAAGGAATCTCGAATAAAAGAAATTGCAAATAAAAAACCAGAACCGCTGGAAAGACTTTAGAATTATTAAGAAAATATTTGGAGTTCGAAAATATATGTAAGCAATTTCTAGAAAAAAGGATAAAAGGAAATGATATTTCACATGACAAACTTCATGGTAGAGAAGAGAAGATAACAGCTACTTGATACGTCGACTGGAATTGATCCTCTGCTCACGTGACAGTGTTTGCGAAAAATTTTATTCTCTACCGACGTCGATACGACGATATCGCTGGAATCGGTAAATGTTCGGCCGGGAGATTGATACGATGTCAAAGGATATTGATCTCTCGTACGAAACGTATTGGAATCGTGCGACGATTCGACGAATAGCCTGTTTCTTTCTCGTCCTGTTCTTGATACATGGTTCCAAGAATTATTGAACACCCGGTCGACGTGCATTAGAACATCTTTTAACTTTAAAAGGAAAGATAAGTTCGCTTCGAATGTGGATAATTTTTAATAATTCCATCGCAAGTGGTCGAATTATTCGAAATAATGCTATTATTCAAGCTTTCGTTGCAGAATGTAGATACTTTATAAGCGATAATAGTACATCCTCTTTTTTAATATCATTCCTACTAATAGAATTTAGAAGCCACAATGATAAAGTTGAACTTTTCAAACTTGTTTTAACGCTATATTTACCGATAAGTAAAGAGGAGAGTACGAAACTTGTATCAAAATGTACATGGAGAGATAGATGTCTCTAGAAATAGATTTTGTTCCTGGCATACATGAAACATTAAATTTTCAATTCTTATAAGATCATTTTACTCCATTAAGCATACTCCAAAAATAATTAATCTTACCTACTGTCATTTCAATTCCTGTTATCAACGAAGCTTCTCACATCGCATTAAAACCCGACACGTTTGTCAATCGCCAAAATTTCACTAAAGTATTAATAAAAAAGGCAAAGTAAATTTCCCTGAATTAAATTTCTAATCCTAATAATCATTAACTAACTTTCCCTATTTATCATCCCCTCTGATCAAAGCCATCTGTACTCGCTACAATTTTAGCAAAAAAATTTCGTCAAACCATCTTCCCTATCGCAGTAAGAGTCAACACGTGACTCTTCTCAACTGCCAAAATTTCATTAAGATATTCGCAACAAAGCTAAAGTAAATTTCCTTGAATTAAATTTTTTATCTTAACAAATACTAGTTAATTTTCCCTATGTATCATCTCCTCTGATCAAATCTCTATACTCGTCACAATTTTAGCAAAAATTTCGTGAAACCACTTTCCCTATCGCGGTAAAAGCCAACACGCGACTTTCTCATCTCTTGCCACGTCTCCTCGACTTCCGGCGTAGCGTGAGGTCGTCCAATTCCCGTCGAGGCGTTCCTCTGTGGACGGTAAACTTACCGGAAGCCCTTCAATTATCCCGCACTCTTACGTGATCGTTGTGTTTCCTTAATTAGCCGCATGGAGGAATAGAAAGGGAGAGTGAAGCTACGAGGGGGAAGGCGAAAGTATGACAGAGACAAGCTTACCGGGAGCAAAGGGCGTCGACGTTGGGTCACATTGTGCTGCCTGTATAGGATGCATGAGGCGGGGAACGTGATCGCACCCGCGACGACCATGTAACTGGTCAGGGCTACGAGGATCCCGGTCGGACCATACAGCAGATGGATCACAGGCAGTCGAACCAGCAAGCACCAGATTCCGCTTGACAACAACGTGCATGACATGGTAAGGAGGAACGTGCCACCAAAGAACAGGCAGAAATTCACGAAAGACGTACTCTCTTGGTGAACCTGCGGACCGTCAAACCTGAATGATTTTGATGGTAAATAAGATTTATAGAGCTATGGTGATTTGAATTAATCGAATTAAAGAAGGATCGTATGGAAGCTTAAATTTGTGTCGAGTGACGAACAGTTTGACCAGTTTTCGTTATTCTATATAATATAGTTATATAAAATTTTGCTATTTTATTTATTTGCAATTTATAATTAAGGGATTCGAACGATGGTTTGAACTTACGTCGAGTGATAGATGATGGTTCGATTAGTTAGGGTGATAGTTTGGGGATGAAGATGACATTAAGATATCGTAGTATTGCAAAATAGAATTATTAATAAGGGAAGAGCAATGGAACGAATACAGTATATAGGGTGATTTATTCTTCTTTTATTCGTTGTTATATGCATTGAATAAAATTTTCAAAAATTTACAGTCAAGAATTTCTCGATACAGATAATTCTTCGTTTTAAACATTGTTATACCAAAGATTAAGGATTGTCGTAACGCAAGCAAGTGAAAGTAATACACAAGACGAATCTTCGCAATCTTTAACAACTTCGAATCTTACTTATTTACAGTTGAGTGCGACACACTCGCACCGGTATCAGCCACAGAACTTTCTCGAGAGGTAAAAAAGTAGAATTCTAACAAGAAGGGAAGAAACGCGGTAGATAGAAATCCTCGACGCGCTCCTCTCACCAGATGAATACTGAATACATTACCGACTGTAATACAGTTCGCACATAAATTAACATACGCGAACCGTGCAGTCGCCGTTCCGTGAAAGCTCCTTAAACTTTCAATGGACCGCGAAAACTTTCCAACGAAATGAAAATTTCCCGCGTGCCCACTGCACCCCCCTTGAAGAAAAACCTTCTCTTTATTCTTACACGAGTCTCTCAGGTTATTACACGTTCGTTAAAATAGAGTCCGGAAAAATTGAACTTATCTGCATTCGTTCCATCGACGTTCCTCTTTGAATTATATGAAAAATCTCAGTATGGTGGAAATTATAGCGAATGTGACCTGTTGGTTATGGTGGAAGAATTGCGCGTGGGAAGGACAATAGGACTCAGAAATTTGATTTAAAAATACGTTGGATAATTAACTAAGCTAACGATTTTTTCTTCGTAATAGTGGTGGAAAAAATGTGTGAGAATTTGATCCGGAAATATATTCGATACCTAGTATCAGAGAAGCGATTTTTATTACAATATTTTATTTTTATATCGAAGGATGAAATGAATAATATGAATATTCTTCCAAATTTTTTGCTACCGTATTGATCTACCCAAATTTAACGAAAAACGTTTGGCAAATATTTATTCGAATATATACCTTTGATACCGAGCTAATTGTTTCCAAGTTTGGAAAAAAGATCAATTTTAATAGCACGAAGGGAACGAAAAATACGACGAATAAAACACGATGACGTTTACGGAAATAAAGATTCGCAAGTGTCGAAAATAGAGCAATCGTTTCGTTCGAATTTTCGGAGCGTAGAAACAGGTGGATCGTAAACGTCGCTCTCGTATTAACGTCAGAATTTGACCTGAATTATGACGCGATAATGTAGGTGCAAAAGGCAGTCAGAAATCCCAGGTATACTTTCATAAGGAACAACCATCGTTGCGCCGAGAATGTGAATCATTAAAATCGTGGTTGTTGCGACTCGTGTTGCCAAGATTTCGCGAATGTCAGAGAAAATTCCGCGTGCAGAACGCATACAACTTCTGACAGCTGACTTGTGATATTTTTATACCGTTGCAGAAACATTTGTACCATATAGATACATATACGTAGGCAATTGTACATATTATGATGTACATAATTTACGAGAATAATTCTTAGGAAACAAACTGGTCAACTATACTTTTCGTACAATTTTCAATTTCGTTACCCAAATACATAATTAATATTCAATTTTTCAAAAAACAAATGACTTCTTCCCACGAATTCGTTCATTATGAGGTGAAGTTAAATAATCATAAATTGGAGGATGAATTTTAAGGAGTAATGTTTATAACGATGTCACTCTCTTTTATATATTAATTGATGTAGTTGACTGATGTAATTTCTTTCAGAAAGACAACCACTTGCGTATAACCATTTACCTGAACCAAATATATAAACCATACGTTAAGATCATTTATTTTAACTTAAGACTTATATTAATCGTATATGAAAACTCACATACTTCAAGTAATCACAAAATCAAGATACCTAAAGACTGTGATTGAAGCAAGTTGAATGATTCTGCCGTTGCACGATTGGAATTCCAAGCCAGGCAAATAAAAATCCTAAAGGACGCTTGAAGCAATCAACAAATAATAACAGTTCTCGTAGCATACGGTAGGCAACCGTCTTGGCTCGATTGATTCTCGGACGCGATCGAGTGCTATCGGTACTCTAACAGGATATCGCGAACGGTACGTTGTATCGATCTCCAACATCGTACAAGGATGTGCACCGTGTATGCATTAAGCCGTTATGTCGCATTTATAGGTATTTGACATTGATTCTGATTCGATCGAATTAGATTATCTGAGAGGATCGTGAGAAGCAGCGGTAGGTGATAGACGGTAGGAAATATTTAATATCCTAACAATACATCAAATGGCTTGTAAACAAATGCCTGAAAGCACGAATTTGTAGAAATCGCAAGCTCCACTGGTTTTAACAACGCTGTTACGAATGGTTGGTGTGAGTCCATTGTTGGCTTGCAGAAAAATTGAATTTCTATGTAAACTTATGAGGCAACTATACAGGGTGTTCTACTAAGAATTTGCTCTTGAATATCTCCTTTGTTTTTGGAGATATGAAGAAGCTTTATCGACAAAAGTTGTTCGATATAAAAGGGGTTATAATATAGTAGTAATAATTTTTTTTCCAGCTTCTGGACTTTCGGAGATTACAAGGTCACTTTCTTTAAATGGAATTATATATCCTTTTATGCACTGGTCGATGCAGCTCGGCATTCTCTATAAAAAGAAAGTATTAACCTATGTATGCTATGTAACCTATGTCGAAAAATGATTATTTAAGCAGATATTTTAACTGTTAAGCTTGAATCAGACTAGCTGTTGCACCATTCGGGAGATTTTCGTTTGACTTGATCGCCTGCTGTGAATGCTCTGACTGGATTACGTATAAGCGAGTTTGACTCTGACGTGACGCCCGACTTGACGTGATCTGATCGTACACCGTGATCTCGAGTGTGAATCATCCCTAATTTGCCAATTTACCGTATGAGAGACAAGGACAGCGTAAACACAAGAATACCGCTTCACGTCTTTCCGTATCTTTCATACATTAAATTCGAAAAATTGAAGCTAAAATATCACCTAAACTAACAATTTTTCAACATACACGGGTTAATATTTATCTGTAGAGAATATGAAGCCGCATCAACCAAAGCAGAAAAACGTATATGATACCATTTAAAGAAGTGGAGGTGGCCTTAAAACCTTGGAAACTCCTCCGGCTGCAAAAAGATCATTATTGCCATATTATAATCCGCTGTATACCGAATAGCTTTTGTTGATAAGGTTTCTTCGTATCTCCAAAAACAACAAAGGTATTCAGGAGCTAATACTTATTAGAATACACTGTATATGTACGTATATTCCTTATTTTGCAATAAAAAACGCAATCCTTTTCATTATTATATCGAATATATATATTATATCTGTATAATATTCATTATAATCGCTGTATTTGTTGACGCAGTCGTTTTCAACTTTCTGTCAACTTTCTGTTAACTCCACCACTCCCTCGCGATATCTCAAAAATCATTCAATTTTTTGTGAAACAAGTTACTTTCCATCCGAAAGCGTCCCTAAGTTAACTCCTAAGAAGTCCAATTTTAGAGAGTGGTTTCAACCCTTAAACTCGAGTTACCGCATCTAAATAAAAGACACGCGTGTAATAATTATGGCTGTTTTCTTCAAGCCTACTGTGTTTCATACAAATTGGAGCCGGGCCGTTCGCGACCTCCGTTATAAATCGGCCGACGTCCACGTCTTCTCCGGCTACAGCCCTCCCTCGTCAAATATTTACCAGCCTCTAAGCACGAAGTTTACGTTCCACCTGTTACTACCCTACTTGCCTCATTCATTCGTATCCTGTAATAAAGCGAATCGATCTGAATCGCAAACAGAGATCGTGATCCATTCACGACGAATGAAAACGGGATGGCTGAGAAGACAAGAAATTATGGGAAAGGAAGGAAAGTTTGCGGCTCTTTAATGTCACGGTCGAGAAGAAGATGAAACGAGGAAGTTTGATACTGAGAGAGATCTTTCGGGGATATAGAATGCTATTGGTATTCAATTGGGAGGAGTTTCAAGGAGATTCCAAGGAATCGATGAGATCTCGTGGTGCAAGTCTGAGAAAGGATAATTATATCGAATATAGCACACTTCCCATTCATTTTAGACTATGTTATTTCATGTAAACTTACGATATAATAAATACAAGATCCGACCGAATAACATGTAAAACGGAGGCGTGTTTCATTGTGTAAAAATATAAGAAAGGTATAATAACGAAATTTCTTCGTTCTCGGCTTAGTCTTCGAGTAAATCGAATTTCAGAGTTTATCAGATATACTACAGATATAATTCTGCGCTTGAGTTGACAAACAATCGACAGAAGGCCATCGTACGTGTGAAAATAAGTCGAAAATGTAGAGTAAAATCTATTCACAAGACGCTTCGTTTGCGAGAAAAATAAATTTAACAATTTATCATATGCGTGTGTTAGGCCGACTTTTAACTGAATATGTGCGTATTCAATTCTCTTGAAATTGTTACCGGAAAACTTTGCTTCACATTTTCGATCTATTTTCAAACGTAGAATTACGTCCTATCGATTACTTAGTCCTATCCAATTCAGAATTAACCATGTTCAAGTATACTTGATAAATTTTCAAACTCGATTTTCCTGAAAGCTAGCAGACAATGGAAAGATCCTATCCTATATCATTTGCCTGTTTTTTCACAAGGGATTACGTCGTGCCCGATTTTACATGATATTCGGACGGATCCTGTATGCATATAATGGCTCACAAAATCATTCGAACACTTATCATAGGAAATTTTGATGTCTACATTGTGTGAACTGAACGAACCATTTGGAATTTCATTGACACTATAATGAAACGCGATTGTCATGATGA
This sequence comes from Bombus breviceps, assembly GCA_014825925.1. Classification (NCBI taxonomy): domain Eukaryota; kingdom Metazoa; phylum Arthropoda; class Insecta; order Hymenoptera; family Apidae; genus Bombus; species Bombus breviceps. The sequence continues at coordinate 8,920,340 of CM026183.1, read as the reverse complement.
TACTGCTCGAGTTCAAAACTAATCTGAAAACATATATAGAAGTTACGACAGGTGCATCCAATTCTACACGATTACCAGAGAAAACACGTTACTAAGAGGAGTGCCTATTATACAGCAAACTGGAGGATTTAAAAAAAGAATTTAAATCGACGCTAGAGAAAGAGACTTGACGTAAACAATTTTGATATTGGCAATTATTTTGAGCTGATGAAATTTAATGCCGTGTCGTGAATTTGAACTCAAGGAACTCGATACCGACAATCCTTGATTTCAATGACCCGATATCGATCTGCTTACGTACAGGGTTATAGCATTTCCTGGCTCAACAATGGCCTTCACTCTGTTCTACTTTGTATTTTTAATAATTGCCTTGAAAATTGTTCGATTTATCGAGTCTGAATTTACAATGAAAGCGTCCGGAACACAGTTTCGATTTACAAAGCAATAATATCATGAATGATAATAGGGGATTTTTGCAAAATTTTCCCATGGTTAAAATTACAGTTAGTTGACAATCTCGCCAGATAGTATCCCTTTGAAAAGCGACAGCTTTAATGCAAGTAGGTAATATCGATGCGGTCGATAGCGTGCTCGCGTGTAAACCACGCGCTTCACTCGCTAGGAACAATGAAATCATAATTTTATAAAACGGTTTTGCATTTTGAATGGCTCCGAATGAAGAACTACAGTTATTGTTGAACAAACGTTATTCGAGGATTTTGGATAAATTTAATTGAAACCTCTGCTATACTAAAATACGTACTTAGATATTAATAATTATTCGAGTCAACAATTTATCCGACAATTGCGTAAATTCTTCGTTCTATGATCTTTTTAATAAGATCCACAAATTTTATGGATTTATCTCGTTTTATCCTCTCTTTAGATCTAAATACGTATCAACAGTAGTTAATACGATATTATACATATTTGACGAGCATAGAAATTCATTATTCATTATTCATTAACCTATCCTTGCTAATGAAATCTCATTTTGTGAGTTTATCTTAATTCGCGTTATCTCTAAATCTGCATACGTAATAACAGTTGTTCGAGTGAATAATATATTCGACAAATACATACATTCCCTATCTTGTAGCCCATCTACGATGAAATTCCAAAATTTCACACCGTCTGTAAATCGTTTAAAATCCAGCCCAAATCTTAAAAATATTAAACCTTTAAGGTAAACAATAAATTGTTTGCATTTAAAACAATTTTATACGCTGCAAAAAATATAAATTCAGATCGATTAATTTGATTAATTGGTATAGATAGAGCTTCGTCTCGTTCTATATCAGCAACTACGACGATATTTATATTACTATTCGTTTAAATTAATTAATCGTTTCTTTTTTACCAATAATTGCTGGCTTTATGCATTTCCACGATGACAAATATCATACCGATGCTCAACAGTAGTCACTAATCTTTTATCTGCGATGCCATACTTTGAGAAATTCAAAGGGGATATAGTCGATTAACGATGCTACATTAAATCGATATTTTTCATTTAACCGAATTTACATTGAAATGGATCTTCGGATCGCGAGTACATTTTCGATTCTTCATCGAATACCTCCACGTTAAACGATTCCATTCCTTCTCCTCGTCTTTCTATACTTATGAAAGGTTGAAGTACGCAATTTCGAATCACAATTCCTTCAAAAATCCGGCGAACGTGGCTGGGGCCAACCATCCGCACTGATAAGGTCGTTTTCCAGGCGAACGATCAAGCGTTCGCATGGTGGTTTCGAGAAGCGAGCGCAGACTGCCCTCGGTATCCAATTATAACACGCGCATGGCGTGTCTACCGTTCGATAAATAGGCTTTGTTGTATCGCACGGATCCTCCCGAGGAGCGACGACGTCGTTAATTATTATTTATTGGCGAGTTATTGGACGCTAATGACTAGCAGTCTACCACACAGAAATCAGCTGACGTACGAGTCAACTTTTTGGAGAAATTATATTCGAAATGTGTTTAGGACCGCTACACTCGACGAAACGTATTTTAAGAGCGTAATTAAAGAAATTATGAACGTTTTACGAACTTAATTGTAGAGAATTTCATCTCTGTAGAAATTTGTTTCTTCCGTTAGATTTTACAATAAGCGGCTTACTTCGAATATTTCATATATTTTTCCATAACATTTTATACATCCTGCATGTGATAACAATTTTTCCATGAATAAGCATCCACAATCTATTTCTCCTCTTGCGGTCTATTCATCCTTCGCGAATAAATGAATCATTCAGTGAAGACACTGTGAAAAAAATTTCCTGAAAAATGTCTAAAATGGAGCTGAGCAATGCTACAACGTCAATTTTAATATAGCGCTTTACGGTCCTGACTAGCCAATATGTGTCGTATAGTAAAAGAAAACTAATTGATATGACAGAATATTGGGTTAATAAATGGTGTCCAAATTTCCGGACAGTGATTCGAGGTTTCTAAATAGATTTGGTTGCGATCAATATCTGTTACCGTCACGTGAAAACATATGGTGTCCAGTCGTTATTAATATATCTCAATTAGTAACTGTCAGGGTTGCACAACCTGGCCGATATCGTTATTATATTCCAGGTCGCGCCTTCATCTTTGCCGTTCGTGTTATTGTTATTGCCGCCGCAACCTAATCGCGCGATATTATGCTATCCTCGTGAATGTGTATGCATATATCACGGAGTATTAAACGCGCTCTGTGTCGAGATCGAATTTAAGCGCCCGAAATCGCGTGCTCTTGAAATTCTAACTACGTGCAGCCAATTCCACGCGTGTTGCTTTTCGCAACAGCGCTTTCATTTATTTCCCTCTAAGATGCTCAACGATATTGTCGAGATTTAATGATAGCAAATGAATGCAGGTTCGTTGCGTGTAATCCGTGTTAATTGTCCGAGATTTAGATTCTAAGTTTTACAAACATCTTACAATCGTTAATGAGTTAATAAGTATTTTAATCGCTCAACGTATGTAATCGTCATCATCTTTTCGAATTCCATAAAAAATAATTCATACGTCCATTTGTATTGCTGGGTATTTTCCTATCATAGAAATGTTTCATCATTTTCATTGATAAATTGAGAAAAGCGATGGACCACTCATTTGGAAAATGAAAGATTCGGTTTCGAAAGCTACATCAGAGAGAGCCAATCTCCTGATTTCTTTCCCTCTTGCATCTTCAATCTCATCTCATTGCTATCCCATCTGCATTTTATCTTAGGTTTGGGAAATCTTCCGATTTTTTTAGTCACCATCTTTCCATCCTGTCTATCTTCAGTCCCATGTAATAAATCGTATTTGAGATTGTTTATTGTAAATTAGCAGTAAAAGAAGAAGCCTGTATAATTTACCACACAATTTTTAATGTAATTATTTTAACATAATTTAAAACTAGAGAAAATGAGAATGTAAGTATGTTATAATGCACTGCGCGAGAAATGCGTACCTAGAGCTTGAATTTCACACCCTCGATGCTAATACCACATCATATCCAGCTGTACTTTATATTCTTCAATTGCTTCTAATACATTTAACCATACATAATCTTGCTACAAACTATCCACTTTATTTTATAGCCGTATGTTTTCACCCCTCCGAAGATAGTTCGGTAAAAATGTGTTTACAATTGAAATCTACGGAGAACAATCGCGCGTAAACGTAACAATAAAAAGATATCGTCTTTTCTTTTCTCGCAGATTGAAACTCGGCGCTGATTGCATTAAAAACAGCATAAAAATCAATTCTTCTAAAAGTCAATACCTGTAACGACAAACGATACGCAGGGTATGAAAACAATTCGGTGCAACGAAAGGAACAACGTCAAACGCTAATTGGATCCAGACGATCCGGAAGCATCGAGCCACAAAGAATTAACCAACTACGAGAGTTCTCGTGGCACGATATTCCTCGCTCTCGATACGAGAATAGCAAGTATTAGAGCTATTACTTGTCCTCACGTTCGTCAAAATCGAGACTGTGTAACGTAGTTTCATCGTTGTTCCCGTTACGTCGAGTGTATCTTGAATCAAAACGGGTTACGTCAGCTACAAGCTTACACACAGGAACTGGTAAAAGCTGTGTATACGTGACGTGGAGACAAGGTTTCCTACGCATATCGTGAATACATATCATCGTTTGTAATAGGATCGCTCTATACCTGGATATAATACGATTGAAAACATTTTATGGTTAGAAATATTAGGATCGATGGCACTAGGCATTTGGAATCTTCTCGATAGAAAAATTGGTTGGATGATATAACCAGCGATTGTTTCCTGGAAAATAATAGGTTTCAATGAGAGTTTCGATAATTTTGATTTAGAAAATATTGAAATATTCTGCATAATTTGAAAACTTTATTTGAAACTCTATTTGAAAAACGCATGTAAAATTCGGGCTTCAAATTGAACGTATTACAAATAAAATCTGGCTTCATTAAATATAAATGTGCAAAAAGGGCAAACATAAAATTTCGAAATTCAGTAACAAGTTCAAGTTTTCAAAAATTCCTACCAATATTTAAATTAGTTTAATTAACATCTCCTTCAATGATCGATCTGGCTTGGAAAGTAGCGCGTGAGAACTTTTTGCCAACGAAATAAAATACACTAGGACCCTAAAGCGCTTTTAATCCTAACCGAAGCATCCCCTGTCTTTCGTTATTACTTTTTTTCTCAAAGGATAACGCTATTGATAGGTTGAAACACGAACGATAACGTTCCACGTGTCGATTTATCCGTCGTGTCATTCCCGTTTAATAAATATCACGTTTCACGCGGCAACGTTCTCTAGAAAAATGAAACCAGCTTCGATCTCGACCAATCTCGTTGATTCAACGTAGTTTTTCGTCGCGTTCCAGTTTCTCTATGATAGCTAATCGACACCTTCGTCGACTCTATACACATCCATTTTTCGCAAGCGTTAGAACGCTAGCTGGTTTCATTCGAATTGTGGCGATTAATCCAAATCATTGAGGAAATTAATCAAAGTTAATGATTTTTTGCGTTGCTTGAAGATTGCGATCCGATAAATATAGCAAAATTAGTTGAAATTATATATTTTAAAGAGGTGCAGCGCAAGTAAGTTATATGTTTCCTAACGTTCTAATCCATTTTTTATTAAATATATCTTTACGATAAATATCTTGTAACTTCTATATAAATGTTTAGATTAGTTTCAAATATCAGTATAATCGCGATAATCGAGTGCTCGTAGAACTTGGAAATGTTTCATATAACGCCCGCAATATAGGAACATATGAATAAAAGTTTTTTACAGTAAATATTCAAATTCTCGCGCAAGCCAATGTATACAGCTCGGCATTTTATTGATACATCACGAAAATTCATTTTCGTTAGTGCGAGCTATCTCGCAGGGAAATTTATACGTGTGCCGACCACAGCTATTAATTAAAATTACAATCGAGTCGCGTCATTTATGAAAACCGGTCGAGAGGTAAACAAATAATCGAAAACTAATATCGAATGAAAATCGAAGGGGAGGATCGATGTACTTTCGCCGATTTCGAATTTAATTTATGGTCGAACGCATTCGCCAAGCTGAGCCGATTGTGTGAGCCATCACCCTCTTTCGGGGCGCTTCCACTTTTTTAATATATCAGTCACGTAATGAAGGCCGGAATAAAAATTACGAGAGATGAAAAAATATTCCGCAGAGTATTGATTTTTAGTTTTCCTCGTGTCACGATTGGTTCAGTTAGTATATTATTAAAAATTCTTCCACTTGTCGTTCTTTGATGTGTTAAATTACGTTCGAATTGAATTTGTTTGAAATTTACATATCATAAGAACATTGTGTATAACAATTGCGCAATTTCCAGTTTCCAGATAAACCGATAAATACACCTTGTTGTCGATTTGAAAATGTTTAATCAAAGTGAAACCCAACCAAACTGACGGAAAACTGATCGACAATATCGAGGTTAATATTTCCTTTTGAAAAATTATACGTTCAGAAATTTTCAGTATCCGATATATGTTTTCGTATAACGCTGTTAATTCTAATTTTAGACTCTGCTATTAATTTATAAGGTTAATCGCGTGGCTACTGTGCAAATCAATTATCGAATATTTCATAATATTAAAATACCCGAGTTACAAAAAAGCAACGAATTTCATGTACAAGAGTTGATTGAATCATTTTACAATAATATCGTTATATCGTAATATCGTTATATAAAAGCAATGGATTTTATGTACAAGGGTTGGCTGAAGAATTTCGTCGCAGAATCGACAACGAATGTTTTACGGTCTACGCGTGAGCCAGAAACAATTTCATTTAACGCGACGCGACAATTTTGCGTTACGGCAAAGGTAATTAGCAGCTCTAACGTGTCCCTTTAAATAACGGTAACCGCGAATCCTTGAACCGCACCAGAGTCAATCGACTCCACATTCGCGACAAATATTTGCGCAGCGATGCTTTCGTATTTATTATGAAACGGTGTGAATTTTAACGCTCGTTTATGAATTCGATCGCAAAATTTCGAACTAACCGTGAAATCCATAAATTTTACACCGACGCGCTTCACAGCCTGTTTATTCAATTATCGGTAATGATTCCAATGAGCCAACGGTCCAATGAAACGAATTAATTCAGAAACAAGCAGGTACGATAGGTACATTTATACGAATTATATTCGATTCTTTCGAACTGCAGAAAATTGTAGAATCTAAATGGATACGTTCTCATAGCTACGACATTAAACAACAAAATTCAATAATATAAACCGACTGCGACAATTATTGTAAATATGCAGATGTATAAATTGTGGTGGTATAAATATCGTCCGAGTCAGGTTCCATTAAAACAAACCCTCGTTAAAGCGATTCGTGCGATGTCCACGAGTCACCTCGAAGAAATTCAACCATGAAATGAAAAACTTCTCGAAGCACATCGTCATCAGCGGCGGCACAAGCTCGAATACGTCTAAACATCGTCCATGCGTCGTTTATCAACGATAAGATCGCGGCATGAAATACCAGGGCGAGAATCTTCGACGAAGATCGAGGAGGTGGTTCGGTGGTGACGATTAACGGACGATTATTAAAGCAGCCCCTTATCGCGGTAATTGCGTGGAATAAATCCAGGTAGCGAACGAACAGACGAGCGAACGACGTCGCTGCAATTTTCTGGCTCGGCGAACCTCCGGATGACGATACTCTCTCTCTCTCTCTCTCTGCCTCGATCTTTGCGTCCCTTTTTCTCTCGCCCACTCGTTGGCCTATCTCGCCAAATACCACCAGGGTCTAGACTGTCTCTTAGTCAACACGCGATACGATAATCTTTTTAGCCGGCAGGCCGTTAATCGCAGATCGATTTTGCACCCTTCGAGAGAGCGGTTGCTACATCGTGTTTCAAGGGTGAAATAGTATGAGGGTGTGTGGACTCGGGCGAAAATGGCAACAGTCGCGCGTGGGTAGGACGTGTCACGTCGAATGGGGTTGTAAGTAAATCCGACAAGCTCCTTCTTCGAACAGACCCGATGCTTTTTGCGCGAAACGTCGATCTTATCGAGCACCCGGGGAGTGATCGATGCTGACACCGCTTGTTTCGTGCACTTTATTGCGTTCCACGGGTGTACAGGCCGATCCGTTTTATCGGAGGTTTCCGAGACTACCGTTTCCCTTGTCCGTCACTAGGTGGAAACCAAGGACTCGATGGTGTAGGTAAGAGGGTTCGTTTCTGCGGTTTTAGGGCGAGGATTTTGACACCTGTTTGGAATGGTAGTTGGTCTGGCAATTTAGGTGAATTACCTACTAGGTTTTTGATTGTAGCGTTAAATCATATTCAGGGCATGGATTGCAGTTGCGTAAGTTACATTCGTGACCAGATTAATTTGTATTCTAATCTCGATATCAGCTCTTTAGCCTCAGAGGTTATTGAATGCAGAAGGACGTAAAAAATGAGATGTTGTTAGAATATCATAAATTATAGCATATTGAGTATGCTCGATATCGATATTGTATCTTACAATTTAGAACTTTACGAAGTGTGCACGAGTTTGTGAATGTTCGTCTTGTTATGTTTCTAATATTTTACTATATTACTGTAATAAAGTTTATTATTTTATTGTTTCTATGTTGAATATATTTTATAATATTACCCTGCGTATAGAAAATAGACCGTTAAATATAGAATTTTCACAGAATTGTTAATCGTGGATATTTTTAAAATGCCGATAGCCGGTATTACGATAGCAAGGTAATAAAAAGTCAAATTTCATGCAAAATAAAAATAGAAACAAGAAACAAAGTACGCGAATAAGTGAAAATAAATATTAAAATAGATTAAATATCTTGACGGTCGTTTGGTTAATTTCAAAAAGCGTGAAGAACAAAGGGTTGTCCCAGGGCTGAAAATCAACGAAATTCGATCGAGCGCGTCAGCTTTGAACGATGCTGAAATTAATTAACGTTCATGGAGTCATTTACAACGGTTAGATGTAATTTTTCGCCGCCACCCTGCCCGATGGTGCAGGATGGAGGAATACAATGCAGTCCACAGCATCGATAACAATGGTCGATCGCTCGTCGGTTCAGTGTACCATTCGCGGCAACAATCAATCTTGTCAGATGGCTCGTCTCATTGTCTAATAACAATCATTTACGCTGCTGACGCGATTAATCGGCAGCTTAATAATCCCGCAAACACGACTACAACGATCCGAAATCATTAACGCCGCATCACCGTTTAAACGTTCATTCGTCTCTGGCTAAATGAGATTCTACCGGGTGTCTCTCAAGTACCTATACACCGATATTTCAGAAATATTTCATTATAGAAAGCTGATAATTGACACACGAAAATATCTTGTTACACGGAATACGAAAATTTTGAAATATTTCACTGCTTCGTGGTAAACTGGATTATTTATGTTCAGCTGACATTTTTTATTGTTTCTGACCTTTAAAAAATCTAAACAAAATTTTCAGAACTCTTTTCCACATTTCCATTGTGATATTAAAGTCGAATCAAATGCGTGAGACTTTTTCTAGTAAGAGTGAGAATTCTTGTCGGAGAGAGTGAAGAGTGAATTATTAAAAACTCGTTTCGTGTACGAAGGGTCAATACTATTGAATCGATCTTGTTTACGGATACTTCGAAACGTCTTGAACCAGAATGTTGTTAACTAGAATGTAATGGGAATTTTATTTGGTTACGAGAGAAAAATCGCAATTCGATATAGTTTCGTAATTTCAGTCACCATACAGGGAATTGATAAAAGTGTAACAATGAAACTACTTGCTATCGATCAAATGATATAGCAAAAAAATCGAATAAAGATTACATTCTAATTAAATGTTATAAATTTTAAAACACGAGAAAGTATTAATATGCTGAACCATACGCAAAGCGTATTCATGTACGTTCTAATGTGAGCATTTCCAGCGAAATAGCAAGAAAATCATAGTTATAGAAGTTTAAACCGAAATGTTCGTGAAACTGCGTTTACACGACTGGTTGGCATTCCACAAATGCGGCCATGTTTGTACGAAATTATTTCGCGTTCAAGTTCTGGGGACATGGTGTATAATCGAGTAGAGCGATGATCAATTTGCACAGGGAAACATTTTCATTTTCACATCTTTCCTGGCAACACATGTCGCGATAATATTTCCAGTCCGCGTACGCTAATGGCCCGATCGATTTTCCAATCCTTTTTAATACATAAATCATTGGCGTTCAAGCCGGCTGACGATGTATCGCTACAAAATGCACTCTTTGTCTTCTTTAATCTAGCGATGATATTTTCCACTTTTGTTCGCCCGTGTTGATCACCCATTGTTTCACGCTGTTTATTCGCCTCATTTGCTCGACTGCCGAATTGCAAGCTTGATCTAATGCTTCCAAAAACGTTTAACCTCGTTGAATTACGACCCATTTCCTTTTTATCGAATTTCCAGTTTAAAATATTTACGAACCTGTGAATTTCCTTTTCCATAAACAAAACTTTCAAAGCGACGTAAATGTTAAAGTTTCATTGAATTTAATTGGAAAGTTTATTTAACGAGGGTCTTCGAATTTTTATGATCAACGGGGAAAAGCTTTAGCTGATTAATAAAATTTAAAAATCCAATACTAAATGTCTAATGAAACGAGGAAATCAAAAAAGGTGAAATTGATCAGTTTGGATTGAAATTATATAAAGTTCCGAATATCGACTCCGTTTGATACGTAACATCGTTCCAAACGGACGATAAAATATATAATGACGACTGTAGAAGGCGACGTGGTCTTGCGAGGACATTTTCCCACTGACAAGAACAAACGCGTCCCGATCAATGGACTCTAATTATCGAGCGATTCCAGGCCGATCACGTATGCGGTTGAGATTGGATGGCATTGTCGAACACGCGTTCTTGCATTCGACACGTGCTCCTATCATCTTTTCGCTCGACCGGCATTAAGCGACGTCGCTAGACGATGCGCTGCCTTCGCTGCTGATGGCGTTATCTCAATATTCAATGGTGATTCGCCGTCAGTTCGACGTTCCCTGTTCTTTCGCTCGAATAAAACCAGCCGAATTTCGTGCAATTAATTTTCGATATTAGACTCTGTTTCTAAGTAGGTAAATCGCATTTTAGATTTTATGAATTATACTTTGTGAGCGGAGTAGGTTCTTTCTCATTTGAAGTTGGTGAAAAACGATTGACTAGGTTCGTTCAAAGTTTCTATAATAAGTAGATTCTTGCTTGTTTAAGATTCGTGAGAAAAAATTAGATTAAAGAAGGAAAAAGAGAAATTTATTTAACGTTGATTTATTTTTTACCCAAAGTTGCAGACAAATAGATTCTTTTATATCTAAAAATGACGAGGAAAATTGAATTGATTTAATCCTATGGTATCTCGTATGGCATAAATTATAGATCTTGCCTATGACGTGCAAATAGTTGAATTCACCAGCTGAGTTACAACGTAATTATTTCAGTATCAAAAATTAACAATCTAAGATACGAATATATTACGATTAAATGAGAATCGATTTGTTTGCTGGATACATTTCTCTTCATACATAACATAAAATTGGACATAAAATTTCAAGAAGTTTCGTATGACACGCACATATTGATAAAAGCTTCCTAATTGCTCGCGAGGCACTGCAGAACATGAACGATATTTGTCTCGGGGTTCTTAATCTCTGACGCGGGAATACAGACGCAAACCAGAAAATAAGAACACGGCGTGTAGTCAATCTCGATTCGCAACGAATCTCGCATTTCCGGCAAGATAATTATTTTAATTGCATTCGGTTAACGACCTCCCTCCATCCTCGTCCGTGTTTCCGGTTCCGGCCGTTTGTCCCTTTTACAAGCGGTGCGCCGTCGGAAATACCGCGTTTCTTTGTCCGCGTATATGCTTTTAATTACGCGAAATCAGAAAAATGTTCCTAATTAAACGCGTATTGTGGAACGGCAGCGGACCCCTTCATTGATTTTATTTATCGCGCTCTTGTTGTTCAATGTCGAATCAACCGGCTGCAATCGATATTGGCAAATGTCAACTCGTTACTCGAAATACGAGAGGAAAGCGGTTCTTTTAATTAATTTCGCGGACGCGAAGTTAATTTCGATTCGTACTCTCTATTGCTACTCGCTGTTGAAACGAAATTTTCTTCTTACTTTCAAACCTTCAAATATGTTGTTGTGCGTTTTATTGATTTAATAATGCGTTTACGGGATACCATTATCGTGACAAATTTCTCCCTTTCTTTCACATTGATTCACTCGTCAGAAATGTATTAAAAATGAATTTCAGGCGTTATTTTCGTTTTTACTCATCGGCTCTTCAAAACTTAAGGATTTCTATATATGATCAATTACCGACTTGTAATATTTATTTTCTGGGACTAAAAGATTCTTTTCTTGAAAAAAGAGAAAGGATTATAAATAGACGGCAGATTTTCATACATTCATGGGACATTCAAAAGTGCGAAAAATGCTCGTATATAAAATATTAAAGGTACAGTGCGCATTATAATTGTATTCGTTAAAATATGAATTTGCGTGAACATTCGCAGCCTGGTTATAAATTTATTTACACAGCCTCCTTTCCACTTTTCTTTCGTGTCGAAAACGAAACTAAATGAAGATTTTCACAACACCAACGTCGCTTATCGGTTTCCATGTATCGGAAGCATTACTTCTCATTCGATCCCCGTTTAGCAAGAATTATATCAAGCTTAACCTAATCAATCTACTTAACTGACCCAGATTACCTATCAAAACAGTCATATCACCACGTTCGTACATTATTATTCGAGCACATAATTATTTACCTATGACAAAGGATCGTTAGCCAGAATGGCACTCGGCGAAATAATTATTCCGCAATGAGATAATGACCATTTTGCGGGATAATGTCGGTGAATCGTCTCTCAGGCCGATTCTCCATCCCACGTTCGAGGCAATTCGTTAAGTCTCGTTTCAATCCCAGTTTGGCGTGTCACTTGATCTCTGATTACGTCGAACGAGAGAGAGATAGAGAGAGAGAGAGAGAGAGAGAGAGAGAGAGAGAAAGAGAGAATTAGCAGAGAGCGATATCTATCAGTTTCGAATCGGTTCGGACAGAATCAAGATGGAGTTGGTATTATCAGGTGGAAAAGCGATAAGAGATGGTAAAGCTTGTCTACCAATTAACGCGAGATCCGCGAGTGGGCTTAAGTAAAATTAACGGCTCGATAAGTTTTCGAGAGTCGCGGACCCGATATAGTTTTTCTCGCGTTAATACGTACTCGTCCTCAAGAGGGATCATCCTGACAAAAAAAAAGCACTTTTAATCATCGTCCCTTGATTCAACCTCCGTTAATGATCGTCGAAAGTTCCAGAATACGACACTTCGTCGCGATAATTTTCCGTCTCGACGTATGTGTTTCATCTGGTCTGTGTAAAACCTACTTTGCAAACATGTTGAAACTCTAAGGGATGTAATAGGATTTCAGTGTGCTAGGTGAAATACATGCGAAATTTTGCGAGGTTATAACTATATAAAATAATAAAAAATAAATTAGCAAGTTGTAATATACATTGTATAGATACAAGTTGTAATACGGAATTATACAAAATGTACAACTTGGTTATATCAATTCTCTAAGTATTTCTTTCCAACAAATGTTTCTATTTACTATTAACAGTACTTTAAGACGTATGATAATACAAATAATAATATACAAAATTTTTCTGCTGTTATTTTTCAAACACAGAGTTTCTCTGACCTATAAATATACCGACAGACTGATGAAACACGAATGAAATTATTATACGCGATCATGAACCGCTATTATCGATTCCCGATCGTATGAAGCTATCTGTGTATACTTAGGATTCATTCATACTCATATTTTATTCAAACGCAACCATCCCAAATGGTTATGGTTAGACTCATCCATACTTTCATAAACACTTGTCACTCGTAGCTATAAAATGCATAAGAGTTCATTTCCCTTACAATTGCAATTCCCCATGTATTGCAGTTCGATTTGACTCTCGTTCAGTTCATTATTAATGACTAATTATTATTAGTTACATAGTGTTTACTTCTACTTTGAAACGACATTCGTCTATTTCGCTACGTTTAAGATTGACGTCGTTACCTCGTTGGGTACTTAACGAAGAACTTCGACTGCTTAAAATTACACGAATAATGTTTCTACAGATACCGAGTCGTGGAATCACAATTGACAAACGTAAAATTTAAATTGAAAATTTTATAGTACTGTTTAATAATATTTATAAAGTTCTGGAAAAATACTGCAAAGTATTGTATGCTAAAAGATATTGGTTTATTCAATAATTGACAAGAAAAAAGATTATGATACATAACAAATATAATGTGTTATCGTTCCTAAAGAAAAATCCTAATCCCCAAAAGAGATATACTATATTTCCACCTAAACAAATGTAACGTCATCTACAAATGTTTAAAACATCTCCACTTTGGAAAGCTCTTTTTGCTTATCTTCTGTCCAATACAAAACCATACAGTTTTCTTATTATCTATTTTCTATTACAAATAATAATACTAACGTGAATTATATATGTAATTATATAATTCCAAAATAGTTGAAATTTCCATTGATTCAACGATACGTAGACGTAAAATTGTAATGGGGGCGCGCCTGTTAATACCCAATCGAATTTACAAGCACGATATGCGGTGGCGCACGAAGATAGGAAGGAAGGAAGGAAGGAAACGAGGCACGGTCAGTGTCATTTCCGGAACGAATCTACATGGGGAACGGACCTGTGTATGGCGCTGATAATTGCTGCTCTTACGCAACCTGAAAACATGTGAAGCCATTCAAGCCCTCTACCACGTTACGATTAATTTATTCCAGCTATCCCATTCGAAATCGCGATAAATATTGATTCTTCAACTTCGCTTTCACGTTATCGCGTTAAAATTATATAGATATTTTATTTATAACTCAACGTAATAAACTATTTAACCAATTTCGCACGAAGCTCCTCGTCATCTTCAATTTTCTCCCGCTAAAGGTACTTTACCGCGTTAAATAATCACGCATTATTTCCTGCACGTTTACAAATTACACGAAGGGGCAAACTTATTATGGCAATTTCGCTCTCGTTAATTGCGTATTCGGCGCGGACGGCAAACAACGAGGATGAATCGGTAATCTCGATCAAAGTGAAAAGTTTTGTTTATTCACTTTTTCACCTGTCTCGTTAGTGCGCTCTTTATTCGTGTCCATAGGACTCTTCACGGATAAATGGAAACCCGTGAAATGAACACGGCCGATCACGATCGGCTGGAATATTAAATCGAATAAGAAACGATCAAATATGGCGATCACGTCCGCGTTGTATCGAGGACCTGTTAATTATTTCGTCTGCTCGTTAACACGTTACTTTTCGATCCGAATCGTACGGCAGGAGCCCGCTGCGTGAAATTCCAATCAATTCCACTGTAGCATGGAGAATTCGATCATTTTAATAATCGTTTAAAATAATGCCATTAATTCGCGGGCCACGCGTCGAATATCGTTGGCGATCGCAGAGCGACACGATTCTCGTCTACCAAAAGTATCGCCTCCCTTTGATACTCTGGCTAATTATTCAGGGAATTCTGTGCATTCTACGTAAATTATAAAAATTAACGAGCTTAATTAATAAAGTATTCAGTGGAAAAATCATACAAACGCATAATTGACAGATAACAAAACAATGGAAAGAATACGAAACGAAAGTATAGAATAATAAATAATAATGCAGAATGGAAACAAAGAATACCTATGTTAATAGGTGTTACACGCTCGATTTTGTACTTTGACACATTCACTGCCAACTACGAGATATCTCGTAGTTAGCGGAGTCTTATTCGGTGTGAATTTTATTCAGTGACGCCAGCTACGAGTTACCTAGTGGTGTTTCTTTCATTTTCAAATTACCGTAGGCATCTACTAATTCAAATTACTACTAGTTCAAATTACGGTCAGCACTATATCTGCAACTAACAAGATTTGTCTGGCGGTGAATGGGTTAATCAATTAATTGGCAGGTAAATGATAAATTTGTTTTTAGTCAAACTGCTACCAATTATGAAGCATCGTGTGCCTTCTTTATAAAAATATTAAGTAAAATATGTTTCTATTGTTAATAATTCCCATTTATAATGATCCTCGCATTAATAATAAATGGTAAAAAAGAATGTTTAATGATAATTTGTGATTGTAATAATAGAATTGCTTGCATTTAATAGAATTCTTCTTCATGGAAGCATAATCAGAATTTAAGTAGAATAATCGAAAGATTCCCGGAAGGAGGTACATCGTGCACGGGGAACTTCCGCCACAAACTTCGGTTTTAAATAAAGTTAATATAAACTTAACCGCGGGCAAGTTTTACCCAGGAACTTTTATTAACCCCTGAAATATCCATCATCAGTCAAATACCAAACGAGTTCTTAAAGTCGGTAAAACTAGCAATTTGAAATTTCTTTATTCTTTCCTATATTCAATATTTCCAATATTTTCTTATGAAACATCGAATCGTTAATCCTATCTTTTTAGAGCTTCTTCTGCAACCTTTTAACCCATCAACTACGAACACCCACGTTTAAGTATATGACATAAAAAATATGCAAGCATACAAATATCAAATTTAAAAACGCAAGCTAAAGCTAACCATTACCTAGAGACATCCATACTTACACGTTTGACATAAAAATATCAGATATACGTCGTACAACTATAAATACAAACAGCGTCTCAAACAAGATAAAATCTCGTCCAAAAAATCGCTAGCCATTTCGCAATCCATCAAAAAGGAGAGATCCATTGGAAAACGTATTCGATCATGCTTTAGAATCTTTTCATCGAAATCACATTCGATAATCCCCTAACCCACTCCCCAACGAAAAATACAAAATCCCATTGTCTCACATATACGCACGTATCGCACACCACGTTTCTCACAGTTATTTTTTCCAACTGTAGTCGTGGATTTATGCCCGTGTACCATCCAACGGGATTAACTTTTTAATTAATCCCGACCGCTGCTTATCGTTATTTCATCCAACCAGGATCGCGTCGAGCGAAAAGCTAGCAGAGGGTCGCAGGGAGAGTCGATCATTAAATGAAACCCGCGAATCGATCTGCCTAACAATGTCGAAAAGCCCGCGTAATCCATTTCGGGGACCGATTTCGCGGAATTTCCACGAAACGCGATAATGAAGCTCGCCATTCGCGGTGGAGCACGTTCTAGGAAATAATGCCGCCTGATCCTTCGTGCCACGGCTGATTGATCACATATCTCTGGATATCGAATCAAAATCATAAGAATTTCAATTTTCTAGTTACCTTAGATCACGAAAGTATTCGAAGAGATGTAGAAATCTTTCGGGAATATATCGTGCGTATTATACGAAACTTTCGAGGTTTCATTGATATTGCAATGACTATGTAATGATTTTTATCCACGTTTATAGCTCTGTGAACATAGCTAAAGAAATGGGCGCTAAATAGAAATTTGTTTCATCTTTTAAATATTGTAACGAATATCTTGCTTTGTATAATTCACGTATTTTTGTACGTTATACGCATTGTGTGCATTTTTTGCACATTTAAATTGCCCATAAATACATAAAAATCTGCAGTCCAGTAATTAATATTATGATTATATTGGAAAAGTTCGGAAGATGTTTAGAGATAATGAGAATATAAAATATACAACATGACGGTGCACACAGTGCAAATTGAGAAGGATATGAGCTGTAATGAATGCGAAGGGGAAAAACAAAAATTATTATCATGCATATATGTACGTGTACACCGCATTAATTAATAATTAATTAAGTTCGTTATTACGATTCGCTCGTGTCATTCGATTTTAACAGAAAAGTGAAAAATATTGAAAATTTTGAGCGATCAGCATTCGATGGTGAGGAACTGTGCATTACATTCGTGAAATTGACTGGATCGATGGTTCCAGGGAACAGATCGATCCTATTATTTCTTGGCCAGTTCAAAAAGAATCGTGCGTGATTAAGACCTCGTGGAATGAGGAAGAAAATTGATTTCGAGAGATAATCTTTTGGATGGTGATGGATTTAGCAATGGAAAGGAGTCCAGGTCTGAGGAAAAGGAAGCGAAAGAAGAGGAATAGCTCGTTCGTGAGATTGTCAGAGGTGTTATCTGTGGCGTTAAGTAGCTATCTCTTTGGTAGGGTTGGATACTAAGAATGGCGAGAACTCGGAGATAAGACGATTCGTTCTCTCCACAGCGATATCAGGGTAATTAGCGAAGATCGTGGTATTCTTGGATAGAAAGAATGATCAGTTTGATGTAATAAGACTTGCGAGATTTGTAAGATTCGTGAGAGTTGTTAGTAGATGGTAGATAAAATATTGGAGAATAATGATTGTGACTTTTGAGATAAAGATCGATCGTATGGGGACTTTCACAGATGAAAAAATCCGCAGATTTTTATATTTTGGAATTTTCAATGTTCTAGGAATTTCGAGATGGTGCGAAAATTATTTTGATTCAAGATTGTTCGATCGAAAATTAGTTATCTACATAATAAGCTTATCATAAGCTTATAATGAGCTTATAATACAATGACGCGACACTAAATTTTGTGATACTGAAGTAATTTGCAATATTCGAACTAGCTCCTTCTAAATGATCTCGGAATTATTATTATATAAGATCATTAGATGGAAAATTCGGACGATTTATTTGCGTAATTCTATAAAAGAGCTCGTGTTCCATTAGATGGCGCAAAGCCGGTGACATTAGACGACTCGTACTACGTGTTACGTATTAGCGATGTTACGAGTTACCCTACAGCCTCCGAGATGTTTCCTCCGTGCGCATTCTCATTCTGAGACACGTGCACATCATGTCAGCTCAACGCATTAGGAATTATGTACATGCTTTGTCGCCCATACTCTACGTATACATGCATATGCACGCTTGTCACCTTGTAATCCCTCTCTCACATTCTTCACGTCAAAGTTTGTTGCAACACGGTGCTACCACCGCTTCAGCCGTATTTAACACTTCAAGAATCAGTTTAAGTTAAATGACCATTAAGAAGTTTGCAAACATGAAGCTTTGTGTGGTTTCCATTTCCTTTATACAAAGGGGAAGGAAATGGCACAATATATGTATACTGTCCTCAACTTTATATCGTTGTATTATGTCACCGTGCAAAATAGCGCTATTCTTATAAATATAATATAAAGATATAAATATTCGCGAATATGTTCCTCTTCTTTAAACATTATCTTTTTAATATAATATCTATATGTGTAAAATATTATAGTACAGGTATCCCTCGCATAACACGGTATTCTTACACACGGATTCCACCTAACACGATACATTTGCTTAGTTTAGTTCAATAAATCTTGTGAGATACTAATACATATGTGTCAAATTATACAAATATACAAAAATACCATATGTACATATTATTTTCATTAGATATTTTAAAATATTCTCTACTATTATACTATATACTACTCGATAACGAAATAATAATACAGTAACAATTTAATCGCACACTCACATTTGCTCTCTGCAAATGAAATTTCGAACAAATGGGCCATGCATTCTTTATTCATACTATAACCTCAAATATTCTGCATTCGCACGTACAAAAGTGTCGCCTCGTCCAATCTCTCTCACACAACGCAACCAATCAATTCACTTACTTAACACGAACTTAATTAATCAAGGCACGGAATTAAGAATTCTATAAAGCCACCATAACTCGATTTTAATGTCAACCGAATGACTAAAATGAAAAACGCGACTCGACGTTCGAAGATCGTTCGTCGATGGCTGGAGCACGCGAGCATGGTTCGTTCGCATTAATTTTTCGCTCGAGGCGGCGCTCGTGCGCCGATTACGCGATTATTAATTGCGATTATTTATCGTTTGTCGGGATCGATGCACACGTATAACACAAAATATCTTTCCACAAAATCTGACCCGTGTCATGCGACGAAAAAAGGTGTTTGCCGTCTTCGAAGAAACGAGAAAATATACAGAGGGGACGATTAAGAACGCTTGATTCAGAAGAAAAGGCTCGAAGACTGTTCGAAAGGCGAAATGGAGCTTACATCATATATATTAATATGTAACAATATCAGGACTGATGGACTCGGTAAGCTTAATGCGACTCTATTTATTTGCAATCGTTCAGTGACGTTAAAGTTTGAGGTTTTTAGAGCGTCCTCTTCGAAGATACATACTTCTTCTATTAACGTTGCATTATTGTATGTAGGTCTACTAGTGAAATGAGTAAAAATAGAGTGTGTATTCAAATCACTGAAAAAAGTATAATTTTGTTAACACAGTTATTTAAACTAGCCATCTCAAACATGACATTGGATTATCCATTTAATTACAACTATCTATATATCTAATTATCTTAATAGTTCTAAGTTATTAACTTAACCTCTAAATACTATGTATGTATGTATGTACATACATTATTATATTCTAAGGATGAAAATAAGCAGAAGCAGAATGTACATTTAAATAATTGCAAAATAGAATTTTATTAATATACATAACCCACATAAAGCAACCAGTTAAAATATGCTACTGAATAATTCATTTGATTATAACTTTGGTAATATTGTTCATAAATCGTGTATTACGTTGAATATTATCCTAATATCTGAAATGTACTTGATCCCTATCTGCAAACGATAATATTGGAAGTATGAATATCAACGTGTAATATCATGAATATCAAGCTTTACCACTCTAATCATGATAATTCTCTTACTTCAGTATCGTTACCTATATTAATGGAAACAATAATGTACCGTTAATTGTACACTGTATCGATATGAACATAGCTGCTGGTGGAGAAATAGCTAAGTCGTAAATTATGTATATCGAATAATAGGTACCGATTAATATCGTCCATGTATTTCCCACAAAATTTCTTGACTGCGTTCATAACTCACAAGGAAAATTATACTCCTTCTAATAGAAGCCATTCTTAATGATTTAATGTAAATTACCAGTTGATGGTTGATAATTACCAATTAGAAGGAAAAGAATTATATCGTCTCGTAACCCCCTCTAAAAGATTTACAAAGAAATCGTATATTAAATTGCAATGAAAAATAGTCTGTTAGAAAATGTACGATATTCCATGGAATATTTTCATAAAAATGAAAAGAGCTTATACAACATTTTCTGTTCAACTGATTTTACGATCTCGCTATATCTCCAGCATTTATAAACACCAATTCGTGCATCGGCTAATCCACGTGAAATAACACCATAAAGAAGACAGAAGTTTTTTTATAACGAATCCAGCCATAATACTTTGCCACGTGTCATCGCTAGCATCGTATTCGTTGGTACATTTTCAACGCGTATGTCGTCCGCGCGAAATTACACGCTCGCACGCGAGTAGATGTGTGTACCGACCACCTTTCAACCAGGACAGAACATTACAAAACAATCCCGCGGTTCTCGATTTCATTCTGTCCTTTTTCCGCCGCCGTTTTATCTTTTTTTTTCACATTCGCGAGAGAAACCGTACAAAATCGGTTCGCGTGTCGCAGGTTGCCGACCCCGCAACACTCTCGTGTTCCGACGTATTAACCCCGAAACTCGCGTAGAATGACACTCGCCAGCTCAATTACCCAGCTGCTTTCTCGCGACAACAGCTTCGATCGGGCAACCATAGGTCGACATCGAAATTTAAAAAAAACTAGAAGCTCGAATTTTTATTCAGATACTATGATGTTATTTTCCATAAAGCCATTAAACACATCATAATTCGGAAAATTATTAAAAATTTGTTAGCCCGTCATAAATTTGGGTTTCGAGTCTTTATTTATTATATTATTTTGACCTTTTTACTTTATTTATTACCAATACCAAGGATTTTATACCGAAACGTGTAAGGTACAAGTGTAACACTCCTCAAATCGATAGTTGCACCTGTAGAATATCATTTTCGATCATTTTCAGACGATAAACGTAACTAACTGTTTAAGAAAGGATAAGGGGATAACGAGAGCCAAGAAACTTCGTTACTATCCGTCCGATCAGCATGTTCGACTTGAATACGTAAATTATGATGGTCTAAAGTTGACGTCGCGAGTTGAGCTGGAAGAAAGGCGCTCGTACGCAGTCGACCGTCCCACTGGAGCTCAGAATATGTCAGGAATATATATGATGTCGTCTGTGATGATGACGTTAGAAAAATATCCCTCAGTTGCACTTTTTCAGGTTGATAAAGCTTTTAGAAGGTCTATGCTTAGGATGAACATTTCTTTAAAAATTGAGGTAACATTTCTTAAAAAAGATTGGCAAAATTCTAAATGATCGAAGATCAGTGATTGAGAATTTTTCATTCTATATCGTGCAATAGGTTATCAATACCTTATCAAAATAAGAAATACTTTAAGTATTAATGAAGTATTAATCAAATATCTTAATACCTAAATAAGAAAAGAATGGATCTTCTAATTTCTAATACTAATCTTATGAAACGAACAGGATGAAATCAACGAAGAACAAGGATGTAGTAACAAAAACGTTTTAAAGCATTTTTCCCTGTCGCTTGTTGGAGTTTCTTTATTCGGCGAATTTCAATTTATAAGACGGGGTAATGCTTTCTAATGCAGCTGGAGGAATGTTGCATTATGCATACGGCTGGCATTAACTTCGTTATCCAATTCAAAGCGTTTCTTTCTTCTGCAGGCGGTTACCGGAGTAACGTATTAGGGTTTAAGAAAATTGTATCTGGGCGAGAGAGGATCTCGCGTAGAGGAATGGACAAAAAATATGAGGATAGTAGTCCAAGTATAAGGAAAGAAGGCGATCTACGACTACGAGCGTACTCTCTCCGCTACTTTCGCCGAATAATTAGTATGTATTTATTAGAGCATACGTGGCATTGTGTTAACATAAATTTACAAGTTCCGCTCCATTTATTCCTCTAATGTACGGCTTCTCATCACCTGAGCCAACCCCTTATTTCGCGGCTGGATATTCGGAGAGCCGAGCTCTCAGTTTAATGAATTGAATATTCTTGAAAGTGTTAACCGAGCATCTGTTTCGAAGTTCGAAGAGACGACGGAAACTTTTCAGCGAGGACAGATAGCGATAGAATTGTCGATATGAGTATTTCCACGTGGGTGGAATCGATAATAATGGAATTTTAGGAGATTTAAGAAGAGTAGCACTTGAGCTTTTGAAGATTGATAACATTAATGATCGAGTTCTCGAATAATTTTTTGTCTCTTTGTTAATTGCATCTACAGTCACCTGTACGGTTTTTTAATCTAATAGGCTTATAATCAGTTAGATGCTGGATCATTCCAATGATCCTGTACTTGTAACAATTAAGAATATTTAACAAGAATTTGAGAAGAAGAATTAAAAAAAAAGTAGTAATTTTCAATATATTGTTTGAGCAGGAAGTCTTCTTTCAAACCTTTTTTTTTAAAGGCGAATAAGAACAAACTATCTGGAATAAAATTCTGCTCTCATACGCATCTTTTAAGAAGAAACCTAATTCACGACCAAGAACCATCAGAGTCAAATTTTCGTTCCTAACAATAGGCGCGCGAGAAAAATGTAATAGCGGCGGTTTAACATTTCGCGAAAGGGAAGCTAAACCTCATCAGGCCGTTAAGCACTTTCGCAAAATGGAAACGATCAAAATAACCAGGTAATGGTGTCCCTTAACCTCTAACCGGTTTAACCTGCATGTAAAATGCATTCAATGGCCGAACTGCAACGGTCGGTATGTGTCGGTGAATGGGCTGGTATTTCGTACGAATATTCGTAGGAGGACGTAGACGCTCGTAATAGCGGCTAAATTACGACCCTATCCTCGAAAAATAGACAGGATCGTTTAAACGAAACTTCTGTTATCGTGGATTCGCAGAATCGCGATTATCTCGCCTAAGTTTTCCACAATTCGCTATGATAAACGAAATAGAGGATAAAATGGAAACGTTCGGAGACACTAATCGCCTGAAAACACTGGGACGAATGCGGTAGGATGGAACAATAAATCCATTAATCAGCCTACATCCCCGTAACTTGAGAATGAGATTAACCGATTGTTCCAAGCGGCATGAAAGGAACTTATATATTTAAATTAATTCATCGAAACGATAGTTTTTCATTTCCTTTTTATTCGCACGAGACTAGTGAAGCACCCGCGCGTTTTCGTAACATCGCGGTTCGAAATTATGCTGGAAATGATATTAACGCGAGATTGACGCAATTAAAATGCAAAACGCATTTCGTGAGCTCTAAATGAGATACAAATAAAAACGATTGCAGGCGAAAAGGTGGCGGTGACAGATAGTACCGTTTCATGGGAGGGGAACGGTGCTAAAGAAAACTGCAAAAAAGAAATTGCATTCATGATTCGGTCGCTGTTGGCGAATATATATTTCCACGAAGCTTTTCGTCGGGCTCTAGACCGCTTAAGAAATTAAAAAAGAAAGAAAGAAAAAAGAAGTAAAAAGGATGGGGAAAGGAGGAAAAGGGCATACGTCATGAATATTCATGCGTTAATGCGGCATGCGTAATGATGAGAAAGTTGTTCACCATTGCCGTGCTTTCCGCGAGGAGATATGCGCCTGGTGTATACGTGCCCACTTCACGCGCGTTCGGCTGAAGTGCCACTATAAACTGATATACGAGCGTCATAGTCACGCTTGCTTGCGGACCGGATATTAAAAAATGCCTTTAACGCGAAATTCTTCCTTTCGATATGGCGAAAACGCGAATTTCCTTCGTGTGCTGTTTGTTCGACTAGCTGTATCCCGATCAAGGGTTGGTTACGTCAAGAGTAGGTCGATACATCGAGAAAGTGGATTAAAATCGTGCAGACGAAGTGAAAGATCCGATGGTGAAGATGAAAGAATTCAGAAATTCATATATATCATGTACCAGAGACTCAAATCGATGAAAGCTTACGCGTTAATGACGAGAAAAATTTGGGAATTTTGACACGAACTACGATAAATTGAT
Source organism: Bombus breviceps (assembly GCA_014825925.1). Taxonomy (NCBI): domain Eukaryota; kingdom Metazoa; phylum Arthropoda; class Insecta; order Hymenoptera; family Apidae; genus Bombus; species Bombus breviceps. Next base: position 8,895,823 of record CM026183.1, on the reverse strand, counting down.
AAGATCCAACAATACGGTCATTAATGATAGAAAAATTCAAGAAATTGGAAACTACATTGTGAGATCCGAATGAACATAAATCACGCAGATTCGTGTGAACATTTTCATCGTAAAATCGATGAACGAGCTTCAGATTCCAAGTAGGCGATATTTGTGGAATAAAAACGATGGAAAAACGAAATCCTTTCGGAACGACAGACACCATCAATCGTAACCCGTTTCGTGGTGATCTTGCGGATGTTGTTGAAATATTCTTGATTTCTTTTATCCGCTTATCGATGTGAATCGAGGCACAAATCCCAATATTTACCATACCCGCGTTCCACATTGAAAGTTAACCGCCTTCTCGCGCCCGCCAGCATCTTCCTGCCAACTTTCGTTACCCAAATTTCCGCATAAGAATCGACTTATCCCCCAGTGGATATCGGAAAAATCCTTGAAAAATCCGACTGCCCGAGATAAACAGATACTCGATGCGCACAACACTCGATCCTCACCGCAAGCAACGTTCTCCGGTCGAAACGACTCGCGTTACGGATAGTTATGGTTGATCGAGTCGCATCATACACGAAACGAGACACGGAAAGTGATCGGTTTTCGATCGATTACCCTGTAAACGAAACGGTTGATCAACGACGTTAATTATGGGAATGGGATCAACGATCGATCGCGTTCAATCGCTCGTATTTCGTGAGCTTGCATGTCGCTGCATCGGGCTTGGTACACGGCGGCGATGCGAGTTTGCTGTTGTGACGCTTTGCGATTTGATAGTTTAGTATAAATGCATGAACATTTGCTCGTGCACACAGTCTATTAGACATGTTTAATGATGTGATATATACGAGAGTATTACTATTGGAAATATATAGAAGCAGCAACTAGTACGGCTTAATCAGTGGAAAGTTATAACGACCAAGAATCATTCGAATGCATCGAGTACCTGAGTCTTAGCTCGGATTACTCAAGATAGCTTGATTAAGACAATTTAGGACATAAATTGCAAATTTAAATTTCAAGTTTCAATAAAAATTGAGAATCTCAAGCGTTTTCTTTGACTCGATAAAAACAGCAATTACTTGCTAGATAACGTAATATTATTTCTAATTACGTGCTTCTCGATATCGATCTCTTAAACCAAATTGATTTGAGATACGCATTTCCCGTTAAGCTAAAGTACCGTGAAAAGCCAATTAATTAAATTCGACTAATTAAAATGAATTTGATTCTAGATAGGATCTGAATTTTGAGATTCCAACATTAAAATTTAATATGCATTTAATATGTTTCTAATTCAATATAAAACTGTTACATACTGATTGAATTTTCAACGACTCTTTCTATAAAACGATTACATTTTCTGGCTCTGTAAATATCTATAAAAGCAACTGCAAACTTATATCAAACTCAGATAACTTGAGTAATCTAAACGAGATTCGACGCGAGTTCGCGCGAATCGGGCGACGCGAATTGAACGACCATTCACGTGACGTTGTTCTTTGTACTTTTTGTTTCAATCTATCTTTCTTTTGCTTTTTCTAACCTGTTTCGTCGCAACGATTACTTGGTTTTGTAGCTGACCCGATGGAACGGAAATGGGCAACGAGCTTCCGCTTCTAGACCACACCCTTGATTCCTTCCTGTGTATTTTCGCTCGCACGATATTCGCGTTCGTATGATCAATCTCCAGCGAGCTCTCGGATCCAGAATCCATGGCCGAAATAATTCCAACAGAGAGAACTACTCGATCGTCTCGAACCCGGAAGTAGAATGATACAGATTTCTGATAAAAGGCATTCTGTTGTTTCTATGGAATTTTTACATATGTGAATGGTATGACCGTTTTTGAAATTATTGAACACTAGAATAGGACTGATAAGATAAAACGTTGTTATAAAATTGGTATATGAGAATAAATAAACGTAGAGGAATATTAGATGAAATTTCGTTTTAAGATCGAACGTAAGTAGTTCTTTTCTGATATTCGTTGGCATCTTATTTAAAAATACTGAGAATACGAAAATTTGTTACGAGTTTTATACGTACGCTTTGAATGCATTTTCTTTCGTTCTGCGAGAAAAAGAAACATTTTAAAAGTATCGCTTTCTTTTACATTTCCACCGGGCGTAATAATAGCTAGTACGAAAGTGATGATCTTGCGTTCGAAATTCGTGCTGAAATTTCTAAAAAAAATAATTTTGTTCCGGGACACTTTTTTCTGCGTAACTTCGTTTCAGGATACTTTTTTTCCGCGAATCTAAAATTGAAAGAAACGTCCGAATGGTCCCATTTAAATGCACCGCTCGTGCCTGCGGGTACCAAAATACCAAAACCGCAAAAACACAATTTTTGGGCTAAGCGAGAAGTGGCGCGGGAGCGCAGTCGAATTTTTGACCTGATAAAAGTGACAGAGCATGTAAATTCGTTCGCGCATTCGAATAAAACAAACCACTGGAACTGTCGTTTCCGTTTCGCAGAAACATTCCTCACTTTCCTGTAATTTATGACTCAAATTTCGGAGTAATGTTTCTACGCATTTCGAAATAGTTTCGCCACAATTTTCACGTGTATTTTATCGTTCGTGTTTTCTTGCCACAATTCGACTAATGTTATTAGCGAAGTTCATCGAACCATGAAGTGCAAATTGTTAGCAATTAATAAATCTTTTTATAACAATGAAAGAAATGAGAACAACAGCACAGGTGACATTTCGCAAAATTACTAGTTATTTGACCATCTCGTTTGACGTACAGTCGTAAAAAGGTAGTCTATATAATATAATTAAAAAGCGAGATACTTGAATGATACAGTGGTATCATTCTTTGTCATCGGTATCATTGGCATTGTGCGTATCAGTTTTTAAATCAACTACAAACCAAATTTCGTACTGCATTTCGAAAGTTAATCTCGTTCAGGATCGTAATCGAAAATTAGGAGAGTTACTTGACTTTTTTCGGGTATAAATTACAAATCTAACTCATTCTTTATTCGAGAAGTGACAGGTTGAAATCGTTATGTGAAAGCACAGTTGAACGATTCGTAGATAACGTTATTTAACGTTATTCGGCAGCAAGGAGAGCAAAATGGAAGCCACGCGGTTTCGCGTTTCATCCAATTATCGATTGTCGTCGACATTGCGTGCTTTCTTCAGTTTTACGTTACCAGAGATTGCACCTGATCGTTACTAAATACCTTTACGAAGACTTCCGTCTGCTATGCGCTCTTTGCAGTTGCCCTTACCGTGAAATTTGCAACTTGAAAAGTTTCGCCATCTTTTTATTCGATAAAGCAAAAAGAGGAACTATTCGAGAAATTACGATTTACGAACTCACCTGACGAAGTTTAGTTATTTACGTTGTAAATTGCTCACAGCTCTCGCAGCTTCGGCTTTACTTTCAGTTTATTAAGTTTCTTGGGTTCTCTTCCGCGTAAAGACTTAAGTTTTCTGGACGATACTCAACAACCGTTCTTCCTCGCGTATATTAAAAATTTTGAATCAAGTTTCTAACATTGTTGATGGGAGCCGGAAGTCTTTCGTTGGAGCGAAGTTAAAAAATTCCTGTTTCTAAAAAAGTTCAAATGAAGTTACGCGAGTCGATGTTACGCGGTCCACATTTCAGAAAAAGTTTCACAATATATTTTTTGCGTTGCTGACAAGTTTAGAAGAAAAAGAAGCATAGATTGTGTGAAACTTCGCGCGAAAAACCGGAAATCGATCGGCTGTGACGACTTTGGCGACGTCTGCCGGCCCATTTTCGAGCCAAGTTTCTCTTACGCTGCTAATATCAACATTCGATACGGTTTCTTTTATAAGAGAAACAGACACGTATTTTCTTCGTAATAGACGAACTACACGAATCCAACATGGGACGATAACTATACCTTGTAGTTTTAAGAAATAAAGCGTACACCCGCTGTGACTTCAACATATTTTATTTCACTTCACATACGATTATAATCTTTGCAATTGAAATAATTTCGCGTAGAACATCTTTCGAATCTCATAGTATTTCAATCAACGTATTGCAGCAATTAACTTAGTACGAAACAAAAAGTTCGAAAATCATTTTTGCAATAATAAACGATTACGATTTCTACTACCAATTAGAAAAATGAATAATAATAATAGATAAACGAAGATTAGAATATTAAAGTTAATGACTTGAAAGACGTGGTTTCCGATCGCCATAAAAGAAATGAAATTAAATCCTTTTCCATTTGTGCTCGTATGCTTAAATGGAAGGGGGTGTGAAATGAAAACCTGGAAATCGCAGTATCTCAGAGAAATAACAGATGAGGTGGATGTTCTCTGAGAGTCTACAGTTGCCTGGGCTTCTCACGTCCCCTGCTTAAGTACAATAGATATAATATATTTCATATAATAACGTAAACAAGATGTTTTTGTACAAATATCTTATATAAATATGGTGCTTGTCTGACGGCTAGGCACAAATTTCGTGACTCGCGTGTCTCAATCATTTTTTTTCCTTCGCCTTTTTTTTATATTTTTCTATTTTTTTCTTTTTTTTTTTTTTTTTTTTTTTTTTTTTTTTTTTTTTTTTTTTTTTTTTTTTTTTTTTTTTTTTTTTTTTTTTTTTGACTAGACACAGCCCCACCGTAAGTATATTTTAGGCTAGCAAAATCGACTGATCAGTAAACGAAAATAATTACGTAATTACAGAGACGGACGATGAACATACGCACAAGACATTGATTAGGGACGATCATCCAACATTAACATCGTTTTAATTTGCATTTATTCTTTTTTCATCTTTTTTTTTCATCTTTTTTATCCGTTATCTTTTCTGAAAAATATGGTTTTCGCGACGTTTGTCGTGGATAATCTAAAATCAAATGAAGAATGAATGTGCTCACGAGGATAAAAACTCGAGTCTCAAGGTACTTTCGATTAGTTGCTTCTTATGCGCTAAATGTTTCGCTGTTTCAATTTCTTAGAATCATCGTCCCGTCTGGAAAAGGTTTAATCGAGAGCAGAAAGGCTCCTTTATCGTTTTATCCCTACAACCTCGACAAAATTCTTTTCTATCTACAATTGTTTCGTTGGCTATGAGAAAGTTTCCGCACCTATCGCCGTAGTTCATTGACCAAACATGGACCGTTCGTTTCAAATCGATCAATACCCTCAAACTTCACACGAGATGTGGTCCGAAGTCTTGATTAGGAACACCAATAATTTCTCAGAAACGGACGTTCGCTTCACAGCATCCGATATTATCCTCCGAACAAGACGAAGGCTACGGATTTCTTAACCAATACGATACAAATACCCTGAATCCGGAAGCTAAAGTTTAAAGCGATGAATATCGAAAGGCACCAAAGCTTTTCGTCAAATATTTTCTCCCACGAGATCGATAACTTTGTAGTAAGAATATCCTTCTCTTACGATTAAGTACAATGGCAGTAGAACAAATCAAATCCTAGTAATAACTCTTCTGGATAGTCCTCTCTGTAGGACCTCCGAACAAAACATCTTACAAAAACATTTCCGCTTGTCATAATAAAAAGATATTATTATCACAAAATTAATTTGTTAAAAGGAGAAGGTACTTTCTCTGATCGAAAAGCAGCTTTTTAGATTCGCATTTCGAGATCCATCTGCACGATAGTCTGTCGTTGTTGCCTTTGTTATCGAGTGTTATCTGTCGTATTCGTATCCAGGGTTGGTGAACACCGTCGCCTTCAACGTGATGGAGGGCAGTTGTGACAACGAACTGTCCCTAGCTACCCAATCGTTTAGAATTTCGTTCCTTCTGTGTCTCCATAGTTTATGAAGAATGAGAGAGACTTTGGTGTGGTACGCTGAACAAATTGATCCCCTGGCAGGTGCATTTTTGGGGCATAGACGACACTTGAGCAACTTTCTTCTGTTCAGTTGACTTCGATACCTAGCTTTCATATCTATCAAGGTGATAGCCCTGGATGGGCACTTCTTTACAGGACTGGATGTCGTTTCTTCCAGCTTCTTTTCCTGGTTCTCCCCCTCAGAACCAGTCGTGTCCTCGTCATCGAACTCCTGGACCCCTGTCACCTTTCTGGGCTGACTCTGCTTCCTAGGTCGCCTCTCGTACGGTTTGCTCTGGATGTTTGCTAGCCAAGGAAACTCAGACGGCTCCGTGGCTGACTGTCCCTTGCTCGCTTCGGGAACGGCTCGGTAGCTGTGCGCAAAATCACGATTAAGTAAAGTAGAAGTAGAGTCACGACTGGAACAACCGGTGCACGGTTCGTCGTGTACATGACGGTCGTCGTGTTGCTCGACGTTCGACGAGTATACGGCGTAAAACGAAACGAGGTCGCGTCTCAGTATCTCGGTTTCATGGTGATCGACGATCTGGTTGGCGTCGTGTTGACGATGGCGACGACGATGGTCGTGGTCGCGGCCGTGCTCGTGCCAGCTCGACCGCCTCTCCTCCTCCAAGGTCGGGTACGCCATTGTCGCTGCAGTTGCAGGGGAGTTTACCATCTCGTGGCTGCAACCACCGCGGCACTGTTCCATAAGTTACGTTCGCGTCATTTTTCTACCAACGAACGAGCGCTCGTCGACCGTGCGACGAGAAGGCAAGAGACATTTTTCTTTTCTTTTTTGGTCTTTTTTTTTGTTGTTGTTGCTTTGTTTATTTATTTTTTAAAGAAGAAAAGTATAAGAGACAGTGACAACGAGAGAAGAATAGACAACGAAAGTGAAGCACGGGAACGTGCACGACACCGCGTGTCCTGGCGACACCGAAAGCAAACAAACGAAGCGTGCACACGGCGCGAAAGAAAAAAACTAAAAAATGACGCTGCAACGTAACAGAAAATGGAGAGGTAGGAGGGCGGGCGAAATGGTGAAGAGCAGTTTCAGTGGCAGACTGTAATCTTTTTGTTCAAAATCGATCTATAAATTTTACAAACGACTTTTGTTTAGCAGACAATAGTTGTTGAAAGATGGACTATCCTTTTGAAATTCGTGAAAATTGATGTTGCAGAACGATTCAATCTGCCACTGAATAACGTCGACCTGGTACAATGGGCGAATATAGAACGTAATATAAAAAAAAAGCAAGCGCAGGAATCGCACTCGCAACTTACGAGCACACACGACGCCGCTAATGTTCGTTTAGGTACTCATTAGTAAAAGTACTTTAAGGCGTTAAACGACAAACTTTAATTTGCTACAAATACGATTTCCACTGTCAGAATATGTATTGGGTAAATTAAACGAATTACTTGATATCTAGTTCTCAACTGGGTACTCTCGCACAATTGAATTAATATAGTAACTTAATTATTTAATAAATTAATTAATTTAATAATTAGTGACATTATACGAGTCACAAATTATCCGACTATCCTATTTGATAAAAGATTATAAGACTGTAAAGGAGATCTACAATTTTTGGCTTGGAAATTTGGATTGTTTGATTATTATGCGAGATATATCCTGATATCTTTGGTTATTGGTAACTACGGCGATTTATCTTTAATTTGGGCCACGCAGTTCAACAAAAAACACTGTACGAATGATTGGAAAGCCGAATCGATAAAGTCCATAATGTAAAAGTTGCACAATTTTAATATCAGAATGTACGTATTTTATGTTTTATCGATTTTAAAAAAGCTGGTGTAGAATTTGGTTTCTGTTTACTTCAATTATTCTCGTTATATAAAAAATAGAATTCAATGCAGAATTCAATCGTCCGAAAATTAAATAACATAACCCAAACTAAAATAAATTACTATCTATAGCCTAATAATACCGATCTTGCAAATAATAATATACCGAATAATATCGAAATTACAAATTCCAACAGTGGACATCAAATCTACATTTCTCTTTAAAGATTCGGATATCAGCTGATAGAAACTGGCGTAAAATCTCGTTGTAAAGATTCATGCTGTTCGACATACAGATTCCCGATTAAAAAACATCAAAATCTAGCATGTTTTGTCTGTCGTACGGGACAAACGAGCGAACGAATTCGAATTTACGAGCGGAGTTAGCTTCGCCGATCTCTGTGCGCCAACGAGCGAATCACGGACGGGCAGAAACAAAAACGAATAAAATAGCTTAGGAGCGTGGGAATCAGAAGGTTAGCGAGATGCTTACCCGAGTATCGTTGTCGGTGGTATCACAGTGGTAGCAGGTGCGATAGCTGGAGCTGGAGCTGGAAAAACTGGTGGACCAGGTGGTGGCCGTCCTCCTCCTGCGGGACTGTAAATTCGATAATTAACCATATATAAAGCGCATATTACGGCGAATTGCAATATTACTATTCAATGAATAAATCGTAATACGATCATAATTTCAAAATGTAAGCCAAGTGAAGCAAACGATTATGCGATCCAACAACGTTGTGCAGAAAGCCGATAGCTTACGATAGCCTTTGAACACCTTTAGAAACATTTTATGAATACATTATGTACGTTATGCGAAACAATTTGAGATCTCATGAACGTTATAACGGCACCTAACGAGTATAATTATATATAGGTAACGTTTGAAACAAATCTGAAAATGTGCATCAGATTGATTTCTACTGGCGCGCGAAAGCCTTTCGTTTGCAATGATCTTCCATAGAAAAATAAAATAACAACCAATCCTCCAAAGCACTACTCGTTTTTAACCACATCGTTCTTTAGTCGATATAATCGAACAATTATGGGAAATATTTAAATACTTCCGTGAACCACTTTTCATCGATTGAATAGAAGGAGGTGCAGTAATAAACAGCTGGACGAAAATGATTAATGACGAGAATTTGCACCAAAACGTGGTATAATTTACGAAACTAGCGGCAAACAGATACGGATAAACAAAATTCGCATCTTTCCTTTTCGGCGATCGGTCGAATCCCAATTAATTCGTAACTCATCGTGATCGATATATACGTAATACTTTTCTCTAATTTCTGTTAGCGGAACGGTTTTGTGTAAAGATGGCTAACGAACTAGAGAAACGAGGCAGGGAATCGAAGTTTAAATCCGGCTCGACCGCTCGTTACACACTTGCTTTCCCACGGGACGCGACCGGAAAAGTAACGAGAGCGCGGATTAATCGCGTCCGATCGGCTTCCAATTAAATCGTTTTAATGAATTTCCCGGTTCTCGTGTGTCGTGGCAAAACCTCTAAACTAAACAAACCAGCGCACTGCGGTTCGATGAGTTTTACAGGGCGGAAGATGCACGAGAAACCGTCCGATCCGGATTCGTTTAACAGCGCGTGAAGAAAAATGTTGCGCGAATTTTCGAAGTTCGGATCGAATCGTGTGAATCGCGTTTTCGTATGGTTCGACACGACTTTCTGGGCGATTGGAACCAAATGAGTTGGAAGATGAAGCAAAGAACGAGTTTGTGGAGCAGTATGTCGAATTTATATATTGTAGAGATTATGTGAAATTCTTTAAGTGTGTCTGTAGTAAGAATGTTGTTCAGGACGATTATTAAAAATACAATTGATACGTGTGAATAATTTCCTGAAATATGTAAATACGCTCTACGTCTTATAATTATAAAACCATAGTAAATTTTCAACTCTACGGTGATACAGTGCAGCAAAATCTGTGATACTATAAGTATGCAAAGTCGAATAGTCAAATTTGGAAATCGCTATCTATGTATCGTTACTATTTCATTTATATAATATCTTTTTCCAGCGAGTATAATCTATCCTTTTTGGGAAGAAAAAGATACATTGTTTCTCATAATCAAGTTTTTGGGTGATTTTGTAGTCATAAGATGCAACGTAGATCGTCCACATATAAAATCATAGTCAATTGAAGAATTTCACTGATATGAATGGCTATCAAGTAAATCCGATTCATATTTCAAATCAATTAAATATCACAGATCAATTAAATAGATGTACTTTTGTAACGTTCTAAAAATTTTTCCTTTTTAATTATTCATTTTATCACCCTATCTCAGCACCTATCCAACAATTCAAAATCAACAACTTTTCTCGCAAACTCTCATCCTTCATACTTTTCTAATCCGTTATCTCCCATAAACAAATCTCGATTACTGCGATATTCTTCACACGAATAACGGTCAACACAATTAGGACATCAATTACTGCATAATACGTTAACGAAACGAACAAAAACACGTTCTTACTGCAAAGGTTGTTGATGGCGATTAGTAGGCGGTGGCGTAGCTTGAGTAGTAGAGGTCGCGGGTGCGTTAGCACTGCTGACCCGATGCACATGCAGCTGGTGCATCTGTAATTGGGCCGCATCTTCGCCAAGGAACGAGCACCTTGAGCATTGTCGTCTGTTGTGCACCTTGAGCACGTGGGTGGCTAGACGTTCGGCACGCGCCGCTTTATACTCGCAAAGGGTGCATGCAAACGGCTTCAAGTGTGTGTTTAGATGCCGTTTCAAACACCAGTTGTCCACGCCGCTCCAGGAACAGTAGCAGCAAGTGTACCTAAAAAACGATGACTGTGTTAATCGGTTGTTAAATCGGCCTATCGATTCGAACGAAGCAATCTATACACCTGAACTCTACGGGAAATTACTCCAGTCATTACTAAGAACACAATTTTAAAAGAGTATTCTTCAATCATTGATAAGAATATTCAATGCGCTATATTGTTTAAAGCGAATAATCTTTAGTATCAATTCCAAGAGAAAATATATTGACAAGAAGAATTGTCCCATTAAAAGACGAAAAACTTTAAGCTGCATTTAAGAAATAAAGTCCTTAAATTATTTGTTTTTCTCGTCCAACTCCTATATGCACTATAAAACCATCAAATTTTCCAAAGAAATCTCACCTTCGTTCCTGAGCACCTTTAGAGCTTCCCTTGAGATGGCTCTTGCTGTTACATCCACCATTCTGCACCCTTCTTCCAGTAGCGCAGTTCGCTGCATCAGGTTGCATAATACCCGGAGCAGGCATCGATGTTCCTTGATAAATTCCCCCCGCGTTAGTAGCTGTATTATTGCCAGCATTCGGCTGCAACTGGTAATTTTTGTTATTATTAAATCCTGACGAGTAATTTGTGTGATGTTGCTGCGGTTGGCCATTCGTATTCACATTTCCGGTATTCGCGGTTCCTGCTTCTTGTTGAAGGGGCTTCGGTGGACTGGATCCAGCCGGTCTGCGTATCCTTGATAACTCGTAACCGTGTTCGCGATGCATTCTTAAGAAATGCTTTTTCACATGATCAGCGCGGTTGAATGGTTTGTAACAGATATAGCAATGGAACGGTTTTTCCTCCCGGTGGATATTTTCATGTCGTGTGTACAGATCGCGGCGATCCGTTCCATAAGGACAATATGGACAGCTATACCGCTTCACGCTCGGTGTCACTGTCACTGAAGACATCGTGGTGGTGTTCTGTGGAATTAATAAAATTTGAATACTATTTGTTGATTAACTGAGTTACTATCGAGTCGAGAGAAGATTTCATCTTATCGTCAAGACAATGGATTTTACATATGTAATTTTTGTAATTGCTAGAATCAAGCAGACACTTCTTTAAAAAATTAATATTTTCAAAACTGAAACTTTCGAAAACTTAATTACTGGCACGCAACTGTAGACAGAGTTTACTGCAACGGTATCGGCAGTTTTTCATGAATATCTCGGAAACTAAGTGAGTTCACCCCCTCGCGTGTATAGAAAAAAGTTGTCAGAAAATAGTCATTTATGCATAATATACAATACATTTTGGTACATGTCAACCTTTTATATCTCATCCCGGAATATAGAATATTATCGGAGTAAATATAGTTTACAATTCTATAAGATTGTATAAACTTTTTTTTTTTTTATTTTCACGTGAAGGAAATCCGCACGAACACCAGGCCGCTCTGGGGAAAGCGGCGTAGTAGTGTCGGACTCCAAACCGACTAAAACCTCCACGATGACCGTCCCGGCTGCGATCGGGAGAGGCCCGGGAACCGGGGTGGCGATAGGATTGTATAAACTCGTATAAACTAAAGATATTTAACACTAAACCTATCGACACTTCGTGTATACCTATTCCTACCGTGTGCGATCAAAATGATCGGTGATTAAAGAAGTAATAATTTTTATGATTTGACTTAATGGTTAATTTATAACTAAATGTACATAAAATGATGAACTGTCATAAAATTTCGTCCAAATTTACTTTTGCTTAATTTCAATTACAGACTTAAATAGAATTATACTTTTATTTATATAGAGATATATGTTATTCAACTTTGCTGCATTTTGTACAAATTATCTTACTATCGAATGTACATTTGCCGCATAAATATTTCCCGCGCCTTAAACAAATTTTCGTAATTTTGTAACCTTTTTTTACTTGACAAGTTTTTTGTAGTAATGAATCTGAACTTGTTAATAATTTTATTTCATGGTCTTTTTCCCGTGATTTTTTATATAAAAGTAATATATGCACCAGGTTTATAACAATTCTGTGAATTCTCTGTAAATTGGCCCCATACTGTAGATACCATTGCAAATTTTCGCTCTTCTTATCAAATCTTATTAAACCTCATAATTTCAGCAAAGTCATTCCTGCTCATTGTTTTTGAAAAAATGCGGGTCCCCAAATTTTATTCCACAAATATGAGACATCTAAATTTTTTATATAGCATATAACATATAGCAGAGCAATAAATGCATCTAGTTTTGTTGCATCTAGCTCCCTCTTACTTCCCAATGCTCTAAATGCTTCTATTTCCGTACATTTTATTATATGATCCCTTATACGGTGATCAATGATAAGATAAAATGTCATCTTTATTTGTCCTTCCGTTATATGCCGTTTAGCATATCCCTAAAAATATTATGAACTGTTGTATTATGATCCAAACTGTCCCATCGGATCCAGTTTCTATACGTTGGTTTGTATACAGTTTCTCTACATCAGTCTCACCCTTTGCTGTCAACGATAATTCCCTTCCTTTTTACCCTGGACGTGAACCCTTATTTATATTGTAAATAGCTTTTCACGTGTTTCCATGCCGTTTTCAATTGCTGAAGTTTCTTGTTCATCGCATGTCTGTTATTTTTCTTTTTATAATTTTTTTTTTAATCTTATTTCAAGGGCAAATATTTATCACAGTATAATACCATGTACGGAATACAACATTATTGTCAAATTTGATATCCTTTACTTTCCTTTTATAACAACTCTACACAAAACGCTCTGAGATGCTTTCTGTCTAAGTTTTAGAGATAACGAGTTTAGATGTCCACTAATTGACTAACAAATCGAGATGTATTCTAGTCGAGAAGACAATAGCAAGTAACAGCTGTTATTATTTGGCATTACTGATTTTGTTTGTCATTTGACATTGAGATAGCATTTTCTTTGTACCGATTGCATTTATTTTAAGAGTAACTAAAATATTTTATCGGTCGGTCAAAATGATCGCTCACGGTAGGTAAGACAGAGTACAAATTTTTCTCAGAACATAAAAGAGCAAACTAAAGTAAATACCGAAAAATATATTGTATTGTATGTTTTAGGAAAAGTAAAAAATTATGAAGCGATATATAACGTTTAAATACGGTTATATTTGTGTAGAAATTCAAGAGCAATCAATTTGACTGCCGCTGGCATGTTTAGTGTTGATTGTGTTACAGACAAAATTTTACGTGTTAGAAACAAACCATGCTAACTCATTTGACTTCAAAGATTTCGCGTTTATCTGATAATCATGAACAGAGGCATACCTGATGCAAATGTTGTGGAGCAGGGGCTGATGGTAACTCTTGTAACAGAAAGGTGGAGGTGACAGGTAAGAGTGCTGCGGGCACTGTTTGCGTTTCTTGAGTTCTTCTGGATGGTGGTGCCACACGTTCCACTCGTTCACGCAACCTTTCCAGGTAGGAAATCACATCCTCCACTTTTAATTCTTCAGACTGTAGATAATCCTTTGAAGGCGAATGATGCCTGTTTCTGCTATCGTCTCCAAGAATCCTTGACGAGTGAAGTTCCATGAAGTGTTCAGCTATATCCCGTGGTCCACCTCCCATCAAATCTCCTGTGGAATTAATGCCATTTGTAGATTTATCCATTAGAGTCTAGAATATCGGCTTAGCCAATGAGTGATCCGGTCTGGCAAAAGTAACACCAGAAAACTTTTTGTTTCTTTAATTTATGGTAATAAACTTCTATGAAGTATATCTGTACGTTTATCATTCTAATTTGCACAGAAGGTAGATAGTATCGCGAAACATCGTCAAACCGTCAAATGTTTTCAAACACCGTCAAACGTTGTAAAGCGTCTTCAAACGTTGTAAGCGTCTTCAAGCGTCGTCAAACTGTCAAACGGCGTCGAAAGGGACGATCACTCACTGAACTCAAACTCCGTAATGAACGGACGTTGAACCACCCGAAAAGCCATGAGGCCGAGAAAATGGTGAAACGAAAGAGGATGGGGGGGGAGGGTCAGTATTATTCACCAGAAACTTTCCATCTGCAAGGGACAGTTAGGAAATCCGTAACTCAGGTACCATTAGAGAAACATAGTAAGTCATATAAAGTGTTTGTATTGGAAAAGGATCCAATAATCCCCATCGACAGCGAATTGCGTTTACGCATTGTTTACATATTGAACTCTGTGTCGATTTGTGTATCTAGCCGTGCTTTTGTGCTCGGTGACCTATTATATCACCACATAGCGTTACATGTTTTTATATAGCTCATGTTGTCCTCGATAACTGACGTCATTCTAATAATTAGACAAATAAAAGAATGAATTGTACCGATGATTATAAATTCTTACGAATTCTACAATGTTCATAATATTCGTGAGTCCCAAACTCTGTTAATAATTGATATGTATGGAGAGGAATATCTAAAATCTATAAATCAAATTTATCAAGTAACCTCTAGCATTTTTAAAAAGATTTCATTTTATGCTTTATATCTAAGATAAGACAGTTCAAACAGAAGTGCTTCAATTCTTTTAAATTCTACTAGATGTATCATACGAACCGCATTCGTAGCACCTCCATGTGGCTTTTCCAGCGTGATAAGCAGCAATACGACTTCCATCGGTGCCTTTCAAAGGCTCCTCTTCGCATGTCCAGTTTCCATCATCACTATCGGTCCCGTTTCCGGCATCCTCTTCGGTTTTGTACGATACAGAAGTTTCGAACTCGTTCTGAACGCTCGAGGCTATGATAAACGAAGATAATAAGCTACATTCTCTTTTGCTATTTTATTTTACAGAATACCAAAGCATCTTTTGTTTTCTGCTGGAACGTCATTACGTTTTATGGATTTGAATATTAAAATAACAATCTCGACGCACCAAAGCAAAAAAGCGTGCTACGTTTGAAGTATACCGTAATCCGCCGGAAATATTTATCCTGCTTCAATTAATATTCATACTTGCGATTACTCCTTACTTTCATTAACTTTTACTGCGGTAACATATATGCAAACCGTTAAACTTGAATTTTAAATTTAATTTTAAAAGCACGCTTTAATATTTATACTCGATTTGAAAATTATTACCTCTTCTTTAAAATATGATGCACGCCTCATTAATAAAAATATCGATTCCTTTACCGTAGTGATACATGTTAATCTAAACCCTTAATATAAACCTTTAAGCTTGAGAGAGTTTTCAAAGAGCATGCTATATAGTATTTCCAGTTTATTTGAAGACTTCTTTTTCTGTTTAAAACGTAGTACACAGTTCAATGAAAGATACTTGAATTTTTCTACCGCGGTAACACATACACAAGTTATTAAATCTATTATTTTAAATTTTATTTTATTTAACATAAATATCTCTAAATTCACTTACTTCTATGATCAGGATCTTCACCGTACAATTTTCTGGTTATTTCCTTAAACATATCTTCGTAGCAGTCGAGCCTGCTAATTCCTGCACCGCTACCCTCCATCTTCCCAGTCCTCGCCGGTCACCCCCTATCCTTGGAACAATAAACCTTCGCCTACCTGCGAACAGAAAGATGCCCGTAAGCCGGGTTGTAACTAATAATTCCTGTTCCAAATGTATTTTCCTCCCGAATTTCAAAAGCTTGGGTTCCTCCCTTTTTGTACTTGGGCACTTACAGACCCGCCTTCATCCACCGTTATTACTTTCGTGCTTTCCCTCCTCTCTTTCCTTTTTCGTTACTCGTTTAAAAATACGTCTTTTTTTAGAATCGCTCGCACAGGGTGTATCGATGAAGGGAGCAAATTGACTCATTGAAGCTTAATGAAATCTTGCCAAAGCGTTGTCCCTGACCGTTCACAAGACTTAATCTTTCCGCTGGCTGGCTTAAATGGCACATTTACATACAGAACGGGAGTATGTCGGTACTAAGTGCGATTCAAAGAAAACGAAGGAGATTGGTGATAATTTGCCGAATATTCTAGCGCGAGGATGACGATCACAATTTTTTGACATACTGTTCTGGATTTTGAACACCTGTAGGAATTATGTCATCGAAAAAGAAAGAAAAGAAAAAAAAGAAGGTGGAAAAGAACTGAAAACTGAAAGTTTGAATGGAGTTAATTTTTCTTGATACCAACTGGAGTCATATTATTTACTGACTCTGTTTTATGAGGGTGGCCGAGGGTGGTAAATGAAATGTCGTTTCCCGCCGAGCGCTCAATTCTTCGGAAATTCCTAACGTCGAAACAGTTTGTAGGAGTAAAGATATATAACGCTGGAATTTGACGGTCGGATATTACGTTTCTATGTACAAACATATCCGGTCACTGATGTCTTCGACAAATTGAAAACGTGAGAATAAAAAGCTGTATTTCCTATTAAGCACGAAAATTACTTTCCGTTTAACGAAACATTTATTTGAGAGTAATTTAAATCACAAATTGAAGAAACTTTGAATAAAAATCTCAACGATGATAAACAAATATTAATACTATAATTTCATACTGTGTAACAGAATTTAATTTTGTATAGTGTAATCGTTCTATATCATCGCCGTTAATGACCACGTTTCTGAAAACTCATCGGAAGAAGAGAAAAATGTTGCAAGGTGAAGATTGTAAAAAACAATTGCTGTGCGAATCTAGAGGACGATTTTGTTTTTAGAAGACGCGATCGCTTCCGCGACATCGACTTTTCCCTATCTTCTTATCTTGTATATATTCAGCTGCAACGCTGCCGACTAAAACATCTTGTTCCCCAAAGCCGCCTTCTATCTTCGTGTACCTGAAAAATCGATTCACCTCGGTCAGAAAACGTTAAGAACAACTCAGAGATCTCGGTGAAGCCGACCTGACGGGCGCTTAAGCCACGTACATACCTACGAAAACGCTTCGGAATGCAATCTCATCGGTTAACGTTATTGAGAACGATAGAATGTTACACGTAATGAACGATGTTTCATTCTACTGCGCTTTGATTTCTTATAACGAGTTTCTAGTTATGTACCTTCTGCTCTGTGGACGAAGAAAAAGTTGCTGACAAGGATTTATTAGACCAAACCGCGTTCGCGTTTGAGAAAAGTTTCATGTTGATTTGTGCTTAAGATATTTGAATTTAAGGTACACTATATTGACCGTAGAAAGATAATAAAAGATAAATAAAAAGACATTGTTCAAAATTATACTTTCTATTCTGTTCTATTTTATTTTCGAGTATTTAACTTAAAGGAAGGTTGTATGATATAGCGGTGATATTCATATGTTTCGCAAAAATCTTCCAGACTTTTGGAATCTTAGAACAGTAACAAATATTAGGAAAAATTCCAGAAAAATTCTACGATACTTATTAATGTCTCTATTATATTATACAAACTTTCTCTTAACTGAAATATTTGAAACTTTCCCAAGAGAAATACAAAACTAAAAGAAATGAATTAAAAAGTGAAATGTTCCTTTAGATTCGCGTATTAAACTCAGGGTATTAAAACTAAACATATCATTTTGCAACACGTTGTACAAAAATCAATAAAATTCTATCGTCTATCTTAGATATTTTTAATCACTTTGCCAGCGTGTACTAGGCTTAAGGCAATCGTGGCGTCCGATCGTCAGGCGCAAACGAGGCAATGGCAACGTAATAGCAATTCCAAGCTGAAAGACATTCCGGCCGCGTACGAACGTAAATACAGGGCTAATGTGTGCTAGGAAATCGCGGCTGGTGTTCCATCACGATGACAGGAACCGGTGGTGACGCGAAACTCTGTATCGGAAGCGTTAACGAGTTCTCTCCCTGGAGGTAGGTAGACGCCGCGATGGAATTAGAATCGAGGCTGTTATAGCCCGTTTAGAAGCACTGATCGTCGTTACGGATCTTCAATTAAGGGCACTTTGAAATCAAGCATGCAGAATAATTATTTTATTCGCATTGTACAAGCGTTTTGGAAACTGATGACTGACTAGGCTGCAGAATATTTATGCATTTATGGGAAATTTCTAAATACAAACGCGCATAGAATGCGCATGCTACACAGAAATATATGTCACGAAATATTGGAAGTGCAATATGTAGTGGACAAAATATTTTTCTGTCCAAGTTCGATCTTGTAAGTAATGTAAGTAAGGAAATACGAATTTCCATAGATATCGTAGTCTAGTGAAGAGACTGTGAGGAATGAATTTCACGATTCAATAACTTTCAAACGAATAGAATCTTCGTTTTTCATTTTCAAAGGATAATTTACCACGAAAAATGCGATCTTCCCCGTGAAAGAATCTTTCGCGTGTTTGCGCAACTTCCAGGCGTTTTGAAACTAAACATTCTGAAAAATGAATATAACATTCCAGTAAACTTTTTAATCGCATATCTGTATTCAAAGAGTGGAGGATACTTAAGAGGCGCGTGAGAGAATATTGTTTGTCAAATTCCGAAAGATAATTTACGAGGGAAAGTGGAATTCTTCGCGTGATAGAATTTTTAACGTTCTCGCCAATCGTTCAACGGTTCTACAGAGATAAATGAAAAATTCTGGGGAAAGGCCACGAAGTTAAATACTCTGGTAAATTGTTTAATGCCTGTTCTCTTCATTTTCCGAATGTTTTCAGAGAGTAAGAAACCCTCGAGAGTTGGAGCATGTTGGAAAAGCACTCGGTAGGTCGTGATGTCCTTTGAAAGCGAACCACAATGAATAAAGAAGGATCGAGGAGCAATTGCGAACGTGCTTCGAGGATCTCGAGAAACTGGATCGAAGTTAAGACCACTTTACAATTTGCTGAAGCGTGAGCAGTCTTAACTCTTCTTCCCGGTGTATCTCGAGGGGATGAAAGGAGAATGAAAAATCCGCCTCCGTGTTATCGGCTGCTAAATATTCATGAGCCGGGAAATCTTTCGCCTTTGAACCGAGTTACAATTTAGAAGGCTGACTAAAAAGAGTTATCGATTTTCACTTAGAAGTGGAACAAGAGCGAAACCTGCCGTCTCGAACTCATTCACGCGACATCAAGGAACAACACTTCCTTTTCGCCCCATTAACGAGCGCGTTTCCCATTCGTGCCTTTCTTCTTTGAAAAACAGCTGATTAAAGGATAAGAATTCCTTCGAAATAAATGCAAAATATGGAGAGAGAAAAGACAAATTAAATTTCGAATCGGAGGCATTCGAAATAAATGCAAAATAAAAAGAGAGGGAAGAAAGATGGAAATTAAATTGAATTATAAAAATGAAAGATGAAAAGGGAAACGAAAATGAAATTTTTAAGAATCCTTTGCCCTGTTTAATGAAACTGCAAACCTTCTAAATTTACAGGATTTAAAAAAATTGCATCAATAAATCGTAAAAGCTTCAAATTCTATTAACGAATTGTAAAACTTCAAAACTGTATTCGTTTCTATGCGAGGTCTAATATTGTACTAAATAACGCGCGTAGAACCCTTAAAACCCGGAATAAAAATTCCGCAAAGAATCATCGACATCGATTAAAAGATTAGCTTGGCTGTTCTCGAAAACATGAAACAAAGGGGTAGAATGTAATTAGATAAACACGGCCGATGCCAATTCCATTTACCACCCTTCAAACACACTGGAAGGTCTGATCGTCGCAAGGGATCCTTGAAACTAATCGAGCATAAAGACGAGCAGTTCTTCATCGAGCCCTATTGCGAATAATGAAATCCACAACGTCACGAACAGCTCCTACAATCTTACAGAACACGTTGAAAACCCTTTTGAACGATATAATCGCGGTGAGATTCCCATAGTACGTTAATACTTCTAAATAGGAATCCTGGTAGAAGGCGTATGCCACTCGAACTGGCACGGAGAAGGAAAAAACTCATCAGCCACATGGTTTATCGAAAGCAAAACTGTTCTAACAGAGGTATCCAGACATTCAACAGACCCCTTTTCTCCCCAATGCAAACAGCTAAACGGCTACCACCTACTGTTCCCAAGTTTCAACTCTCGATTTTCCAGTGTCTATTTAAGTACATACATTAAACGTAGAATTAGTCGAAACTGAATTTGTAATTCAGGTTGAAACCATTTTACGTTTGTTAAGAATTAAAAATTTCCTTAACTTTAAGCTAATTTCAACATCGAATCTCGACATCGATATTTCTCATAATACGTCAAATTTAACGATTCTAAAATTAACGTTAAACACATACGTAAAATTGAACAACACATCAAAGATTGAGACTTATATCTGGTCTCCGATTATTAAAAATCGTTTTAATGCTTCGAAATATGATCTTACTTGTTACAAAATAATGAACCTTCGAACAATAGATAAAGATCGTATTATCAGTTGGTATCGAAACTACCCTTTCAGTATAAAAAATTATTCCGCTGCTCTTTAAAACTATACTATGGTATAAAAAGTATACCATACCGTAATCACAATTAACCCAACAATTCCTAAAGATAAACTCCGTCATTAACGAAAGAACGATCTCCAATTAATAGCTCCACCCCATAATCGTCCGGGGAGCGAATAAATTACCCATTGCCGAGATCCTAGCGCTTGGAAGCAACGCATTCCAGAAGCAACAAAATCAATCCGTCGAGCAACGCGTAACGCGGCTCGTTAACCGGCCAATCGACTGTGTAGGGGGTGAGTACCATGTCAATCGAACTGGATCCTACCCTGTTAGAGGATAGATCGATCGATTTCGATCTCCCCGGCGACGTAACGCGCTTTTGGGGGATGCAGCGTCCGGAATGAGGAAGAAGGAGCCTGGTCGCGTATTGATCGAGCCACGGTGAGCTGCCGCGTGAAAACTAGGGGGAGAAACAGAGAGGAAGAGATGAGCAGAAGAGAGAAAGACGGGGTGCCTCTGGAAACCCCAAGCGACGGTACCATACGTACTCACACAGATCGTACAGTACACATACACACATACATATATACATACGTACGAAATATGTACACACGGATGCTACTCATGTATTACGTACACGTGTATAAGAACGCATACTGTTCGGTGTATCTCGGTATACGTATTATAAAGGGGTGGTGGCGAGAACGATCGCGCTGTATGGAAGGGGTTAGACCGGCGACGAATAAATCAATATTCCCCTCCGGAACGATCGAGGACATGTCCCGAAGGCGACAGATGGCGAGGGTGCCTTGATTCGTGTTCTGCGCCGGTTGAGCACCACTGTCTCCGAAGAAAACCTAAGCTTGGTGGGGAGATGCGGGTGGGTAGAGCATAGGGAGCTGTCGTATATACAACGAGGAACGTTCGAGGGAACGAAGAGCGGAAGAAACGAAAGAAGAGAAAAAGGTTCGGAGGGAGAGAAACGGCATTGGGGAGCGTTGCGATGGAATAAGACAGAGATATGCAAGAGTGGGGAGATTGTCGAATGGTGGGAGTGAAAAGTAGTGGGGTTAGAGAAGGCGCGCGCAGTGTGCCATTCAAATTCATCCGGAAATTATTACCGACTAACCAAGGACGGCGAGCGGGTCTCGGCGTCGGCGCGCGCGCGTGCAACTCCTCCATGCGTACAGGCATACATACGGCGACACACAGGCATTTATAAATATATAGCGGTGTCTGTATAGCACTGTGGAAGACACAGTAGCCGCGCAGGGACACATAGCAACGAAGCGTAGGTGATTTCCCATTACGATCGAAGAAATTCTACTGGTTCGGTTCTGGTCGCCGTGAGAACGTTTCTCGGTGGCCATTGCGTTTCTTCCGCCTCTGGTAGGCCGATCGAAGGCGCGCACACACGTCGAGCGAGCACGCGAGTAATCGTCGCGATCCGGCGAGCGATACACGCACACGCGACGCGTATCGTCTCGCTGTTCTCTTCTCGAGTTCACTCGTACGCGTACCGCGCACCGTGATACTAGCGTTAACCACTCGCGCGCGAGCCAGCGTTTTCTTCTTCAAAGCGCGTTTTCTCTTAAAGTTGGATCGTGTTAGAATACATCACACACTCGGATAAAGTGTTCGAGCTACCTACACGAGGACAGGGTCGCTATCTTCTCGGCGGCCACGCGTGTAACTTCGTTCCGCGATGCCCACGGTACATGCTTCCTCTCTCGACGCCTGTTCCGCGTCACACTCTTCAAGTCACTCTGTCACTCTCGCTCTCCGATCGATCGCGGTTGGTTCGTTCGTTGGTCCGTCCACTCGTTCGATTCGATTCCTCGTAGCACGAGCACAGTACGCACGTTACATACTGATAGAATCGAGGGTCACGTCGAGTACAGTTCAACTCGAGGAAAGTTCTAACTGACACGATGAAAAACCACGAAGAATCAAAGTCCAGGAGTTGTCGATCTCGGTGAGAGTGAAACGAGCGGTAGAAAGAAGGACGGAACGAAAGGAGGAGAGAAAGATGCGGAATGGGGGGGCCTAGAGAGTGCAAGGGAAAAATTGAAGCGCGCGCGAACGAGTTCGCCCGTATGAGAGGAAGAAGAAGAAGACGACGACGACGGATAACGAAGGTGATGGTGAAGATACGATACGTGTTATAGAGTACTCACTGGATGTTGTTGCGGTGTGACGAGAACCAGCCTTGCCCAGGATGGAAATTCGTTGTTCGAGGAAACGTTGTGCTGGTTCGGTTGCAGGTTGTTTCCTCGACGGCAGTCGGGTGGCGAGTGGGTGGGCAGGCGGGGTGGCAGGCGGACAGAAGTGGGTGGTGCGGGTGGGTTGGGAGCTAGCGGCGTGTGGGTGGTGGGAGTGGGGTGAGGGAACCCAATACCACCCTCCTCGCCCATTCAATCCTGCAGTATTAGGGGGAGCAGTCGAGCCTGTTCCCTCCCCTCCCTCCCTCTCTCCCTCCCTTCCTCCCACCCTCTTCGTCACTCTCTCTCTTTCTGTCTTTCTCACTCAGCACATATCCAGCACAGGCAGAGAAACGTCTAGGACGACGAGGATGATGTCGGAGTCGACGACGGATCGTTGTACGCGTGTTGGTGCATACACTCGACGCTGTATGGAGGCGTTCACGCATGTGTGCGTGCCTCTGTGGTCGCAGTGCCTCACAGTGTCGGCCTGTCTCTTCCTTCTTCGCTACGCTCACACGCACGCACGCATACTAAGAACCGAAGCGAACCTCCCTACACGTGTTCACAACGAAGCAGTCAGCCGGTCGAGGGGCGGATTCGCTGGGGTGGGAGGAGAATTTACGGAGGCCCTTCCGAGGTCCTTGTCGAGAAAACCATTACTTGGAACGGTCTGGAACATTGGGTCTCATGCAGGCCCGTATTTTCGAAACGACAGAGGGTCCGTTGAATTGAGAAAGTTGCAGGAGAAGGGTGACGGAAGTTGCTTGCCGGATGCTCGTATCCTTGGAACGAGGGTGCTCTGCTGGCTTTCGTACGGGTTGTGGGAGGCTCGTATCGTTTCCCGATGGATATCGCGAAAAAACTTTGGCAGAACCCGTCTTTTAATCAGGAGAAAGATTCCGTAATTTGCAGCAGGGTAGAAAGGTCGTGGGTGGACGATAGAGCGGATTTGTGCGGATTGGAAACGATTATTTTTAACAATGAGGAGAGAGGATGACTATAATAGAAGAGAAACTGTGGAATTCGTTCCGCCATAAATACTATTTTTTGAGATAGCTTTTATAAGAAATATAGGTAAATTAAAGGTCACAGGGTGGAGGAAGATCGAAGCACCGAGCGTAAAGCGTGAATCGGAGCGGCTAAGTTTTTAGGAGCTTCCTATTAATAGAAAAATTCGATATCGATAGGATCAATTTCTCCATAGAGTCTTTAGAAGTTACCTCGTCTCCGATTTTTCTCTGAATTTTGTAATATAAAATACATCACTCTATATATATTTCCTGCTTCCTGTTGAAAATTCTACATTACTTCAATAACAAGTGAAATTATAATAGAAGTTGATGCAAGAAGGCTAGCGATTTCTAATAAACATACAAACGAATTTTAATCGATTTGAAATTCTGATTTTCACTTTGAAATATTGGTTTTAGTTTTAAAAACGAACAGGATCGGAAGTCACGTATTGTTCTCTGGTTAAAATTAGTTTGTTGTGTAATTCTGTGTAACGTCGAGAGAAGCGATGTCGGAAACCAGTGAATTACAGTAATCTGCGTTATCGACGAGAATCGAATGGCTACGCGATGATACAGACACAGTATAGAATAAACCATAAACTTAGCATATTAAAACTTCACACGTTCTGAAATACCGATCGATAAAAAGTACATAGGTTTTGTTATTCCACGGACGAAGTATGGAATAGATGTGAAATATAATGCTTTTCCGTGTCCCAAGTTCTGGAGATCACCGAACCAGACATACCATTTTCGTGTCGCATGCGACGTTATCGATTCAGTAGATTGCTGGCATAGACGAGATAGTACCACAGACGACATGTAGAATAGACGTAGCATACAATGCTTTTTCGTGTCTCACGTTTTGGTGGTCACCCAGCCCCTTTACCATTTTCATGTCGCATGCGACATTATCGATTCAGTATATAGTAATGTTTTGAATTAAAACTACATAAAGCCTTGTTTGTACATATAACATTAGTTAGAGTAGAATAATCGCAACGAATTATAGAACTCTATACTTCTAATATTCTAGAAACACGTTATACACCATAAAAATAATAAAATATTGTATACTGTACACACATTACGTACATTACATGCAATGATGCTTAAAATTAACGATGGAACTTAAAAAGCTAAGACTTACTTAACACTAAAATTCAAAACTAAGGCTTAAAACGAAGACTTAAAATTAATACTTAAAACTTAGACTAATACTTAGAACTCAATACTTTGTCCCTCGTCGTTTCTCACTGTCCAAGCCAAAATAAGGCATAAATTTGACTTAATAAAAATCTTAAGACCAAAACCTACCTAAAAAAGAGTATATTAGATCGTAGCCATACTGGTAGCCTTCTGGTTCAAGGACTATAACTTGGAGCGAAATTTAAAAACTGAAGCTACGAACATTTTGTTCAATCGATTGTTTTGTTTAATAATTTGATATTTAAAAGAATTAAATGAAGGAGCTTCTAACTTTTGTCTCCAAGTTAGACAACGTATCTTTGTATAAAAGGCATGCATAATAAACTTAGCCCAGATATATTCATCTTAAAATTAATTAAAGCTGTAGCGTGCATCCCATGGCATCCCAGCGATATCACAAGGCTTCCCGCGGCAGGTGCTTGTAATTTGTTAAAATTATATGTGTTATGATTAACTAAAACTAGACGCATGCATTCCACGTTGGCTGTCTAGCTGAAAGTTTTATTAAATATAAAACTTAGAAATAAATATACACCATTCGTCATCTCCCATAGAACGATTACACAGACGTTCGCAAACTCCTACAGAACGATTAGACAGATCGCTACCAATCGTAGATTATAGCCTACGATTTTATAATTAACTAAAACTAAGACGCAAGCATCCCACGATGTCTCTGCGATATCCCACGGCGTCCTACGACGAGTTGTTAACCTAGTCTGGATCAGTCAAGGACTCCGCAACGAATTTTGGATAGTCTATAGTCTAGACTGCATTGCATTAGTATAGTTCTTAGCTTGGCATCGTTTTCCCAAGATTAATTAACGAATATGAAAACAATGTGAAGATTGATCTCTGGAAAACGATGCCAATTACCAGGTCTCGCCTATGTATCAGTCAACATTACGTATAAATTTCGACATTCAAGCTGTTAAGAAGAATGTCGAGTTCCGACTCTATTGTCCATGATTCTGCGTAAAGCGAGACAGATATTTCGTAATTCAAATTGCGAAGCATCTACCTCCCACGCAGCGTTAACACGAATCTTAACAAAATTAAAACAAAGCATGTTACAGCGCGCTACATTTATCTCCGATACAACGCTTACACAAATCTCCGCAAATTTAAAATAAAACACACGCCACGCTACATCGATTATCCTGCGCGACACTCACACGTATCTCTGCAGACATTGTACAATTATTTACAATCCTGCTGGCACCATTCAGTATTAAAGATACGTTCGTCTAACTTGGAACGAAGGAAAGGAAACGAAGCTACTGATATTGTTCGCAATTTCGTGTCTTGCAAAAAGGAAATACGAATCGTTGTACCAAGCTCTAATACTCTGCTATCGCAACACCAATATCTCTCAAAATATCGACAAATTACCTGGCCTGAATTAACCGAACTTTCCTTGAAAACAGAAATGCGAACAGAACCGCGATCGGTCAAAGAATAAAACAAAATTCGCGACGAAATCTTGAAATTTCGAAAAAATTTCAGAAAAATAAACGAAACGATCCCCCGAAAGAACCAACGAACCTACGCGACGTACTTCCGTGCACGTGAAAACCTTAGGTTTCCGTGGTTGGGAGATACCTAGAGTTGGGTGATACATCTCCGAGAGATACCTTTCAAATATCTTTGGATAAAAATATTACAAGTTGCTAGTTATTGAAGTGTGCACGAGGGTGAACGGTAGAACTAGTGGAAGTTGAGCTCGTATCTGAGCTTAAATAAACATGTTTGAACATTGAACCCATCACCAAAGAAACCAAACTACGCGACTCGCTAATCCTAGCACGCACGATTGAACGACAAAATCTCGTTGCTTACGATTTCATTGCGTTTGGCTTTTTTTAAATTATTATTCAATTTGTACTTTACAATTTGTCCAGTTAGACATTTGGTAAATTTGGCTTTGAGAAGAAGCTGTAAAACATAATTGATTCTAGAGAAGTAGTGAGTATTGAAATTTTTCAATCACGATCTGAAGGTATTGAGACAGGTTGTAACGTAGCTTCAAAGTTTTGTTTGAATAAACAGAGCGCGCTCAAACGTACAGTTCGAACGGATTTATAATCACAATCGTCGTGACGCAACGTTGCAAATTGTAGAGGGCGTGAAAAACGCTGATTTTTTTCGAGGTCGGTATTTCCGAACGTGAGACACGAAAGTCCCATTTAATGTCACATGTATCCTGTCTTTAGTCAATGTATATTTATTTAATGTCTACGCTGCGTCTCGTTTATCGCGGAGGATGTTTTCTCGTCGACTCTTTCGATTTTGCCTCTTTACAAAATTGATTTCTTCGGTGCTAGATGTCCGTAGCTTCGATTCGGAGGGATCCGCCCAACTTTATCGTATCACCAACTTTACCAAGTTCCGGTCAATTTCCGTCAACGAGGAAGGACGAACTCGATGAGCGCACAGTCCAAACTATTTTGAATTAACATTCGCAATTATTACTGTCAGTCAGAGACAAATTTATCAATGAAATAATACGTAAATTCGTTGTTTCATTTTTATTTGTTTAATAAAATAAATATTCTCATCAAAACCATCCCTTCATATATATCGGTCTATCGCTTTTCCCCCAATTTAAATATCCTTAATTTTGATGCAACTATTTGGCCGAAAGCTTTTAGATTTTTAACGATGAAACATTTTATGTGCAATTATGTAACGAATATATAGGATCGTGTAAATAAGCGGAAGGAAGGTTCGCTCTAAGGAAGGTAAAGGCGCTTGTTCTCGCTCGAGAGAAGATACGTTGTGACATTTAAGTATATGCAAATGCACGGGAAGATTATGACACGCGCGTAACTTCCTTCGCCAGTAAAGGAAAAGTATGAAATTGGGGAATCGATAGGGTTACGAGCGAAGTTCACCAATTGCGATTAAGAGGACCTAAAAATAAATCTCTGAATGGACTTAGCTTCCTTTTTTAATTACAGTCAGCGATATTCGTGGAAAATTGTATTCGTCGAAAAGTAAGGAAAATTTAAAGTAACTGTGGTTGATTATTATTTCTAAGAATATGATGTACATAGGGTGGCAGTTTTCCTGGAAAGAAAATAAGAGAGGCGATAGATCGAAGCACGTTTTGAAAGAATGCAAGCGCAAAAGCGATAACACCAAGTACGCTTGGTCGACGTCAAACCTCGACGTCATCCTCCGTGGCACGTGGTATGCGTCATCGCTTATTATTCTCACGTAGATCACTCGAGTATTGTTGCGCGCGAACTACGGCACCTGTTACAACCATCGTTGTTAATCTACAAATACTTTCCCAACAACAACCTCATTAATTACCCAAGAAATTAGACCACAAGGAATAAATAATTAAATCTTAATAAACGAAAACACAATTCTTTTATGATTGTACGAAAGAGTCATATTAATCCTGGTGCGGTCTTTTAAATTTCTTATTACAGATACGTAGAATAATTTTAAATTTCAGAAGAATCTGTTAGAAATAACTACAACTTTGAAAAGAAACGCTCTTTCATTGAAAATAATCTCAAATCTGGAAAATGGACCTTGGAAACTGGAGAACCATATCAACGATAACTTTCTCGTACCTCCCTAAAAATTGATAAAAATTTTGTATCAAAGGTAAAAGAAAATTGCGTAAAAAGCTAGCCTAGAGACAATAGAAGGGTTAAAGTTGAAGCTCTGAAGCCACCAAACCATCCATTCATGATCCTCACCTCATTATCTTTCCTTCCTTCCGTAAAATATAGGCATGAATAAAGGCTTGTATTATGGAAATTACATTCCCTCGTGAAAAGGATCCCTTACATTACGTATTATATTATATCACGTATCTTTTATTTCTTCGGTATAAATTTCATACATTAATCGTCTCTCGCCGTACTCTTTCCCATTCGCCAAAAGTCGGCGTGGAACCGTCCAAACTCGTAAAATTCGCCGGAGCTCATTGACACTGTTCTCTCCTTTCAACCCTCCCCAACCCTGTTCCTAGCCGAGAAAGCTAAAAGGACTCGCGTAACGCGATCGACGAAGAGAAAAGGCAAAAAGAAATACGTCCATCAGAAGGTCGTTCGCACGCAGGATCGCGAGCATGAACCCGACGTCCGGGCTGCGTCGGCGTCGGCGTCGGCGTTTTACGGTGTGGCGATGGCGCGGCGACTAGGATGGTGTCGCGACGCCTCGCGTCAGCGTCGCTGAGACCGTCGACGACGGAGGCAACAGTGGTGGCCAACGCATCGCGTCAGCGCGGTATCCGCCATATTGGCCGCGAGGAACCTGTTTAAACTACGCGAGGAAGAGAGAGATAGATAGAGAAAGAGAGAGAGAGAGGGAGGGGGGAGGGAGGGAGAGAAAGAGAGAGAGAGAGAGAGAGAGAGAGGGAAAGACTGCTCTCTTACGAACCTTCGTTCGAGATCCGGCCGTGGGGGTGAGAAAAGAGGGCGTGTAGCACATAGAAGAGCGTGTGTGTGCTAGCGCGATTTTAAGTGTGTGCCCGACAAGGGAAACGAAGAAGGTGGTCGGTGGTGGTGGAGGAAGAGAGCAATCGCGTCGTGGGACACGCCGAGATACGCCTCGAACGTTTTCCACCACGCCACACGGTGAAACGGGGTGAAAGACGGCCCGGCCCGTTGGAACATAGAGAGGGAGAAGGGAGAAGAAGAGAGAGGCTGCAAGGAAGTGTACACTCTGGTGATAGTGGCTAGGAAAGTGTCAGCGCAAAAAGTGTTCCGTGCTTCGAGCCGGATCGGTGGCTACGATCGTAGTACCACCCTTGGCCTACACCCCATCGCTCCGAGCAACTCGATGACCCTGTTCCGTTTTTTTTTTATTTCCGACGAACTTACGCCATCGATCACCGATCGCGACTGATCGTTGAACGACGTGTAATATAGTCGATGCATAGTGCACACGTTGATAACTCGGGTCGGCCAGTGTAAAATTCTTTCCATGCGACCTCGTGTATAAACGAGAGCACGCGTTCACGGGGTTCAGTAACATCGTTCGTTCAGCAGCTACCACTCGATTCGATCGGCAGAACCAACCCATCACATTCGTATTTCGTGTTCGCGATCACGTACGATCGTCGATCGTCGAGAGTGTATTCGATAGGAGGGAGAGAGGATCAAATTGGAGAAAAACGTTCTGGGTAGTTCCGGTGGAAACGACGCGGCTCGCGAGAAACTCGAGGCGGAACGTAAGCGGGTTAGCTGGTCGGTGTTCAGCGTGACAGCGCCGTGGGCTTGTCTCTCCCTCTGGTCTCGACTTCTGCCAATCAATAACCAGCGCACCGACTCGTTCACGCTCTGCTCTCTGTCTTCCTCTCCCTTCTCTCTCTCTCTCTCTCTCTCTCTCTATCTCTCTCTCGCTCTCTCTCGCGCGATCTCTCTCTCTCTCTCTCTCTCTCTCGTCCTATCCGTTTCCCTCGTTACCGTTCACCGTTCAAACTTCCCTCTCTGTCTCCCCCAGCTCACTCGATACGCTTGAATGACAAACGCAAGCCCGATAGCGAGTGGAATCGAAAGGGTTTAAAAGAATTGCCCGGATGAATTGAGAGGCTCGTGTTTGCTCGGCGATGCCTTTCCGTTTCTCTCTTCCGCCCGATTCGCGCCGTTCTCCTCTGTCCCTGCGCGCTCCGATCGCGTCCCGCGTTTCTTCTCCCCTCGCTTCCACTTGCTGCTAGCTTTCGCCGCCCTTTCAGCGGCTACAAACACGAGACTCTCCGTATCCATCCTTTACTATCCTTCTCGATAACGATACACGGTGAACAGAAGCAACAGCAGGCTGTGCGTGTTTCGGGACGAGAGGACGAGCACGAGGACGGCAACTTGCGACGACACGGGAGCAGAGGCAACGCGTCGCGACGAAACGGAACAGCCAGAGGCGGCGGTAGCGGCGCTCTAGCTGCTGGCGGCGCCAGCGCCCTGCACGCAGCACCTTCAAACAGAGCCACGAAACCTATTTATACTCCGTCAACGTAGCGGACGACGCGACGTAGCGAGAACAGCGCCGTGTTCTGGCCGCCCACGCGAGCAACAGCCCGAACGAACCGCGCCGTGAGCTGCACGACCACGAACCTCGAGAGGAGACGACCAAGACGAGCAACAGCCAGCAGAGGAGACACCAACCTACTCTCTCGTCCCCGGTCTACGTGTTGCTGCTCCGTTACTAAATATTCGCCATAATAGTTCGCCGCCGTCATCGTCGTATCGAATCGTCGTGCCGAGCCGTGGCTGGAGGACGTATCGTAGTTAACCGGTGGAGCAATTCGGTGGAATTCGTGAAACGCTCGTCATCCATCCATCCATCCATCCATCCATCCATCCCGTCGTACACACTCCTGCTTTCCAACGATTCGAAATTAGAATCGTTCTACTGGTTGGCCGATAGAGATAGAGAGAAAATAGAGGTTCGCTGGTCGTGGTGGTGGTGTCGATGGACAGCGACGAAATCCTCATGGGACAGGATCAACGACAGTGGAGTCTGGCTAGCGGCGCGGCCACCGGAGTCCACCCATAGGGGACGCCATTGAGAGTCTATCTTTCCCTTGGCGTGTGATCGACCGTCGCGCATCCGCCTTCCCTTCTCGCGTCGTGTGCCGATCTGCGCGCTCTACACCACCGCGGCGGTTGCTCTCCTGTCGCCGGAGCTGCTCCGCTCGCTGGATGGGGTTGGGTGTCGTCGTGGTGTCGCCTTGCTGTTGGATGTCGTTGAACGCGTCCCGCTGGTGATCGTGTCGCCGGCGAACGAGTGGAAGAAGAAGAAGAAGAAGAAGAAGAAGAGGAGGAGGAGGAGGAAGAGTAAGCTCCGTTTAGGGAGCTTTTCAAGGCTGGACGAGCCAGCGGGCGGGAAATGGCCGGTGGTGTACTGTTATAATGCTTGAGGACGATCCGCTGGCTGGACCAAGGCGCGCCGATTCGTTGACCGATCGTTGTTGCTCAAACGCCGACGTTGCTACCGACCTCGTTGAGATCAACGTTGATAGCATAGTCGTGGAGAACATCGTCGAGAGAGTCGGTCGCGAACAGACTACGAAGAAGAGCACAGTGACGAAGGGGCGGCTCGCGTAGCCCAAGAGCATCGTTGTGCGTGTGGTGCGTGGTGCGCGCGTATGTGTCCGTCCGTGAGTGAGTGGCACGAGTGAAAAAGGTCGAGGCGATCGTAACATACGCGACGAGGGCTGCGAAGAGCGCGTGCTGGGAGCATGCAGGGTTCGGGCGAGGCCCGAAGAGGCCTTAGTCCCGCGGGTGGACCGGGATAAGGTTTAGCGATACGATTCACGAGTACCGCACCGCAAGTTACGAAGAGGATAACGAAGTTCGGATTAAACGGCTGCTTGGTCGCGTTCGCTCGACCAAGTGAACGTCCTTAAGCTGAGATCGCAGGGACGCGGGAAGCGAGCTGGACTCGCTTTCGGGCGCATGGAACATGATAGAGGTGAGGCGATGCGATATCGATTGAGAGATGCCCTGTCGATGGTTGAGATGCGAGCGAGAGCTTGCGTCCTGTGTGGCTCCTTTCTCTCTCTCTCTCTCTCTCTCTCTCTCTCTCTCTCTCTCCCTCTCTCTCCCTATATATATATATATATATACATATTTCTCCCCCCCTCTCTCTCTCTTTCTCTCTCGCTCATTATTCCGTTTATATTTCGTGGATATTTTATTATTCGTTTGGTAATAGAATTCTTGATTTTCATATAACGATTCTCATGAGCGTTGGAAAATGGGAGAAGAGATTGAAGAATCGTTTCATAGTAGGGACGGTTAACAGCTGGAAAACGTCGAGCAGTGGCGAGGATTTAGGTTAGCTAGATTGTGTCGAGCCTGTTGATCCAACCGGGCTTTATATTCGGCCCGGATGAATAGTTGTTGCCGACACACGCGCCAAATCCAGGTTTCGCGATTCTCGCGACACGAAAAATTCGTGTGCTACTCGTTATCGGTTTATTGGACGAGGTTAGAAGAAAATTTATTTTCGAGGTTAGTTATTGCGAGTTGGAAATAATTGAAATCTAGGTCACTGGTTTGAACATCCAGGTAAAGTGCCCCTAAGAAGCTGTTATTGGAAGTATACTGCGGTTGTTTACGCAAATTCATATTTTTATGAACACTTCTATGAACGACAGAGATTTATTAATCCAGATATTATAGTGCGAGATCTAAAATACTATAACGGATCCTTTTTCAATATTTTGTATACGTACATTGGCCGTATACGTGTATTCCGTATATTTTTACAAATTTTACTCCTCATTAATGCATAAACATCCGCAGTCTAATAATAAATTTATGAAATACGATGAGTTTGTGGCATAATATTGATAAACAATAAATCTCAGTCGACATTTTTTAACGTAAACTTCTTCCACGATCTTCATCTATTTGCAATCTATAAATACTGGCTACATATCTTTCAACACTCTACATAAAAATCTAAATATTCACAATATCATAGCTTTCGAATACAGTACCCTCGATCAATTTGTACATTCGTTTCTCGAATATACGGAAGATACGTGGAACGATGATTCGAAGGAACGAAGTCGGTTGAAATTGGTAAAATAAACTCAATATACGATACAAACGGGTTTGACATACTTTGGTCAGGTTGTGCACGTGCTTTAGAATGGAGCAATTCGTCGATGGGGTCGATCCTCTTGCGCATTAGCGTCGATAACGCTTTAACGTTTCGAGTCACTGCCACTCGATGATGATACGTGCATCAACAAGTGTCTGAGCTTGTTGCACTGGTGCACGAATGCTGTACGATGTTTCGGAAAAAAGCTTCTTTCGAACAAGGTTATAATATCGTCCGGAGAATACGGTATTCAAAAATAGAGATGCAGCCTTTGGGAAAATCTTTCTTTCCTTTTTTACGCGAATGTTTCACAAATGAAAATGTTTTCGTATCTTTCGGAATATGTAAACGTTGTGCGAATGCACTTTTAGGCAACGTTCCAACAGTCGCCGGAGATCCCTCGATCATTTTGTATCCACGTTTTCCTTATCGTTTTATTGGCAAACTTTTTTCTCTTCGTCTTTTCACGTTTAATTAACTTTTTCGTTATTTACGTTGCATAATCTCGATCTATTTGCATACGTTCGATTTAAACTCGAAGAATAAAACGCTAAAGATAAAAAATTACCCCTTTATTTTTAGTAACATCGAAGAATGAATAATTTTATCGCTTTATTAAATCGTATCATTGCTCGCAAGCAATCGTGAAAGATACAGCTTGAATTTTGACATTCTCGAAAAAGGGATCCTCTCCAATCTTCCTTCTCGTTTCTTTTTTAATGTACCACATTGTATACTGAAATAGTTCCAAAAATAGCTTTCAATATATAAACATTTTCCTCTTTACATCTCTAATCTAAGTTCTTACAAACAATACCTTCTGAAACCACTCTAACACCCTCTTTTATCGCATCGACCGATGCAGCTTAACTTAAATAACATTTACAATCTATAAATAAATTTCCAATTAATTATTAAACCAAACAAAATTGTTCAACCATGAAATTAATATATCCTAACATCCTCAAACACGTCCACTTCCCCTAAAGTATCCAATTCGAATTAAATCAATTAAATCGAATGATCCTTTCAACCATCGTAACTTAATCTGAGATTAAGCGAATCTTGCTTAAAATTAAATAGATAATTTTCCAATTTATAAGTACATTGCAATTTCTTCTAAGAGAATTCATCTTTTAACACTCGCTGAGTTATGAATTTTTCCTCGGAGCGCCGCCAGACGCGCTTTTCTCGTGGCAGCTTCGATTTTCACCCCTCCACTTCCGCCTGTTCGCTCCGTCATCGGCGAAAATCGCGTTCGCGACCGCGATTCGCAATGGCAATGAACCGGCACGCGTTTTCGTCTCCAAACGCTTCGATCTTCCATCTTCGTGCACGCACACGCGCCGCACGAAGGCCTGCTGTTTATCAATCGGTGCCCACAGCCCGTATAAGCGACTCTCGAACGCGTTATCGTGGCGAGGCTGCTCGCCAAGCGGATCATCGATATACACCGCCGCGTAAAAATAAAGCGAATAGGGAAAGAAAGAGGAAGAGAGAGCGATTGTGATCAGTGAAGAGGCGATCCACGAGATTTCGCTTTGGTAGAGGGGTCAATTCCTTCAAATCAAGATAATCGGATACCTCGAGAACTTGTTGCGATCTCGACGGTCTCTTTGGTTTTGGAAATTTTTCCAATTTCGGGTACTTCGATACTCTGCAGATCTTTCAGAATTTCAATTGTGGAAATTTGATAAAATTCCTTTTAGAACATTACAAAGATTTTGCAGGTTTAGAATACTTCGATACCTTGAGATCTTGAAGACCTTGTAGGATCTTAATGATTCGAGTATCTTAGAATTCTTGTTAAAACATAGTCAAAGTTTTGAAAATTTTTGGCTACTTCGATCACACCTCGAGGACCTTTTGGAATCTTTGTGAAAATATTTGACGATCTTTTTCGCGTGTGAGATTTCTTATAAGTTTTTTGGGATTTTTTGGAATCTTTCTATGTAGCATTCTTTTAAACATTCTTTCCGGGATCTTCGGAGAAATTCTTCAAAATTTTCAAGAATTTTCGTGGCGCCCAGCGTTTCACGAATTTCACAAGATTCCTGTGAGATTTTGAATTCATCGTTTCCGTGTCCACTTCGAAGATACGAACGGATCGATAGGTGCAGCTGAGCGTGCGACAATCGTATCCAAACAAATTGGTCGGCTTTTGAAAGCTTATGTGTCAATTACCGTACGGTCAGGTTGTTTCAATTAGAGCTTAACGACTTTATCGTGTTTCCGCGTGCGAGCCGACTGTGATGTTTTTCAAGTGTTCAAATACATTCGGGGCGAGAGATAAAGAGAGAAAGAAAGAGGAAGTTTTGGTACGTGCCATACACTAGCCCACAGTTAACCCTTTTCTTTTTTTTTTTTTAATAAAAGCTATCCCCGATACGTGAAAGCAGCCTCTTTCTGGCCACGTCGATTCAATGCTTTGATATTCTAAAATATCGAATGAAATCACGTGCGTGCTTTCTACCTTGATTAAATTCAACTTCGAAACTTTCAACCTATTCAAACCTATTGCCAAACGAACAAGAATTTCCTTGCTTTTTCAGAGAACACACAGTCTTCTTTATTAAATAAATTCCTTCGCTTGCTAAATAAATCTCTTTGTTTAAGGAAAATTCTTAATAGTAAATCAAAATAATAGTTGATGCAGAATGACAACTGTATTTTCTTTATTTTTTAAATGTAATTATATTCTTATCGCTGGTCCCTCTAACTCAAGAACCATCAATCTAAGCGTATCGAAGTATTCTATACATAAATAATTTGATTTAAAATACGATAAATAATATTAATTACAATCTATATATATATCATGTCGCTAGTTTTCTAATTTTGCCAAATTTTGCCAAATATTGTAATCGTAAAAGAAAGAAATGTAAAATCCCACATTTTGATAGACTTGGTAGTTCTACCTACAGTTAAGGCTTTGATGTAATAAGGAAACGTTCATTAACCACTTTCCTTATTATCGACTGTAGACTGTAATTAGCACACATTTCTATAAGACGCTACATTCGTAGTAACGGCATTCCTCTCTTCGTCGATTCCGCGTTTCCTAATCGGATTCCCCTAATCAAAACTCTCTGGAGGATAAATCCTTCATCGTTGATACTAACGTAGCAATCAGAATCTACAATGTGATTTCGGATCGTCGCTTTCGAGCGCACACAGAGTACCGCAGTCAATCTTCGCTCATTACTGATCTAGAATCGACTCTTCTCACCTAATCTCCATAAGGCTGGTCTACTCGTGTCTCTTCACTCTCCTGACAAACTTCAAATTATTCCATTTCTACATTCTTCATTTAGACACTTCCAATTCAATTTACCATCCCTGTCACTGTTTTCTCTTATCGATTTTCTCACGCAGGGTCCAAAATTTTAAAAGAAGATCACAAATATCCTCGTCTTCTATCCTTTTCTTACCACCTTTTTCTCAATAAATTTCCAACGTTCTAAATACGATTTCCCTGATCTCTAAAGAGAATTCCAATGAGCATTTTTTCCTTCAAATGCACTTATTCTACTCGTAAATTTTCCCTGTCAATTCAATTTACCGTTCCTTTCATT
Organism: Bombus breviceps; assembly: GCA_014825925.1. NCBI lineage: Eukaryota > Metazoa > Arthropoda > Insecta > Hymenoptera > Apidae > Bombus > Bombus breviceps. The sequence goes on along the minus strand of CM026183.1, from coordinate 8,858,580 downwards.
AATTCTGTCACTTTTCAATGGGGTATTTCGAAACATTCAAAGAGAAACCTAAAGACCGTACCACATTGTTTCTTTAATTTCCAAAATTTCCAAAGAAGATTCCAAAGGATGTTCCCTTTTGTAATTTTCTCTGTCCCGTTCCTAAGCCCTCTCTTTCAATTCAATTTACTCCCTCAACTCGCCATTACTCAGCTTTCATTAATTTCGATCAGAATTTTTCTTATCACGTCTCTAAGTTCCCTTTCCAAGTCAATTCGCGTTTCCTACCGCTTTTCCTCAATTAAGTCTTGCACATTTCAAACTCTTCCCAAGAATATCGCAAAGAATATAGTATTCTTTACCACTTCTTCCCACTCTACCCCTAAGTTTTCTTTTCAATCCAATTCCTCTTTCGCCGTTTACCGTTCCTGCTTTTCTTCCATCAAGCTTTTCATATTCCAAACTTGTCTTCCCTAACTTCCTCGAAGACTATATACCGTTCCAATCTTCCTGATTCCAGTCACACGAGTACTTGGTCCGACCCAATTCATCGTTTATTCAATTCACCTCAGCCTGTAATTACAGTTTATACGCTGCCTCTCGATTAATCCGACTAAACATTCTCGTAAATATTTCCAAAGAAAATTCTAAAAACTATACCATCGAATTTCTTCCATGCAAAATGGAATACACCGTGATGCTAATCCACCGTAAGATTTTGTTCTCGGCGAATCGGTGACAAAGAAGGTTAAGGTCGCGAAAAGGCCGAAGAGCGTCGATCGGTTGCTCCAGTGACTCGGCGTGCTCGCCTGTGTATTTTTAGCGAGATGGAGCGATGATGGGTTCCGGAGCTGGGGATAGGGCCGGCTGACCAGCGCAGATATCGTTTGCAGATGTCGAGCGGAATCGGTGCAACTGCAATGGGGATCGACGTTAGTCACGGGGCAGGGGGTGGCGAGGGTGTCGCCGGTGGGTGCCGGCTCCGCGCGCAGAGCCAAAGCCAGGCGAGCGGATCGTCGGGCAACTCGCAGCAGTCCTCGCAGCAGCAGCAACAGCAGCAGCAACAGCAGCCACCCTCGTCGCAGCAGCCGCAGCAGCAACAGCAACGCCAGTCATCCGGAATCATGGGCCGCTTGAAGAAGGACAACTGTTGCCTGTGCTGGTGCTGGTGTTGTAGTTGCTCGTGGTATTAATGTGCCTGTCTACATCCCGCTTTTTCTTTTCACCAATGGTTTGACAAAGTTTGTGGAAGGTCACGTAGTTTTTCTTTACAAGCCTTTATCATTTTCTCAAAATTGTTATCACGGGTTAGATACGTTTGGTTTTTGATTTTGGGCTGGTACTAGGCTGATTATTTTCGTTGTTGATTATTATTCAGCTGCCCTTTTATCGTAGTAATTTTTTTGTTAGTTATCATTTAGACTTATATAGAGCTATCAAGCTTCAATTGTCACTGTTACATAGGTAGGCGATGTTGGTAATTTGAAACGATTTTATAGCAGGTTAGTTCACTTACGTTGCGTAGTTTATGCGATGAAACCTATTAGCGTCGTTTGTCTCAGAAGATACGGACTACAAATGAAAACTGGCTAGTCTGAGATCAAGTAATCTAATTTAAATCTAATTATAAAGTTACTTTATGATCATCTAGATTCTTATGATACTAGATGAGCGTTAAATTTAAAGGGACAAAGATTGTTCGTACGAGAAGATAGCGACTCCCGTGATTGGTAACACTGATGTCAGTTGCATTGGTCAACTGCTAATATTAGTTATATATTACACGAAGACTGAATGTTTTAACTTGTAACAATTAATTCAACAATTGTGCTTATACAAAAAGCCATTACCTTTTATTCGTACCAGCTATTCGATTCGGTTAAATACAATTCTCAACTTCAATTATTAATTCCACAACTTTCGTCCTCACGATGCTTCATGCTTAGTACTCTGTAACTCTTCCTGCAATGCATCCACGCTTACGTCCCGAGCATCTCATTAAAGACAATAAGCTGACCTCGACTCGTCATAAGCGTATGAAAAAGAAAGAAAGAAAAAAAAACGTACTTTTACTAGAAATCTCGAGTTGAAACGCGCTCGACTTGAAAGCAACGAGCCGATCGAACGTTTTCATCCGTCCATCGCGGAAAAGAAGAGACGGTGGCAACCGACGATCGATCCTCGAAACCGTCCCGCGATAACTCGCGTATCCTGCCGCGTGACAAGCCATTATCGCCGCGTTTCGTAATATAATCGTAAGCGAAACGACGTCAGTCCATTGTCTTTAAAACGGAGCTACGACCTATTTATCGAAGAACAGCCGTACCTATATACACTCTTTCTGTGTTTCATGCTGCACGCAGGCATAATTGGTAAGCAGGCCATCTGCGTTCGTTCAAATTATTTCTTCTTTTCGATCCGTAGCGTCTTACTATATCTTAACGCAGACGAATGGCGCAATTCCTCTTGATTCTCACGAAAGAAATTGAAAATCCCACTTAACAAGATCAACCTCCATTCACGTTGCTCAAAATATCGGAGGAGATTTTGATATCTCACGTAACTTTCAATCGACAAAGGGAAACTAAAAATACCATCAGCTTAATACGTTACTTAAAATTTCTACCTTGAAACGTAGAATCTAACAAAAATGAAATCCATCAAGTTAAAATACCCTCGTTCTGAAACTTTTCATTCCACCAATATTCGTCGCATCGTCTATCGATTATCCAACTTGCAACTGACAAACGGATACTGAAGATATCATAGACGATGATAATAAGTTTCTGCGAATTCATCTCCTCGAACGAAATCAACGACAAAATTTAAACCACGCTCGACACTAAAGCATCTCATTCCGCAAATACATATTCGTACCAGTATCCCTTAACGTAAGCGACAAAAGGGAACCACAAATATCGCCGACTCGATAAATTCAAAATTCATATTCCAAGAGGAAAGGAATAATAAAACAGAAACCCGTCAGCTTAAAGCAAAACTTCTTATTTCACCGATACAGCAGCATCGATCGACTGGCAAACTTTTTTACAGCCCCGAGAAAATTCTCCCTAATGCCCATCGAACATCCACCAATCTCACGCTCCTCCACGGGAAACAAACAACTCGTAGCCATAGATCTGCCTCTTTATACACGAAGAAACGGAACAGAGTCTCTGTGAATATCCCCTCTCGAATAAAAAGGCATTCGTACGATAAGCAAACGGACTCGCCGCGGCGTTGGTCGAATTTTTTGGAACGGCAGACCGTTTCAGTCGGGCGATAACCGCCCCTGGGTCGATAGATTACGCGGTGGCTGGCACGGAACCCTCGCCGGATGCGTAACACGTGTCCATTCTCGGCGGAAATCTGGCGGACTGGGGGAAATGTTTTTCCGACTGGATGTCTCGCGCGTCTTTCTCCATCGCTATCTGCTTGTTTATCCACGAAACTCACGGGCTCTTCGAACGCGTTATCGTCGCCGACTGAAACGAAACGAGCGAGCTTCCGGAATAATGGAGCTCGTCCCGTCGCGCGGAAAAAACCGTACAGAGTCCTCTTTATTTTCGTTCGTTCCGTTTCGTCTCGGTTTGTAGTTTTTTCTCTGGCACGCGTCGCGGAATCTTTACTTTTCTTTTCCACTTCCTTTGTGAACTTTCCTCTCCTTTGGCCTGGTTCTTACGGTTCCGTGGCCATCGTCGGTCGAATTGCAGTGGTTAACCGTGGATCGTTTGTTTTACGAGCTTCGAGTTTGCGAATCGGTGAAATGGGCATTTTGAGGTAATTCCTGATGGTTTTTACGGTACCTGGTATCTTTCTCTTTGCTGTGACTGAAATTACTAGTAAATTAATGTAACGAGGAAAGACACGCCTGCATGGTTCGTTCGTTTTATGGAAGATTATTCGGCTTGTGGTTTGTGAAAGAAGAACCGGTTCGTTCGTTGTGTAAAAATTCACGGAGGAAATTTCAGTTTTTGAGAGAAGCACCGTTGCAGTTCGTGGTTTATCACTCACGCGAGTTGCATTGGAAAAAGAAACGAAAGTCGATTTTCTCCTCCTAGAAACTTTGCTCGAGTAAAATAGTCCATCGACAAAGGAACGTATTACATTAGCATACAATCGCATTTAGCACCCTCGCGAAGAAGAATCTTTCAAATGACAATAAAAAGTCGATTCTTCCCTGCAAATAGCCTCGCTTGAATAAAATAATCAATCACCGAAAAGATCTATTATCGTAGAATCCACACCACATTCGCACTAAAAGAAACAACCCTCAAATCACTCCACAAACCCCTCTCCCCCTAAATAACTTTACTCAGATGAAATAACCGACCAACAAAAGGCTGTATTTGCCTTGCCGTACAATCATACTCAGCACCCTCACCGAGAAAGAAAAAAACAACCTTCGAATCACGGTATAAAATCGATTCCTCCAAACCTACCCCTATGATCACACTGATACTTGGATATTTAACCAATCTCACGTTTCTATAAACACAGAAGTAAGAGAGATAAGATCCAAGCAGAAATCAGTTCACCTACGAAATATTATATAATAAGCGCTCTACCTCAGATATTTCCTGTATCAACGTACGTCTCTTGCACTTTGAAATTTCCCATAAACGCGTAAGAATTCACCTACGACCATCCAACCCTCGAAACTTCCGAAAACCATCACGAACGATTATCGAAATGCAAACTAAAAGGAATCGTAAATCAAAATTAACAGTTTGTCGGCGTTGAGGGGAAATTCGGCAGGCGCAGGAGGCGCGATCGATCAGGGGAAGAAGAAAGGGAACTCGGGTGTGGAACACAGCGAATTGTGCGACACGGGGAACGGACTCGACGGCTTGGATGGTCTCGATGGAAACGTGGAGTGCAGCCTGGAGGAGATCAGGTCGTGGGGCTCGTCCTTCGATAAACTGATGAGGAGCGACGCGGGCCGTAAATTCTTCAGGGAGTTCCTCCTCAGCGAGTACAGCGAGGAGAACATCGCGTTCTGGCTCGCTTGCGAGCAACTGAAACACGAGAGCAATTCCGAGAAGATCGAAGAGAACGCACGCTACATCTACGATCGTTACATATCCACAGTCTCGGAGAAAGAGGTTCGTGATGCTTGTACGGCTCTTTTATGTAGTTTCAGGTTAGATCAACTAACTAAATTAGTGGTAAATTTTCTGCGGATTTTTAGCAATTTCATTTATTAAATGATTTTTCGATTAGAGTTTAGGTAGCGGATGGAACTTTGCAAATGTGATTTATAAAATTACATATCTTTGTGCAATCAAATTTTATAGCGTGATATTAGCGAAGCGAGAGCGGTAGATTTTTTTTCGATAAAAACTTTTTGTGTAGCCGAGGCAAGTTAACGAGTTAAGTTGGGACGAAGAATTTGATTAATTTAAAGCTTAGCTATATTAAACTATTTGATTTATTACCACGATATCCAGGCTTTGTTACCAAAGATCTTTCATTTTTACACCTGGACGCGAGAAGAGTATGATGGAGTTTGAAGATGGAGAATTTAATTTAATATAAATTTCGAATAATTTTAATTAAAATTTTTATTGGAATTATTGATAATGTAGAACTCGATACAATTCAAGCTTGAAAAGTTTAGTAGATTTGAAGAAAGAACAAATACCGGTGTCTTTTCCTTAAAGGCCTAGTTAAACTTCCTTTGTACTATAGTAAAGTGTTTGTTTTCGGTGAAAGAATCGAGTAGGCATCTGCCGCCCTCGAATACGCCAGGTAAATACCGTAATCTGTAGAATATTGTACAAATGACCGATCGTCTGCATCGTTATCGCTTTCGTTATCGAGAGTCAAACATCGTCGTTGCTTCACCTGAGAAAGCTTAGTTCAAACATCTGTAGGAACAGAAATTTCTTTAAAAGAGATATATCTCTTGAAAGATTTCAAAATTTCTTCAACAGAAGGGAACCACAATATTGTTTTAACGACAATTATATTATCGCTTTGATCGTTGACAGATCCAATAATACAATAATTAGACTTAGAGAAATTCTAAAAATCTAAGGTAACAGATATTTATGCAAATCTAAAAATCTATACCAAAAATTAATGAAATATTTGCACAATTATGTTTACATACTCTAAGCTCGCACTTTTATTGTATCTTTAATGTTCAGTGCGGACGAAAAACGCGACATCATATTATGGCGATTTCACAGCATAAACGCGGCATTATATGATCTCACGATATCGAGGCGATCTTTCTAGCCAAAGATTCAAAATATTATTTTACACATTTTTTAATCACCGAATAAAAATTAATTTTCATTTAAAGTGAAGTCAATTATCAACAAATCATTTCTCAAAAATTAAATGATTAAAAAATATTAATTTCTAATTGTTCTGATTACGAATAACCATTATGAATGATTAAAATTGTTTTCGGCTAGCAGTAACCGCCGTCGATGTCGAAAATTTAATTTTAATTATCACTAACCAATACGGATGACCGGAATTTTTTTTCGTTACTAGAAACCATTACCGATGGCTCGAATTTTATTCTGGTTACCGGTAACCATTATCGATGGCTCGAATTTTTTTTTTTTTTTTCGTTACAGCTAACCAATATCGATGACAGAAGCTTCTTCTCGTTACGTTCGACTATAGTCAATTGTTTCTAAATTACTGACAATTAATATTCATTGACAATATAAGAATACTCAATTATGAAATTTATATATTTTAGTAAATAAAAGAAGAACATAAAAAGATATATGAAACAATATTAATACAAGTGTTAATACAAAAACTCTACTACAATATCTTCCATCCTATTCTTTGTTTCATATATTTTCATACCGTCTTTTTTCGTCGTTAATAAAAATATACAAGTTTTATAATTAATATCCTGTACGTTGTCAACGAATATATACCAATTATCAGTAATAACAATCGACAGTAGTCGAATACGTGAACTAGAAAGAATTATTGCCGTCGATAATAGTTATCGGTAACCAAAATAAAATTCGGACCATCGATAACGGCTACTGGTAACTAAAAAAAATTCCGGTCATTTATATTGGTTACTGGTAAACAAAATTAAATTTCCGTCATCGATAATGGCTATTAGTAACAAAAATAAAAGTCCCGTTATCGATAAAAGTTACTGGTGATCAAAAAAAATTCCGGTCATTTATATCGGTTGCTGGTACGCAAAATTAAATTTCCGTCATCGGTAACGGTTATTCATCCCTAAAATAAAATTCTCGTAATTGATAATGATTACCGGTAATCAAAAAGATTTTTATAATAGTAATTATTATTCGTAACCTAAATTTTCTAATTAAACATACTTTTTAGCTCTTATACCATGATTTAAAAAGTTTTCCGTACAACAATTGCGACGTCTAGTTGTAGCGAACAACGCTTCTAACACACGCCTGCAATTTTCAGGTGAGCCTGGACTCGCGAGTGCGCGAAATAGTGAACCGTAACATGGTGCAGCCAACGCCGAACACCTTCGACGAGGCCCAGCTGCAGATCTATACCCTGATGCACCGGGACTCGTATCCCCGTTTCGTAAACAGCGAGATCTATCGACGGGCGGCGAGACTGAGCAGCGGAACGACGGCACCGAGCAATCAGGAACACGGCAACACGGCTAAGTCGAAGGGGAAGAGGTCCACCACGTAATCGCTCGTTCAACGACCAAAAAAAAAAAAAAAAAAAAAGAACGATGGGGTGGCAGCGGACCAACAGCCTCCGTCTCTCAGTAGGTAGCCCCGAGGCGACATTGGGGACGCCGCGACGCTGTCAACGCTGGCCGATGACGACGAAAGCCGGAGGACATCGGCGTGAAAACAACAAGGAATAGTATCAGCTCTAAGGTGTCGCGCCTCGACGAATCTCTCTGCCCTCGTCATAAAGCAAACAAAGAAAAGAAAGAAAATGAAAAAAAAAAATAAAATAAAATAAAGTAAAATAAAATAAAATAGAATGAAATAAAAATCGGAATCTCAAGCGTGTGGAGATTTCGAAGATTTTCTCCTCTCCTCGGAGAATACAGGAGAAAGAGGAAATAACAAGTTTTCCGAAGCGAAACTCGCGACTCGCTCTTCCACGCGATGCCACATCGGGGCCAACGTGCACGAACTTGACGATGGACTGAACTAAATAAATAAAAGTAACTAGATGAAGAGGAACGACGAGAAATTGAAAAGAAAGGAGCAAGGACTAGGATGAAAAGAGAAGAGAAAGGAAAGAGCAGCATGAAAGGATCGCGTATACGTCGCGTTGATCCATTGACTCTTTCTTCCAGGACACTATGGACACACGCTCGTTCACGCGTGACACACGAGTATAGATCGAAGAATCGAAAACACAGAGACATGTACAGACGCGGGTCGGTCGGGGATGACGTTCATCTTTCAAGGAAGTTCCTAATTTCCATCGTCTTTAGCGACTGATCATCGCCGATGATCTCTCTCTTTCTTTCCCCCCTCTCCCCCCATACACAAACATAACCATAAGCACCCCAACCCCTTGCTCGATAACGAATCAGTCGTGTTTTTCTCTGTCTCTCCTCGCTCTCGAGCTCTCTTCTTTCTTTTTTCTCTCTTCTTTTGTACCATTGTTTTTCTTCGTCCCCTCGTTTCAACCCCTCTCTCTTTCTCGCTCTATTCAGTCGAACCTCTTTCATCGTACGAGTTAGGGAAGATCTCGAGATTCGAGGAATTTCCTGCGATAGAATCGTTTGGAACTTGGGTCGCGATGATTATGTTCTCATATTTCGTTAGGATGATAGAGTCACTCAAAATATCAGAATCCTGCACGATAATGATATTAGCGAATTTTGACAAGTCACAATTTCTAGGTCGTAGACAAATTTTATGGTATCACGTGCAGACGATTTGTAATTTGTAAAACTCTAAGTGTCTTCATCGCCAAGCTTACATTTGTCAAACTGTATTCGTCAAACCTGTGAAATTGCGGTTCGTAGAATTTCACTGATTATATGTACTCGGTTGTGCAAGAGCATCCGATATTGTTCAATCCTACTTTTCTGTGATTAAAATTGCACAAGACAGACAATGACCCGAGTTCTCGCAGCACAGGGGACTCTGCATGTTCCAAGAGACGCGCGAAGAAATGAAAATCGCCGAAGCAATATCCATCGTTGGAAACGGTCGTCGTCAATAGAATCGATTATTGGATACTTAGAATCCCCCAAAATATCGACGAAAGAGTAGCAAAACGACGAATATTTCGTGACGAGGCTCCCATTAAAAGAAGATACTCTTTTATCAATGTCTTGTTGACGATGAAACGGATCTCTGTTAATAGAGGCAGAGATTATTTTCATAGAAAAAGGAGTGACATTTCGTCTGGTCTTAGGGTGCCCTCAGACGATCAATAATGTCAATATTTCAAGATTCTCAACATCATTGCGGCTTGTCAATAAATATTGATGATATCATCAATGATGACATATCGTCAATATTTATTGCGACAAACCGTATTTTCTCGTATGTTCAATATTTATTGACGATATCTATCGATCGCCCGAGGATCTCTTTATACGTACAGTGATATTGAGAGCCTTGAATATTGACAATAAATATATACATATATATACATATTGCACGTTTGATGGCATCCTTACTTGTAATCTGACAGACGAACTCGAAGATCGGCGACGTACGATTCGTCTCGTCAAAAATCGCGATTTCTGCAACGGGACCATGAACAGATCGAAGTAATTTATTAGCAAATAAATGGTAAATGGGCCTCGCTCGTGGAATACTCGTTCGATGATAAGTATGTCGTTCGACTGTTGAATACCAGGTCAAAGAATATCAAAGAGCGCTGGCATAATTCAATTACGGAGGCGTTGTGAAGTATTTTATTACCATCGCACTAGCATCGTAGAAACGTAAGCAGGTTCGCGAATTTGTTTGTCAAATTCATGTACTCGATCTTGAATCGCTAATCCAACGAATCCTCGACACTATTCTTTGAACGTTCTTCCTCGTTTAATCGCCGTTTCTTTAAACATGCCGCGTTGCATCGGCGATTCGAGATCGACCCAGAGGCTACTCGCCTCGACAATCCGATCGCTAATTGAAATTTAATTAATTCAGCCCCTTGCATTCCGATATCCCTTCGACTTTCTCCGTTTTGCATCGATATCTTCCAGCAACAAACGAAAACTCTGTAAAGAACTTCGTTTGAAAAGGGTTAGAGAATACACAGATACCGTTTTTATTATCGAATACGCATCGAAACAAAGCCAAAGATCGACCGAATCAACCGATCGAATCGCATCGTGCGCAAATAGAAAATTTCTTCTTTGGAAGGATGCAAAAGACGAAAAAGACAGAAGAAGAAAGAGATCCTCGACGATCTTCCCTCATCGACGCCTGCCACATTGCAAACCTGGAAGCCGTTTCACTTCTATTTTCGCGTGGATTCTAATGAACGAGGCAGCTCGTCGTCCCCGAACAGCGTACACCAAGTTACTGCCAGCGAGACGCACCGTGGATCGAACACGCCTCACGTGGATGACCAAGAAACAAAGGAAACGAAGAGTAGAAATGATGCACGATCTAGTCAGAATCGCTCGAAGACGATGGCGTGGATGAAAGAAAAAGGCCTAAGCGAGAAAGTTTTCAACTTGGACCGCGAGTTCGAACTGACATTTGGAATATCGTTCGTCATACTGTCGATGCGGCGGCGAGAACAGAGTATCACGTCGCGTGACGTTTCTTCGTCTCTTATCGTTGCACAAAGTTATCGTTCTTGTTAATATAATTTCGTTACTTTATCGATGAGGGAATGCAACGGATACCATTCGTTTTTCTTTTTCTCTTTTTTCTTTTACAAAGATGGCGAACGATCGAAGAAGTTGGGACGCGACGCGATATCTTCGATTCTCGCGCGAGACGCTGTGTAAAGGACCGACAAATTTTTTTTACACCCGCGATTCATTATCGAAGGTACTTAATCGATGTTTAAAGGTTGTTACTTTACGCGGTCGAACGTTCGAAAAGTTGATCTCAGCACGATGGATCTCACAGCAGCGCGATCGAAAGGAGGGAAAGATAAGAGTAAAATAAAGAAAACGAGGAATGAGTTTGGAACTGCGAAAGCGGAAACGAACCGAATTTAAGCGTGCCTCGGACGAGACACGCGCTCCAACACACGCACACGAACAGACACGTGACCAGGGTTCCACATCGCTCTCGTGAACCGCACAATTTTACCCATCCAACGACCACGAGTAAAAATAAAACCGATGGACACCTGAACTGGAGTCACGTTCCTCTGTGTTCGCGCTGTTTCATCCCTGACCTTGCAAACCAAAAGAAACAACAACAAAACGTAAGCGTTAAAAAAAAAAGCGAAAAGAGTAAAAAAACGATTAAAAATCTGAGTCTACAGTTCTTTATATCGACACTTTCGTTTGATACTACCACTTTCTTCTTGTTCCACAAATTTTCTATAATCTTTACTTCCTCGTGATAATGACGCAGGGTTGAAATACGCCCCTGGCCACGTGGCTGCGCCAAGAATAGAAAAAGAAAAAAAAAAAGAAAAAGAGAAAAATCGCTCGCTCGAAACTCGTCGATCAGCGACGCTTAGGGGAAAGACGCGCGAAATCGTCGCGAGCCGATTGCACAGTAAAAAAAAGCAGAGAATAAAAAACAGCAAAGAGTGAAAAATACTAAAAAAGTTCGCACAGTCAGTCACAGCGGTTGGCTACTGCCCTGTAGATAATATTCTAGATAGTAAACACGATGGCGGAGGAAGGAGGATAAAACTAATTATACATGCGAATATATGAATATACATAATATATATATATGAATATAAAAGGAATCCAAAACAAGAATATATATATATATATTATAAATATATATGAAATCTCACCTACACATAAACAAACACACACACGCGCGCGCGCGCATACACACACACACTCATGTGCTACATATGTTCGGCATTATAAATATGGTGGCAGGGTGCGAATCGCGCGCACGAGGGGGAGAGAAAGGGCGGGAGAGAGTGGGAGGGAGTGAGCGTAAAGATGAGAAAGAGAGACAAATATCGGACGATTTTTTCATTCTTCCGTATTCCAGTTCCATGCGAGAAGACATCATTCGCGATCGAGCATTTCACAGGCAGAACCAGACGCTTTACAACCCCCGCCTCGTTGTTTTCCACCCTCCGACTGATCGATCAAATAACGACGGAACGGTTCACCCTTTCTCCTCCCATTGACCACTGTCGTTTCACGTGTGATCTCATTTAAACACGTCTCTAAAACGAGAACAAACGTAAGCTTCGTTCATTCTCGAAGAAAAGAACGATTATGGTGGACAGAAACTGATTTTTATATACGACCATATCCAATCATTTCCTCCTCGCCCCTGTTCAGTCGTGAAACGATATTGACGTATACACGACGTATACGACGATGAAATACGAAGGAAAAGGCGACTTCTACCGGAAGCAACGAGACACGAAGCTATTCTTCGCGAAAGCATTTCCCCCTGGAAACGGGGATGGAAAAGAATGACGCGGGGGTCGGTGTGCGCGAAGACGGGGCAAGAAACGAGAAACGCCGGTGGAAAAAGAAGCGAATTACGGTGAAATTGGTCGAGCGTCATCTTCTCTAATAAACGCACAATTTTTCTGAACCTTCGATCCCCTGCTTCTTTCTTCCGGCATCCCTTTTATAATATAACAAAAAAAAAAAAAAAAAAAAAAAAGAAGAGGAAAAAGAAGAAGAAAATCGTCGTTCGATTTCGATTACGCGATTCCTTTTGTATATCACTTTGAACGACAATATTTGTACAGCACCGGAGGACGCCCACCGCGGAACCTTTTCGTTACCGCACACGATCGTTCATTTTGTGTCGATTCCTTTAAGAATCGTGAAACACCTCTAAGTTTTTTACCCCGAACGTTTTCGCGACTGGACACACGACGGAGTTCTCCTCCCTGCTTTTTTTAGCTCGTCACAACCGGCGGAACAACGGACAATAGGCAATAAGAGAGGGATGGAAATGTGAGGGTTAATAAACTGGTGAAACATTGAACGTTGCCTGGTCTTCGAGTGTTCAATTATATATATTTACGAATTCGTCTGTTTATGAATTTTAAGGGGCTGATCTCAATTAGCGAGGATCGACGAGTCTGAGCAAATTCTCGAATCTCGAAGGTAATTCGTCGAGAATTTTTATACTCTAACTTCTTTTTTAGTCAACTCATCTTTCGTATATTTCTTTTTGATCGATTTGAAATTGGTAATCCAAGTTTCCATTTAAAATTAATGTAAGTTTCAATTTGAAGTGAAGAACGATCGAAGTCTGTTACGAATTGTTGCGGAATTTGTTCGTGTCCATCGATGCTCGCAATTTGAGTTCAGTTTTATGAAAATAATGCTCAAACGCGCTTATCCCTTGTAAATTAAATTTTCCAAGTATTCGATATGAAATTTGCAATTCTTTCGGACTACCATCAATTCTTATCGTTTGTATGATCGGAAGAATGATGCGTACCCTTACCAGAGACGCCATCTACACGATCCACGAATCAACAGCTACATCATTTCTACCTACTTCGTTCGAACATTTTCACTATACACAAATAATCAACCAATAAGGAAAAAGACTCGAACGAAGAGATGTAACATTTGTAAATTTTTTACATAAGAAAAAACAAAGGACAATCAGGTAAGTACCATATTTTGTCTCTCTCTTCCCCTTCCGATACCTTGTATTTCTAATATCGACACTAGAATTACCAGCTTTTAATATGTACGCTTCCATCCCTGAATCTCAGCGCATCTTTTTAGTTTCAGTAAAATTTCGATATCTGAAGTAAATTATGAATTTTCAATTGCACGCGAGTTTCAATAAAGCTATTAACGTTTATTCTGTTATTTTTATTACTATTTATTTGTTCATTTAAACTAACTACACTACGTTATAATACATAAACACGTTATCCAACTTGGATCAACTTATACCTTATCGTATACATCTGGATTTCCCTATCGAATATTTGATTTTTTCGAATTTAAAAGTCGATATAACAACTATCCTAAGACTCCTAAATAACGATATATCTAGATATACCACACATAAATGATTATAATCAAATCAATACGACTTGACGGTGTTTCCATTTCCAACAAAAGACAGAATTAATTTAGTCGAAAACATTTGCGCGATTGCGAAGATTAAAATATATTAAGGCTACTTTGCAAAAATGACGAAGCTTGGTTCCTTCCAGTGTTGATATCCCAAAGAAAAATGGGAACCTCTTTCGATGTGTTTCTTTCGTTCTACAGAGATCGATCATTACGGAGATTCGATTGTGATTCCAACGAGTTTGTGCGAACGGAAGCGTAACTCGCGCCATGCCCTTAATGGTATCAGCCTCATCCTGGCCATTTAGGGAAGAGGGTCGTTGAATGTCTTGCTCGTTTATCGATCCTCTTCGGGACGATGCCATTGTCGGACTTCTTCTTCTGCCTTCGATTATCCAGAAACGCGTGTTTTCGCGAAAAAATGTCCACGCGGATCCCGGGTCGCCTTTCTTCTCGGTCGTTTCGCTGTTGGACTTCCCTCGTAATGCGTTTCACCTGAGGGACCGTCGCGACTGTAAAACTGAGAGGCGTGTAAAGAATTTTTCCGTCTGCCAGCGGGAAGGCTGAATTAATTTGCAAAAACCGTTTAGTTACGCAAATAGATGCGTTAATCTCATCTTGTCTGCGATCCTCGATAGAATCCGCGATGATTTCTTTCATTGGGTTTGAATTAATCACTAACTTCAGCGTCGCTGGATTTCAATATCAGCGATGAATCACATAGGAAGAGAAAATTGATAGATCGATGGGAATAAATTCGAATACTTAATCGGTATTGGACAGATAGGAAAGATTCTTCGAGGGTGAATTTTCGCGCAGTCTTTGGACATCCTGGTAGATGGCGCCATCAGGGTCATCTGAAGAGTCAGAACTGATACTGCGTGAATTGGACGAAAATAAGAGTACTTACATAACGTTTTGGTAAAACGCCAAGTTCCATTTTTTATACAAAAGTAAGAAATCCTGAGTTTTTAGATACAGATTAACTTTTCTTTATCCTTTCGTTGAATGATATTAACCGGTTCCTTTCTAACTAAGAGAAGGCAAAAATCCTCGCCTTTAGTGCAGCTACTTTTTAAGAAAGATGAGCAAGCTCTGTTTATTTGCATTACATTTCGTTCTCTGATAAAATACCTAGCTAACCGATAATACAGATCCCTGCAATCACATGCTCGATCAAACGAAATTGAAAAAGCGTCCATCTTATTGGTACACCGTTTCAATCGCTATAGAGGCGAAAATAAAAACGCGATTCGAATGGAACCATCGACTCGTCCATCTAAAAGCTTTCTCATCGCACGTTCAACTCACGCGATTAATATCAAACATCGGGTCGATCAAAGTTAAACCTTTTCTTTTACCTTACCCTTTCTTTTACCAAAAAATCCTGCGTAATCGTTTTCTTGCAATTGCGATAGTCGACACTCGCGCGACCATTAAAAAGGAACTGTAGCAATCTTTGAGAAAGAAAGAAAAAAATGCAGAAGCGAGGAGAAAAAGAAAGAGCCAAGCATGCCAGCACAATTTCTAAGCAAAAGCGAGCAGCTCGTCACCGGCCTAAGCCGCAATTTCCTCGTCGAGGGGTTAATCGCGGCCATTAAGTTTCCGATTACATCCGAGCCAATTTATCTGGTAATTTCGCGTGATCGGATCAGTTTGCGCGCTTCTATGCTTTTCCTGCGCCTCTGTCTATCGTACCTTTTAATAGAGAGAGAGATGGTTGGTCGCGGTTCATCGTGAGTAATTACTTACTCGTTGATAGAGACAAGCGCGTTACACGTATAAGCGAGCTGGTTTTCGCGAAGAAATCTCGCGTTACGCGCGGTTGCTGGCCAGGACGCGAGCCAAGGGGAAGGAACAGCGTGGGTCTAGCACCGAGGAAGCGGACGTTGTCACGCTTTATGTACTAGCGAATCCTACGCGTTCGCGCCAGCTGCAGCTGCGACAAGCTAACTTTAGCCAGACACGCTCGTGTTCCTCTCGACTGCCCACACGAGGCCGTCAGGGTAGTACGCGTTACTGTTCGAATTTGTTATAATACTGTTTGATCGGTTTTCAGAAGGTTTCAGCGTTGCATCGTGTGGGTGGATGGGTTTGAAATGGTTGGCGGTGAATAATTTTGGGATTTTAGAGTGATGGAACGTTCTTTTTTTTTTTTTTTTTTGAACGAGTAGTGGATTTAGTTGAAATTCGTTCTTTTGAGAGTGCGTGTTGGGAATTCTTTTCAGTCGAGGATTTTCTATTTGAGAGAATTTTAATTGGCACATTGGAACATCGAGACGGTAAATATCGATAGGAAATATTGACTGATCGGAGGATCGATTGGGTTTTTAATCAGAGAAAGATATTGGGAATATTAGAGGCGGAAAATATAAAGATTGGGTTCTTTCAAATCGGGAAACGATATTAAGAATATTCGAATTGGGAAATATCGCTATCGCGAGCTTTCGCACCAACATAACATCACGCTACAAATAATCATCCTGCCAGTATCAAACTACGAACGTGAGAAAGGAAGTTTCCCTTCGCTATCGTACCTAAAACGCATCAAACCATAATAATATATCCATGCATAATAGCCATTAAAGCTCACGAGGGAGACGTTACTCGTCTCGACACGCAACGTGGCTGGAACAGCCTGATTGAGATATAAGAATGACCGATCAGCGCGAATCACGGAACGAACCTGTCGCGATAACCGCAATTTCGTGCGCGAAATTCCGCATCGAATCTTCTCTTCCCTCTTCGTGCCTCTGTTTAAGCAGGCTAATTTCCATCGTTCACAGTTAAAATTACGTCGAGAAGCTGCGATGGACGCTCGTAACCGTAACCCATAACCGGAGTATCCATTGCCGGACGAACCGCAAACGCCACGTGAAATCCGATGCGATACGTGCACGCCGCTCCCTCGGCGCGTATATTCCGCGAGCTTCGAGGAAAGAGGATTCCGCCGCGTTGAGATCGCGCGCGTTCGCTTTCTTCGGTCGCCTCACAATGGCCACAACGCCATCGCGATTATTTTTCATCCGCGGTGATCAAAGTCACTGGTGTGTTTCGCAAGTAAACTGCGAATCTTTTCTGTGTGAAATTCGAAGATGCAAATATGCATAGAACGCACGTAATTAGCAAATAGATACGGGCTGTCCCCGACTTAAATGTCAGAACTTCGGGAACGTGTTCTTTTTAACATGAACGTGAAAAAGCGTCCTTTCGAGAGACTCGCTAATTTTTGCTGCATTTTGGAGAAAATAAAAAAAGAAGAATGGCCAAAATGTTTCCGTTTCTCACTTATCTATTTACGTTTATTTATGCGTGGTATCATCTATTTAACGAAGATACTGTGATAACAAAATGCTGGGCTCTTGATGGGCTTTAATATTCATCTGATTTGATAATTGCAGTTTGACATTATTGCTCTGGTAGTGTTTGATGCACTGTAGCTACGATTCCGTTTGTCAGGATAAATAAGTGAAAGAACGAGAACTTTTTGTCATTGTCTTTCGCGATTTCCTCTAAAATGAGGCAAAACGAGTAAATCTCGAAGGATCTTCTTTCCTTGTTCTCTTTCATCGGCCTTTTCGTCGGTTCTTTTTCAATTTTGACATTAAAATTGGGGACACTCTGTGTATATAAAATATCCGAAGTACAATATCCGTTGTAACGTTTAATATAAAAGATAATTTTCTCGCTGATTTTCACTTGTTTAATTATCTCCATAAAACTATAAAGTTACATACGTATCTGCTGTCTATTTATAAGCACATGTGAAAAGAGAAGCGTACACATGGCGTGTATCTCTCATTCGAAAGTTTGAGCCACCTCTTACTTTTTACAAGTTCTGTACATTTTTCTGTGAAATAAGAACATTATAATTGCCAGTGTTATTTCTAAATATACACAATAAACTGAAGCTTCAACACCGTAGAATAGTAACATCGTAATATTCATTTTTTACTTTTAACGAAGCAGTTATTTCTCTCGAAGCCCTAACGTGCTCTAAACTTTTGAACAGGAGTGTATATGTGTTCGTATGTATAGGGAGTTGGGAGGTTTGGAACTTTCTCCTGTTTGGTGCAGTTTGAAGATGAATGGACGTTCTTGGGTGTTCGAGTTTAATGACAGATTGTACTTAATCCTCTATAATCGGATTTCTCTTTGCTCGTGAAAAGGAGAAGAAATTATAGTTGATTACTGTTTTTCATTTTATTGATTGAATATGTAGGTATGCAGATTAGTGGTTGGACCATGATATAGTGACTAAAAGATATAGTACCGTATTCAGTATACGAATTATTATAATAATAGATGCAGATGGAAATATAGATATATATGTATATACAGGCTGTTCGTTCTAATGGTTCACGCGATTCTTCAATCGTTCACGGCAACACGTTGTTGATTAAAATTAACGTGTTTTCGAATGATCATGCTACGTATGGTAATAAATATCTCGAACATATTCTTTTTCTACGATGAATTCAAATTTTTTCGTTTCTCTTCCGCTGAAATCTTGATATTAAAAAAGCAGTCTATTGATCAACTTTTTCAATTATTTTCCGTATAAGTCGATCCGAATCAAACGGTTAACTTCGATGAGATCAATTATTTTTCCTTAGGGTGTGACTCGAGTAACCAACTATGATATGTACCCTTAAACAAAACATGTTCGAATTAACATCTTGAAACATCTTCAAAAGAAATTGAACCTCTACTCTCGATGTTTTAACTTAACGTAAAACAAAGGGATAGGAAGTTCGCAAGTTGCACACGATGAATCTCTCGTAGCCCGAGTGAACGCACAAAGGGATGCATTCTGGGAGCCACGACCGTGTCTCGGCGAGACTCCCCATGCAAAAATCTGCGCGCGGGCTCGTGAATATTTTTCCTTTTTTATTCTACGTCCAGCTACCGGCTACAGATCGAGGCGATCGAGATCGCATGGGCCGAGGAGAAAACCGAACCCGGTTAAACTCTTTCACTGCCCCCGCCTCCGTTTGTCTCCTCGACCGTGCTGACATCGTTTTCACGGCCTTCTCTCCTCTCTTTCTCTTTCTCTTTGCTCAGGCGACCTGCCTCTTCCATTTCCCTCCTTCGATTCTCTTCACCTCAAAGGCTAACGCGGACAATGCGAATTTAATAACTACGTTTCAACCATCCTTTTGCTTTTAACGAACACAAAGTCCTATAATGGAGCTTCTAACGAAGACTTCAAACTGTTGAAATTTATATGCAACTTGGTTGTGATTCTTAAATCTTTACATTCGAATTTTGTTCCTGTTTTAAGAGGCGAATAAAATTGCAATATTTGACAATGGGAGACTACTTTTAAGAAAAGCTCGAAACGAGAAATTACACGTATTCTGTATTCTTGCCTTAATTTCTCAACCATAGAAGGACACAATTGGCTTAAAAACTACATAACGTTGGCGGAATTAAGAATCTATCGGATTATTGAAAATTTATCCTGGACAAATCTCCCGAATAACTGAAAGAGTTTGAAAGTTATAAGCGTCTCCGCAATATCGGGTCACTATAGCCAATTTCGAATTAACTGGTCGCTGAATGCTACGGTAACACAACCCCCACCACGCTAACCATCCACGCTTTTCACCCTTCACTTCTATCGCCAAATTTACCTGAACGAACCTCCACAATTCAACGAGTCTGAAACATTAACGTAACCTCGATATACCGAAACATTTCCCAGAATCGTACCGCTTGCATATTAAGGTAAATCCTTAGGTCTCTTTCTCTTCTTTTTCTCTTTTCTCGCGGTGATGCCAGAGTACCGAAAAGAAGCGATCGAGTTGAATTATCGTTAACACATTTTTAGTCTGCAAGTACGCTCGGCTTTACGTACGCCTTCGAAACTCGCGTGGTGTTTGGTGCTTTCACGATCGAACGACGGTAATCGGATACAAGACGCCGCGCAGGGAATCGGTAATTAGCCAGGGAACCGGCGCATCTTCGACCCGGCGTCGCCGGGAATTAAAGCGTTTACAGTAATTCGGGGTTACAATATGGCGAGCCGGCATTGGGTAGTTCACGATCCTTAGCTGCTCTCTCCACGTCTATAAACAGCATTCGTTATTGCCGTAACTGGCGGCCGGATTATCGCGATTAATATTGTTGGCGTATTCGGAGGGAATCGCCGAATCCCGGCGCGGAAATGATAAAATAAGTTAACGCGCGAATAAAACTCGCCGGTCGGATTCGTTCGTTTTAAGGCGAACTCGAATTTATCGCGCCAGAGTTTCTTTCAAGCTGGAAATTGTAGGAACTGTAATTTTGGTAGATGCGACTGTTTTTGGATGAGATTGTACGTACGTTTTATTGGATGTGGAGGGTCTAAATTTAATTTCGAATGTTGCAGAAGATACCGATCGTGATTTTAATAGTTTGGTACGAGCAAACGTTCTTGCAAAAGATTGTTTTCTTATTAAGCGTGCAACGTGTCTTGAATTCAGTTTCGGGAATAACAGCAACTTTCCGATCGTGGTTTTAATAGATTTTTCGAGCAGATCGTGTGTTTTAAGTATAGCCCCACGAAACAATAGAAATTTTTCAATTGTAGTTTTAATAGTTCGATGTGAACAGATGTTTTGTGGAGCAATCGAACGTGGAAAGTGTTTTAAATTTAGTTTCGATCGTTTAATACGAAAAAATGTTTCTGATGTTTCATTCGACGTAAATGTGAATTTAATTTAAATGTTACTTTTACTCGTACAATTTTATTCGTCATAGCATATGCTTCTTGAAATAATCTCGCGTGTAGCTGTTCCCGTTAAACTCTGTAAACAATGATTGAAGCGGACGCTATCTTTTAAAAGAAAGTAACGTAATAGCGTAAAGAAATTGTAAATTTTGTTCCATTTCGATATCCGTAATAAAAGAATCTTGGATAAATTAATGCCGACTGTTTCGAACACATAGTGTCACGGTTGAAAGAAGTATGGAAGACATTTTCGGCTCGGGACACCGTGTACATGTAATCGAGGGGATGGCCTCGGGCAGGTAGTTCTTTCCAGGCTGCGTATCGAGAAACGTGAGAAGCGCTATAATATAATCCGCGAACGTAAAAACTCGAAGGTCGGGTCGATAGCTGTCCTCGGTTGTGATAATGATCCGAGGAGGCTGGCTTTTAAGGGAACGAACGAAATTCACCCGGCAGGCCTTCTTTATTGTCATGCTCGGCCACCACCGATTCCGATTCTGCTTTTGTTTTCCATGGAAAAGAGACCGCCTTCGGTTTGTGAAAGTTTTCAGAAGGCCCAGAAACCCAACTTCGGAAAGCGATATCGAGAGCACCAACTTATTCACATTCTTCGAAGCTTCAAAAACACGAGAACAGTTTTAACATTTTATGGGCTGATCTCATCTATGATTGCAACACTCGAAACGTTATACGTTCTATCTTAAAACGAAGCTTGATTCCTATTACGTAGTTTTGATCATTTCCCAACCAATTGTGTTTTTCTATCGTTAAAACGTTTCTTAAGTGCGTTGTTAATCTACAACTTCTCGTTGCGATTTTACGAGAAGTTTTTCTTCGTACATAGGCTATAGAGCCTTCCTTGAATCGTTAAAACCGTTTTTGTTTGTTGAAACGCGAATTGTACCGGAACGTAAGAGCTTCGAGAATTATAACGAGATATTGGCTTGAAATTGATCCGTCAAATCAGCTACGATACTCTCACAACGCGAGTTATTTCATGAATCGATTCCCAAGAACATCACCAACAACTAAATTTATTCGTTTAGCGGAAATAATTGCTCCGATATGTTCACGATCGTGGATCTATAAATCGACTCACAACATTGGCAAAAGAACTACGTCACCTAAAATCCACGAGGAAATTTGTCGGTTTCTGGCAGAAACAGGTGGCTCAATTCGTCCACAGTTATAAATCTGTCGATGGTTTCGCGATACAGTCGAAACTCGAGTCGGTCGATCTCAAAAACGACCTCGATTTCCAGCAGACGTATCGTAACGCGGGATCTCTTCAAGGCCGCGCGCTACCGCGCGAGACCCGGAATCGTCTTTAAAGATGCTCGATTCTCTTTCTAGAGTAGAGAACCATCCTTTAATCAAAGAGAAGCAACGATCATCGCGTAAACAGGGTTCGTTACGGAGAAAGAGACGATTACTATCGCGTTACTCGTTAATTATCCTTTTAGCGAGGCTCGTTCGGGTGGTATAGCCGACGTTCGAACGGAATAATCGATTCACGACGTTACACTCGATCGTTCGAGTACCTGAGTTCACCTGAAACAGTCTGGCTAATTGCTGTTTGACGAGAGCAACGCGATCTGCCGCGCACAACAGCGCGCAACCGCGCCAATTTCGTTTTTCGTCGTTTTGAGATCGCCGAGGATAAAGTCGCGTTCACGTTTGATCATTTAACGCGGATCTCCGCCGGTTATGATATTCTGGACGCAGCGTGGTTGTAATGGAGCGATGATCACGTGGTGATTCGAGTTACAAGATGCGGCTTAATGATGTGTTTGTTTAAGGGAGGATCGAAGGGAGGGGAAAAGTGGTGGAAGGGTGCAGATGGGGATGTCCACGGTTTGATAAGAAAAGTTTAAGTATCCTCCTATTATTTATCGTAATTCGATCTTTATATCGTGGCTGTTTTATCAAGATTTTGATGCGTTATTAAGTGCACGGGGAAAATGTAGTTTACATTTCCAGATCATGCGTGGCAATTAAATATGTAATTAAAATTTGATATTTATCGACAATAGATTTTAGGTTACTGGTTATCTATCAACTTGATACTTTTGCCGAGATACTTTTCAGAATTTTGACAGCTTCTTTTTTTACTATCGCTTCTTTCTATTTTCATACTTATCGCGTTCAAGTCCACGCGACTCGATCGTTTCTTTAGACCAACGTTCGATATTTCTTTAGATCGATACTTAATATCTTTTATACGATAGGTCGCTTTGGATTCGATGCTTTCGTTTAATAGTAATGATAATTTCGCTTGACACGCGATCGAAGGCTCTTGAAATCTGCGATGAACTTTGCTAAAATTGGACCTTTTCCGATTTCGTTTATACGAATAATATATAAAGCGGAGAATTCTATTTCGAATAGCGAATATGAAATATTCCGTACCGACTGGTTACTTCTGTAACCAATCGTGTAGAATAACGTAGATGAATTCGATTCCCGCGGCGCAAGAAGTCGTACGCAGCGTGGTCCCCGGATGTTCCGGTTTAATTGGGAAGAAATGTCGGTGAGTTTTTAACGCGAGGACCGCCTAACGAGTAGTGCCGGCGTCAGCAGCATAATTACAGGGCGTGGCGGATACGGCGCCAATGCCAGGCAAATACTTTGCCTTAGGGAATGAAATTAATCTACATTAAGGGAAGGGATAGAAACTGCGGCCCATTCCACCACCGATAACGAGGAAAACGAGAAACTACGCAGTTGCGACGACGATTTTCGTGTTTACTTCGATAATAAACATCGATGTACAGGGTGTTCCACTATTCCTCTTTAAATCATAAAAGTTTATTCATAAAATTGATATTTTATGTCACCCGGGAGTCAATGTCACCAGAAAGCGAGATTGTCAATGGATTTCTCTGATACAGTGTGTTCGAATCAAAAATCAACCTGATCTACCTGATCATCTACCGGTCTTATCGTAGATTAGATTCGATCGTAAATTTTCTCAGCGAAACAATTTACTATTTGTCGAAAAGTAGAATTTCCTGTAAGTGCCAGGCGTGTCAAGATCGTTTAGAATAAAATCTATAATGAGACACTTGTAGTAAATATCTCGAATCTTCTATACACATTTTTGCATTGCTTTCGAACTTCAGCAAAATAGTTACTTATTTATTTACTTATTTAGTTACGGCACAAAACCTTTGATGTAACGGATCAACATAGGAGACAGAAAACAAAAGGAAAAACGAGCAGAAGGTACAAGTGTAGAGAAAAGAAGTATGAGAATAGATACGAAAGATAAGAAGAAGGAGCAAGGAGACAGAGACACGGTATAAAAGTATAAAGAAAAATTATACGATAATACTGTCGTAGAAAACCCTCAAGAGAATGTCTGAAAGATACTATAGATCGGTTCGGAGATATTTATGCTCGTGTGGCAAGAGTTTACGTGACTGACCATACGATTTATCCAATTACAGTAACCGCACAATGTGCGATGTTATTGTGTATGGAACAACAGGTGACTTTTTAAGTCTCTTTGAAGGTGCATTGAGCAAAACCAACTGCATGATATCCGAACAATCAACGACACACGTTTAGCTATTTCACTAATGAACGTTATATGAGATATCACCTTTCTCACGCCCTGTGTAGAAAGATATCAAGCACGAAGGATATTGTCACAATTTCGAGAATCGAACGTCATCGAATGTCCATTGTATCTGGCGGCAAGTTTCAACGAATTTGCGTTCAACACATTGGATATTACGGTTGTAAAACATACAAACACGCGTATAACGATCATATCTCGTTACTTTGCTAATGAAATTTCCAAATGTTTCGCATAACACGCGTAACGTAATGCACATAAATATTTTCTATGGCAAGTGTTTAAATACTT
Source organism: Bombus breviceps (assembly GCA_014825925.1). NCBI lineage: Eukaryota > Metazoa > Arthropoda > Insecta > Hymenoptera > Apidae > Bombus > Bombus breviceps. The sequence goes on along the minus strand of CM026183.1, from coordinate 8,833,887 downwards.
TCGTGAGCAACTGTATTTATATCCGTCTCCTATTTCCAGCATCTTCCACCCTTTTCCCAGGCGCCAGGTCGAAGGAAATTTCCTTCGAAAGGAAAGGCGCCCTTGGTTCCCCTCGCAGGCTATCTCGTGAGCTCGCACGCAGCAAGAAGGGCGCATGGTGTACCACGCTCTTCCTTTCTCCGTGTTTATCTCTCTCTTTCTGCTTCGAAAAGTCGCAGGAAGGCCGCCGGCAGGGAAGAAGACAGGGCGTGGTCGCGATCTCCCGCACCGCGAAACGCGTTTATTTGATCGAGAAATTTCTCTGCACCTCCCTTCCCCCGCTGTTCGTATTCCTTTCTTTCTTCATCTTCTTTCGTCTGCCTCCTCCATCACCCTTGCACCATTTACCACTCCCTTTCTCTCTCTTTTTTCATCTCGATCTTTGTCTTCCTCTTTACAATGTTTGTCTCTCTTTCTAACGAACTGTCCCTACTCCCTCTCTCTCCCTTTTTCTCTCTCTCTCTTTCTCTCTCTCTCTCACAGACACACACACACACACATACACACAAACACTTGCACACACAGCTCGATCTTCCTTTTTCTTCGTCGTTCTTCCCTGTCCCCGACGTTCGAACGGAGGCTCCTCTCTTTTTCGTTTTCTTGCCAGCCGACGACTAGGAACGCGCGTGCGTGTGTCCACTTCTATCGAAAGGCGCATCACGCGTCGAAGTCTCGACTATGGTCGCGAGAAAGAGCGCTTCGAGGAAGATTCGACGAGAGAATAACACGGGGTGTGAAAGAACAACCCTTTCTTGTCTCGTTCTTGCTGTTACGATAGAATTTCTTCTATAGAAGCTATAGTGGCTGCAGTAAAAGTATTTGAACAATTATAGCATAGAATAAATATAATTATATTATATTATAGATTAAATATATATCGTGTCTGTGAAGCTTCGAACACTTTGAAATTTCGGTAGCATCATAACGAGGCACGATACACTGTTTGAAATCTGGATAAATTCTTTGGTATTGATAAAGTCATGGAGGAAACCACGTAAATTGCATATTAATACACATGAGTATTTCGAGATCGAGTATTTGGATTAATACTATGAAATAATATCGTTGAAATGTCAATTGATAGTTAGCTCGTCTAAATATTCAACAATCAAATATTGTTTGAATTAATTTCGTGAATTAATATTGTTGAAATGTTAATGGCAGATAGTTTGTTCTTCCAAACACTCTAAGATCGAATATTCGAATTATTACCATGAATTAATACCGTTCAAATATTAATTGGAGATAGTTAATACTTCCGAATGCCTGAAAATCAAGTATTTCTGTTAATATCATGAATTAATATCGTTGAAATTTTAATTGGAGACAGTTGGTACTTGTAAATACTTGAAAATTAAATTGGATTGACAATATGATCTAATGTCTTTGAAATATTCAATGAAAATACAATTTGAGATGTTAATAATTCGATCGAACAGATTAAATAACATTTTAAAGACGCTTAAAAGGAACTGTACGCAATTTTCTTCGCACAATATCGCAGGAGACATGGAAAAGCGGTTCAACGACCTACGGCAACGCGATCTTTACCCGTCCTTGAGCATGAAAATCTGTATCACGAGAGAAATGGACGCGGCTGTGGATCGACAGCGCACCTGTTCCTCGCGTATATCGAAAATAGAAGAAAACCGGCAGACGTACGTGGCCGATACAACATTATTGCATGATGCCGCCGCGCCATTGCTCCTTTTAATATCATTACGACGTATTTCTTGCGAGAGACGTCTGCTCGAGATCGAGAGGAGCGCGAACCTGAACCAAAAAAGGCTTGGGAGCAAGAAAAAAAGGGAGGAGGACACGTCGGATATGAAAAAACGACAAGAAACGAACGGATGAACGAAGAACGAGAGAAATGTCACGAGCAAAACATTGGAGTGCTGCAAAATCTTCCTCTGCGATCGAAGTTCTCATCGTTTTACGTTTTATTACCGTGAAATCGCGATTAAAAAGGAAATGTATCTGATTGGTTCGTTAGGCTGCTGTTTATTAACTCAGATATGCTTCAACTTTTCTTGCGATAAAATAAAGTTTTCTGAAAAGAATATAACCTGTCCTTTATTTAGTATCTATCAAGTTGCTTCAATATCCTCATGATTGCTTCTTGGAAAAACTTTTTCCACATAATAAATTCCTTCAAGTTTTTAGAGGCTCTTAGTGAATTTAGTTTTGTGACGTTAAAACGTTTTGCGAATATCAAAATAAACCATGTTCGTACCATGCTCCTAATTAATACTCGAACCTTGCTTCTGGATCTAATATTTAATGTAACAGTTAAAAGCTAAAAAACGATACATTTCGTTTTAAATTAATCACTCTTCTGCAAGAATGATAAATATATGTAGGTTAAGGGTCTAATAGTAGAAGATAAATGTACTATCTATATCTCGAGAGATTTAACGAAAATTTTTCAGTGTCTACGCCAATGGGGCGCCTCCCTTCGCTACCAGAGGGATCCTTGAGACTTTCATTCGTCTCTTTTTCGCGTACGCTTAATGAAAGTTCCGAATATCCTTCAGCCTCGTTTCCGACTCACCCTTTCGGTACCAAGTGTATAGTTGTGAAATTTTGTCTGCTTTCTGTGGCACGGAAACGTCGTGGATGTATCAGACGATGATAGTAAAAGGATCATAATCGTACAGTTGTATCTAATTTGCTGAATACTATATCGAGTTAAAGATAGTCACTTTAATTAGTGTTTAATTGTATTAGGTTTATTAGCGTTCTGCTAACCATAGGAAAATTACGACCGTTCTTTGCTCGAGGCAGCGTGGTCCTTTTTACTTTTACGACAAATTAAATCGTTTTACGACCGTGAATATTTCTTGTGTTTTGTTATTGTGAGCCAATATCGAGCATGTTTTATGATAATTTCAAAATCTAATATCGTTTAATTTAATATTCAATTTTTATCTCAACATTACGAGAGAAACATAGTTTTAATAATTGGTAATTATACATGAAACATAGAAAATAAACGTTTCAATGCATTCGTTATAGTGAATTTGTTAAAGTAATATTCAATTTTCATTTGAAGTTTGTCGCAAGTGCCTACGTAGTTTCGAGAGAAATATTATTTCAATAATTAATAACAAGTGTATACACGATAATATTTAATAGTATTGCTATACGATTAATAAAATTCTAATCTCAAGTATTTATTGATACTATGTAACGCTCGATAATACAAGAATGTATAAAAATCCACCTCTCGTTGCAACATTATCGTTTTCCTTGTTCAACGTTCTTGTCAAATATTTATAACAAAGATTATTATTCATAAGGACTTGTTTCGCTTCGATTCACCTATCGTCTAAAGCAATCTGCCTTATCAATCTTGCGACGTTTATTGCGGTCAAGCGCCATTTATCGCGTTTCTCCATTCATTATCGGGATTTTTTCATCCAGCGCCCGAGATAGTATGTCGGTGGAAAAGGTCGTGCCGGCAAATCGATTGAATGGAAATACGGTCTGATCCTGGCTGACCTTCGCCACGCGATGCCTATTTTTCGCGTCATTGTTGAGAGTCCGCGGCGAACCGTGACGCGAATGGTCGACACTATAAGTGTATTTACAAACCTGTTTGTTGGAAATCCATGACAAATTTTAGGCCAATTATGTTGCGATTATGACAGTGAATGTCTGATCGAGGTTTTGATATACAGCAAGTGAAGGTTCCACAGGAAAAGGAGGATAGTCAAGTTACAGCATTTCTTGATACACGAAAGTTTATTTTTCAGTATTTAATGTCACAACTTTATATTTTTTCGTAGATGCTATATCAAAATAAAACGTTCTACTCGTCAGTTTATTCCGCACCACTTTCAATTTTAATTTACAATCTTAATTAATATATCACACGTTAGATTACAAAAAGTGAAAGGACATTGTACACTTCGCACTGTAAAACTCGGGAAATTTTAACTCAATTTAATACGACATGGCCAGTGATAAAGAGTACAGAGAGTACGAAAAAAATGTTACACTCAAAATTCGTTAAAATAGATATTCCTCTTTCACCCGCTGGCCCTTCAATTGAGCCAGAGTGAAATTTAAAAAATGAAACTTCGTGAAACTTTGTTTTTTTCATTCTAACAAAATAGTGGATGAGTACGTATTCTTAAAAATGTCCAGTAATTTGATAAAGAAACATTCTTTATCTTTTTTATGAAAATATAAAAAATATCCAGAAACCAGCAGAAAATATCACAAGTATGACAACTTGATCATAGTTCCAAATTATGAGATATTAAGAAGTTTGATATAATCGTTTAGAGTAAAAAGAAGTTTAATATAATAATTTCATGGAAAGATTGCGAACATTTTCTGGGAATGTTGATGCCAATATTAAATTGTAATTTCCAGCTCTTCAAAAACGCTTTAAGTTTTTTTTTGGCAATAGAAGCCATGCTTTACAAAAACCGGAATATAAAGGCTTCCAGTTACAGAATAAAAGATACCCTTAAGGCAATTATCAAGCGAAGTTAATTTGTCGAGGCTCCTTCTACACGTGTAAGTCCATCCAAGTATCTCAAGAGACGAAATTCAAAGGAAATCACAGCGTGCACCTGCATCATATAACACTGGTTCGAGGTAACAAGTGCAACCTCGTATAATTTTCGCCCAGCAAAGGCTGTCCACCGCAAAACAACCCCCTCAGGGAATTCGAGATACCACCATTCTTGGCGAACGCGTTGGTGATCCTATCTTGAGATATCGTTGGCTTACAACGAGAGAGAAAGAACGAAAACACGACACTTTCTAATACTCGTGGCTAGTGGACCGCGTCTGAGATACTTGAAATTGTTGCTCGAGAAATGTTATCAATTATTCAGGAGCCACCGATTATTCCCTCTACTCTTTGCTCTAGGTTTCCTTAGTACAGTTGATAGACACTATGGATAAGATAGAAATAACGTTGAAACTAACTGCACACCTCTTTATTTTCTATTCTACACTTTATCGATGGTTTTAGCGTGGAATGTAAATTCGTATCTTCTTGCGAAGATATTTAGTCGTAGGGACATGATGAATGATGTGTGATCTTTGAATTATGGCAGCGAATGGGAAATGGATGGTATGAGGAAGGAATACTCGGAACAGAAGAAGACGCATTAAACATCTTGTAAAGTGTGATCATAAAATTAAATATATCTTTTTGCCCGTTCATTGGCACGAACAACTTTTTAACTGTTTCCTAGATTAAATCAATATTTGCTTTCAAACTGTGTCGCCACGTAGTTACATCTTACTCCGATTATCTCGTTCGTGATTTTGTTCTTTTCATTCTTCCACTTACGCGATTAAAAGAGAAAAGAAAAAGAGAAAAAATATAGATAAAGCTATTCTACAAAGAATAATTTCAATAAAAATACGTTCTCCAGCTGTTCGATCAGCGAAAACAAGAATTTGGTTATGAGCAAATTTTAAGCGATGCCCGATCATTATATAATTACATCGTATAAATCGTTCTAAAGTCTAAAGACTGTTTAAAAGGTTATTTACAAAGCCTAAAACCAGAAAGCAGCTAAAGTCTATACTTGTTACAAAGATCACACAACACGCGAAACATGTTCCTCGAGAGCGATCATTATGATAAAGTTCTTCAAGATTCTCTATTTGTAAACCGGTGAACAAGAATCGTGGAAATCGTCGCGCGTAATCAGGCGTTCGCCGGTCTGGACGGAAGCGGAATCCGGGCGGGCAGATCGTCCGCTCGGCGAACGGAGAATTTCATTGAACAGTTCTTTGCCCGAGGCCGATCCGGCCGAGCCGTAATAGGTAGGAAAATGTCTGCAGGACGTGGCAGGATATGGCAAGTGGAGCCACTCAATTCGCTGAACTGGTCTGGCGTGTGCTACCGCGGAATCAGTCGCAGCTGACGTTGAATGCCTAAGCTGACGTTTTTCCGTCAAGCATGTAAGCGAGGAGCCTAGAGTCAACAACCCCCGTGTCCCTGATGGCCTAAGCCCCGTGGCTGGCCAACCGTGTGCGCGTGCAAACGGCATTCAAGATCACGAGAACGAACTCGTCGCGCGACTATGCTTGCTTCATCTGATCATAGAAAGGTATCCTAAACACGTCGAACACGTTCAAGGGTTCTGCACCCTTCTGCTTCAGATTATTTAGAGAATGTGTTGAAGGGATTAGGAGTTGATAGATTGCTGTGAAGAGTTTATTGTAGCATCTCCATAGATGAATTTGTATCTTAGTTGTGCGAAAATGGCAAGTCATCGCAGGTTTGGTTGGAATCACAAGATCTATACAATTGCGTACAATGTGGTACGGTGTGATGGTACGATATGTAGCGAGATAACTTTTAGGAAGATTGCCACCACGTTGCTATAATGTTCCTTGTGCTATTTACATCTATTGGAATACCTCTTTGGTTGAAACTATTTAGAGAATTTGCTGGAAGTATCAGAAATTGGTAGATCGCTGCGAAGAGTTTATTGCAGGATCTCTATGGATGAATTTGCATGTTGGTTGTACGAAGATAGGTAATCGTTGGAGGCTTAGTTGGAGTTGGAAATGATGATTTATAAAATTCTGCATAATGCGTATAAGATGGTATAGTACGTAACGAGATAACTTTTAGGAAGACTGCAAGATTGCTATAATTCAATTAAAAAGCAAAGATGGCTGGCACCATTGAGACGTATTGCGATATAGATAGTTTTCAATTTTTGATTAACCTACATATTTTTAAACTTATTCTAGTTATTATAGTTTGTGCTATTGTGTTATCGTGTTCATTATTAAAAGAAAAGTTCGTGGCAAAACCAGCAGGTGAAAGATTTTTGATCATCGAAATAAAATATCTACGTCAAAGATGGAAGTTTCGTAATTACATTCTGTGAACGTTCTTTAATCAATCAATTTTATTTAATATCGAAATTTTATTCCATCATGAAAGACTGAAATTCGGTAGATTTAAAGGATTCTTCGTTATCCCGCAAGACTGGGTTATACTTTATATAGTAATGAATTAATCAACCAGTTATCTGCGTAGAAAACTCAACTAACCAAGTATCCACGCGAAAGATTAAAGTTTTGTGGATTTGAATGGAAGATTCTTTATTAAGTCTCCGAAGTATGGTCGCAATTTATATAGTATCAAATGTTCATGCGGTGTTAATGCGATTTTCGAATGCCATGGATTCCCGGTGTAAACAGATTTCCCGTAATACGGTATGCATGGGTGTGTCCCTTTCCATTTCGCGAAGTCTAACGCGTATGCCTTTCGCCAACGCGCTCCACGCAACTCCAGGAATGTCGTGCCGATCTCCTTCTCGTCGATCCATGGTGTTTGCGTTCGGCTCGGGGAATTTCATTGATCGTCACGACCTCTAAACTAAAACCATACATCGCTCATTTAAAACTGGACATTCAATATACGTCCCACTATACGTCTCTTCGATTCAATGAAAATTTTTATTCGATCGACGATTAATTTATCGCTTATTTATCCTTTGCTTAGACCACGTTGCGGCTTTCTGTTTAAAGGCTTGGCGCATAACTTTTAAAGTAGCTCATCGTCACCTAACTATTAAACGTTATGCAATGTTCGTCTGTGAGCTGTTGATAATCACGATCTATTCTGTCTTCATTCATAGTCTCAGTCGGTAGATGCCATTCACTGACAAGTAAAAGAATTTTCTTTCATTCTCGTGTACCGTTTTCTGATTTAAACGCTAATTAGATAGATAGTACCTCGATTAATTAATTTATTGTCGATAAAGCGAGAAACGTTGAAAGTTTCATTAATATATCCAGTCGAATCATTTTCAATGACCTCGTTCGTTCAAGAATCGCAAACAATTTTGAACACCTAACTAAGTTGAACACTTAACTAAGCCTGTCAAACGAACATTTAAATTTTTCATAGCAGTTATAAACGTGAAAATATCGATAACATTTTATCGTCGTAAATATTTGTACAGAATTTCTTCTCAATCTAAAAAATTTTCTATCTTTCCCGTATCAGTGTCATAAGCAACCAGCGAATATAAGATTTAGACGGAAATTGAGGAATATCAAAAAATCTCCGATACAAAGATTCTTACAAGCGAAGAGATAAAACGACTTCGGACTATAACGAACGCAGCATAATTCGAAATCGATCAAATGACGTATAAGTTTCGATTCGACGTGGATCCACGGGGTCCATCAAGGTTAAATCACGGATGGTCTACGGGGTTATCAAGACTCTAAGCACGAGACTGCTCGCGCGTTCTGCTAGCTGGTTGGGCGCGCAAAAGACGACGTCTCTTCTTCTTGGGCGACGGTGGTGGCAGTGTCGCAGCTGCAGTTGCACTGCAGTGTGGGTTACCGCACGCCACGAGCAAGGTGAAAGAATGTCAAATGATGATTGGTCATTGCGGTGGCCAATGGGTCCCCGACTTCTCGGCTGGTAGGTAGGCGCTCGCCGTTGTACGTACCGGCGCCGCCTCCTGGTGCATCGAGCTATCAGCCTGCACAAGGAGTTGCGTTAACAACGTAAACGACGCCTGGATCACTGGAACGAGTCGTGTTCGTTCGATCGAGCCGAAGATTTCTTTGGCTTGGTCGCGATCGATTTTTAAGGGCGATTTATTAGGCGGGAAATTCATTTTGAATTTGATCAGCGTGGCTGATTCGATCAATCGCGAGGAAATGTAAATGACTTTGTATTCCTTGAATTTATCGATCGAGGCATTTTTGAACCAGGAGTTTTTATAATTACGGCATTGATGTCAACGAAAACGAATCAATTTGAAATAAAGTTGGTTCGGTAATTTATTTTTAGTAAAAATGACATTTTTATTAAAGGTAGAGCGCTCCTAAATAAGCGAATTATTCTGACTGAGAGATTGGTAAATCGAAGTGGCGATTTAACTGGTCTCCTCTGAGTCACAGGTTAAGAGGATGATGGATAAGATGTAATAGTAGTCACACAGGTTTGCATATTATTAAGAAGTATTAAAGGAGTTTTTAAAAGTCTGAATTTTGAAGGTGATGATAAATAAGACGCGACACTAGATATACAGGTTTGATTCTTCTTAAAAGGCTCTAAAGAAGTTTCAAAAAATTCGAGTAGTTTCAAGGTTCTAAAGTTTCTTAATCGTAGGTCATCATACAACACGCCGACGTGTCGGACATCGCCTAATCTACTACATCACGTGACATACTGCGCGTCCACTACGCATGGCATGTCTCACTCTAAGGAGCCTATACTACTTTATACGCCAGTATGCACCAGGAGAAAAATAAAAATCGGATTCATCGACCGACGTGTTAGGTAAATATTCTTACAAATGATCTTCCTCTTTAAAACTTAAATATTCTTATGAATTTATACGAATAATTTTCCCGCTGTAAAGATTTAATTTCCAAGATCCACAGCGCAATATCCTACCGAACGCCATAAACGGCTCGGTCGTGTCTAACCAGGTAAAGAAATTACTCCTCTCGGTAAGTACACGTTACATCCCACTAAAAACCTATCCATTACTGAATTTAACACCCAATTTCATAGGAAAGTAATAAAATTCCACTAACCATCCACAGTAAAGTGGATAACTGTACCTTATGGCCGACATCAATGTAATTATTCAGGCCGTTTCCACTATATCCTAGCTTTTTCCGCTATCAGCGCCGAGTCAAGAGGAATTTCCACCAATTCAAATCGTAATCATTTACCAGCAAATTATCAATACACCGTACCCCATTGGCAAGCACAGCGGGTAAGCGCGTTTCGACTTAGCGGAAGACGACGAAGCAAAAGGAAACAAATAAAAACTATCATCGTCCAAAGAAACTGAAGATCTGCTATATTAAGTAGTACTCCGTGGATGATATAGGTTGTAAATAGATTCCGGATATTTATGAACAAAGTCACATTTTTATTATTATTATTTATGTATTCAGCCTTTGGAAAAGGACTCTTTGGTACATGCAATGTAAAGAAAGGGGACAAACAGATGAAACGTACATTATAAAAGTGTAAATTGAAGGAACAACAAGGTGACGAGCGTATTAAGAAATGTTTTAATGAATCAAGGGATGACCAAACAGATCGATCGTCGAATGTACGACGTTAGTATAGCTTAGTTTGGATAGCCATATGATTTACACGATTAAAATAGGCATATTCCGTACGGTGCTGTTCAGAATGAAACAAATTGAAATTCCTTAGACTTTTGGAATTCAGAGAGAATAGCTGAATAATGCTATTGAATATCGTACAAGCAAAAATGATATCAAATATAATACTTCTACTGCTCAATGCCTGAAGATTCGAATCATTAAGAACTGCGTCATAAATGTGACAAACAGAAAGCACAGAATAGTCACAATGTTCAGCACCAAACCTAAGGAATTTGTGTCGAATACTCTGAATTTTCTAACTGTGCGATCTTTATAAATATAACTAAAAAAGAAAAAAACGAAAGAGAAAGAAGCGAGATCCAAACAAAAATTCGTTTCACCTACCAAATATTATAACAAGTACTTTGCTTTGAATATTTTACACATTTTTCCATATTGCGCGTTATCGTACATTGAAATATGTGCCGTAAATGCGTAAAAGTCCATGCAATTTAGTCATGACTAACTGTTTGCTAACTGACGGCTTGTTCCCCTCGCTTATAATTGCTCGTGACTGTGTTCCTTCTTGTCGCGAATATCTCGACAAGAGTATTTACTTCTAGCACGGTTCCGATACCGATACACCGGTACCGTTAACGTGATATCAACCTGCCGTATCGTGGCTTGTTGACGGCCCACGAACTTCGAGAAATCGTCGGAACAATGCGACCGGTCGCGTATGTACGCCAAACCGGACGATAAATCGGAACGATCCCAGGAACACGTCATTTTCCATACACCTGGACTTCTCTTTAATGCAATTTCACGGTGATCCGTTAAACCAAATGTTTTTTTAATATGGAGCGTTCACTTCGTGAAAATATAGTTTACTCGAAGATAGTAATTCGGTCTTTTGAAGAATGATACGCGAGAGTTTTCGATATGCATTTTTGGGTTTATGTCGGAGAATTTTGTGGAAATATGGAAGCATACGTAACGACTATGACTTGTTAAATAATTAGTAAATTTAATTACACAGGATTAAACACAGAATTTTTCTGATTGCAGTATATTTTTATACGGTAGATCGGCAATTTTAGAGCTTTGTTTACGATAGATCAGGAATTGTAGAATTTTTGTACAGTAAAGCTCTCTTAAACGACAGATTACACCTAAATATGTACAAATCTCTTTCTTAAAAAGATACAAAGCAACTTCATCCCTATTTACGATTTTTATCACCACCTATTACCAACATCACCAAAATGAATCAATGAGAAATTAATTATTCTGACCACTTTGCTAAAAACAACGACATGTCTACTTCTAAAGATACCGTGTAAGATACGCACAGGACCGATTCTCAAGAATTCACACGGGTCGCGAACACACGTATATATCCACGGAAAAGCCCGTGCTCGTTTTCTCCGGTAATTCTCACGCGATATGCTGCAGGCGTTCATCTACTCGCCACGCGGATCGGAAGCTTATAATTCGACGTAGCGAGCGTATCGTTGCCTGTAATATACCGAATACCGATGCACCACGGAGCCCCTGAGATCCTGTCTCGGGCTGCGTGTACGTGACCATCATTCAGGATCGTTCGATAAATAATTATCGATATGTCCCGGTGATGCGAGAAGGGTTGATGTCGGTTCGAAGGAGGAAACTGAAACGTCTCCTCTTTCGCTGTGGCTCTATTATGGCAGCAGCACGGTGTTCGCATTATACAGACGAACCATTTTATCGGTTTTCACGACGTATTTTCATCGGCCGACCGTATAAATTCCGTCGATAGGATCTCGACAAATGAAATTACAGGCCGGCCTGGACCGAACTACATTGTACGGTGCGGTATCACCAGGTCTCATCGGCTGATGGTGACTTCGTTGATCCTTGGGTCCCATCTTCGGTCAACCGTCGACGTATGAAAGGCTTTCAGACGCATGTATTTCAAAATGGATCATTTGATAATTTCGCGAGTGCTTGTCGCTAGATTTCTGAACAATTTGATTCTCCACCATTGTTTGAACGACATCGATAGTCGGCTTAAATCTGAGATACGCGGAACTTCGAACGGAAATACGAAGAAAACAATGTTCGTTGTTTGTATAAAGAATCGTAAGCAAGAATCTCCTATTTAACTGTTGTATTAAAAGCGAAGTAAAGTAGGAAATCTGTGTCGTTTGAACAGTTTTGAATGGAACTTTATATCCATGGAGTTTGATGGAGATTTGATATGGTTGTTCAGAGTCGAATGACGACGTGTGGCAATCTGCTTGGAAGGATTTCAGTATTGGCGAGAAATAAAATTTTAACCTTGATCGAAACTCTCTTTCAATATTTCTATTCAATTCAGTTATACTTATATAGAATATTAATTTATTATTGTTTATTATTGCAGTATCTGAAGTATTCACTGTACAGTATTGTATCAGTCATGTTTCTAAGATTAAAAATTTCAATTGTAAAAATCAGAAACATTCTACGCCGCAGTTTACATTGCTCAATATCCTTTCAGATATAATAAATGGCCCTGCAACATGGTAATCTGTCTTACGACTACCCAACATTTATTCTAACAATTTGATTAAAAGGTTAATTAATTCTCCATAGTTAATTACTCAGTAAATTTGGATCACGCACGGAAAAAGGTGACGTTGTTTAAAAAATCATTCGAAATATCTATCGATCCAAAAGATCGAAGCTTCTAATACCAACTGCGTAGAAATGCCATTGGATTTCACTCGGCCCATAAATCCTAATCTCTTTCCTTCTCGAACATCCTCTTAATTTTATCAACCAAACTACAACACGGTGCCTTAAGGACGTGCTAACAATACTCGTGGCGTTAACAATTTTTTTCCTAAGCGCGGTATCAGCGAGTAACAATCTCGTGTCCCATAACAGCGAGCGGGATGCGCCGTTCATCGACGCCAACGGCCTCGAAACGGTGAAGAATGGCGGAAATTAAAAGCCAGACGGCCGAACGAGGTATCGTAGAACGTTGGACGGTGACGGAACAGTTTCGTTCGAACGACCGTCGTTCCGGTTGTCTCGATAAATAATTACCGATGCTTAGCCACGTCCTAAAAACAGCCGTCCCGTCGTCGAATGAACGCCATTATCCCGTTGGCTGCGATAGCGACGCTATACGAGGCCATATTCACTCGACATCGCCCTTATAAATACGGACACGCAGCCGCATTCGTTTCGTTAAGAGCATCGTGTCGTTATTTCATGGTGTTTCATGATGTGACGATCCTCTTGGCCTCTAGCAAGGGGATCGCTTAATTCGGATGACCGTGGTAACGGCGTCCGTCGTCGCGCTACAAGGAGGAGCTGTGGGAAGAAATGTTGACGCACTTAACTTTGCAACCGGTGCGCATGTTGGTTTTACGTTAAACACGCTAGGATTATCGGTGTGTTTCGCGTTGTGCAATTGGAAGATTGATATTCTGAAGAGAAATGGTAGATCTGGAGATCCTGGCGAGAAATTGATTTGTTATTTACAAAGTACGAAAGTCTAGAATCGAACACGTAGGCTCAGTTTGTTCGAGTTTAGTATGAAATTGATTGACGGTTATATCAAGTCAAGACTCTATTTGTTCATTTAATTGTCGCTTTATACGTATACACTTACGCGTATAATTGTCAGTGACAGCGTGAATTAACTTTTCAGCAATGCTGAAGCAAATTAAGTCAAAGGTAGAAGCATCTTCTGAAATTGACAATCTCCATAACAATATTTTTTTCGCGAATATTCAACCAAAAATAAGTCTATGGCGTGACGTGTGACCAATTTCAACCATTCGTTTTCCATTAAATCATATTATCGAACACGTCTTACGATTAAACATAGTAACTGCACCAATGTTCCTCAACTAACGCGTAAATAGTATCGATAAACTATATGGAATGGTGGAAAGCTTTCGAAGAAAATCTATAGTAATGTATCTCATTTCAAACTAAAACAAACTATTTAGCAAAGAGAATTGTATCAAAAATCACGCAGTCGAATAAAAGAACCTGTATTCTCCATAACCCAAATTCAGTACGATATTCGTCGGAAGAGGTAAAGCTCGTTTACACATTGTGAACCGATGGCATCATGACATACGTATATGCTACAATGATCGACGACAACACGTCGTCGCAATATGTCATCGGTATTTTCAGTCAATTCTCAGACAATTACAGTTACAAATAATATTTACACCTATTATATAATAATTCTATAATTTTCTCATTCTTGAAATAAATATCATTACCATTTACGTGTTTATCTGTCTGAAATTTTAACTAAAACGCTATTCTACTCGGGCGACACACGCGATATATCATAGAGCAGTACGTTCAAATAAAAATCGTCTAAATGGCGTTTTTTCTATTCCCACGTCGATTAGCTTCGCTTAATATAAACGCAAAAAAAGTTTTCAGTCATCCAGGAGGGTTTCGTTCAAAGTGATCGGTCTCCAGCGTGATAATAAATAATCGCGCGAAGGCACGTGGAACGATCGCCGTTACACCATGCTCGACGATCCAAACACTACGTTTGACCGTGTGTATCAACAATGGTGTAAATCGCGGTGGCGCGCGACGTGCCAGCACGAAATCGGCGTGGATCGCAACCGATCGTGCGTACAGTCGTTGGTTCGACCGGTTCGCAGGTCAACGGGGAACCGTAGCCGCCATTATCCGGCAGTCTGGTTAATTTATGAATGGATTATGAATGAACGGGGAGCCGAGTTCGGTCGCGGGCCAAATGGAAAATCGGCTTAAACGGTGCTAGCTGGTCGGGAGATAAATGATTCCGCCTCTCGGCCGTAATGAGGCTTCCTTGTCGCGCGACTCTTTTTGCCTCACCGCCTCGTTCACCACGCCGTGTGATTTATCCACGAACCGGTGAACCGTTTTGGTGGTGACTAGGGTGGAGAATAGAGGTTTCCTTTCGGTGATGAGTCGTTCTTAAGGTGATCGATTGCAAGTCGACTTTTGGAAGTGGCTTTTTGAACGATGAAGATTTTTTTGTTGCTAAGTTGAGGGTGAAGATTGTTGGAGCAGAGAGGTTGGGGTTAGGTTTGGATGAGGTTGGGGACGTTGAAAATCACGTTGAAGCATCTGGTTTAGGAACAGTGAAAACATGGATGAATAAATTTAGGCTGCGAATAGGGAATGTAATGTAGGGAAACCAGGAATGTAAGCAAACAGTATGAGTTAAGAATGTAAATAAATAAACATATTAGGGTGTCCTCTGATTATCGATATATATCGTCAATGTTTTAGGGAACTAAACTAAAAGGATCAATATGTATCGTCAATACAATATTGAGAACCTTGAAATTTTGACAATGTTATCGATCGTCTGAGAGCAGCCTCAGAGTTCCAATTTTGTCACGCTCCTGATAAAGATTTAATAACATTTATAGAGATAATTCGTACAAACCCTTGTATCTACTAAATACATGAAACTCTCCAATAATTTTAAGTATGATCAACAATTTTAAAGTGATCAAATTCTCCTTCGTCTCATCTCCATCCTGTCGTGCAATTAACAATCCAACAATCACGTATCCCGAACAAATTGCACCATCAAAATTCCCTCTAACCAACAGAACACGATGTTTATTTTCCACTTTACACTTCGGAACGGCAATCTTTTCCAGAACGTGTCCATTTACCATCAAACGTCGTACTGTTACGAAAAAGACGAGGAACCGGATTCGGTTCGCGTTGGAAAAAAAAAAAGAAAAAAGGACAGTCAACGGTACGATTAAACGACGTGAGGACGATTGTGTACACGGGAAAAGGATATACTGTTAACCCGTAATCACCGTTACGCCGTGGTTAAACTACCAATAGTTGGACAATCCAACGGAATTCATAATTATCCAATGACGCGTGGAAAATTACACGCGTTGTCGATCGAGAGCTAACTTTACCGATCGCTACATAGAATGACTGGCGTTTGAATCGCGCCGCCTGTCTCGATGATAATGAATTGTCGATTGCCTGACATGCACCGTAGATGCGATCGATAAACGTTTGCAAGGAATGCAAAACGCACGCTCCATATCGTTTCGTTATAGTTTTGTAACGACTTTGCGATCGTTTCGAAGTTGGTTGAGGGCGAGAGGCACGTGTACAATTTTCTTTCGTTCTCGTACCTTCCGTTACAGTGGAATCATTATTTTACCGAGGATCTATATCTGTTTATGGAAAATTTCGAGAGAGACTCGTATAATAGAATGCATATGATATGCACATATACGTAAATTATTCATCGCGCTTGATCTTTGCCACAGTATAATGCAGAATAATACGTTAATTTTCCGTATGAAGCCTGTAGAACTGAAAGCATTCATGGCAACGAGCTACCAGTTGTGTTATGCAAAGTAAGAATATCAATTCGTGTAAGCGTTTACAATCTAATTATTACGAAAGAAATACACGATCTCAACACATCATTAAAAAAAAAAAAAGAAGAAAGAGAGAGAGATCTGTTTGCTGATATCCCAATACTTCGAGTTGTACGGTAAAAGATAAAAATATATTTAATTGTAAGACATAGATTCCGCAAATGAGACACTACGATGACTATCTTAAACCCTAAAGAATTCGTTTTACTCCTATTAGCTTATCCATCGCCGCACCTTATCTTCCACTTTATGTCATCAAAACTTCTCGATTTTCCGATGTAGAATGATAAATCCCTGCCCATACATCAACCAGACGTTTCACGATAGTTCGAGCATCTTAATTGAGATGCTTGCCCGCGTAGGATGTTTCCTTTGCTCCTCTGTTTATACATACGTTCCGAACGAACGTTGTCAGTTTCGTCGTCGATATTGTCCTCGAGAAAAATCGTTATCGCTACGATGTTCTTAAACAAGCTCGCATTTTACCACGGCCATTCGACGTTGTCTCCATGCGCCATTAATTTTCAGGTTGGATGATCGTTAAAACGCTGTTCCCGGGACGCGAAACGAGCAAGAAGAAGATCTTCATCCCCGGTGTTCTCGAGAGGAAGGGGTGCTAGCCGTAGAAAGAGGAGGGGAACGCGCTTCCTGCGAATTCGCGATCGCGAGAACGATAATAGAGACACGTACCGGTTGCAGAGGGAAAAATCGGCAGGGTCCGGTATAATAAGGCGTTCGCATTAACGTCGTGGATCATTTGAAAAAGCGATGGAAACAAAAAGAATCGGCTGGATCCGCAGGAACTGAACCGCCGTGCGTCATGCAACAAGTAAATTAAGTTTCCTCCCTTGCCTTTTACCTCGTTCGCTTTCTTTTTTTTTCCCCTCTCTCGTTTCTTTCTTTTAACGTTTTGCTTCGCCTCGTGAATGTTCCGAGAATATTTCTGTTTTCCCTTTAGAGTCGCTAATAGGAGTTGGTGGATATAAAGGAACATTTATTAGGTGGAGGGAACAAAAACGATGGCTTGAACAAGCATCGCGTAGTGATCTTTGTTATCAGACTTTCAGACATTAAGTCGTGGAGATGACTGTTATTTAATATTAAAATGGCATATATACGATATGTCTTTTAAGGAAATCCAAATGGTTATTATTTTAACAAAACTTTAACATGGGACGCGAGTATTCTGCGTTTTCACATTTTGATTTCTTTCGGTATAAAAGTTATCGCGTGAAAATTTTCGAACGACTTTTCGCCGAGTACGTTTGATTTTGTTTCTGTTCATTCGACGAGCTAAAGATGCAAATGCATTGAGAACAGAAAATGCAAAAGCACATAGGAAAATGCTGTGTGATAATATTTAAACAATATACCGCGTGCTAATGTTTTTTTTAAATACGAAGGTTCAAACGCAACAACGAGAATATTCATCTCAAATGACAAAATGATGTCGCGTTCTACTCTTAAACCAATTTAATCGATAATCAGGCTAGGCTAAATGAAACGCAACAGTTTATAGCGAATCGATGCTCTAACAGTTAATAATGACTACGTTTATCGACTTGAACCGAATCCCTGTTTCCGTGTTAGCCGCGCAATCTGAAGCATATAATGCGGGAGAGTAATAAGGCGAGCATAATGAAGCCTTCAGACCGTGACAGCAGGAATCAGTCAAGGGAAATCGAATCGGATCGTGTTAGGCGAATGCTGGCGAATCGATCAATCACCAGCAGAGACAAGCGAACTCTGTTAACATGGTATATCTTCTGAACCAGCTTTGGCAGCCCTTGAAAGCAGCTCCAGTCGAGTAGTATCAGAGATTGTTAAAGCTCAACTTGCAGATAGCAATTACAGTCAATAGAGAAAGGGTGAAATTTGTCTATACTTTCGATTACTCGAGTAACACATTATCTTCGGTTATGCGTGTGTTCTAGTTTTATGATATTTTTCAGATAACGTCGCTGTTCCAATATTTCATTATTTATTCAATTATTTCAAGATCTATATCGGAGAGACTATTAAACTTTTTTAAATACCGTTAAGTAGTTCTTAAAAAATAATCAAGGCTGATAAAGAACAGTGGGCAGTATAAAAGTCGTGAAACTAATGAAATTACAATATCTTCCAATTACTTCTTCGAAGAGCAGATCGATATGACCAAGTTATCTCAGTCTGGAATCATCATAGAGTTATTAATCAAAGTTGGAAAAATGTTGGTAACATTAAATTGAACTGATTAAAGCGCAGGGCGTATAGAATTTAAAAAGAGCCTTGATCTTGATCTGATTGGAAAAGATAAAAAACTCTACAGTGTCGATCACTCCATGAAATTCCCCTTACGTGAAACTGTCAACATCTGTTATCTACGTTAAAAAAGGAAACAAATGACTTACTTCTATCAGTATACCTATCACAAGAACGCATCGTAATTGCCTAATTATAAATTCCAAGATAAGTTTCAAAAAGTATCGTTCGTAGCATCGTCACTTTTCCCTATTTCTCGATTTATATTCAGTTCGATGCGGCTTCCGTGAGACTCGATTATACTACAGGAATCTTCAAATCGAGGAAGAATATCGAAGAAATCATCTTCATCTCCGTCCAATCTTCCATCCAAACTAAATTTCATCGAGTAATCTTCAATCTCGAACGTATCACCCTATGCGGTACACTCGTTCCCGGAACGGAAGTACACGTTCAGCGTACTTCCCGATGACTCATCTGCGCGTTCGACGACTATCGTCATCGACCACCGTACGTTAAAGAACGCGGCACAGTGTAACCGTCGCTGGATCAGCCGAGATCTCGAGGCCAACTGCTAGGCGATTTTTCTTTTCCATTCTTCGAACGGTTCGAAGGGCCAAGCCACGCTTATCGAGTCCGTTTCCTATGTCCAGTGTCCGGTTCGTCCGGTTTTCCCATGGCCCGTTGTCGAACCGCGGCCGAGCTTCGTTACGATCCTCGTGTGTGCGATCTCGTCGCGAACGCATTTCGAACGGTTTCTCCATTGTCGCGTTTCGTTTGGCCGTTCCTTTTCGAGCGTGCGCGACAGAGACGCCCGCGATCAGGTTTTCGTTCCCACAGCACCCGTTAAAAAGAATCAAGACGAAAGAGTAAAAGGAACGAGAGAAAAAAAGAAACGAAGTCGCGCAACCCCTGCGTTATCGATGGTCATCCCCAAAAAGGACGACGCTGGACAGAGGTGTTGGTCACTGTCCCTTTGCGTCCCTCGAGTCCCTTCTCTCACACCTCTTCGACAGGTTGACCGTGTGTGGATCTTCTGCCTCCTTTACGGAAGGAACCGGCTGACCCGCCGATCATCCCCCTTGGCTCGTTATTGTCGAGAAACCGGATTTCGACAGAGGATGGACAGAGGCCAGCAAGGGGCGACTTTGAGAAATTTTCGAGCCGAAACTACCAGCGATGGTTTCACGCGTGAGATGGGGACGTTCGAGGGGGTTGGAAACGATGGAAAAGTTTTATTTCGGCTTCTTTCTGAGCTACCGGCTTGTGTCTTGGGAAGATCGTGCTGTAGCGAAACGTTGGGGTATTTATGTTTTATAGCTGCAACGAATTATGAACGGCTTGCGCGATGGTATGTATGGGCTATGGAAGGCTTTTATGCGATGTTTCTGAAATTGGTATTTATATGATAGGTATGATAGATGGAAAATGAAAGGAGCAAGTAAAGATTTAGTGCGAAAAATGTGAAAGGGATGCTTAAAGGAAATGTAAAAAATTATGTTGCTACCTAACAGCATTAATTTAGAGAAAAAGACATTCGTCTATGCGAATTAGAGACTGTGGAAGGCAAAAAAGTTTGATAGAGAATGACAGAAACTGCTACGAAAAAAAAAACTGACAGAAGAAGGGGTAGTTAAAGTAAATCGGCAATTAAATGTACACAGTTAATAAGTATGTTACTATTACTAACTAGTAAACCCTACTTCATGCAAAAGGTATTTCTTTATATATTTTTCGTTTAGAATGTTGAAGTATAGCAAAGCTCACCCCTTCGATTTTTCTATCTTCCAACACTTTGTTTCGACAACTCGTTTACTACAAGTTCCTATTTCCTATCTCAAATTCGTTGATAAATTGCTTCTTTGCAACTGCAAAGGAGAACAGATAGATTTCTTTGAAGCGTCTAACAATCGTCGTCTTAGGAACATTCGTGCGCTATAAAGCGTGGCGATTCTCGTCGCAGGTTCCCCTTTCGCGTCCCCTGCGAGGTGAAAAGTTTGACCCTCGGTTAGAATCGCGTTCGAGGGCACTAGGCGTCAGGCATTGTCGAAAACCGGATTTCGTCGACGATGGACAGTCCTCGGATGCATTAGGATCGCCAAGAGGGTTGGTACCCCGTCACTGTAATTACTATCAGTCACAGTTGAGGAATCGAAGCTTAGAGGTTACGTGGTGTGCACGTGAAACCTACCCCTTCGATCTAATTTAGAATTCTATGGACGGTAGGGAAGAATTGTGGAGTGGAAGCTGCTTTCTGTCGTTTTGTGAGACGAGTGGAGAATTGTTCGGTGAATTTTGTTTCCCTGCTACCGCAAATCTACTTGAGATTCAGATACCAGAGATTTGTATTGGTATCTCGTATTGTTCTATTCTTTTCATTTTTTCGTGGAGCTTACATTCGTTATGATGTTTGAATTCCATACCAATGTCTTCTCAAGCACCATTTCATTCTGACGAAGGAAAAAATATGAAATATTCTTCTTCGTGAACCGACCAGGCCCCCTGTATCTCCATATTAAGCTCATATAACTGGCCAGATAGAATATATTTTTCTTCTGTACGAATCAATGACCAACCTACATCTGCACAGTCATAGCGGCGACTTCCTTCCATAGTACTAAAAATTATTTAACCTTTAATCGTTAAACTCTCAGCCTCTAATTCCTTCGGTACTTTCTTAATAATTCCCAAACTTAAGCTCACCTGTAGATCAAGCCACGCTTAAAACCCAATCACCAAGTTCTTACCCTTAAATTTCTCTACCATTTGCTTAACAATCCTCAGTTCCATTCACTGTCAATACCACTCAAGACACCCCAAAACACCGAAAAAGTTTTCTGAAATAAAAAACTATCTCACTCTACGTCTCCACCAAATCATCATACTCCCAAACTCTACCGTACAAAGCTGGGAAGAGGTCTAACAGGATTATGCAAGAACAAAGACGCACTCTCTTCCACTCGCTATCGTACAATGCCGCGTAATTTTCTCTGTGGATGAGGCACTTTCGGTCAATACTCGTACTTATCTTATTCTACGATTCCATTGAATCTATTAGAAATCAAACGCCCATTCCTCCCAGCTTTGTATTTCTTTCAGCCCTGTACGGTACGTGCCTCGTCTAAAAATCGCCAATGTCCAACCCCCCTGCTGGTGTCCAGAGGGTGATTCTCGCGTCTCAGCACGCGGCAGGTATTGTCGAAAACCGGATTTCAGGCCCAGGATGGGCAGAGAGCGCTAATGTATGCGGATGGGCATCGTACGTGGAAAAGGGGTTGCTTAGCGGACCTTTGCAGTGTTCCCTCTCTCACGGAACGAGGACAAGTAAGTCGGACGGGGGCTGACCACGGTACCGCTTGGAGCAACGGGGTCCCGCCCGATGACCCGCGGAATCCGGAAACCCGCTAAACCGGATCTATTGGTCAGTTTCACGTGTCTTACGGGGCCCCGTTTACCGGCCTCCCCTCCCCTCCCTTCGATGCTCTGTTTGCCCAGTCGGTTGGCATTGAACGCGGCCCAAGGGCCTTCTTCTTCTTCTTCTTCTCCTCTTCCACCTGTGCACGCGCGCATGCCACTGGACATCTGCGTAGTTTTGGTTCCGGCCACCGATGAGAACCGGACAACAACGCGAGTCTCAAGAATAGCGTTCGCCATCGATCGTCCCAGGCTATCCGTTTCTACTGGCCGCTATCTTTTTCTTTTTTTTTCTTTTCTCTCGATGGTTTTAAGCGACAGAGAGGGAGAGTTGGTTAGGAGGGTCTTTCTCGTTTCAGGGTGAAAGAAGATGGACTCGTGGTACGTTGGATACTGGACGATGTTATGATAGTCAACGGTCGTAGCGTGGACACAGGAGAGTTGGGGGGATTATATGGATCATGTAAGTAGTTCGTTGAAGAATTCTACGCGGTTTCGTACTTGGGTCCTGGTTGGAGAATTGGGGATGATTCTATAAGGAATATATGTAGGTACATATTTGTTAAATTTTACGTAAGAACGTATGTGATTCGCAGGTACGAAGAAGAAAGAGTTCCGAGCATGGAAATATAGGAATGGTTTTCGGGAGAAATTTTTTTTAACGATTTTCCGTAACTAAATACGGAGAAAATTTTTGCGGATAATCCTCTGAGAGGTAGGTACACGTACACCAGAATTTTCCGTGAATAACAACTATATATACGCATAATAATAATTTATAGACACAGCAGAGAATTCTGAATGAACATGAGAATTCTCAGTTGAGAATTTTATGATGATACTCGATGGCAAATTTCACAAGTTCAAGATGATAAGACGAACAATACAGGTGGGCTATTTTGGAGTAGTTTTTGACGCTTTAAGTATCGGTAAGGGTGAATTTTAAATACAAATTCCCTTAGGATCCAGCAGAAAGGAAGGTTCAGGTTTTGGAATCTTGTAGCGGTAGCTTTCTTCCGGTTCCTGAATCGGCATCTTCACACAGTAAACAGGCTAGCCCTTTCACTCGTCGAATGA
Source organism: Bombus breviceps (assembly GCA_014825925.1). Taxonomy (NCBI): domain Eukaryota; kingdom Metazoa; phylum Arthropoda; class Insecta; order Hymenoptera; family Apidae; genus Bombus; species Bombus breviceps. The sequence goes on along the minus strand of CM026183.1, from coordinate 8,810,608 downwards.
AACTGCCAATCTATCGAAATCGCCCCATTTACATATCGCTCATTTCAATGCGTTCGTCAATTTGCACACGCTCGTGCAGGCGCCGCTCGTGCATTCGATGCAAATCTCGCGCTAATTGCGTGTCATTGTTAACCGTATTGTTAACTTCATAATACGTAACTGCGACGCGGAAGAGAATGTCAGCACGCGAATAATGGAGCTTTGCCTTCGATATTGCAAAGTAATAACAAAAAGAACGCAAGACAGATAATTATTTCTCCATAATGGATAAAGATTCAATCTTTTTCACTCAACATTTTTCGAAATAGATGGGTTACGCGATTGAACAAACGGACATTAAAAAAAGATTCTTGCACATTTAGATCAATAATATCCATACTATGCCGCTATATCCTACTTCAACCAACTCTAAACGAAAGTACGGAAGCAAAAGCTTCCGCGGCAAGCTCTTCTGTCAACAGCTCTTCAAACATAAACGCCACTTTCTTCGTTCAATTCTCGCAATTCAATCACAATGTACTCGCGACAGCTTGGCTCGGGTAGCAACATTGTTTCGCACGACAACGGTAACGCAATCACGCGACGCAGTTACGCGCGCTATCGACGGTAGGAAAGGTTGGCGAGCCGTCGACCTGTCAGACAGGTTGATCGTCAGCTCCTTTGAAGTGTGAACCAGCTGTGCTGCTGACAACTATATCATAAGCGTCACGAGCTCCGAACTATACGCCTCGTTTCTCACATTTTTGCGACCACGGCGTTTCCATGAATCTGACGATGGTTTTTCGGGTGAATTTCCTGCAGTTGGATCGCGAGAAATCGAGCAACGATCGAGAGTTCGCGTGATCGTCGTTCGTGAGCCGCTAGTCCGACTATACGCCAGAGATAGCATATTTTTTTTTACAAATGTTTTTCGTCGTCTCCTTATTGACGGTGGTCGCTGATACGGTCTTCCTCCGGCTCGATGCACGTGTCGATATTTCATTTCGCGGACGTGCAAGGTAACTTTGATAAATGGAAGTCCTGTTCTCGTAATGCTCTCAGGTCTGATCTTCTTTACGGGTTGGAATCACGGTATATTAGATGAAGAAAAAGCAGTCCGAGCGGGTAAAACTCGGTTTCCGAGTCTTTTGAAGACTTTTTGGTCGCTTTCTTATCAGCCACGATTGGCTGAGATTAAAATGGTAAATTGCTGATTATTCGTTCGAGTTTTATTTCCGCTGACTTTCAATCGAGACGAGAGATCTTAGGTATCAGAAAAGAGATAGCGGAATTAAGAAGGAGAATATTCTTCCGTTAAAAGTGTTCTTATTGTATTTTTCACCTAGTTTCGTATTTCTATGAAAATGACGTTTATTCTCGAACCGAATCACAGGAATGTGAACGAGAAATTTCACGCGAAGCTGACAAATATTCGGATTAAGTTTTAGAATGAATTACGCACAAGCTGTTTTGCGTGGTAAATTTGAATAAACGCGAGCAATGATAAAAACGACGATCGTATATCAACGGCGGCCGGCAATTCATTCGTATAATTTGTTGCTTGAATCTACAAATCAGCGTTCGTGTAACTTTGTCACGTTGCACAATCTATGGCACCAGAATTTATCGACAGCTTAGGAACTTCCTCTTCTAACGCGTTTGATATACATTCTATATATTATAGCAAATTATGGAATAAAGTTTTCGCGTCTCAATCTAAATCTGTAGTTTGCAATTTTGCAAGCAACAAGAGATATTTCAGAATGGAAATACATTCCGCGTGTTTTAAGAAACGAATCGTAGAAAATGTCATGCGCGTTTGAATTTATATCGGCAATTTCGAACTTTACGAGAATTAAAAGGAATCTTCAAAAGTAAAATACAACGTGCGTTCAACAAATGATGATAAATAACGAATGAAAAATAATTATATCACACTTTGTGAAAATAATTTCTCTAGTGGAATTACGGTTAGAAGAGCTTAAGAGACACAGGTCGATGCAACGCTTTGAATTCCGTGTCACGCGATACGTCGTCGACGAAAATAGTCACGGAACAGGGGCAATAAAAATGATAATTTTATCAGCCACTGTCCTTCTAGAAGCAAGAAAGATTCTGATCAGGATAATTTATGGACGCATTCGGATCAGTTTGCATTTCTGCGCATGGAAATTTTGACATTTCATTATCTCGGGAAGTGTCGCTTCCGGGAAAGAGATTGCACGTTTATGCGTTTTTTTTCACTCCTCCAATGAGCAGAAAGTACTCTAAAGCGAGAATTGATTTTACTCTTCTCGCATAGACATCGTAAAAATAAATTTTTAAGTGACGCTATCGAGATGTTTTATTTGGATCGTGGAATAAAAAAATTCTGAAAGCATTTATATCTTTAGATTCCGCTAATATTTACAATCCTTTGAAATTGTGAAATTCATCCTATAAATTGCGAGAGTATAATGAATTCGTCTATTCTGCCTTAAAATAAAAACCTCAAAAGTTACTTAATAAAAATCAAAAGTCCTAGAACTAAAAGTTACTTTACTGAAAATTTTGAATATATCATATTCATATTTTACGTTCGTGTTTTCACGTTTCATATTTATATTTTTAATTCGGAGAACATTATGTTAAACTCGAAACACTCTAAAAACCGAAGGAACTAAACAAGGTATTAAAAACACGAGTATAAAGAGATAAAATATCGAATAGCTTTCACTTCACGCCAAGAGTATCGAAAATAAAAAAATCTCCAACTCTCGTTCGAATTATGTTATCGAATTTAAAACACGGGAAAACTTAAAAGTCGAGAAATAAAACTGTTAGATAAAAGAGAGCGTATTATAAAATCCCGACACCGTAAAAGCTTAGAATTACAAATAAAATATCTTTAGAGAGTCTTCAACCTTTATTCGCAAACTTGAAACATTTTAAATTATACCGTAGCGCCATTACACCCCATAAACGATTCTTTATATTCAACTTTTTCAGCTGAGGCCTCCGTAAACACTTCGCAACGTTTCCACATATCAGCCACGGGCCCACTACGGCTCGGAAATTTCGGGAATTTGGTGTCGAAACGCGACGTCGACGATTCTACCGTGTTTTCGTTTTCTTTTCCCCTGGCTTCTCTTTCCTTGTATCGCGAGCACGTCGGCGAACGATGCGTTAAGTCAGGTCATGTTATGGGCTTATCTCCCACGAGACGACGCGGAGAAACTCAAGAAGGTCCCGACGACGGTTCCAGCGGCGCTGTTTCATTCCGGGCCCCAGGCCGCGTCGTCCTTTTGCGGATTTAATTTATGGAGCGATTTTAATGCCTAAAAATACCGCGCACCGTACCCGCCTCGAGATTCCATGCGGTTTTTGGCCTTTCCAAGTCCACACCCCTCTCCAACCAAATTTCCTCTTCTCTTTTCACTCCATTCCTTCTTGTCCTTTCTCTTATTTTTATATTAGTCTGTCTATGCCACGTTTTATTATTTGCTTGTTTTATTTATGGGAGAGCCGGGTAAAGAGAATTTCAAGAAATGAGATATCTAAATAGTGTTAGATTCGACGAAACGAGCATGCTACAGACTGAACCTTTACGCGCCATGTAACTCTGTTTTAACAAAAATGTTTTATCGTATCTTCTAATGTTTTATTATTTAAAAGCTTCGATAATATTTGGAACTTTGTAGGAAATTAGGAAATATTTCAAACTTTGCGGAGGCTTGAAGAATATTTGAAATTTTACAGAAACGTCTTTCGACCGAAGCTAGCAATCCGATTAGTATTTCTTTCGGTAAAGAGATGGTTCCAGGGGTAAAGACATTTCTTCAAAGAATCTCGGAATTTTTACATCGCGCACGAGTACGCGTGTAAATGCACGGAGGCTGACACTTTGCCTTCCATCGAACTGCAACTGAATTGTAGATATCATAAATCGATGATACAGCCGGTGTATATCGTACACACGCTGCAGGCTTTTCAACGTCTTTCGCCGGGTTACGTTAGCGAGGCAACAAGTTATAGGTTTTGCCATGGCTAAGTATGATTTATCGTGACCAGTTGCGTGCACGGACGCTGCTTAGTTCAGTCTTCTGGCCCGAAACGTTTCCTCTCCTTTTCGCCGTTTCATACTGCTTGCTTTTATTAGATGTCGATTCCATCGATGCACGAGATCCTGAATTATCATAAAACGTGGGAGCCAATGATAAATGCCGGCATTTCGCTGGGAAACCGGACAATTTGCATGAAACGCCATGCAACGAATTTTAGATCTGTCTTTTTTAGATAAAGTGTCCTATGTAAAGCAGCACTTTTTCGTTTATCGAGATATGTTTATAATCCCCTGTGCTCTTTCAAGTAGATGATTAAACACTTTAAATTTCGCGAGGAAAGACAGAAACGACGCAGAGAAGCAATAAAACCCCAATTTTCTTCAATGATTTAATGAAATGATATCTACGACATCATAGTTACAGAGTAATGGAGACATATTCCCCTCGTTAATAAAATGTAGAAGCAGCGAAGGATTCTAGAAAGCAATATTATTCCTTTCTCACAAAACATCATCCATTTATCACTTATTCCCAAAAGGTTTTTGTCTCCGAACCCAACAAATTATTCCCTTTCTCAATTATTTGATATTAACTCTGTTACGTTTAACTTAATTATATTTTTTTAACATCGGGAAATATCTTTGGTTTGGACGAAATATGAACGAAGATTTATTCAAATTATCTTACGCATAATTTCTCGTTTTAATTCCAAGCTAAACACCTTGAAATATTAGAAATTCTTGTCGTTTTGTAAAATAAGATCAAGATCGAAATATAAAAATTCGAAGATCATGGCAGAATTTAGATGCTTACTTTTAGCCAGCAGGTGGCACGGAAATAACAAAAATTACCATACTTTCGCCGTGAAAAAATATCTTCCATCGAGATTAAAATCTAAATTCTCCAATTCATTCATCGAAGCTCGAAAGCTTCTGATTCCAGAAACGCGGAAACAAACCTGGAACCGGTCCACGGATCGATGTGATTAATTTGTGAAAGAGAAGCAATGGGACGCGAGTTCGCGACCATCGCCTAGCGATTCGTCCGGATAAAGGCGGGATTATTGAATTAAGTATTCCTTAAAATCTCGTGTGCCCCGTTCGCGGCATTAATACACACTAAATTACGTGGCGGAACATTATCTGCGCGCAAGACCTGATAAATGCCGACTATACCGGGTCCACGATAATTCCTGCTGGACCGACGATAAATTATCGCGGCGAGTGATATAGCGGCGTTCCACACGCAGACGGTTTTTCTTCGTATCGAGAGCTACCGTGAGTTTTTCCGCCGTGAATCGTTCCGCGATTTCGATAGCCGACCGCGTAACCGATCTGTTTCGAGAAACGATAATTCACAATTATACTGGTTTCTCCCGAAACCGCGTATAATTATCGCGACGTCATAATCTACGCAGCATAATTCAGTGGCGTCTGGTCGAATCGTAACGAGGAATTCTTCGCGTTGGATCGAGCTCCCGAGATCTCTATGAGAATTATTCGGAGTAAGGTAGGATAAGTCAGTCGATCATCGATGTCTTAAAATTCAACTTTGAACGTTGCTCGGAACGACGAAGCTTCTTACGCGTTATGAAATTTGAAGTGCAGCAAGAGAAGATATTGAGAAGAGGAAAATAATTCGAAGAACTTTGTGACAGGGTTCGAACGAAGTTAGATAGAAATTATAGAGAGATATAAAACAAAGGAAGTGTATGTTATATTTAATAAATCAGTAGTACTTGGAATAATGATGGTAACGATGACTTTCACCTATGAAGTAAGTGCAGATAAATTTAAAGGAAAGGCTTTAGAAGAATGAAATGTAAGCTACGTAAAACGTTCGATATACTTACATCAAGATGATTGTATTCAGCAGCAATTCGTTGAGGTGGGAGGTTTCTGCCTAATTATTTGAACCACAAAATCCACGAAAAATCGAAATTCTGCATTTCGAGATTATTTACAAATTCTCTGTCAGTTAAACTATCAAAAAGCTGAACAAAGGACACTTTTAACTCAACGTTCCGACACGGTCCACGATTAAAATCAAGGATCAAGAAAGTTATGTAACTTTTTAGTACGTAATTCTACTTAAAACATCGATCGTGGAACTTTTTTAGAAATCGTTCTCGCATTGTAAATTCCGCTGCGAACAGATAAAGAAAAGTTCTCGAAAATGGAAGTTTTAGTTTGAATAGAAGTTAGAGTAGAATGAAATATAGAAATAAACATTTTTCTATGACAGTAACAGATATTTTGTTCATCGATGTTAAAAAAGTTTTCAGTCATTGTAAAAAATTACTGAATACTATTCGTATCACAATACTACGAAAATATTAAATAATTATTGCAGTTAAATTGGTATTCTGAATATGTTGTTCATTTGTAATCATTACGTAGATGATTTACAGTTCAAAATCCGTTTGCGTTTCTTTTTGGAATGAACACTTAGGAAAATACAGACGTTTGCTGATGTTCTATTATAGAAATATACATTATATATCGTATTACATACATATGTTTTATTTACTGAAGAATTGTTATTCAGTAAATTCAGTAAATTTGAATGATAAAAAACATTGAATATTATTTAGGTAATATTCCCGATTAATTATCTTTTCTGCTCAATAGTTACGCAACTATTAATTACTTATCTCATGACTTTCATATTTTTTATCAATACGATATTACACAGTTAAATAAAATTAGTACCTAATGGTCTAGTACTTTTATTCGTCTTATGGCACCTTTCTAAATACACGTTCTAACGTAATTTCTTTCCACGAATCTTTCATCGTACAGATTCTGAAGTATCTGCTGCATGACAGTGCTTTTTAAAGTTCCCAAAGGCAACATTGCCTTCCATAAAAAAAAAGGTATTTTTTAAAACATATAAGTTGGAACAGAACTTTGTTAAACGCGAAAGGACATTGTTTATTTCAAGATCGTAACACGTACCGAGATCTAAATTCGGTACAGAGCTATTTGAACCAAAATTCGTGCTATCTCGTCTTAATCAGTTTAGATTCGCAGTTCGATTAAAAACTCGATTAAAATCCAAGCTACAACTCATCTGGGAAAAAGGGAAGAAGCAAATTGAACCTCGCGTTCCAGGATCGTCGACGAGTATCAAGATCGAAGGTGGCTATCGCAGAATCGGTGATCGTCCACTAAATCATCCGCCGTCATTCGCGTTCGAGGCGGAGCACGTTAAGAAGATCTCGCGAGGATCCCGCGGCGCGGGCAGACTCATCGATCGATGCTAATTAAAGCGGTCTCGGCCGGTTAATCTAATTAAAGCGGGGTCAGCTGGTAGCTCGGTGACAATTCAACAGAACGACCAGGACGAAGAACACGCACGCAAAGCTCGGTGGGTTGCAACTGCGGCACCAATGCGCGCGAACGTAAATCATAATGCTTAACCATGCCCAAAGCAGGCTCCACCTTCCGATACCGGCGGATACAAGCGTGCACGAGCTGCTAATGGTACCGGGTTTTCCATCCGCGGCGCCGCTTCTGCGAGTTCTGGGACTTTGGACCAGAAAAATTGGTGGAAATTGAACGATAAGAGTGAAGAGACGAGGATGAATTTGATTTCTAGATTTTAATCTTTCATGCCGATTAGACGAGATATCGTGATTTGAAACTGAGGCCTTTGAATACGGTGAATTAATTTCGCGAAATTATAAGAAGCTTGTTAGCTCTTTGTTTTCCCGTAACGCGTGTGATTCGATTCGTCGCGAACCTTACAGATGCGTAAATTTTCCCAATTTATCCGTGTTCGATGGAAAAGTGCGATTATTTGTTTCGTCCTAAACGAAAATATCATCGGGAGTCGCGTTTCTTCGTCTCATTTCGTTGGGCCTGTTTCAAGCTTTGACTGCTTCTAGCACGCTTGAAATTGGCAGTATCAAAAATCTATCCAGGAAACGGACGTTTCTTTTTAGCTGGGGAGAGGGTTGAGTGCCGTAGACGGCAGAGTCGCACGGCTTCCATAGTAATACATTAAAATTAGAACTATTTCAAAAAGCTCGATATATATTTATTTTATTATTATTTAATTATTATTATTATTATTTTTATTATAGAACAATATATATTCCTAAACATCATCAGAGACTTCGGCGAATGACTCGTTTAAAATTAGCGAATTTAATTGTTTAACGCAAGTTATAGAGGATGGCATATTATAATGAATTGTCTGATAATATGATAGAATGTTTCTTAACACATTCAACAGGATATTTGATAAAAGAATCGACTGTTGAAAGGATCAAGCCTTTTAATGGGCAAAAGTTGCGAAGATAAGATCGGTAACAGGATCACGAAGTACTGCGTTAAAGCAATGATCTGATAGAGAAGTGAAAGAAAAATCGCGATAACGTTTATAGAGGTTACAAAAATACGAGGAATACGTTTGTTGCGGCCATATCTCAGAGTGAATGATAGAGGCTTAAAGAAAGGTGGCCGTCTGACTCAGATACATGGAGCATAAAAGTTGATTAATCGAGCAGTTTTCGAGTTTCCTGAGAGACGATGGGTTGAGAGACCAGACCTGAACAATACCATTAACACGAACTTAAACTTAACAAATCCCAGACGTTACGTACCTAGAGTAGTCTTTGGAAAGGATCAACTCACCGCCCAACGATCAGCAAGAAGATCTAAAAATAAATAGAGAAATAGATAAATAATATAAAACGCCCAACAATAAATACATAGAGAAATAAAAAAAAATTCTCTTTTTCAATTTTATGGTCAAAATATTCTATCTCGATAGACAAATCTCGATAGCTTCGCTGTTTGATCGCCCAAAAAGAATTCTCCTACCTGCAATCGTCCCCATAATATAAAAACGTAAATCAATAAACAGTATGAAAGACATCGGATATTAAAAATATAGAAAATCGAAATATCCTTTCTTCGCGCATTAACGAGTGCCCCTCGACTATTCAGTCGCTCGAAAGAAAATTTTCGTCGCTCCTAACCGCCCTGAAAAGGTGAACGGCGCCTATGCTTCGGCGAGAAAAACTGAGATTCCTCGATTCGGCTGGCGTTGTACGTTTTATCTGTGGAAGCGAGGCCGACAAGAGCGAGCTGTCGGATTCGAGAGCAGCGTAAACGTAGTTACCGTGCACGGTGCCTCTCTTTCGCGGTGACTAGTCGTGTTGCTCCGGTTAAATCCTTCGGTGCTATCTCGAGGCGGGCCTGATAGGCTGTCCCTTCGCGAACGATAACGCTCGCGAGAGATACGCGACGAGATTACCGCGGCCCGAGCTCGTTCGAATTTTGCAATGCAGATCCCGGCTGAGCGATACGCTGAATTGATGGAGCGGAGAAAAAGAGGCTCCGCCTATAAATTGAAGGACGTCGCGATTTTGTCACGGAGGAGACGCGCGTAACGAGCCATAACGTATGCAAATTACATAAGAGATCGCTTGACACGGGCCTTTAACTGTCTTCCCTCCCTTTCTTTCTCTCTTTTTCTCTCTCTCTTTTTTCAAATCTCTTTGATTTGTTACGCTTCGGAGAAGAGACTTTTTCGTGACGTATAGAACTCGAGATGAGATTGGAAATTAATCTCGAGTGTGGGTGGATGGAGACTTTAACGTGCTTTGCATCGTATATGAGAAGCAGTATATGTTGGTGAACGATTTTTGGATTTAGGTTCGAAGAATCTCGTATTTTGAGTACGATGTGCTCATCTTTATAGGAACAGATCCTAATCCTTTCAAATTTGATATTGTACTTTATTAAGCTATTAATTAACCGGTTAGCTGTTTTTGACGTGTATACTCGTCATAAAAAAATGACAATATTTTGTGTTATGTGTTACGAGCCTTGTCAGTTAAAATTAAGATACACATACTCTGTGTTCGACGAGTATACTCGTCATCGCTTCCTTTTTGCGACACGTTTTAGGTACACGCTTTTCAAAGAGGTCGCAACAGCTAACTAATTAACTGAGCGATAAATGCATCTGTTCGTATGTGTCGCGACCATTATTAGTGATCGATCGAAAGTAATCATTCTCGTTACGCGAAAGATAATTCGATTTTGAAAGAAGGTTTTTAAAGGTTTCATAGATGCGAGGAAAAATCGTTAATGCATGTTTGAAAAATTTAATCTTCGTTTTAAAAGATCCATGGCTGCTATTTTCGGATCAATCACGAGCCAAATAAAAGCGCAATCTTTTAAATTCGCCATTCTGTCCTTCCAATTTTATTAACACATAATTATTTTAACACGCGTAAACTCCAAATCCGCGCAATCTACATTACGAAGAAATAAAAAAATTCAATTTTCAAAGAACATTTATCATCCCCCTTCGCTAAATTATTGCTTAATTCGAAAATATCATCTTCTCAAGTCACGACGATCCGTTCGTCGTATTTTTCGACATTATTAACGACACCGATCCATTAACATATTTTTATTAAGCAAAGGAATTAAAGCGACAAGCTCTCCGTCTCTTATCCAATCCAATTACAGGCAGGGAGAGCAGGAACGAAGCAACATCGGGAACGAACCGCGAACAATTTCATTTTTCCATTGCCGCGTAACTTCTTCGATCTCCCTCTCCACGCTTCCCTTCTCTAACCTACCTGGTGCGTCGGGACCATTCATTGAAATTACACGCGACGTAAGTTACTTCTCGCTGGAATTTACATTGAAATTGTAATTAAGCCGCGGCGATCGCTGTTTTATCTGAAATTAACCGACAGAAATCCTGGTTCGGGATGCTGCAACGTATATAGATGTAACCGGTGTGTCGCATAGAACCAGTGTTTCTCAAAGTTTTCTTCCGTTGAATTTCGAAGTTTGCTCATGGAATACTATGGGACACGAAAAGTGGCGAATTTCCAAGTCTACTCGTCGACTACCGTAGCACTCGAAAAATATCGAATTTTATTCATCTAGTGCTGCAGTATGGTTCTCTAGCAGTAATGAATTTTGAAGTCTATTCGTTAAATACTGTAGTCCTGATAAAGTAATAGATTTCGTAGCCTGCTTATCGAATACTATAGCGTTTGAAGAGTAGCGAATTTCGAAGACTATTCATCGAGAACTTTAACAGTCAAAAAAGTAATAAATCTTAAATTTTGCTCATCGAGTGATATAGTACTGAAAAAGTGGTGAATTTCAGAGTTTACTTCGCTATCGAATACTAAAGCGCTCAAGTATTACCGAATTTTAAACTTTATCCATCGAATATCATAATACTAGAAAATATAAATAATAGTTTAATAATTTTCGATACGTTAGAACGAAATTTAATCAAAATTGCCCCGATATTAAATTACTCTAGAATATAAGTATCTACGCAGCAGCAAAGTAAACAGGAACATAATGATTATAAATGCGTTTCTTAACGCCCAGTAAAATTGCCATGTTTCTGCGGAAGTGCTAATAATGGTTATCCAATTTAACATCTTTTTTCGAAACGTCGATTATCTAGCGTAAAAATGTTATCGTTATCGTAGAATCATTCGATGTCGCTCGATGTTCCCGCGATTACGTATGTATTTATGCGATAGGTTTATGAGGATGTTCTCTTTTCGTCCAGATAGGATGTTTTATCGGTGTATCTAGATCCTAGGCACGTTGATTATACGCAACAGTATAAATACAGAAAAGGGTAAAACAGACGCATCTGCATGCTACGTATCATGAATATTTATTCGAGAACCGCGTGTCTTCATTTTCCTCGAAGCGTCGTCGACTCCTTGTCCTTTTGCGTTCTGCCTATTTACATTCCGCCACGAAGAGCTTTGACATTCTACTTTATTTATACTCTGTCGCGAGGCTTTACGATTCTACCGACGAACGTTCATCATCTCTCGACGTACGCGCGATGTTTCATTAAGAACAGCCAGTCGAACCAGAGATTTAGCAAGCTGTGTGATTTCAAGTTGGAGCTTTTGAAAAAAGAACAATCTCATCTGGACATCGTTTCCTTGAAAAGATTTCTACGAAGAACGTTTTTACAGCATAATTGAGGAAAGACAAGGCTTGAGTAATATAGAAGTCGAGTAGTCGATGTTTATTATAATTATTGAGGAAGGACAAGGCCTGCCTAGCTAATGTAGCAATCCGTGTTTGTATACTATAGTGGTTAATAAAGAACAAAGTCTGTGTAACGTAGTAACAAGAGTTTCTAGATTATCGCGATGAAAGTCAATGTCCGTGTAGTGTTGTGATCGAGCAGTCATTATAACCTAGTAATCCAAACGTAATCCAAACCAAACCCAAACTATCTCCAAACAAGGTGATACAATTGTACATCGGGAAGTACAAATATACTAATTTCCTTCAATCTACTAAACAGATCAATTCACATGCGAATAACATCATTTAATACATCTTCAAACCTTCTCCAAACATCGTACTACAATTGTACATCGCTAAGTACAAATGTATTAATTTCCTTCAATCTATCAAGGAGATCAATTCACATGCGAATAACACCATTTAATACATCTTCAAACCTTCTCCAAACATCGTACTGCAATTTATATCGCTAAGTACCTATTTAGGATGTATTAATTTCCTTCAATCTACCAAACAGATCAATTCACATATAAATAATAACATTCGATACAATAAATCCAAAGCATCTCCAAACATTATGTCACAACACTACATCTTAACAAACTCGTTGAACCACCTTACTAATGGAAACAAGCAATGACTAAAATACCATCGAATACGACATCTTCAAACCATCTCCAAACCACCTAACATTACACAGAGCGAAACAAACTTGTTGAACCAGTTCGCTAATGGAAGAAAGCGATGAGAAACACTGTGTGCTGAGCTGCTTATCCAACGTTCCGGAAGCGACAGATCCGCAGAATTGATATTTAGATTAGTTACCAAGACGAGCCGTACCGAGCCACGTCCCGCGTTATTACCATCGATTATTTCTACTATTTGCACGCGGCCAGATCCCAACCGAGCCGTAACACGCTCGCGAAAGGGGACGCTTTCCTCGTTCGATCGGCTCGATAGCCTAACGCACCGCGGGCGTTTGCAATGCTAAACCGGGAATTCGCGACAAACCACGGTTCCGATGTTCCGGAACGGATGATAAACGCGTTCGCGACCATTCTCCGAGAGTTCGCGCGAATATTTCTATTCGTATTCAAGATGATATACGTACATAGTTTGGTGTACAACGATTCGACGATCTGGGCGTTTCTTTTCAGGCGGGAAAACCGGAATCGAAATCAACGTGTTTTTCGAATAAAACGGGACGATTCTATCGAGCGGATTATAGTAGCGTACGTATGTATGTTAGTGTCTTGATATTCTAAACGCGTAAATTACTCGAGGAATGCTGCGAAATCGACGAGCCGCGCATAAATCAGAGATTATGGCGTTTCGCGGATGATAATTCGTTGCCACCCGTTGCTTGTTATTTTGTGAAAGAAACGAAAAGCCGCGATGTTATTCTGGATTTTGTTTTCGCAATTATTTATGGGGAAACTGTGGTTTCTTGGACGTTGGAAATGCTGATAATTCAAAGATGGATTTAGAATAGTTCGAGGATCCTTACGAATAATACTTCGTGGAATTTAAACATATTTTTAACAGTTTGACCGAGTTTTTGTAAAATGTATGAATGATAGTTTCCTTTCTTGCGATTACGTATCTTCTCGCATATTTTTTCATTTTTATTCCTTTGATACAAGTTTCGCATTTTACTTATCGGTTCTTCCATCGTCATCGATTCATCATTGCCATCGCGTCATCGAAAAGATGAAAACACCTATATTTATATAAGATAATGACAAAACAGGTGCTTTAAAAAATATGGTTGAGAGAGGTGATAACAATTATTCGAATAAAGTAACGATATCAATTGGAATTATTCGTAAGAAAATTGAAATGTTACAGGAGTTGCAAGTCTGTTGTAATTTTAACGATAGATGTGTTCTATAATCGTTCTAGTTCTAAGAAGGCAATCAGAGGATGCAGTAACAGTAACTGTAATGGAATAATGGTAAATAAGAAACGTTCTAGCGACACGCGACCATAAAACATCGATTCCAACAAACGAATTAATGACATTCATATTTCGTAGCCTTCACTTCCGCCCTTACATTCATTTCTAGCCCGTAGCAACAATCGTTACGACTTCATCCTGGTGATCCTTATCGTGGCGTTCGCGTTGAATAAATCCCGAACCTGATTATCGTTCGTTGCCGTGGGCAATAGAGGGGTTATGCGCAACTAACGAAATCGCTAGAACATTGTTCCACCTTGATAAGATTTGTGCTTGTCGCGAAATGATTTAAGAGCGGTTTAGCAAGAAGAAACAAAAGGGTTGCTAACGAAATGGTAGACTCTGATGTTTGTTTCGACACTTGCAGCTGTTCAAAAATTAGATTACTGTATGAACGGAATTGTTATTCGCGTTGTTAACTATATTTATCTTTTAATCTTCGAGTTTTATTGTTTCGATTTCGGATAATCGTAACGCTACATCGTCTCTTGAAAATTGTCAAGATTTCCATTATCATCAGTCGGAATAAATAAAGTCTCTCCAAAAATCTCACCTCGTAATTGACCTTACAACATTTTTAACTGCCTGTCTCTAAAATTTAGTCCTCCAACCTACGCGATTTTAATATCCTCCAGCCGCACAGAAATTTCTTAAATATTTAAGCCTCTCGGGCTACAAAAGATCTTCTCAAACATCTTCAAACGAATCTTCACACATCTTCCCTCTCTTCCTACCGCGGCAGCAATTTCAAAGTCGACTACGAAACACGTAAGTGCTGTAATAAGTAGAACATTGTATCGATACTTTTTGTAGCCGCTGTACATGTTAACTACTCTGCCTAAGTTAAGTCACCCTTAAATCCGCCGCGCAAACTGTCGCGCGTAAACGCTCTCCAATTCATCTCTCCTACAAGCGAACGTTCTTCAGGTCTGTTTACACCCAGCTCGCCATCCATCGTCGATCCATAAATCGTCGGATCGGCTCGTACATCTTTACACACGTAGCTACATACGTATACACGGGCGTGGATCTTAGCCAGGCGGATCGGGCACGAAACGACGCTTGGCCGATTATTATTGGCGGAATAATTATGATCGGTAGGCCGTTTCGTTGGAAAACGAACGCGGTGTATACGAATCGTCTCGCATGCTTGCTCGTAATTAATAATGCAAAAGGCGTCCACAAAGCTGTCAGCCGCGCGACGCCGCTTCGGCTGAAGCAGAAGGAGAAGAGGAAGAGATGGAGGGAGAATCGCAATTTGCCGATAGGGGAATAGGAAACGCCTATACTCGGCCGAGTCTCCATTCCAGTCTCTCCTTTTCTACTCTGGTCGCGCGACTTTTCCTTCGTTTTACTTTTTGCCCGGCCACGCGTCGTCTCTCGCATTTTTCTATCGTCATCCCCTTCTGCGCAAACCAACCCCGACCTCGTGTTCGAGCTTTCCACGCGACGCAGTACTCCAGACTTTATACATCGCTGGCTGTGTTCGCTCGCGTGTTACCGTTCCAGGATAATATTTCCCTCGTGTACCTCGTTGATTTACGACGCGAGTCTATCGCGAGCTACCTTCTCGCGATTCGGCCTTATTAAAAAGCGAAGATCGCAATTGGAAGCGGACTTGCAACTGATCGTCGGAGGGGTGGTTTACTGATCTGACGAAGGATGCGTGGAAAGAGAGCTTTTTGGAGGAGTTTTTGAACAATTACGCTTGTGTAACCTTCCTGGTCTCGTTACTAAATAGATGTGATAAAGCCGCTGGCGAAATGATTGTCTCCTTTCGTCATCGAGATTTTTAGAAGGTATTTTTGATGTCAAATGTGAAAAGTAATTGTATTATATTTTGTTGCGATTACTGTACGCTTCTAATCTCGCGGAAGATTTATTAGTCCACTATAACGCAACAACGAATGAAGAATGTTTTACTTGGGGAATTGTACGATTATTTGCTTCGCGTTTCATCGTTGAGAAATTTCACGAAATTTCCAATCGCTGAAAGAAGAAAATTTCACTTAGGAGTAAAGTTCTTTAGGATAAAAGAACGAAATCGGTCTTCGACGAGGATTCTCTAGTAAAGTTCATATCCATATGTATATTTCATGCTTTTTAATAAAAAATAGTCTTCATAAACTACGTTGTATTCCATGAAACTTTCTCCAAAGGTTACCAAGCCAATCCCATCTTCTACATCGTGACTGTCAAACAAAATACTTGATTCAACACTCTCCGAACAGTCTCATAAAAGTGCTACAGTCCACCTATAGTCGTTAAATCTTTCCTTACATTCTCCAAACAATTTTTCCCCTAAAATATGTTCCGTCGTCAAAGAACATATAATCGGAGAATCGCAAGATCGAATCACGTCCACGTGTGCACTTCTTCATTCTCTTCGGTCGAAACCCCGTTGCTTTATACGAGCTGCCAATTAACATTGCCTTTCCGCCAGAGATGCCATCTCAGTCCTTCATTTTCTTTAAGTGTAAGAAATCGCGACTGTAAACTAATTATGACTAAATTTAACTTTCAACTACTCACTACCAGAGGATTTCTAGAGGACTTTCATATATCACTGTTTTTTTACCAGATCGTCAAAGCTGTTTTATGCAAACATTTTCGACTGCAGATTCCAGGATCACATCAACACGATAAATAAAATATGTGAAGCAGGGAATAACTTTGGCGATCAGATAAACTTCTTCTTCGCTGTTCAAAGATTTAAGATGTTCAAGAATTTGGAGCACCGATCAATCCGTAATTTTACGCATCGGATGATTTGAAATTTCAACTGATCTGTTCCCTTCTTTTCTCCTATTTTCTTGTATTTTCCTGTACTATGCTATATTAAGTTTCTACGAAGTTAAGTATATCGACATATATTTTTGTACAATATCAACGTTAGAGAGGTTTCCCTGTTTATCGTAGTAAATGAAATTAAAATGAAATTCCGCTTATTATTCGAGGATCATGAAGAAAAGCCTTCGTAACTTCATACGCGAGGATCGTCGATCGATTCGAAAAGTCAATTTTTCACGACGTGGAAAGTTTCTCCGTGTGATGCAACGGCATTTCGTACCGGAGGCGATTGGGTAAAAGCTTGAGATCGATTAAACGATCTATAATGGACGCGTGGTCGTTTCACCGTTGCAAGTCCGCCATTAAGGAAAAAAGGAAGAAGCGGGAAAGTCGAGGCGATTTACGCGCGGCATTTTATAGCCGCGTATAGATAACTGTTTGTAATTTAATAAAACGATCGAACGAACGATAATTCCGATAATTCGTCGCGATTTTTAGCGACGATTTAATCGACGCGCGCACCGGGTGGCGCGCAATTAAAATATCGACTATGAGCACCTTTGTGTTGCTTTCGTTCGAGACGATTTCACTACGAGTCCACTTGGGAAAGCGTGGATAATAATCGAGTCGAGATAATGGCGAATTTTTGCTTTTGTTTTTTCGGCGTTAGAATTCGACGTTTCGTTTCTGCAAATTTTTTGTTTTTGGCTGATGGGAGGATCGTGATCGATTTGATACAGGTACGTGCACTTCGATGCATTCTCTCGCCATGGGGCACGAAACCTTTCACTGACGTCTTCTCACCTTTAACCTCCGAGGAAAAGTTCTTGACGCTGG
This sequence comes from Bombus breviceps, assembly GCA_014825925.1. NCBI lineage: Eukaryota > Metazoa > Arthropoda > Insecta > Hymenoptera > Apidae > Bombus > Bombus breviceps. Next base: position 8,792,951 of record CM026183.1, on the reverse strand, counting down.
AAGAATTCCCTTTCGCGCCGCGCTCCTCGCCAAAATAAACACCTTTCACCCTTCTCTAGCCAGGATTAACATTCACGAATATTTCTAAGCAAAACGTTGAATATTCAGCGTAATCCTCCTTTTCATAGGGCAAATATTTATAAATAGTACCGTGAGTTCTGTATGAAATACTATATACGTAGAATAATATCGTTATAGCGGATCGTATTCCTACATATTCTTATTTTAGATACTCGTACGAGATTTATCATTTCCAGGAATTTTCAGGAAAAGATGAAAATAATTTAGCAGACTCGTTTGGAATCGGCATCAATGTAACAAAATTATTTTTCAGTCATCTAAACTTTATTTTTCGTTATATTCGTGGTTGTATATTCGTTATATTCGTGATATTCAGTTACTCAGCCTAGCGTTGACAGAATTATGTGAACCGTATAAAAGGGAAATTCATGCGCTCCAATTAACGAAGAAATATATTTTTTATAATAAATTTATTTTCGTGCTTAATATCACGATAAATAAGTTCACGAAGACAAGTGTTTTGTTCCTTGTGAATCGAACATACGAAAGAAAGAAATCCACAAAATGTTCAGCTATTTAGTTTGGTTTTTAGAATGTTCATGTACGAACGCAGTTATACGTAAATGTATTAAATATAAAATGTCTTGTCGAAAATGAAGATTCGAATTTACTGATACTTATCCTGAAACACCATAAACCTTGAGCAATTTTACGAGACGTTATATTGAAATATAAGACGCGTTTCAGAAGAATTTCTATAAGAAGAAATAAATGTAAATCATTGCTCGGCACGTTCTTCACAGCTCACCTGTGGCAGGTTGGAAAATATATACTCCTCTAAACACGCTCTCAAGCATCCCTCACGAAACTGATACAAATCTATGCTTAAGGCTAAACAGGTTAAGTCTGTCTCAATGGGACTGTTTGTATTTTAGACCACCCACCGCATGACTACAGGATTAAACGAGGACTCGACACTTACAAAAATTCATATTTTCCTATCACACCTTTTATGCATAAACCACCAATATTCGCTTATAAGCTTTAAGAAGTGTCAGAAGAAGTTCAATTTTCAACTTCACCCCTCTCATTCGAATCTCTTTAAAAGGATTGAAAGTTTGATTCTAAGGATTTCAAGGATTCAAGATTTAAGGGATTTAGGAACTCAAAATTTATGGAATCCAGGGATACCAAATCTAAGGAATCTAGAGACTAAAAATTTAAGGGATGCAGGAATTCAGAATTTAGGGAATCTAGTAATTCAAAATTTAGGGAATCCAGGAATTGAAAATTTACGGGATCTGGGGATTCAAAATCCAAGGGATCCAGGAATTCAAAATTTAAGGGATGTAGGAGTTCAGAATTTAAGGAATCTAAGGATTTAAAATCTGAAAGATCCAAAGATTCTAAGGATTCAAAATTCAAAGAATCTAGAGATTCAAAATTTAAGGGATCCGGGGATTAAGAAATCTAAGGTACATACACGGTACATCTTTTATCGTGGAAATACGTGAATATGTGATAACATACAAAAGTTCCTAAATAAAATATTATAGCATTGTCAGAAATTTGTATTTTCCTACCCTAATTCCATAAAAACTTCGAATCTATTTCCCTATCTAAATATATATCCAACGACATAACACCTTCGCAACGCAATGTAAACTGAAGACCTTCTAACCTACTAAAGGGATGTCCTATATCCTTTTTGTCAACAGCTTCCTACACAGATAACGGTGCACAAAGGAATATAATACAGGAAGCAGGTCGACGTCAAAGAACCGAAACATCGGAAGAAGGGAGCGGTTCTCACGGCTGGAATGTACTTGGATGGTCTTCCTCCTGACACTACGTAAAAGTTACGATGCCGGATTAGATGAGGGAAACCCATGTCCTCCCTTTCTCCTCCCTTTCAGGCGAGGTGGTAAACGTTTTTTGGCTTTTTACGCTCCACCAGGTAAAGGCCTGACGGGGGTGTTCCTCGACCTGACAGGTGCATCTCTTCTCGACGTTTCACCATGGCGCAACATCCTCGGCCAAAATGCATTCAACCACGGAGCCACGCCGAGTATCTGTCCGCGTATTCGTTACATCGTGTCAGGGTGTTGGTATGTGTACGTATATAGGCCTCGAGATAAATATAAAGTCGCCTCAGGTAGATGAAGGCAGCGCCAGGATCGAGACAGGCAGGTAGGAAAGTCCCGTATACCTACAGGACCCTTTGGCCGAGGTCACCGCCATGACTAAGAGGAAAAACGATTATCCGCCTGGGCAGATAGTGGAATAGCTTAGGAGGCACACGTGGAAAACCCAGGTGAATGGTTTCTTAATAGGATTGTTTTCTATCTGGATTTATCTTTTTCTCTTGTTTACTTTCTTTTTTACTTATTAATGATTAAGGGTCGAAGGAATGGTACGTTTTGTGGCGAGAAGAACAAAATTGGCGACACGAATGTATTGTTTATGTCGAGGATGAAATTTTCAGGCTAGTTTGCGAAAGTGTATGATGGAGGAAGAGAAAGGACGAAGGATCAAGCGCTATGGTGTTGTTTAAGAAAAACTGAGCGAGAAAGATGAAAGATTAAACAGACAAAAAGCATCGATAACATAGAATTTCGAGGCTAAGAACATAAGAACGTGGGATTAAGTAGCTTTTACGATTTCCTATTATCGATTACGTAATCTTTGTATCTGGTAGAGGTTAAGACCCAGCACAGAAATCAACCCTTTCTTTCATCCACTCTCCAGAACCTCCACGACGTAACAATCTTCCCTAATCAAACTTTAATTCTTCTCTGTTTAACCGATCACATTGGAACACACCAGTACCGAAAGTTCTCCTTCGAATCGAAACTTCTTTAAACTTTCATCAACCACGCTCTGCCTGAATAGGATCGTTAGGATGTGCCTGATAACTCGTCGATTAACATCATCCTGATACTTTGATATTCAACGATGTCGAGAACACTTGGAGAACGCGTGCCTTCGACAGGTTTGCGATTGTCATCGTTTGGTTACGCAATCCAGCGGCTAATTAACCTACCTCCACGAAACTGCGACGGATTGAAATTTTCAGACGTACGACGAGTGATCGAAGAGGCGGAGACAGGGAGGAGGCTAATCAGCGTTAATTGCGTAACCGTCTAATGATAAATTATTCTCGACGCTGGTGCACGCGTCATGTATCAAAGCAGCAGAGATGCGTCTTGGTGGCGTGGAAAAATTGCGCCACTGAGACGACGGTTGCAAAAGAGCCGCACAATGGCGCATCATTAATATTCGTTCGACGATCGACAGCGATCGAAAAGCGCGCCGCGTCTGTGCCTCGAGATCAGGATTTTTCTTGTGGTATCTGGCTTACTTTTCTTTTTCGATCAACGGAGGTGACGGTGGACCGTGTACGAAAGTTTCTCTTTGGATGTAACCATATATTTTGCCATGTCGGGTGGCGCACTGTAAATTATAGCGATACACGAGCGAACTATGCTTGGCGGTTCGCTGAACCAGCGAAATTCGGAGCTTTTCAGTTCGTTCGCTTTCTAAATCATTCTGACACGAGTTGGGTGAGTGGAAACACAGTTACGAAAACGTTATTTTTCTTTTTTTTTTTTAGAGAGAGAGAAACAGAGCTATCTGTTTCGCAAGATTTTTTGGAACTGCGTTCAGGAAGGTTCTTTGGGAGATCAGTGCGCTTGAAAATACTTGTGGCTTTTCAAAAGTTCGTTCGCAGGATTTTTATCTCTGTTTCTCTTTCTTAAATCGAAGGAAATATTTCTCGTCCATTGAGTTCAAGGAATCTTCTTTCTTCTCTTTTCAAGCTCAAGTTTCTCTTTTCTGAATCGAGGGAAATATTTGTTATCCACTGAGATCAAGGAATTTTCAAAAATATATGACCGGCAAAGAAAAAGAAAAATATTCGAACTTCGTTTATTCAAATGAGATTTGAATCAAAACTCAAATCCATTTATCGAAACGCAAACTCCTATTGAGCGAACGAAAAGTTCGTCCCTCGGCGTATTAAGATAAGTGAAATTCTACAGTACGACCAAAAGATATTCGTTTATTTCGATACTTTTTTCTTAATTTCTTACATCCGACAATTACGATAAACAACAATTTCTTTCACTTTTACGTACAAATACGTTCAAAACAACCCACCGAACACAATAATAAGATGAAGATCTAAAATATTATTCGCTTCTAAGAAGATTCCACCTGCAATCTCCGACTTTCTCGATTCTTTTGCTTTTGGTCCAGCATTCGAATCACCAAGCGATATCAAACGCGATAAAAGAAGTCAGCCGCTTGGTTTTCGGGGCTATTCTCGATGGCGGGTTCTCCCAATGGTTGTTCACGAATCCACGATGGCTGAACGTGTTCGTGTTGCGTTGGCGACACACGAATCGAGAGTGCACGAATGCACGAAAGCCGGGTCTCCGCGTTTCGCACACTTTCGTATTCGTCTCGTGCGTGTTCCCTCTTTCTGCGTGGCCGTTGATTGGGCATATCTGGGTCCCGTTTCGCGCCCCTCGTCCACCAATTCCCTCTGGATATCTTCTAACGAAGGGGAATGCAAATCTCCGCGAACGCAGCCTCCATTTGACTCGTGTGCTTTTTTCGGCGATGACCAAAGGAAATTTTCGACTGTCGAATTCTTACAACCTTTTCGTTTATTTTGCAAGGGAAAAATGGTTTCTTTATTCGTGAAATAATTAAATTGGGTCTCTAAATCTTGTCTCACAAATTGGAGCGGTTCCTGTTACGAACTTTCGATGTGTTGGAAATGGATATGAGTTTCGAACTCGTGTCCGCTTGAAATTGATGTTCGATTCGCTGTAGCGAAATTCTCTAACGTTGTAGCATCCCGTGCAATTCAATCAAAATGGAACTCCAACCAACTGATTTTTCATCTTTCAAAAAGCTTCTTAACGTTGCATAGTAACGAAACTAACTTAATCAGGAATTAAGATTTCGAACTTTGCCTTCCCACGACTTCTGAACTTTGTATTTTAACGTTACACTGATCGAAGCTTAATTTCTCAGAAACAGATCTGATAAAAGTTCAACTTTGTTCGATTCACTCTTAATTCCTCTGAAACGTCTAAATTTCAAACTAACTAGAACATAATATCATATCTAAAATCTAGAACAAATAATCTACCTTCGTGTACCTGTAACCTAATTAAAATTAACTTCCAATCGTCTGACAATCTGAATTCTTCGAAGGCTTATAATTTTGATATTACGTAACCATCTTGTAAACATAGTACCCGATCGTCGCCGAGATAGCATCTCGTTTCACTGCCATAGACGTTTCCACGTTCTATGCTGAAAAGGGAGAAAAACCACGTAGTCAGAGGATAGTAATCGAAAGACGTCGCTCGTCCGGTCGAATTTCTTCCGATCGAAGAGTAGAGACAAGCGCGGCCGCCGCGAGGGATTTTCTTGTAGGTTTCGTAGCAGCTCCGTGCCGGCCATTAAGATCCCGGCAGTGGAGAGTCAATGAAACGCTCTCCTTATCCCCCGGCCGCTGCATGTCTGAGCGGGGTAACTGTTTTCCGTTCTTGCGAAAAGTTAACGGCACGGAGCGGCGCAATTTCGCCGGCTTCACGGAGCCAACGGATACACGCCGCGCCAGTAAACGGAGTCGCAAGAACGACCCTCGGGCATCCGCGCGATTTTCGCGTACCGTTACAGCAACGCTGCCTTAATTTCTTCACCGAACGATCTATCGAGACAGCGAACAATGTGTTAAAACGACCGGCCGACCAGAGGACAGTCTAATTAAGCTGCGGATTTTTATGCGTTTAGGGAGAACTTGAAAGTGGAAAAATGCACGGAACGAGCATTTTGGTAACGTTTGATAGGCAAAACAAATTTTCGCTTAGGTTCTATTGCTTTACGTGTCTTCGTATTACAAATACGAGTCCGCATTGGTAGACACAGTCTGGTCGTAAGTTTTATCATTTTCTATTACGCAATTCGTGTTCCTGTTTTAACATTCTAAATCGTTAAGAACCCTTAATTGGAATGTTATTAGTTGGAACGAATGTTATTTAAATAGAGTAACACGTACGTATGTGTCGAGGTTGACTGATAGAAGAACGAATGGATGAATTTGTAATAGAAAAATATATTGAAATAAGTATAGGTATAGTGTATGCTGATCCAGATCCTCACTCTTTCAGTGTTACGATACGATAGAAGGGATGATACGGAGCACGTTGATATATTTATAGCAGAGGACATTAGCAAAAAGTTAACCTTTGTGTATCTCTAGCTGAAGGCTATAAGAAACAGCAATAGAAATCTACTTGTAGCTCTTTTGTTTCTCGACCATTTAACCCAGAACAAAATTTATATCCAAGGGCACAATAATATGGACCTTTTCTTATTTCGAATCTTTTTCACTAAATTCTATTCTCTTCGTAACAGCGGTCTCCAGGTCACGGATATACAAAAGAAAGGGTGTAGAGTTTTGTTTGAAGTAATTACTTCAACAATATGCATCGAGGAAAAGGACATAGTTTTCGTCATTTTCTATCGCGTTAATGTGATACTTAACATAGATCGTCTTACATTATTACGGATTTTGTAAAGGAAAATGGATACGTTAAGTTTTACAATAAGAAGTTAAGTTTTACAGTTCCTAAAGGCGTGTACTGTAATCTGGTTCGTGAGGAAGCGAAACTTCTCTAACGTTGATAAACGACGTATGATCGTGACGTATGAAATAATTGTACGTATTTACAACAACTGGAGAGCGGTAAACTGCGTGCACTTTGCACGAGTCAGGCGATCGTTCGTAAGACGTGTCAAAAATATTTCATACGAAATCGTGTCACACCTCGAATGTTATTTATTATGGATGAACGTACAATTATTTGATAAATATCCGTCTGGTTCGATCGTAAAAGATCGAAGCGGAATATGTAGCTACACGAACAATGAAATATACGAAAACAATAAATAAATTTAACCATCGAGAGACATGCATTATTCATGCGTCATATTTCGTGGAGCGCGCAAACGATTACGATTTTACTTTACAAAAGAGTCGCGTTGTAACGACACGCGCGGCGCGATAACACTGCCGTTTGCTTTATGTATCTCCACAAACGTACCTCGCGTCGCATACTTAAACCGCGCGGCTATTTTGCATCGATAACGTCAAATGCGCTTAACGCCTGATCAGCCACGTTTCCTTCTTGTAAGTACCGAAATTTCTTAGTACGAGTATCCTCGCCGACTTTTTCACAGTCTATCCGTATTTTTTTTTTTTTTTCACGAAACATGTGCCAATGATATTCTCTGATAAGTAGATTGGGGATTTTTACGCATTCGTAGGAAATTTAAAAGCGTACAAATATAGAGAACGCGGACGTAAGACGGAAAATCATATAAAATATGAGTGAAGCGTGAGTATTCGTGATATTTAATTGCCGAAAGAAATTGTTGCTTAGATTCGATTCCTTTAATTTGCATAAATATCCGCCGTCTACTAATAAGCACATCTTTTACAAAGATCGTATGAAAGAAAATCGACAACATAATCATTACGTTGGTGCGTATGAGACGTGACTTTTTTAAGATTTAAGTTTCGTGAGCTAATACCGCTTATTAAATTTTTCTTCTATCTGTTCAATTATCAACTGCATTAAGGGAGGAGAAGTCTGACGTAAATTTACGTATGTGCAATGTTAATTGATACACGAATGACCAAAAGAAATTGCAAATTGAACGTTGCAACGTTGGTCTTCGATGTGTTATACAAATTAATTGGCAGGTTTTTACACGGCGCGACGATCGATGCATATCGATCGCGTGTGCGTGAACGCGTTAATCGACGAATGGCCGAAAGACCGCTGGAAGTGCGCCGTTAGAGAGAAGAAAGTTCTTTTTCTGGACCTCGACAGCTCGGCCTCGCCGCACGCCGCCGGCATCTCCGTCGCGACGTCGTTTCCTCTCGCGCGCGCGACTAATCGCGTCCATTAATCGTGACTCGATTAAATGATTTCGATTTGGACACGGTCGCTTAACAGGCCAGTTTTTTCACGCTATAAATAGTCCTCTGGCAAGACTCGCGCGCCAACCGACCGCTTTGTCCACGGGATTACACAATATGCTCGAGAAGAAAGGAAAGAAAAGGCGTCTCTGACGATTTAACGCGGACGATAAAATGCGCTCGCCGATTCGCGCCGGTTTCACTTCGCCGACTCTACCGAAGTCGTTTAAAGAACTGGATCCTCCGAGGGAAAAATTAGAGATAAGAAAATAAATGAGAAAGGACAGGGTTACAATGGATGCGCCTTCTGACGAATACACCGGAACAATCAAATAAACGGTAGCTACAGGAAACATCGACGTATACCTTTCGTTTTCCAACGAAGCATTTTTTATCAGCTTCTATATTTCATTTTCGTATTATCAAATTTCTGCAGTCATACACATTATCGCAGACCTACTAAATCGGATGAAATTTAATATATGCGGATAATTAATTCACATGTAATAAATCCAATGCTGCATCGATGATTTCTTTGTAATCGATGTACATGTACTTCCTCTAATTGAATCCTAGAGCCAGCTAATACCTCAGTTAATGATATTTCAAAATACGTTCATAAGGGTATCTGCGTGTGTACCATCAGTTTGTTGTTTGAGTTTGTGCAAATATAATGCAACAGAAAAATCATAAACTTTAACGATGCTATTCAAAACGTATAAATGAGGTTTGAACAGTATTCAATTTAGAATAAAGTATGGACGATTGCAAGCTGGTTTTCGTCCGTGCGCGAAAGTAACGAGGAGAAAACCACGCGTGTGCACGCCTCGGCTGGACGAGAGCTCGTTCGCTTTCCGCACTGACCGATTCTCAGGAATGGGAAAGTCGGCGATAACAATCGCCGTTCAACAATATCGTGCGAGCAATAAGCGTTTCATTACCTTCCAGCTTATCGACTGTCATACGCGCGAATAATGGCCATGGTATTGCAGAACCGCGAGCAATTGCGTGGATACACTGTTTCACGAGGAAGAAACGAACGAAATCAACAATAACAACGGACTGATACTTTTCGGTAATAAATTTTGTTTTATGGCCTGATTGTTATCCTATTTGAATCTCTCACGCTGTAATGGGCAGTATTGCGTAATGACCTCTCCTTCTATATCGTATTTCACTTTTTTTTTATATAATACTTTATAGCGAGTCAAATATATCTTTCAGTGAGAAGAAAAATGACTAAAAATGACAGAAACCTGTGAGGAAAAAAATATCGATAAATACCTTCGCCTTGCTTTCTGTCAAACTAAGTAGATATCCTATCTTTTGGCAAATAAACTATTAATTAAGGATGAGTTTCGACGATGCGTGTAATTGTTAAAAATATAGGATCCAAACTTGATACGTACAATGAATTCAACAAACCGTAAACGATGCGCCACACAAGTTAATTATAACTTTGGAAATTTATACTATGTTTCGTTTAAATATAAAAAAAAAAATCGAAAAGATAGAGGAAGACGAACTATCTCATGAAAAAGTTCTCAAAACTCAACGAAGCTAATCCTATCTTTGGTGTAAGAAACGAAGCAACGTATTATATTCGTAACGAATCCCAGAAGAATATTCCCGATGATATTCCTTCTTCAATTTCTTCGAAAGTCTGCGGCGTTGCATCGTGCAACACAGTACATCGTGACGCATGAAACAACGACGCCGCAAAAAGCGCAAAACAAACAGGCTGTTCATTCACGCCAGTCAAGTTCACGCAGTCCATCATCGCGGTCGCGAAACTTCTCGACCCAAGGTAGAAAGCTCTCGCTCTCCTCCTTTTCTCTCTGAGAGAGCTCGATTAACTCGCCAACCTCACGTCGGCTATAAATCTGCGAAATTCACTGTACTCTCAGTCCCATTGGACACGATGAACACGTCTCGGAACACGTCCACTCGCTCAACCTTCGACTAATCGTCGAATCGCTCGTAGCTTGAAGCGGGGATCGGTCGCGACTACTTACACGCGGCTTCCGTGACACGGTTCGATAACGGCGCCAACGGGCTGGCGAAAATCGTAAATTTTCCGCGCGATTAACGCGACTCCGCGGCGTAAATTAACGGAGGATCGCGCGTTCCGGCGCGACGCACGCTCGAGCAGATAACCTCGCGTACACGCGTAACACTTTCGATACCGTTATCACGACGCGCTTCCTGTCGCCGACGATTGGAAACGCACGGAACGGCCGATCAACGGCCGCCGCTACACGCTTCTTTTTCCACGGATTTGTAATTAACTGGGAACGAGCGCGGCCCGCTTCGACGAGTTACGCGCGCAACACAGGCTCCCGGTGAAAGTTCCAGCCGAGCGTTACTACGCGTCCAAGCAACCGTTTTGCACTTATTTCTCCCATGGCTACGTGTATAAGCTGAATGGTGTGGGCTGCATGTAGTTTGGAAGTTTGCGTGGGATGAAATTTTTTGTAACTCGAACGACTTCGAGTAGCAGCGGTGTGCGGTGAAGTTTCGGTAGGTTGATACAGTCGAGGAATTTGAGATTGGATTGCGAGAGAAAAATAGGCAGGCTAAAATTTCTGATTAGCTGCATAGATCGAAGCTAAATTTGCCTTGAAATTTACGATTCGTTATGCCATTTCCTTCTGACAAGCAAATTTATGGAAATGTGTCTTTTTGGAAAGTTGAACGATAATCACGTGTGAGTAAAAACAAAAATAGCAGTTGATTGGTTCAGATTCTGAGTAACTTGCATGTTAATTTATCTCGCTAAGGATTATTTTGCGTTAAACAACTTCGAGCTGTGTATCGAAGTCTTGGTAGGGAATGTTAGGCAAACATATTAATGTATCAGTGTGTCTCTTGAAAGACGAGGAACGAAGCAGACGAATTTTTTAATATTAAATAATTTTAAGTCGCGTAAAATTTTAATAGGTAATATTAAAGAAAATCGTTGATACGATTTTCTCGCGAGGGAATGTTGTTTATAAGAACGGATGAGGAATGAAGTTTGCTTGGAATTTATTCGAGTTTAATTATAACGAACATTTCTGCAAAGTATAGTTGACTTGCTAAGCGCGGAGGCATGAAACTCGCATTTATGCTCACGAGAGGCGCCATTAAACCACAATGAGTCACTATCTTCCTTCTTTCGTAAAGAAGACGTTCGTTGACTTCGTACTTAGCAACTTCAACCTATTCGCGTCCTCGCAAACCGCACTTCAAAGTTTTATTAACGTGACAAAATTGTTATCCTCCCGTAAAATAAATCCTAGAAAGCTTTCTTTAAAGCAATGTTCGACGGAAGAAATATTCAAATAGTAATTTTCCAATATATTCAAATACATGTACCTTATGAAGTTTCCTCTTCAACATCGAATATATAAATAAACAACGTATATTCGATATTTTAATTAATACGAAACTGTTACGTCCGAATTAATAAATCGTTAAACGAATATTATCGAGTAAAAAATATCCGAGAAACTTCTCCAAAGCGACATAACGAAATACTTGATATCCGCTTCTATTTGTCTAAACATCCTCGATAAAAATAAACAATGAAAAAGAATTATGTCGCATTAAATAAATGAAACAAAAACGAACGTAGCGTAATTACGTTGCGACACCGAAGAGTCGAACGCGTGGCCAGTGACGACAATCGAAGTCTCCACGAAGATTCGGCGCGACTGACTTGTGCTGGCGTCGAAGTCACCGCTGCGATTAAACGGCGCGCTCGTGTTCTCGCGTATAATGGCCGGCGACCGGTTCACGCGTTTCATTCAGAGAGACGTCGATGTTGCATCTATTCACGTGCACGGCCACAATACATCATAAACTACCTGTTCGACGAAAGACCGGTCACTGGTCGCTCTTGCCCGCGTTTCGAGAGTAAACAGAGAACCCGTGAAGGATCGAACAGAGGCGGCTCGTCGATCGACAGGTACAGAGGTGTTAAAAACCTTTTTACAATCAGCCGAGAAAAAAGATTAGCATCTCGACGTGTACACTACGATCAGAGTATTATTACTCTCTGCTACTTCAGATCAGGGACTAAGATTAGAAAATTTAATCGATCCAAACTACGCGGGAAAAGAAAAGGAACAAACGCAAAGTGTTCCCTGATATTTTTCTCTTGATTTATTTGTTATCTGGGGCGTTACGTCTGCTTCAAACAAAATTCCAGAGAAGCTAATTCCAAGCTTTCAGAGAGGAATGCAATTATTTTTCATGCGATTCGGAGAAATCTGCCAGGCTAATATAATTCCACGATGAAACTACTACAGCGATGAGAGGGAGAGGGAGAGAGAGAGAGAGAGAGAGAGAGAGAGGGGGGGGGGGAATTTTCGTGGTCAATGATAAATGACTGTGCTGTCGCGGAGGACGCGTATTTCAGAATCATACATGCAATTACAAGCGACACGACCTACGACAAAGTCTGCCGATGTTTCTAATAAAACGACCAATCTAATGTATCTATCTAAACAGCATCTAGCTAAATTTATGTAGTTTATTGTAATAAACGTTCGAATGAAATACACGAATCGTTTCTAATTAAAATAAATTGAAATTTTCCCTTCAAATGTCCGTGAAGAATTCTTTCTCTCATTTTCATGAATTAATAACGAATTTTACCGTTCTCCGTTAATCGCGATGAATCAAAGAAAGTTGGCAGGTTCGTGTGAAATAATTCCACGCTATTACATTCGCTGCATCGCAGTTAAGATGGCACACGGAGCCGTTAAATCGTACATTTAAATCGAACACATGACATACCAAGTATATTTAAGTAAACTCATTAACTTGAATGACGTTTCCAGGTCACCTTGACTTTTTAAAATCTTTCAACTCGCGCAAAGAGGAATTCTGTGACCTACATTATCGTAACCTTGACGAGATACCGAACTTTAACATCCCTAAATTACCACTGTATAATTCTTCCATATATCTTGCTGCCTCTGAGCAACGAAAAACCTTTTAACAACCGATTTACATTTCTCAAACGAAATCTATCAAATATACAATACATTACTGTAATTTAAAGAATATTCCAAATTTAAGTATCCTTAAATCAATACTATATAATATTTCCATATTACTCGATATTTGTGAACAAGGAAACGTCGAATTACATCTTAACAACGAATGACTTATGTTTCCTCCCTAAAAAAAAAAAAAAAAAATATCTAATTAACATACTTTATCAAGAGAAAAAGTTGGAGGAAATACGTATCTTGAACGTCTCTAAACTAATTTGTCTATGTAGCTCTGTATCTCTAAACAACGAGAAGGCATTTAACGCTAGGTGAACTACATCTCGCAGAAAGTATCCATGAAAAATAATTATAATCTCCACTAACAATCGATCATTCGTCAAATTGACCCTGTAACACATCTCATCGTCCAATTTCCTCGCGGCTCGAATCCCCAGCTCTCGCCGGATTCTCTCCGAAGGTGAAGAAAAACTCGAGGTCGTATCGTCAGAAGAGAACGCCGTCAACCGAGCAGAGTCCCCTCTCCCCGACGAAAATGTCGTCGTTCCTCCTCCTCCTTGGCGAAGTCGATCCGCCCACGCGGTTGCGTGCAGCCACCCACGCGGTAACGTGCACGCGTAACGACCGACGACGATTCTCACGGGAAGGCGTGCGTATTCAAATGATCCGACCTCGCGTTTCGCCCGGTGCCGTCCGCGGCCGGCGCCGTCACAAGCTCACCGATCCCCTAATTACTCCCTGCTAAACATCGCCGGGAACATTGGGCGTCGGCGCGACGCGGTGCAACATCGCTGCCGCGCGAGCAATAATTTCCTTTCCTCCTCGCTGAAGCTTTTTACTCGCGCCCGCGCGCAACTTTATATATCTTTTAAACGAACGAACAGTAAGATCCCTCCCTGAGCAGGGTCGCAACGCGCGACGTAGCCCGAGGCTGTCTTCTCTCGCTGGCTGTCCATTTTTCACCAGTCTCCCTCTCGCTTCATCCTCGTCTTTCCTTCCTTCTCTCTCCTTCCTCCTCCTTTTTTTCCTCCTTTTAATTCCATCTCCTCCTTTTTCTCCTTTTAATCTCTCCCTCGGTGCGCAGGCCTGAGAGGACCAAACAGGGAGGAGAAACCAGGGAGGAGAAAGAGGCAGAAGACGTGTAAGAAAGAAAGGGAAAGAACGATGATTTCTTCGTCCTGGTCGCTCATTTTCTCCTCTGCCTCTCGTTTCTCCTATCGAGGAGGGCCCGCCACGCACTCGCTTCTCTCCTTCTCGGCCTTTTCTTCCTCTCCTCCTCCACCTCTCTGCCTTCGTCTCTCTGCTTCCACCTTCTTGTCCAGCCGGCTGACTGGCCGACTGGCCGCCTCCCCCTCGCGCGGCATCCCGAACTTCTCGCTCTTTCGATCCGGAGTCCATCTCCGCTCGCGTAGCCGGCCGCCGCTGCCGCCGGCACCAGCAGAAGCCAGCTACGGCAGCTTCGTTTCTTCTTCGCTGTGTCTGCCTCTCTATACCACTCTCCTCTTCTTTTTCTCACGCACAGAGAAGAGAGCGCACACAACAGAGAATCAATAGCCACGCACGTGTGTCTGTGACTATATCGGTGCACGGACCGCTGCCTCCATATCTCGTCTCGTTCCTTTTCCATTTTCTCCTTTCTTCTCTTCCCTCCTCGTTTTCCCTTCCTCCTCTTCGTGCTCGTTTCTTGTTGCTCTTCTTCGTCCTCGTCTTCTTCCACCGCAAGGGTGTCGTTTTTTGCCAACCGTCGAACGAGCCTCATAGAACGTCCACCAGGAATCTCCTCCTCCTTTTCTTCTTCTTCTGTCGCTGATAAAAAGCACGATAAAAGAAGGGGACGCCGGTATCGTTCACCGTCGCTGCCATGCCTCTTCGCCGGGAAGACGCGATCTTTTTAGATCGCGTACGGAGCGGAACAAAGCAGAAGAAAGTCGAGTATATCTTCTGCAAAAGCATATCTTCGTACGGAAAATTAGATCGAAAGCCGCATAGAACGTATAAACCGAAATAGTATAGAAGCGTACAAATAATCACACGTGGATCGAAATCCACGTTCGTCTCCGTTCACCTTGGCCGCTCGACCTTAAGTCTTCATAGGATGTCCACGGGTATCTCGCGGATATCTGGACATCCTTCTCAAGGTGGGAGAATACGGCGGAGGTGAAACGCTTCGGGGATCGAACGAGAGACCAGGACGGTCTCCGGCGACGAGGGGAGAGGAGAATTACGATAATCTACGTACGCGGTGTCCTCCTTCTTTGTCTCCTCCCGGCTGGACGGCCAACTCCCGGGAATATCCTTCTCAAGGTAGCGAGACGGACAAGGAGAAAGCCTTAGGAGGCTCCATTACGTGTAACAAAGACACGAACGCACGATAACGTTCGAGCGTACGTGTGTGCCAATGTCTTCGTTTCTCCTCCGGTAAGGTAGGCCAGGTATCCTTGTCAAGGTAGCAAGCCAGAAGAGGAACGAACGACGAATAACAGACAGGAGAGACAGAGACGATCCTGGAGACACGATAATGCCGGGTGGCCAAGAGCCCCGGCTGCCTGGCTGCCTCGTCGATGACTCGATGCTCTGTTTGTATCCGTGCAGGTCGCCGTAGAGAGACGTTCTTCCTGTCTCCGTCTCGCCAAAGGTCCATCGTAGTCACCTTCTCTTCGTTCAGCGTTGGCTACCTGCGCGCCGACTATCCTGTCTCTCGATCCCTCTCCTCTCTCTTCCCTTTCGCTGCTCGTGTCCTTCTTTCAGATACGGGTCCTCGTCTCACCTGAGCGATCTTACCTTAGCCTAACGTCGGAGGAGAGAAACGCAGAAAGAGAGATAGAGGTCATGCGAAAGAATGAGAAGGGAATATCATCAGATAGCTCCGTCTCACCACCTCTCCGCCGCAAGCTGCTGGTGTACCTATTGCTTGGATTCTCTTCGAGAGGAGTGGGAGTACGGTCGAGAAAACGCTACAGGTAGGCGACGAGAGGGAGCAGGAGCTCTGTGCGTGGTGTCGAAGAGAGAGGGATTCGTGGTGTTAGAAAAGGAAGGTGGATCAAAGGAGAAAGAGCCCAAATGGGGAGGCGTCGTAGGGTGGCCAGGTAAAACGACGAAGAAAGATATAGAAGACTGGTGGAGCGAGAGGTAGAGAGGAGATTCGGGAGCGAGGGAGGCTTACACGAGATGATGGAGAAAAAGAGTGAGGACGAACGCGTGTCAGGGAAACGGTCGGTGGTACGAGAGAGAAGGAACGAGAGCGGGAGAGACGAGAGGTAGCTTGTGGAGTCGAGCGTGTGTGTTGGAGGAGAGAAGAGAGGGGGGTACGAGACACGGAGCCAAGAGCGGGATGCTGGGAGGCGGCGGCGACGGCGGCCATGTTGCCGTATCCCGAGAGAAGAGAGAACGATCCGAGAGAGCACCGTGAGGCTGCTTCGTTTGTTGCTTGCAGCGGCTGCCTAAACTTTGGGTGGTTTAATTCTACCTGTTGGGCCGCACAGTTCGGGGTGTAGTGCATCCGTTCCACCCTCGAGTTCGCCTCGCCAACACACGTTTCACGTAGAACAAAACGAGAAGCTCGAGTTCTCGTCGCGCGGCTTCGACACACGACGTCGGTCGATCTGTCGCGCGCGGAGGTATAGTACGCTCGCGTTCGCGATTCCACGGCGACGATGTCGTCGTGCTGCCCGTACAAGCCGCTGTTCACCACGTTCACGTCGTCGCGTTCGTTGTCGCCGTCATCGTTCTCTTTGCCGTTGTCGTCGTCATCGTCGTCATCGTCGTCGTCGTTGTCGTTGTCGTCGTCGTCGTCGTCGTCGTCGTCGTCGTCGCCGCCGTTGTCGTCGTCGTCGTCGTCGTCGTCGTCGTCGTCGTCGTCGTCATCGTTGTCGTCGTCGTTGTCGTTGTCGTCGTCGTTGTTGTTACTACTGTGGTCTACGTCGTCGACGTCGTTAAAGCCGCGGCCTGCGCGAGCGTGCGCGTGTGCCTGAAGCCGGTGTACAAGTGTGAATCGTGGACAGACGATCCGGTTTGGAAAAACCGTTCCCGGTCCGGATCCTCGTGACTCGTCGAAGAGGGGTGTGCGCGAAAGGAACGATAGCGCTTGGTGACTGGCTAAGCGGAACGCGACGCGGAATGAACCAGAAACGAGGATAATGAGGTGCGCGGAGTGAATTTTGTGTTTTCCACGGTGCTTCTTTCCTACATCTCTTTCTCACTTGTGCGTCTAGTTGGAAGGAAACAACCGATCGATTCGATAACGAACCATATCGTGTCGATATCATTCGCGGAAACGAACAGAAAAAAACAGAAAGAAAGAAGGGAAGAACCGTAACGACGTCTTGTGCGTAACCACAGAAAAACCGTGTACGTACATGTGGTGGTAGGTGAAAAACTAAAAGAGAACAGAAAGGGCTACCCGCGACAGTGGGTTCGCCCTTCGACGAGGAGAAGTCTCGAAAATCTCGTCGAAACTCGCGGCAGATTCACGTTTGGTACGGGTCGATCCATCGCGAAGGTGGTGACACTATCATCCGTGGAGATGTGATCCGGAACACAGGAGGGACGCTTAGTAGTTTGTAGTTGGCCCCCTCCCCCCTCGCCACCCCACCAGCACCCCACCAGCACCCCTCGACCTACCACCTACCACGTTCTCTACCACCTTCTTCTTACTGCTCTCCACGTACGTACACACGTCTACACGCGCGCACTTTCAAGCCATCGGCACGAAGATCGTCCATCAATCCATCTTCTAAGAAGAATATCGACTTTTCTTTATCGAATGCACAGAAGACTTCCTCCCTTACGATCCAGCGAGATACACTTCGAGATATACATCGAGATACCCTTCGGATACGTTTCTCTTTGTACGCTAGCCCCGACAAAGTGAGTATCTCGTCTCTTACCATGGGATATCTGTCTGTGGATGGGATGTCGATCGTTTAACCGCGTCAACGCTGTGCACCTCTTTTCCGCGGATGTTCACCGGCTACCTGCGCGATGACGCACAGGTGACGCGCAGGTGAGCCGCCGGTAAACAACTTGCACGTCGACGACAAGTGGGATCATCCGGTTCGCGTGTGTCTCTTTTTCACATTTCTTTCGTCCAATTGACTCCAATCGATTTTTTCTTTCCTATTCTATCGCCGTAGATCGCCGTTTTAGACTAGCTTTAGATCAACTTTAGATCAGGTTTTTCCTATAATCGGTTTTTAGTCGAACTGTACGCTACAGCCGTGTGCAAGCTAGAGTTTCGAAGGATTACGTAAAACGGTGCACGTTCGACTAGTAAAAATGGGCTCGCGTTCAGAGCTGCGATTGCGTGCGTTCGAACGAACGAGACGCGATCAGCATACGCGTTCCTGGTAGAACGAGTGAATGGAAGACTCGCGAATATAATTGGTCCCGGTTTAATGGTGGCTGCTAATGGAATCGCGCAGTCCTATACGCAACGTAGATTTCTTTTGGCTTTACATAACGACGTTTCATATCGCGACCAGGGGCATAGATATTTGAAGAACATTCTCGAATGGTCCACATCTACGCACTTCGTCTCCATTATCTCGTCTGTCCTTCTTTTTTCCTCGTTCGATTCTTCATGGCCAAAGAGACAACACGTGTTAATCGCGAGAAAGGATGCTCAATTCCCACGGTCGAAAACTCGCCACTAATTCTCACTCCCGAAACACTGCACGAGGAGGACAGCGCCTCTATAAAGTTGGAACGTTCGCAGGTAGTAAAAAGGTGGAGCGTCGTTGACTTCGTGGGCCAGGTAAGCTTCGAGACGAGCAAACATTTCGTTTTCGAAGGCCTCGAACGGTCCAAGCTTCTTATTCCGATTGGATCCACTTTTAAGTCGATCCAGTCGAGAAATTCGGAAGACACCTGAGACCTACGGACTCTCTCACACTCTTCTTCTTTCTCTCTTCGATTTCTATGTTCACTGTACGGGATCACTACGGATCAGTCGAATCACTTGTAAAAGGCCTTGCCCACGAATCGATCGGACCCAAAATGCCACACGATAGACACCACGGAGCCGGTTAACGCGCCGACGTGCCTAGTGCCACGTCTTCGAGACACCAGCTCCTCCACCAGCATGTACTCGAGCTCTCCGTAGAGGAGCTCGTTCCTCTTCGCAAAGGCTCGTCGAGTCCTCCGTCTCCGAAGGCATCGTCCACTGACGCGAAGCGAGGGAGTACAGGTACTTGAAATACAAACGGACCCACGGAGGTGGGTCCAATCTGATGCAGGGTTCCCTTTGAGAATCAGGTTAGACCGGCCGAACCTGCTCCTCTGGCTTCTCGTCTCCGGTCCGCGGTTGTATACCGGCTTCGTGTACCTACTCCTTCTCCCCAGTCGCCCCAATCTCCTTCTTCCGCGTAGTAGGTAGGCAACCAACCTACCTACTTCCCGCCACCCTGTTCCCTGAGAAGTCTCGCTCTTGCACACGTAGGCCGGTTCATCCATCGCGTTCCTCTTCCTCGCCATCGACGAGTTCGCATAATCTTCTTCAGCCCCCGGTGTCTCGTCTTCCAGGAACACCATCCTCCTACTGTCAAGCCTCGAGAAAACGAAGAAATCGCGGAACAAACTGAATAGAATCGTCCTCGTCGGAGACGCACGTCGGTTCTCCTACGCTTTCCTACGACCAACGACGGCGTTCACGGTTCTTGCTTCCTCGTTTACGTCTATTATTACACCTGTCTATCCGTCAGACAGGCGGTCGCGGGTTGAATTCCAGTTTTACGCGGCCTGCCCTCCTTCCTTAGCTGGCTACCGGTAGCCACGCGGTTGTAGTAGGAGGAGATGAACGAGCCGGGAGAAGAGGGAAGCCAACTGGTTTTACCGACTATCCACCTGGTGAACGACGACGCGGCGCAAGGGCCCGAAGACGGTGGAATTCGTGGTGTCCGACTGGTTTGGCCAACATCCACGGATTCCCTGGTTCGACCGGCCACCGCGCACGTGATAACTGAATCAACCAGAGCCATCGAACCTGCTATTCTGGCTTCTGAATCCGGCTCTCTCTCCTTCGTTTGTCCGTTCTTTGCTCGTTCACGAACAGTCGCGTGGATTCGCGTGGTCTCTCAGCCACCGCCGCCCTACCCGATGGCCTTCCTGATTCCTCCACCGATCTCGTTCTTCCGCCTGGACGTCACAACCTGACTTGCCAGGGCAAAAATGCGGCTGCAGCTTCCTGTTCGACCGCGACTTCTTCTTCTTCTTCTTCGTCTTCTTCCTCTTCTTCTTCTTCTTCTTCTGTCGGATACTAAGGCGACCGGTTCGACCGCTTGCGTTCCTCTCTATGTTGTGGTTCCGTTGCGGCCAGATTGCCAGTTTCGCTTCTTTCTTTCGCGGTTGACGTTTAGGGAGTCTTTCACCGAAAGGAACGTGTTCCAGTATTCGAGAGACGGGACAGGAACTTTTCACTCTCGGCTACCTGACGGCTGGGTCGGTCGGTTCGCTTGTCTGACTGTCTGTCTGTCTTCAACGCCGGTTTATTACACCTGTCTATCAAGAGCCGCGACCGCGAAACCGTTTCCAGTTTGACGTGCTTGTAGCCGGTTCAAATGAATGGAGGAGAGGCGAACCAGCTGGTCCCACTGATTGCACGTTGCGTAATCGTAAACGCGACAGAACGTACAATACGAGATTGACGTCTTCGCTTTGGTTAGCTCGTTTCGCAGCATGTTCAGTGAATGAGAAAAATGAAACTTTTTAAATAATATATTTTCACGGTGGTTATCGACGTCCGGCGTTCGGCTTCTCCTCGTCAATGGAGCTCTAATGGTCACCAGTGGACCCATGTTATTAAATTTACGATGATTACAATAAAACATATATTACCGAGCAAGGACGGTTCCACGTAAATAAGTTGATTATGAGATCGTAGAATTAAAAGTGCTCCAAATGCTCTATAATTAGTTATTTCTATT
The DNA here is from genome assembly GCA_014825925.1 of Bombus breviceps. Lineage (NCBI taxonomy): Eukaryota > Metazoa > Arthropoda > Insecta > Hymenoptera > Apidae > Bombus > Bombus breviceps. The sequence continues at coordinate 8,772,006 of CM026183.1, read as the reverse complement.
GCAATGTAATGTTTCTCACAAGCTAAACCGATCGACTCAATTTTTTATACATTTCTCGATGTAAAATTTTCCTCGGAATAAATAACGTTCTTCCATACGCGCTGTGTATCGCGAACAGATGGCATAAACAAACGGAAGTTTCAAGGCAAATTTAAAAAAATAGCGCTGTGACATCATTACTTTTCTTTACTGCCTGATACACGCAGTTGATCAATATGGCCTTTGAGTGACTCATATAAAATTCGCGTGGCAATCGACGTGTTAATTACTTTTTTACATTTCTTTCTTTTTTTACCTTGACAATCCGGAATCCTACTGTCGAATATTCTCAATGACACAGCCTGACACGATCAAAATTGACTCATTAATGATACAATCTGCTTCTTACATCACGCATAATGATCTCATTTTTTTTTTTTTTTTATTTTACCTTCGTTCTTCGTTCGTGCTCTTAACATATAGCAACGGAGGATTGTTGCATCTCTCTTTTTTATTTCTCGTTCGTTTCGCAGGTCCTCACTGGCTGCTCCTCTTCTTCCGTCCAATCACGTGCCATACAACGCTCAGCAGAAGACTGTGATACGCAACCCCGCATGCTTAGAATCCGTTCGTTCCCGTAGAGGTTAGTAAACGATATTGGTCGACCGCCAGAGAGGATCGAAGCAGAAAGGGAGAACTTTGGAGGAGGACACGACGTCGCGGGATAAGAGGCTCGTCCAGCGGAACGCCACGATTAGACGAACTGGAAAGAGAAGTGGAAGACTGCGCGGGAGAATGTCGACTTGCACCGACGAGGCCGACAACGCACCCCTGCACATGCAGGAGGCTCTGTCCCCGGTTAGTCCATTCTTATTCTTCCTACGTTACCAACGATTTTTTAACTTTTCTTTGAAAACGTAATTAAAAAATTATTTACTATCCCACGATATTGCACAACGAAAGGAATAATAAAAAATTTAATTAACCGATAATTCTCCAAGTAACTCGGAAATTTCGTCTTTCACTCTTCCATATGGAACTTTCACTGTTAGGTAATACGTCCCTTACGTTCATATCATATTAATTTTGTTTCTGAAACATTCTCCAGTCCCTTGATAGAGGCTCGAGTTTTCTTTCGTTGTAAAATTATTCAAAATAATTTCATTTGCACTCGTTACTTGGAGTGTACATTGGGTGTGTTAAATCTTATTATATCAAATCTTTGTATATAAGAAAAAACAAGATTAAACGCGATCCAGTAGTCGCGAAATAAAAATTGTAAAATAAGATTGGACGTTTAATACATCTGTGAGGCAGAGATTATTTAGAGTCGAAGCGATTTCATCAGCTTCTAAATTCAACGAAATCTTCGCTGTATCACGTTAATCCCATTTACAGAGAAATAAATTTCTCGTAAAATCCCCAAGAAAAGAACTCGAGAAATGCTTATTAATGCGCGGCGGGCTCCGACAAATATAAATTCTACGATACGTGTAAGATTTTGAGGATTTCTTGGTACATCCTTTGAGGGATGGTTCGTGATTAACGTTCTCTGAAAGTATCGCGCCGCTTCGATTTCGGCAATTCATGGAATGCATTGGCACGTTGCATGGGTCTCTTCTCGTGTGGGTCATCGTTTGACCTTCCTCCCTTTCTCTTTCTTTCTCGCCTCTCTCCCACCTTTCTACCATCGTTTCGTCGGTACCACCCGTTGCGTGAAATAACGAGAATGGCGGACCGGCGAGATTATTGCCGGTTACGTTGTTCCAGCGTGGAACTTCTGGAACGACCCTGAGACGCCGTCCAATGATGGACGTAAATACGTGGACCAAGGATTCAAAATCGCCTGTCGATTTTTCGAAAAAAAAAAGAAGAAGAAAGAGAAAAGGAACGAAAAGGTAGAACGAAATAAGATGTTTTCCTTCTTCCTCTTCTGTCTTCCTTTCTTGGGTTGATTAGGACAGCTAATTGCACGAAACGGAAACCGAATATCATCGAGGTTAATTGGGAACAAAGGTAGATAATCCGATTGGTTCGTAATTGATTCATTTCAAATCATCTAATAGGAAGAAGATATTTTTAATAGAAAGAAGATATTACTAATCGTACGAAATTTACAAAAACCAACTTCTGTACATATTTTTCGCCGTAGTAGTATGTTTGTAGTATGTAGTGTATAGTGTAGTGTGTAATGTAGTGTATAGAGTCTGATTGGTACGGAAAGATCGACTAATTTAGATTTGGAACGCTCTAATTGAAAGAAAATATTGGCGAAGTAAGAAATTTTCGAGAAATGAGTTCTGCGTTTACTTTCGATCGCAGGTAATCTGATTGGTTCGTAGACTGACTGATATAGCTTTGGAGCTGTCTGGTGGAAAGATGTTGCTTCTTTATCTTCGTACTTCTTTCTTTTTTGATTTAATCTTCTGTGTTTATTCTCGATCGTGTGTAATCTGGTTGGGTAGACGATTCATTTTGGTTTCGAACTCTTGTTTGAAGAGAGTAAAATGCTGGAGGATTCGTTGACCTCTGCTAGTCACGCTGTTGTTTGTCTTAACGAAGACGCCTCGCAGGTCTGGCACGAGAAAAGGTGCGTCATAGGATCTTCCTTTCACGACGAATTTTTGGTGTTCCAGGAATAAGTTTAGAAGGTGCGTAGGAAGTCGTATAGATTCGTTGGTTTGTTCAGAAATTTCAATATCTTGGTTCTTCGTTAGAATAATTTCCGCTTGTACCACGCATATCATAATAATTTTTATCGTGCTAATTTTCACTCCAGTGTATCGCAAATTAAATTTAATTCAACGATGTAACTCTCATGGTACGAGCGATTGATAAATATTCAAGTACACGTCGAACAGCAAATTAATTCATATGTTTGTAACAAATAATTATATAAAAAAAAAAAAGGATTCACAAACTTAGCGCTCCGCAAGACAAAATTCAAAGAGGATTTTCTTAAATGCATTTTTAAAGTAAACGGGATAAGGAACAGATAAGAAAGACGCGGTGGTTTCTTAAAAAAAAAGAAAGAAATATATACGATCTAAGAAACAAAGATAAAAAGAATATCTTGTAAAGGTATACAACGATTGAGGTATACAACGCTGTGGCACGAAAGGAAAGATTCGAAAAGAAGATGAAATCAAGTTTCTCTGGATCCAAGAATGATTCGACGATTGTATGGTGTCCCATTCGAGGCGGAGGCCGAACCCTCGAAAAATCTAAACGAATTCCAATAGCTTATCGGTCTAGGGTGATGTGTATATCGTTCTGGGACGGCCACTCCTCGACACAGAGAAGCCTGAAAAGATTTTTACTGTCACCTGGCCGCAGGTTTTTAACCTCACAATAGTATACCTGTCGCTTAAAAGTGAAACTCTGTAGGACGAAAGCCCGTTATTTGCGTGGCGTTGCTCGACAATGGGAAGACCGCCGCTTAAGCGGCTCCCCTAAGAATCTTATGGGGCCCAGGACATTACGGAGACCAAATCCCTGCTGGAATTATTACGCTTAATCTGGTTCGTGAACGAGGTGATACAATTTACGGCAATGGAATGGAATTTGCGTCGTTGCGTTGGTAACTCAACACGTGGAATTTCTTTCTTTTTTTTACTTTTTATTGTTGTCATAACAGAAGCACGTAATTATAATTAAGATAAAAAATTAAGATAACGTTTAAGAATGTGAAACTTGGTTTTTATTTTTTGTTGGCGTAACAGAAGTATGTAATTATAATTAAGATAAGGAATTAATTTAGTATTTAAGAAGCTGCGTTGGTAGGTCTGGGAGGAATACTTAAAAACAAATTTTCTTTTTTTTTTTTGTTGCTGCGATAACAATATAAAAGTATAGAAATATCCTGTTAAATAAGTCTTCATACATATCCTTTCGATCGTCACAATAAACGTCAATCAATTTCCCCATTTATGTCCAAGGGTATAAATAATTACGCTTGCTTCTTTTTTCGCGCATGGCTAAGTCGGGCATTACAATGATTTATGGCTGTTGTCCAGCTCATAAAAATTAGATAAAAATGAACAGACGCCGGGGTCTTGGTAGAATCGATTAAAACATTAAACAACTTTTGTCAAAGCTATTCTACGTAAACCTCGTCGACAGTAAAACTATACCTACCCTAAAACTAAACCTAAACGAATGGGAAAAAATTAACTGCCTAATATTCAAAGTGACCAATTCGTAATTTCTAAAGAAGATTAATTTTTGCCAAACCCACCTGCATATTTTCACTAAAAAAAAAAAAAAGAAAAAACCAAGAAAAGGCAGTAAATCTAAATAGTTTTAGCGTCCTAATTTAAATAAAATTTAGTCAAACCCCATTCTCTAAATTTTTACTAGAAATTTCATCGAGGAGTGACGCGAATTTCCATTTCCATGGAAAGATTTCCGTTTTCGCTTTACGATCGAGCAGTGAGAACGGTTGCGAGATTTTCCATCCTAGCTAGAATCTTCGTCGAATACCGACATTCTTTCGCGAAGGCGAGCGGTACGTCGTTGTCCATTCGTGCGAGCATAACCACTCATGGTTGGAGTCTCGAACCAAGCCGTGCCTCGAACCACGGGCAAAGAAGGAAGAAGAGGAGAAGGAGGAGGAAGACGATTTTGCTGTGTACGATGACTCGCCGGATTTCGCGTATACCTGATACTTGGGTCGAAGGGAACGCACACTCACCGATCGTGCTATTCATTATCCAAGTAACCGGCAGAGATTACTTAATAGAATCCGCCAGACTCCCAACTTAGACTTTTTATTCGATTTTTTCGTCGCGGTATCGGAAAGGGAGAATAAAAAATTTTTTTGTTGCTGCTTCTCCTCGTCCTCTTGATTTTTTAAGATATATTCTTCTTTTCTTTTTTTTTCTTTTTTTTCTTTTAGAGGGAATGGGGAAAGAATGTGTTTAACCCTTTCACTGCTTTTGAAGCTTAATGTGCGTCGACGATAATGCTCAATGTGCCGTATTATAGAAGATCATTTTTATTCTCTTTACTCGTTTTTGTTGGTACGTTTAATACTTTGTGTTGAACGAAACATGACGATTTTTCAAAATTCCTAACTTTCGAACGTTCGGAAAATTTTCCGACTGTCAAATACTCCGCTATACAAACTTCCCACTTTTTCAATGTTTGAACTTACCCATTTCTCAGATACCCGAATCTTCAATCCGCCCGGCTCTCAAATTCTCTCATCTTTTAATTAAGGAACGTATGATATTTATTCCCGTTGTACGCACTCAATACCGGTGGCTACACGCAGTTGAAGGTTCAACGGAGAATTTATTTTCGGAGACGTTGTTTTTGACAGAAATTGATATATATTACACTTTTAGCGATATCGCGTTAATTTTAGTGAATTTTAAAAAGGCTAAACGAGGCAGAATTCGCCATAAACCGATTCGTAGGAATAATATGGAAGATTTAGTGCTCTGTCGGCTCGTATTCGGAACCGGTGTTAGTGGCGAGACCTATTATAATAAAGACGACTCGACGTCGAATAAAATATACAACCAGTGAAATCAGCAATGACGAGAATCGTTCCAAAAGGATTACAGGAGCAACTGATTACTTTTGCTCTAGTAAAAAGCGTTGCTCTAACCGTTCTGAGTAGTGTATAATGGGAACGGAATAATGGTAGCAAGAAACGTTAGCGAGAGTTGTTTGGAGATATCAATCAAAGATAATGGCGGTAGGAGAATTTTTGTTTTCCTCTCCAGCTACCAGCAACGCGAACTACAGATATTGTGAAAAAAAAATGATTTATTGCTCTGTACACTCTGGTCAGATGTTCGGTATACGCGCTAATTACATGAATAGTATCGCAGTGTCCGAGTGTCAACGATATTTCTTGCTTCTTATTCTTAAATTGTGATTGATGATACTGCAATGATAATAAACGTTCGATGAACGGAATCACCAGACGAATGCGATTGCGAAACTCTTCGATGCGATCGATGATTTTCCGCCGACTGTTCCAGGCTGGCTGTTGGTTAAGAAATCTTGAATGAATGAATTTTTAAGGTTTAGAATTTACGTTATGTCTCGGTTACTGGGATGGAAAGATTTTTAACTTCCCAACAAATTTGAGAATCGATTGTTCGAATTTTAAAGATATTTCGGATTCAAAACTATTGAATCTGCAACGATTGAAATTAATTCAAATTGACACATTATGAAAATTAAATTGTCAAATATTGGAAATCTCAGATATTTTGATTTTCAAGTACACAGATTTTCCTTCCGAAAATTCGAATAACCAAATTCTCAGATATTCAAATATGCAAACATTCCGTTTGTCCTATTTGCAAAACTCGAACTTCCAAATTTTCAACTGCAAATAATCTCAGTCATTTTCCAAGCCCATAAATTCTCAACTATCTGCTTACTCGCATATCTCGAAGCTTGTTAATACAAAATTTCCAATTCTACGACTGACGGTTGGAAAAAAGAACGCGTGTAATTCAACGGCCATAAACCGAGCCAAAAAAGATTTGCATAAAGCGTAAGTGAAATAGCGAACATGTTTACCGTGGGGAAAAAAGGGGAATAAGCGATGGAGATATAGTGATACGATCGTCGACAAGCGTTTCTAGCAATTCCATTTAGCTTGGTACGCCTGCGGCCACGTTCACGATCCCCGATACGCCAACAGGGAACTAAAAAAAATAAACAACGCGTAGTGAACAATCGCACACAGTATTTCCATGATTACCGTGACTGGAAATAGCGACAGGAAGTCGCAGGGCGTAAATACATGAATATAATTAATAACGGTAATTTATTTCGGATCATAGTTGCGCCACTTTCGTTATTCAACGAAACTTAACACCGCAGTTGAACGCGCACGGATCCACATTCTTCGCGACTAATAAACAATTATAAATAATTATAAGAGCCATTCAGAGTGGCTGCAGAACAGCCCTAACGTTGTACAATGATTTTCCACCGCAATATAAACCGCTAATTGAACGTTCACGAGAGTGAAAAATGTATTTTAATGGCAGCTGCTTGGAAAGATCGGGACTGACAGACCGCGACGATAACGTATTTTTATTTTAGAAGTTTATGTGTTTTATGGCGCATGCAATTAAAGCGTACCACGGTTAATGTAATCCGAAATATTTATATCAAATGGTATGCTGTGTTAATAGGAACGAAAGGGATAGAAAGAGATACGAAAAGAGAATTGAAGTTGTATCTCGTGAATTTACAGAACAACGTTCCCGGAAGCTTCAATTCGCAAATGCGCAAATTCATAAATATTGAAACTTACAAACTCTCGAGTCTGACCTTCCCAAGAATCGCCAAAAATGCCTACAAAATTGCAAACTTCCAAATTTCCAAATTCTCCATGCAACTTATTACGAACGTACCCGACGCAAGTCGACCCAAAGGAAGAAGATTCGACGCAGCCAAAACCCAAGAAGAGGGCGAGAAATACAATAAAAAAAAAAAAAAGAAAGAATGGAGAGCGAGTCGAAATCGAGGGAATGGAAGGAAAGAACGGGAAGAAATAACCGCGACGGAGCCGCAATAACAGAAACTCTGACAGGTGTTCCGCGAGCGGACGAAGCTGGATGCCCGGACAGAAGAGAAGAGAGGAGCGGCCCGATATAACAAGGATTCAACGGCGTATCGCAAAAACCTTTGGACGATCGTGTACATCGTCTTGCGGAGGGGGATGCTGCGTGGAACGACGACGCAAGAGAGAAAGAGAGGAGCGCGGGCAACAATGAAGGTTCTCCGGTGAGCTAGGACGCGTATACGCGCGCAACCGCTTGGAAGAGCGAAAGAAAGGCCCTTAACGATTCCACGTATCTTCGAGCTGGCGGCGCAGCTGCGTATTCCAACGACGTGATCGGCAATAAGCGAGCGCGCGCGACCCGCAAGAAGAAATCGACGAGGACGCGAGAGCAGCGGTCGCGCATCCGCTCGACCGACAGACGAGCCAAGGAGTATCGTCCGACCTGGAACAGTCTCTCACGGCCAGCAGGCCAATTAACTGTTATTATCAGCCGGTTCTTGCGTGTAAACAGAGGCTAGTCCCTGTTAGAAGGTGGTTAGAGGAGGCAACTCCATTCGAACCCGCTACCGCCCCTTTTTCCTATTATAATTAAAGGAATCGATGCAGGGGAGCGGGATGAATCGCAAAAAGGGAAGGTTTTAGGGAAATGTTTATTTTGGGAAAGTGATCAGGTCGGGCGATGACTGGAAATTTCTCATTTTTCGGTGTTACGTGATCCGGCCTAGGATTCGAGCAATTTTGATCTCGCGTTGGGAATTGTCTTGGGAACGTGATCGAAACGCGTTAGAGTTCAAGAAGTTTGAATTTCAGGGTGGTTAACTGTATTTGACGACGAGTGGCAATTTGTAACTTTTTGGTATAATGTGATTGGCAGTTAGGATACGGGAAATTTTAACCGCGGAGTGGTAATTAGGTCAGAAAATATTTTACAATTTTTCCGTACAATGTGGCTGAGTTGAAGATACGAAAAATTTGATGGGATGGTAATCCCAGTAATCGCAAGGGTTCAGCGACGAGTGGAAATTTGAAATTTTTGCGCGTAATGAGGTTGGAGTCTAAAGTACAGCGGAAGATTTAGAGTTTAGCGAACGAGGTTATATTTAGCTTAGAAAGTTTGGAGAAATTTTGATTTTCCGGTGATAATTAGGCTGAATGATAAATTGAAATCGGCAAACTGTTTTTGCTTGTAGCGGATAGTGATAAGTTAGTTTTTCTACGCCCTTCCGTTTTAGGAAGCTAGTTTGTAGTTTTGATAGCTTACGCTACGTTGGTTTTATTTGCGACAGAGACGTAATGATACCGATAGATATTTTTCTAACCAACTTCGATTCAGTCTATTCCATGCTCACGTTGCGGATCATTGGTCTCTAACCATCGCTTTTTATTCGATCAGCTGACCGCATCAATGTCCACTGCCGGCAGTTTATACATGTTTTACGACGACTGCTTTTTCTCCCACGGAAATACAGTAACCACGGAAAATGGAAAAATCAGCGCGAGAAACCAAACTTCTCGAACGTTCTGCTGATCCAATCCGATCCAATTGGAATCCTATCTTCACCGCGTGACTTGCTACCGCACGATGAGAATGAAGTTGTAAACCACGCTGCTTCTATCCAGCCTCTTTTGCCCGCAGAACCTGATAACCTGAATTATCCTTCATTCTTAATCGCTATCCACGTCGATATCCAAACGAAGTCATCTGTAATTATCCGCTCGCAACGAACTCGCGCAGCATCGAAGCACAATTCGATGGCCATTCGGAATCAATTAGGTATAGAATTAACGGAGGAAAGGAAGAAACAGAATGAAATAATAAAAAATCACACGTTCTAAGCCAACTTACCCAACACGACAAAGACTGTTCGAAGACTATCTGAGAGTTAGATTCGAAAACCGTACGAAATCAATTTGGGTGTTAAATTTAAGAAGAAAAAATAAAAAGGAGACAGTACGTAATCATTAAAGATCGCTGGTTCCAAACGAACCTACGCAACAACGAGAAACGTTCGTTCGATGGCTATACCGGACAAAAATTTTACGGCTGTTCACTGAAATCAATTACGGAATTAACTAAGTAGAGAAAAAGGGAAAAAGAAAGAAATGAACGAGGAATGAAAAAAGAGAGGAAGAATCAGAAAGTCAGGACACAAGCAGGTACAAGGCCAATCACCGTCTAATAACTTTCAACACGCCTCTGAAGTACTATCGCGATGCCCGTGGTTACGTAATCTTCTACCTTGACAGCGATACTAGATTGAATCTATGGTACAAGGCCGTCGTTCGACACCCGGTCGTGTACGAGTTATTCAATAAATAATCCCGAGATAACATCCAGCAGGAACTCTGGGAAACCGTAAAACGCGTATTCGTGAGCGGGATAAATATTTAAAGAAATAACGAATATTTCCTTTCTAACGATCCTCTTCCTTTTCATCCATCGATGTCGTTTTCGAGTTGGCGCGTGTAGAACGTCGTAAAAACTAATAGATTCGGTCGCAGGACTGCACGTGAATCAACGCGCTCGGACGATCGCGATAAATTTTCCTGGCGATCGGCGATTAGATTTCGAACGAAGTTGGTATACGCTTTCATCGACGAGTGCTTTTAACGTCGTATCATGACCGCGGGAGGCTTCGTAATCGAGCTGATTAATACTCGTCAAACATCGGCCACCCTTCGTGTGGATTATTACGAGTGTTACCGTTCGCACACTCGTTTGGGAGAGCCAGTGGGACTGGAGGGTGTTTCGAGTATAAAGTGAACTGGGTTTTGAGCCTTTGCACCTGCCCGAGCGATGCTTTTGGCGGATTAAATCAATCGAGGATTAATTCTTCGCACTCTGACAAGTATCCCATAGGATTGACCAGTTACCATGGCGGTATATTCTCGTGGAGGCAGTTTTTGGAGTCGTAAAGTTTTTGTTTCGGATAGGAATAAATTGCAGTAAATTCTCTGAACACGTTTCGGTGGAGATTTCTGAAGCGAGGAATTTTACTCCGAAAAGGAGAAGATTGTGAATGTGAATTGGAAGTTGGGTTTACAAACTGTGAAGTTTTTGAACGAGATTGGGCAAAAGGATCGTAAAGTAAATTACCGACAGATCTCTGTATCTTGAAAGGCGTTTAACGCGATTGATCAGGATGTCCAACGCATTTCATGATACAAAAAATTGAGCTAGAAATTCTGATCGATGATATCGAAACTTTTTCGAAACTTCTCGTAGTACGAAAGATTAAACGATTTATTATGGCAACAAAAGAAAAAAAAGGAGCGTATCTAATATATTACATACATTCTGAAAAAAGTTTTTGAATAAGTTCAGCCTTAACAACTTGGAATGTCATTAATCAACCCGTTAGACACGAAACAAACTGTACCGGGTATTCCCAGAAAAAAAAATAACTTATCATGTTGTCTGACCGATACTCGAGGCGACGACGGTGACTTGCCGCCAGTGAAACTCGAATATTAACCAGATGACTCACGATATTGTTAATTATGTTAATGGGCGGTGCACGATCGTAAATGACATTGCACGCTCGTTCGTTCGAGGAGAGACGCGAGGAAGGGAGAGAGAGAAGTTTCGCGGTAATTCGGCCTGATTCCATTGGAAAGCGCCATAAACCGCCATAAACCGACGACACGTGGGAAATTCCAAATGACATCGTTAGCGTGATGGGACACACTTATTCACGAGACGGCGGCAACTTTCTGAGCTTAAGTCCCTCTTTTATTATGTCTTTCTTTCCACTCCTTTTTTAGACACTTTTTTAAATGACGGAATTAGTCGTGGTATGAGCAGAAGCATTTTGCATCCTCTCTTTGTGCGAGCATGTTTAATCGTGTAATCAGACGAAGGAGATGCACTCGAGATAATTTTTCCATCTCGAGTTTTTATTATTTCAAATTTATTCAAGAATATTATCGCGTTTTGTTCAGAAAGAACGTTTATCGAATAACGTGGCAGGATAAAATCACGCGTATATTAATACCGGCGACGTTATTTGTTCGTACGAAATTTCCGATTACGAGAATATTATGTAGAAATATTCGTCTTGTACTTCACGTGTTCGTTTTAAGAATCACATGTGCTAACTTTGAAGATCGTTAATATCTCTGTAATCGTGTTTGTGTTTATCATAATTTAGATAATGGACAACGCACGATGATACAAGATACGTTTTGATTTCACCTTTGGTTAATTTCATAATTTCAACAATTTTTAGAAACGTTCCTCATCCTGTTGACTGTATAGTCGTGATCCTCGTATCGTCAAAAAGTTCCACCAATGCTTTCTGATTCTTCATATATCATTTTATTCGGACAAAGGCATACTATCTGTCAAAATATTTTCAGCTTTCTCAAAACCAGCAACAAATCCTGCAGCTTTTCAAAAAACCAATTCCAAGAATTCGAACAACGAACCTAACACTTCACGCTCCCCTCGGCCAGAAAATCCTTGAAGCGAACTTGTTCACCGATCGATCATAGTCACTTGACAATCTCAAACCAGTGGACCACGAATCGTGGACGAAGGAAACGCAAGAGCGCGATCGTTTGGTTCAGAGATTTTTCGCGATGGAGCCGCTTTCGAATCGCGATCCCTCGGCGCGATTAAATACCCGGCTTAACATTAGCCAACTTTAGATTCGTCTCGGAAATGAAAGTAACGCGGCGAGTTCTTCCCTGAATTTCGTGACGAAAAAGGATCACTTACGCGATGACTCCGTTAGAAAGTCGAGTGGACGTCGTGGTACTTTGATCTTTGCTGGCGCGATAAAAAATATTGGCCGATCGACGCGTTACCAGACACCTAGGGGATTAATTATTATTCGACTCGACTTCGGCTGGACTGGTCTCTACGGAGCGATTAACCAGCAGGATTTTTATTGCTGGTCGATTAGCATTCGAAAATGTTAAGCTGTCGTTACGACATAAAGTACCGTGACGTAAATTTCCGTGACTAAAACCGGCGAACCGTGCCTCGATAAAATAATAATTTTGTGGAAGCCACGCGACTATCGATAATTGGCAAACGTTCGCGTAATTAAGAAGCTCGACTGGATCTTGGATTTAGAGATCCGTGGATCGTTACAGAGGCTATCGTGGATGAAATTTCACCCCTTACGAATTTCCTGATCCCATATTATCGCCTCGTAATCGAATATTACAATTTAATTTTACTTGCAACCGTCGGGAATAATAATTCTTCGTTTAGTCGTGGAATAATAATAAAATAATCACTCTGACATTCTTCGTTCAACGCAGAATGGCGATAAAATATCGAACTGTATTTGTTAGAATTTATTGATCTTTAAAGCAAAAAGGAAAGATACCGAGAAAAGGTTCTGAGATGAAATTTCATCCATCGATGTGACTTTTCTTGATGATGGCTTTTATGGTAATCGCACTGGAGATTATTTTAGTGATAAATTACGAGCGATTGTACGTTTATGTAAGATTTAAAGGTACAGTAATATACAGAAAAAGGGTCTACAGTAAAGTGCTCGTTACAATAACTAAAGAATGAAATAAATCTGACAACGATTCCTATAGGAATACGAATTTCTTATAATCATCTGACCTACTGATCATTGAAAATTCTAACGAGAGATATCTCGTGATAGTACTTTATCTATTTTGATTCAGAGGTCTATCGATATACACAAGCCTACATACGCAACGTTATATAACTTGTTATTTATATGAGCTTCTAATCTCACACCATGCACGTTGGCTTCGTGTATCCTACTTCAAAGCTTTCACGAACGCTGTCCTTACCTTTCCTGTCGCTTGTCGACAAAGGATTAGTTCCATTTTCGATTCTCCATGGAACCTGTGATTCTCTGTAGAATATTCGGGCTATACCCTCGACAAGCGGTCTTCCTTGAAAATTTGCGACTGAGTATTGAAACCCTAAGCTGAATAGGGGTTGACGATTCATCTTTTGTTCTCGATAACATCCTTGAACTCGACCAGTGTTCCTTTAGCCTTTTGTATCGTAAAACGAGGTTTCGAAGAAAAAATTAGTTTATGAATTTTTAATTGGAATCTTGATTACGTCGTATTTATAAAAAAAAATATGGTTGAAGATTTTGGAGAGTCAGAAATGTTAACTGAGTTTTAACTTTTATTTTTTTAATTTAATTTAATTTAATTTATTTAATTTTATTTAATTTAATTGTATTTAATTTAATTTTAATTTTATTTAATTTAATTTTATTTGTTATCATTTTTATTGGAAATGTCAGAAAACGACGAATGTCGGAGTTTCGATCAAACACGAAGAAAGTAATAATTTAGAGTTGTGTAAAACAAAAGGTATATCGATAAGAGAGTTTCTGTCAGAGAAGAGAAATCTGTCAATCAATCTGTGTGAAAACTTCCTCGCAGTGTTCAGAACTTTTCTAATCGCTTATGGTAATCGTACTCGCGTTCGCTAATGGTAGAGCCTTGACAGAACGAGAGGTTTAGTAGCAAATAAAAAGGCAAGTACCATAATTGAACTCGTCGTCTTGTCTAGTTTCTTTGAATATTCCTATTACGACTACTAAGAGGTAACTCTAGGAGAGTAGCTATCATCACGTTCGCCAGCGGTTGAGGTTAGCAAAAAACTGAGGAGAACGTTTAATAAAGTTGCCATTCTGTTTGGCTTGCTCGTGTATCTATTCGAAACCAACGAACGGTGACAGAATATTGTACATTTCGATGTACACACAACAATTATCACCATACAGATTAGCTTTCTATAGATATAAAGAAAATGATCATGTCAATATTTTAAGAAAATATTCTAAACAAAGTTTATATAAACACAGTTCTATCGCAGATATAATAATTCACCGCTACAGGCGATAACATTCCCTAACTCTTTATGATCGCAATAACATTTTCTTCGAAATTCTAAAATTTTCAAACGCACAAATTCCTATATTTCCACGTTTCTGAATGTCCAAACTTTTGGCTACCAACGTTTTTAAATATCCAAACTCGTAAGCGCGCAAATTTCCGAAAGCCCAAACGTTTACATTCACAAAGTGTCCAATTTGAAAACGCTCAAATTTCTAAGTTTCCAAATTTTCCCGAGCTACACCAGATTTGTCAGCTTAATCCAATCAAAGGCACTGGTTTATGGAAATCTTTGCTACCCTAGGTGCAGGAGGGGCCAGTGTCCCCGGCGTCCTCCTCGCTGAGCAACCAGAATCAAAACGAGAGCGAGCAACAGGTGTTGCTGGCCACGATGCAGCCAGTGAGCGTCCTAGACCTGCACGAACCAGCGACGGTTCACTCTCTGCATCCAAAATACCATCATCACCACCACCGTCACCACCATCATCATCACCATCATCACCACCAACAGCAACAACATATCCAAACTGATCCGGACGACGTTCAGCAACGAGCGACGGACGACGCCGATGGCCGAGTGACGCCTGGCACCGACGCAGCGGCCGCCAACACGACGCTGAGCGTCGGTGAGCACAAGATGATCGACTTAATTTACAACGACGGTCAAAAAACCGTCATGTACACGCACGACAAGGAGATCATCTACGAGAACGAAGCGGATCGCGTTCAAGTGGTCGAGTATCCACCACCGCCACCATCACCGCCATCTCCATCGCCACCCTCGGCAGTCACAAGAGCTGGATTATTGCCACCCGCGTGTGTTACACCCAGATCTGGGTCAGCCACGACCGCGTTACATCTGCATCATTATCCTCAACTGCAGTTGCAACACGAGGATGATCTTCCACCCAGTGTTCGCCATGCTGTAAACGCAACGGTTCCAAATTGCGCGGCGGCCACTACTACGACTACCGTGTTGGTTCTGTCGGAATTGGTCGCTGCTGACCCTGCGGCTGGAGCTGCTGCTGCTCAACAACTCACTCTTACTGCCGCTGCCGCTGCTGCTTCCCTCCGTGCGGGGTAAGTGTTTAATGATTTTTGTTACTGACACCATTGCGGATCTTTATGTAAATAAATATCATAAAATTTGTTTTATGGATGCAATTTAAGAGATGAAACTTAGCGAGGCATTCATATCGCTCTAAACATTTTTTAACAATAGCATTTATGTTCTCGTGGGTACAGCCGAAAGAACGAAATTTAATTAGAGATTTCCTTAGTTGGTTAAATGTTATAACGGATACTATGCATAGGTCAGTTTATATATTTTTGACACATTATGTGCATACTATACGTTTGCATACTGCACCGCTAATATTTCCGTAAATGCATAAAAATTCGCAGCTCTTAGGTGGTGAAGGAGATTTTGCTTGTTAGGAAAAAAAATCGAAACCTTGCGTGTTTTCTGAGAAAATACAAAAATTAATATGATGTGGTGGAATATGGAAATGTAAGTACTTTCAAGTATTTTTAGTAAAGTGGAAATCACGTTCTATCGAAGAATTTGGATATATTCTTCGTCGATGAAGATTCACGCTGTCTCATTATGATAATCGATGACATTCGTTTTACATTTGTTTGTTATGTTGTATTGCGTCTGTTATATCAAAAAGCGTTGTCACATTATACAAATCTGTGCCAGATCGAAGTCGAAGGTTGCATTAAGTAAAATGTCATCGAATAAAGTTCATTTGAAAAATACGCAAGAAACCGCGAAAGCGTTGATCCATTTTAAATAACGTTACAGATATTGATTAACATTGGCGCGCGCGGTAATGTTGCAAAATCTTAAGAAACAAAAATTCCCCCGTCCGTTTAAAGTAACGAGCTTCGTCGTCGCAGAAAACGGAACGAATCGTACGTGTAGAATTTAACGAGATGGAAAAATGAAATTCCGCGGCGGAACGAGTCACGGCGTGGCGAGGAATCGCGTACGAGCATTTCGAGGCGGCTCTATATCGAGCAAGTAACGTATCGTTGCACGGTGTCGCGCCTTAATAAGCCGTAAAGTAGCGAGGAAAGTGTCTGCACGTGGACAGTAGCCTGTTCACCGGCATGGAAAAATCGAATAGCTCTGTTGTGTGCGCGCGAGAGAGCGTGAGCACGTTGAAACGGCGAACGTTATCGGCCTCGTGTATCAGCGTCGACAATTAACAATTATTGCGCACACCTACCCGCGAGCACGGTCGCGGATAAGTCACGTTGCTGCGTAGAATTTATTATTAGGACGCCGTGTTGCTCGCGCCCGCGTGCCTATACAGCGTCACGCAGACGCAGTGTGCCCTGCAAGGACGTTCGCCATTGCCGATCGGTCGTACTGCTTGTCAGTTTGGCCTTATTGCAATTATTTGATTCTATGAAAGTACTGGACAATTTTTCAGAAACGTTATATGAACATATCGTATGTGTTGCACGAAACATTTTGAAGTTTCATCGGCGACGAGCAAACTGCGAATTTTTATGCAAATTCACGTTTTGGAAAATTAATTAAAAATTAATTTAGAAAGGTAGAATCTCAGTGGAATGTTGTTTTACTTACCAAGTATTATAAAAAACATTGTATTTTGAATATCTCATATGTTTCCTCGTGTTATATGCGTGCGTTTTATGCAATTTTGCACATACGAATTTTCTATAAATGCGTACAAATTCGCAGTCTAGTAATGAGAATCTATAATGATAAAGTTTGAAACAGGATCTGAAAATATACATAAGAGGTACGAGATATTTAGTGTAAGTCGGTTTATCGAATGCAAGAAAGCAAAGACGCGACAGTTGCGTCAGTAGTATCAGACGTAATCAGACAATTAAAGCGGCGCTACATACGCTTCAGTAGTATTGTAGCCAGACAACTGAAGCGGCGGCGCACGTATGCTTCAACAGCAGGGAAACTTTAAAGTATCAAGGAATGGCATAGTGTATAGAAGTAGGGAAAACATAATTTATTTATTAGTTTGATAAGATACAACATGTACTAGGGTAATGGATACTTACAGGAGACCAGAACCATGATTTCAAAAGGCAGTAGTTTATCATAGTAATATGAACAGTACAATTTTTAAAAAATTTCAAATGTACTATTTATTGGATTGTACAATAAATTCCTGCTGTTTTTGATATTCATTATATATAAATAGAGGAAGCAGAGGAAATACATGTTACAACTTAACGAATGAAAGAAAATATCGTTCATTCTTCATTCTAAAAAAGCATCGTTCGTTATGTTTCTTTCTTGGTCTTATCAATTTATTCGCTTTATTTTTATGATAATAAATTTTCTATTTTTAATTATAATTAAATTTTTATATTTATACTAATAAGTTATTTGTTCGACTATCGAATAAGCTACTAAACACGAGAAATTATAAATTATCGCTATCGGTTCATCGATCGTTGGTTAATTATTATCATACTATTCTGTCGATAGACAGAAAACGTCGTTTATTTTCGCTTGACATATTTCTAACGAGCAACGTATTCGAAGAGAAAATTGCCCACCAATTTCCACTATGCTGCACCTGAATCATACGGTACACGCGCGAGAACGTCGAATAAATAATCCACGCGCCGCTTACTCCACGGGTACCACTCCGTGCGCGAATTATTCCGAAGGATCCGTCGAACTCAAAATGCAATTAAGATCTCGATCAACTAATTTGTAACGTTTCCCTATCGCGCTCGTATCTCCATATATTCTCGTGCGAGCAAAACACCACTAAACGGAGGAACAATGTTTCTGCCTAGTATATTTAGAAATGACGTTCTTCCGCGCTATGTCGAAGGCGCGCGCGCGCGCGCGTTAAACTGCGCGCCTGACCAGCCACCCGTGACACAATGAATAATCCGAAAAAAAGAAAAAAGAAAGAAAAGAAAAAACAACACGAAAAAGAAACGAACAGAAGGAAGGAGAAAATGCAGTGTAAAAATTACTACAACGGGAGAACCTGGAGTCGAATATTTCTAGAATTTAAGTGGCCAACGATGTATTTATGGGCGAAGAAAATAAAAAGCTGCCTTTTTAGCGGAGGAATGTTAGCGTGAATTTTATGGTAGATATAGTGGTGAGCGCCGCGGTCGCTAGTGTAATTTATTTTTGCTTTTAAGACTTTATCAGATTGCGGATAAAGCTAAAATCAGTAGTCCTCGCTTTGCTGTGATTGAAAAGGAAGGCTACTGACCAGTAGCTTTCGATTTGAGGAATTCGGTGCGCCATAATTCCATAATTTATTTCCCTTTCCTGAAATCTAGAAAAATTATAAATTGGAAATCTACGGCCTTCGGATCGATGGACGCTATCGTAATTAAATATCAAAATTAACGAAGATAACGTTCTTTATCTATATGAGAGATCTTCATTCGCCGTTCCAATTTTTCGGTTCACATTGTAACGCGCATTTAGAAACGATCTGTATGCGGTACACGCATACATACCACGAAATATCGCGAACAAATAATCATTAAACGCACCGGTCGCCACACACCTTGCTCTTTTGCAACAAATAAAAATCAACTGCAATTAATCGGTCGTAAGATATGCACGTGGAGACCTTGGGAGCCTCGAAAACAACCGTGTGTCTCTTTCTCTTCCCGCCTTTCTCTCGTCTCCATGTGTTTGCTTCTCTATCTACGCCTATCCGTCTGTTTCTCTTCGCTTTTTATTCCTCGCTCTCTCGCTTATTATAAATATTTTCAATATTTCCGAAACCAAATTCCGCGGAATCCTTTCTTCTCTGTTCACCATTCGGTAACAAGCGACGAGGGACCATCGGCGACAATTCTGTCGCTTTCACGTCATAAAAATTTAAGGAAAGGAAAAACTTGTTGGGAATGTTTCGAGGGAAAAGGGGCAAACTGTCTGTTCGAAAGATCGCTTCTGCCTCAAGGCAAAGTGGTTTTGCTAGCTTGAACACACGAGGGGAGAAATGATTCTTTCGACGGAGGAAAAGATTCTTTGGAATCGTTTCATTTATTTTACATTATCAAATTTCTCTCTTTTTATTTGACCTTAGATATTTCCAAAATTTAGCAAACTTCGTAGATTTATCAGCTATTTCAGTTTTTTTAACAGACCGAAAGAAATTGATCTCTAAAAAGATTTAAAAAATCTTCTTGCCAACTACATACAATAATTAAGATACTCTTCTAACCATCGAACACACTGTCCGAAAATTGCAAACAAAATTTATTATTATTTACTTTTATCTACTATCGCTTATTGTTATTTACTTGCATCTTCCTCCGGTGGTCCTCATACGTGAAAAAATATACTTCCTCCGGATCTTCGTAAAGAACGATCAACCCGGGATCGATGAGAAGGCGATAATCAGATTAAAATGGGTGAAAAAGGCTGGCGACCGATGTGGAAGCTATTACAGATCAGATTTTTCCCAGTATTTCTCCGTAAGCTACTTATATCGGAGCTTAAACGCTCGCATATACGAAATCCGAGCCGAACTCTCGATTCGTCGCGGCTGAATCCTATCGATAATCCGGCAGGCCGCGTCAAGGGAAATAACTGGACGAGCGGAACAACGGAGATGTTAATTCGACCTCGAAGCACGCGGCGCCATCGAGTTTGCCCGGCCACCGTTTATCGCCATTTTGTCCTTCTTTGTTGTCGCGAGACGAAAGCGCCGCGGGAAGCTTTGATGCGTTGCGTTTGATTAAAATTCGTCCGCCTTTGTTTATCGAGCTTAATCGCCGTGTCACGGCATATTGAATATTAATGCATTCAATTTCGCGAGGCTTGCATATTTATGAACCCGTGGATCGAAGTCATTGACTCTCGGAGTAAGCGTTTCGAAACGACGGTCAAGGTGTATCGAATATTTGATTAATATTATTCCGGGGAAAGTAATAGATTTGGCGAATTTCTCTTCGCCATTCTTCGCTCATTTTATTTGGGTCACTTTGTTCCTTTAACTTTCTTATCGTTATTTAAAATCATTAATGAGACAATTGTTTTACACTTTGACGCGAATTTCTCGGTTTCTTTAACAATTGAATTAATATTATTCTCGACAAAGATATAGACGTTTCGTGAACTATATTTAAGAGTTTTATCGCCGTTTAATTCGAATTTCTCGGCTATTTCAAGATTATTCTCTGCATAGTTTAGCGTCGATTGGTACTGTAAGCATTAACATTTTGAACTCACGACAGAAAATATATCGTCTACTTTACTCGGATATTTGCTTCGTCCGATAAAACTTATTAAGAACGAAGTGTAATGATCGATAGTTGGAATTGGACTTCTCTGACTTTTCTCGTTATATTACAGTAACCTGTAATGAATTATATTACAGAAACCAGAAATGAATTATTATTCGGTGTAACTTCTACTGGATAAAAATTACATAAATACTTCGTTCGTTTCTTTATCAACGGTTTGACTCCGCAAATAAAATATTTATTATCGTTTCGCTCTCGATATAAAATTAACCCGACTGCGTTTACGTGAATTTCGTTTAATCGACAAAACGAAGCGAAATTGCCGGTGATTTTTATTTTTCGCGTTTCTCAGACATTTTATTATCGAAGAATTACGTGGACCAAGCGCCTGTCGCGACTTCCTTAGAGGTTTGATACATTCGTAGTGCGGCAAGGAGTGGTCGAACGTTGAGAAATACGAAACTAAATTGCGATACGCGGCATAAAATTAAAATACGAGACGAAGAGCGCGAAGCTCGGGACCGGCCGCGATGAAATTTGCATATATTTCGCGCGATTCCTTCAACGAAATTACGGTGCGCTGGTTAACGTTCCTGACGAGCGTCTCTCACGCACGAAAAGAAAAAGAAGAAACTGCTTTTTTCGTAGAAAACATTCTTTGTCCGCTCGATCGAACCGAAAGTTTCGCAACAAGGCGACGAATCGTTTCCTTTTTCTTTTCGTCAGTCCATTCGTTGCGATTTTAACGCGAAGGCACTCGCGAAATCTCGCTGTCGGCACATTCCTTTTCCAATCAGCCAAATTATAGCCGATCCGTGGTCTGTAATTAAATTAACGTGAAAGTTCACCGCCGCTGTCGAGCTATTTCTATGAGTTAATTGTACCTCTCTCCCTCTCGCTGGATATCTAAATAAGAAAGGAATGCGTTTGAACGCATTTTTAAACAAACACGTGACAAGCTAAGAAAATATTCGAAAACTACTACGTTGCTACGTATGGAATCTTCTTCGGGATTTGCATCTTGCTACTTTCGCTTATTGAATTCGCCTTATTAATTCGATTATCGACTGCGCTAAAAGAAAGAAGAAATTTCATATACGCGAATAAAAATATAAGTTCCATGCGCGACATGCTGAAGCTTTTAAAGACATCGAAATCGCCATGTCGATCGTCACGAACGATAAAAATGTTTGTGCGATTTTCTCGTATGAGATTAAACTGGGATTAAATTTGGACAATTTAAGATGGCAAGGTTGTTGAAATCTCTAGAAACGCGCGATAGAAAATTACAAAGAAGATCGGAAAGCATTTGATATCCATTCAAAATGGAGCGTAAATCGCGACAGAGCAAACGACACGTAAAGTTAATTTATCCAAACGACGATTAGCTAACGCAATGTAAAAGACAAGAGTCGAATATCCAGTAATGAACCTTCATTCGCTCTAATAAGGATTCAAGATCGTTGAACCCGCGTTAACGTCGATCCCGAGGAACAACAAAGAACACTGTAACGCAGCAGCCTAGCGGGGGACCAGAAAATGGCCTCCGTTTAATAAATCCGCCACGATGGAAGCGCGATCTGACCGAAGAAAAACGGGACCGCTCGAAGGGGAGCGCTCGTAATCTATGCTAATGCGGCGAAGGTGGGTGCACAGGGCCTGTAATAATAGTGTTTTCGAGGATGTGACGTCACACGGGAACAATACAGGCACGAGCCGTGCCGTGTACACGCTTTCGGCGGATTATTTATTTGACAGACCTCCCCGCGGGCCGTGTCTGCGTTTACGACCAGCTCGCAAACGTTTCGACCCGAGATTCGCAACGCGCACTTCTCCTTTTCCTTCGCCAGATGCTAATGCGATGCCTGCATGCAACGTATAATAGATTATATATTTTCTTCCTAGAATAAACTATAAATAAATATATTCGCAGTGACTCACCAAAGTATTCGAACGCTTATGGTTGGAAGACATCGACGTCGTATAGTTTGTGCACGTTATAGATAGAATATTTCGAAATTTTATGAATATCTTCGATCAAGAAGATACCAAGAAGGTAGAAGAAATATCCAAATTCGGTAATAGATATAACATAAGAGTTAGCAACCACCAAAATTCACTAGCTGCTCAATTACTTACTTTAGATTTAAGCACTAGATTCAACTAGAATCAAACACACGATAAACGCTTATTAAGCACGACATAATACCACGCAATTTACTTATAATTCTTAATGAGAATTGATTGTAAAATTCATCCAAATAAGAGAAGAAAATGAATATCTTAAGAAGAGGCGAGTTTCGTAATTCTATGTATCGGTCAAATTTGAAGACGATGTATGAGGACGTACGTAGAAGGTACAAGATATTAGGCACGAACGTACATTTCGAGAAAAATTAGTACAGCGAAATTGGAAGTGATCGATAATGTGTAATATCTCAATTCGTAACCAATTTACGTCGTATTTAATCTGAAACGCGCCTAATCTGAAACTTCTTTAAATTTAGTTGAGAAAAAAGAACAGAATATTTTATAAAGTATCAGGTTGTCCGAAAAGTGTCTTTCTTTTACAGACACGTCTTTTACAACGACGCATCTTTATACAAATATGAAACGTAATCTGTCGAACGCTGTGATCTTTATTTTGATAGAAGAAAATGGATCATACGTAATTCGATAAAATGATATAAAACGGAAAATGTGCATCCATTATTTCCGTATAAAACGAAATAAACTTTTCGGACGACCTAATGCATGGAAAAGGGAAATTTATTCGCAAACTATTCATCGTAACGATTTCTTCTATCAAAGGCGAGTTCGGTATACCATTCAAAGATATTAAGAAATCTGTTAGGTAGAGAAATTATTCGAGAAACGAAATGAGAGATGGAGTGGCATAAATTCTACAAGATCACATGAAACAGCAAAGCGATACTCGAATCTCGCCTCCGAACCAACATACAATAGAAACGACCAAGTCGAGCTGTTCAGACTGCTAATTGAACGCACAAGCGTAACGCACGAATTTCTGTTATTACGTTACTATTACAAGTTTCTATTACATTACCAGTCACGGTACAACGCATGATTCTGAAACGCACGAAATTATAGGAACCACGCAGCACATTCAAAAAACCCCCAAGAACCTCACGCAAGCATTCAACTCGAAACAAAAGTAGAGAAAGCCTTTGGAAATTTATCAAACAGACAGACACACAGTGGAAGATCCTAGATGAGATACAAGCGAAAACCTGCGCCAATGATCGTATTGTCGATGCGACGCGCCTATTCAAAAAATAGGAGAAGAAGAAAATTTGTAATCGGTACAACAACGACGAAAAGAAAAACACAAACGTTTCAGAAAATTTCGCAAGAAGATCCGCTCAACGACGATCACCAAATTGCAATCGAACGAACGAACGAAATGTCGGGGCTTCTCCTCGCTCGCTTGCAGCTCGAATTTTCGACTTTAACCAGGGGCCGCGTTTCGTATGCGCGGCAAATTGCCGTAATGACGGTGCATCATGGTAAAAAGTTTCGCGTTCGCGGAAAGCAGAATGTAAACCGGACATATCCCTCGCTCTGTCCTCGTCTCGTTGTCCTCGCGGATCGCCGCACCCGCTTCTTGCGCCGCTCGGAGGCGCCTTTGATCCGTCGTGTTTTCAGCGTTCACCGCCTCCCCGCGGGTATACATATATGCGCGGTTCCCGAGTTTTTGCGTCTTCCGGGGACGCGAGCCCCTGTCTCTCGAACAATGTCCAGAAGAAACGATTATGTCGCGGTTGGTTCATCGATCGATGAAAGTCTGACGAGCTGACTCGATTCTCCGATGAAAGGGGTCGCTTCGATTGGATCGAACGGTGATTAAAAATGAAACGCCGGCTGATTTTTGATACAAGCTCCGTTCAATCTCGGTCGATTTGGGAAAGAAAGGCGCGAGTTTCGCGACTTTTCGGAAAAATATTCGTATTCTAGAGTTGGAGAGTAATTTAAGCCGAGCGTCTGCGTTGTTTTTTTGTGAATTTGCAACTAATTGGGTTTTGCAGAGACAGGGTTGCTTGGAACAGGGACGAACCCTCTATTTTGGAAGGGAGGTAGTCACTTGAATTGCACCGAAGAACGATCAAATGCAAAGGAAGACCGACTTGTGGAAGAAGTTTCATCTAAATTTGTTTACTTGCGACATGATCGAAAATGGTCGGATTGGACTACTCGAAGAAAAGGGCGTATTTCGTGATTTCTAAGACAACGAATAGAGATCTATGGTTGAAGGATACTTGATAACATCTCTGAATAAGAAAGAAAAAGGGCGAATTTTTGTACGGTTTTCAAGAGGAATATAAAGTTCGAAAGTTTGAATATACTTTAAGAAGAGAAAGAGTAAAGTAAAGTAAAGTTTTCTAGTAAACGATAAAAACGATTACTAAAGCGTTATCCTACATGAAAATAAATTACAGTAATTACTCGTGGGTAAATATAGGTAAATGGTAATTACGTTTCGGCCATACGTGGTACTTAAAAGCCGCAACAACCGGTGCAACGATCTCCATCTTTCGCAATCGATAACATATGTAAATCAAATTAACATCCCCGCGTGCAATAAGTTAATATCCTTTCCTCGTAGAAATTATATCCTTATCCTTTACGGTCTTCAGCGTGTCGACCTATCAGAGTATCACAGAGGAAGTCACTTTGCCGGTGAAACTTACTTTCTCAAATTCCAACGATGACCATCAATTAACGACGATGATCATTTATAACTTCGCGACTTCCAGACAATTTTAAACCGACCAACAAATAGCTAGAAACATATCTGTTAGATCGTTCGACGTATTTGCCTCGTGGCCACGAGACTGACAAGATTACAAAGTGCAATGATATTTTTTTTTCTCGTCTTTCAAAATACTTTCCTGTATGGAATTTAATTCTTCTATCTCTAACTTATAAAAATCTTCCGTGATTTGGAATTTGCTGGAAATTTTCGTACAGGAATATCAAAAACTATCTTCGGATCTTAGAGGACCGCTACGTCTTTACATCTATAGCTTGCTGATAAACAAAGGAAAAATAAGTGAGAACAGGTGCATACTTATCGCCAATAAATATTCAGACATCGTCGTCACCGTAACTATCTCGTTTTTGTAAAATGTATAAAACACATAATTACCATATTTCCATCATTCTGTCAATTGTCTATAAATGTTCATCATTAAAGATCGATATTAATTAGTAAACTATGCAGACAGGTAAAAAATTCTACGAGAACCTCGTCGAGATTTAGAGCAAAAACGACAGATCTCATAATACGACTTAATACCATGGAGCAGAAAATATGAAACGAGACGCCAGCACTTTTTCCGAAAAAACTTTGATCAGACACTTTTTTACACGTGCACAAACCGTCGGTTATTACGATCACCGGAGCGTAACGATCTATCGGTTCATAACACGCACTAAAATTAGAAATAAGATTTCCCAATATCCCTCGCGCCCCTTCCGCCACTTTTTCTCTCCCCGTTGGCTGGCGATCCGGTCGCTACCGTATCGTAATCATTCAGCAATGGAAATCGGCTGACGCAAAGACAAATTCTGTTCGCGCCGCTGACTGATTACGATACGCGAGATAACAGGCCAGGCCTGCGTTCCACGTGTCGACATATCTCCTCGCGGTCGAACACGCAGCTCGTGAACTTCTTTTCGCCTGTTTTTCCGTATCTAGATCTCACCTAGATCCGCCAGCTGTCATTTGAATTCAATTTTGTTTACAGAGGCGCGATCTTTTATTGGTTCGCGAGACACGATTTCTATGTGAGATGGAAGCGTAGAAAGTAGAAAATAGTAATGATCGAGAATTATTTATGGAATTCTAGACAGATACTTTAATTAATAGTGTAGATATCATAATCGCGGACTGCGATTTAAATTTATCTTGGAATTTTCTATTGCTTATATCATTGTCTTGTGATGAACGAGCTTCTGGAACTAACTTATGTGTTTCTTAAGCGTTGAATATTAATCGTGCACTTATGCAATGGAACTCGCAAATTAATAAAAAGTGAAGTCGATCAATCTAGCTCCTGAAAGACCCGTATAATAAAATCAATCATCTTCGTATATACCGTTCTATCTGCGTTTCAGCTCGACTTAGCAGTAACAGCTTTTTAAGACATCGCATTAGCTTATAGAATACATTATATTTTCATGGCTAATAAAAATACAATACGGTAGAACTCGATTTATTTCAACTCCGTTCATCCGAACTCGCGTCATCGCAATATCCGATTTAACGAATGTATCTCCCTGAACTCCGATTAACCGACTCCAGGCTAAGGCACAGAAAAGGTAAACACAAAAAGAACCACTTCTTATCTCTCATACGTTAAACTTGACAAATTAAACTTAAAATATCCACCAAACTAATGGTTTCTCGACGGAAACATATTAATATCTTTTTGCAGGGAAAAAGTATATCATTCTGTTTAAAAAAATGAAGTTGCCGTTAAAATCTGCTCCACTGTACTCGACCGGTAAAAAGATAATCTGCATCGTATGATGTCTTCTTCCCAGCGAAACAGCTTTTGTTGAAACATCTCTTTCATAGTTACAGATTACAGATTATAGAAATATTTCGAGTTTCCCAGATAAAGGAAACACTATATATATATATATATATATATATATATATATATATATATATATATATATATATAACACAAAAAGAGGATCATCCCTCCATCAGTTTCACGGTGCAGACACGTTCCAACCTCGTACGTAGTCCTCTGATAGCAGAGCTGGCAGTTCACCAGGAACGATCGGCGTCCAGCTGGCGATTTCCCAAACGATTTTAATTGTACTTGAAATGGATGCACGTAGCTCGTCCCCGGCGGCCAAAGAACTCCAATTAGTCGTCGTGGTGGTGTCCTTATGTTGCCTTAGGCCGGTAAGAACTAATGCCGAAATAAGGGAAGGGAAAGAAGTGGCGCGGTCGGCGAGCGTGCGTGCGTGCACGCGGCGCGTGCAAGAAAAATCTCACTCGGCAGAGAGACGTGCCTGCGAACCTGGAGATCGGACATGCCTGAACGTATTACTCATACCCGAGCGTAGGGCCGCAGTCCCGGCATCCTCTCGCGAGCAACGCGCTCTCCAGATCGATACCGGTCCTCGATGAACTCTGCAAGCTGAATTGCGATGCGTTTCTTGCGACTTTACCCTGGACACGGTGGAAATCTCGATCCGCGAATCGTGCACGTGGGAAAAATTTGGGTTTCATGGGTGGAAAGTGGCAGTGGAAGTTGGTAAAATTCGTAGGCTCGATTTATACGCAGATTCTAAGATACGTAGACTTGAAACGTATACGATTATGTTGGGAGATTAAAGATTAAAAATTGATTGTCGTTCAGATTAAAGTATCGAGGTGAGAGATGATTTGCAGGTTGAAAACGGGCGAGTTTTAGAGAAATATTTTTGACAAGATTTTTAGCATTTTTCTGCCATTTCCTTCGAAATTTAACGTGTCGAGATAATTGATAATTAGTAATAGTTGAGGAGAAGATGGATTTTAGAAACACCTTGATATCTGGAAATTTTGGGAATTATTGGACGACCTTTTTTTAAAAGATCGCTGTGTAAGTTTCTTCAGTGTTTAAAGTATCGAGATGACCGAAGATCAGCAGTGGTTTAGTTGAGAAGGGGTGGGTTTTAGAGAAGCATTGATATTTGCAAAATTGTGGAATTATTGGACGACTTTTTAAAAGATTGTAATATGAAGTTTTTTCATATTCCTGTAATTTTCGTCACGTAAGACATAATTAACAGTAGCCGAACGTGGAAAAAGGAAACGTTGAAATTTGTAGGTTTTCAGAATTATTGAGCAATTTATAGCGTTTAAAATTCCGGTTTGACTAGAAAGAAATATCGATAGAAATTTATAGCATAGTTTTGCAGGAAAGTTGAAAGCGTTATCTGATAATTGTCGTTAACTTAACAGCACAAGCTTCTATAACTTTTTCGAGTTATAGTCTGGAGGATTGGTTTACCAAGAAATAGTCCTTGTCATTTTGTTTTCCATACCGGTTGCAAAAGAATTGATTGATCGAGTAGATTCCGTCGATTACACGCAACAATATGTATCGATTAAGCGCGTTGATTTCATTCGCTGGCAACGCCCTGCGCACTGGCGTTTAGCGTGATTAAACTGAATCTGTAAAAGCATCTATCATAAGCTACTACTACGCTTATTAAACGGAGCGTAGATTCAACAGATAGGATCGAGCCAATAACACCTATAAAACCGAGAGTCAGCGGCATTTTAAAGTAATGTTCCGCGGCGTGTATAAACGCGGACAAAAAAAGTGATAGTTCAAACATCAATCAATGAAACTGTATCTGCAAGCTATCGTTGCAACAGAAAGTATTCTCGATCGAACGCTTAAAAAATAATAACCTAGAAATAATAAATAGAAAAATATCATAGGATGGCCTTGTGGCTCGACTTGGATGAAAAATCAGATAGAACCGTTCGAAAGTCGTAGCACGAACTATTAATAATCGTAAGTGGACCAAGTATACGACAGGAAATTTTTCTGTTAGCTTCCGTTACGATTCTATGTACGAGAGCTTCCCACTCGTTACCAAAACGGTACTCGCACACATTTTCCACACGTTTTGCATAGCAACGACATAGTACACCTCCGCATTTTCGGTTCGCGTGAAAAACAAACGGGCTTTATCTCCTCGTTACGTGATCTCGCAGCGCGTAGGTGAGGAAGTGATCTACAAAGTGCGATCATAAGGAAAAGAAACATATGGAGTAGGTGCCTTTTACAGTATACGTCGATTCAGTGACGGATTTATCGAGGTTGATTATCGCTTCGAACAGAAGTTTGCCAGATCTATACGCGATATATATTCTTTAGAGGAAACACGTTGGTATGTTGGAAATATCGAGGTAGAAATGTTCAAGCAGTATAATCATTGGAAATACAAATGCACAATGTAATAGTTACGACGATTTGTAAATCAATGAATATTTCTAGATAATATTGCCAGATCGATACGATGTTTCCTACGTATATATCGTTGTCCAGCCAATGTCTCTCTAGACGATTCTCTAAATTCCACGTTTCCTTTTCCATACCACCTCAACGTTCACCGAATAGAATTAACACAAGAACAATTTTCATTACATTCGCTGCGTACTGCATTTCGAGACTGTGAAAGCCCTACAATCTTCGCACGCGTTTTGTTTTACCCTTAATCTGCCCTTTTTTACCCTTAAATCTGCGACGAAATAAGAATCTACGGTCTACATCGAAGGAAAGTCAGCACCGTTCAACGACGACGACACATTCGAAAGAAAAAGGTTCGATCTGGCGTTTGACGTGCACGCACGATCAACGAGGACGAGGAGCGGAGGACGGTAACGGAGGTGAGGAAGAGAAAAGGACGACGAAGATGAGGAGGAAGGGCAAAGATGGCCGCCATCGTGGCGCTGGTACGGGGAAAAGCGTCGGACCTCCGCGTCGTTCGTCTCTCCTGTTAATTCCCACCGGCGTGTCCTTCGTTTCTGCCCTCCCCTCTTTCGCTCGCTGCATCTTCCCTTCCTCTCCCTTCCTTGTCCTCTTTTCGAAACACGCGTTCGTCACCGTACCGAGTTCCCTCGATGTGCTTCCCTCGCGCATAAAAGCCTCCCCCCATGGCGTGTTTCGATCGCCATCATGCCACGTGATCGGGGAGCATTCGGTGTTTTATGCGATCGGCTACCCAGAAAACCGGCGCAAAATCGTCGATCTGTACGTTTATCGAATTACGATGCTCGCCTCGCCTTCCACTCACCACCGATTTCTTCCTTTGTCTTTCGTCTCATCGGCCACTTCGCCATCCTCATCCTTCGTTTTCCCTCTTTCTTCCTCCTTAACGGAACTCTTGTTCCGCCTCTCTGTTCTGTCGCCTCGCTTCTGCGAATGTCTCTGGCGTTCCATGGATTCGATCTGTCCCACGTGGTTCTTCTGTTTCGGGCTTAAAGCTAGTACGAGGAGTAAAAGGAAAAGGTTGACCGAACAGGAGACCAACTGATCGGAATGGTCGAAAAAGATCGATTACGGCGGGATAGGGGGACAGTCGTGGGGAAGGGACCTGGTTTCGAACGAATTCTCTCCTCTCTCTCTCTCTCCCTCTCTCTCTCTCTCTCTTGGCCTCCGCAGGGCCGTCGGGAAATTACGTGGGGAGATCGAGGGTTCTTTAACGAGACTCTCATTATCAGAACTTCTTTTGTCTCGAGATATCTTTTCCACCCTTTTCTCTCCCCCTCGTTCGCTTTGTGCGCTTCACGGGAAACACGGCGTTCAACGTGCACGCTGCCCCCGAGGAACGATTAATTCGCGCGATCGTAATTTCGGCGTTGGATCCGTGATCGGTATCGAAGTATCGAATCCAAAGGTGTTACATTTCGTAAAAGAGCGTTAAACAGCATCGTAAATGCGCTCGATGAGACCAGAGCCTTTCCTTCGATTTATTTTTATATAATTCGCGCGTGGATTACTTGTAAAATTAAAGATCGAACATTTGTAAAATTAAAGGAGACATTAAAGGATTTCAGGAAATTAAATAAATTGTGACGTGGCGATCGTTGTTTTAATTTCGAATGTAGGGTTGTTGTTGCGGTTGTAGAGCGCGATTGCATTATGCGGATGCAACGCGCCTTTACATCGTAGAGCTGCAAGCACGATAGCAAGGTACAGTGATTACCATGTACATTGTCATTGTGTCAGGTACGCAACATGTATTTACAATATACAGTCGCATTGTACAGTTGCGTTTGAGATCACGATCTGTGTGTAACTGTTGGCTATTCCATCGTGCAAACGTTGCTTCGCGTTACGGTACAATATCGCGGTATTAAAATCACAGGTAAAAACGGTAGGAAAGAAACGAGACAAAATTTAACCTGTTCGGAAAACGAATTTGCGGTGTCCGTCAAGAAATTAGGAAACATAATCTCGTCGCGTTGAGAACGATCGAAGACACCATACTGTTCTTAGTCAGGAACATGTAAACTTGAAACGATGAAAGAAATCGAAGCTTAAGGTGAGAAAATCGCACTTTCACAATCATTCATCGATAGCAGAAAAACCGTGTCGTAATCGCAGCGAACGAACAAGATACTCTTCATCGTAACCATTCACACGTTAGCAGAAATACCTTCAACGATACGTAATTCTGCTTACCCATCTATTTTCTCGTGTTTGCCGCGAAAAAATAAAACGAACACGTATACAACCGTAAGATCAACGCCGAACGCTCAAACGATTCTTCTACACCAGTTTCCAATTACGTGGATATGTAACGCATGGATTTGTATTTAAAAACACGTAACTCCACGCATTCATTTATTTTTCTATGTCGATCACGAAAAAGCAAAATCAACGTATTACAACCGTGAAAGCGAAATTGTACCCTAAAACCATCCTACTCCATTGGCTTGAAACTATTTCTATGCAGTTGAAACGTGTAATACAAATAAACTTTCCTAATGTTTCTGGCAGTTCGTTTGTTTTATACCTGTCACGAAGAAAATACAATCGACGTGTTACAACCATACGAACAACCACTAAACCGCAGAAAATTCCACTACGCTGAATGGAAACTATGCGAAACTATGCGTCCTCTTATTGTTCCACATTCGTCGCGAAAAATACAATCGGAGAGATAACGTTCTGGATAAAGGTAACGACCAAACCGCAAAGAAATTATGCTGCACCGATCTGCAACTATCCGGATGTGTAATGCACATAAATTCGCGAAATCTCGATGGCGTGGAGGGGGGCAGTTGGCCTGAGGCGGGTCGGCCAGCCACGATTTATCTAGGAACGCGATCGAGCTACGTTTTTGCTGACTACGAAAAGCCCTGGAAACGTACGAGCTACGCCCCGCCATCGGATACGCGTAATAACACCCTTTAACGCGGCTCTCGCTAGAAATAATGTTGCAACCACGGGAGGAACGCGCGACTCTGCAGGAGATATGTACCGTCCCTGGTCAGACAGGGAATAAGTGATTTCACGGCGTTCGAGGAACTGGTGGAAGGGAATTAAAGGGTCGAACACACGGATGAAGGGTTGTCCCGTGTCTTTTTCTCGTTCCTTTTTCCTCTTCCTCTTCGTTCTATTGCTCCAGGAACGTTACAATTTGGACGATTGCCGGGCGATCTGCGATCCAATGGTTTCCTCGAAACGAAATGATAATCGAAGAGAAGGACGCAATTTTCCCGGGCAGAACGTTTGGGAGCAATATCCGCGAAAAGTATAACTCGATTTTTCTTTTCGTCGTTCTCAAGTGTTGGTGGTTTTTTGATGCTACGTAGTAATTTATAATGCGCTGTGCGTGGTGCCTAATTATGGGACTGATACAGTGACTTCGATTTTACGACTTCCTGCGTGTATAAGGTACATATTAGCGGGAATATTTATGAGATAAACTGGATGGCGAGGAAGAAACGACAGCGGAATGCGACGCGCAGTCGTGCGATTGTCTGTGAGAAGCTTCGAGTATATTACCATCTGACTATTTGGAAAATCCCATTCAAGATGATCGAGTAAGTTGTCGAAACATAAATTTGTAGAACTGGCAGCTTCGTTCCTGATAAAATATAAATCCAAAATATCTTACGTTTAAATTTCTAAAAAGATATATTCGTAAAGAAACTATTACACGCGTTATCGATATAATTTATGTAATCGTAACTGTCTAAGATTCGAGATAACCGTAATAATTTGTACGCCAGATAAATCTAACTATTCCGCTAGTTCATCAAAGATTCGCGTCCTGTTCAGCTTGCACGCAGGGTATGCGGTTCTCCAGCGCGCCTCGCACTTCATTGATTAAACGAAGGCAACAGGAGCAAGAAAACCGGAGGAAGAGACGAGATTTAAAGCCCTTAAGTGCTCAGGCCGTGAATCACTCGACTCGGTCCAGTATTCTCCGATTTATTGGTCGCGCATAACGCGATGATCAATTCAAATTGTCGCGCGCGAAGGTTTACTACCGTCGTGCTTGCATTGGTCAACCCTTGGCTGATCATGCGAGTCGAGAAAAAGAGAAGCGGACAAATGTAAAAAGAAATAAAGCTACGAGAGAGTAGAACGATAACGCTCGTTCTAATCCATTCGAGCAATTTAATCGTTTTAATAGCAGAAACCGTTATACGATTAACGCCGCGTATCAGCCGTCGTAAACGCAAATTTTCCATCGACAGAACGCTTCATTAATAAGACGACGCGTTTCCCGCGAAGATAACACGAATCTCGAATTTTTTTCAATTATATTACTGCTTAATAGCGAGCTTGGATATTAGAGCGACCGAAGAAGATGATAAGATTTCGCGAGAAAGATAAGAAATATTAGAAGCCACGTACAGTTAATCTTGAGTGACGTTTCTGTCGATGTTTAAATAGCCGCGATTCTGGAATCGTTCGACGGTATCTCGCGGAATCACGCGAATTTCTCGGTAAATTATTACTGGCCGATTAATCGTACGGCATTGCGTGCGTCACTTCCGCCGGTTGAAAGCACGATATCGCGGCGCGCGAATTTCTTTTCGGGCTTGTTGGAATTAGAGGCCGATCAAAAGGAGAATTTTTGCACGGTCGCCACCAGTTGATTTGTAATTGCACCGTTTATCGATAGTCCAGGGAGAAACCACCTTAGAGAAACTCATTTAAATTCCGACGGATCGACCCGGTTGATAGAACGTAACAGCGTTTCGTCATCGGTATCACACACTCCGAGAGATAATGTTCTCAATGTGTACAAGATTATGTTTGGAGAGAGATGTGACACTTGAATGACTGCCGGAAAAGAAAGTTTCAGGTCGGAGATTGACTTCGCAGTTAACTTTAATTGGGACTTTTGCTATCCGAGTGTTGAAATTCAAATATGGGTTCGAACATTCAAATTCAAATACTCCGCTTGAAACACTACAGTTGCTAGGATCGACTTGAAATTCGAATATATAGGTTCACATAGTTCAATTGAAATATAATTGTAGGTAGGTTCAATGTGAAATTCAAATACGCATTCAAGTATATTCAGATTGAAATATCTAACTCGAAAGAATTCAATGATCCGAATTCGAGTTTCCAATTGTTCGAATACAACCTCCATTTAATATATAAATTAATATAAAATTAGTTTACGTTTCTAGCATGGAAATCTAGATTCGCATAAATTCTGCAAAAGACAGATTATACTTGATAGAATCGTGATAACGAATCGTAAGTCAAAGAATTAAGATGTACATACGTAGCCTCGTCCAGGTTTGTGCACATACACGTTAAAGTGCAACAGTTATACGACACTGATATTTGATAACGAATTGATACTTGATATTTCCGAAACTCTCCCTGGCGAGTTTCAAATTCCTATCCCAACGATCGAGATACGTAAACTTTAACCTGACTCATTATTGTCAGCGTAAATCCACTCTACGATCTTGATGCATTGGTTTTACCAAGTATACACGCATGATCGTACGCTATGATACCAGAAAAGGCGACAGACTGCGAACGCGCCTATTTAACAAGAGAAGATCACCATTTACCAACGTAGGAATCTACGATCTAAAGAATTTCGCGATTCGATCCGCGATCGTCCTGTAATTACCTCGGCAAACGAATTTTTTCAATTAAACCGCATTCCGCGCACATTGACGCGCGGGCGACGACGCGAGCGCGCGCGAGTTTCATCGTAAAAAGGGCCAATTTAACGCATCCGGCGAGTGGAGCCGAAGTGAAAGACGATTTCAATGGGACTTCTTCCTGCGTCGTGGAAAATCGTTTTAACGGTAAACGCCTGTTAACCGTTCGTTCCCTGGGAAATTATCGGGCGAACATAAATTGCTTTAACCGACGGATTCCTCCGCGTTGCCTATTTCCCTCGCAACAACCGGCATCTTCGAGAAAATCGCGAAAATAGAAGAAAAACCATGGATGAAAAAGGAAGAACGTAAGCGGGTAAGCTACGTTCAAATTAATTAAGTTGCTTGAATCAACGTCAGTTTCAATCAATGCGAATTTGTTTCTCATTCGACTTGAAGTATCGCTTTCCGTGCGAATCGTTCGCTTCGAATCGATTCAAAACATTCAAAGTAGTTTCATACACTTTGGTAAACGCGAACCTGTTATTTTACTCGACTTGAAGTATCCTTTCGTTGTCATGCGTAAACGTTTGTTTCGAGTCGCTTCGATTTAGGCAAATCACGTTACCCGTGTCAACTTGTTTCGCTCGACTTGAAATATTCTCTCAAGCGAGACTGATGTTCTATCGACGTTGAAGAGGTTGTATGAAATACGAAGAGTAAGCGATAAAACTACGTATCTTTCTCCGTTTCAAAATGAATTTCATTTACCGTCATTGACGTTCCATCGAGCTCTTCCCTAAATCTCTTCAACCTTCTTCGAATCGTCGACGTCGTTTCAGCCATCCGTTGCTTGATATCAGTTTACTCGAGTCCTTTCGACTTGACTGATCATGAACGTGACTTTAGAGAAAGGAAGAATTTCAAAAGGTAGGGAAGCAGAAACGAGATCAAAAGAAAGATAGATCGATAAAGGTAGATAAAGGAGGAGCGCTAGAAAGTAAAAGAAAGAAGCGGTGGACGCGTCGAGTTTGTTAATGAATACCAAGCGTAATCGAACGATTGAAGAGATTGGGGCTCGTTAACGAAGCGAGCCGCGTTACCTTCTATTTACCACAGTTTCGCGGTAACCGCTTGCAACGATATTTCATCGATATCCCGACGATCGATATCCATCGTTCTTGATAATTATCAGTGGCCGGCTGTGTAACGTCGCGGCGATACTTTACGGCCAGCGCGCGATTGCCCTGGCAATTACAGAAGGCTGGTTAATGAATGAAGCAGAAATCAACGCGGCATCGCGGCCGTTTCATAACGCTGGCTCGTAATTAATATAATCAGGCTTGGATATCGGTTCGACCACCTCTCGTGTATTCGCGCTTGCGATCGAGCTTCCAGCAACGTATAAAAAATCGTGCTTCGTATATTCTGCTATTCATAACGACGAGTTTCGTCGATCTAATCGACGTTCAAACGCGTTTCTTTCGCGGTTCCTCCTCCGAAATCTCCTTTCTTTCCTCTTCGTTTTTTTCATTATTTTATTTCGACATATAATTACAGCGAAATATTAATACGTCACATTTTTTTTTATTTATCGCAATCGCGATGTGAAACGTCAGGGAGGACGCGTGTTGCTAGAACGTTGATTAAATATAGAAAGAACAGTAAATCCATACCAGGATATTGTAAATCGTACAAAGTACAGAGAAGTTGTTAATAAAGAATGATAAAAAAAAAAGTGAGGAATGGATTCCGTGAGAAGTTAGACTTTCGAATCGATCGCTGAGTCCACCGTCTCATTTACATCGGACGAACTTCAACCAACGATTAAGAACTATGATCGATGTATTTTAATATTTAGTGCCTTGTCTAATCAACATTTAAATACATTTCCTACTTAATATCTGTGCTTCTTAGTTCTTCCTCGTTTCTTAAGATAATTCCAGAGAATAATTAATGTTGGTGAACAGGCTGTGATATCGATTCGATCGCTTCGCGTGTATTTACGTGACCGCAGCCTAAACACGGTGCGAAAATCATGCAACGATATATCAATGACCGTTCCAATATCTAACGATTATTTTGTACATTTAATAAACGAGGCGCGTTTCTTTATTGAACTTCTCTTTTCACTCTTTCTCCTTCCTTCTCCTTATAAATACGCGAAAATTTAATATAATCAAGCCTGGATACCGATTTTATCGCAACATGTAAGAACCATGTTCGTATATTTTAATATCTAATGGCACGTTTCGCGTATCCAATCGACGCCGAGACGCGTTTCTTTCGTCGTTTCCATTTTTAAGTTTTTTATCCCTCTTTTTCCGCTCGCTTCTTTTTTTCCCCCCTTTCTTTTTTCCGTTTTTGCTGCTGCGAAACTTATTCGCGTAATTGTAGCGAAAAATTCGGTTTCATTAAATCGAGCCGAGCGCGACGAGAGGAAAATAAGTTGAAAAATAAAACGAGTCACTGAAGTTTTATCGGTCTTCTGAGTAATTTGATTTATTCCGCGATTGAACGGGGAATTAGACGTTTTCGCCCGGCCGATTTTCACGCTCCACGGATTAAACGGCGTTTATTACGGGTTAATCGGCGCGACCATATTTTTACCGAGGTTTTTGCCACCGCCAGTCGGGCTCTGTACGAGGAATGATCGAAAGCAACGAGCGTAGAACGATCGAGAACGATACTTTAAAAGCATGATTAGCCTGTCGTTTAGTCTAACACTCTGGTAGAAGTTTCACGTGTATCTTCTTTTAACGATCGATGCTGGTTTATAGACTCGAGTTCTACATTTATCATCTATATAGGTCTCGGGAACGACGAGGCAAATAAATTCAATCAAAGCAATCATATTTCAACTTTAATTGACTTGTTGTAAATACAGAAATCTGCGGAGCTTCGATTTAAATTAAAGAGATTCGAACAGACGAAAAAGTTTGTATTGAAATCGTAAATTCGATATGGCAGTTTTTAGACGAGCAGATCGAAAGTCACGTCGAGAACATCTTCATTTTATGAAATCGTAACTTTACACAACGTCTACCAGAATGGCTGTCCGATGTATAACGTTTATTCGGAAATTCAACAATCAACCTTGACAACATGTGAACTATAATAAATCAACTTTCAAGGAAAAATCTGCAGCCGGTATGCAAACGATACTCGTGTAAGCCACAGGAAAAAAGAAGAATTACGACTTCGATCAAACGCTACACGATGATTTCCTGTAACATGCTGTAACAGATTTCTAGTTAAAAATTGTTGAAAGAATCTGAATTTTAACCCTCTTATCTAAAGTAGAAGTCGAAACGTGACAAGTTTATCGTCAAGCAGTTTCTCAGCCGGAAAATCTCGAAAGTTCGCGAATAATACGCGAGAGCGTACAAAAATCATACCTGCAATACACAAAACTGATAATTTTGTTTCAAAGTATGCAATAAGCCAAGAGATCGCGTGACACGCGAAATGCAACGAGGTAAACTCTTCGCCGTTAACGGAAACGAAAGTGAACGCGAGTCAAATTATCAAGTTGTCGGCGAATTGGATACCCCAACGTGCAGGACTTAAACGAGACTATCAAACCGCGATGTTTTATGCGTCGTTAAGCTTATTTGTACTCGCTTCAATGAAATTCCAAATCAAACGAGTCGCATACCGAAGGCTGGCCAGAGGAACGTAAACCGCGAATACGCCGTTTAGCATCTCTCGGTGTACATACAGTGATATCAACGTATTAAAGCTCGCTGTTCTCGAGAAATGTTACAAATGGATTCAAACACGTACGTAGCTAAGGTAAGGTTGAATCTCAAGTATCGCGAGTTTTTCATGGAGCAGGAAATAATGCTTTTAAGTAGATCTGTATCTAAACGAGAACAGATTCGAACTCTTTAACTCTGTATAGTTGGAGAAACGTAGATAAATGGTATTATATTTATACCGTAGTTAAATTTTAGTAGATTGGAATTTTTTAAATGAATTTAAATGAATTTCTAAATGATATATGAACGTGTTGTACCATGCACGTATATTCTGTTCATAATATCGAGAGCTCAAGTACTCGATAAAACCTGACGCCTTTTCCACCAATTGCAAAAAAAAAACGTAACAAGTAATTATGCGATGAATTAGAAAAATACATGGTAATTTATAATGTTATCAGTTTCGTCTATTCGATGTATGAAATTAATCTCAGCCGGACTTCTATTTGATTAATGAGAAGTCGGGTATGCCATAATCGCAAATAAAAGGAACCACGGTAAAAGAAATAAGCAATAAGAAATCGATAAAAATGGACGTGTGCTGTTTCGAGGAGAGATTCCTTGAACGGCAATAAACGGCTGGCTCAGCGACGATTTCGACAAAAACACGGTGGAAAGCACCGTGTCCGTGATTCATCGACGTCCCTAAAATAGACGTGATGCGGCATCCTCATTGGCCAAGATTTCCGCTTTAAATCTTGCCAACCGTGTTAATTGCCGATCGTGAAAATCCTGCCTGTAAACGTTTTATTTTTGCAAAGTGTTCCTCCCGTATGACGGTTTATTGGATCGTTCAACGACCGATTTGTCCACTTTTTATGACGATGGCGAAGCAAACCGGCGACGATACGGACGCGAATGATATTATGTCGCGGTATAAACTACGCCAGTTTGTCACGAGCTCCTCGAAACTGTCCTTCTAGCGATATTTCTTCATTTTTGTTTAGCCTTCGACGGGAATGAGGTTTGCGAAAAATTCTTTACGACGATGACGTACAGGCTGTCTCAAAGTAGCGATGCAAGCAAGCGCGGAACGATTCAACGTGAAAAAAAGTACATGGAAAACGCTAGAACCAAATTTGTTCGTAGAAAATGCTGCGTTTCGAGTTTCAAAATTTATCGAACGCGAGCTAATTTGACTAATTAAAATGATTCTACAATTGAAAATGCGCTTCATTTCATGTGCGAGCTATTCCATATATGAAAGATACAGAGTAAAATTTCTGAAGTCTCGTTTTCCGCAGAATTATATTTGAAAATTTCGCGAATATTTATTCTTTTACATTTCCGACTGTACCATTTACGAGACACCCTATGTAATTCTCTAAACACTCCTTAGAGAAGTAGAAATATCGTCAACATCGTTACATACTTTCCCAACAGCTCGGTAAAAGTGACGCTCGAAGCTTTAAACGACATTAGCCTACTCGAACTTCCTCTGGTAACCGTATCGACCAGTAATAAATTCGAAACACGGCCGATTAAACTTCCATCGATGACAAACGGTATCGCGATACATAACAGAATACGATACTGGATGATGAAATATTTTTGTCAAATTAATATTCATTAATTTCGCTCCCTATGGATTCTCATACAACACGAAAATGGAGAGAACATGCGGGGAACGTGTTAGCTTGGCGGCGATGTACATAAACTATTAGCTTTTTAAGAGTTAGATAATTATACGTGGCTGGCTACGATAATCGATATTGTAATCTACAGCAGAAAATGAAGGGATTATGGAATATTTTTCGCGATTCTGCTGCAAGATGCCGGCTTTCCTCGCAAGATACTCGTACGCCTGTTCGGCCATTATCGCGTAGCCACGCGCATGATTAAATTTGACTCTCATAAATATGCATGCTTCCAATCCCAGTTATTGCCCAGGCGTATTTTTCCGTAATTAGAAATTCAAATTGATACATAAACGATATATGAACGAGCGGTGATACGAATCATGGAAATGAAAAGCGGCAGCGGATATGGCGAAGTGGTTTTTGCGCCTCGCGGTGCCATCGGTACGTTAATTCGACGATAATGGCCGGTTAGAGAAGAGATAAATCATAGTAGTCTTTATGACACAGCGGGCTGCTAAATTAAAGTATTAAACGGTGGCATCGATTGATGCACTGACACCCAAGGTCGCTCGCAGCATCCTACTTGATGAGAATTTCAGGTTATAGGGGATCGAGGCCCGAGTATAGATACTTGACGCTTGCAGCCTACCTTACATTACACTGATCTCAGTGAAATTTCAGACCTATTACCGCGGTAGAGTTCTCTTAATTTATTCACAAAGACTGAATATATCAACTCTAATACCTGAACGATTTATTAAGTATATGATTTTTCTTCATTGATTTATTAATTTATCGTGTGCTAATATAGTACCTGCGATGGTTAATGTACATAATACGGAAGAACAGGTTTCGGCTATTAAACGTTCTTATATTCGTGTCTTATTAAAAGAAAGTGAAAACTACCGCTGTAAGTAGAAGAAGCCGTGGGAGTCGGACCATTTCTAATCTACTACTTCGCTTCTATTCTTCCCTCGTTTCGATCTCCCGCTTCCCACAAATTAAACTTATGCGTTCCGGTCTTTTTCATCATTGTAAACCCTTCTATCCGTGAAACATTGAGCTTAATTACTGTCGGTTGAATTTTCGATAATTTACTCGCCGTGGCGTAATAGTATTATAAGCACAATAACTATAAGTTACCATAACTGCAATACACACCCCAGTAGAAAGAAGGAAATCTTACTGCAACGTCAAAAATGTTAGAAATCTCGCGAACGTTTCTCTAATTCAAACACTTCAACTATCGATTTGATAGTCAGTGACCCACGCGTCATATTATTGACAAACGTACGTAGCAATTGTACCAAAATCTACGGGCAAATCCAGTTACCTTCGATCTTCAGCGCGTTAAATCCACGACTGCCCGACGCAGATGCCTTTCAAACGCCGTAAAATCGAACCACGCTCGCAACTATGCAACCAAAGTCTGAATCGAAGATGCAACAACCGTTCCTCGGCAAGCGTACCACGTTACCGGAAGTTTTTACGCGTTCGCGCGCGTAAATGGCTGCGCGGTTCACGGCGGAGCCGGTCGTAGGTGAAACGTTCCGCGTCTGGTTCCCATTCATACGCGTGGCATCGGCAGTGTGCAACGGTGAACGATAAGTAAAGGGTCGGGACACCCTCGGTGCAGTTGGTAGCGGCGGTTCGAAGCGAGACGGATGGATAGAGGAGGAAAGGAGAAACAGAGAGTCAGCGAGAGAGAAAGAGCGAGAAAGAAAGAGAGAAGGAACGAGCGGTGCGCCGCGGAACAAGTGCAGGCCGCCTGATCTCGGCTCCGGCTGCAGGCGGGCAGACAGGTTGTCCAGATTCCACGGAAGGTCGTTTGCTTTGCTTACCGCGGGTCGCGACAGACAGACTCGAACGCCGCCACTTCGGCCATACTTAGCGAACACACACCGACGTCGAGGGAAGGGACGGGAGGAAGAACGAGCGGAGGAGAATGCGGTGACACGTGCACGCACACGCGTAAACGCGTGTTTACGCGTCGATACGTCAAGCTTTATGCGTCTACGTGGTACGTTATGGCTGTCCAAATGGCTCATTCCACTGTGGTTTCCTTATTTGGTCCCTTGTTTATTGTCGGCTGTTGAGAGATCTTTTGTGGAACTTGACGAGGAAAATGATTCGCGTCGGTGAGAATTCGTGTCAGTGGAATTGCCGTCTGGTTATATTTCGATGGGGTGGACGAGGATTGTCGTTTGCGCGACGCTTTTAATCGTTTATATTAATCGTAAGAACCGTAGGATGGAAGAGTCGATTCTTGGTCGATGATTTCGAACGAGGTCGGTAGGTTCAGCCGCTAGCGCGAAGCTGTTTGTACGAGAAGAGTTTGAAGAATAATGTCGGAAGGGGAAGGCTTAGGCAATGGAGAGACAGCTTCCTGATCGAACATTTTGCGCGAAATTTAACGATATGGCCATCTCTGTGAACATGTTCGAGAGACTTTGAGGAGTAATAACGTATAGAAAATCATTATGGAAGATGGTAGAATCCGATGAAAGAGGAGTATCCTTGTATACACCGAACAGAGTCAGACAATAAAAAGCTGAAATCCACTATAATACTCGAATCTCGGTGCTCAC
The DNA here is from genome assembly GCA_014825925.1 of Bombus breviceps. Lineage (NCBI taxonomy): Eukaryota > Metazoa > Arthropoda > Insecta > Hymenoptera > Apidae > Bombus > Bombus breviceps. Next base: position 8,728,843 of record CM026183.1, on the reverse strand, counting down.
AATCGCCGTTTCTAAAATACACAATCGCGCTCCAACGATCTTCGCTCTCGTTCCCCTCGTTCCTTCTCCCCTAACGAATTCAAGGTCTCTCCTATTTCCAGTCTGACATCCAGTCGGATTTTTCCTCGTATCGGCAAACCGTCCAACATCCGACGCACGCCCAACGCGCTACGACACCGACCAGTGTCCACTACAGAAGAGAGCCGGCCAATTGTATAGCTCTCCATCGGGAACATCCCCAAAACGGGAAGAAGGGGAGGTCACGGGTCTCGTACGAGAAGAAAAGGGAGAAAATAAAAAGAGAAGAAAGAAGAAATGGAAACGTCCGTGGTGTTTGGTCCTCCTCTGCAACGAGCACAATTGAGAGACGGAATCGAGGAGAGGAGCAGTAACCGTAAGAAAGGGAAAGATAGTTATGGCAAGAGGAAGATGCCAGCTGTCCGGACGAATCCACGGTCAGGTTCCTCTTTTTACGCGTACACCGTTGAACGACAGCCACGAAGAGAGCACAATCGGTCGGAATTAGCGAGCCTTGTGCTATCTCGCTTATTGTTCGTCGCGGCGCTTTACACGCGCCTAACATATTCCGTGGACGAACCAGCAACGCATATCATCCGACGCCTTCGTATATACCGTCCTGCAAGCAGCTGTTTTTCTTACGTCACCGTGTCAGAGGAACGCTTTTGATTTATGACCGCATCCAACCCTCTCTCTTTTACCTTCTTTCACCTTCGTCGTTCCCTCGTTGCACTTCGAGCCGCGACAATCGCGATCTCGCATGCACGGATGAAAAAGGGCGTGGATGCTTTTTAGCGCCGCTGGCTCGTTACAGAGAGGCGAACCGTCGTTTTTCGTCGCGATCGTGCCGGGATTCGGAATGATCCGGCGAGAAGATTTTGCGGCGAATGATTTTTGTTTAACCTCTTTTGTTAGAAATTAATTCGGCTGTATTCGGATCGTGGTACAACAGCTTGGATCGATCGAGGTTTAAATTAGTTCCGCGTACGCGATTTTTTCTTGTATACCGGTTAATCGATCGGAGGATCGTGCGATGCAGACGTTTGAAATCTTAGGCTGTATAGAAGTCTGCTTTTCTCTCGGCAAGAATCGATATTGGAAAACTTGGTCCCGTTGAACAATCGTTCGAGACAAAAAGCAGAAACTCGATGTTCGTCAGAAGAGAGACTGGTCGATCCCAGTTGTCAAAAAGTTATTCGCCAACAAAAAAAAAAAACGGTTCTTTGTAACGAACAGTTACAAAGAATATCGTTCTATTCGCACGAGCGCACTCGATATTCCTGCACTCGATCGAGCAGCAGAATGAAACGCACCTTGTGATTACGCGCTGATAAAAAGGAAAAGGAAGAGATAGATTAAATTAAGCTAATTGTAAGTCCAACGAAGGGGATTATGTATACACCAGGCCATTAAAACTTTGCTCGCAAAGTTTAACATGTTTCAAAGACGCGCTTCCTGCACGGACGATAAAATAACTTATAAGTAGAAGGTTATCCGGGCATAATCGCGGACTCATTTGAACGTTCACGATGCACGATATAATCCAACGTGATCGGAGTGAAACTAGATCCCTGTCGCATCGATCAAGACGTCGATTTGCATGGCCGTTAACGTTCCGTCAACGACACGTATAACACGACCAAACATCGAAGAAAATTTCTCTAGCGCCGGACGAACTTATCGCCATTCGACCGATCTAAAAGATAAAGTATAAAAGTCGACTGTCGCTTTCCTCCGGAGCGAGAGTAAACGAAAAACGTTATTAAATCATGTGGCATGATATCTCTAAGCAAAGTGGACATTACTCGAGAGAGAAAAAGAGATACGAACGTGTAATTTCGCCGACAGTGGATAAAACGATCGTACGAGACATGACTTACTTAGTGGATGCGAATAGTAATTTCGAAACCGCATGAAAGGGGGTTTGGCAGGAGTAGAAATATGCGATATGGTGACAAGCAATGGTTACGGCTTGGATAAGAGATCAGGGAAGTTGGAAACTGCAGGAATATTTAATTAACGTTAAGAAAACGAAGGCTGCTGGGCAACGAGTTGTAATTTCGTTGGAATGCCGAGGATTTTAAATATCCCTGGTTCCATGCTTTCTATGATCAAGAGTTACGCTTTCCAGCGATAATTTATTTACGATTCACGGAGAAATTCCTGCTTATCCGATTGTTACACTCTGAACCATCCCGCTTCCAGCGACAGAAATATCTCAATATTATCGGGAAATATTAACTAACGATCATCGATGTGAGAAAGACGAGGTCGTGGAAGATTAAACGATAAGATAGTCTTACGTAAAACATAATCACTCTGCTGTACAATACGTACACTCGATACGTAACAAAAAATAGCTTTCACTCTCAATTCCATGCAGTTACTCCCTTCGATGGCTACAACGTACAATACGGATATTGGAACGCAGAAATTTTCAATAATTCCTTATCGCTCTCGAATGTCCTTATCACGCTGAAAGAAGCAACCGTCGGTTGTCTGGTTCCTAACATTCCTAGGAGTTCACGATCGCTGTACGACACGGAGAAACAGTATGACGTATGATAATCCGTGGAAAACGTCGAGTGCCGCGTGTGAACCGATACTTAAGCGGTCGCGACTGTACAACTACATCGTCTTCTAAACTTCAAGAGAACCCGATCCCAAAGTAGATTATCGAAAGCGACGTGCTGTTCACTCGAACGTGGAACACCTTCGTGCACTTCTCGGACATCGTAGCCGGTGCGCTCGCGCAAAAAGCAACATCAGCGACGAAAGTCGAGGAACACGAGCTACCTGGGTCCCTTCCCGGCAAAATGACCACGAGCACGAGATACACGTTATCGTTCGGTCGCGACATAACTCTCGAAATACCAATACTCATCGAGGAAACTGGCAACGACAACCATACGCGGTGGGAAGGGAGCGCCACACGTCTATCCGCGGAACGAGTATCCGCTCATAAGTGTATAAATCAGGAAGAGAAATGCTGGCCACGTATTTTATAAGCGCAGCGCGCCGCACGCTAACAAGATCGCGTTAATGTAAATCGCGAAAAACATTTACGAAGCGAAAAGCACGGGAATGCACGGGAATGCACGGGAGAAGTAAGGCCCGCAGGATATTGCGTATTCTCGGTAACGACGTGCGATCTGGTTGACAAAGAGGCTCCTCCAACCGTCTTGTACGCCTGCAAGATTTTATACCTTCGAAATGATTCTCTCTCTCTCTCTCTCTCTTTCCTGTGATAGCGCAGCTTGTACGTGACATAATCGATACGTCTTGTTCGTATCTGCCGATTAATCTGCCCTTTCGATTCGACGCAACGAGTCTCCTTCGATATAGTTGGGAATTCAGAGGGAACGTTCGTTACGAGTGATTAAGCGTTACGGGGACCTCGCAATAAGCAGTAAACTGACAAGAAATCAACTCGAAACCGATTAAGATCGAATCACTTTTTCAGACGCCCTATAAATTCAACTAATACTCGTGGCAATAAATTCGCACCGTTGAACGCGCACCTTGTACCTTCCTTTTTCTTCCAATAAATAGCATTCAGATATTGGAACTGTCTCCTCATTATCGTAAATCCTACTATCGTTGAGCCTTGCACTGCTAAAGAAACTTCCCGTGGCAAATGTTTACGGTGCGCTTCGCGGATCGCGCTGCTCGAATCCAACGCGACAAAGGAAATTCGCAAGGTGCGATAAAGAGAAATCGCTTACGTTGCTAAAAATCGCTACGGCATGCCTCGCGAGACAAATATCGGCATTAGGGTGGATAGGAATCGATCGTGGATGGATCTGGCGACGTCGATGGGGGCTGGGTCTGCTGGACGGCGACGCGCGAGTGTGCGTGGAAGATAGGAGGAAAGGAAGCTAACCGGAGCTAAACCCATTTATCGTGCGGAGCTGCGTGCTTTCAATGAGAAGCACGCTTGCCGGACGAGGACGGAGCAGGAAAAGCGGGAAAGAGATAGAAAAGGACGAGACAAGGAGAAAGAGGTAGAAAGAAGCAGATAGAGAGGAACGCCATAAGAAGAGCGACACGGGGACAAAGACGAAACGACCTCGTGTAAAAGAGAGCAAAACGAGGAGGGAGAGAGTATAAAACTTGGAAAGAGACGAAGGAACGAAGCCGGAGAAAGACGGTCTTATCTAGAATTCGAAAGTCAAAGGGAGATAGAGATACGGAGAGACGAGGTAGGAGCGAGAGAAACTGAAAAGGAGAGCGCAAGGATAGCGTGCACGCTGGTGTACGAGCGTATACGCGCCTCGGGGGAAAGAGACAGCGAAAGAAGAAGTGAAAGAGACAGGGAAGGGAGAAAAAGAGAGCAGAGCGGAGACAGGGCGTGGTCCAGCCTTGCTCTTACTTATAATTATATTTATTCGCGCAACGTACGCTCCTATAGCGATTGATATACGATCGCGTCGAGGTCTCGGCTTACCGCGACGTGGCCGCGTCCGTCGAAGACGCGGTCCGAGAAACGGGGAAGAGACGGGCAAGATGAAACGAACCTGGTGGTCGTCTTTTCGCTGAAAACTTTGGCACGGCGAGCGTGAATGACGGGACGCCGTTAAGAGTTCGCATTGGCAATTCTGTGCGATTCGATTACTCGAAGGGGAGCCTCGTAGCGAGCAAAGTGAAATATTTGTAGAAATAGTGGACATTTTGTACTTGACTTTGGCGTGCCCTTAAGAATGCTTTGTCACTGCCGCTAAATATGTACACCTGAATATTTTATATTCGATTACGAGGGCTTCTTTATGTTTTCTATGAGGCAACGGCACACGATTCCGCGTATCGCCTTGTTAGATCGCATTATCGCAGCATGTGGCGCGCACAGATCCATCGAATCGCACAGCGATTGTGAATATGATTGAACACAGTTAATACGATGATACGATACGAAATTGTACAGACGTAGCCGTAATCATCTACGCCAAATCTTAAAGTTGCGTCAAATTTTCTGAAACGATGCAGCCCATGCGCATTAACTACTCGCCGTTAAAAAGCATAAAATCATCGTAGTTCTACAGCGTCTACGATTGAAAATTTCAAACGATAACTCGTCTGTATCATCCTGAAGCGACAAAAATTATCGAAAATTCGCGACATTCGGTAATAAAAAGCAGCGTCGTCAATGCAAAGTCGCAAGAATTTCCTATCGTTCGACGCCACTAAACCGTAAACTGTCACGTCGAAGACGACGGTGCGTCATTGTTCACCATCGTCGCGAAGGAATTTAATGGATGCGGCGAAACGCAGTCTCCGGAGACCTGTCATCGCCCCTCTCGAAAAACACGAGAATCTGCGAGAGGAAAGAGCACGAGGTATTCACGGATGCTCGTAAAAATCTTGGACACTGTCGCCGGCGAGATAACGAGCGCCTTGACCTTTCCAGAAATTTTTTGATTTATCACCGCGAGACTTAATGCGAGGAGACGGATCGAAGGATACCGCCTCCGGCGCTCTCGATCTTTCTCCTCGTTTTCTTGCGACTTTCCTGTTCTTCTTTTTTGCTTTGAATACACGAAAGAGAAATTGGACGCGTTTCTGAGAAATTGGAGCAAATGGGGACGAATTTTTCTATTTACGATTCTCAAGATTCCGATTGCGACCAATTTGGCCTGATCGACGAGCATTCGCTAATTTATTCCTGCAATGCGATCGATTCGATTGAATTTTTCCGTTTGTAATTCCAATTAGAATAGCGTAGTTTGTAGTCGTAGTTCGTTAATCGTTATAATTACATTTGCTCGTGCAATTTGATCAACTCGCGAATTGAATTTTTCTGGAAATTCCAAGTAACTTGATTCATTTGAGAAGAACGTAGCGTAGTTCGTAGCAATTCGTTAATCGTTATAATTACATTTGTTCGTGCAACATGATCAATTCGCGAATTGAACTCTTCCGAAGATTCTGGGCAATTCGATTCGTTTTAGAAGAATTATGATATTTGTCATAATCGTTACGATCACATTCGATCCTTATATTTCCCGTACTTTACGAAACAATGACGAAATTCCCTTCCTCGGATCTAGTCTCCAAAATCGTGCATCTTGTCATAAAATTCATATAGAAAAAAGCCATGGCCAGTTGATCTAATTCGATTACGTAACTCACTTGCATAACGTTAAAGCGACAACCTCGCGCCAATTAAAAATCGGACCTGATCCGATCCCGGGTCTTTCCATTTTGAAGAAAATCTCGCCGACTACGTTTTCCATACGACGTTTCCTCGTCTCTTATCTCGTTAGAAAATTAAGACACTCTCGTAATTTACCGTTTTGCTACCGTGGTACGGAGCACGCGCGTTCGCGATAACGCACGTCGAAACTTTCTCTGGAACGCGAACGCGTCCTCCGCAGCCGTCTCGATATGCAAATCGCCGGCTGGAAACTTTCCGCGGAGCAAACGGACACCTCTTACGCAAGCTGTCCGCTTTTACTGCTCTTAGATTGCCTCCATTCGCAAAAGCTTCGTTTTATCCTGTCACTGATTCGAGCGAGATATTTCTGTTGGATGACCGTGGACTCGTACGTGTATAATAGAATAGGCGATCCGAACGATAAATTTGATGCAGATCGGAGGATACGAACTCCCTTTCGAACAACCAAAGTAACGCTATTAGTAGAATCTTGCAAGATAAAATTTATTAACATCGATAGATGGAACGGCGGGCTTGAAAATAAAACAAACGAATTTTTATACGTGTGAATCTTGCAAATTACGAATGATCTCAATCGCGCTATTTCATGTGAATTATAAAATTGTCAAATTGTAAAAAACGTATATAATTTTCTAGTTTCTGACTTCACTGGCGTTATTACTTGGTAAATTATTCCGCAGGAGATCCGCGATAAAAATGCCTGGTGAATCACCCAGCGGTGGTGACACGCGGTGGAGATATCGATGCACGTAGAGAGAATGTGTCATGCTCGCGAGCGTCTATACAGATTGCGGTGTATGACCAAGAAGATAGAATATCCTGTACGAATCGTGACATCGATCATCGATTAACCATCGTTCCATATATCATTATATATTTTCGATATATTTCGATATTTTCGACAGTTTAAATTCGCCGAATTTTTATAGCCAGAGACGCGTCTCTTCTACGTTTATCTCTATTCTCCCCGTGCGAATTCCAACTAGCACACCGTTTCGAAAATTATTCCGAAATCGATCGGACAGTAAATCAACCGGTCGTTATCCGATAATGGAAAACGACGTAGACCTTTAACACGCGCGCGCACACACATTCGCGCCTCGTGATAACTTACAGTGCGTCGTTACCTACTCGGTAAGAGCGGACAGTTAACGCGGTTTTGCTCGTTGGAGAACAAATTCGACAGACCTATTCGTGAAACGACATCGCGTGATTTCGCGCCGTGGCGTTTCAAGCACATCCGTCGCGTCGTCTACGCGGCTACCACGATGAAAAAGCAACGATCGACACGTGCAAACGTCCTAGGCGATTTCTACCTAGACCCGGCGTGGATCGCGCGAGAAAAACTCGGAGAATTCCGCTCTCTTGCCTCGGGAACGAGCGATTCCCTTCGACGAGAATCCGCCGCTCGATCGCCGCTGCTTTTCAACGAACTCGTTTTTCTCCTGGCTACCACGACGAACAACGACGCCACGACCACGATGGAGGAACACGGTCAGGCGTGTCGTCTTGGTCAGCGCATACCTTCGTTCGAGAAAGGAAGACAGAAAAGGGCTGGAGGGAGAAAGTAGCCGAAGAAAGACGCCAAAGAGAGAGAAAAAAACAAGGGGGAGATTCGCGTCGTATACTGGCCGGCTAACCTTCCAGGTGGCACTCATATACAAATTATGGTAATGACCGATCGATTCCCTCTTCGTCGCTCTTTGTCTCCCCTATTTTTGCTCGTCGATGGGCTCGCCACCAACGGGTCTCTTTGGACCTATAGACTGTTCACATCCAATTGCTCGTGACACGGATACCAGGCACCTTTATACCTTTGTTATTTTGATCCGTATTGTAACGCGATAGAAAGATCCGACGCGAGAGAAGCGTCTCCGCGAACACTTTCGTTAGATGGAAACTTTAGGTGTATTTGGTGATCATTTCGTAGAATTGGCAGGGTGAAGTATTCATTGAACGTCCAAATTTGTCGCTGTCGTTAGTCTGGTGAATAGTTTTACATATCCTTCGGTTGGTTCGTTGATATATTTTAAAATGTTCTTTGTGCATCAGGTGCTATAAATTCTAACGATTCGTACATTTTTGTAATACGTTAAACCCCTCAATTCTCATGATAATCGACCGACTAGGCGGTATATTCAACATTACGAAGTAGAATGATTCGTCGGAAGCTGGCTACGAAATTATAACGAATGACAAACAAACGAAGATAAGAGTAAATAGTGCACGTGATACAAATAAGAAATTATAACGTGTTTCCGAATGGAATGCGAAGCAAAGTTTTCAAATATCCAAATGTTTGCGTATGACAGGCGTAAACTTAAAATTATAGATAAATATTTGCGACTAATTAAATAAGATGGAACTGCAGGGATTAAAAGGCGACAAATCTCGCATGCGCCTGTACGATACGCGATCGATCATTAGATAAAATACGATACCACCGTACCGATATTTTTTATCAACCATGAAAACTCTAAAAGTTCGTAAATATTCAAACGAAACTTCATATTTCACGTATATATGTAATATGTATATTACATAGAAGGTACGCGTATATAACATTTTGGGAAGAAGGAACGGAGACTCGGTGGCGAGCCGCAGGTTATCTTTGATATTTTAATCCGTTTCTCTCGAGTCTGGTACGTGGCGCGCTTCTTAAACGTGATACGACATCTAGACGTGCGGGCTGTCTGCCGCGCGAGGATTTCATATCACGCGCGGTTAAATGTTAAGCGTTACTTCGCGCGTGAAACAGTTCCGCGTGTGTTCCGACGAAAATCGAGATATCGAGCCAGGTTATCTGGAGCGGCGACATTCGCGAAACAACGTACGTACTTATTTGTCGACAAACTGATTCGGCCGTTTGCTGGTTCGAGCTGCTCACGCTCTCGGCCTGATGAATATTTATCATCGCGAAATCCGCGTCGATTCGAGACGATAAGATTGATTAGAAATCGAGAATTTTTGGCCCGTTCCTGTCGGGCTATGTTCGCTGGCGAGAAATGAAAAAGAAGGAATACGGTGGAAAGTGCGATGAACGCGTGTCTCGGCTTATTTTCTCGATTTTTCGCTGAAACGAGCCATCGAAATTTGCATAATTCGAGGAGAGAGAAACTTGAATTTCGCGTGCGATATTAAAAGCCTCGATTAAAGAGCAAAAGACAGAAAATGAAATTTTGTAATCTTTTAATATACGTACTTAAAGACTCACGTGATTGTTGAAACTGGATAATTAGGCTCTTTTAAGTCCTCTGAACAGGTTGCCGCTTCCAGATTTCCAATCCTGTGACACAGAAAATTATTATTTATCGTTATTTCGTCTTTATTAAACGGCGTGATCAAGTCATTAAAGAAAGGAAGAGAGCGAAATATACATTTTTATGTGCACGAGAGCGATTTAACTTTTGCTTAATTCGCCATAAAACGCTTCGCGTTTATTCTCGCGTTTCGTATCGTCCACTTCCCCTTCCACTCTCCGCTACCTCCTTTCTACTTTCCTTTCCACTTTTCTTCCCCTGTCTGTTATTTTCTTCTAGATATAAATTTCTCACACTTGTAGATATATAACGATGTCCTACTAAATATACACGAGAACCATTCGAATCTTTAATACAACCCAACTTTACGTATATCCTTGCATTTCATATGTTTCATTCCCGCCCTTCTCTCGTACTCTTCGCTCTTTTCTTCCCAGAAACATGGAAATTTGCATTACACACGTATGTTAACATCAATTACCATATCCAACCAATATAATCTCGCGCGTTCGCGGCTTAATTTATCAATCAAAGGTCGATCGAATCGTACCGTCGTTTCACTCCACCTGTTCGCGATCTATTGCACGAAACGCTTTTACATATCCAGCAATGCACGATGGAATAAACTTTTGCAACGGAGACGATCGCATGGAAACGTTTCACCTGCGAACGTTCACTTCGATATCGAAGTGTCGATAGCGGCGGAAAGAGCCGCACGTGATTCGATCGTTTCGCGGACTTATCGCGCGTAGCTGCGTATCGCACGCGCGGTCAACGAAAAGGTCAGCGGCGCGTTGATGCGCGGATGGCTAGCGTGAAATGGAAAAAACGTTGGACGCGGATAATTTCGAAAGGTTTCGCGGCGTAACCGCGGACAGGCGATAAAAATTCTTGATATACTGGCCGAGAGGCCTTTGGAGAACGCGTTTGAAACGATCGGTCACTCGAGAGATACTCTGATCACCAGGCGCGTGGATGGCTCGTGCAATTGCTTGAAATGTCACTTTGCCGAGGATCGTTGAATTTAATCCGAATCTCTGTATCTCTCGATTTGCCGCTGTATTACCGCGCGATAATGTCCGATACGAGTTTTGTCTACCTATGAACGGGAAAAGCTCGTAGACACCTATCGTGAATATATTATGCGCGTCGTAGAAAATATTTTGAAATTTCGTGAGCGTCGTTATGAACGTATCGGTGAAGCTTGAAACTAGCTTACAAGAATGATACTTAGCGCAAATATATGTACATAGAGCGGTTAAAGAAAATAAGATAGTGCCCTGGATATTTAACTTTGGTAAGCGGCTGCCAGCGTGTCGTTGAATATATTGGAAAATGACAGTGATTGTATCAAGTGACTTGAAGTTTAAGCTACGTGTGCTATCAATTATACGGTCCAAATTGATTATAGCTGAGTCGTTGTAAGAAGGTGAAAAATCAGGAAACTGGCTCGCGCGAAGGCACACAAGAATTGTAACTAATAATTATGATCGACCAAACTGTTGCAACTAATAATCGACTCAGTCCACCAACTTTCTGAATAAATTGACATACGTCAAATTACCATAATGATCCAACACGAACGACATGACAGTCCAATTTAGGCAACTACTCCTCTATTTCCGTCCCCTTCGAAACTGCTTCTTTTTACAGAAATGTTAATTCAATTATAAACGCATTTTGATCGAGAAACACGATAATTTTCCTACGTTAATTACAGTGCGGATGGCACCTGACGCGACGCGTCATATCCCCGATATCAGAAAATAGATTAATTCGTTGAAAAACACGCGGAACGTTGCGGTGCACACGGCCGATTAATCTGTCACGATAATTCTTCCATAGCCGGCCGTAAAATAAATAATTCTTGGCAAATGAGAAAGAAACGGACAAAACAAATTCTGCGCAGCACGCGATTGCAAATCATCGGATCGATTATCACGGTGCGTGCAACCGAACGACAAACAAGGGGCTTTCGTGCCGGCCAATGGTAGACGGTATCGCACTGTAATCTGTTCCACGTTGTCAATATTTAACAGAGCCACGCAGATTTATCTGCACGAACTGCCTTTCTTGACCGCACGTTAAAACCATACGAAACGACACGATCGTACTTACTCTTTCCTTTTTTCACTTTTTCATAAAGTATATTTTTCCCCGCCGTCGAACGAGAGAGAACCGTTCTGAAAGGATACACGTGGATGGATAAGGAGACGAGAGTCGCCAGTTATCAGATGACGGTGGACAAAAAGATGGCATGATGTAATGCAATTGGTAAGCAGATTGTATTGAGCGTACGCGCATATAGATTGATATGGCGATAAGGCGATCGTTGGTAGCGAGGAGAAGGCCATTAAAGAAACAAATAGCGAAGGGTGTGCTCGGAATGAAGGAAGAGGCGTGTAAAATAGGCCGAGACAGGTAAATCGTTCGAGAAAATAGATAACGTATCGCGAGAGGTGTTTGAACAACCTTTCCTTTCTCTGCGCTGCGTTTCTCTGTTTCTTCCTCTTGTATTTTTTCTTTTTTTTTTTCGATGGATTAATTACAGTGTTTCATAGTATCGAGTGTTCCTGCCACCTTTCGCTGCTTTACGAAGGGAAATTCGTGGTTTACAGTTGAATTGCTTCGTTTACAGGTGAGTTCGCTTTTACTTCACTTCCCTTCCATTTCTCCTCTCATCGGTTCTCTGTCGTCGCATTTTTCTTTTCCTCTCTTTTTTTTTTCTTTTTTTTCAGTTGGATCAATTATGGTTAGACCGCAACGTCTATGCAAATTTACATTTTAACGAACCGGATTAAGGAAACAAAATATCGACAGAGATTTGTTTCATCCTCTGAATATCGTAACGGGTCTTTTGCTTTAGATATTTCATACATTTTTGCATGTTCTGCGGCTGCACATTTTTGCGTGTTCTGTGGCTGCACATTTTTGCATGTTCTGTGGCTGCACATTTTTGCGCACTCGTGTTTCTTACAAATGCATAAACATCGAAGAAGGAGAACACAGAACAGAGTAGAGTTTCTCGATTTATAGCCTCCCGTTCTTCCTTCCCCTTATTTTTCTGTTCCTTTGCTTTTAATCGGATTAATTGCGTTATTTCGTAACGTCGAACAGCGCCATTAATTGGCTAATGAAGAGGAGGAAATATTTGTTAGATTATAAATCAATTCGTCCTTTTTTTTCAGTATTTATTAGGAAAGTAATAACAAATTTAGAGAAGCGTCCCGTTATATCGATCTTTACCGAGATCCTCCTCGTACATGTAATATCAGGCTTCGTAGATTGACGTTAAATAACGCGACGCTCCTCCTCATCCAGCTTTATTGCTCATCGACGGGATTTCACTGAAACTACTAATAGATACGGCACATCAATTTAATCGAACCGCTATACGGCTTCTATAATCTTCCCTTCAGAACCCGGCAATATTATCATGGGCTGCTTATAACCTAGAAATATTAAAAACAACCTATAATTTCAACGAAACATAAATAAATGAAAGGAAACACGGAATACGGAATTCGTTGGCAATTCGAATAAATACTTTCGTTTCAGACATTGTCGACGATAAGGCGAAAGTTTCGAAAGCTTTCCGTGAAATACCCTTTAAAATAATCAAAGATATCGAACGAATTAAACATATTGAACTCCTCGTTCTTTAGAATCACACTGTTCTGCATCGTTTAAACAGAACGTCTACTTTGGTGACGCTGAAGTAAAATCAGGGAGATTGGAAATAAGACGAAAATCGAGAATTAAAACGCTATACACTCTGGTGATACTATATGAGAAGCCTCGTTTTGCAAGAAAATCAAATTCATAAGCTTGTCTAACGTACATGTATATTTGACTGTGACGATATACACGATTAAAAAGGTGTAATTAAAATATCAGCAAAGAGAAACTGAAGTTCAACGAAATTCCACAAAGACGAACTTTGGAATCTTCCCGCTACGGGTGCTACGTATTTCCCAAACGTCCAATATCATCTTCCCAGGGATCGCAGGATCTTGATAATTCTGCCGAAAATGACGCCGATTATTCTCTCTTAATAATCGTTTAGGTTCCCCGGGATGAAATGGAATCACTTCGGATCGCGACAGACGCCAGGATGATCGCGCGTGCGCGGTCGATCGTCGCGGGAACGTTTAATTGGCTGGACGCAAACGAGCCAAGGCTCGTGCGTTCGCCGCCCTGATCGCATAACCGTCCGGGCACAATGATCGTTTTCCCCCGGGGACATTCTGCGTTTAATGTTCGGCGCGATCCGCGCCGTTCGTAGATCGTAAGCGAGCCGCAATGATCGTCGCCATTCCGCGAACAGATTCGCCTTAATGGCCCCGTGATCCGCTGGCATGCGATAATTAAGCCCGAGCGTTCGTCTCTGTCGCGCCTACCCGATACAACCGAAATAATTGTTCCATCGTTCGTTTGGCAAGGATGTGGACGTGAATCGATTAGACGGAGGAATGTGAAGGGAAGGAAGATTTGTTCGGCCGGATTTATCGTGGGTCATATCGCAAGCTGCTATTTTGTGTGACACTTGGTATTTAGTTCGGAGTAATATGTCTATCCTGGTAGGCTTTTAGCAGGGATTGATAGAGAACCTGCAACTTTTTAGGGGTGACAGAGATATTATTTTAAGTAGCGGCTATATTATTTTGATATTTTAACTTGTAACGCTATAATTGTAGATGGTAATTATTAGCATTTAAGTAGCGGATAGTTAGAGAAATATGCAAGGTATTTTTTTTTTATTTAGACGTCAGCTTCGTCTTTCAGCTGTAATGATTATTAATCGAATTTTCGTACGCAGATATTCGGAGAAATCTTTTAATGTTCCGATAGACTTTCTCTCGTCATCGTCGAACACCAATGGCCACTTTAATAGCTTTATGTATCAACTCGATTTAATTTTAAAAGAACGAGTTTTATTCGACGAAGCAAATTCGTTTGAGGAAAAATGCTTGCATATAAATATACGAGATGTGCACGTACAAACGTAAATTGAACTAAGTCTAAAATATTTCGAGGATGCCATCTAAACGTGCATATTATTCAGTGACTCTGGAAAACAGCGTGATTCTGGTAATTCACTTTAACACACGTTATACCACGAGTCTGGTAAACTATCGACGCTACAGATTAGCAAGCGCAACTTATTTCATGCGACTTCTCGTATTTTTCTCCACATTTCGCGAGATACCAGGTAAGATAATCTCGACGTTTATGGCACGAGGCACGCACAAAACTCGACTGCCCTATCGAAGAATAAAACCGAGCGAAAGCCTCGTTAACGTTTCAATTACGCAATCCATTATATTCGACTTGTATCGAGTCAAAGCTCCTTAGACAAGCTCGACTTTTAGAATGAGCGGGAGTAGATAACATTCCACCGATATCAACGGTATAAACTTAATCCGGCATCCAACGAGCACGCAGCTTCCGTGCGTGGAAAACGCAGTGGCTGACGTCAATTTAATAAGCAGCGTCTAGAAGGCGATCGGCTGCCTTTGGCAGATTTATTGCGGCGATCGATAAATTAGCATTGCCACGGTTTCGATCGCGCGAATCTATTTTCGATACGGTCCTAAATCACTTATACGAGGTAGCGGACGTTGAATAAGTCGATATCATCGTCGATACGTGGGTGAAATTTATCTCGTGTTCGGTCGACCGCCGCACTGGTACCAACTGGTTCACAGGAAAGTTCTCCTCTTCGTCTCGATAACGCGATAACAGGGAGGCCGAGGGTAAATGTAATTACGTAATATTTATATGCCATCGTTCTCGTACGTAGCACACAACCAGCACGAAATATTTCGTGTATTACTATTAATTCCGGATGTTATGCTAGTCTTCTCGAGGCGATAAGACGACCATGGGACCAGTTTGTCGTTGGTGAAAATACGTTGGTTTGACGATAAACTCGAACACCACCCGGCCAGTACCGTGTCACAGGAAACACCGCAATAAAACCGACGGTATGCTTCGATAACGATTATTAATGAGCTCGACTAATTGTCGCGGTAAACGGATCGAAGGCGGATCGATATGCTCCCTCGACCGTGCAGCGATTATGGAATAAAATTAGATTTTACATGGTGGAGTTGTCGCCATGCTCTATGAGCTATATCCACCTATACGTAATTTTATTGGCGAAAGGTAATTCACGATAGACCTACGTCTTTTAGTTTTGACCGTTTTGACCGGCTACTTGGTGACTTTAGGTTAGATGGAAGAGGTCAGCGATCCATTACTCTGATTTTATATCGGTTTTATCCCGAGTCAGCGAATTATCAGAGACCTAATCGTTCGCTGCTATGTAACATTTTGTCGATGTATAGTATACGTATTCAAAGAGTACGCGGCAGTCAAAATGTCCCATAAATTACCGCTGAGAATTGCATCGCTTTCTACGCTTCGATAGAAGCATCTCGTAACGACTCGATCGCTTCTGTATCGTTAGGTAGTACTTTTACCGAAGTTCAGCCTACGCAACACTACGGGGTTCTCTTTCCGGTATCGAAACCACGGGAATTGTACTTGAGAATCGTTGAACGATAAAAGAAGAAACCTGAAAAGGACACCATAAGAGGAATCTAAGAAACAGAATCTATATCTGTGAAACGTCTTACGCTCCAGCTTTCTCCAATTAAATGCAATCCAATATCCTACCTTAATACAAAATTTTAATTTACATCTGCGACGCGTTACGCATCTCGTCTTTGTCATATGAAAATAAGAAACCTAAAGGACAAATATCGTATGTAAATGTAGGGCCACGCAGATATCACCGAGTGATATTCTCAAAACGAAATGAAAATCTCGTATAATGAAACTACTGCGAAATAAGGTCTACTTCAGCAAAGATTAAGAAAATCTCGTATCAAGAAAACACCGCACACCCTGTATCTTTCCATCAAAATAAGGAGCCTAAAGTGCAAGTATCGTACAACCAGCGTCGCGTAGAACTGGCGAAGAGGATGTTCGAATAAATTCACACCTCTTCGCGGCTAGCAGAGCCATTCCGCTAACTCGTCGCCGAGCTGAAAGAGGGTAATCGCGAGCAGTTACAGACTGGTTCCTGTCGCGAATCCCGCTGCAACGCGGGCAAACGCGATCGTCGATGGGTATCTCGGTCGTTCCATGCGAGCTGATTCGTTTTAATGTTCGCCACTCATCGATGGCCGGGTCCCATTAAAATCTGTGCGCGCGCTATCCCAGCCTAACTCTCCCGTTTGCCTTTACCATGCTTCCTCCGTGCTCGAATCGCCGATTAAGCCCAAGGAAACCGAGTGTTTCGCGCTATTACGCGTCGCGTATACCCCGATTAACCTGAAACGCTGGTTTTACCCGATCCAGGTTCGATACTATTTCGATTTTACTGGCGTCGAAACGGCGCAGCGAAGTCACCGAGGATCGATTAATAAGCAACCGGTTGATTATGGGAATCGAACCGCGTGGGCGGAACCCAGGCAACGCGGAGCTCGTTTGCAACGTTTCGTTTTCAATTTATGTCGATATTCGAGCAGCCCGATGCCTCTGAGACGCTTTATGGTAGTGGAGATTCTGCGCCGTTTCCGATGGAAATCCATGGGAATGCTCGAGTTAGAACGGCGCGCTTGGGAATTCAAAGTTCCATCGGCCGATTCCATTCGATGTTATTGTAGCGAGAATTGCCCTGCCTCTCTTCGTTTCGCTGTTCTTCGATCTGCCTGGAATTACCGGCGGCCGTATTACATGCGGAAGATTTGTACGCCAGTTTCACGACGAGCTGCGCGCATAGCCCCGCTCTGTTCAACAGGCAATTACTCCATCGATTATCGTACAACTTCTCACGAGCATGTTAACTAAAACTACTCGACATGGAAGACGAAACGAAACGATCAACCTAAATAAAATGCTTGACTTGCAGAAGTAATTACGTCCGTCGATCTGTGAGATACATTTTGACCAGGCTACGACGGGCAACTAGTTGCGTAGCAAGTAGAGAAAATGGATTATGAAACATGAATCTAATGTCTCGTTCGAATTGGTCACGTTACTAAGATTCACGTTAGAGCTTGAATAACCTGATTTCAAGTGCATGCATAATGCAGGAAGGAGATACGCGTATGTGAAATTTAATGTTGATTACAGCATTAATTATATCGTTATATGTGTATATTCCATACGGGTATTCTTTTGTTCGTTGTATTTATTTTAATTAATATTCATTCTATTGTTATAATAACGATAGCTGCTGGTCCTTTCGAGTCAAACAAATGACAAGTTTCACACTATTGAAAAGATTTCAAATTGCTCAAACTTACGTATTCTTTGTCGAAAGTTCGCGCCACTGTTTTCTCTTTGTAGAAAAAAAAAAAAATCACTGCCACGATAGAAAATGCAGAAAATTGATAAAAATTCTAATTTATTCTTTGAATGCGATTAATTACAGTTACGAATAATTTATTCGAATAACACTAAATTATTCGAATGCAGGTAACTTGGACAAAGCTTCACCGCGAGGCTCATCTCGACCAACGGATCAAAGTCCGGCGACAATCTTCGGCGAAACAATAAATAAAAGCACGAACAGAAACGACGCTTATCGTTTATCGACGCTCCAGCTACCGGTCGTTCTACGATTTTTCACGGACTCGTGTCCTCTTATCGACTGTTACATCTCGAACGCTGTATGTTCGAGCGTGTATCGCAGATAATTTCGAGTTTTTGCGCGGGACGACTTAGTGGGTGTCGGGCGTGGGGCAGAAGCAAAAAAAGGATCGATCGGTTTATCGTGTCTGCGCGTTAGACGTCGCTCGTTCCGCGTGAAATGTTGCCACACCGGGTAACCGAATAGTCTCGTTTGATTTCAGGTGCCGGTAGTGAGAGCGGAAAACGCCGACCTCGCTCGTTTACTACACGTACTTCGTAGCGAACGTGAAATCTCGACACGTCGAGCAGATCGGTTCGATCGACCCGCGGAATGCACCTTACGAACCGAGTTGACGCGGGGAATGACAGAGTCGACGTGTGAAATTTAACATTTTTCCACAGGATGATGCCCCGTGTTGGAAATTGGTTCAGTCATTGTCAAACAAAAATGTATTGGCAGCCGTAAACGAGACACGAAGATAGGGAAATTTGTTGCAGATTACTGGAGATACGCAAAATTTGATAAAACCGTAAGATCGTTGAGAAGAATTGGCTGCGTACTTCTTTTCGAACAATCGACGAGTCTAGATTCTCTCACGCGTTCATAAAACTCTTTTGACGATCGTCTGTCTCTTTAGCGACAAGGAATACGTATAAATGTTATTTCATTAGAGATCGTAAGCATACAGAAAAGAAGTCAAATTTTAAAAGACGAGAAGCTTGTTCATTGGTAAATAGTAAAGTAATTTTCTACTCGTAGCTTTCTATTACAAAATCGTTTCCTGAAACGTGTATGAACGCAATTACTTGTAAAAGAAAAATATCCGAGGAGAATTAGCGTTACTGTTCTAACAAATCGGTGCGCAAAGCTTTGGCTGTTCCGGCTGTAGACAGGACCCCCAGAAAAATCTGCTAAATAATTTTCGTTTTCCAATGGCTGGCTTCGAAAGTGTTCCGCTTTTCAGACTAATTTCTGCGGGGCATTCGGCCGGAAAACGACACGTCTCGCGAAAAATTGCGCAATTTCGCACGACCGTCCGTCGAAATTCGATCGGTGGCGTTTCCAAACGTTGCGCAACACGATATAATTAATTCACGGTACATTTCTCTTGGATGATGTTATTTTTGTCTTCCCGCTTCTATTTTTTTTCTTCTTTCTTCTGGTTTATTTTTTTTTCCTTCTCGGTCAGTTCGACCATTTCGTACGTTGGACATACGTGGAAATTAAGAACGCAAACATGTAGACGACACGGACTATTTAATGTATTAATGCTTTCCGGATTTTCGAGGCGAGTGCACGAAAGGTTCAGAAGAAGTTTTCCGCAATTAACTTGCAAGAAACGTTTTAATGGAAGTGGACAGATCTTTGCGAGCGTATTTAGTATCGGAATGGAACATGGTAATTAGAAGAGATTATGCAACGCAGCTCGGGTATAAATTATTATAAGGGTATGTGACGATAACGTGCAAATATCAATTTCTATTGACAAGAAAAAGTTGTTTGGTTTTTCAGGAGGATTTAGAGATCTGTTCCTTGTACGAGATTTATATCCTTGTACGAGATAGGATATATTAAAATATGTGTTCTATTACGATAGACACAATTTTATATCATGTATTTATTATGCTACGTTTCTTGTAACATTTTCAAAACATCTTATATATAGACAAGTTTCATCTTATCATAGACATAAACATCTTATATATGTAGACAAGTAATTGTAATTGATAAGTTTCAAGCAGCTTTATCTCGCGTACGTAAATCAGTTTATCATTGTTCTAAATCTAGTAAGTGTCCAAAGTCTCGTTGATCGATATTTGACATCTTCCTTTGTATCTCAAGTTTATTTGCTTGCTTACATTTCCTATGCTTTTGCTTCTTATACTTTGATCAATTTTGCATTATTTAAATAGTATACATGTACACAGATACACTCGAAATATAAACTAACCAGACCAGGAAATACAACAGAATTAAAAATAGAATCCACCCTTCGAGCATTTCTTTTCTCAAACTCGTTCATCCAAGATTCCGGTGAAAACTCCATTTTATCTCGATCTGTCCCGAAAAGAAGAGACCGACTAAGCGCGGCCGTTTAAATTCGAGCCACGTTTCAAACTAAAGTTCCAGCCATCCCCGCGCCAGAAATTCGAACTCACGTCACTACGAAGACGCGCGCTAGTTTGGAAGAGAAAGAAATTATACGAGGAAGGACGCGAGGATTTTCGATCGAAACCAGCAGAGGAGGAATCAGATCAAAGGGGAGAAAATTAAACGACGTTAAAGCGAACGTACGATTATTGTACGAGGCAGGCAGGCGAAATAATTTTCAAAAGCCAAAGAAAGAAAATTAAATAAGTTTAAATGTTCAAGGGAAGTTAAATTAATTGATCTTGAATGTCTAAGGGAAGCGAATTGAGTAATTTTAAATGTCTAAATAACAAAACCAAATAAGAAAAAGAGAGAGATAGAGAGAGAGAGAGAGAGAATGAGAGGGAGAAGAAACTGGTGAGCAATAAAAGAGCATGGTTTGACATTACTGTCGCTGCGTACGCGAGGGGATACTCGTTTACTCGAGAATATCTGCGGTAGATCTCTCTTTCTCGCCGCGGTCCCTGGTCAGATACGATTGCCGGCCAGGCCCTTTTATTTACAACGACAATGACAAACGTAACGACAATTCACGGTTATACGCGGGCTGACCGCGTCGCACGGACATAACGTGCGACGTCGTTTTTATGAAGCGCGGCAAGAATTCGAAAGGAGAGCCGATAAATCGTCCGAAGCGCTTCAACCGCGACGCGTGTAATCCCTGTTCCGTCTCTCGTGTGTTCGTTCGACTAAACCGCCCCGCCTTTCTACCTCGATCTCTTGCTCGCTCAACTCGTCGTGAAGAAGCTTCGCGGGATCTTCGTAAAGCGTCGCACGATTGTGTAAGTGGAAAGGTAATTCGAGCGAGAGAAAATACCCGATAGCGTCGTTCGATGCGATTTCCGATCAAGATCGCCGATGATTTCTATCGAGAGGAATTTCACGTTACTGGATTTCTAAACTCCTTCGAGATTGATATCGCGGACAGTATTTTTGCTGCCAATACCTGAAATTATTTTATGCTAATGTAACACGTTATGACATATATAGCGTAGATTAGACACGATGCACGCTTGGAAAATTCACAAGTTGCACAAACGTACTCGTTATAGAACAATGTGAGATGCTCAGGGAGAAGAGTGGTATCCACGAGTCAGAAATTCTTCAACGTGGAAAGCAACGGAAAAATATATTAAATTTTTGAAGAAAAAAAACTTTCAGAATGTTCCAGGATAATGATAAATAGAAAGTGATATTTAGAGGCAATAAAGCGTTCGATTAAAGAAACGTATGGTTAAAATTGATGTTTGACGAGTTGCAAGAAAGCTGTCTAAAAAATTCTAAATTGAACGTTCTAATGCTCGACGTACGTGTACTTTCAGAGAATATTTAGATAAGAATATTGTAAGAAGTATTTTTTTAATCGATTCCCTAATGGTCGTAATATATTCTAATAAGACTCGACGATAGCGGTGTTTCGCGATACGTCTGACCAGTAACAGGCGCTTACTACTTACGACCGCTGAATCAACATTAAATAATTCGTCGTTAACGGGGAAACTACACGACCACTTTCGCCAAGCACGATCAGGAAATAAAACTTTAACGTGCTCGATATGCCGTCTATACTTTGGCATTTAATTTTCCTATCTTTATTCCATAGACACACGAACGCATGGTGGAACGATAAAAATAACCTATCGATCCGAATCTAAGCGTTAAGCGGCTGAGGTTTCATTAGACGTAACGATACCGTGGAAATGTCTCCGATGTAATTACCACGGCGGAGTCGAACTTAAGACGAGTAGAATTTTATACGACAAGTCAACGATGTTCACTAATGCAGGAAGCGTCGTTGGGTTCGTTAACGAAACCTGATCGACATCGATAGATTTATACGTAATTTACGAGGCGTCACTCGCCACTTTCTATCTACGAAATCCACTGGTTCAACCTTCGAATCGTTTGATTCAGAAAGGAGCAACGTTCGAGTACGTCAGAGAGCCTACCATTTCGTGTATAATTTAATCAATAATAACAATGATTCTAAATCACGATAAGCGAAAGTCGATACCGAAGAAGAACGATAAATAAAATTGGTTATTAGTCGATAAAATCGTACTCTCTAGACACGTGTCTGTATTCAAGGTTTTAGTCTTCGAATCGTACTAAAAATTCACGCTCAGAATAAACGAATCGAGTCGATCGCGCGTGTAACTTATAAAGTGCCAAATACGACGATACGTGGAAATATTTTCTGTATTTCTGTATAATATTAGAAAATAATACGAGAATATCGCGGTCCTTTGCTCTCCATTTGAAAAATTTCGCTCACAAAACAGAGACGAGAGTCGGCTAATAAATACAGTGTCACCGGATCATTAACGAAACTGGTTCGAACAGGTCAACATTTTACTCGATCAACAGTACCTAACGCTCTTCACCGGTTTTTCTCCTCTCGGCCTTCCGACTTCTCTTCGCCGCGCTGTGTTTCCCTTTTCTCTCCCGGGCCGGTCGGAAGAGCCCATGCCGGTGCTCTGGATCGGCAGCAACCTCGTTATAGCTATGAGATCGGCTACGAGGACCGCATCTGTTATGGTCGTAAACGCGGATCGACAAGCATGGAAAAATGGTCGTCGAGCGACGAGCCGGTCGTGAAACTATCTCTTATTTGCGAACCGCGTGCACCACGGCTTCGTTAAAATAGCCTAGGTGTGCACAGCTCCGGCGAACAGGTGAAACTCGAGGTCTAACGCGTTTCGAAGGCGTGGTGGATAGACAGAGAGGGACATAGAACGACGAGAGGAGAGGAGAGGAGAGGAGAGGAAAAAAAAAGACCGAAGCTCGCAAAAAGCGGAGATCCGCGTTTTCCACGCCCGAGGTTCTGCTGAAACGGGCGAATTCAATCATTACGGGCGTGCTCTGGGTGACATAGAGCCCCGATGAAAGCGTTTTCATTAAATTCGAACGGATTCGTCGGATGCCGCGACGTTCGCTCGCGTCAACGCCTCGCATTCTTCGATGGAAAGGTTCGATAGGCGGGGTAGACATTTAGGTTCTGCAATTAGCAGCAACGTTACACTGTAACATTCTTTTCTTTTCTTTTTTTTATCTGCACCTCTATCTTCAATTTTCTCGCGGGAACTCGTAACGTTCTTCGGTGGAAAGGTTCGATAGATGGAACAGAGATTTAGGTTTCGTAGTTGGAGAAGGACGTCGCTCGCCGTGATATCGTCCTTTTGGACTTTTGTCGTCAATCTTCTCGAACAGATACGATTGGATTCTTGTTTTTTTTTTAATCGATGATTAGGCACTTTCGAAACTGGGTATCGCTCAATTATCGAAGTTGAGACTTTCGCACGGCATATTCGTCGCGGGCGATATACTTCGGACGACATTGAGTCGAAACCTGGATGACGTCCTTTCGAAAAATACGCTTAAACATTTCTCAGGTACTGTTAGCTTAGCACGATACTTAAGGAAAATCGATATCTACGAAATTTTCAAATATTCTTTTCCGAGTTTTTTTTTTTTTTTGGTTCTAGAATCCTAAACTTCGATCCTTGAACTTAACTCCTCGCCTCGTCGTAATATCGTTGCGTATTTCTCGTGAAAATATCATGCTCGTACTACGTATCAGTTATTACAGGTCAAGGTTAAACAAACACGAGTATTATAATAGCCTTCAACCGATGAAACGCAACTTCAAACCAAGATTATCGACAACTGTTCAAATCGTCGGTATCTCTTTCGTCGTAAAACGCCCTAGAAGAAAGAGGATCCGCCCACAGATTTCACACGCACTGGGTCTTTGACCTAACCGAGATGATCGAGATAGTTAGCGGTGACATTGCAGAGCGCGAAACTTTCGACTCGAGTTTCCATCGGGGAAAAAAGATCGGGGATAATGGAGATCGTTGCTTTTCCACGCCCGAGGTTGTTCTGCTGAATTATTCGTAGCAGAAGACGAGGATCTACGTGTCCGATCTCTTAACTCGTTCCACCAGCGGTGCCCATACGGAAGGTCATACCCGTTCTATAACGCCACTCGATTAGCGGATCGTTTCGATAAAATCTAACGTTCGCTCGGTTTTACCGACACCGACGTGTTTCGTGGTATTTAATCACAGGCCGATATATAGTTAACGCCGATGGCGCCCGGCCACGTGTGTTACGCGTCTTTTTCTAACTCCTTTCACTCGTCCAGGCTGTTTCCTAAGATCCGATATTCCACTCTGCCGTCGTGCACAGCATCGAACAACGTGCTGCTACCTTTGAGAAAAATCCGATTGTCGGTGAAAGATCAGCTTCATGGAAATGTTTCGCGGATAAGCGTTATATTTGCTATGATTATTCCAAAAAATAATATAGATCTTCGAACGGGAAATATCAATGGCGAAATAAAGTATAACGCAAATTTTGACGAGTGCTTAGAAGAGAACTGTCCCGTGGTTAAGGTTATCGACCCTTCGCGTACATGCAGACGAACCTTTACGTAATAACGTGTCTCGTGATAAAACGTATCTTACGTTTTACTTCTCGCCTCCGCGAGGCACGCGGATTCTCCTAGCAGAATCCAACTGTGTCCACGACTGTTTCAAAATCTAAAGTAACCCTCGCTTCTTCAATCGCCAAAAGATCCCTCGCTAAATTCCATTTCCAACGATTCACGGCACGAAACGCATTCGCCGATCAGGGACAGACAACAACAACAGAAAATATCGGTCAGTCACACCGAGGAATGCTATCATCGTGAAACCAGAAACACGACGTGGCGATCCAGTGGCCGGTACCCGACGTCCTCGAAGCTCACCCCCGGAAGAGCCTAATGAAAGAATCACCCTTTCCTCCCTGCTGTATAAACTACCCCCACCTTGTCCTCCCTTCTCTCGCCTTCTTCCTCTTATTTCTCCGTCTTCCTGCTACCGTACGTATGGAAACTGAAGCTCGCCAGGTTGGGGGGGGGATAGGACGCAATCGCGACACGTTAAACGTCCCCGCAACAACCGGAGTCACGCACTTACGCACCTAGAGAAAGAGGTGGTAAGAGGCATATAGAACGAAGGAAGAGGGAGTCCTAGGTTTCTCACTGGTTAAAGAAGAAGGGAGAAAAGCGAGAGGGAGCGAGACAGAAGTGGGAGAAGGAGAGAGACGCGTATACGCGAGTGAACGAAGACTACCAGTGGTGTACGGTCGGCACACGGGGGTAAAATCCGTAGACGCGTGCGTAGAATGTGTGCGTGCAGGTAGGACGCGTGTAAGAGCGTATACACGAGGCCCGCTGGCTCGGGGACCGACGAGAGAGTGCCGCTATCAAACACGTATGGCGGCGATCGTCGTTTCTCCAGCAAGAAAGAGACAGAAGGATCAACGCGAAGTACGTGGTAGGGATAGAGGCGGGCCCCGGCACACGCAGCGCTGCCGTGTGAGAGCGCGCGAGCGCCACGCACATGCACACGCTGAACGTGTCTCTGTCGTGTGTACCGGGGGACACACGGGTAAAGCTCACACTTACCTGACAAGATGTAAGTTCAGAAACTGGAAGGTGCCACTTCTGCACAGTCCAATACAAGACACCGAACCGGAAAGTTCGTCCCGAAAATTAGTCGGTGCGCTGTGTACGCGATCGTACGCCGGTGTACGGCGGTCCTGAGTACGATTGGGAGGAAAAGGTCGTTGCGAGAGCAAAAGGTCGAGAAGGATCGAGCGGAGGAGCGCGAAAGGGGGTGACCTTCCGGTGGAAGGTGAAGGTGGCGGTGGAGAATCGTTCGGTGGTAATTAATCGGAGGAAATTACCTGAGATAGCAGGATACAGAGGGAAGGATAAGAAGCGGGAGGAAGAAGTACGCGAAGGCGTAAAAGGTAGCGAGGTGAGTCTCGCTTCGAGCGGAGAAGGGTGAAGAAACCTGGAGGTGGAAGAAGAAGAAGAAGAGACAGAGGACGAAGGTGGTGGAGGTGAGGTGGTAGTGGTGGTGGTGGTGGCGGTGGTGACGGTGGAGGCTTGCGGAGGAGGAGAAGAGGCTGGAGGATGAGAAAGACGCAGGAGGCGGCGGTGAAGGCGGAGGCACGATAACGAAATAAGCGGAGATACGTGAAAACGTATCGGGACACGGAGAAGCGACGGTGAAGAGAAGGAAGAAAACGCGACTCTCGTCCGATCTCGACGAACGGTGGACGAGGAAAAAGGGAAATACAAGGAAATACGTACGCCGCTCTGTGTTTTCGTTCTCTTCGTTGTTCGAAGAAGAGAGGCGCGTATCGTGCGTGCGCCTCAGACCGCGGGAAACGCGTTGTCGTCCGCTTCTCGATCCGATCGACGCTGCACCGGGGCAAGCCCGCGATACTCTTCCGATACGCGCTCTCGATAATCGCGTCCCGTAAACTCTTTGCCCGCCGCGATATTCATCGAGCGTCGATCACAAACGTCACCGGTGATCTCGTTTATCGATCGCGCATCGACAAGTTTACGATGGTGTTTCGCCGTATAAACGCGCGGTCTACGGCGAGGACGATGATGAAGACAACGAAAACGATGATCGTCGAGAGGCATCGTATACGTATTGGATGATTATCATATTAATGAATGCGCATCGCTGCGACTCGACCAGCCAGTTCGCGAGATAGGCCGACGAAGGTGGAGCTTGGTGAGAGCCACGAGCTCGAAAACCCGTGTTCGATTTCATTCGCGGTGGAACGCGATCGATGGTCGATCGACGAATGCGCCGATTTCCCGGTGACGCTTTCTCTTCGTCAGTTCAAACTGTGTGAAAATACCCTTGACCCGTACACTTTAAGATACGAGGTGTTCGTGAAAAGTGTCGTTCGAGGAGGAACAAAAGTGACGGAACGTATACATGGAAATACATCCGTGCTGTATCTACCATCAAAAACTTGAGAAACGAAAGACGGCAAAGTGTACGTGTGTGTAAATTATTGCTGTCGTTCGTTTGAAAACTGCGTGAGGAATTGTTCGAACATTCCACGTGTCCAAGGAGTATGTTTTACCCAGGATAAACGATCTCGAGGCGAATGTCGTCGGATCGGTAGCTACCACATCGGTCGCTGACATTGGATTCGTCCGGAACAAGGTAGCCGTGAGTTTTATTCTTTGACCTTAATCGGATCGCGATTTTTTGGAATAGTTGCAACTATCGTTGAAAGCCACCGATAGCCTACCGAGTGGAGACTTTGCCGCTCGATACGCAAGACATGTCGGAAGTCGACCGTTACCCCGCGAAGACCGACGTTACTTCTTTTTACGCGCAAGCGATTTTGGCGCGAGTGCCGCGAGTCCTTAATGGTATCGCGTTTCCAACTGGCCTTGGAAGCTCGTCATCGTGAGATTTCGTGTTCCTCGCCGAACGACCGTTTCGCGTTGTCGTCGTCGTTGTCATCGTCGTTGTCGTCGTTGTGTTCTTCTCGTCACGGTGTTTTCGACCGTGCGACGTTGTCAGCCACGCGAACCCGTGTTCTCCCCCGATATCCGGTCGAAACTTTCAGAAAACTTTGTTTTTCGTTTTACGGTCCCTACCGAGTATACCAGACCGTTCAGCTCGGCCAGTGTTCTCTGTTTTCGAATGTGATCGCATCGACGTACCTTGTTTTTCACTTCGATGAAAAACGTTAACAGTGACATCGAGTCTCGTGCAGAAACAAAGGCAAGTCGTTCGCATCGAACGAAGTTGCATTTCTACGTGGCTGTTTCGAAGGAAATTAGACTTACGCTATGGATGTGCATTCGTTTGTGGAAAGTTGAAAAGTGTAAAAATATTCAGAATCCGAATAATATGCGAAAAAGTATAAAATATATAAAGTATTTGCTACAACATCTAGTTGGTGAATCGTGTGTCCAGTTAGATTCCATTTTTCATGATACTATGAAATTGCGTAGACATCCGCGGTCTACTTGAAATTTCGATGGGAAAGATACTATTTCCATGAAAAACCATATGACGTTGATTAAAATATAAAATATTGGATTTATGCAAAAGGCAATTTTCTTCCGATCGTCGGAATATTTGACGAATCGTAAAGTATCTGAACCTGTCTCAGAATCTAGCGATTTCAAAGATGCTCCCTTTCTTGAAATTCTCCTTCGAGAATTCTCCTTCGTTCATGTATTATTGATTAATGCACTCGAATGCTTAGAAACGCGTCGTCGCTCGTCTCTAGGACTGTTCAGTATTTTTACGGTGTTTCGCTGTCACGCGTGAAACGCTTTCCCACGATAAAGAGTTCGAAGACGCAGGGTAGCGGAAAATTGAAATTCATTCTGATAAAAGTTATCGATAGCACTCGTGACGCATCGTGAACGTTTTTGACTTCCGCCTCGTATGCATCGAATTAGCCTCGATTTGCGATACCGTCACTATACGCTGCACGCGATTCTTCCATTATCCAAATTTCATTTTCTAAGATAACAGAGATACGATATAAGGAAAACGAGCCACAAAACGTTTTATAGAAGGAAATTTCAGTGAAAAATACTCATTTACACAAGTGGTGAAAATTTCAAAAACGCGCTGACACGAGTATATTCGCATATAGACACTTGCTAATTTCAATTAATATAATCGAGACAGGTAGGCGATATTTTACAAGCACACTCACATACACGCAATTCAGAGAAATGCATGCATACAATTACAGATTCACAGCAGATAAACCAACGATACACTATAGTTTAAACCATCGTGTAACTCGACTTGATTTCCAAACTTGACTTGTCTAACACAGCCTAATTAATACCAGGTTGTCCGGAGAGTGTCTTTCTTTTACAAACACGTCTTCGTACAAACATGAAACCTAATCTGTCGAACGTTGTGATCTTTAGTTTGGTAGAACAAAATGGGGATCATAACTAGTAACTCGATAAAATAATATAAAACAGAAAATGTTGTCCATCCATTATTTCCTTGTAAAACGAAAGAAGCTTTTCGGACGATCTAATAATACATCATCCTCCAACTGCAACAAATTTATCATCTAAATTTCTTAATCTTGAGCCGAGCGTTCAGTAACCTACGAGCGGGAATTTCTCTCTGTCCAGAATAACTTTTATTCAGCCTTATTTTATTCGACGTGTTATAACACACGCGATACCTGGTTGAAAGACGAGTCGAAAACCTAGAGAGCACGCATACAGATACCTCTGATTCTGTTCGCAACGATAACCCTTTGCTACTGCCCAGCTTATGCGGAGTCTACACAAAACGGAAAGCCGAAATAGGGTCTGAATTTCCCATGGGTACCGCCTAATTATGTCCATGGGACACTCGTTCCATTATGGTATACGCATTGAGCATTTGCTAGTTACCCTTTTATGTTAAGTGAGAGCAGAGCCAGTGGATGACCCTTGGAATGGGTGACCGCTTGTGGACGGTCTGGCCTGCCGGACACTTTCCTGGCCATCCCTGTGTACCCACGAAGACCCGCAGGTTCCTCGCGCTATAGGGTGTCTTCTAAATATACGTAACACGTCGTCGCACCTGGACCTTTGCTGTACGATAAATAATTTACCATTTAACAGTATCAGCAAAAGAGCAAGTATAAATAGACGGCGAATGTTGACACGTTTACGAGTAACTTGAATATACAAGATATTTGTATTATTAGCAAAACTTGTTCCTATGTTATTAATATGTAATTATGTAGGTATAACAATTCGAGCGATGATATTAGTGAGATAATATTAACAAGATGGTCGCACGATTAATGCTCGATATAAGATACTACGTGTTGATCAGTGGAAAATTATTGGTTTCTCGAGAATATAAAAGCTACCACGTGAATCATTTCTTTGCTTCATTAAAGAAGTTTCCACGCTTTTTCTGTTTAATATGAATCGGAAAGTAGTGGCCTCAGGATTTCCTTGTATTTATGGAATTTATTAATACATTACGTATCATGAGACATATCTCGTGTTTTTTATTCAGTCCACAGCGATAATTTTATTACAAGCCGTAGTCGAATATAACACGCTAATTACTTAGATCCAAGTATTTTAAGATTTCGTTTTACTTAATACCGTCTACGTATACGAGAATGTCCTACCGCGAAAATCAAACGTAGATACCTGACAGAAGAAACGTTTCATTAGAAAACAGGGATGCGTGCACTTTATAACGAACCATAGAGCGACATTCTTGCACAAACCTACGTCAGAGACTCGAACGATCGATAATGAGCCACCCTGTATGCAGCGGAACGCTCGTCCCCGCGAACGTCCGTTGAAGCTCCTTGACGACAGTTGGAAAAAATTCAACCAAAAAGGTTGGAGGAAAAATGCACGAGCGAAATAATACGTGATTCCAGTGCTGGGACACGTACGTCGATCGAGTTTTGCTGCGAGAGGTCCCGGCGGCGGACGATCTCGCAAGCGGCCACCGTTTAATCGACAATTAGTCTGGAAAGGGCGATCAACAGCGTCACGAGAGCCGC
This sequence comes from Bombus breviceps, assembly GCA_014825925.1. NCBI lineage: Eukaryota > Metazoa > Arthropoda > Insecta > Hymenoptera > Apidae > Bombus > Bombus breviceps. The sequence continues at coordinate 8,698,215 of CM026183.1, read as the reverse complement.
GGGATAATCGCTGCCCCGGAGGACGCGAGCCGCTTCTCGTGATCCTCGTGCACGCTTAATGGAGCTATAAAGCCGTATTAAGATTAACTGTTCCTCGCAGGCCGGTGCTCCAATTGCGTAACGGAATAGCAGAGGAATTAGAGTTGGCCGCGCGTTACTCTAACGCTGCGCTGTCGGTTCGAGCGATAACGCGATCCAACGGTCCATTTTACGAGATCGATCGACGAGATCGTGACAGGGGTTGGTTAGAGTTCGTGTTGTAGCATGTCTGCACGACAGGTTGCGCGGATTTTATCCGAAGATATTTCACGTGGAAAATAGGCAAAGATCGGAGTAGACGTAGTAGATAGAGGGGATTAAGTAGCCGACCGTGTGCGCTAAGTAGGTAGCGGTGTTGTAGACATTTTTTTCGTTAAGCTGCTATTCATTGTTGGCATATTTTATCGTTGAGACGATGACGACGACGATAGTAATGTCTTTATTGCGTTTTGTTAGCGTGCAAACAATCGAGCGATATGTAGCGAGTTTCTATCGAACTGAAGCACATGCTGTTAAATCGAAGTGTTGTCAAGAGTGTTTGAGAATAAGTGACTTCATTGGAAGGCGCGCAAGTTACGCTATGATATCCTTTGCTGTGTTAGATCGTACGATGAATTCTCTTCCGCGATGAGACCTTGATTCAATCGTATTGTTGACGTAAAACGCTTGGACGTTTCGTTCACGAGGCCTTCATCCATAGTACCTTCTATCAATCGTACAAATTTCTTGAAGCAGTAATTTAGTACTTTATTTAAAATATTATCTGAGAAATACGCCATGTCTGAACCACTTTTTTTTTTCAAAAATAAAGATTGCTCAAACTGTTATTATTTGATCAAAAATCTTCGTTTTAAAACATGTTATGGTCAACAAAAATACTTGTCTGTATTAAGATGGTGGATGTTTACTACGCAGCAAGTAAATAATCCTAATAGAAAAATTCTCTAGAATCGTTATTTAAATAGAACCACCCTCCCTTGACATGCAATAACCGATACGTAAACATCCAACAGTAGCTGAAATTTCACAAGCTATTAGTACTTCCTACATACACGCAGTAAACTCACGGTTTCCTGAATTTAATCTGCCGCGATGGGAAAAGCTATTAGATCCTCGGGAATTGCCTAGAAAACCGGGCGTATAAATTGAAACGTCGCGAGTAAGGTAGAAATGAGAAGACAGAAAAGCGTTCGAGCTTCCGATAATCGGGCCTGAAGCCGGTATCAGCTGCTGGTAATCGGCTCGGAAATCACATTATCACGATACCCGTGCACCGCGTAAGCAACTCTGCGAAAAGAGAAAATCCAAGGAGCAACGCGGCGGGAGGATGGCAAATGATACTTTCACGGTACATTTATCAGCAAGAACTGGCAACGATAATAACCCAATAGGCAGATGTTATAAATTGTATTACCGTATGCTTCTTTATAGCGTGCTAATTAACCGCGTTCACTACCGGACGGAACGCTGTTGAAATATGACAATGCTCGCGCCCGCGGTGGACGCTGCGCAAAAAGGAACCCCGTGAAAACCGACAAACCAGTTTCTGCTTTATCCGAGGAACTTGGTGTACGCGTTAAAATAAAGAAAAAAAGAAGCGAAAGGGGAAAAAACGAGGGAAAACAGAAGAAAAGATAAATGGAAAGAAATGGAATACGTCGGTCACGTTCATTCGGTAACGAGTTAAACGTTTCGCCGATTCTGTGGAATCGCGTGACGATCCGTCCACACGCGTGTACAGGACGTTGCGGTGATCCTATTCGTGTGAGATATCTTCATTATTTTAAATAACGAGGCAGAATATCGAATGTAAAAAGAATTGAGAAAAACATACGGCGACAATGGAACGCAGGTGAGAAGAAAATCTGCAAGCCGATATTATCTCTTAAGATAGATACTGCGTAAACTCTGGGATAAGCGTATTTTAGTATTTCTATACTTTCAAACGATTATTCCAGTCGGCTTAGAATTTCCAGTTTCCCTGTACGCGGAAAATTTATTTCCCCCTCGAAGAAGGAAATTTTCTTCCCTGTAAATTCGCGATAGATGAACACTTTGATCCGAACAGATAAACGTAGGTTACCTATTCGCAAGAAAAATGTTGTATTTCGTTGTGAATACGCGTGCGAATTCTTCTATCACTGTGCTATTTAAAGCACCAAAATTAATCCATTAGAAAATCATTAAAAAACGTTATATCAAATATGAACCGCTAGAAAAGCCATTGTTGTCATACTACTATTACTACTACTACTACTACTACTACCACTACTACTACTACTACTACTACTACTACTACTACTACTACTATTACTACTACTACTACTGTTCTTTTCTCGATCCTAAAAGTTGCACAAATAATATTCTCACCTATTATTTGAAGTAATGAGTTTGTCGTGACAAGCTGTGTCCGCGATACTGGACGAAAACGATGTTTACGAGCACGACGACTTCGCAGTTGGACGAAGAGAATCGAAGTGGTCCGCAGAAACGTTTCTGTGGATCACGCGAAAGCATAATAAGAAAGGATTAACGGATATCCGTGTTTAAGTTGTCAGAGCTCTCGTTCCCGCGAGTAATACGACGCAGCAACGACAAAGGATCGGTTGAATTAACCCCTCGGATCCATCCGCCTCACGCGATACGTCACCTTCGGGAGAAACGATTTGTTTCGGATCTACATTGCGAATCAACGTAAATAAACAAAGAGAAACGCGCTCCGCGTGACGTTGTCGCGTATTAACGTTGCTCGTTGCCTCGTTAAAGGTATTTTACGTTGAACGTAGTACCGTGCTGGAGCCGGTAATCTCTCGATCAATGTTACTTATTATTATTATAACCACTAGATTATTTTTCTAGATAATATGATAGAAACAAAAGATTGCATTACGCGTTATAAAATATGGGCAAGTTCTACGTCCATTCCTTGGATTTAATCAACGATATAACGAAGCATATATTTAATTGTTTAATGGTTCCTTTGTAAATGACAAACATATCGTTTACCGATAATCTGTCAAGCTCGCTGTGTTTTTATACTTAATACAGATTGGTTGTTATACTCGTGATATTATAATTCCTCTGCAGACTAGCTGGGTCATTTATGTCCACGTCTAATTTTTCAGCATTCCAAGCTCGCAAGAAATCTAACAAAATTCCAACGTACCAAACGTCTCTGTTACTTCGTACGATCGTTCGTTGAGCCAGGTACTTGGAATATTTTTCAACGTACAGATAAGAATTCTCTTCAAAGAAACCATCGATAACCCACTTACGTTAGAAAGAATTGAAATAAAAGACAACGCGAGTTTCAACAGCGTTTCACAGTGCAGACCACCGTAGAGTTCTGTACTCTTTTCAACGCGTTAAGAAATTAGAGAGATTTGACAAGGGCGTGCGTTTGATTTCGATATGCAAATTAACGCGTGGTCTCTCGCGGCGGCGTTAAATTGGACTCACGCCTCTTTCTCCTCTTCCTCTTCACCGGCACTTCCTTTCTCTCTATTCCGCCGTGAGACAGTCGCCAATTTCATTTGCGCTAATAACACGATCGTTAACCCAGTGAGAGTAAGCCACGGGGTGTGCGCCGCGTTTCCTTCGGCCGGCTGTTCACGCCGCCACAATGCCAATAATGGCGTGGTGTTTCCGGTGAATGGCAGCGAAGGGGGTAAAAGAGCCGCGAGGTAAAAGCACTCCCGTCGGGTATTGTCACGCCATTCGCTACTTACCGAGACCATTTCTTTTCACCGTCGTGTCTTCGTTGCTCTATGAATATTTTGCTTCCTCGCCTCGAACGACGTACCTTTGGTAACGACGTTTCCGTTGCGAATCTTCTATTTCCGCGTGCGAAATGTTGGCGAGAAATTGTGGTACAATAGCGTTACGAAATCGGCTGACGAAGCGCTGATCGTTCGTATCGTATCGCGTTGAATCTCTTCCAAGCTCGAGAAAGCGAGTCGAGGTTTTCCACTCTCTCGCGTTTGCACCAAGATGCCCAGTTCTGACGTTAGAGCGTTCTTGACGTACGTGTAGTTACCCTGATTCGATCAAGCTTTTCAGCCTCTATCAGTTTCGTCGATTTCATTCAAGTTTCGATTCCTTTATTTCCTAATTTTAATTATTTTCTTTTTTCTTCTTATTTAATTTACTCTCTTAATTGTCTTCCTCTATTTCAAGTCGATATAATTTGAATATTTGTATATCTATCGAATCTTCGATGTTCGTATCGTTTCTGCGTTTCAACGATTTCTCTTCGATCCCATCGATTTTACTTCGCTCTTGATCTTTCTCTTCTACTTCGAGTCGATATAATCTGAATGCTTTAACGAAACATGTAGATGCATTTTTTTACTTCGCGAAGGATAAGTTTAATATGTTTCCTCAAAGATACTTGGAAGTATGTTGTCGGATGGAAGAGTGTGGTGTTCGAGTTAACCGCAGGCGCGGTTTTTCTGCCGTTCTAAAAATACGCTAGAGCATGCTTAATCCGAGGCACTAACTCGACTCGACGAGAACACCCGTAGGCGTATTGTCCTCCAGTTCTCACCAACGCGACTGCCTCGAGCCAACTTAATTTCCTCTGTTATCCTAATGAACAGGTAGAGCACCGTCTGTCAACACCTTTTACTTTTTTCCTCGAAATTAAACGTACTTGTCTGGATGCCAGATAAAAACAAATGATTATATGTTTGGGAATCTCTCGGGTTAACGCGAAATATCCGCAAAGGTTGCAACGGTGGCAATGAAATTCACGTTTTTGCATTCGCATCGAGGTAAGAAATTTTCGCCATCGATGCTACAACTACTCTTGTATCCGTGATATAGTACAAGAACAGCTTCGTCTTACGTTCGTCCGTTTGATCAATTATTCAAATGATAATACAGTCGTAGAAAGTTTTTACAAGCCTTCAAACAGTTTCACGAGCCACTGTACTTGACCTCGTGATCGGTTTCCAACAGATGGAGAACGAAGATCAACAAACGACGTCCGACGAACGCTCGCACGAATCCAAACGATAATATTAACGCAATTTTCTGCGTTTGTTGGCACGACGCCGCAACGAGGCAAAAAACAGGCCAAGTAATTAGCGTAACACTATCGTAACCGGATGTCCAAGCGTTTTTTGCCCTCACTACCACAGGCTGATCCATCTTTTTGCCCGTGTCGTTCTGCAGTTTTTCGTATCGGTTCTCTTGACTAAGAGGTCTCGTGTCCGTCGTGATTTCGCCGATGATATAGTAATGGTAACACGTCGAAACGTTTGCACGCGATAAAGTAACGAATGGAAGAAAAGGGAAAATAGGACTTGCAATATCGTATCGTCGATTTGTTTATAAATTAGAGATAAACGTTATCTTAAACTCTTCGTTTGAAATTCAATTTTTCTAGAAACCGGTTGGAAAATTTCTTATCATAGAAAATTATTGCTTCTCCATTTAGTGAATATTTTATAATCGATAAATATTTTAACGATTCGTCTGACAGGGATTTTATCGAAATCGTTCCTTCTTCGAATTCGTTCGTATAGATATGTCGAAACCGATGATTTCTGAAATAGACGAACAGATTTCTATTTACGTATTTCTCTAAAGGACGGAAACATGATCGCCTGGAATTTTTGTAGAACTCTTGCGTGAAAATTGACTTGTATTCGTAAGAACGTATTAAAGCTAATCCCGTCGCCACTCGAAACGAGCCAACGAAGAAACACCTTACACGAAAAAAGACGAAAGAGTGATCCGTGTGGTGTTGTACCTTTGGGTATCCGCGTCTCGGTTTACCTGTCGCGAAGATTCCCGCCGTCGACGCGTGGTTATCACCTCGACGAAGAAGAAAAAACGCCAACAAGAGAAAGGGCTGAACGAAGGATAAATCCATGCCGAGGATGGGACCGTTAGACGAGTCACAGAGAACACGTTTGGTCCGACGAACAACAAAAATTCCTATCTCCCTTTTTCATACATTTTTTCCAACTTTTTTCTTCTTCGTAATTTTTCTCCTCTGTTCCTCGTCCGGCTGTTTCGTTCGCCGCGCGAAACGAAAAATCGCCTTAACGACGAACAATTTGTCCGAAGAAATTCCTCAAACGAGGAAGAAGAATTCGCGACACGTACGTTGCTCGTGTGGGAAAGCTTCGCGAGCTATTGACGCTGCTAAATGACGCTTTTCATTTCTGCACGCTCAGCCGTGCTCGAAAAATGAGGGAACCTTCCGCTAGGATCACACGAACGGATCCTTTCGTTTACAGCCTCGATGAAATCCCAACGTCTTTCTCCATCACGAATAATTTTGCGTCTTTTAATGCAGAAATTAATCCTTAGCCATCTTCTTATCTTCGATCATCGAGATACACAGATTCTCCATTTCGATCGAATGCATCCGATATACAGGATACGCTTGATGGACGTACAGTAAGGTAGGATTATTATAGTGACCGGCGCTTCGATATTCTAAAATTCTGAATTATGATAATTACAGCGGAGAATTTCGATATCACTTGGACGAACATTTCCCCTTCTGACGAGCAGAGAAGTTATAACACGTACTTTCTCGTAAAAAGTTATAATCATCAAGCTGTCAACGCGCGCGATATATTTCGCCATTTACCGCGCCACTAATAGCGTCGAATAATCAAATGGCCTATCTTCGGATATGAACTGCTAAAATCTTGTTGGCGGTCGAACTGGCCGAGTTGCAACACAAAATATACTTAGCCTGACTGGCATAACCTAACCTCGCTCTACGCTAGCATTTAGATTTACTCGGGCAGAACGTCCCTAACTCTAAAAAGAGACCGAAACCTCCGGTGGTTCGTTAGCATAATGAAAGCGTTCCCGTAGAAATTAATTGGATCAGAGTAGCCGGCAGGTGGAAAAACGATGAAATCGGGACGGGTTAATCGAGGATAATGCTCGGTGTCTTTGAACGGTAACAGCCGCCGGTCGAAGAGGACAGGATCGAAGAGCCGGCGTAGCCGATCGTGACAATAAATTATTTTAGCCGGATGATAAGTGTGCCGAACGTTAACAAGCGGGATAACGCGGGACGAAGAAGGCTGGATAACGCGTATCAGATCGGTTCCCGTGGCGGGAAGCGGAAGAGACGAGAACCGAAAGATCGAAGATGAGGAACGTTCGATAATCGCAGCACGGACGAAAGAAGGGTAGAGGCCGAGAGGTAGAAACGAGACGTGGAACCCGCGGCGGACAAGAGAACCGTTAACCGGTCTGTACGCACCGCCAGATATACTGCAAATTGATATTTTTTCGCCGCGGTATCGAAAGAGAACGAAAGAGGAGGTCGGCGTTAACGAGGAATGATTTGTCGAGCGACGGAAGCTCGCCTCAGGCTAAGGCGGTTCGAGATCTTCAACGGTCCGCGGACCATCTTCCGCTCTGAATCACCGATCGAAAGCTCCCAATGGCTCTCGAGCGTTCTGCGAATCGTCTACCGTATCTGGTGTTTATGACACGCTATGCCCGAAAGAAGTTGGATCGTTGCGATACCGATCGTATCTTTAAAAAGGGCAGGGGTCTTTCTTTAGGCTCGATCTTTCACAACGGGGAAATTTTCAGTGGCTTCTTTTTGCAAGTTGGTTTTATCAATCCGTATCGATTTGCTGGAATAAAATAGCGACGAAGAGACGAAGAGGAAATCTGATGGAAATCGATGCCTTCGGGTAGCATAGCTGAGAAACGGATATAGTTCTTTCTTTTTTCTTCTTCGTTACGAAACCCGCATTACGACAAGAAACGCAACGACGTTAGGACTGACATGATAAACAGATAACGTAGGAATTCCCTTCTCTTCGTGCAGAATTAACGATCCCCGTTTGGTATCGTTGAAGTGGTCACCACTTCTAAGAAAACATCTGGTCCTTTTTAGTTTTCTCAAACACTGAAGCCATGGACAGCGTACAGACAATAAACTGGTACGAAGGCAGGCCATAGACAGTAGACAGGCGACGATGGCTTCGGGGCTTTCAGTTATAGGGTGACACTGCCAGCGCGCGGATCGGGACCAGCTCAAATTATATTCCTGCTTGTACTTGCACTTCTGTATTCAAATATTATTTAATAACGCGTTCATGCATCTAATAACCTCAACAGGTATACCAGACAGTCGACTACCCTATTCGCAGAAAATTCACGCAAACATTTGACGAATAACACTGAAAATATTCAAAGTAAAATACCTGCGTAAAAATTCTATTTCTTAATTAGCTCCGAAAAAAGATAAATTCGTATAAAAATCCTTCCAATACCAATTTATTACGCTCGGCTTGGACTAAAAACTAGCGCAGAAATCACGCCCCATCCTTAGCGGTCACCCTCACGACTCACAGATCCGCCGGGAGGAACGAACCCAAGCGAAAAGGAGAGGAACGCTGCTCGCACACGCGATGATGTATCGGCCGTGGAATCGAGCTAATGGAAGGTCGCCATAGGGAGATTAGTTAACGGGCCACGGATGTGTATTCGGGATCATAATGCTTCGCTGACTTCGAACTGGTTTTTGATATCCGAAGCCGGCTTCGGGCAACGTAGGAACGCGCGTATGAACAAGAAAATCCGGAGCACTTACACGCTAGAGGAATATTCGTGGTGTTTCGACGTGCTCGTTTGGTCCATGTGGCCCGTTTATTGGCCAGTCTGGATCGAATTATACAAGCGGCTCGACAGGGTAAGACACGTTGCGCAGAAACAGAAACGTTACCGAGCGTGTCTCTCGGCTCGGACGCTGGTGATTTCGATGCGTGCATAGGCGAGCTCGTTCGATTTCGCGTTCGAAACCTTGTTTGCGCGTGGAATGACGTAAGATTTATTGAATGGTCTGCTGGTTCTTTGAAAGGTACGTACGTTCCTTCAACGTGATTTTTGTTCGAAGAAACGAGAGGCTTGAATCGTGTTGACTCTTTCTGGCCAGATGTTGTGCATAAGCGACATTCTATTTGAATAAATTATTAACTAACCAAACGATAAATATCCATAGCTTAACAGATACCTAACAATTTGAAAAGGAAGTAGGTATCAAGATACGTTTCTTCAACGAGTTATTAACTGGCTAAATGCGGATATATTTTCTCGGCGCTAATATCAGTGCGCGATGTCTTCTTTGCAGAAATTTCGGAGAAAATGTATTTTCTTCGCTAACGATCGAAGAGAACGAAATATTTGCTACGGTGGCTCGATCCTGCGCGGCTGAACAACGTTTGAGAAAGAAGAACAAACTTGTCGTTCTAAAGCGTGTATCATGTTCGTGCTAGAGGAATTTGTTAATCACGTTTTTACGTGAAAGTCGATGTTTCATAAGTAGATTCAGAATACCTTCATCTCGCTACTGTCGATACGGGATAAATAGATGAAATTCTGAACGTTCTTTCCGGTTACTCCTATCACAAATCACTTACATATCTACGCAGGTACGTATGTGTAGGCGAGACAAATTTCTGTACTTTCGTGTCTTTAAAATTCACCGTATATTTTTGTCACTACAAAAGGCTATTTCGAATGTAAATATCAACGTCGTAAGAATTCGAGGCATTTTAGGACGAACCTCTGGAGAAACGGACATACCCACGCCGCCACAAGCTGACTTGATGTATCGCCAGATATTTAACCGACGTGGCTAACGTACGGCCGATCATAAATTGAATTGAAACGTTATCGTTTCGACGGTGGACGTCATTAATCACCATAATATAATCAGATACGTGCGACTAAGTACGCGCGGATGTATTATTTTGATGGGCGAGCCGCGCGACGTAAATCAACAAACTCACGGTGAATCTTGCTCGTCCATTCCAGCCAGTCGAAATTCTTCGTTCCTTCGGATTTTTTCTTATCCCACTGGATCGAGATTAATGTGCGGAGAAGAAGAACGCGCGCGGGGCAATTTCCGGAATAAAGATGGAAGGCGGAACGAAGATCGTTTAACGAGCCACGCGGACGATACGTTGCCTCCTCGTTCGCGAGAGTTTTATCGGCATAATTGTATCGATTAATCGGAGCCGGATTCCACGGTCTACGTATCTTCGAGTTTGCAATCGCGAGGGAGCGCCGCGACGATTGAATCCGCCCGTTGTAGGATTTTAAATATTAATTCCCGTGCAAGATGCAAATTTAAAGACGCAGTCGAACTTCTAACGACGGGCTATTAAAATCGTTTCCTGCAATCGCGCATTAATCTTACGAGCGATCGCGTTCGATAATTGGCAAGCCGAAGTGGGGGATGTTCGTCGATAGGTACTTTTGTGATGTAAATACGAACGAGAGACGCGTGTTGAGGCATTTTTTCGAGAATAAATGTCTACCTACTCGTGGAAACATTTTCATTTTAATCGCAAGATCGAAAACTGAGATATCGTTTCCGCGACGTATTAGCCGGGCCGTAATTTTAATCGGGAACCACTATGATTGCGAAATTAAGAATTAATAGATGACGAATCAATTTCAATTAAGTTGATTTTATCTTTATACAGATAAATAAGCGGGTATAATTTATCCTTTATTTATGCGAAGCGTCAGGCGTGGACCGATAGCATCTCTAAATAATGAAATTATTATATATATGAAAAATGGGCGATTTCAAATTTCTCTGTTAATTATTTCCGTTTTCGCAATGAACATCCTTATTTAAATAAATACATTAGGATAAAAAGCGGAATATTTAAAGACCCGTGTACCCGTTTTAAAAAACGAAATCGCGTCTCGAAGAACGTTATTATAGTACCGTTTGTGCGAAAAATCGAATAAGAAGTGGGTTAATACACGAATCGACGATTTCTCGGTTCTCTGTTCTCCCACAGATTTACCTATTTAACGCTGTAGAGCGTACAGAATGATAAATTCGGACATTGCCTATCGGACGACGCTGCTTAGCAGGCCAATAAAAACATCGTAAAATTATTTTTTACGATTCAAGAAGACGTTTGTTCGGGGCATTGATTTATCGCGCCTAGGAGGCTCGCACGAGATATAAAGCACGCGAAGACACAAAGTTATCGTGAATATCGACGAATCGATCGGTGAGAACGGAGGTTGTTAAGCTCGTTAACTTTCGTTCGAAATGGTAACGCACCGGCTAGTTGATTATCATACGTACCTGACCGAAGAAGGATCGCGTGGTTCTGGTAATTCTCCTGGACTCTTTAGACGATCGCGTTGTCAGCTATATACTTGTATCGTGACGTTTCCGGCCCGGGCAAATCGCTCACGAAAATTGGCCCTCGAATTAGGGACGGACAGGTTAAACTTATTTATGACTCGAGTGTTTCGTCGAGTTGTTTGTCGTTGGGAATTCTTCCTTAAGTTACGACCAACTTGTTGAAAAAAGCTAAGAAATTGTCTAGAAATTGCGTAAACTCTATTGAAAGATCGTTGAAAGATTCGAAAACTAATTCGAAGAGTAGATACGTGATATGAACGTAGATAAAAATCAAAGAGGCAGAGGAATTTCATAATTTAAAATGAAACACTTTATATTCCTTCGAACGTACAAACTTCACAAAGTTGTGAAATTTAAGCGAAGAAAATCTTTGCCGGACGAATCCCCGAAATTCCCTTTCAAATAAAATTCAGCGATGTAAATCACTTAAAAAAAAAAAAAAAAAGAGAGAAAAGAAAGGCAACGCGAATAAGGAAAAAGGGATCGGAGTATTTTGTCACGCTGAGAATTCTCTTATGCTTCTTACTAGGCTACGAAAATCTAAGAAATTAAGATGTCTCCATGCTGTTATAAAATAAAAACTCAAGTCGACAGGTTAGAAGAGAAACTCGATTTTGCCGAACGTGTAACTTCTCAGCGTGAAAAGTATCGTCGCAGAACGGTTAATCAGGCTGCTATTTAGACGATTCGTCCGTCGTGTCGCGTCCACTTCCACCGGACAGCCGAATTAATTGACGGTGGCTCGAAAGTGGCGATCGAAAGCGTAGATTACGCGCGGGTTCGGAACGGTGTTGGCGATTCGCATGAGAAATGACAAGCCCCTGCAGCACGTGACACCGTTACCAACGGGACGAATTAATCGATCGGGACCAGCCGAATGAAGCCAGATAAAGGGACAATGAGTTTCGAAAGCGTTCTACCTGCGTACGATTAACGAGTCAACTAGACAGGAAGTAAAAAGCACGATTGATATAATCGCCGGTCAAAAGATCGTTTAGAACGAAACGAAGAAAACGTTTCGATTCGAGACACAGCTTCCGCGATCTCCAAGTTCGCCATCAATAAAATCGATCGTATCGACGGAATCGCCGTCTACCTTCGACGATCACGTAATCGATCTGTGTTCTTCCTCGTCTGCAGACATCTGCCTGGGATAAATCGTGTGCGAGTTTTGATAATTCGGTGAAAGATCCTCGTGAAAGACGCTCGCTAGCAACGACCTATTGCGCAACCAGGCAAAATGGTCAGTCGGCGATGGTCGATCGAGACCGGAGATGGCTAAAGTCTACCGTCGAGGCGACGATACTCGTCGAAACTGTCCAGGAAGAACCGCTGTGAACGAGACTAGCCGGTAATTGCGATACGACCGGGCACGCAGTCGTTGAACTTTCTTCCCCAAAGGTAATATCGCCGCGTTAGGTAATAAATGCAGAACGTGTTGGCGATCGTTGGTTTGCGCCACCCCGAATGTACGTTCGAATACGTTTTTCTCGCGGAAAACGCGTACATGATCGGTGAACAGAGAAGTGTACGGTCCAGTCGGTGATATCGCGACTCATCGAATCGCACGCATACCGCTCGTGGACTGCGTAATTTAATCCTTAACCTGTCGAACGTTACGTCAAACGTCTATCTTGGACGAAGTTGACGCGAGGTACATAAATCGGATAATTTTTTTGTATAGCGTGTGTATAAATACGTAGAAGACAGTGTGATTAGTGTGACGAGTGTTAGATACGATAATTGCCACTTGTATTTGCGCGAAGAGACAGGTAACGAATTTTAACAATACATCGATCGGCTCGTAGGTTTCTACGGTTTTTATCGCGCGTTCAATGAAAATCATAGGATTCGTTTGACGGATATGCGTGACAGTTACGCGACAGATTTTGGTTTTTCCTTGTACATTAACGTCGTAATATGCAATTTTGTACACCGACGTTTGCATATTGAGATCGATTAGACACATTCGTATCGGCGAGAGATATTGTTTACGTAACGTTGAGCCCCGAAGTGAAACGAAAATAATCTCCTTTCGCAACGTGCAACTGGAAAAATTCTTCGAAGACTGATATCGAGAAAAGTTCGAACTAACGACGAAGCGTATCTGTTGATTAACGAACGTCGAATGATTATGAAAAAAAAAAAAAAAGACTAAAATCGAAGCCTAAAACAAGAACTTACGAGCCAACAATCTTTACGACATATCTACTATATAATTAGTAAAAATATGCATATATATCGAATATCCCGTGTCGTAAGAAGTTTCGATAATCGAGGCGGAGGTAAAGTGGGACGAATTTGCGACATCATTAGCGACGGGTTCCTTTGCGCGGTAGAAAAGGAGAAATTAAAAAACGTTCTCTCGTTTTAAGAGGCGAGTTCTCGGGTCGGTCGTAAAACGTTCGCGTGCACGACGAGAGGAACGAGAAGGGACAGAGAGGAAGGAAAAAGAAAAGACTCGCAATGGGTTCGTATTCGACCGATCGTTGCAAGATTGCACGAAAAGCAGGAGAGTTAGTATTATGCGCGGTTTGATTTAAAGGATGGCAGACGTATCGACGCGACTCGGTTTCCACGCGGAGCCTTGTGCAACGGCTCGCCTCGAAGAAGGAGACGCTTTCCGTCGCGGCGCGAATGAAACCATTAAATCGGCCCGTTGCTCGGCGCGTAAAGGATAATATATTGGCCAGTAAATTTCATCGGTGTGTTAAACGGGATAGTAATTATCGGGTCGGGCTCGTAAGTAACGAGCCACTTTTCTGACGTGCACGAGTACCGGGTGTGCAGCGCCTGGGTTTGTGATCGCGGTCAGGATGAAAATTTGATCATTTTACTGCCTACAAGACTACCTTGTTAAGCTACGCGCTCACCAATTAGCGAAACTGGCTTCATAAAGTATGCGTCGTGCGTCGGTACGCCGTTCAACGATTACAACATGCCCGCACCACTGTAATTGAATCCGTCTGGAATTTTTCCGCCTGGAACTTTAACCTCCGCCAGTTTCGATAAGGACCGTTCGTCGGTCGTTTCGACCATTACGGGTTTAATGTTGTTCGATACGGGTATTGGATCTTTTAGAAGCAATATTTACAAGTTCATTGTCGGACAGGTTTAGCGGTTGCATATCGTTCTAAGCAGAGACTCGAAGGATACCACAAAGATACGTTCATTTTACAAAGCAAATGTTCTAGCAAATGAAATTACTTGTTCGTTCAGAAACTCGTTTATTCCAGATTCTTTCAAACGATATACATATACCGTCTCAGATGAAATAGATCCAATCAATAAGTCATAAATCATCCAGAAACTAACCATGAAATCGATCTAATCAACAATCCATAAATCAAATTACTCGTTCGTCCAAGAACGAACTACCTCTGTTTCTTTCAATCCAAACGAAGTCAATCTACCCAACAAGCTTAATGGGGTGAGACTTCTATTTCACCTCTGATTCTTCCGATCAATTTGCACAAACTCGACCGTTTTTAAACAAAGTCAACAAAGTCACGAAACAACTCGAAATCCCTACTTCGTCTCCGATTCCTTCAATCAGTCGCCTTTCGAACAAAATCGACCCGATCAACCACCCAAAAATTCGCTTCTCCGTTCCTTTGATCGCTCCACGCTTATTCTCAAACGGAACCAATCTATCGACTCGAAAATCTCCATTCGATTCCCAACGATCGATCCATCCGACGACCTTGAAACTTCCAATAATCTCAATTTATAACCCGTCTATCTACGTACTGCCCTCTATTGTCCACATTTCCCTCTATTGTTCCGTGGCAAAGAGCGACGAACACGACTCGACGCGATCACAACAACGATTTCCGAACTCACCCCGACTTTACGCGCGTTACGCCACGATTCAGAAAGCGAGTCGACCGCGAAGATGCCATTAACCAAGGGCAGTTCTCCGTGTGTCGAGAGCGAGCCGGAGCACAGGAACGACAGACGGATAAACAGATCGACGCATTGTGCAGCGAGACGGTCGCGTGTCTACACGTGTCGGCGTGCATGGACACGCTGTGTGCGTGAACTGGTCACACGCGAAGCCAGCGTTCACCGTATGCACGTACGCGGCTGGCTCAGTTCCTATAATAGGTATGCAAGTGGCGAAGCAGGTTCCATTCATTCATGTTCGGCGCGCACTAGTGGTCTACCATTTACAATTTCCCATTTACCATTTACCATCCTCCTCGAGCGAACGCGTTCGAGCTTCGCTCTCTTTCTCTTTCTCTTTTCTCTGAGCGGGTTACAGAGGCGAGACAGAGAGCAAGAGAAAGAGAGCTCGTAACGAGCGGGTGTACGCATGAGGTCGGCCTGCTGCGCTTCAGGACAATGTTCGACTCGCTGTGTTACACCGGATGCAGATGGTCTCGCGTCTAGAGTCGCTAGGATCGCATCCGTTAGCTGCAAGTGAGCAGGTATAGTTTGTCGTGCTAGAAGAATAGCTGCTTTCAACGCAGCAAACGCTTCGAGTTGGGCTTTTTAGAATTCAAATTGGAATACGTACTTTGTGGTATATAATATATATAGTGGCTGCTCGTTGATTTAGCTCTACATGCAGAAATTTCGTTTCTCTCGTGATAGTATGTCATACACTCCTCGTCAAAAAGATAAACCAGGTGTGTTATCTTTAATTTCTCAATGACGCGTGTAGAGTGTTTCGTCTGTAACGTGTCATAACAAAACATTACGAGCTCGGAATATGCGGTTCGTTGAAAATAATTAAAAATATTATGAGGTTTAGCGCGCAATACAAATTAATTGTTTTATTTTAAGACATGTACAATAAGAAAATAATAATCAACATAGAAATTAAACAACATTAATTAATCAACATGGAGAAATGAAAGATAGCACACCTGGGCTGTGTTTTGTGGCGAGGATTGTATATGTTGTACTATGTGAGGTAAATGACAAGTTATCGTTGGTCGTTCCAATTACTATTGAATACATAGAAGATGGTATATATATATGTATGTCGTGAAAGTCATTATTTCTTGGAGAAAATAACGCAGGAATTAACGATACTTCCGTTATTAAATTTTTTTTCCCGACCGAATATGAGTTTTTCGGTGGGTTTATTTCTAAAGAAACATAGGGAATCGATAGGAAATTCATTGTAATTAAAACAGTCTGAGAAACGGAAGAAAATAAATGACAGCTTATTTTTCCTTTCTCTGAATGTTAATTTACTTTTCTCATCTGAATATTCAAAATCGATATCAAACCTGTTCTGTCGCGTCAATGGCCACGTCTAGATGGAGTATTAAGAATATCGCGATTACCAATCTACGCGCAAACGCTAAACCCCTGGAAGATATACCAGATACTTCAACTTTCACGAGTACGTCGAGAAAATGATCGAAAGATAACGCCACGAACGATAGGACGCTTCTGATGCCGGACGTGAAATCGATTATACGTTTGCATTTTTTGCATCGAATACTTTGTACGTACGAACGATTTGCAACGTTAATCCTCGTCGCTGTCAACTGCGCGGCAGATCGCGGAACGCCTCGTTTAATTTATCGCGTCTTGCAATTCAATTTCAAATAAAATTAACATTTTGGGTTAACCGAACGCCCCATCGACTACGATAACGGTAGTTATTAGACTGTGATAAATAATTAAAGTTTCTATATATTTATAGGGAATTTAAATGGATATATAAAAACAGGAAACACGTAGAAACGTAAATACACGTATAGGAGCGTACGAAATTCACGCAGACTCACCAAGGTATCCGAAAATTTATCGACACCTTTTACGAGCATATTGCGCGTATCACACGAAATATTACGAAATTTCATTCGCATCGTTCTGAAATTCGAACGTATCCTAATTACGTTCGATGAGAAGGTTTGAAAGCAATCTAAAAATGTATACAAAAATTACTACAGAACTTTATTTAACGAAGCGCCAATTGAAATTTCGTTCGAACAAATAGACGTAAAGTTCTAAAAATATTAAATCGGTTTTAAGCTAAAGAATCTAGCCATTGGAGAAACTTACGATAAACCTAGGAGGAACCTAAGGAAAAACAGACTAGCGTGGAAGATAAACGGAAGACCGTTCGTGGTTCTATCTTAATGCAATTCCAACAACGCCCTTTTATCGGGCCAGGCTTGGCTGATTGTCGACCGGTCGACGACATCGGGGACTTCCGTACGAGATGCTGACAACAGGGCAAAAAGAGGAGCGATTCTCGAAACAGGAGACACCTCTTATTAGCGTCGCATTAGCGGCGCGATAACCGGCGCCGACAATGCGCCGCGAGGAAGGAAAAAGAAGCGCCGTTTTGCGCAGCGCGAGACTCTTAAACGAGCAATGTCACGCATCGAATCACCCCGGTCTGTGCGTAACCGTGCTTTGCTATCGTTCATTTTTTACCGTTTCCCAGCTGTCTCTTCTTCCGTCCTTCCTTTTTCTGCCCCCTCGTCCCCTGATTTTCTTCTCCTTTTCTTTCGTCCCGCCGTCTATATCGGCCGATTCATTGAATTATTTAATAGCCAGGACGAAGGAGACACGGGCCTGATGGATTACCCAGAGATACACTCGAACGAATCGCGATTTAACGTTCGATGGCACGATATATCGGGAATCTTTACCCTTCCAATGGGAAATTGCGCTTTTGTTTCGCCGTGGATTCGTTAAACGACGAATATCGTAGCTCGACGGCGCTTGTCACGGCATACGTCGATAACGTACAATTCTGCTGCAAAATACGCCGTGGACTTTTCAGAAGAATTTTAGGATATTCGCCGAAACAGGCGCGTTACATCGAACTTGCTTGTATGCTCGTAAAACGTGTTTTTCATCTATCATCTAGTGGCTAAACAGCGAATATCGTGACTCGACGCGTTCGTATTACGAAGCACGTAATGTTCGCCGTGTTAACTTTCGCGAATTCGACGAGAGGATTATATGGAAATTGATGCTTACGATGAATCGTAGATCGGTTAGTTGCATCAGTAGACAAGGTTCAGCGGAACGTTGCCAATACTTTACTTGAGATTCGATAGAGTTAACATAAACATTTCAAGCGTGATAATCATACGCTAGAAGAAAGCAAATTTCCTTAATTTCCAACGAACACAAAAGAAATCGGACAAGTACAAAGTCGAAGTAACACTTGTGTTTAAAGTATGCATAATGTAAATGATGTGTGCATAATGTAAAGTGCACATGGCGCAAGTGCATGCGAAAGGTACACACGTAGTTAAAGTAACAGAAACATTGGAAATGGGTTGTACAAATCTTACGGGTCAATGTCTCCTTTAAGCGAAAACGAAAATATTTCTCTGTCATAACCGAGAAACCTATCATCGTTATTATTATTTATCGTACGCAAGAATTTCCTTACTTTTCCATGGTAACCATCGCTGACAAGTGTTTTTATACCTATATTTATACTCGCGGGTAACTGGCCGTACGGTATTCCGAATGCAAATTCCAAGGCTCGTCCTATCGAAATTAAACGGCGTCCATTTCCCCCTCGATTAATCCTGAATTATGCACTTCGTGTTTTCATCGAGTTTCACGGAACCCGCGCGAATATGGCGTCACGTTTGGAAGTCGTACAGTCGCGAGGAAGCGTCCTGTCGGTGGTCTAATAGGTCCTCGGGAACCAGTTTCGAGAAATTCAGTTCTCGTATTCTTAATTAGATTCGCGTTGTTCCCTCTTCCCTCCCACCTGCGAGCTTGTTAATATTTTTCCAGCGAAGCATCCGCGAGTAAGCCGCGCGTCGCCGTTATCTGCCAGTCGAGGCGAATTAGCTCGGAAACTCGGTCGCAGAAACGTCCATCTAGATAGCTCCTTCCACTCCTTCCTGATCTTCGCCCGAGCCAAGCAGACGCGTCTCGAAAAAAGCAACGAGCGAATTCGCACAAAAAACGGTCGAAAGAAAAACCCATCTGAATGTTAAAACACGAGAAAGAAGAGAAGAAGAAGGAAAACGGTCGTCTACAGAAAGAAACTCGGTAACCTCGCGTGGCAATCGAACCTGCAGTGACTCGCCAAAGTAATTGAAAGCTTATCGTGGAAAACTTTCATGCGTTATATAGAACGTTCCGAAGTTTTATTAACGCTATAGATACGACTGTCACCATCATATTGGTGAAATTTGTAGACAGTCTGAGAACGTATACAGAATTATACGAGACATCGCTGATACGAAAAGCATGAGCCTCATTGAACGTCGAGGCTTATCGATGCAACGTACAATCGACTGTTGGAATACTTTTACGACTCTTGCTGAAGTATATGCTCGAACGAAATATCTCGTAGCTTCCCAACGTTTTCAAGTTTCTTTCAAATTTTACCAATCGTGAGAATGGAGTCTCGTTGCAATAGCAATGCGTAGGAAACTGCGACACGAAAGCTACCTACGAGTGTTCGAAAACTTTCGTGAGCAACTGTACACGATACCAAACAGAGTCCACTCTTGGGCATCATTCTCTGCGGCGAAAGAAACCTTCCACGTGAAAGTGCACGAAAGAGAGCCTACCCATAAGCTGGTCGCTTTCCAATCGTATAAGATGAGAGCCCGGAGAAACACGCCCGAGACTCGATTTGCTAATTAGTGGCCACGTCGGAGCTAATTAATTCCAGAGAGCAGGTCGACCTGTGGGGTACGATAGAGAGCCTTCGCTGCCGAGGGATGCAGGACCCTGTAACGCTTTTTGGTACGCGTGCGCTCGTGTGCACGAGCCGCCGCGACAATGAGAGACAATGGAGGCACTCGTTGATTGTGCCAAGGTTCCTCTCGCGCATAGAAGTGCAGGGAGGTGTGAAAGAGGATAATAATATAGAGTTACACTCCGGGGAATATTTCATATCGGTGCATCCCCGCCTCCTTGTGCACCTTCTCTCGCGCCTATTCTCCGTTGCGAGACGCGTTTCTTTTCTATACACATACACTGTCTCTTTCTCTCTCTCTCTCTCTCTCTCTCTCTCTCTCTCTCTCTCTCTCTCTCCGCATTCTTCCTTCCGCTGCTTTGTCGACCCTTCCACCGGGTCGAACGATTCCACTCTCGGTCCAGCGCCTCCGACAGAACCGCAGAGCACGCTCGATACCTTCTCGCGCAGCAGGGTGCCCCCGTTGACGTATCTTGCCGGGCTTTAATAGCGATCCGCTTCCGTGCACGCGCGAAAAGTCACCGAGGGTCACGGCTCTCTGGCGACGGTGTCCTTCCGCGTTTCGTTGGGAAACAAGAGTCGGTAGAGAGGAAGATCGTATGCGTTGAAACGGGAGAAGTGGTTTGTCGGAGGAAGAAGAGCTTTGGGACGATGTTGGAAGTGATACGAAAGAGGAGAAGGAAGTCTGCTTTTTGTCCTCTACGATGTTTCTTCGATTCGGCGAATGTCGCGTTACGTTACTCTTCGTGTCTTTGTCATCGTCACTTTCCTTCTGGATAATCGAAAATCGTTCGAACGTACGTATTTCTCAATAGAAATGACGTATTTCTAGAAATATTCTTTTGAGTATAACGCAAATGACCGACACTGTTCTTGTCTCGCCACTTCCTTCGCTTCTACTTACAAGAGATTTCCCATAGAGCGAAGATTGATTGTAATAGCTGAAACTAAATTGTCGCCGAGACCGCAAGAACATGAGTCATCTTGACTGGAAAAATACGCTACCGCGTGCGTATTCTGAAGCTTCCTCTCTGACTAACTAAGCGCGGTACCTCTATAACGCTTCATTTCGTAACACCGCGGAAAACACGAGTGAAACACGATTCTATGTCTCATAACGCGTCGATTCGTTAATGTTACTTTAAATTATTGGCCCAAAAAATCCCGTACGCGTAAAGTTTCACGAAAAATATCAATTTAGTTGCACGAAAGAGCGAAGACCGCAAACGTTAGATGAAAACGTCACCCGCGACATAATGGATCGGCTATGAATGCCTCACGTGACCGATTTGCATAACGTTTAGCGGTGGCAAGCAGCAAAAAGGAACTCGTTCCTCGCTCGAAATATTCTATTTTTCCACAAGTAAGGAGAAGACTGTGTTTATCTCTCGCTCGTCAGAACGCGATGTTCGCAATCGCGCATATTTATCAGCCAGCTCGGATATTAACATCGCGATCAAACTTCGATTTCCACGACTCTATTCTTTCGTTCGGTACACCGCGCTAAGTCCGGTCGAGGTATATCGATGTAATTGAATCAATACGATCGGAGGTCTCTCCGTGGCTATATTCCTCGTTGTCGATCGTATTCCTGGTAAATTGAGTTAAGTGGAGATTCTTGTTCCTGTAATGATAGCTCCATTGGGACGATCGGCCGAGTATTATAAAATAGTTTTTGCGCGTTATCACGGAGGACGCATCGATTCATCGTACGAGGCAGATTCGACCCTGCGTTATACGGGTTAATTGATCCGCCGCCGGTAGCTTGGACCACTTGGATAATCGGTTAATCGGACGATCACGCTGGCTGCTCCTTTTTACGACTCTTCGGAGCACCGGAGTTAGCATATATTAAAAGGAAATTCCGTTCTGGTCTTCGTTTTCTACTAATTTCTATTCAGATAATAGACATTTATATATAAATTCCAATAATCTGGCGGAGTAATAAAAAGGAAGTATAATAAGTCACTTAGCGTGATTGGTCTGAAATTCCAAATTGATATATTAACATAATAATGATTCAATGTATTATAATTTCCGACTTTTAATCTCGTTATTTTCATATCGATTCTGCTCTTACTTTTATTATTTTCCAATCAATTCACGGATACCTATTATATTTCGCTGACAGAATACATCAAGAACCGCAGGATACTCGATACGATTACTTCGGAACCTGAAGTTACTATATACATATTAATACCGAGTCCTCTATTTTCTTCTTAGGAGATCCTCGCTTTTTCTATCAATTCATCGAGCCAACTGACGAACACTTAAACATAGATACCAAGGTTCTTGAAAAAGAAAGAGAAGAAGCCGGGTGGCACTTGGCGCGGCCAGATCTTCGATCGATAATTGAATCCCACAGGGAAATCCCCTAACTCGCGTTTACGATTCCCCCATAAATCCTAAATACACGGCGCACAAACCGGCCGTAAATCTCCTCGGCCGATTAATTCGCGTTTCCATTTTCGCATTCAGATTAATCTCTCATTACTACCTGTAATTAACCTGGGCAGCTGCTAGATACCGAGTATGCCGATCCTCCGTTCCAATCTCCGCGGCTCAACGACCGACCTCTCTCCTCTTCCGATCCCCCACAAAAGGACTCGCGATCTTCCCACGAAATAACTCGCCATTTAGATTTTTTGCAATTTAACCTATCGAGCGATTGGTAAACGGAAAAAAGAAAAATCGACCACGAAACTCGTCGTTCCGTTAGCTGGCAGTCGTCCGCTTTATCTTGTCGCGTTCTCGGCGATTACGCGAAGCCAACGCTAATTGTTCTCATCCTGTCCAGTTAATTTTCAAACGGCGTAGGAAGTGCAGGGTGACGCTTATCCTATCGCCAGTCACGCTGGGTAGCTACGTCCGTACCCTTTTCGAGATATGCGAATAAAGGAGGAAAGAAGAGAGCTTTAAACGAGAGCCAGATAGCAAGCTACGCTGAAAGGATAGATAACGGCCTGTATTGTGCACCTCCGCGCATTACCTAATCCGATATCCGCAGGAAAAGTCCGAGTGAACTAGAGTGCTGCATTTCTAGTCACTTTAAACGCGCTTTGCTGTATCGGTGGAGCGCCGTTGTTAGGTTTGCAGGAGCAAGAACGTTGGAATTGCTAAATGTAGTTCTCAGTGGCTTTTCGTGATCGTCGTTGTCGAGTTTGCGAGAAGAAAAATATCCGAAATTGGTACAATACGATTCCGACAAGCTTTCGTGATCGTCGTTGTTGGATTTGGAACAGGAAACCCGGTTGAAACTGACAGATGTGGTCCTGAGAGGTTTTTTTGCAATTCTCGTTGTCGCATTTGCGAGAGAAACGATGTTGTAAATTGATGAACGTTGTTCTGAGAAATCTTCGTAATTGTCGTTGTTAGGTTTGTAACGTTTCTTGGAACAACGTTGAAAATTGTTAAATGTGACTGTGAAAGAATTTTGCAATTTTCGTCGTTGGGTTTGCGAGACAAAGAATGTTGGAAATTGGTAAATATGGTTCCAAGAAGCTTCTGTAATCGTAGTGGATTTGGAAAAGGGAAAATATTTGAAGTTGGCAAATGTGGTTCCGAGAGATTTGTTGTAATTGTCGTTGTTGGGTTGGAAGAGGAAGAACGTTGAAGATTGATGAACGTATTTCTAAGAAGATTTTTGCAATAGCTGGTTACTTGAAAATTGCAATACATTAAATGATGATCGAATGGTGTCTGAAAATTCGATCGTTGGCAAACAACGAATCATCAGATTCTGTGATCGACGGAATCTTTGCCGCAAAATATTTTTCCTTGGAAACTGGGCATTATGTGCGGAAAATAATTGGATAATGCGCGGAAATTTGATTATTAGGACAGTAGGAATGTCAGACACGGATTTACGTGGGTATTTTTATTCCTTGAAAATGAATCTATCGAAAGCCAATTATCCGCAATTTATTATTAAACTCTGCCTTTGCCGAAGAACGAAAATAAAATGTAAATTCCTCGAGATTCTAATTTTAATTTCTACTGCTTTCTTCCTGGAAGTATAACTCTCACCTTATTAGAATAGAAAGATAAGACAATGTTGATATATAAAACATAGCTTGTAACACTGTTCGGTACTCAAGTACTTGGATAAATGTTTTGCGAATGAGACAAGTATACGTTGCACGAAGAAACATATACTACATTGGCAACAATGTTCGAATAATAAGAAAGGGTATTAATATATCGATAATACCATCCGAGTGAATGCTCCAGGTAGAAAACTTTGTAATCTTTTCAACGCTTCCTGAAAGACAGAGCCCGCCCTTCGGCTGTTGCATCGCTGCCTACGTCGAGATTTACTACTCTAAAACAATCGCTCATCAAGCAGATACAGAGGAGGTTGCACCACTCATCGTCAGACCAAAGAGACGTTAGTTTATACGGAGGAATGCGATTCTTACCGCAAGAGGTTGAAGTATCTTCGTCTTTTTACAAACGAAAATTCTTTACCAACAACAGAACATAATCCCTAGCGTCCTTCTGCTATGAGAACATTCATTCGCCTTACACAATGATCGTATTATACAATACCCGTGCAGCACAGTTTGCATAATTATTTTTAGACTTCAAAATCGACGCAAGTCGGATTCGAAATGGCTGATGGGCGAACATTCACGAGATATTCGCTATTTTCATCGGTCAAGACGAAATTACGAGTACCACGCGTCGCGGTGCACCGATATTCGCGTTACACCGCGGTATTATCTTACGGTTATTGATATTTCGTTGCCGCGATCGTGTTACTGAATTCGTTGCGCCTGTGCAACAGCCGGATCGTCGACCAGCCTCTCTGTCTGCGTCCTACGCACATATGCAGGCGTTTTGTTCGCGTTTTTCGTCCGCTATTATGGGATAGATCGCGAGACTATCGTTCGGTTTGTCGAGCGTTGCGTGACGCCCAGGGATTCAGACTAGCCGATCATCTGGCTAATTTATAGCGAAAATTTCTCGGTAAATCCCTTGGCCAAGCTTAGTTTGAATTTAACGAAAAGAATGATTTTTGCCGAAGATACGATAATTATTATCGTTCTAATCGTAAACTGAATCAAAGTTCGTTACGTGTGTAGAATATATCGTATCGTGATATAAAGTCGTCCTGTTTAACGTTCATTACCAACGAAGAAGATGGAACGAATATATTATGTTACGATTTAATAAACGTGGAATTAACTTTTGAAAAATTAGATCCACAGCCACGCATGACCCTTTCCAAGGTTTCCAATTTAATCACCTCTCCTTATCTTATGGATAGGTATACATTACATTTATTTCTGCTCGGTATACAATTTCGAATTGCGCGATTTAACCTGCAAACTCGTATTATGTTCTTCTACAACGCGACATATATTTTTCCTATTCTTCAATTCTAAGCGCAATAACGCTACCTACTACTCGCCATCGAACGAACCTCATTCTTTGAACAACATCTTTTTCCTCTTTCTTCTCTATTCGATAAATATCGAACATTCAAAAGTATCAAATATCTGGCGTTCATCCTGCAAAACTCTGTAATCTCAAATATCCAACATTCGTCAGCCACAGTCTTTTGAAACGGCGCAAGCAAACCTTCACTCTGTCAAAAATAACACGCGAACCCTACGCATCGAAGAAAAGCGAAATTTCAACGTCTTATTACAAGAGCTGTGTTGGAAGTTGCGAGATCCAGCTTCCTTCGCGACGAGTCATTGCAGCTGCACAGTTCGCGGCTCTAAGTGGCGCGAGTGTGGACCGAAACTCCCGGTGCGTGTTCTCGCGAGCGCAGAAGACGTTACTATACACCGTGAGAGAGTAACCTGTCAGATACGCCGTTTTATCCGTGGTGAAAGAAAGAACAAATACCGATGGTGAAGAGCGAACAAAAACGGGGGTAGAGGGATCTTCGATCCATCAAAGTCAACGCGCGACACCTTTCTACCCCCGTGTCTCTCTGTTAACCCTTCCTTTCGCCCGACGTCACTCTGGCCGATAGAGAAAACCGATTTTCACGGTGAAGCTTCACGGCGAAAGTTTTACGAGCATGTCGAACGCCACTGACGAACCTATTACCGGGACGGGGCTGTTTTCGCATCGAGGGTTGAAGAGAGTGCGCGATCGTAGAAAACAGAGAACGGAGAATGGAGAACGTAAAATGCAGCGCGACGGATTTTTAATAGTTTTAGAAGAAGAAACGGAAAAGCAGAAGTTGCAACGCAGTTGCTTTTTACGTTCGATCAACGTTCGACCGACCTCGCTGCGATCTTCGAACTTTTCTATCCCGATCTTTGCTTTCATTTTACAAAACGGAGATTTGTAACGTTTTAAGAAGATATCTAACATAAGGTCGAGGCAGAAGATCACGGAGGACAATCAGGAATTTATGTTCGCGTTTTGTTCGAACTTGATATGTTTCTTAGCGTTAGGAAATTACGATTGAGCGGAAAATGGTGGAAAGAACGCAGCGGGGTTAGCTGAACTCGCGAAGGCTATTTCTCGCACTTCTCCATCGCACGGTCCATTACAATTCGTTCCTAGAATCCTGCACGCTTTAAGACCAGCGAGAACGCGTGCAATTAATCGTACAATTAAATCTTCTCCAGGTAACGCGGAATTTCGCGTTCTTTGCTACTTCTGCGTAACAAACGAACAATGGCCTCGTAAATCTCCGCTCTCGCGTGTCTGCCCACGTAAAAATCTGCTGGATGAAAACGAGAACAACGTTTGTGACAGCGTGCTTCGCATAGTTGTCGTGCAAGAATCGCGCTGTCGCATCATTCCTCTCTTTACATTCCACCGATAAACCAATTAATACATCTAATTGAATGAAATATTAGTTTTTCGCTACCTCCGACTTTCGCTTTCTAATTCCAATCTGTTGGATACTTACATTACTGAAAGACCGAATTCTAAATTCTACGAAAGATGACAGTTAATTCCGAGGAAAGAGGTGGAAAGTTGATAAATGATGTTTTAACGTATCGATCGCAGAAGCTTCGTTTCGCTCTGCGACAAACAAACCTTAACGAACAAAGACGCGTTCCTTGTCACGATCGATGAATCGTTTTCTTCATATTCTTATGTCGTTTTCATACTGCAACATCACCGTGGACCATCGATGAAAACGCAACAAGATCGATCGAGCGAGACGAAGTGGCTCGAGCTTCTGTTGTGTTCAGGGAGCATAAAACGACGAAGTAGTGCGGAAAATGATCGGCCGTCACTGGCTCCGAGGCAAATGAACGATTCGTAGCGCGATTGATCGTGCAAAAGGAAGCAAAGAGAATTGGTGAAAAACGGTAGCGATATTTTGCCTTTTTTCTAGATTGGAGAAGTAATAACAGTGAATTGGTGATCGTTGGCGCGCCGTAATGTTGGCAAATGAACGAGTTCCTTGACGAGGTCGGCTAGCAGATAATAGCAGTAATGAATTCACGCTTGAAACTGGCTGTATCGCTCTGTGAATACTATTTTACTTTCGATTCAGCTATTTTCCGCTGTCCTTGAATAATCGAACTCGCTTTGCTATTCGCATAAGATTTATTACAGGTTTGCAAAAAATAGTTCGTGTTTTCCTTCCTCCGTCCAAAAAAAAAAAAAAAGAAGATTCGTATTTATATTACCTGTTAGATCTTTTAATATGACTAGCATGTATTACGTATATCATTGTTATTCCTCGGAATAAGAAGAAATTCGCTCTCGTGCATCCACCTGTAACCAGTTACTTCCGGCGGAGGTAGCATCCAGCAGCCACGAAAACAGAAAAACCAGAGTGTCTCTCTATCTGGCAGAAGTTAATACGCGGGCACGTTTATGTCGACGAGACACGCGAGTCTCTGGAACAACGAGGATTACTCCTCGCGATATCCTGTTTCCTCTACGATCGATCGACCGACTTACAGAAAGAAGGCCGTTCGAAGTACGGTTTTTGTTGGTGAACCGAGAACTGTGTTTAGGTTTCGTCATTGATTGTTCGAATTTTCGAAACGTTTCTTTGCCGAGGAGATTGTATACGATTCGCGTAATTATATCGATAATGTAATTACTCCGACGCTTGGAAGGTTCGAGCGCTGCAAATTCTCTCATTCATCGACGTCCTCGGTGTTGTTTTATATTCGTCAAAAAAGGCTATAATCCACCTGAATCGAGGGATTCTATCGGAAGAATGGCGGCTGTTTTTCATAGAAAATCACGCTAGGAAATTTATTCACCCTTCGACCTCACACCAACGACCTCGAGCCGCGTAGAAATAGATTTATTTGTAGAATTAGTATGCATACCGCAGCCAGGCTGGCGGCCGAAGCGAGAACGACAGGGACGTGTGAGCGAGCAATGGTGACATTAAATCGAGAGATACGTATCGGTAAAAAGGATCGCGGCATTCTTCTCACCGTTTCTCCTTTATAAATCTTATTAACACCGGCGATCGGCCCGCGTCGGATTATGGATCGAGGTTACAAGACAATCGAGGAAGTATTGAATGGAGAAAACGGTCGTCTCGTTGCTGCAGTTCCTTTTGGAATCGATACGCTTTTACGCCACCGATATTATTGCTCGTGCTTGGAAACTCGCGAGCGTAGGAACCGTAATCCCTTGCAGCCGTGAAACTGTTATCGAGAGAAAGTATTCCGTGCGTGAGATTTATCGCCATATTACAGGGAAACTATTTTACCTCCGTTTACCAATCGAGACTCGTTATTTATTTAAATACCGAGATACTCACTTTTCTGTTCTTCCGAATCTATAAGGAAGGTTTCCTTTCGATGTTTCTATTTCCCTGTTTTTCTATCTGTTTCTTTCAGATAACTATCCGACGAATAACGAAATTATGAAACTCTCTATCCACGAAGACATCAGGGAAACGAAATTTCTTTCAGAGAAACAGAGAGATCGGAACGTTACCGTTATCGAAAGTAATAAATTGAAAACAAAAGCGACGTAGTAAAGACGATCTTTTATGATAATTAGGTGTAAAAGAAAACAGGCGTGAATTTCTACGGATAATTCAATGAATAGACACGCCATTAGGTACATTAGAAAACGACATTCTTAATGGTTGTTAAATTCCAACCCGTGGAGACGAGTAATTGTAATCAATTAAGCTAAACGACGATAATGGGTTAATAAGGTGGATAATTTTCTCTTTGAATACTAAGGTGTTGCTCGGCTTTCTTAGAAACACACCTTTCCTGTCACTGTCACAGCTCGTTTAACTGCCCACGATTTTTCCACTAACTCGAGGCATTCTCTGACATTCTAAAATTGCTACCTCAAACGCGATATTGAATCTGAGATTGTCCTCGTAAAAAAGTGCTTTACGATATTCTTGAACCGTGACATTTCGACGTCACGCTCAAGTTGAAGATTTAACGATTGTTTACGATAAGATGATCTTTTAGTAGTCGCTCGCTGTGCAATTTCAATGCAACAGCGAACGATTATTGTTCTCTTGTTGCGTCTACAACTATAGCGTTCCAACAGCCTACATAAATCGGACAACGATGGTTTCTTTATCGCGATGTATTTTTTGCCATACCCAAATTATTCTTCCCAAATTTTTACGATGGGTTTAACACGTTGTAATAATTTTATATGAAAGATACCCAAAGTCATTTGTCTCGAAAATTATAGCTTGGATGGCAAAGTTTTATTCCACGATACACGTTTCACCGCCGTAGAATTTTATTTTCGCATTTTCCTCGAAACTTAATTTATCTCACTTTTATGATCGAGCAATTATTTTTGCATAAGAATCGCCTCCTATCTACAATGTAAAATACCTTGAGTCGTATCCGGTAAAGCTAAACGCTTGACACATATTTTTTTCAAACTCAACAATGACCGTGGAAACAACCACTGCGAACCGCTTCAAACCCTAGCCAACATAAATCCAACATAGTGTTCGATCTAAACTCACGAAACGTTACATCCACAGCATCGTCATCTCCCAAGCCACCTGCATCTCTATTCGATCCAAAACTAACACGATCGTCGGTCCGTATCGTTTCTGTCACCGCTTCCCGACGTTACCAAACCGCGTCAAGTCCTGTCAAACGTAAGCACGTTGCTTCATCGATCGAACGATGTCACGTGAATTCAACCACGTAATAAATCCAATCTAATACGATATGCGATCTACACTCGCAAGACATCCTGTTCGTCCGAACATCCATCACTTTCGCTACTTTCAAGCCGCGCAAGACTCTTTCCAAATTCAGAAACACGCGCGATATGCAAAGACACAGTGAAGTGAAAGTCTGAGAGAAATATAAGATGAAAGGGCGACAAGAATGCGTGGAGAACCAGCCGCCAGGCAAACTGGACGTTCGGTTGAACGAGCGTGTATCCCGGGCGGAGGCGGCTTTATTGAAATGCACACGAAGGAGCAACAGGGTGGGTTCTCGGGTCGCGTGGACAACACTCCTACGGAATATTAAACGCGTCTCTGCGTGGCGTGTCCCTCTTTATCTCGTCACGGTGCGTTCCACCTACCTGCAATATTTACGCGTTGAGGTAGGTGCGCAGGAACGAGGATGCAACAACACGATAATGCATTCTGACGATCGCGAGCCACGGATACTGGCCGGACGATGCCTTCCAGAGACTCCTTTCCATTCAACGTTTCTTCTTCGTTCTCTCGTACTCAAGAACGATCGACCGAGACGAATGACGCTCGCCGATAGATCGATCCGAGCTGAGAATAAATTTAGAGAGAATGAGAGAGGCATATGACTCGTCGAGGAAGGAAGGATTACGCGCTTTTTGCCCAGACTACTCGTTGCGCTTGCTTGTGATACAATTTGTCTTGCATAGTCGTCATTCGTCCATCGACGTTCGATTATCTTTGCTGGATGAAGGAAATTGGATGAAAACGTTGCTCCCTCGGATGATGGAACAAAATTCTACATGCAAAGTATTTGTTTTCATCATTGTTGCAAAATATCGGATGTGGGCTGTTGTGTAAAAAGACGAGGTGGATTATTATACGTGACTGGTTTATTAAAGAGACGAGTGATAAAATTGTAATAGTCAGTGTACGTTAAAATCACTTTAAATACAAGTACAGAGATAGTGTATACCGGTCGTTATCGTCGCTCGCTCAATGCTACCGTTCAACTCTACGTTCGCTATTCGATTGTACGACTCGCTATAATGATCGCTATAGCGATTCGCTATACTGATCCTCCTAGAGAGCACGTTCGTCTATTTGTATCGACAGTTCGAATGTAACTCCGGTTAACGATTACAAATAACCGCGATAATATTTTGTCCGGAGTTCGTTTACCTTCGAACCTAGCAAACCAAAACAATGTTGACACTCCAAGGCACAACAATATGAGTCACTCTCGATTCGAATCGCTACAGATTCCTTTTAGAAACCGCAATTACGATCGCTTTCTCGTTTTACTAATGTTAGTAAATACTTTCCTTGCGAAAAGAGTTCCCGCGCGTTTTTGTTATCTTTCAACACGTTCACTGCTGGCCAATTTTACAACGCGCGTAATCATAGTAACGTAATTATCTGCGTAGTCTATTTACGATGCGACGAGTTGGCAAATATTTCAGTAACTCGAGTCAACCGCTCGACGTGGCATCGCAGGCCCATCAAAACTACAGCTTTCGTACCGAGAATCTTCCAACTTGCGAAACCATCGACCAGAAGACGAAACGCGGTTCATCCAGGATATTCTGTTTGCCCATTCCCTACCGAGAAGTATCCACTCAGATGATCACGAATGAACTGATTACCCCGACTGTCGAGCATTATAATTCAAACGCGAAGCAACCCATCCATCGAATCTCGCGTATTCGCGCCCGATCCTCGCCGCGCCTGTGCAAACAGACGCCGAGGAAAATATTTGCACAGGATAACGCGGGCCCCTCATTATCGGGATGGCTTGGTCCGCCGCGTTCGACCTGGTTTGGCCCCAGGTGCGCGAACAGCAGCGATCGAGAACGCGGCCAAGTTAGATAGAGGGACGAGGAAAGGATCGAAGTGGTGGAAACGAGAGGTGGGAAAGAAATGGAGGATAAGGGGAGTGTAAAGAAAAGAAAAAAGGAAGAGGGAGATTGATTCGACATGCATAAATTAGAGAGGATGAGCCTTTATTTCGTGCGCGAGGCTCACGGGTTCGGGATTGGGTTTGGAATTGGGATCCACGAGAGGAGTATAAATTGATGACTGTAGGCAAAAGGCAGGGGTTTATAATAATTAATCTTCGTGCGTGTATGTATATAAAGATGCCCCTCTCTACTTCTCACCCTTCTCCAAGCTTCCTTCGTCCTTCCTCTCGATCCTGCGTCTCCTCGTTCGTGTTCCAGGCATCTGCGTGCATTCGGTGTCGTGTATCTTTTTTTCGTTATTTTCTTTTTTCATCTTTAGCGCTCTGAGGAATCTAAATGAAGCCGAGATTTGGATATCAACCGCTTGATCTGTCCGATCTTTCGTGAATTTTTCGTCGGTTGTTACGATCCATGTTTTTTATTCGTATAAATAGATTCAAAATTCGGTTTCTCGGATGTTGAGTTTCTTGTATCGTTCCAATCGTTGGTTCGTGTTGGAAACTTTTTTACGTTAGTTCGATCCACGCTATCTCGTCTTTAAATTCTCGACATTTAAATTCCTTTTCAATCCTCCGTTCTTTTTACACGTTTTCGATTCTGTGTCTCTCCTCTCGCATCTTGGCAACACAGCCGTACGCATCCAGCGTCGTGTTCCGTTTAGTTCGAACGCCGATCTAAACGCATCGAAAATTCTGTTCGCTTCGTCCTCTTCGATATCAAGCAATCTTTATCCATCTACCCTTCATCCATGCTTGCGAAAAATTCGCTGGTTGATTAAATCGCGACCTAGCCGGAAAACCGAGCGTCGTCTCCACCGGAAACGAAGTAATCTCGCTGACAAATATCCAGCTAGTTGGTCGAGCTTACGCGCGTGCAAACCTTCCAAGAGGCGATTAGATATCGCGACGCGACAAACGATAAATTATCGCTGCGTGCGTGTGTGGCGAGAAGGTGGCCTCGCGTCCTGGTGGCCATTGCCAGATTGAGGAATCATCGGCGAGTCTTAACGCATCGCGATTACAGTTAATTGATAAATTCGACGGACCGGCGGCGATTAATCGCCGCAAGACCGTCGCTCTTTTCTAACAGTTTATTGCACGGCGAATTCATCGGCCGGAGATCTTCCAGGAAATCCACGGAGAATCGCCTTGTCGAGACTTCTCGCGGATTAACCGCGCTTCTCGGCTACCGTCTAGGTACTCCATCAAACGTTTCTGAACGTACTGGAGACACGCGGAAATGTTCGAGCGAAAGGTATTCGCATGGATGGTGGAAAATGTAGACGCTTGCGATGTCGAGGAAAAGGTACTTTAACGTTGAACTATGCCGGACGAAGAAAACGATCGTGTGTGTTTGTAGGATTGTAATCGAGGTTCGAACCTTTCGCACGATAATTTACCAGCTAATGGCGTTAATGAATTAAGGCTAATGACAGGCTTCTGTTGTTGCATAGTTTTTATAATCGACGTCGAATAGCACGATCGGTCGTCTTCTATAGGAGCTCGTTTTATTACGAAACATTATTAATATTGGCAATTTGTACAATTCGTATTTTACTCGATCGTCAAGCGGACCGATCTTCTCATAATAACACAACGAGGAAGTCTATCGAAAACTCTGACGATTCGAATATCTAACGAAATATCACATGATTTATCGTTGATACGGATGAGCTATCGAACGTAACATTTACGTGGAAAGGCCATAAAACAAATTCAAACTTCATTCTATATTTCGTTTATCCGAAACACTTACTTTCTATGTATAAAAAGTTCTATATTACCATCGAGCGAAATTTTTAAAAAGAAACAAACTTTCGGATTTACAGACGACGAAGCCGCGGCGAGGAGGACGCGAGCGGTGTAGACGAGAATTCTCAGCAACAGCAATCGGGCTACGTTGCCGGGCAGCGTGACACAGAGGAAGAGGAAGAGCTGGGGGCGGAAGAGGCGGCAGCGCAGGCGGCGCAGTCCCTGCAGAGCGGCGCCGAGGGCGCCGATCCAGAAGTACACAAGAGGGTTGCTGCCGTGCAGGTGCAGGTGCAGGGTATGGAGGGCGACTGGCGGACCTACTGCGAGCATCCGCTCTCGGTAGCGACCGCGGCGATGCTCAATCTCCAACAGCAGCATCAAGTGTCGGCCGTCGCGAGCCACGGCGATGATCCAGCAGCTTCGTACGTCTACGAGTACTACAAGATCCCAGAGAAGAGCACCGCGGACGTCAAACTACCGCCCACTCATGAACTCTGGTCCACGTGAGTCTGATTTTATTACTCGTAAATTCGGATTTGATCCTTTGTAACTATAATTTTTTATAGCAACGAGAAAAGAGCGTAACTGATTACTTAACATCTCGTGTGACACGTATACTGCCGGTGAAAAATTTGCAACCGCACTGTGTTTCCATGAAGAATATGTAATAAGAATAAAGAAAATATAAGTTTTCGCGACTCAGAATTCTATTTGCTTAGAAAATTTCGTAAAGAGAGATCTATTATGACGAAGAAAGTTACTATATTGATATATTAATTTTGAATTGATAATACGAACAGCAGGAGATTTGATACAAGTACAGCTAGGAAAATTCAATTCTGTTTCGTTCTCATAATTGTATTTATAATCGAGGCGTTAAGAGATTAGCTTGAGATCTGGTGAACAGCAATGCCACAAATAAATCATTCGATGCTAATATAATCGTGTACCGATGAAATACGATATCTCGCCAGTCACATAACGTTATAGAGGGTTAAATAGCTTTTGTTCGAGTGATAAACTGGCAGGGTGAGGAAAATGCTTGTTGCCTCGCTGGCAATCTGAGCTCGAAAGATCTAATATCTCGATACGAGTAAGATGTATTGAATTGAATGCCTGATTAACGACGCTACGAACCAATCTACCCAACTTCATTTTCTGGAAATGTCTTAATTCCAGTACCGGAATATACGAATAACGTTCAATTTTTTTTTACAGATTACATGTTAATAAAGTCGACAAGATTAGAAGACGCGTGTACGTATATCGTTGTTTGTTTAGAAATAAATTTTTAGATTCTAAGAATCGATTCTGATTGCGAGAAATCTTCATCGTTGCGAAATTAAAGATTCAAAGAAGGATTTAAATATTTCCTACGTAAACTTCTCGCTCGCGTCATTCTTCCGAACCGACTGATTTTATAATGAAAAACATGCATTTATAACTTCAAATAACCAAGTTCTCGACCGTCTCCTACATATTCACAATCCACAGTAGATCATTCGAGCCACACCCAGCCTGTCGAAGAACAAAAATCTCCAAGGCTCCGATCGAATAATTAATTTTTCAAGAACACGAATCTTAAGGCCGCGAACGAAAGAAACCTATTTTCCCTGTTTGCAGCCGCGCCTTTACAATCTCTTATAATTGTACCGAAAACGCCAGCTGCTCGTACTGTTCATTGCAAAAAGCAATTACCGAACGTAAGATTCTCTCCCTTTTTCAAATGAGAAAAAATACCGAAACGCATTCGCTCCGGGACAGCAACGGCCATTGGAACTATACATTATCGCGCGATTGCATTGCTAATGCGGAATGACGTGTTGTGCCTCGCCGTTGAACCCATGGCATATTAGTATCTGCGTCTTAAGCCGTGCACAAAGATAAAAATCACCGCTTTCCACAGTTATCCCGCAACGCCTTCCCCGTGATTCACGTGCGTGGAAACATTGCATACAGGGTGTCTATCGATAACTGCGAATGTTCGATCAATGCGAATTCAAATGATCGAAGCTTCGTATTATTGAAAAAATCCTCCTTCGTTGTTTCCACGCGTGGAATATCGCGATTAGATAGCAGATCTTTATGCGGACTTATACTTTCTACGAATACGATTACAGAAATAAAACTGAAAGTGATATTTGTTTCATCTAGTGACAACCATAACTGATATTCTACTTTTACGTATCTGCGTATTATCTATGTGCATTTCTTCATTTTTGCACGTTTCTATCTCCCGCGAGTTCACGAATACCTGCAGGTCAATGACGATGTATATATATATATATTCTACGTTAAGCGTAATCTACAAACAATTATTATATATATGCAAAATTATATAAGACATTAAAAGTACAGCGCTCGTTATAATATTTAATAGATAAAGCAACTTTCTATCTACGTTCCGTTCTTTTCGATTACATTTATATAAATACGAACTTACATAATATCCGCAGCCCAATTTATCAGATTCTGTACGGAAAGCAACAGGAAAGATCTTCTTCGCGAACCGCTAATTACATGGCAGCGTAGTATAATAACGGATAATCGAGCGGTTATTGATAGACACCCTGTATATGCGCGCGATTGCCAGCAATTGAATAACGTATTATAGAAATCTCCATAGCATCGTCATCTTCTGCCTTCTACCTCGTGTTTCTTTCAACTACGGTCGCATGTAGGAAAGAAAAGACGTCGCCGGTGGTCGAGTAAACTTTGACGAATCTATTTTTTGCTTT
Source organism: Bombus breviceps (assembly GCA_014825925.1). Classification (NCBI taxonomy): domain Eukaryota; kingdom Metazoa; phylum Arthropoda; class Insecta; order Hymenoptera; family Apidae; genus Bombus; species Bombus breviceps. Next base: position 8,661,813 of record CM026183.1, on the reverse strand, counting down.
GCTTAAGACGCGTTTTTGTGAATTATTCCGCGACCTCTTCGTCGCGATGCTTTTTACCGAGCGCAAGATGACCGACGTTGATCGAAATGTCTCTTGAGAATGGATGTCCGTGTGCCCCAGCGATTAAATCGACGAACTCGATTTTTGCCGCGCTGCTTTTTCCCAGCGTCGTTTGTCATCATTTTTGGAGTTCTCTTACCGGGAGAGTACCGCGATGTAAAGTCTGTCTTATATATATTTCGGATGGACACTGCGATTCGCCTTGCGAAGATGGTCGTAGAATCATTCGCTTGATTATTGGTATCGTTCGTTTTCGAAAAACTATACAACTCCTGTTGCGGTAATTCTGTATTTTTATAGCGACGTTGAGTCGTTTAGCGCGTTTAGGGAATATCGGCATAGATAATTTTATTCCGTGCTACGTATCGTCACAGATCATGCGAGTTTTGAATAAAATATCGCATCGTAACATAAATCTATACTGTTGTTATATCTGTTGCGACATATGTACTGGATGACTTTATGTTACAATCTAATGATTTCTTACATTCTGTCATCGTACTTGATTAATTATTAGCAGTTCGAGTAAAGATATTCCTAACATTCGTAAGAGGAAAATCTACGTTATTGTCTACGAGGTACATGAATCATTCTTTCGGTATATTATAATTGAAAAATAATGTTGATATTTATCAACCACGCGTATTATAAGGAAAACTAAGTTAAACTGATTACTTTATCGTAAACGTATCTCATTGAAATTTGTAACACGTTTAAAATTAATAAGAGTCCCGTAACACACGAGCAACCTAACGACCAATGCGTTACATAGAAACTGGTTGATACACTTGCCAACACCTCTTTAATACAAATCTTTCGTAAAAATTTGATTATTCTTAGACATCCAGCATATGTAAAAAACAAAAAAAAAGAAAAAACAAAGAAAAGAAAGTATCAGCGAAATCATAAACGTTGTTCGGACAAAGCAACACGTTGGTAGAGCGTGTAAAGCGCGGGTCAAAGGGTTGGTGGTTCCGTAAACGCGTGCGTGACGACTAGTTGCATCGGAAGAGAACTCGATTAGCGTAGATCGCCAGATAGCCGGCGTGTAAACGTCGTTGAAAACACTTTCAACGCGGCACGACGCTTTATTAACATCCACGTTTCCCCGTATCTCGATTAATAGTCTCGCGTGCATAATTGAATGCTTGCGGGTAGCATAATTTATCGCGACCACGGACTATGTGGAACAATCGTACACGCTTCGGACACGCTCGAGAATTCTCTTCGTGAAAATGTAAATTCGTCATGAATCAAGAAGGAACCTTCTTTTCATTCTTCTTCTTCTACTTCTACTTCTACTTCTTCTTCTTCTTCTTCTTCTTTTCACTGGTTCAGGGGATTTCGTTATTTTTTATCTTTATTCCTTCGTTCTTTCCTTGCTCCCTCTTCGATGTTGAGAATCGAGATTAATGACAGACGACGATGTGCCTGTCGACGTGCCGCCAGATAGATTTTCTCCACAAGAGAAATAGATTTATTGTGAAGGTTTATTGCGCTATTACGCGAAATTTATTGCGCCTGGACACGATATTCGTCGGTGTGCTTGAAAACTGAAAGCTTGCAGGAAGTTAGACGCTAGACGGTTTCTCCTGGTTCTTTAGTGCTAGTGCTACTCGATGGTGCTTAAAAAATATTCTTTCAAAGAGTAGTGAGATTTACGAAGCTGATCGTATATTTTCGTGAAATTGCAGATAAATTTAATCACGACGTGCTTGTTCTGTTTTCGATTCTTGTATCGATTATAGAAATCGATGGAATTTACGCGGAATTTTTCTACGTGTTTTCACGCGAATCAAATTTGCGAAGCTGATCGTCGATCTTCGTGCAATTAAATTTACGAAGCTGTTCGTGTATCTTTGTTCCTTGGGATAACTATTCTCTCTTTTTTCCAATTCTCGAATTAATAACGATTAAAATTAATGTTTGCATAGCGACGTTCGTTTCCAGAGGTTTTCGCGCCGCACTAAATTTACGAAGCCGATTTTGTATTTATGTGTAGTTAAATTTAAATTTAGTATAATTTTAAATTTAGTATAAATAGCTATAGCAAATAAAATAAAGCTAAACGCGCGTCTTTGCTTCGCGAAATTATTGTTCCTCTTCTTCGATTCTTATTAATGGTAGAAAACACATTTTGAAGATCTCCGCGATATCACCGAGACGCATAAAGAACAAGGAGTCTAAAGAAAAAAAGAAATTCTGCATAAAAGACCAATTTCGTTGCCAGGTAAAAAGTGCCAGGTCGGACGTTAAATTTATCAAGCCTAATCGATCAATAAATTTCCTTTATGTTCCTATCTCTCACGTATACACAGTTACGTCGGTGAACAGCTAAAGTAACACGCCTAATTCATTACTGAAAACATTCCTGACTTCAATGTACCGTTTTCTTCACGGATTCGAAGAATATTTAAAATTTCCAACACTCGAAACATCCTCGTTAATTACTGCCTCTGCTTCTTCGCGATAGAAAAATACACCAACCAGGTCAAACAACGATCACAGTTACGAGATATAAAGTTGCACAAACGTTAAGAAATTCGTCAAAATCAGTCCGTAAAACCTCGTAATCCGGAGCAGAAAACAAGTAGTAGAAGCGACGAAATGAATAATCAACGGGTGCGCGATAAAGAGAGAAGAAGGAAAAGTTGAGCGATCGCTGGCAGAATCGATAACGCGTTTTTCACTGTCCGCTGGTAATTACGTTCGGCCGGAGAATGGAGTTTGGCGAACAGTGGCAAACAGTGGAAGATCGGCACGAGGCGTCGCTCGAGCAGAACGATCTTCTTGCATCGATCATGCTGCCGAACAGCATCGCACGCTTCCGAATCAAACGTAACCGCACTCTGTTTAATCACAGTTTAAAATCGCGGATTCACCCGGTGGAACGCCACGAAATCGACCTCCGTGACGACCCAGCCACTCGCCATAAATCTCCAAGCGTTCTCCCCGACACAAAAGCCAACAAACAACCGCTGCACTGTTTACAGTATACCATACTTGACGATGGAATCTTAAAATCTTTTCAGTTTCTTTAAAGTCCTTGTTGGCTTTGAAAATCTTCAGAGCTCTTGTAGGTTCTGAAAGCTCGACAAGTATCGAATATATTACGAGCGCCGGCAATATCTTCCATGTAAAATATTAACGAAAGTCTATAAATTTTAGTCGGTTAGCGTAATTCACCTGCGTTCTTCGCTTTATAGGTTGTAGTAAACCTCGTTATCGGCTTGAACAAGACGTAGGAAATGAAGCAAATGGTCCGCGAAACCCCGCCTGTACGCGTAAACAAATCGCCAATTCGAATTTCATAATCGATACACCGCTATATCAAAGGGTAAATCGACGAACCCTGGCGAGAAGAGTTCGCAGCCTATATTTATATCGACGCCTTGCAACGAGGCCTTCCGGTCCATTTGCTCGGTTTGCAAACTCTCATGCTGTTCTCTCGTCCCGTGTGAGAGCGTCTGGTTGGATTCGTGACACGGGGCACCCTCCTCTCTTTATTTTGGGTCTGGCTGGTAGCAGCCAGCCGATCGAGAGCGCCCCTATCCCCGTGGAATCGAGAAACGGCTAAGAGTAAACCCCTCTCTCCTTCCTTTTCCTTCGTTCGTCTCGGTATATATATATATATATATGTATATACATACCCTTGCCAACTTTTGATTTATATCGGCCGCTTAGCATATTTTGTAATTTACTGTTGAGAATCCTTAACGTACGGATCGAACGAGGAGGGGAGCGCTGGCCAAGGGCGACGAATGCAACGAGACGAGACGCGAGCAAAGAGAAACGAGAGCAAAGAGACGAGAGAAGAAGGCTACAGTGGCATCGAGATCGGAGCAGAGAGTCGTTCCGTGTTACCACCCCGTGGGGAGATGCCGCCCTAATCTTCCCTCGCATCTTCGCCAGGTTCTCCTCTCTTCGTCTGTTGGGCTGGCCGCGTCCTCGTTCCACCGATTCTATCTGCTCCGCTATCTCCACGACCAGCCTCCATCGCGTCGTTTCTATCTCTTTCGCTCGATGGCTCCCGCGGGGACCGCGTCCCGATACCATCTCGACAATTTGTACGCCGGTGGATCGTTAAAACTGCACGGGAAAGGGAGGACGCGCGAGAGCCACGGTAACGGCGGCCTAATCCAATTTCATTGTGTCGCGAGTTTGTCAAGGGACTTCTTCTTCATGGGAGACGCTGCCACGGTCGTTTCCTCTTCGATGAGCTTCGTAATACCGCGTCGGTTTCGGTTTGAAGTAGTTTTTTTCTTGTGATTTTTCTCCCGCGAGATGGCACGGGGTTGCAAGACACTGACGTTTGAACGATCGTCTGGTTGTTGGTTTTAGCGATGGAATTATCGTTACCGATTCGGAACTTGTCACTTTGCAATTTAACTAAACAAAGTAGCTTGGAAATTTACGACGGCTACAGATAGTATTTGGACACCGTCGTATTTATCACGGCAGTTACGTTCTGAATAATCGAGTCTGATCGTATGCGTGTTGAGTTTCGTTGCTCCCGAAGAAAATGAAAATGAAAGAAGTAGCCATTGTACTTTGCGCGTGCACTTCGATCGTGAGTAGCTACGATTAAAACGGTACGATGAAAATAAATAGATATACGCAACTATGACCATGAACGTGACACAAATCACGGACGATTAAAACACGAAGAACAATCGTACGAGAATAAATTTCGATATAAAATTATGCGATACCTTCTGGAAGCAAAGTTTCAGCAAGACTAACTCCGCGAAGACCAAGATTCTCACACTTTGAAAAGCTCGAGAAACGGCGTTTTTTTTCGACTAAGAACGTCGAATTCGAAAGAGAGAGAATTTTTCGAGAGAAAAAGAAAGAAAATCGAACAAAAAATTCGAAGAAAAACGAACGATCGTTGTAAGAAAGTCAATTAATCGCAATCGACAACGACTTTCTCCTGGCAAATCGATGAAAATTCCGGCGACAGCCGGATGATTTGTCTTACGGTAGCGAAAGAATCCTGTCCAGACGTTTTTCTCCGTGTGTCTTCGCGATGATGTACGATTTTAACGGTGTGGCATTTGTACTCGCGAACGAAATACCTCCGCTCGAAGGCTTTGACAACGGTATATGCTTAACCCAGACCTTACGCTCGTGGTTCGAGCGTATATCCTGACTATTAGCAAGCCCGAGACACCTATACCCCGAGAAAATCATCCTCCGATATCATTCCCTCCGATAACCATGGATAAGTCTAATAGCTTCTACGATGGTCTCTTTGGTGTAGAACATCTTAAAATTTGAATTATCTGCCTTTGATCTACGGAGTGCAAAATCATGGAAGAAGCAAAATCATGGAATATTTTGCTCGCGGTCGTTCCAAGTTCCTTTGCGAGGCTTCTAAGGTTGTTCAGGGAAATTGAATTTTGAAATTTGTGTTACGGCGAGCCTGAGAACGATAGGAGGAAGGTGTTGAGTCGTTTCATTTGTACGTAATAATTCTCTCTTTATTAGCGAGCAGAGTTCGATTTCGCCATCTTTCTACTGGTTGTATCGATTTAATCTTTGAATAACGACTTCGTTTCCAGCTATCGACGCGTACGCTGTGTCGATTTCAATCGTCTTACTTATCCTTCCATTCTAATTGACGCTATCGCGCTTCGAAATTTGCGAGTTTCTGTAAAAAGATTCGAGAAGAGAAGATGACTAGCGTAATCGACCAAATATTATTATCAAGAATAAAGATCTTACAAAGAGTCTCGCGCGACTTCAAAGATCTCTTCTCGGTATTTCAAAATTCTTTTTCCAAAATTGAACTGCAGCAAGTTTCCTATTTTTACATTCGCGTCGATATTAGATTCCAGCGACACGGAATCTTATCCGTTTGCTTTACCCGCCGCCTGTGCCGCAACTTTTCTTCTTCCCGAAGAGTTTCTTAATCCCCGGCTTTAACGTCAACCGAACGAAAGGAGAGTTACGTTCATAAATGACCATAATTACGCTCGGTCCTCGCGGATCTTCTCTCGGCGGTATCTTCGAGAAAACCACGATAAATTCACGCATTCTATGGGCCTCCTTAGGCCTGTGCAAAGTTTGTAAAGCATCCCGTGACGGTGCTAACGACAGTCGAGAGTTCTGTATATACTTGCGCAATCCCTAAGACGCGGCTTTAAAGTACATCTGAATCCAGTGAACGTATGGATTTTGTATTAATCGAACATTTCCCTAAGTTCGAACCAAGGATACATGCCACGATACTCGAGAATAAATCTATGGAAATTACGTCGGAAATTATCACCGTCCCGATCTACGATTCTGTAAATTTCTCAAGGAAGTTTTCTGAAGGATCGCGAACACGTGAAACGGTCGATCTCGATGCAGGTTCGTGGCTTAAAAGATTTCTTTTTTCTTGTTATTTTTTTTTCTTTTTCTTTTGTTTTTTTTGGTACGAGTTAGACGCGATAGAAGAATGACGAAATTTACGCTAGAGACAAGACTGGATTTCAGTGAAACAATAAATTTTCCAGGTTGATACGACGACGATCGGGACTAGGAATTGGCGTGGCTGAAATGTGAAAGTCAGCCACGGTACATTTTCGTACGAGCAGCGTGATAACACTGCGGAATTTACGACGTTAAAGACATCGACGCAGCTGCACGACGCGAGCCGTAGTATTTTATACACGAGTTTCTGCGAGTTTTATTTTCGTCGCGCTGATCTCTTGCGCGAGGTATGTTCTTCTATTAAACTTTAGAATCGAGTAAAAAAAGAAGGCAGGAAAGTGTGAGAAAGTAGATGGGAGATTCATCGCCGTTTATTTCATCCGGTCGGTTATTTCAATTTAAAGGAAGGATATAACTTGGACACGGCTTTATTGTTTATGAATGGTTGGAAGTTGAATGTCGATTTAACTGCAAAGAGCGAATTTCATCGAGAAGAATTAATTTATTCCCTATTCAACGTTTTCTTTCGCTCCTCTGGCAGCACATTAGCGTTCAAAGAATTCCCGATTGTAATAAATTAGCATTAAATTTATAACATATTTACAACTCTGATAATGCGATTTAATATACTTAATATCAAAGAATGCTATTTTTCCATTTATGTTCTGGCAATTTGAAGTTTCACAAAAATATAGATTTGCATAGAGGTGTCTAATCTGTCCGTTAATGACAACCGTGATCGTTCGAGCGTCGAGAAAATTCTCTATGAAGATAGAAATATGGTGACACTAAGCTGGTTGCGGGAGAGAACAGAAAGAGGGAAGAAAATAAGAAAGGGGGGAAAATAGAAACGGAGAGGAATAGAAACAGAAGGCAAGCGTAAAGAGGAGTACAATTATTGCGAAATAAAGTACAAGTAAACGAAAGATAAATAATCAATGGATGGTGGAAAGAACGAAGAAGTTAACGAATGAACAAGGGAAACGTGATAAAGAGAATGTTTATATAAAGATAAAATATTTCAAGACGAAGAGAAGAGGTAACCAAAGAATCGATATATTTTTATACCAATCTAGTTATCTGTCAGTTAACACTAGAACTACCACACCAGTCAAATTGACTGGTTTTACAATTTTATTTTAAAATTCCTACTTCGTGTTATACCTTTTCCGCAATAATAACATGGAAATTGCTTGTGTAAGAAAGTATTCTATTATTACGTATTTTTTAAAGACCAGTCATTTTGACTGGTTTTTGGTAGAAATAGCTTCGTGTTGACTATCGAATAGCTATCGGTAGTTCTAGTGTCAAACTTTACTTTTATTTTATGTTTATAAACCACGTGAAACCAAGTCCAATCTCCAGACCACAGGCTGAAATAAATACAATGGAATAGGAAAAAAATACAACCACGAAACTCACGTATTTTTACGAGATACGATAGAGGCATAATACATCTATCATTGATTCTTATGGAAAGTAAAAGCGTCGAATAATCGGATAGACACACGAACGTCTATCTTCATCTGACGCGGTATCGCGCGAGGATACGCGCAGACGGAGGCACGAAGCGCGTTGCCCTTAACGACGCAAAATTATTATTATCCCTGACGCGGGACGGTGCCATTAAGCGGCGGGAAAGATTTTGTCAGACGACAAAAGCTCGGCTCGCGATCCCAGTGAGCTTCTCGCGAGATAATGTCGAGTAGGGAGGGCTGTTACGCTCGAGTCGGGTCACTTATGGCGCGCCACGGGGTTGCAACGTCGGCGTACGATTTCACAGCAAGCCGCCGCCGTAAAGCCGGTCCAGGAACATCACCGTTTTAATCTAAACGCCCCTAGCCGTGAGTGACAACCGGGATACGCGACACTCGAACGACGAAGCTAAGGAAACCAGCAAATACTTCCTTGCATTCGTCGACGATCGAAATTTCCCGAGATTATTCGCCGGTCCCTCAAATAACGCAGTTCCCCTAGTGTCATCGAGCATTCGATACTTCGGCAAACAAATCGCTTATTTCTGCATATTTATTTACTATAAGAGGGCGGCATAAATAACTGCGAATTCTAAGATAAATATTGAAAAAAGATTAAGTAGGATAGAGTTAAGTTTCGAGCGATTCACCCAGTGACGTTGAGTGGAGATTCGAGGAGGAAGGGTAGAATTTCGGCTTAATCGGATTATTATAGGAAAGTAGCGTAAACGACGGAGTTATTCGTCCCATAAATACCATGATTCTTCTAATTTCTGTTCGAATTCGCCCTAAGTCTAACTAGGATTTTACTTCAGCGACAAATAATTAATTTATCGAAAATTTCATTCGATTTGCCTGGCAACGTTCACTCAAGATTCATCTGACGTAACTGATCGTACAACACGAAATGCACCGTGAAGAGTTTCTTTCAGTTACGTTACGCAATTAACGATGGAAAGTTCATATTTCCAAGGATTAGCGTCTGAAGTATCGGCGTCGATATTGTTGCTCGCGTTCGGCGACACTACTTAATCGTTTCCCGCAATCCGGCCGGGTGTCGTTGAGTTTTTGTCGGTTCTTTCTCCTCGACACGCGATAGCGTATCATTACATCTCCGACTTACATAGTAACAAGGGATGCATTACGCCTTGTGAAATGGAATTCGAACCGATCGCTCACTCGCTCGCTCGCGGTGGATTTCATTTCGCTGTGCTTGCGTTTCCTGTCATTGGCGATAATAACGTTGTATCCGTTCGAATTGATCAATCCTCCAACACTTTCCAGAACCTGTTCCCACTCTTTCGTTTCTCTTTTTCCTTCTATTTTCTTGCTCTTCAAATTCAACAATCGAACATAATTTCATTTCTCCTTTTATCGTTCGATGCAAACGCGATACTCGAGCAAGTTCCTTGCCCGAGAATCAGAAAATTGCAGTTATTCCGAGTTATCGTCGACTATATTTACCTGGTAATTTACGAGCTAAAGTCGAAGCGATAACGTTTCATCGAAGAACTTCCTGAAAAGCATTTTCATTAAACGATATTATCATTCTTATTAATTCGTTCGCGTACTCCACTGTTCCTTAAATTTCAAAAGAAAATTTCGTTCGTTCAAAACGCGGAATTAAAAATCACGACGTTGACTTAACGGTCGAATAAAAAATGTAACGGCGCGATTACAATCGTGTACAGCGCCGTGCAAATAAATTTAAAGAGATAAAAAGATCCACAAATTTACTAAATATGTAAAATCCATCCCCTCTACGTTGCTTTATTGCCTAATTAGAAATATTTCGCCATTTAACCGGCCTTTAAAATGTGCATCACGAGCGCGTTAAAACGAGACCTGTTTTATTATCCCGCGACCGTGTGAAAGAAGTCGAAGCACAGCCGCGTTATAAAAAGTCATTAAAAGGTCGACTTTTGACAAAGACGGGCGGCGGGCATTCGCAATGACCGACCGCGGTGTCGCTTTTTATTACACTGACCGGTTATCATTGCCCGAGGATCTTGTAGAAAACGAATCCTTTCGTACACGATTCCTGCGTATCCACGTACGTAGAACGTAGCTTCTATTTTCAGTAGCGCGTGAATCATCCACCGGCGAAGGTGGTTGTTACACTTAGCCATTTCATGCGTCATCTTCGAAAGTGGTCCACGTTTTTCGTGGCTGTGAAACTTTCTTGAATCATTACCGATTCAGCGAAGACAGGTCACCGAGAAGCGGAACAGGCAATTAGCTTCGTTAACTCGAGAGTCACAAATGAGATGTAATGAAATGTTTTAGAGATTCGAAATGAAACGGAGTTGAACCTGAGTGGATTTTTAAGCGCTGATTATATGTACGAAACGGCCTGGAATTTTGCTCTTCCGGTATAAGCAGAGTATATACGCACGTCGTATTGACTTGTGTTTGTTATCGTTGGAGGATTACAGAAATTTTGAAAGGGCGATAAGAAGCGAAAGGCTGATACGAAGGTCGTGGGTGACTAAGAAATCAAGGCTTTAATGAAACGAAACTGCGATGTACAGGGAAGATTTGATTCATGTAACTAGATGCATAAATCTGATTTAAGTAGCAAAAAGAGCTAAAATTTCCAGCCTGAAGGAGTTGAAGATTACCGCGAAAAGAAAATGCGAGAGTATTAAACTGAGGATCGTTACAAAGAAAAATACTAAAGTATATGGCAAAGATCTAGAAGACACAATCACAAAATAAGCAAATGAACTTGGACCGTCTGCGAGGAATTTGAATTGGCTATGAAATTGGTAACAACTTGGAAAGAGCAATGAAAAAGAACAGAAAAATACGAACTTAGGCGCACCGGAAGGAAGAATGCTAAAAATAGTTAATAACCTTAGAAAACGATGAAAAGCAACGCGAAAATACAAACTTGAACTGACCAGGAGAAAGAACACTGGAAAAATTATTAGCGATCTAAAAAGCGCGATGAAAAAGAACGCAAAAATACTCAGAATCGGACTCGCCACAAAGTAGGATGGTAAAAAAAGAAACCTAAAAAACCCAATGGAAAAGAACAACGGAAGGTTCAGCTTAGAATCACCGCAAAGAATACTAAAGAAACGTAGTAAAAAGCTAGGAAACATGGAACTCTGAGGAGTACGAAGTTATCCCTTCCAAGGATCCTCACGAAAGACGTGTAGCGCGGTCTTAACTCCTTATTACGCGTCTCGTTGTCCGTTTTATCGTTACGCGGAGATCTGTCGACTACGAGGAACCTGGCGTGCCTACTACAAGGATGGCCTCTGACCCACTTGACGAGGGCCTCGTGTCACGTCGTAAAACGAAACGGGCCCGGGGAACGAGAATCGGCCGCGGGACGAGTGGCATGGCCCGTTTTCGCTGTCTACCGGTGCTTTATGCCCGACACGTAACGCGAGCGCGTTCCCCTTTATTTGAATTTATGATCACAAAACGCCGTAAACGTTTCCTCCTTCTTTTCTTGCCCGACCAGCGTACACACCCGCGCTCGCTTTTACCTTCTTGCGAGCGCGCTTCGTTCGTCGCGCGATTCATCGCGTTTTCCTTCCTATAGAGACGCCAAAGTCGCCGCTTTTCAACGCTAGAAACCGGACTAGGTTGGGTTTTATGGATCCTAGAGGAATTGCACCGGCCACGGCGTAACCGCGGGAGGAGGTGGATAAAGAAGACCTCGCCGTCGAGAAAGGCTGTTACGATAAGACGTGAGATCCAAGAGATAAGGGAGTTCCGTTGAACCGAAAGCTCGATCGAGGTGAACGTTCTTGCTCCTGGAAGAATAGCATAAGCAGGCTGATGAAATAGGATCGGTTTGTTTGCTTGATTGATATTTCTTTGTAATCGTTCTTTGTAATCGATTAGAATCATTGAATCTGATTTTTTAATACATAGTTTGGTAAGGAAATATAGGTTTCAGGAACTTTCTTGATGTTTCCATCGTCGATATCCTTACCTCGTAATGTTGTAAAGTCTGAGGAAACAGATGTGTTTGCCATAACAGGATTATGATATAAAATAGTAAATCTCAGAAATTCGTCTCCACGTATTAATTGTGTTATTTTCTTGCGATAAATGAACTTATGGTAGCAAGTTATCTGTTTGTCGGGAACTGGCTTCTGAGAGGCTCATATGCAAATTACTTTTACAGCAACGTTTCTTTTATGCAAACAAGTTTAGAAGTTCCTATTCCTCGAAATAAAAAGTCGAATTATATCCACGCCATGCAATTGAATAATGTTATTATTTTCTACAATTCAGGAGCCGGAGTTTTAAGTGGACGAAAGCCGCGTTATTTCTTTCGCTATGTGGTCATTAATTCTTCCTTGTAAAACAAGAGCCGCAAACCGACAGAATAATTCCGGTTCTCAGGCTCATTTTCGAGGTTAACGCGTCTTCCTGTTTCGCAACGGAAAGTCCGGTTTCTCGCGGCCGGGGTCGAATCGCGAGGCAGCTACCCCTGCGAAAACTCGACCGTATCGTGCTGTACGGCTCTACGAGATCGCGACAACCTCGACGATGTGTCAAGTGCGCTTTTGACCTCACGATCCCTGAGTCCGATTCCCCGAGTTCCTAGACCGAGACGAGTTCTCGCGGTCGTTCGACCGATCTCCGCGGACAAGCAGCTAAAAATACGGATTCTTCACGTTTCGCGATCCTAATGTTAGTATGATACAACGTCTGACATTCGACATTTGTAATAAATAGACACCGGATATTTATTGAAATTTATATTTTTATAAATGTAATTAGAGAAATGAAACTTAGATGAGAAGTTTCACCAGTTGGATATCACGACGAGTATCGTTATCGTATATTTTGAACATTTTATATATTTTTGCATATTACACCCATTTGCACTTTCAAATATCCCATAATTGTGTGTCACAAGTCACAAGAATATTTGCGCTTAATTATGTTTATTATCCAAAGTATCCTATACTTTTTCTTTTTTTTTTTTTTTCGTTTTCGTTTTAGGGAAGTGAATTACGGTGGGTTAAGTAATTTGATTCGTCGTTCGATCGTTACCATCCCCACAAAGTTCCAAAAAAGGGAAACGGAGCAGAAGTCACGCATGTAGAGATCACGATCTAGGCATGCCCGACATATCAAACTTCGCCTTCTTCCAAGAACAGGGAAACGCTTCTAGGGATCTACACGCGGGATTTTAACATTATAAACATAGTTCAGAAACACGGCATTAAGATCAACGTCCTATGGAACGTTATGAAAAAGATTCGCATCAAAATCAAGATCCTGGAAAGCGACACGTGCCCGACATACCGAATTCCCTCAAAGTTTCTCAAAAGTTCATACACTTTACGAAAGTCGGTCTCCCGTGAACCAGTGCAACCTTTTGAAACGGAAGACAGTCTAACAACGGGAAAAAATATCCATTCCAGTTACATAAGATTTCTTTCCAACTGCCGTGAATCGATAACTCTTCGTCCGATAAAAAGAATCTCATAAGACTACAAGACAATTCGATAGAGAGCAAAGTCTGTTCCAATGACAGGCCAATGATAGATAGAAGTTACAGAAGTCTTCCGAAAAACAGAATTTCTCTTCATCTTGAGCAAACCGATACAATCCAGATCAGATAAATAAATACAAAAAGAGTCGAACCATACGCAAATCGCAAACCGCAATTACGCAATCTGAGATAACCAGACGCAGTTACCGATAAAATAACTGCGCTGTACGCTCGATGAAAGCAGAGCAATCTGCTTTACAAGCAAGATGAAGATCTCCAAACGTTCTACCGCCGCGTGTCCACCATACCAAGCTCGCCCAAACTGAAAACTCTTCCGGGAACCGAACAATTCACGTAGGAGAAAGGGCGTGCGCGCGAAGGGAAGCTGGACGAGGCGCGATGCGATGAAAGAAGTGGCAGAAGCCAGGCCTCGTCCACGTTGGTCGCATTTAAATTCGCCGACGCGGCTGAACGTCGAAGAACTCGCGTACATATGCGGACCACATACACGGGTGGCGCGTGCTGCGCGCACAGGTGACGTGCGTGCGTGCGTGCGTGCGTGCTCGCCAAGGTAAAAAGCCCCGCGTGCGTCTTCGTTCGTTTTGCTTGCGTCACGTTGGAAAAAGCGGAGCTAAAAAAAAGGAAAGATAGGAGGAAAAGAAGAAAGAAGGTGGAACCGGCTGGTCTTGACAATAATAATCAAAACGAATGACCCGAGCAGACGGTAAAGCGCCACGCAGTAGCGAGACCTGTCTTTCGAGTTCGACCGCGGCAGGTCTCGGACCAAGCACGCTCCCTTCCGATACGCCCGATTTCCGGTTTCAGGAACGACGATTCCGGTTCCGAACCGGGCCTTGCCTGGTACCGCAAGCTCGTTCGGGATACAAACACGCGTGCACGCTACCGTCCAACCCTCTCAGACCGACCTGCTCGTTCTACGACTGTTAGGAGTAGACACGCCTTGTTGGTTAGATGAAATTTGTTGGGGTTCTTTTGGATTTTCGACATCGATGAAGGGGTTGACTTTGTGACCGTTTGGAAGCGATTGTTCGGAGAACGTGATTTTTTGAAGGACCAAATGTGGCTAATAATTGGACGTCTGTATTATCTATTCTACAGAAAGTGGTTTCAGAAGTAGTTTGCTCGAGAGAGAAGAACGTTGATGTAAAGATCTAAGATCTGTTTAAATAGGATTGGTTACTGTTTTGCAGGATTAAAGAATTTGGATTTTGGGCGTTGACGGGGAGCTTTGTAATTAATTAATAGAAATTGACTGCAGAATTTCTCAACGATTAAATACGGTTAGTAATTGGATGTCCATGTTATCTATTCTATAGAGAGTGGTTTCAGAAATAGTTCGATCGAGAGAGAAGAACGTTGACGTAGAGATCCGTGGATTACATTAAATAGGATTGATCAATTTATGGATCCTTACAGACTCTGCTTCCTCGATTTTGTGCGTTCATTTAGGGAAATTTAAATACGTGTTTGATTAAAAGAGATTGTTCAGTGTAACTCTCGAACAATCGATATATTATACAATATATTACAATAGAAAGCAGTCTCGGGAGCAGCCTATGGAAGATTTGTGATCTGGTTCAAACAGAAGTCGTGAATTTGAGGATAAAATTTTGCTAGTTTGACTGTTGGAAGAGCATAGAGAGACACACATACTCGATCGATCGTGAGAATATTCCTTTAAATAGCGACAAGAGGATTAAAACAATGGTTGATTACGAATAATTACTTATGTGGATCGAATGTATGTATGTGATTGAATGAAAATTCTAGAATCTTGAAAATTTTCGCTCCGTTTTCCCGGAACCGCGTGCTTAATGCCGTGTCACTCGTTCGAATGACGAGCATATACACTCTAGTACACGCGTATACGCGTCTGCGAGCAGACGGTGACCCTCCAGCGACCTGGCGACCTCGAAGCTCGCATGGTGCGTCTGTCTTGTCGTCGATAATGCTGCACCGTAAGCGCATAATTGCCTCTTTTGCGCGTACGAACGCAAACGGTACGCAAGTTGCGTGGCGACGCGGCAAAAACGGCGCGGTCGTGTAACGTTACGTGGAATAATTTGCTCGTCCGTGTACGGGGAAACAGCCGCGAATTCATGAATTCGTGGAAACCGGCTTGAGAATTACCGCATAGGAGGTGATTAAACTGTGCCACGGCGTCGATTTCTTCTCTTCTCGATTCCTCACCGTGATTTGCTACTCTTTCGTGACAAAACTATACCACGATCTTACGTCATGTTTTAACACTTTCGTCGACAACAATTTTGGCAGATATTTTGAAACATACCAGCCTGTCAGAAATCAAATCGAACAACTACGCTTTTCGTTGACATTTTAATTTCATTGCATAAGTACAGAATTAATGTTTATTTCTCGAGAAACAAATTTCTCACTTTCGTACATTCGTTTATCGCTAGAAGATGAACTGAATTGCAAAGTACTCAAAAAATAAAGTTTATAATATTATCGCCTTTTGGTACTTTTTAATTTATGAAATCAATTGCTGTGACTTCCGAATGTCACGTGTAGTGAAATTTACATATTGTCTCGTTAAGACACGAAAGGGAATAGAGTTAGGAGACAAATTAGAATAATAGAAGCTCACAGTAAGTATAGGTAGATAAAAAAATATCGTAAAAAAAACAAAAAATTGGACATATCTGGGTTACGAAAAAAAAGTCGAGCGTGAGAATTTGTAAAACATTGCACAAGAAATGGAAGATATTGGTCGTCACGCGAATTCCTAACAGGAATTGACGCAACTGCAACGCAATTACTAGTTGCGTTATAACGGATCGTCTCGATCAATCCTTGATTTCAGGCATCATAGGATTTTACGACTACGACGTTTTATAAATTATTGAAATGGAAAAGAGGAAATTGGCACGTTCTGACGCTAGATTCGATCGTAGCCAGCTTGCGAATCACCTCGGACGTTTACTGCGTACGAGCGTCGAGATATCGACATTTTCCTTTTTCAATTCGAACGATCTTTGCCTCGAAATGCAGTTACTCTTGCGATTTCTACACTCGCTTCTATCTCATAATTTCTACGTTCAATTCTATTTTGTGATTCCTATATACGTTTTCGAATTTGTTTCAAGCCTCATCGTCATAACTTCGCGGGTTAAATGCTTCGTCTCTGCAACATTTCGACAAAATTAAACATATATCTAGTATTATATGCTAAAAAGTATCTTATACTCCATAAAAATCCGCAAGCGTCCTCCGAAGCTGTCGAGAATATATATCGTGTAATTAAAAAGTACGATGCTTGTAACAAAATAAAATTTCCTCCAAAATTCGTGAACCGCGGCCTTATAATCCCCAAACGATACGTTGAAGTCGCACAATCCGAAAAATCCCATAACCCACCCTTAGCTGGCAAATTATAATAATATCACAAGTTAAAAAATACGTTAGCTGCAATACCCGTCGACAAAAATTGTGCCAAAAATCCAGCAGTATTGCCCGAGGCATCCAAGGATTAACGCGTCAACGATTCATCCGAAAAGAAGCACGCGTGCCCCCGTCGATTCTCGCCCATGTCAGAGCATCACCCCGTGGTATTTGCAGCCAAAATATTCAAAAGAGAGCGGACTTAGTCTGAGAGTATCGGTACGCGTAAGGTTCCCCGGGCGGATTCGCGATCTCCATGAATCTCAGCGATCCTACATCAGGGATTAGCATCGCATTACGACGGCGCGGCATTAAGAGTACGAGGCGTGGAACGAATGCGCGTCTCGATGCAACGACGAACGAGCTTGGATCCATTTCACGTAAGCCGAATTCATGAGGCCGTGCCGTCGTCGCCTCCGGTTATGAGACGAGCAACAGCTTTCCAACGCGGAAAGGACAACAGAGAGCGCGCGGTACTCCTCTGGCTTTCACCGGCCGTTTTTCCATCGTCGTTCCAATCCGCACCTCTTCAGGCACAAGTGTGCCGAGGGCGACGACGTGTCGCGTCCCGCCATCCTTCTCTACTTTCCTATACGACTCTTTCCTTCTCTCTTACCTCCGGTGTCACCCTTTCCCTCGCTTCCAGCGAACAACCTTTCTCTCTTATTCCGTTGTTCGCTCTTTCTCGCCTCGAGAGTAGACCAGACGATGCCAGAAAGGCGGCAGACAGAAAGCACGGCGTGTACAGAGGGGGAGAAGAGAGACGGAGGGAAAAGAGCAGAGAAGAGAGGGTTAGACGAGTGAGATCAGGTATCAAGTGTAAAAAAAGAGCCATTGTACGGGAGCATCTGACCGTGGGGTAGGTACCTCAGTGGCGATGTTCAGCGCGGTAGAAAAGAGAACGAGAGAGACACGCGGCCTGTCTTCGTTCGTTTAGTAGAAAGAGATGGAACGAAGGAGGCCAGAGAGACCGGTGAACCTGGCGGAGGTTGCCACGACACGTCGGGCAAGGACGAGAGCAGGGAAGGAAGAAAAGGGAAGAAAAGGGAAGGAAGGAAAAAAAAGAATGCGCGAGCAAACTAAGAGAGAAAGAACATGAAAGTGCGAGAAAGAGAAAGAAAGGGAAGGAGGCTGTCGTATGCACCGAGAGCGTTGGCAGTTTATAAGGGTCCCCCGTATTGTGGATACGTATTATCATGCTAAATATAACATGTTAACTACTTCGCATAATGTCGGCCCGCGATCCTCTCGATTCTCTCTCCCCGTACGACCGTTCGGCGAATCGCGTTTCCGCGCCCAGAAAATTTTATTGCCGATGGTTCGGCAGATGCGACGCGACTCGCTACGATCCTCGTGCCGAAGGCGACGCGCTTCTCTTCCCGTTCCCAGAGCCCCCGGCTTCTGGAAACGAGAACCTCTTCTGGTACATACCAGGAAGAATCGCTGACATACGATTCGTTATTTATGTACAGTAGCTTTCTTATGCAAAATTCGGATGTCGAAGATTTATGATAATTAGACGTACAAGCGAACTTGAATATTTTCATGGACTACGGAACGTATTTAGCAATCCGTAGAGGCGATGTTTATATCGGCCGATTGACTTCGCTAGAAGAATCTTCGATAGAATTTCCTCGTTGCTCTTAAGACTCGTTCAAATCGGTCGATTGAATTCGAGCAACGTGAAATCTCTTCATCGGACGATTTGAATCTGTTCTCTACTTGATCCGAAATGTTCGTTCAAGTTGCTGTTCTCTCAAATCGTTTAACCTGATTTTACTAGTTATTATTTGACTCGAAGTAAATTACGGTTTCCTCGAGTATCACTGAAGCTTGAGATACATTTTACAATGTTGCCTATGATGTACGTATAACACACGATTTACAATGTGAACTACAAACGATTGTTTATAAAAGCGAATGCCCTTTGGATTTTAATGAAAAGCGAATCTTTCTCCTCGTTTCCAACGCTATTTCAAATATCCATTACTTGAAATCAGTAAATGAGATTTGTATATACACAAACTTCAATCTAAGTAACTTGTCGTGTAGAAACGCGTGATTGTTCAAACAACGTTGTTAGTTCTATAAAGCAATGAATCTACGCATAATCGATAGTCGATAGAAAGGAACGCGCCGACGCTTATCGTTTATATTTAGTAATGATTGGAAACTATCGATATTTATTCGTCTTTACCTGGTTTTTACTGAGAAAAGTCAACGTTGCGAAACAGCTGTGCCATAGCTGTTATTGATGAGACACATTACGCATTTATTCGCCGTGACGGACCTTGAAAATCTATGAATTAATTATACTTTATATACGCACGAGCGTCGCACGATGTCCGATGATATCGTCATTGAGACGCGGGAAATGACAAATGTACCGCAGTCATCGGCGCTGTCGATCCTACTTTAGCTTATCTTCGTCGTAAAACACGCTGCCGTACAATAAATCGCTCTGCTCGTTAGCTAATACCGTATTAACATTATTATAACTTCCCTCGGGGCATAAAGATTCAGCGTGAACGTTTCAAATGCAATCGATTTAGTGGGAAAGAAAAAAGAGGAAAGAAATGATCGCCCAGCCCCCATCCCCCACCCCCCCCCTTCGAGGAAACCTGCCATTATGATATCAGTGAGACGTTAAAATCTGTCTTTCCGAAGAAAAACAGAGGAAAGAAGAAATTCTCTGTAATCAAGCTATCGACGAGTACGTTTAATAAAATAGCGTCGTCTAGCATCGTTTGCATCGCAACAAAGTTAAACCCTGTTTTAATATCGCTGTTCAATAACGAGAGCGATACGATCTTTTAAGTCGTCTCGTAATTAGATCTTTTTCTTGCGACATCTGCATAATCGATTCTCAACTTGTTGCTCGGAATTCTTCGGTAAACGTAACTTGATATAATGAAGAGTGGGCAGGTAAAGCTCTAGCGAAACTATCTTTATAAATTGGAAAATAAACTCCGAGCTCCTTCTCTTAATTGGTTCTGTGTCGATAATAAATTGCTCGGGACAATCAGAGGATGAAATATTATAGTTACATTAATTCTTGTTTAATAGTAATTACGTGATTATATGTCGCAAGAGGAAAAAACGACAAGTCCATTTTTCTTGATTTTCTGATGTTTGCGTTAGCTGTTGAAAGGAAGGACGTTAGGCATGAAATTGCAACGAGAGAAAGTGGAGAAAATGCATATTTAATTACGAACAGTTCTTAATCTTCTTCCTTATAGGATTGAATTTTACAACTTACTCACACTTTTTCGTCAAGATCGAAAATACTAACTAAGATTTAACGTGCTATGTTCCACGTGTTTTTCTATAAGAACCGATAAATCTCACAAAGCATTACAAACAAAGTGCAAAGAGCGGGGAAACGTTTCGTTGGCGACCCGATTCGCCACGCGCACTTAGCGCATAGTCGATCGATCCCGAATTGATAATGTCGAGTTGTAAAGGGAACCGCAGTTAAAGGTCGATTCTCCACGGACTGTTGAAGGGGTGTGATGGGCCAGAAGCTGCTAGTGCAGGAGGCGCCTGGCTCCGGTTCCGGTTCGACGAATCGCATGGAAGGCGGCGAAGGCGCCGGAGGAGGGGAACTACACCACTTCCTCCATCAGTACAACCAGCCGTCCCACAGTCCTGGCCAGAGTCTACAGGGTGGCCTTCCGCTTCCGCTTAGCCCGCAGTCCCTCAGACACGACGGTTCCTCGAGCACCGGCATCGCCGGAGTCAAAAGGGAGCCCGAGGACTTGAGCTCGTCGAGAGGGGCGCAACAGTCCAGCAAAAGGCACAAACAGGCTCAGCCGGACAGTCCCACGCCACCGGGAATGTACCATCATCATCAACATCAACTACAGGTGAGACCATCGAGCAATTTGTAGCCATGATATTTTCTATAAAACTTTGCTGATTTTTCCTTTCGTTCTTGTTCTTGTCTTGTTTTGTCGCGCAATAGCATAGAAGCGTGAATTTTTCATAATATGGAGAAAATATGTGTAGGAGATTAAATGCCGAGATACTTGTGTGGCAAGCAGTCAAGTGTATTTAAAATAACAAGTCTACGTACAGACAGATAATACAGAGAATAGCTGTTAAAAAAAACTCGTGAAGGGTAGTCGCGAATCGGTGTGTGTAACGTCGTTGTAACGATTTCTACTGATCGTTCGCGATCGCGTCCGTTTATTTATACTAGTCGAGGGGAAGTCGGAAAGTTCGAATTCGTCTTCGTTCGACGTTTACATGTAGCGGCGTTTGTTTATTCTTACTTATGTGTAACCTAATGATCATCATACTCCGAGGTAAACAGCTCGCTACATGTGGGAAAAAAGACAGTGTCAAAGAAACAATTCGTTTGCTGCAATTTTACATTAAAGTACTTCTGTAAGCAATTCAAAGGTACAGGGAATCTGATTTCACATGATGATAATATTGTGCGATGATAATATTTAATATTAGCAAGACTAATGATTCTAAAATAAATACTTGATAGAAATTGACTTCAGAAGATCGAGAGTCTCTCTATCTTTGTGTTTGGAACAATAGCAAATTCTCAGATTGATGTTTAGATTCGGTTTTTAAAATGCAAAGACAGATGCATTTAGATGGGGGGAAATAGAAAATCTAATGCTGCTGTATTAAATTAAGGTGAAATCTTGAAAATTATTATACTCCGAGTATTTATGCGACTAAAGAAACAGAATACAAATAGAGTCATTAAAGTTGAAGAAAATATGAAAAAATCGTTCTTTCTTAGTATCGTTTCATAGTAAAGATTTCTGTAAAATGTTCAAAGTTTCCTTGTTGGTTGAAATAAATCTCGTTTGTAAAAATTCAACGGTCACAGGAGGGTTAAATTTGCCATAAAACAACGATACACGACGATTACAACGATACGCTGGCAGATAAAAGCTTTATAAGTTAGTTGTCAAATAAAATATTATTTCCAATCTATACGATGGGGGAAACTTTTAAATAAGTACAGGTATTAAATTATAATATTAAAAGGCTCGATGTCAATGACGGCCAATCAACGAAAATATCATGTTGTCTTCATCAGTCTCTCCTAATTACATGCACAGGCCTGGCAACGAAACGAGTCTAAATCCCACAGAGATTATCGACAGTCAGCTGGAAAATGCGTGTTAATAACTTTCAGGATTCCAGTTTGCTCTTAGAAAACATGCTCCACGCACTACCTGTCCTAATAAACATACGCGACACTATCCAATCTGAACTCCATCAAATCCGACTTCGCTCCATTGCGATTAAAATACATGACGCACATTAAAAGCAATAAAGAAAAGACCCAACACTGCCTACCCTGATCTAGATATAAACGCAAGACACTAGCCTCGTTGATTCCGATACAAATAAGCGTCATTATCCCGACTCTGTTATAACAAATATACTTGACGCTATCTAATTCGATCTCGATAAAAATCCTGAATATTAGACCGCGCGATCGAGAGACAAATACCCTATAGCATACTATATTCCTATGGAAATCCGGAATAACAATCTCGTCCAGTTATAATTATTTTTAGCTAATAATAATAACTATTTAATAAATTAATAGTAACTAATTAAACATATCAACTAAATCGTTTCAAATATTTCGCAATATTATTTCAGGTATTCAATAAACGTGTTTGCGTTCGCTAACTTGACGATCGTTAAAAGAATATTTCAAACTCTGAGAGTTCAATTATTTCCTATGATTTTCAAGTTTTCAAAATTTCTATGAAAAATGTCGTATCAGTAATTTTTACTCCGATAATTCTGAAATTCTCTAGAAAATTCCACGCAAAATAATCGTCTTTCTTCTTTGATAGTCCTAAAATTCTATGAAAAATTCTACGTTAATTACTCGTTACTGTTACGATTCTAATGTTAATAACGATTGCGTGAAATTTCAGGTGCAACAGTACGGCAGTCCCTACGACCCCTACAGCTCGTGCAGCCCACGATTGCAGTCCACGGCGTACACGTCGACTTCGGCGACGGGCGCGGCAAACGCTGGAAACCCGAGCGGATTGCACCAGGAGGCCACGGCGGTCTACGTCACCGGCGACGCTCTGCCACCATTGGCTTCGTCGAGCTCGTCCTCGTTGTCCACCACGACCGCTTCGTACACGAGGTACGAGGTTGTGCCAAGCTCTTACGCGACGACACACGCGATACGCTCATCCTCGAGCAGCAGCAAAGTCCTGACCGTTGATCTTCCCAGCCCCGACTCCGGCATCGGCGCGGACGCGGTCACGCCCAGGCAAGATCATCATCCGCCCACGGCGCTTCATCAGGTCAGTCCAAATTAAATGATTATTTGACACTCGAATTCGAAGCTATCAGAGCACTTTAAAGACGGTACGTACACCGAGAAACGTTTAATGGAAAATAATCGCATTGCAGTGTGTAAGGATGAGACAGTTTTCGAGCAGTATGTCAATAACGACGTAGATATATTAGGTCGTCCGGAAAGTTCTTTTCCCGTTCGCTTTATCTCGTTCTGCTTAAGTAAACAAACCACCAGATCATTCTACCGTCGATCGTGTGATCACTGGTTATCCTCTGATAAGGCAAGAGAACAGTTCTCGAAGTTAGTAGAAAGACCAAAAGATACATTTTCGTCGCGTTATGTTTCACTGCTTAAAAAAAGACAGTACGCCTAAAGATGCTACAAAGGAGATTTGCAACGTTTACGATGTGTAACGGCACACGAGTCAGAGGACAATTCAAATCATGTTGTTGTTTTGCCTCGGAAGAAATGAACTCCGGGTAAACAATGTCGCCGCTACAAGCAACCATCGAATGAAGACGAATTTGAATTTTCCACTCTCCTCCTACCAGTATGAGCAAACAGACGCGATCGCGAGCGAGGACACATATACAATACATATGGAGTATCTATCAGTTAGCAACCAGTTACCGATCAGTTATCAGTTAGTCGGGCGACACGGTATCTCCGAGTACACACACAGAGTATCTACGGTATCTCCGAGCATCACGAGTATCTAACGCTATCCAACAGTATCTACCGAGTTACGCGACGAGCATTTACGAGTATTTATTCGCGACTTTATTTTGCGATTTATACTTTGCACTAACGACTCAAGCATACAGGCTGTACATTAGTTTATTCTTTTAAATATATTCGACGGTTCGAACAACGAGCAATTTCGTCCTTTGAACCTCGCGTACTAACTATCCTCTATACACATAAACCTTCCACAGGTGATAATTGTTCAAACAGTCCGGAATTGGTTTAGGAGGTTTAGAGCCGGAAATTTTAATCTGAAAGATGAAGATCGCAGCGGACGTCCATCCACCACTGATACTGACCCTGTCAAGGCCTACCTCGATGAAAACCCAAGGTCTAGTATTCGTGAGATAGCAGATGCTTTAAACATTCCGCGAACAACGATTCATGAGCATTTAACAAAGCTTGGGTACGTTAATCGCTACGAAGTGTGGCTCTCCGATCAACTAACGGAGAACAATCTCCTGAATCGAATCTCGATATGCGATTTGCTAATTCAACGCAACAATAGGGAGCCATTTTTAAAAAAGTTAATTACCGGGGATGAAAGTTGGATTCTCCGCGACAACACTGCGCGCAAGCGATCTTGGTCGAGTCGAAATAAGTGTCCTCCGGCGATAGCTTGACTTGAACTTCGCCCGAAGAAGGTGCTGCTTTCAATTTGGTGAGACTGGAAGGGTGTCCCCTACTACGAATTACTTGCGGAAGGGCAAACGATCAAATTGTTGATTTATGATAATGGCTTCCTTAAGTTTTTCGAGTTGGGCGAAAAATATTGCACCCAACTCGAAAAACTTAAGGAAACTATTATCACAAAACGTCCTGCAATGGTGAACAGACGTGACGTCGTGTTCCACCACGATAACGCGAGGCCACGCGTTTCTTTAGCGGTGCGAACGAAACTTCTATAGTGTGATTGAGATGTTCTACCACATCCTCCATACTCTCCAGACCTTGCACCATCGGACTATTATTTGTTCCTCTCCCTAAAGAATTTTCTTTGCAATAGAAAATTCAAATCAGTAACGAAGTTGAAAACGGCCTCGAAGAATATTTTAAAAGTAAGCCAAGAAAATTTTGGAAAAATGGCATTACGAGGCTCCCGAAGAGATGGCAAAAGGTGGTAGAGAAGGATCATAGATTATTTAAGAAAGGTACGCGGAAGGAAGTATATTTTATACTTACCTTCTATTTAAAAAACGAAAAGAACTTTCCGGACAACCTAATAACAATCAAAAACTCTTTGATATATAGCGAACAGAAGTATCTTTTTACGGTGTACAACATTTTTTTTAATCAGTTTGGAAGATACAATTTGAATAAAATTATCGTTCACAGTAACAAACGCTGCGTTGGTGAGAGAGATGATTTAATTCTGATTTCTAAGCTTTGGTAGAATTAATTGAGCGAATCATTTACATTTGCATCTTCGTTTGGTTTAGATAAGTTTTCATATTTGGGAAAAAAGTTGTTCAGTAGCTGTTCAGTAAAGTTGTAACAATTACTTAGAGATTTGGTTTAATTTTTGGCGAGGTGGATTATGTAGAAGTTAGGTGTTCAGAGAAGAGAAATGTATAATAATTGAATCACGGTTACGAGATAAGAGTTGCAAGTGTTGAAATTCAATCTCTTTGTTCCGAGCGTAGGATATACACGATCTATGGACACAAAGGAGATCAATCTTACACCTCGAATCTTGATCTCGACGTCTGGATCTCGAGCAATGTTATCGCAATCTCCATTAAAATCTAATATATCGATCGATTAATTCCATCATAAAGCAAGGTCGGTCAGTGTTCAAACGTTGTTTGAATGCTAATTACTTCGAATAATTCAAATAGACTAGATTTATCCAAGGATCGTACTCTTGAATAACTGTAAACTCCAGTTGTAGATTCCAGCTTCAAAAACATTTCGTATATATCCAATTGATCGATCGCAAATCTCTATAGGATTAATCGATGCTTGTAGCAATTGTTAGATATAACTAATCCAATTAATTTTTGTAATTCAAATAGCGAAGACTTCGCGAAAAAATCACGCGAAATAGAAACTTCTTACGATCGAAACTTCCGACAGACAATAAGTTTTGGCAAACTAGATTTAGAATTATGGTACTGGAGTTTGGCAATAAGTTACAATAATAACTTTCGGCAAAATAGATTCAAAGTGAACGACAGAATATAACGGTTCTATGCGAGGTAGCTCATTCTTGTTGACGAACTAGAGTTAACGGAAGCGAAGATATGTCTGCTACGAACACCTTTTCCTCTGCCTACCTTGCTTTCCTTCTCTATTTTCTTAACATCTCTTCTTTTCCAATTACTTCCGTCTTCCTCCTAGTTGTTAAATGGAAGGACAGCATTTGATTAGACAAGACTTAAACGTTTATCGCAATCCCATCATGCAGACACGAGCTCTTCCATGTTCGATAATTTTCTACGCACTCTCTGAAGCAGAACTACACGGCTTGGTAACGATACTGGTCGATTTGCATAATCAACAACGCATATCTATCAGGAATATCGTCACGTTTGTTTGTAATCAATGAGAATCGTGTAATAAGTGTCACGTTCCTCTCCCCCGACACGTTTCCATCTTATTTCATTCGACTGGAAATCGTTGTAGAAAAATCCATGCAACGTAAAATCAAATTGCTACGATTAGATCAATACGATTCCATATCGGAAATATTTGCTTCGATGCGGGTTACAATTTAGTCCAAGCGTAGAAAGTCCGAAACGGAATTTTAATGCCGTTTATCGGTAGAAATTATCGCTAGTGACGTACACTTATTATCGATAAAGTTATAATATATATATATATATTGGTATACCATACATAATTTAAAATCGATAATAAATATTGATTTTACGTTTTAAGGAGATCTATAAGCTCTTTAATAATTTTAATATCACGCTGATATCACCGACATTTATTTATACCAAGCCGTTCCACTATAAAGTCATTCGCCAGATTTCTTTCAGATTCGTATCGTATTCGATATTCAATTTTCTCCGATTAAAATTACATTACGAATCCAACATCGACCGAACAAAAAGTACGACACTCTAAAATCTTCCTTCTATCCGGCCACAAAATAAAATATTTCGAAAGCTGCATTCTTAAAAACAGAAACCACAAGGTAACTGTGAATCCGGCAGACGTAGATCTGTCACGAACGCACAATTGTAACAAGAAACCGTTCGCCGTAACGCTGCGAAAAAATCGCATGTTCCCCTAGGAATATTCGCGTGCGAAGGAAAACCGCGCGGAAACAACGAATCGAACCGCGTCGAATCGTCCGTATCGTAGGCAAATTGTCAGGCCCTCGGGGTCTCGACGCATAATTTTCGCCGCCGTCGAAGCCGCGCCGGCCCGCTCGCCGTGACCATAAGCGATTCATCACTCCCACGTACTCTCGGTTGTCACGCGTAATCGGCCGCTTCCGGAAACATTAATCGTTCTACGGGGGCAACGGGCGGCTTATCCGCGCGAGTAAGTCATTAGCATTGCGGTTGACATTACGAATTAGAAAGCACACGCGTTCCGTTCTGCTCTGCTTGCACGCGGCTGGAAATAAAAGCGAATCGTTTCGTCCGGTTTATCTCTCGCCAAGTTCCTAATTAAAATATTCATATGTATTTCGTACCGTGTTACGCGCTCCTTTGAATCCTATATTTTTCTCTCTTCTTTACGTTATCTTTGTCTCTTTCCGATATGCAATATGCGAAGGATATATCGAAATGTACAAAGAATTCTCATGAAACTATGTAAAACTATTCTATAAAATTTTTAATCCTCGTATGATTTTCCTTCTTTTCTTTTAGCGCATCCTCTCGTTCCTCTTTTCATTTCGATTTTCGATAGCTGATTTAGTCTTGCGTCGGGAATAACGTAATTTCGGATAAACTCGACGAGAATCGATGATTTCCGCAATAGAGCCGAATGAGCCAGCTAGCAAAGCGAAGAGAACACGTTGCATTCGACACGGCAAGCTGAGAGGCTTGTAATTACGGATTAAATCTCCGACGGTTTTCGCTTGCACGCGGCGTTCCAACGTGTCTACATGTGTACCGTGTAATATTCGTTACGGGCTGCGGAGATACCGAATCGACGCGTCCAATAAAACAAAAGACCATCGGTAACCGGACAGATGTGCAATTTCACGAATACAAAATTCTTTTCATTTCTTCTTTCTTTTTTTCAAAGTTGAAATCGATCTCGTTATGACAGCCTTTGTCGAAACGTCAACGCTAAAACCATTATCGAAGTAACGAATCCTTAGATCCTTTCAGATTTGTGCAATTAGTTAAAAAAAAAGAATACTTTTTCGATGGAATTCATAGAAATTTGTCTTTGTCCTTTTCCCTTTTTCGATATAATAAAAGACTTTGGTCTGAAGAAGAACGTAAATTTGGTAAAATTTGCAAGCTTTTTGTGCTTCTTTGGATTACCCATTTACGTAAAACGTATATTAAAACCACCTGATTCGATCGTTTTATTAGCATAATTTGAGTAGCGTGCAATCGCCAATGGAGTGGAACAGATTGACTCTGGCAAAGATTAAGAGAATATGCTACGATCGAAGCATAATATAACGTTCTTAGATCGTTCACGATTAAAAAAAAGAGCAGCTTTCAGTGACAATCTATTCTTCGTAATCGAAAGTCCTCGTTTTAATATATCGAGCAGAACGAAAAAAAAAGCGGATAATCGAAGGTGCCATAATTTTGAACCTGTTTCGCTGTTCGAGAATAAATGAACGACTAAAAATACTTACTAAATCGATGGGAAAGGGAAAAAACGAAAAAATCAATCTCATGACAGGCGCTTACGCACGTGGAAAAATCACTGTCACTAAACCGATCATTAAGAGTATTTATTAGACGAACGATCAGAATCTATACGACAATTTAGCCATTTTCCTGCGTTTCGTAATTTCGTATTATAAGCAGGTGCTTGGAATTTAAACACGATCTTTCACAGAATCTTTCGAGCTTTTCGTTCAGGCGATCTTAGAGAATTTCACTCGTTGCATTCGTACCGATTTTCTTCAAGAATCTAACGTCCATTTAACCCTTTGCACTCCGAATTTTATTTTAATTTCGTTACCAGCAGCTCCCAACGCTGCTTTCAAGTGTTTTATTTGAAATTTACTTCGACTAAAAAATAAGACAATTTAAACAAACAAAGGAAGAAACAAATTCACTTAAATGCCAGTTTCATTCGCGCTATTGTTGTATTTTGTAATTTTTAAGTGTACGATATATCTTGAAACAATTCCCGGAATGCAATCCTGATTTTCTTTCGCACGTTTCACAAAACAAGGTAAGACTGAAAGAACGTCGAATGGGACTCGACAAAGGAGCTTCTGAGATAAAAACTGATGTCGTGTCACGCTCGACATAGGAGTGCAAAGGGTTAAGACGTTCATTGAACAACGGAAATCCTAAACCACCACGATTTGGTCATCGAATCGTGACCAGAGATAGGACAAAAGATGAAAAAGAGTCGTTGTTCGATAATAAAGAATATATTGGCTGATCAGACAAATCGGGAAAAAAGTTAATTACGTTGTTTGTCCACGGTAAGCGCAATATTCATAATTACACGGCAAATGTTTATGCAAATTCACATTTCTATGAACGTAATTAGAGATATTGGACCTAAATTACATATTTATTTCAAATAACGTAATACGTGTATTTCACTTTGGATATGTTACATATTCTTTCATATTATATATCGTTCCGTGTAACCTGGACATTTTTATGCCTTTTTCCCATACCTAAACGTATAAACATCATCGATCTACAATAACACAACAAGTTAGAATTCGTCGTGTCATGATCGCGCAGAATCAAACATCTATATCGCAGAACGATTGTACGCAAAAACACGTGGCGACACGTGTACGTTACACACGCTCCAACATCGTATGTAGAAGATCAATTATCAGTGAATACTAAGCAATTATGCAAAGAGTGAGAGACGATCAATAACAAACCGCTAATAAAACGCCGCCTTGGAACGCAATTCAACGAATCGATCGAGCGAAAAAAAACGCATAAAAAAATTAGATCGTCGGACGATATTTAAGATAATCGATCGCGTTGGCCGCGTACACAAACGCCTCCAAAGCGAATCGATCGTACGATCGTATAATTCGTTTTTCATCGTTCGCTCTGCGATCTGGTTCGTTCGTGGATCTGCTATAAATTCAATTAAACCGGGAACCATTCGAGTCGCACACGCTTCCCGGCGTAATTAGTCGAGAACTCGTGGAACGAATGAAATAAGGATGGAAACGCGGGGATGTTATTATTTCTAATTATGGATGGCGGTTAACCGCGTTATTGATTCAACAGGATAACGTGCAAGGTAGACGGGGGTTGTCCAGATCAGCGAAAAACCACGGCAGACGCGATCTCGTTGCTTCTCGGTTCTGTTGGCTTCTCGTCGGTTCTCCCGGCTCGATGGATGGCTTCCGCGATGCCGTTCATCAGGTCGAGTAACGAGCTGCGGTAACCGCGTTACGTTCCTACCCAATGTTCGTCGAGAATTCTCGCATGAAGACGTACGAGGGAATAAACCATTCGGTTGGGCCGCTTATTAAGAAACCACCGGTGGGAGCGCGTGCGGCCAGCCCTGCTCAATTTTACGAGACCACAATGGCCTATTCGACTCCTGGCCTTCGATCCTTTTCTTCCAGTGAAACCAAACGGCTGATTGTGAGAAACATGTGTATGTGAAAACAGTTAGAACTGCCGACAGGTTCCGAATAAGCTTTGTAGGTCGCGCAATTAGAAAAATTGTCCAATTTTTTGCGAAAGTCGTTGATGTATGGTCAGGAGGAATATGGTCAAAATTGAAAGTAACAAATTAACTCGATATACAGGTAATCGTTAATTGGACAAAGTGCTGACGGGTTTCATCGGACGATTTTTGTAGATTAACTTATCGGCAGGTTTGGAGAAATTGTTGAACTTTTGGAGAGATTTATTAATGTACACAGCAGAGGTCTACGATCAAGTTGAAAATGACAAATTAACTCAATATTGAAGTAAGCGTGGTAGCGTAGTTCGTTAAAGTTCATCAGAGAGTAGTCGTTACTGGGATGCTGCTAGTTATGCAACCAGCGTTTGACCCTATCAGTTAAGGGTTAATAATTGAGGAAACGAGCGTGAATGCTTGTCAGCGTTTCACGGCAGATTTCTGAGATGTATAATTTCTATTTAGAGACCGGCAATTATCGAATGCTGGCCATAAGGGAAATAGGAAATGTATGATCAGACTAGGTAAATTTGTTATCCAGTTAAACACAACCATGGAACTTTTGTTGCTTCTTATTTGATTATATGTTAACGAATTACTGATGGAAAACGTGGGTTTTCTTTTACACAGTCCTCCTTCGACTACACGGAATTATGTCCCGGTGGAACGGCTGCTGGAACCGCTGTTGTCCTCGAAAGCGGCGCGGTAATACACCATCAACCGTTGCAACTGCAGCTACAGCAAAGCCACGCACAAGCACAAGTGCAACGCGGTGCTTTGGTTTCCTCTGCGGCGACCAACCCGAACCCTAACCCGAATCCACCGAGGTCGCGACCTTGGCACGATTTCGGCAGACAGAACGACGCGGACAAAATCCAGATACCAAAAATGTAAGTATTTCAAATGGCATTTATATTATTTAAAGATTATCTAAGACGTCTTTTACGTTCAAGCGAATTTTAAAAATTTTACTCGTACTATTTTTCACGATCTCAGAAGACTTGGAAGATATTACCATAAATGAATTTTATGAATTTTAATCAATAAGAATTTGGTATAGGTAATATTACGATGTAACAAAATCTTCGATCGTTCCTGAACAGAAAGTCTGCAGCTATGCAAATGATAACTCGAAGAAAATCTTATAAAATCTTCCCTAATTCCCTATCTTACAAACAATCTTAAAATTTCCCCAAAAACCCTAAAACCCTTGACGCGTTCGAAAAGAACATCGTCATTCTCCGCCAATGAAAACATCAAAGAGTCTATTGACAGCAAAAATTTACAAAATCTCCCCTGTCTCATTCATCTCTCCAACAACATTTTGAAACGTCGCCAAACCCTGAAACTCTTCGCGCGCTCGAAAAGAACGCTATCATCCTCCGCTAATGAAAACAAGTAGGAAGAATCTCTTGACATTAGGAACAGACGAAGACGTTGGTTCGTAACCTACACAGAAGTTGTAATAAGCTTACCAGGTAGGCGTCGCGCGTCGGTGTGGAGAACAGGAGCAGAGGGGCTCGCAGGCCGTTCACCCGGGCCAGGCTCGGTTATCGGCTCGCACGCACCGCACTGTCCCGGTTGTTCTCCACCCGGTGACCAGCGCGACGGAAAAAACGCGGCGAATACAAAACCGCGACGCGTGTCGTCGCGCAAGATAAAGATAATAGGTCGGCGGCAGAAAGTTCGATGGTTGTAAGCGCGATAGGCCGCCACCGTGGAAAAGCTTCGCTCGGATAAGGATAATCGTGCCTTTTATTTCGCTTTTCGCGCAACTATATTTAGAGTGGTTGGCCTAGGTTAATCGCGTCCTCGTCTCGAGAGAAACTGGTAGCTGGGCACATATTCGTCGCGTAATCGGTTTTAGAAAATAGCTTGGAAATTTTAGTCGTGAAAGGTGAAAACGATGATTCGCTTAAACTTATTGCATCATGAATTTTTTTTCGACGATATACGTATATATTTATATACCTATATTTAGCTATTTTGCTTTAGCATATTCAGATATAACTTATGCCCAGTACTCCTCAATTTTGTAATTTGTTTTGTAATTGGCGATCAAAGCCGGAATTATAATTGAATTTGATCTTTAACTCTTTATTCGAGGGAGTACGACATTTTTTCGCTTTCCAAAAATGCCAAGTGAAGATTTCAAGATACTGATCGTAATGAAAAACATGGCGTTTCCTAGTGTGCACGGGAATCGGTATAAAAGATTCGAAGACAATTAGATGCATCTTAGTTGCGTCACGCTGACTGACGTCATTCAATATTTGCGACGAAAAGCGCAAATATTCGGATTCGAGAAACGATTTCTTCAAATTAAGATTATATTAAAACCATATAACACTGTCAACGTCGTATGATTATAAACTCATTATCTGTCTGTTTGTCTAGGACCGATTAGAAGAAAAAAAACATCACGTTGATTATAAGCGACGTTACCGTGATTATATCTTAATATATGAAGATTAGAGACTTCTTAAGAAAATAATCAGTAAAACCATTTGCACACGCGCTGTGGCCATGATCGAATTCTGATACATTTTTTTACAATCGGTCGTTGATAAATCAATGTTATTAGAACTGTCAATATACCTACGTTAAATTATTCAAATCGATACAAAAACAATTTGTAATAATACGCCGGTCTGAACGCAGATTCTCCGCCTATGGGTTCAAGTATCACCTGGAGTCACCAATTAGCACGTCGCAGCGTCGCGAGGATGACAGAATCACATACATCAACAAGGGACAATTCTATGGGATCACGTTGGACTACGTTCCTGATCCGGACAAGCCAACTCTAAAGGCTGGGCAAACAGTTAAGGTAATGCTAAGCAACATTTAAAAGGAAATTTTTTATCCTTGATATTTACTATAAATCTCTCATCAATTACGTGAGTAATCATAATTACTGAATAACAGGATCGTAATTATTCCCTATTTCCGGATCTACTTTGAAAACTTTAATTTTCAATCAGTCAATCGGTCACTTCAGAATGATGTAAGCTTAATCGGCAGAATAAAAATGTAATCAGAGCAGGCTGTAATTATGAGATAACGCGACGTTTTCGCTTAGCGATAAACGATAATGGTATAAAGGCAGCTATGTCATTAGGTGCAGATGGATTACATGCATGGTGCATGTAATGTTCCGAAGGAAAAAAGAAAGATTACATATAATTTAAAAAAAATTGAAATAAAAATGTTACGTGACGCTGTTAAAAACAAACATTGACTAAGAAAAAGGCACACGCGGCTTTGATTGCGAGCGTTTCAAAGTTAACAATCGCCCTCTAGCGTTCACCATAATGGCGGCGCACAGAAAACATCGTGCTACGTGGCGCCAAAAAACCCGCGGCTCTAAAGTATAACACGACACGTGTGCAATATACGCGATCTATAATATCGTCACGCGAAACGCAGTGGTATTGCTCTTAAATCGCATTAGGACTGCGCATAGCATTACGCTTCGACTCCTACGAGAGATAGAATTCGCGCAGCTCGTCGAGAATCGAAAGAAGAAGTCGGACGAGGTCGTTTGTTCTCGCGACTCTAATTGGCAGCATGGCGCACCGTTAGCAATTTCCATTCTGATAAAGCTGCCGATTCTTTTCTCCCCCGCCCCCTTGCTCTACCTCTTTCGCTAGAAGTTACGACTTCCTCGTTAATTGCTAATCGAGAGTCTAGCCGCTCGTAGTAAGTCGAGCAAACTAGCTACGTACGAACTAGCTACGTACGAACATCTACACACGCGAACAGGGAGCCGCGAGTACAAATTCACCTCTTATCCGTTCGCTTCCCCTCTACGTTACTCTTTACTATTTCACTTTATTTGCACTTACGTACAACCTCGTCGCTATCCTTTTCTCATGCTACACTCCAATCCACTCCTGCGCCGTTGTTTTTCCTCTCTCCTATCTCTGTCAATGTCCAGTGGCGATCAGCCTGCCCTCTGCTTTCTCTGTCTCGTACAACTCCGTTTTCCTTGTAGCACTGTCTCTCTTGTTCTTGCTCTTATCTATTCACTTCGTACACTGTATATCATTCGTTATGTTTAAAACTCAATTTCAACTTCGAACGCGATTCGATGTTTAAAGCTTCTGAGTCTTGAATCTTGATAGATTATTTGAGTCCTTGGAGCTTCGAGACTCTTGGCAGATTTCATAGTTTTGAAAGATCGGTGTTAAATTTTTTGAAGGGAAGAGAAACGTGACAAGTCACATTGTATGTGTTTCATAAAAGCAATTTTTAAACTCAATATATCATAATAAGACAGCCACGAAATTATCAAAACTTCGAAAGGCCACCCGATACACAAAAGTTCAAAAGTTTCAAGTACTAAACTATGTCAAAAGTGATTTGAATCCTTCGCTACATATACATATTCGGAACAATGCGGAAAATCTTCCAAAATGCGTTACAAGCTATGTATGTATATAGTTTTTATTAACATGCCTTGTCTTGCTTTCGCAGACCGATTCCTTTCGTATCGAACACTTTCTCCGTCTTTCTTTACGATGTAAATTTTACGCTAACCTCAGTCCACCGATAAACTTGTATTTCCTCGACGAGCGCATTTCTTCGCCCATTCACCCGAATCACGAAAAATCCCTACCGGCGGCGTCGCTAGCGAACACGAGTGCGCACCGGTCTGCGCAGTGAAGCGTGCTTCTGTCGCGGCAGCCGATGTCACGCTCACGTGAAGCCTGCGTTATCATTGGCGGCTGAGCAACGCTGATTTTTCATCAGCCAACCCCCGACAGATACACCGTCGAACGGTTGCCTGATTCTAAATTATTTGTCGGCAATCTGTACGCGGAGCACGGTACAAACGTTAACCCGCGAAAACGGCCCGGGGACACATGTTGTAAACTGGTCCGCGAAGGTTAACGTTATCTGATCTCGTGGCTTAAACGGCGGGACAATAAGGAACTGGACAAACACGCGATAGAGGTCTCTATTTGCCCGCACTGGTCACGCACATTCCACAATGTCCTCTATTGTAAATTCGATGATAACATTCTCTTAAATCTCTGTAGTTCAATAACGTTTATTTTATCATTTTTTCGTTGAAATCTCGAAATCTTTCTCTCTTTCTCCTGTTTCATATCCTTATATCGAGCATTCTCTATCTCAATATCGATGTTCATAAATGGTTGGAATATTCGAGAATCTACGAAACTCAAGATCGTTGGAGCTTACGACAGTCACTTTTTAATCAATTCTTCGACAAAAACGACTACAGTCGCAAAGGTTCGAATTCTCTATATAGCCTCACAACCGAGAAAGGTATCAACAGTCTTACGTACCTCTCTCTTGAATTAATCACGATGAACTCGCCAAATGCTTTCTATCTTAGTTTACCACGCAATGTTTAACACTCAATAAAACTCTCTCGCGCCCTCGAGCTACAATCTCGTATACCGAAACGTTATACCCATAATTACAGTGACGCGACGCATTATAAACGATCGAAGACCACCATATTAATCGAAAGATGGCGTCGTTCGATTAGTCGCTCGATAGCAGACGCGAATGGTGCAAAAGAATGGCGGCAAAATTGTCTCTCTATGTCTTTCTCAATTAATCAAAGTAATTGCACCTCACACGTTCGTTACATTTTTACCAATGAATCACGACCGCTCGGCTAGACACGTTACCGACGGAAAAACGTCGAGAACAAGGTTATCTTGGGATACACGGTCGTTTATTGGGAATTAGCAGTGTCGAATGGTGCAATTTATGCTACTGGATTATACGGTACGCCGTGATTTATACACACGTTCCTGTATGCGCGCGGTCGTTCGCTCGAGCGTGTCCTCATGTCGCGCGAACGATGCCACACGCTCACGCGAATTTCGCGTGCCGCGCGACCGATGCGTCAGCAGATTCCGCGACGGTGTTCCGTTACCGACCGAGTATTGTCTCGTCACCCGACGGATCATTGTGGACAAATGATAACCGGGAGACGCGTCATGCTCGTCATTATGCGTACAATTTGAAAAATCTCCCACAACCAGCCACAACCGCTCATTGTAGCCTGTCCATGTCGGAATCTATAATCTGCGTTACATAATTATACGCTACCGTGTAATTTATGATCCGTGTAATCACGTGTGCGCTCGAGCCCGCTTCTCCATAGCACCAACGAGAATCTAAAATTCTGTATTTTCGATTGTCTCTTTCGCGAATTATTTCCTTTATGTGTATATTGTATCATGTGATTTTTTAATTTTTCTTTTTTCCACTTATAAATTTTCTATATTTAATTTTAATGTAACGCGATGACATTCACTTTTAGCGTAATATAAAGACCAGCTGAGAAACAAGAGGGGTAGTTCTATATCTTTACATGTCGAAATAGCGAAGAAGAGATGGAATAAATACATATTTTTGTTCCAAGCTTCAAATTATAGCCACTTTTGTGCTCGCACGGTGTTTCTATATGCTTATCCCTGCGCCAAGCGTGCATAACGACTACCTTCTGTCTTAATGTGAGTCCGCTCACACCTGATCATTATTACCGCCAGTTCCGTGCCTATTTAGATCTCTAGATATCAAGTGTTGGTTGTAAACAGATCGGTGATTTCGCCTCGCACTATCCGAGCCTGTCAAATGGGATTGCGGAACACGATAATAGATAGAATTATAAACTAAATTTATCTAAAACGAAGAAAAAGAAACACGTGAAAATAGTCATTGAAAAAAAGATGCTTACTTTATTCTAACCCTTAAATTCTATCCTCAGAGTAGTCGCAATAAAGAAACAGGTATTGCAGGAGTTAGTAAAATGTAACGGCGAAAAAGTTGTTTAACCCGTTGCTGAAAAAAGATAAGAAAGACAAAAGTAAACGCGTCAGCGGAAGCCATTCATCTGCCCTTATAGTATCTCGCTTAATAAAGTACTTACAGTGTTTTCTTGATGTTTTGTCGCGCAGAGCGTGGTAATGTTGATGTTCCGAGAAGAGAAGAGCCCAGAAGACGAGATTAAGGCGTGGCAATTCTGGCACGGAAGGCAACATTCTGTCAAGCAACGTATTCTCGATGCTGGTAAGTAAAGCGTGCAGAATCACCGAGTTTTCAGTCATCATTAAAACCAACCTCATGAACAAATAACCCAGCAGCGTACCGGCCATTCCAATTACCTCCTAATCAGTTCGCGCATTCATCAAACGAAAAATAAATCTCACGCTATAATAACATTGTTGCATTGCATAATTTACATATGTCGTTTGATATTTTTTGCGCAAGCCGCTCGATAGTTGGATAGCCTCGAGGTTGGTAAGATTAAATTAGAAAACCATACCTATCGTTGATCATACCCGTGTAGTATCTACGTACGTAGAATCGAAAAGAAAACGAAAATCACGCGCCCTTTCGAGGCATCGTAGAATGATTTGCAACTCTGACAACAATCTACACCATTACAGACACGAAGAACAGCGTGGGACTGGTGGGCTGCATAGAGGAAGTTGCACACAATGCGATCGCCGTTTATTGGAACCCACTCGAATCCTCGGCGAAGGTACGAGAGAGTCCTTCATCATTCATTAAAGAGATTCCATTTGCATTTAACGATCTATGGGAGACTTAAATGGAGCTGTGCTTATTCATGCACCGCAACAATCATACGATAAAGGTCTCTGTATTTTATCCGAATGATTTTCATGTACTCTCTACGTTGCAGATCAACGTGGCGGTACAGTGTCTCAGCACCGACTTCTCCAGTCAAAAAGGCGTAAAAGGTTTGCCTCTGCACATCCAGGTGGACACGTACGAGGAACCGCCACCCCACGCTCACACGTACACCCCACCCTCGCATCGTGGGTATTGCCAGATCAAAGTGTTCTGCGATAAGGTACCCAGTTTTTTTTTCTTCTTACACCTTCGAGTCTCGTTACGTCGTTTAATCAACGATTCGAACAAAATTACGAGAACCAACTGATCTCATGAATCATCCTGGTGTTATTTACGCACAGGGAGCTGAAAGGAAGACTCGCGACGAGGAGAGGAGAGCAGCAAAGAGGAAGATGACGGCCACCGGTAGGAAAAAGCTGGACGAGCTCTACCATTCCGTCACGGAACGCAGCGAATTCTACTCCATGGTCGATCTTCACAAACCTCCCGTCCTCTTCTCCCCACCGGCGGAACATACCATAGACAAGGTACTCGTCGAGACTTCTGATTGGATAGAAGCTGAGGGAACTGTTTACAAATAACTGTTTGTCCTACCTTTTATCTACTCCTCTTTTTGTATTTGAAATTATGTATGTACGAGCATGACAAGCATGCCTTTTTCAAAGAATTAATAGTCTATCAAGAGAATATTGTATCTAGTTTGCAAACACTTTTTCGTTTTACCATAATGCAAAGCTTTACTCTGACGTCTCGAACATTAATACCTTCACGGACACCCACACACAGTTTAACTCGCGATCGCTACGCCAACGGAAGCCGTGAACGTGTTACTTGTTCGAGCCCGAGGCCTCGAAAACCGGCAAGAATTGTAATAGCTGCAATTGGCTTTGAACGCGAACGAAAACGAAACTATCCAAATTACTCAGTGAAAAGCAGCCGCAGATACGTCTGCGTAGTATCCACCACAATCCTCTGCTCTCAACACCGCCAAAATTCTCCACTAATCGCAACTTTTAAATCGCCATAACAAAAACCGTAACAGTTTCCGGGAACGAGCCGAAAAATTAGCCAACCATTCAGCACCTTAGGCAAATATAGAATTCTCTGAACTTGAAATTAGTAAAAACTTATAAACGCTCGATAGGAGATAAAACTAGTTCATTCGACTGCTATAAAAAGTGGCTAAGAAAACAAGTACATACCTTGCTTTACGAAAACGATGGATACAATATAGACAATGTGACAATTTATAGTGAAAGAAAAAATTATTTGTACACGATTGAAATGTAGAAATAAAACAAGTATTTTCTATATTATTAAATTGTAATATCTGTAACTGTATATGGTGCACAGACGCTTACAGTAATAAACGTATACAAAGACAAAAGTTAATCCGCAGGTACCAAATAACATCAAAGAAATATGTTGGAAATGTTTCGAAAAAGGACTGGGGAGATATAGAAACAGATTTCTTTACAAAATTAATATATTATCCACGTCCAATAGATTGTAGTCAATTGTTCGTCATAAACAGAAACCCACGGAGTATTAAATATAATATTAACGGACATTAATTAATAGTACTATACAAATAGCTCTATCCTAACATCAAAATGTTACCACTATGTGAATCTTGCCTTGTCAGAATTTAGCAGATAATTTAATTTACATTTCTTTGTGTACATTTGTTACTATAAATTTCGTAATATACAGTTACATGTAATTCAATTTATTTAATGATATAGAATAGATACTTTTGTCTGTCAGTGTAGCTCGTATCGCGGAATGTAGCTCGTTCGAAAAGAGATAGAAAAAATGTACAATTCTTGTTTCTTGTTCCACGACAGTTCTCTACGATGGAGTTGTCGGGCTTCTATGGAGGTGGCGGCGGGGGCGGTGGCGATACAGACACATCGTCCCTTAGTAATGGCGAGGGCGGAGGATTGAAGGCAGGGGGCAGCAGCCCTTATCCTGCCTGCGGCAGACCAAGCTTGCCAGCCCTCAAGTTCCACAACCACTTTCCGCCCGACAATCTAACTAGCCTGCACGACAAGAAGGACTCCTTGCTGATGCAGGTGCAGGAGCTTCAAGGCTCGGTGCTGCAGGGAGTGCAGCAAGCAGGTCTAGCCGGGACGGTGGTATCCGGGGTTGGCAATAGACTACATCTGCAACAGCAACCGCCCCATCTACGTCCAGCAGACGCCGAGGAACGAGTGATGCTGTACGTCCGCCAGGAGTCCGAGGACGTGTACACACCGCTGCACGTCACACCGCCGACCGTTCAGGGACTGTTGAACGCTGTAAGAAATGTCAAGGATTTTTGTATGGAGCACACATTACATTATCCAAGTAGCACCGACACTATCAGTTAAAACACACACGTAGATCGCTGCTCGTTGTCAGCCATTCCACGAATGAAAAAAATTCATCCTGATGAAACGCGAGAAGTTTAACCAAACGGGGCTTGCATTTGATTAATCGTACCATTAAGACGTATTAAAGGTCGTGGTGAATAGGTGATCTCGAGTTAAAGAGATACGTCGAGAATGTCGAATGAAAGTTGTCTCTCGACGAAGGTTTCTCTTTCCTGGAAATTGAGGTTCAGTTTCTTCGAAAATGAAGCTTCGAACGAGGTCGCTATAGTCTACTTTATTCTCGGCACACTTGTGCGACCAGGATTTTCAATAACTTGTCGTGGATACAGTGGAATGACTGAAGGATGAAAATACACACAATCGCCGACAGATAGCGATCGAAATACTTGCAAATCGTAACCATGTCGATCAACGTCGAAGCTCCTGCGGTGGACGCTCGGTCGGTTCCTAAAGGGCAGGAAAATGGTAGCGGTAAAATCACACGAGTACGCCGCGTACTCGCAGAAATGACAGCTAGGAACGTTGCATAAGCGAGCCACGTTAAGCCCGGGTGCGTTCGTGAGCGGCGATATCGCTCGTATTCGTCGTCTGTCTCTATTTATACCGACGAGTACGTTTCGAAACCGGCACGGTAACAAATCCTTGGGTAGAAAGCGACACGCGGAACGTTTCGACGTTCGCGACGTAAACCGGCGATATCTTGACGTGGCCAATTTATCACATTTCCACGGAGCCATGTTCGATTTGACGCCTGTACCCCCGGTATGAATAATGAGTGATGCGCGAGAATAACACGAGATATACAAGATACACACCCATATGATATATATACATATATGCATATGTATATGTATATGTATATATACATATATTATATAATATATAGGTATAAATGTTAGCTATGCATGTAAGGGCATATTACACCATTTTATTAATACCTGTTGCACCGTTCCATTACGCTGATATTAATATTAATGCGCATGCATCACTCCTCCAAAATCCTTACAATAATTAATACGGACCGGAGCGCGGTGAATCACGCGCACGGATCATTAACCCCTGTGATCGCGAGATCGTTGGTTTCGACGTTAGAGGTGCCGTTCTTTATATTTCTTTTTTTCTTTTTTTTGTCTTTTTAACATTGTACATTATTGACCAACTGTACACGTACGCAAGGTAGCATTGTTGCAATAACGATGAGAAGTGGCAGAAGAAAAAAGTGGAAAAGAAAATCTATCTTTTACCGCGTCCTCCTTTCTCTCCGTAAATCGTACATTTGTCATTGCTTCTACAGAAGTAATTCCCTTTCTCCATAGCAAACCGATCACGCTAGCCAATAATTCCCGTTGAAATTGATCAATGAATTCCTTGATCTATGTACAGGAAACGGAAGATCGCAATTTTTCTCCACGTTTCTTACATTTCTTCTCTCTTTATTTTTTTTTTTTTTTTTTTCATTATTTTGTCTTCGCTTCCTTCATCCTTTATCTTGCCCGTCAACTTTATTCTATCCTTGATATCTGTCGGTCTGTCCGTTTTCACTAAGCGTATCACGTCGTAATAAAAGAAAAAAGATTAAAGAAAAAGAACCTCCTCGGTTATCGAGCACGAGTACCCAGACCGATGGTCCGCAAACACTGTCAAAATTCTAATGTTCTACTTTTTTCTATTTTACAGATTGAGTCAAAGTACAAAATTGCATCCTCGAGTATTAATAACCTCTATCGCAAAAACACAAAGGGGTAAGTTTAGTAGAGTGTCATCTTTACTTGCATGCACCGCCCACACAGTAGTGCATGCCATAACGGTGACATTGCCTGACTCTCTCCGATTGCCTGGTTTGCTAGTCTCTCCCTAACTTCCGGAATCGACACACCACCCTCTATACCTCCTATACAACGCATTTGATAATATTTTTCTATCTCTCTTTCTGTCTCTCTATCTATCTGTCTAACTATATATCTCTCTCGCCCGTATATTTCTCTGTTTTTTCCTATAATCGCTTCTTTTCTTGGTTGTCCTCGCCGCTCTGATCTTTGGTCGCTATTTATTATTTTATCTTTTTCTAACGTTGTTCACCACCATACCATTCGTTCGTCCTGTAGAATCCTTGTCGTCGGCCACGCTGATTCAACGTCAAAGTACTCGTGCGTCTCCCTCGACTTCACCAGACTAATCCACTAATCTCTCTCGTGTCCTTTATTTTTCTTCTGTCACGACCGCTCACGCACGCCTGTCTGCTCGCCTCTCTAGACGCCTCGCCTTGTCTAGTGGACCAATGCATGCCTGTATACCTCTCAAACGCATCACGCACTTGGCTCGCTTGAGTCGCTGTGCTTCTCCTGTGCTCCTCTTATTTCATTCTCTCCTTTCTCTCTTTTTGGGTTGCGTGATCTTTCCTTTTTACACGGAATAGCGTCTTGCTTGCTGTTTACTTTGGTTCACTCTTCGATGACTTTGGAACCATGGCGTTGATGCGGTCGACAGATTTGCCGATACTTTTTCTTCAGTGTAGAAAGTACCAGGCCTGTCGTACCACGAACGCGACCAAAGGTCCCATTAACCGTACTCTGCTTAAAATATCAATCGTCACACGAAACGAAAACAAGCCCAAACAGAATGCGACAGAATTGTTTCCTGCCCCTCAACACGAAACACAAAAAGTAATCGAAATCTCTCGTTGTATCGCCGTATCGCCCAGTAATTTCATGTTTCGCTGATTCTTTCAAACAACACAGTTTTTTTGTTTCGCCGTTTTATTTACCGTCGAGTATCCTCCCTCGATTTTAAGCAGGGTAACCTCGAGTCACCTTGTTCCATCATTTCCACTATTTAATCGTCCTTTTCTCCTCCTGTTGCAGAATTACAGCGAAAATTGACGACGACATGATCCGATATTACGTGGACGAGGACCTGTTCCTCCTGGAGGTGACCCACTCCAGAGTAAACCCAGACCCGAGCAACGAGCGTAACCCAGCCAATCCTGGGTCGCCAGGTGACCCTGGTGATCCCGGGGATCCACCTGCCACAGCTGGATACGACGTCACCCTGATCGAGCTACCATCGTCGCCGGCGCACATAGCTCACTCGCCGCTCACGAATTCCGCGCATGGCCACGCGCACGTTCACGAGAGCGGCAACACGTGAACCGTCCGTGCCACCAAGTACGCAAGAAAAAAGGACGAAATAACGAAATTAAAATGAACAGAAATTACCGTACGTGGCTCCCGTCGTTTCGCGTAAATAAGTCTGAGATGGACAAAAGCAGCCGCGATGGTCGCGAGGAATCGTCGACCCGGTGCAATGTGAAAGGATAAAT
The DNA here is from genome assembly GCA_014825925.1 of Bombus breviceps. Lineage (NCBI taxonomy): Eukaryota > Metazoa > Arthropoda > Insecta > Hymenoptera > Apidae > Bombus > Bombus breviceps. The sequence goes on along the minus strand of CM026183.1, from coordinate 8,617,805 downwards.
TGGACAGTTCGACGGGAGATAGCTCTTCAGGGACCTGCGTTTGAGAAATCATTCGAAGATGGCGTTCGAGTGCGACTTAAGAATCGGAAGAAGAGATAGAAGAGGTAGAAGACGAAGAAGAGGAAGAGGATGTTTCGATCTAGTGGATGATAATCGCCACTTTACCCCACCAGTGCTTGTATTTAAGAAATAAGTTTGTAGATGTTGAAGGAAGGGAATAGAGAAAATAAAGGGGGAACGATGGCGTTTGGACGTGTAAATCGGACTGGGAAGTACGGAAAGGATACTCGGAACTGTTCTTCGTACCGTACAATGTAAGATGTGAAAAGTAAAGAGGAAGAACGTTCGTTAGTTGATAGTGACCGTCTTGTGCAACGTCTTGAACGATCTTGTCTGTTTTCATAACGATATACAGGTAGTTTCGCCGATGTAGAGAATTTCGTGGACACGGAGTGGTGTTTGATCGATTGTACTTGATCTCGAAGAGATGACGAAGCTTTATTTACGATACCGTTTTTTCTCTTTTGTATCTTCCGAGTTTCTCGTAGAAATAGTTATGTCGATAAAAAGGCTCTTTTTGGTCAGAGATAATCCATGAAAAGGAACGTACCTCGTGTGCACGAAATATGTAGCGATCGAACAGCCTGTATTCGCGTAAACGTCTTCGATACGAAGCACAAGATCGAAGCTAGAAAGTATATTCTCTAGCCGTGCAAGGCAACTCGTTATTTTCTATATATTTTTCTTTTTTGTTTGTTTTCACTTGTGAACAATTTATACCGATGGTTGTTAGCTTATAAAGTTGAAACATTACCGTCGTAGTTGAAACGCGCGATGGCTACATGTAAATCAATCAAAATTGATTTAAGAAATTCCCGCCCTGTCCCCGTTAAATATTAAGTTATAGATTTATATATATATATATATATTATATATATAGATACGTATGACGTATAAATGTATATGCAGAGAGAAAATGTCACTCTATTTTATCGTATCGTCGGTTTTAGAGTTTAAAGTCTTGTTTATACGTTTTTAAAAGAACCGATGGTCGGTGTTTCGACTGGTCGACGTGCACGAAGCAAGCTTATTTTATACCAAGACTTGTACGTAGAGCTAAAGAAGTATAACTCCGAACGTCGCCATTCCAAGATAGACGGGTGCCATCGAGCATTTTAATCTCTTTATAGTGTTTACGCTCATACAACGTTCAGCGATATTGTAAGTTCTGTCTGATTCTTGATTAGGATTCTCGAACAGACGCGATAGTGTCATATCCCATTCGAAGGTTAAAGACTCTTCTTTTGCATTTCCAGCATTCCAGGTTAGTCGAAGGAGCTCACCTTCTTCCATCAACTGTCCATCTTTTGTATCTCATGTGTTATTTATACCGAGTTAACCCGAGAATCCGAGTAGAGCCGTGTAATACATCGATTAAGGTATCCCTTAGGTACTTCGCTATCATTCCAGAAACCTCCTGAGTATCCCAGGATCCTTTGATATTATACAAAGAGCAAGTATTACTCTCACTGAAATACGTAATTTCCCTTTTCGTTTTTTATTTTTCGTTGAGATCGATCACGAAGAGAGGATGATAAATAGACACGTTTAGAAGATCAGTAGATACGTTAAATATCCGATGGAATTGCCACGTCATTGCAACGAGCATTGCAATATTTAGAGTAGGTTAACATAGACGAATACGTTATATTGGTATCTGTAACGAGTTTCTTAAGAACATTCCTTCCTCCAACGTTAGACAATCCTTTGAGAACAAGCCTCTATTTCGATATAACGAAATAGTTAACATGAATAATATCGATAAAATAAAAAGAAGGAATTCTATAAAATATTTCGAAAGAGTATTGTACTATGATCACGAATATATACGAATATTAGTTTTAATTCTTACGATTCAAGACTGTTTATAGAAATCGTTCTCAAAGGATCCAGCTATTTATAACGTGTAAGCCCCGTGAAACCCAAGTTTATCTTGATTATGGCAGGATACAGAATGTACACAATGAACATAATCAATGACTCTAATCAGTGCAACGTCGTTGTCGTAGATCCAAAACAAGCGGCAAGATGTAAGAATTGTCAATAGCCTGGTTATGTATCGTTCTCTTTTTCATTTTCTTTTTTTTCTCCTTTTTTGTATTAAGGTGAAACAACATTAACGTGCCACTGGTAAAAGCGAACACTGGTTTCGTCGTCGCGTACATCGCGTGATTTTTATTGTAAAACCACGCTCGTTATACATGTACACATACACGCACACATCTACACACCCGCATATACACCGTTCATCTGCTGTAAAAGTTATCGATAATTAGTTCACATTTAGGTTGGACTAGAGAGCATCGTGATCGCGACACACACCACTGTTGTCCCCATTTTTGTTCTTGCGTGAAACGACACAAAAACGAAGGGAGAAGGAAGAGATACTTAAATCATACACACACCCTATACATAATATCACGACGATATCAAAGCAAGGATCAAAATACGCTTGTAAAATGCATATTATTATATGAGTACTATATTTTGTTACATCTATTGCAAGGCAGCATATAGTTTGATATTATTAATATTATTTGATTCTATTGACTAGAGTTACATAATGCGTATATTATTATGATTATAATTATTATTATTATTATTATTATTATTTTTATTATTATTATTATTTTTATACAAGGGATGCGTGTATTCATGGTGCGAGAATGAAAGTAAAGCTGACAGAGGGGTCGAAACACGGAGGAGAGAAAAATAATACGAGAGCGAAAGTGACGATGAGAATGAATGGGAAGATTGATCGGTATGCCTGAAGAAGAGTGAGAAGAGAGGAAAAGAATCGTGTTTCACGATCAACGAAGATTGTTAGTGTTGCTCCATGACATTTTTTTATTCGTAATTGATATCTTCCCCCCAGCCCATCCCCTACACCCCCACATCAAACACCATAAACTTTACCCACCCTGAACCTTCGATCGCCCAAATATAATAACTTTCGTCATTTACAGATGGATCTCGCGAGGGATTCGTCGTGTGTGCGTACGAACGGTTTCGTCGATGAACGATTCTTATTGCTATCGTATCATCCCCTATAATCCCTTACGTTTATTAATATTATTAATTAATGATATATCATGAAAGGCAACCGTGTTACAGTCACGAGAAGACCTCGATCGCTGTCATAACCAGTGAAGAAATGCTAAATTTAGTGTAGAAAATTGGTTGTGAAATCGATAACATTTTAAATCTCTTTTTCTCTCCGTGTTAACGTTAGCAACATTGCACGGTAGTATAGAAGCGAGTATGTGGTCTTCCCGTGATCGTTTCCCAGCCGTCTCGATATCGTACTTAAATGACGTAAACGACGATGCGAAACGAATCCACAAGCTTCGCCTTATTTGTTAGAAATGTACCCGTGTAAGAGGAGGAATGTTAAAAACCAGCCGATTTCGAACTGAGCGCGCCCAGTATACTGTTTTGTTAGAGGATCGTGAAGCCAGACACGTTGCGGAACAGATAATGATGCGAGAATATCGAAATATAATAGCCGTTTTCGCGTTGTCTTGCCATCGTGAGATTGTGCCAGAGGTGATATTATATTACGCTGTTTATTGCAAACAATAAATATTATATTAGTACGTTTTATAAATTGTGCGTTTTTATTGTCCCTTGCGTGAAAGACCAAGACGGGGACTTTTAAAAAATATCTTCTCAAGATCGTGCAGGACTACCTTAAGGTTTCTTGAAGATTCTTTAAAATTGATAGTTGCTAGAATATTGTATCAAAATCAATCGAAGGCCACCGCAAAGCCAATCAAAATCAACTCAAGAAGATCTCCTCGAAGTCACTCAGGATCATCATCGAGCTTCTTCGACCCTTTTGAAAATCATCTCAAGGATTTTGAAGGTCGTCTAAGAGCATTCGAGGATCATTCCCGGATTGTTAAAGTTTATCCGAAGATCGATTCAATTCCTACGAGTTCAAGATTGTTTAAATGTTCGTTAAATAATTTGGTTATTAAATAAACAAATTTGTGAACGAGTGCAACGTCCCGATTTTGGAAATAAAAGATATAATTTTATAATATTTGAACATGATTCTCGTTAATTTGCAGAATGTTTTCCTCCTGCCTTTGCGATCTCTTGCTCCATCTCGAACAACACAGATCGCTACAAAGAAACAGAGGATTACTATGAAAAGATATAAAGAACAAAGCGACAAACACAAATTTGGACGAGCAGAAAGTGTCAGATAACGCTTCGAATTTATTTGCGGGCTTTTAGTGTCGGAATTTCAAAGTTATTTTTACATCATTCACTTACAAAAATGGAATTCCGTTAATGTATCGCCCGGCAATTTTTGTTAATCGTCACATTATCTTAAAAAGAGTTTACGTGTATACCGTGATCAACATGGTTTTATCCGATAAAATCTTACATTCTAGTCGTTGGCGCTTTAGACAGTAATAAGTCAAACATTCAACAGTCACGTATAATTTATAAAATTTACATAAGTTGGAAATACGATCCATAAATTTGATACCTTCTACTGAAACTCGAATACATGCGTTCTCGTCACCAGTCGTGAGAATATAGCATCTATGTGTAGACACTGTGACGTTCGTGAAGGAATACACGACCTTGTAGTGGGGCACTGGCCCTGTAATAAATTACCCGCGCTTCGTACATTTGTATCGCGCCTTTAAACCATCTTAATTACATATAATTATTGAAATTACATGCGTGCTTCATATTAAAAGAATATTTTCTCCTCCTCCTACTTCATATAACAATATCCCATAATTGATAAAAGTTACATATAATAATGTAGCACATAAACCATTAACCCTTAAAGGCCATAACGAGTGAAAGTTTGCCGCAGCTTATCGTTCTCAAATAAAAAAATGACCAAAGTCAAACAAATAGAGTCGAACGTTTTATTATTATTCGGTACCAGATAAAGACTAGAAAAATTATTGTTTACAACGGTAATAAGGACGATAATACTAAAATAAAATTCTCGCCAGGTGAAATCTCATCTACGATAGCCTTTAAGGGTTAATAACAGTATTCATAAAGGAACGCTCTTAGCTCTTCCATTAATTACACGCCGAGGATGCCACACGATTTGTTTGCAAACATTTTTAGCAAACCAGCTTTCTTGATTCTCCCAAGGCCCGGTTGAGAATCAGGAAAAAGAATGGCTTTATGCCGTATCTTAATACTTTATGGCTATACAATAAAAAGCAGCCCTGTCGCAACCGGTTTCCACGTTCCAGGAGAAGAACCATCGTGATCCAATGGTGGAGTCAATGCAAAATCTTGAACCAAATTTTATGTATGCACCGATAAATGTCGAATGCATCTTACAAATTCGTTTGTCGATTGATCGTTACTGCTCGTACGCAGGTCGTCGAATCTCAATCGACTTCCTTTACGAATATCGGAGCAATCTCGATAAGGATGACGCTATGTCTCGATACCGGTACTTGATTAAATTAATCTGACGGAAATTGTCGAGTCTTCTAAATATACAAATTAGATTTCGAACGGAAAATGAACGCTTGCTACGAGATTCTTCGAATGATACTATAATTTAGGGGGAAGGGGAACGATGTAACGTTGCGTCGAAACGAATACCATGTAATTGTGGACCAAGTTACAAGTTCGTCTCTCCTTTCTTTTTTTCTTCCAGCTACATCGGTTCGCAATTAAGCGTGATTCGATAATATCGTTATAACGCTATTAAAATTCTAACAGCCGATAGACAATGAAACTAAAGTGTTTTTCTACGAAACAGAGGATCAGCGGTCCGAAATCTTCTAATCTCCTCGGTGACAAATGGCTCTCAAGTACTTTGAAAACAGTCTGGTTTGATATATACAATCGTACAACGTACAGTCTTTCTGCCGAACTTTTCTCCTTCCAATTCATTAACGGAATTGTTAATGGATTTAGGTAGCGAAGAATATTATCCGTCTGAGGAGACTTATCAAAGATTAAAAAGGGGAGAATACTAACTGAAAAAGTCTATTTCAAAAAGAGTCCACAGAATCGAAATGAAAAATTTTAAACTCGTTTCAAAACTACGTCATTTCAAAAGAATGTCGTATGTATTTTTGAAAGATATTCCCAAAAGTTATGGCACGATTAAATAGGTTTCGTTCGTATTATGAATGACTAAAAATCAAAGCTGAATCGCAAATCAGGTACGGTGAACAACTCGGTGACGCAAATTATTAATAGCCTGACCTGGAAGAAAGAGCGAGAGGTTCAGAGGAGAAAAAGTAAAACTTCACCTTGTTTTTTCCTCTCACCCTTTTAAGGGAAAGTTCAATGAACCACGGAATGTGAAGTTTATATCCATCCCAAGGACTGGCACTGTCTTCTTTCGCTCTTTTTTTCTGAATCGCCGCCCGCGTACTGCATTTTCGTGAGAAGGATCATTCACGCGTGTCCGAGCTAAACATAAAAAAAAAGAAATAAGAGACAATGATACAGAAATATTTCTCAATAAACTATATTTTTATAATTTCGTTTATCGTTACCTTCTTTACAACTTCTAACGAATGTTGAATTCTTATTTCCAAAATTATTTCCCCAATTAAAGTTTTAAATTTGTGTAAATACGATTTGCCTCTTAAAAGAAAGTTCAATGAACCGCGGAATGCAAAGTTTATATCCATCTCAAGGACTGGCACTGTCCTCTCTCGCTCCTTTCTTCCGAATCGCCGCCCTCGTACTGCATTTTCGTGAAAAGAATCGTTCACGCGTATCCAAGCTAAACATTAAAAGATAAGAAACATCGATACATAATTACTCGGTAAACTGTAAAATACATTTCTGTAATTCTGTTTATCATTACCTTCTCTATAGCTTTTAATGGATGTTGAATTGTCACTTCTGACACTCTTTCCCCATTAGAGTCTTAAATTTGTGTAAATGTGATTCAATTCTGAAACTAGTTATACATTGATTCATTAGTGACACGTGACTTTTTCGTAATTGAGTTCTTTAGGATACATAGAACAGACAGCGTTAAAGACTCATAATTAAGAACTTGAAAAGGTTTAACAAGCTGCTCGCATTAAAGCACCAATACGGATTCAGCGCGTAGATTACTCCGTCGTTAGCACAAACTTGTTTCTTTTATTCTAAATACTCTTCGGTTACATCCGTTAAGTTAAAGCATCAAACTGAAATATGCTAATTCCAAATATAAAACAGCGTGATAGTTCAGGATCTCTGAGCTTACTCGATGAATTTTTTTCAACTTCGCTAAGTAAACGTTTGACCCCGAAAATATAATATCAAATAAATTTTAGGCATTTTGGCCAACATATCACCAAAATTTCTGTTTCATTTTCGGATTAAACAAATATTCTTACTATCCATTTAAATTCAATATTTTAATAATATCGATAAACTAAACTTCGTACACCTGTTACTTAATTTTAACAGTTGGTAGTAGATTTAGAAAATTACTCCCTTTTTGATCATATCATATCAAAGTAAGAAAATCAATGAAAACAGATTTACCAAGTTTTGCAATATCAAATATGTTATATGCCGATTAAGAGACGTTAAAAAAAGATTGGGCTAGAAAACAAAAAAAGGTATCTGACCGATATCAAGAAAGCGATACACGCATGTTTTGAAGAAATTCCATTCATCGTGGTCAGAGGGAAATGCACGCGTACGTTGGCATTAGCGATGGTGCACGAGGAACACGCGATTGGCAAGTTCACGGCCGTCCCTTACGTGCAGCCTTCTCCTCGGCCTCTTCAAGGCCAACACGAGGATCGTACTCTCTATGCAAATGCCTATGAACTCGACATTCACGATCGGCACCGGGTTTCATGCGACAACACAAATCAAAGTTAAGCCGGTTCCGTCATACCACTTACATAATCAGTGAATTTCTATTGAAACTGTCTCGACCGCGAATCCAGAACAAATTTTGTCGTACAAATTCCATTATATATTCCTGATTCATATCGACTAACAGTACAGTTGCCCGTTACCGAACGTAGAAATTAGATACAATCGTCGAAGCGTACCAATAAATCGTATTATCGACAGAATATTCATTATACCGGGAAGGAAAAATGATCGTCCGATGTAACAGGCTGTAAAACGAGCTCTTCGTGGACGATTGACAGCTGTTCCGTTGTCATTAATCGAATGGTTAGTTGATCGATCGACCAGTGCCCCGTCTGATCATGTTCGGTACGATAAGAAAAATATCCTTTGTCAACGGAGTGTGATTCGTTGTCGATAGAAACGAAAATCTGTTCATAAAAGTAAAGCATTGTTTACATTAGTAAGACTGTAATCTAAATTGTTAGCGATGGTGATCTCCGTGTAATATTACGAACGAGTGTTATTATTACACGAGCTTATATTTTTGTAACTTACGCAACAAATGAAAGAATTCCTAAAAATTGGAGGACGTGTAACAAATATAACGTGGTGCCTGCAAAGATGTTCTACGCTGTCCATTACCACCACGAGGAAGGAAATAAACTGCAAAATATAAAAATATAAAAACACGTCGAATATAATTTAACTTAATCGTAAAGAGTAAACAGAGGGATCTATACGTAGATGATTCGCGCTCTCCGCCGTACCATGGAGCGTAAGAAACTTCCGAAGAAGCACTCAAACATCCGATGCAAAACGAACGTAACGCGACCGAACCAGGATAGGCCGAAGCCGGTTGGATCTTTCAATCTGCCAAAAATTAGCATACCGTCAGCTCCGATTCTGGCATCGCGTGGTCCGCCCACCCTTTTTCTTCGCGGTGTGCTCCACGCAGATGCCTCGAGGTGTTCGCACGCCCGCTAGAAGAAGACGAGAAGAACTCGATGGTGTCTCGTGGCTTGCGTCGAGCCTACCGGGGGCAAAGAACAGCGTCGATCCACGAGAGGGGAGGACAAGCCCGTTATAAGCACGAGCAGCGGCTATTCAGCAGCTTAGCAACTTAGTGGCGGTCCCAGGATCCCTACCGGTAACACAGAGCCTTGAACATACTTGCGCTCCTTCTCGTAACGCGTTCTTATCTCGCTTGTTTCCGTTTCTCTGGGGATGAACCGACGACATCGAGCGTCGTCGCTAACGACGCTACTGTTGCTCGTCGTACAGACTATCGTTACAATTTTGTTGATCTCCGGTAGCATAGAAGCTGATGATCCAAAAAGTAAATCGATCGTTTCTGAGTCGTCGTTCGAAGAAGTCCAACAAGGGGAGGAGGATGATAACGCGGTGATCATTGACGGTGAGTGTCAACGGGTGGTTTCCTCGACCTATACACGGTTCAGTTCGTTGCAATCCATATTCGAATAAACTGAGTAGGTAAGAATTTTACAGGATTGCTTGACATCGTTAAACTTTTGATCGGAGAAGCGAAGAAATTCGTCTTCTTGAAAATTGATCCGTATACGTCTTTCTGCTAAATTAATTCATACGCGTCTTTTCGCAAAATTGATCCATATACAATAGAAAATTTAACCAAAGAGGAGACTGTTTTAGTCTTTGGGTAGTCATACGTTCACGAAGATGTTTGAACAGAGTAACTAATGGCAGCAATTAACATCGATTAGCCTGTCACGGTATCGTCGAGCGGCTCGCTGATGGCTGAGTATCGATCACCTGGAAGGATCGTGACTGGAGAAACAGAGATAGGGAACTCGTTCGGGTTCGTTGCACGAAACCACGGTGGCATTCGAATTTGCTCGTCGCGATGATAACGATACGTGAGAATTATCGAAGGCGAGTTGCGACATGTGATCGATCATGCGTGCGTTCCATACACGGCGAACGGAAGTCTTCCAGGCGCGCGTATCGCCGTATGTGTGCACCTGTGTGTCAGCCTGTGGGTCAGCGAACTCGCTGTCAAGAATCTGGATGGAATTCTATTGTGATACGACTGTCCTGACCGATCGGCTTAATAACATTCGATGATATAACGAATCGACCTTCGTCTCACCGGAAGTGAAGTGGGTTACTTGTTACAGTTACTCTGAATCTGTACAGCAATTAAGATTTCTTGTGCAAATCGCGTGCAACCTGATAAGATTATGTTTGTACCGTCCAGATTGATGTCTATCTACAAATATCGATAAAGATGTTAGAATATTACAGATTATTTAATCTTGATACTGCCACTCCGATTCAATATTGCCACTTTGATGAGACATAAAGATACGCTTTTTCTTTTTTTATATCTTTCGATAGTACTTTCGAAGATTAATGAAGGAGGAAACGACAAAATAAAAAAATAGAAAGATTCATGAAGTATCAATCATATTGTTTTCTTGCGAACATGTCACGCAGATACATACCATTACACGATACGGACAATCTGCATTCATTACAACGGTAGACGATGTGTCATTCTTTGTCAGACATTGTTCATTCACACATGTAAACACGGTTCTACGTGCTGTATTCTTGGTGTAAGTAGATTCTTCGTTAAACACGTTCGTAAACCGATCACGAACAACTTGGAAAAAGGCGAGTGAAATTAGCATTAGAAAAGAAATACCTGACCGACGAAATAATTAATTTTGTCATTTAAAATACGACGAATCGAAACTTATCGTTATCCTATTTAGCTGCCAGCGATACGGACGTTCGACTCGAGACGAGAGACGGTCGTGGTATTCTGTGGAATGGAGTTTCCAACAGCGATTCCTGCCTCACGTCGAAAGGCGAAGTTGGTCGTTGTACCAGCTTCAAAGAGTGCTATCCATATTTTAAAATCCCTGATCTGAGCGCTCTTGATGGCTGGGTTCTCGGTGTTTACGACACCTGCAGCTATGTACGGGATAACAGACAAACAAATTTTGGAATTTGTTGCTCCAATATACTTCCGGTCGTTACACCACCGTCAGATAACAACGAAGATCCTACTATAGAAAATGCTCAGGTAAACAGCATACTCTGGTAAATAATTATAAATATGAATTTATGGTGCGCAAACTACATATGTTTATGCAAATTTTATGATAACAGTTTACTTCGGATATCTTGCACGTTTAAATTTTCCTAAAATGCATAAAAATCTGCGGTCTGTTAAACAAAACGTGTTGCTGAAACCAAGTGTTTCTTCGCGTTTCTTTTCGTGATTTCTCGAATGGAATTATGGATCTTAGTTAGTTACCAGGAACTCGTAAAAATAATACGTGATACGAATCGAAAACGATCTATCTAAACATAGAAAGTCACACCACGGGTGTATCTATCGAACAACGCGGTTTCGCAAACAGATTTTTACGACTCTGCTTTACTACCGTGTCCAATTCGCATTTAGCCATTGTTCGCCGTGAAAATCTTCGACTCTCGCTACTACGTGTCCCGTTACTCTCATTGAAACGGTATTGTTTGATATTTCACGAAGATTCTCGTTCGACGTTTCAGGAAGAGAGTGCCGATAAGAAAGACGAAGGTATGACCGTGAAACCAAGACCGCAGACACCAGGTTCCTGGCCACCACCGATTCCCACGCATCCACCTGATCATACCATACCACCGCTACCTACTCATCCATCGTTCGAATTGCCGACGTTCTCTACGATAAAACCAGTTCTAACATCGAAAAAACCTAGCGTCGCAACGACCTGGCCGACGAAGAAACCCGCCTGGTGGCCACCAAGTACGTCGTTCGCGTCAACCACCAGCGAGAAACCTCTAGGAACTATTTCGAACATCGATACGTCTCAATGCGGAGCGAAGAATGGTAATCAGGACCAGGAACGGATCGTGGGCGGTCAGAATGCTGTCCCTGGCGAATGGCCTTGGATAGCGGCGCTCTTCAACGGTGGACGACAGTTTTGCGGTGGTTCGCTCATCGATGATAGACACATTCTCACCGCGGCTCATTGCGTTGCCAAGTAAGTCCTCCGAAAGACGGACCCGCATGACAAAATCATCTGGTCTTCGTATTTGTGTATGGTATTTGTCCTTCGATAATCTTCTTCCGTACTTCGTATTTGCGCTTCGATAATCTTCTACTGTAACACATAATAATTATCAGAATGATGGATCTATGGAAAAATTACATTTCCCCAGGAAAAAAAGAGATACAGTTGCATAAAGTTTAAGCATACAAATAAATCTTGATTACTATACTTCCAGCATGAATTCCTGGGACGTAGCGAGATTAACGGTCCGTCTGGGAGACTACAATATCAAAACGAACACGGAGATCTCACACATCGAACGACGAGTTAAACGAGTAGTTAGACACAGAGGTTTCAACGCACGCACTCTGTACAACGATATCGCGTTGCTCACCCTCAATGAACCTGTTCCATTCACGAAAGAAATACGACCCATCTGCCTGCCGAGTGGCCCGCAATTATACATTGGATGCACTGCTACGGTCATTGGCTGGGGCTCTTTGAGAGAAAGTAAGACAGTAAAATCGTGAAACGCTAAAATTACGTTCATAAAATTTCTAACTTTCAGGAAAATTCTCAACCTTGAAATATTTTAACTTTTAAGGTGGACCACAACCAGCGATACTGCAAAAGGTGTCAATACCTATCTGGTCGAACAATGAATGCAAATTAAAATACGGTGCAGCAGCACCTGGTGGTATCGTGGACAGTTTCTTGTGTGCAGGCCGAGCTGCAAAAGATTCCTGCTCGGTTTGTATTGTAAAATTGTTTTCTTCCGTCGTCGTCGTGTTGAATTTTTTCACAATATATTTTTTATTTAACAGGGCGACAGCGGTGGTCCTTTAATGGTGAACGATGGCCGCTGGACGCAAGTAGGTATCGTCAGTTGGGGTATCGGATGCGGAAAAGGTCAATATCCTGGCGTTTACACCAGAGTGACGCATTTCCTGCCTTGGATTCAAAAAAATTTGAAGTGAAACTCGCGCTAGAAGATACATTAGTCCTACTTAAGTATTTTGTTATTCGTAATTTTGTTATTTCGTAACCCTCGCATCATCGAACTCGACATGGCGTCATGTAAAATAACGAAATTCATAGACTACTAAAGATTTTTTACATAAATAAAAATTATATCATTCTTATAATTTATTCTTGTGCAATTTGTTTCACGAACTTTGTTTCAAACGAAACATTCATCCAAGGATAAGTAATTACACAAGAATTCTACATTGTAACAAAATATTTTATAGTACTACACATGTACAACTATATAAAAAATAGTTTAATACTATAACAATCTTTACGTTGTGTTATCCCTGTCACAAAGTAGGCCGTAGATATCTATTTGCCCATCAATGCTATACTTCAAATATTACGTATCGCAGTTGCTCACGTTTAAACGTTGCATGATGTTCCGTGCTAGAAAACAAACAAAAACAAGGTTTAGTAATCAGACATCAGACTAATAACGTTATTCTTCGTAATATGCTGTATAATTTAAAATTACCTTGAAAATAGCATGTATCGTAATTATCATCGGGTTGCGGTATAAAAGGGGGCGTCGCTTTCAACGGCTCGTCCCAGGCAAAATTCTGGAAAAGTTTCATAACTCGCACTTCTTGCGCAGAAGGACGTTCATATTGATCCAAAGTGAGAAGGGCATCTATGGCTTCTACAGCAGCCGTCGACAAAGCTTCCTCTTCCTCTGGCCATGGAATGTCTCTGGCGAGAATATTGGAAAACACAGCCTGTGGTGTTTCGTCGTTAAACGGCGGAACACCGGTGCAAAACTCAAACAGGCATACACCTAAAGCCCACCAGTCCACCGCATATCCATGACCTTGTTTCAAGAGTAATTCTGGAGCGAGATAATCAGGAGTTCCAAGTATGCGATCATCTGACCGATTAACACCGGCTCTTCTTACCGATTTGGGAGTTCTGTAAGGTGTGTAACTATTACCAGAAGATGCCGGTGTCGTTATGGGGGATATGCCTTGAGGCGACCGATGTTTGTCCAAGTTATCGCCTACAGGTATCTCAGGAGCCGACTGCGACGTATGAGCCATTGGAAGTTGAAATCGTGTTGTCTTAATCAAACGTGCTGTTCTTTCCTCACATTTGTCCTCATTTTCTTCGCTGTAACATCTCTGTTTCACAAATGACACTGGTGTACTGAATGCAACTCTTCCACTTTCTTGTACTTTAGCGATATCAGTACTATTGTTAGTTTGTTTTATCGATTCGGAGATAGTAGAATTGATCGGACTCCTAGAAAATATGCAACCGCGATTCTTTCGTTTTGGTGTTTTGTCGAGATCTAAATCTATTGCATTTAATTCACATGTTAGGCCTGTTGTTACACTTGCAGCTCTTTTTCGTTTCGCGCCTCTAGTAAACGTACATGTACTTAATGGACTAATATGAGGGAGAGGTTGCTGAGATTGTTCAGCTTCTAGCGTGGATTCGTCCTCATCTTCTAAATTTTGATTCAATTGACTATTCGCTCGAACCGAAGTCGCTTCGCATGTATGATAACTCCCAGAGCTACTTTCTTGATCATAGTTGATGTCCTCAACGATAACTTTTTCCTGATGTTTCGTTAACTGAAGATCTTCTGCTGATTGAAAAGGAGTAATACCAGACACTAGGGAATAATCTCCTGACGTGACAACGGAAGAAGCCACCGAAATCGGTGATACTTGGGTTTTGGTACAATTTTGTTGCAGAGCAGAAAGTAAATTAACACCAGGTGTACTTCTATCGCTAAGATTGGATTCACTCGTGGATCTTTGTCCAGAACCGAAAGATAAATGCGAAGTCAATGAAAGAAGCTGCCCAGGAGTCCTAGTGCAAAGACTAGGTGTGCAATTAACTAAATCCGATATTTCGAGATCTCTATGTAAAGATATTTTACTAAGCCCAAAATCTGTCAGCTTGACGTGTCCTTCTTTCGACAAGAGCATATTATCTGGTTTTAAATCCCTGTGTACAATTCCATGGGAATGAAGATATTCCAAAGCAAGACATATTTCTGCAGTATAGAAAGCTGCCATGGACTCTTCCATGTAACCATATACACCAAGCAAGCTTTTAAGATCCCCACCCACCATGTATTCCATTACTAAATAAATGCTACTAACGGATTGCAATGAATAAAATAATTGTACACAATATGGGCTATGTGTTAAAGCTAATGCATTCCTTTCAATGATCACTTGCGAAGCCATATTCTTATTTATCATCTCATTTTTCTTCATTACTTTAATAGCATATACTTTTTCAGAGTTTGACTTTTTATATCCAAGGAAAACTTTGCCAAATGCACCACGGCTAATTGGTTTCACGATCTTAAAATCCTGTATTTCTGGTACCTAAACAGTAAATACAATATCAAGTAGTAAAGTCAGTTTTCATATTTAAACAATATTGATTAAATAATAATGTATATTTACCTTTGCTGTTGGATTAACAATTTTAGATATGGTGTTAAAGATAGAATTGTTGATTTGCCTGCTCGCCGATCCCTGTTGCGGCGTACACTCCCCAGATAGTATTTCACGTTCACTTTCTGAGTCATTGTAATTTGCACAAGAATTTTCGTCGTCTGTTTCATTAATTTGTTCATTACCATTTAGACGTAAATTTGGCGAATTAATCGCCGCTTCTTCCATTTAAAAAAATAACCTAACTTAATTCCAACGAATTACAAACTTACGTAACGAAATTTAAAATATTAAAACTTCGATTCATAAAATAATTCGGCAATACAAAAAGACTGAAGTTTTATTCATCGTTCCTTCACATTTTATGTCTTCCACTTATGTACGTAAATTAACTTTAACGGTTATCTGACATATTTGAAAATCAACATCTGTGCGACCACGTGACAAGAAAGTACATTGTTGAATACTTCAAGCGGCTTGAAGTAATCAGAACCGCCAACGATAATTCCTTTTTACTAACTAACGTTATATAATATAAACTAGATGTACTTAATGACTAACAGCAAAATTTACTATGGTTAGAAAAAATAATGAATTTAAATTTATTATATACATCACAATCGATGGATTTTTTAATAATACTTTCGCGTGCATAGGAACTTCCGTGATCTTGAAACGGTTGCACTGAAGACGTACAAATCCCGCCATAAAATTTTTTGTATTTACAGCAGCTCAAGAGCTCTGCAATTGTGAACGAACAACAGTCGTTGCTCAATGTATAGTGTGCAAAATATTTATTTAAATAAAAGTTTGTCAATTTGTTTAAATATTATTATATAGTACTTAAAATTATTGTTAGTCGTCTATCGTTTCCTTCGTAAACACCACGCAATTCTATACATATTATAATAGTACCTTTTCGATAACCTTATAATGTCTGAAAAGGTGATAAGAAGAGTACCTAAGAAAAAAGGAGCATATAAATTGCCAGATCCGATATCTGTCGGTGAGATATTAACAGATATGGCAAAAAAGCAATGGATTCTTGGCAAGTCGATCGGTATCGGAGGTTTTGGTGAAATTTATTCTGGTATATATTCATATCTAACATTGATCTATTACTACTCTTATGCTTTTTATAATAAATACATTCTTTATACTCGCCCCCCCCCGTATTTTATAATTTATCGTGTATTAATAGAAAACATATACAGAAAGGATAATCATTTAATTTTTAATAACAATTACAGCTGCACCTTATAATGGGAAAACTCCAAAAGAATATACTAATGTAATTAAAATTGTAAGTATTACTGGCTTCTAACTATGTATCATTTGATGATTTGTTCCATGTGAAATCTTTTACATTTTCAAAATTTTAGGAACCGCATGGAAATGGACCATTGTTTGTAGAAATGCATTTTTATATGAGAAATGCTAAATCAGATGAGAGTAAGTTGTTTAAATTTTAATATTTATATATGAGTAATCTTTGATATCTAGATTCATTTCTTCCATTTTACTTTACATTTTATGATAAATTAGTATAAAGGAGGAAAGAGTATTACATGATTGATTTTAGTTAATAGTTGGAAACAGAAAAAGAAACTTGCAACTCTTGGTATGCCACAATATATTGGTTCTGGAAGTCATGAATATAAAGACATAAAATATCGATTTGTAGTAATGGATCGGTATGGCACAGATTTATGGAAACTGTTTGAAGCAAATAATAGAAGATTTCCAGAACACACAGTATACAAAATAGCTTTACAAATAGTAAGAGGCAATCCAAAAAACAGTCTAATTCATTAGTTTATAAATCAATTTAAGCATTATAACTATTACATTTTAAAAATGAATTATTACATTTTATATTATATCTAAAAATTTTTTAGGTAAATGTATTAGAATATATTCATTATAAAACGTATGTACATGCAGATATAAAAGGAGCAAATTTACTATTGGACTTAAAATCTCAAAATCGAGTTTATCTAGTAGATTTTGGATTGGCTTCTCATTATACTACAAAAAATGAATATAAACTAGACCCAAAAAAAGCACATAATGGAACCATTGAATACACCAGTAGGGATGCTCATATGGGAGGTAATCATTCTATGAAATTTAATGTACTGAATAATATAATTTTAATAAGATACATATTTTTACATATTTTTAGTACCGACAATGCGCGGTGATTTCGAAATTTTGGGTTACAATATGATTCAGTGGTTATGCGGTTCACTCTTATGGGAGAAAGATTTATCAGACCCAGTTACAGTACAAAAACAGAAAGAAAGAGTTTTTGATAATATTTCAGAATTTTTAAATAAGTCTTTCCATAAATCAGTTCCAAATACTATATATAAGTACATGACTTTATTAGCAAGTATTAAGTTTAATGAAACACCAGATTATGAAAAGTTTAAAAAAATACTGACCGAAGGATTAAAACAGTTATCGCATAAACCAGATGGAAAACTGGAATTTAACAGTGATGTTAATTCTCAGAATGAAGTAATTCCAAAATCTACTCCACAAAAAGTGAAGAGAACTATCGAGAAAAATAGGAGAAGCCCTCGTATACAATCAATAAAAAATTCAAGTCCTATGAAAAATCTTGATGATAGTACTGTAGGAATTGTAATAGACAAAAAACGTGGTGGTTTAAAGGATATTAAACTAGTATTGGATGAGATTGATTCTGATGAAGAATATGATATAAAAATAATTAAAAAAGCAAAGAAGATCCCCAGTTCTGTAAATAAATATAACGAGAAGAGCCCAGTTAAAAAAAATCCAGTCAAAAAGGCTTCAGTTAAAAGCAAGGAAAGAATTAATAGAAATCGCATCATAGAATCAGATTCTGAACCAGAGGTAACATGTGCACTTTTTAAATTTAATAGCATATATGTACATTACTTTATATATTATTTATTGTATATATTATTTATGTGTATTACTTTATATATTATTTATGTAGATTACATCAAAAGGTACTAAATCACGGCCCATCAATGTTCCAAGCGTATCACTTAAGAATACAAGAAGTCGACGAAAGAATGTACTAATGGATGAAAGTGTTTCTGATGAAGACATGTTTAGTACATAATTTTAATATAAGTGTGAAATAAATGTGTATGTTTCAAATGCGTTTATACGCATTAGAAATCTTGTTTGGATGAGCTTTGTACATTATTGTATTTATAGCGAAATTTGTAAAACTATTGATATTTTGATTGTGCAAAGGAAGTGTACCATTTGCAAGTGCATTTCATATTTTATAATCATATTGTACTAATTTGCATTGCTTGAAGAAATCAATATATTTTGATAAATACAATAAGGAATTGTACAAAACATAATTGTAGAATTAGTAATTTATGTAATTCTGTGCTGATTGTTAAGCAGAATTAATCTTTTATATTTATGCAAGAATAAAGTACATTATGTAAGTTGTTTAAAATGATGGCATATAATATTCAAGTCTTAAACAAACAGAGTATTATTTAAAAAGATTTATTGATATATAACTTCTGTACAAGTAAATAACTTTACATATACATATACAAATACATGTTTGTTTATTAACAATGTTTACAAATTGTGCCTGGACACTTATTTTTTAAGCTTCTGTATCTGTGGTGCACTTATCTTGACTTTTCCGGGAATATTTCTAGCTATTGTTTCCTCTCTTACGGCTTTTAATAAGTCTTTTTCTCTTGAAGTGATTTCTTTATCTTTCATAAAAACTGTCATAGCAGTCTTAGCTGCTTTTCCTCTCTTACCTGTACCTGGCGTTAGCTTTACCTTAAATCTAAAATATTGTAAATATATAGTAAATAAAAATTTTAGTGTAATGTTATATAGAAATAAACTTGTTTAGCTTACTTATAATTTAATACAGTGTTATAGGGTGCTATCACCGGCACAGCAAATAATAATTCATCTTCTGAAACAGGTTTTCCTGTTAACTGATCTAACATATCTACTTCGGGTCCCGGACCTGGATCTTCTTCTTCAATGTTTTCTACAATTTGAATATTTTGTGGCGCAACTGGTTTTGCCATACCCTTCTTCTTTGTTTGCTGTTTTGGTCCAGATGGATCTTTATTTTTATTTTTTCTTTTATTTTCTTTTGCAGCACCTGCCGACTAAGGATCATTATATTATTAAGTGAGAAACTTTTTTTGTAGCATAAATGTCATTAATTACTGAGAGATAATATTTACTTGAAGAACTTGCATAGATAATCTTCTATCTTCTTCATCTTGATCTTTATATTTTTCTTTCATTTTTTTCAACCTTCCTTTTTGTCCTCGTTTTAAAACAACCTGATCGTTTTTTTTAGATTCTATCTCAATCCTTTCTTTATTGTCTTTTTTAAGAGGATGCTTCTGTTTTATTTCAGAACTCTTTTGCATATTCACAGCATTTATTATTACAGGCTTATCATCGCCTAAATAAATTACATCTACATCCTTTTGTGGTATCACTGTTGACTGATTATTGTCAACATGTAATTTCACCCTATAAATGTTATTTCAATAATTAATTATATAAGTAATATAATCTTTAAACATAAAAAATTACGATGAATAAATCATAGAATTTACTTTGAACCAGAAACGTCAATTCTAATTTGTGTGTCGGGAAATTGAGCTAGATTATTTTCTTCGTCACTAACATCTTGATTAACATTATTTTCTTCCATAATTATATCTGCTTTAGATTCCTCTTGAATAGGATTTAAATTATTCTTATTTTCATGCTGCTCATCTATTTAATATAAAGGTACGCAATATGAATTAATAATAATGAAATTTATCTTTTTATGAATTTACGTATCATTTATACATTTGTATAACATAACATTTTACCATCTTCGGAATCCCCTATTAATTCGATTTCTCTATCTTCTTCAATAAGAGAATCTGTGTGTTCATTTTCATCATCGATAACTCTGACTCTCCTTTCATCTTTATGTCTTTCAATTGAACTTTCTTCTAAACGAAATAAGAATCCTAATCCCATCACTAATTGACAAGGTGGTAGGTAATTCTTTTTTCCACGAATCATAAAGGATCCGGTAGTAAGATATTCACCAGTTGGAGCCGTTTTAGATACTTGATCATTATTGACCCACCATGCCCCTGCTACTACTTTAGCATCCCATGCAATACTAATATCAAAATTATAATGTTACTAATCTTAATCTTACTAATGGTAAGATATAAACATTTATGTACCTGTACGCAACAGCCATTGTGCCTGCTTCAGCTAAAGTTTTTGGAGGCACTGAGTCATTACCAGGATTTTTAATAACTACAGAACTAGCACCAGTTAAATCCGCGTGAACATATATATCTCCAGACTTAAGGTATCTCTTTACTATCAATTCATTTTGCTGTTGATCCCTTCCGCCAATAACTACAAAGTCACAAAATTATTGACTTTTACCGTAAATATTATATATTTTTTATCGACTTACCAAGATAATTCTCAGAACTAATAAACCAATAAAATTTTTCAAACCAATATATTTTCCTTAGTTTGTTAATACTGTGAATAGTTTGTACTTCTTTTAGCGTTTGTTTTGTCTTCTTTTCTGCGGATTTTAAGGCCTTATCTTGCGATTCTATTGTTTTTTGTTGCTTTTTAGCTGCCGATCTCTTTTGATTGTAATACTTTGTAGCATTTCCAAAAGCTGTATGTGCTAAATCAATGTCAATTAACATAGGTTTTAATTCTGATTCTTCATCACTATCTTCATAAGGATCATGTAATAGTAAAGAAATGTGATTTGTTTCTAATTTTAATTGTTTAATTGCAGATGCAACAGGATCTCCTCTGCTTTCTGCTTCTTTTAACAGCACTTTTATATCAGGCCAAGCCATTTGATTGGCAAGGGCACTTTGTATGGCTAATATAGCATTGTCCACCAAAGCTTGATTTCTAGAAATTAGTTCTGCTTTTTGTTTATCTAATTCTTGAGTTTTCTCTAAATTTATTAATCTTTGATCATGATCCTTTTTTACATTTTCTAATTTTTTAAGGGCATCTCGTTCTTGTTGCAAAGCTTTCAAGTCCAACTTTTGACCTTCCATTGTGGAAAAATATTCATCTACTGCAACATCAAAAGAATCAAATTCCTTGTATGGATAATCTGTATATTGTTCAAATAAAAATGGATGAAATTCAATATTAGTATATATGAAGTCTTCTTTGCCATCTGCAGTTGGTTTTGATTCTTTTTTTTGAATAATGTAACCTTTTGAAACATTTTTTCTAGCAAAATCCATCATTTCATTTGCATATTCTAATGCCAGAATTAATTTTGGCATATGTTCTGCAACATTAAAATCTTTGCCAATTTTACAACCCAGTGTAAATCCATGTTTTAATAAAACATGATCAATTACACTAGAACCAAATTCTAGAAGGGGATTTAGTAATTTTTTCAAGCTTTCTCCTGCTTTAGCATTCTGTAGGTGTTGTTGTATATTTTCTATTGGTGGCATTGTATTCTGATGAGCACGTTCCATAGGATATTTCTCTTTAACAGCAAATCTAATCATTACATACTTTTTAAATCTCTCATAATTACACGATAATTCCATTTAATGTTTAACTTGCATTATAACTTACCTGATCTTATCTCCTTCTGTATGAGGCCTCAAAATATTTAAAATAGTCATTTCGTGATCTGTTAACACTATGTTCCCACGATCATATAATTCTAAAATTACATGATATGCCGCTTCACCACTTCCAAATTGCAAATCAATCATTCGATCTACTCCTATTTGAGTGAGACTTTCAAGTCGTTTATTCTTAAGGTGTTTACGCATCTACAAAAAAAGCATGACAAATAAATGTTTTTTTAAACAAATCGTCCAGATCTTATAATATAATGTACCTTCATCGAAAATCCTGATGGCGCTACATTTTTAGGCCATTCAAATGCCGTTGTATGAATTCTATTACCAGATTCTAATAAAAGGACACATTTTTCTTCACTTCGTTGAAGACGTATGAGATATGTTCGATGATCAATATCGTAGATTTGATTTACGCGCATACCAATAAACCTAAACGTTAAAATTGACATGAAATTATTTAAAAACACTTATTTTACATACTTTATCTTCTAACCTTTATGCACGAAAAACAACATTTTAACATTTACTTACTTTTGCAGCTCACATATCGTAGAAGCAATGTCGTAGGAATTAAATCTCGTTTTCATTTTTATACATATATTATTCCTTTTTAATTAAATTACTGACAGAACTTATTTTCATCTGACACTTAACTCTCACGTTGCATGCATACCACGCTTCACTACACACACAACACACACACACACAGTACGCATAGCGACTGCATACTTACATGTATATATATGTGTACACATGCAAACTCACATTTTTGCAATATTTATCTTTTACGAATATACTTGCTGTAAATGCAAGCAAAAGTAATCTTAAAATAATGTATGTATACCACATCTAATGTATATATCTATAGAAATAAAATTTTTATCATAATGAAATGCTATATTTAACAACAAAAAATTATAGGTACATAAAGGAATGCAAGGAATTTTTTTACATTTTTTATTCAATTATATGAATACAGTATAATATGAAATTTGCAGGTGTTAACGATAAGATTTCTGGTATCGTGCTCTTGCACCTGGACCACCAAATTTCTTTGGTTCACACCGCCTTGGATCAGCAACTAAAAGTGTACGGTCATACTGAATAAGGATATCTTTTACTTCCTTTTTACTTGCTTCATCAACATCTGGAAAAAGATATTTCATATGAATAAAATGTATTTGCAATATACTTATATGCATCTAATGTTAAATCTTTCATCAATACTTACACTTTTGATAATATGCTACAAGAGCCTTAGAAATAGCTTGGCGAATAGCATAAATTTGCGCTACATGACCACCGCCATTTACTCTTACTCTAATATCGACTCCAGAGAACTTTTCCTATACAAGAAATCCAATAAATATAATATTACTAAAATAAAGATGTCCTAAACATAGTCAATATGAGGCACCATATCAGTATTATGATTTTCATAATCATAAATAGTCATTTTCGGAATAAGAAAGCATCACAAAGAAATATAGAGAAAATTTTGAAAGTTATTTTTCTGCCATCTAAACGAACGTAGATAGATATTTCTAGAATTCAATGGAATTGACATATTATCGAGTACTTACTTTGCCGAGTAACAAAATAGGTTCTTGCAATTTATACTGCAATACTCGAGGTTCAACCAATTCCAAGGGACGTCCATTTACTCGGAGATTTCCACGGCCCCGTTTGCAATAAGCGACCGCGGTTGCGCTTTTCTGTAAATAAACGTGTACATTTAGAAGAACACGCGCAAACATAACCCTACTCGTTTTTTGGTACTTAACACTCACTTTGCGTCCGAAGACTTGGACTGATTGTATGGGTTCTTTCTGTTTCTAAAAATAAAATTAAATGTCAGCTTGATATCGAATTGAATATTTATCTCATATAGAGAACGAAAAATTTATAGAATTTGTGATAGGAAAAACCTACCTTTTGCATGTTGCAAAGTTCGTCGTGGAAAGGAAGTTGAACGGTGTTTGTTGAACGGCCTGGATGTTTTCGGTACGAACTACACTAATCAAATTCAAGCTTCACGTAATTTCCGTTTATAAGCGTAATTCAAAAACGATTCGAGATCGATTAGTAATTAAACAAATTTTATATTTATTATCAAGTTAGTATAGAAAAAAATACGTTTAATTAATTCTTAATTTTACCCTCCAACCTTATTACATATGATTTTATTATTTATGAAAGGATTTCATTTATGTAATTCTGATAATGGAAAGAGACGCGTAGGTAAATAAGACAATTAATCCAATTGTATCGATTAGATTTTATATTGATTTAATATTGATTAGACATTAATTTAATTTTACATAAGAACAATAAGATTTTTTTAAATAATTCAGTATAGCATGTGTTAAATACAGCATGTGTAGAAATGTATACAAAATATTACGTTCTGTTACAAAATACATTTTGTTTGGTCGATTCGTATCTAACAATCAGGTACATTATATCTATAATTGCAACCGTTAAACAATGTATCAAATACAAGACCAGAGGGGCAGTGGAATCTATTAATAAGATATTCGTTGTATGCTCGTTGACAATAGTAAAATATTGAACAATCTTTTGGATCTCGAACAAAACCTTCTTGCGTGCATATAGAGTCAGACGGTGTTGATGATGGCAGTGCTGTAGTTGATGATGTCGATGATGGTCTTGTTACAGTTGATGAATCAGGTTTAGGCAATCTTGTAGGAGTAGAAGTCGGAGAAGGAGGCGGAATATATCCTTTCAGTACTCTGTTTATGCTGCGCAAAAGCGGATATTTATCACCACATGTGCCATGAAAGTCATCTGTTTCGACGCTCCACATCATCATACCTCCAAGTCCGTTGGACATAACGTACTTGGCCTTCTCTTCAAGAGATCTAGCAACATAGATATATTATTTTCTATACATCCTTATTTCTATATTTTTTATCTTTCTTTCTATGTTTTCATAAAGCGACTACTTACATGACGTCGTCGTATCCAACCCATTGGTTGTCTTTGAAAGCATAAGGCACACGTTGTTCGGGCTCGCGTTGTACGGTCCATCCCTGCTTAATATACTCGCAGATTTCGTTGTAACCAAGCATGCCACCTTCTTGCGTATAAGGGCCAGCCTTTCCAGGACCAATGGTTGAAGAACCTATCGTATTATACGCGGAATTCGACAAGGTAAAGGATCTACCGTAAGCGGGAACGCCAAGAATGAGCTTGTCAGCTGGTGCACCTTGTGCAAGCCAATATTGAACAGACGAATTCTAAAACGTAAATGTTTCATTTCAGAATCAATATATCGAATATTTTGTTATCAACTTCAATAAAAATTAAAGATAACTGAGAATGCGATTTTACCACGTTGAGCTTAGCTTGCTCTCCTGTTTCGTTAGAGGAAGGATATAGAGGAGCGTTAATCGCTGCGAAATTGTTCCACGATCCGTTCAAGTCGTATGCCATTAAATTAATAATGTGAGGATATTGTGAAACTTGCGAAATAAGGTAAGATTTAGATGCCGAGACTTCGGCAGCAGCGACCGCCACACTGAGAATGTAACCATGTTTATCGAATTCTTCTCTTAATTCCTTCAACAATGCAATATAGTTTTCTTTGTCGGCTGGTTTCCCGCCACGCTGGTTCGGATATTCCCAATCGAAGTCGAAACCGTCGAAATCATACATTTTCAAAAACCTAATCACGTTCTGAACGAATCGTGCACGTACGTTAGGATTCGCTACAACATTCGAATATTTCGTGGAACCTTCGTTCCAACCACCTATCGCTATCAAAGCCTTAATTTCTGGATTCAGTTGACGAAGTCTGGTGAATTTTCCATAACCATCTCGGCCGTTTGGCAGATCTAGCCAGCTATCTAATATTCTAACGTTACCATCCTCAGAAATACCAACGAAAGTATAGATTATATGAGTACATAGAGTTGGATCTATGTCGGTCGATTCGAATTGTCCAAGTCCACGACGATAAGCTGCCCAGCTACCATAGTAACAAACTATCTTTTCTGAATATTAGAAACGGATTACGATATTATAACTTAAGTTGTTTGATATGGCAATTACATAGAAGAACATAACATATCTGGTATTACGAAATTAATGTACTGATTAAATACTGATAAGGAACTACAAAAATAATAAATGTATTGATTATTTACGATTAATTTATCAGTAATCATGTATTACTTACTATCAGCCTTGATGATCGCAGTAGCGTACACCATAAAGGCAATTAGAAACAGTACCTTCGACATCTGAAAATAAACAATTTTTTTTAAATATAGTTCAATTAATAATTGAAATTTCACCAATGCAGATATATACAAAGAACGAAGAATTTAGTGTGACATGTCGTATTCTGACAAAAAGGATATTAAAAATTCTCACTATAATTATATGGTTCTCATATTTTTCCTTTCATATAAATTAAAATCCTTCAATCGTATTTATATCGATCTTTAATTTTTTGTTTAAACGATTACCGATTTTAATAAGATATCATTCCATGGATATCATTCCATAAGTATTAATTATAATTAAGAAAATAAAATAGGTGAAAGAAATTCTTTAAAATGAAGTTTGAATAATTATAATGTCAAGCGTCTCGTTTATATACTATATTACGAATATTTCTTTAATTTAAAAATTGATACAGACGCGTATGTAAGACAAATTGCGATAAGTTGCGTCATTAGTTCCTTAACATAAAAGTGAAATAAAATAAAGCCAAAGAAAATAAAATGAATAGCTCCGTGAAAAGTAATAAGAATAAACAGTATTGTTAAATGAGACTAAAAAATATTACCTGTCCGAAAATTGAAAAATTTCCACTTGTTTCAAACAGTATTGGTATGTTATAATAGGCAATTTATCGCCTCTTAGCTTAAGAAGTATTTCAAATTCATTTATCGTGTACAGACATCGATTAATAATTGTTTCTCAGATTTCCTTAACTCGGACCTTTATATACCTACTATACAAACTTCAATCGCAATCAGGACGCGTAATCGGAATTGATCATTATCGCAGTTTGTCTTTTTGCCTTATATCGTTGTATATCCTCCACCACTCCACCAGACGTTTACTATGTTAAATATGACAGTTCCTTTGTACGAAAAAAGCATTATGATGAAGTTAACGCAAACGTATTCACTAATGTCTAAATCAACGATAACGTGGTGTCAAAGATGCGAAAATTGTAAATATTACATTTGCAAGTATTGTATATAAATATTACGGAAAACAATTAGTTTGAACACGGTGTCTCAGTATTTCCTCACGTTGCATTACTTATCAGTTGTTTCCGAAGAATTCGCGAATCCGTGATTGTTCTAAATTAAATATTATGAAAGTTGATTTTACTGCCGGATGATACTTTTCCAACAAATTTCGCGCGCAGAAATATCTGATAAAAAACGTAAATATGTACCATTTATCATTTTACTGTGTTATATAGGAAGTTTATATTATTTACATACTTATGAACACAATCTTAAACATGATACTATAAGATTTATAAGAGTATAGTTCAAAACTCACATAATTTTTATAAATACAGTTTTATTTATATATATACATACATTTCATAAGATTCTAACAATATTTTAATAAAATTATCTGCTACTATATTATTGTAATGGAAACGAAGAAGATAAAATGAAATATTATTATAGATTTGGAATTTATAAAATTTTTAGAATCGTTTATTTTTCATGATTTTATTGTTTCTTATCTGTGCCATTTTACGTATATACCTCCAATACTGTTTTGTGTTTGGGTCTAAATCTGATAATTTCAATGGTTCAGTTCTGATTTTCCACAACCATTCAGGATATTCAGAATCTGGCTTTAACTTTATATCTTCTCCTTCTTTATAAATGTTTGATCCACATACATAATTCAATAATTTATTGACATCTTCTTCAACTGGTAACACTATTTTTTGTTTAGTTCCTTTTACCTTCTTTTTATCAACAACTAAAAAATAAAACAATGTATTTATGAAACCATTTGACAAAAATGAATATATAAGTATTTAAAAAAAAACAAATTTTGTAATAGGAAGTAA
The DNA here is from genome assembly GCA_014825925.1 of Bombus breviceps. Taxonomy (NCBI): domain Eukaryota; kingdom Metazoa; phylum Arthropoda; class Insecta; order Hymenoptera; family Apidae; genus Bombus; species Bombus breviceps. Next base: position 8,589,694 of record CM026183.1, on the reverse strand, counting down.
CAATCTTTGTAAATTAAACAATATAACATGTGTGACATAACCTCTACTTTTGATATGAACATAGAATGTTAAACTTATACAGAATGATTTTACTAAAATGTACTTATACCTGCATAATTTTTCACTTGTATCGTATATTGTATAGCAATAATATTTTCTGTAATCCTAGGTAATCGCAAAATAGATAAGAGAGACATGGTATTAACCACGATGATATAAACAAGTGTCGACACTCATATGCCGAAAGCTTTGAAGAAATCGTTCGAAAATTGAATCGTGAAATATCAACATGGAATACAAGGAAGATCACGTTCTGTGCATGCGTAACATACTATCAATATCTTAGACGGAGACAGATATACTCTATTCATCTCTGTCTGTCTCGCAAGAACGAGAACTTCGTTATCTTCCATGTTGATTTCTCACGATTGGACACAACTCAATTTTCGGATGGTTTCCCCTAGCGAGTGTCAAGACCTGTTTATACGATCGTCGTGGCCGCAACTAATGCAGTTACATGTATGATAGTTATTCTTTGCTATAGTTACTTCATTACGCGGAACTTTTAAATGTTGACAACGGTAATAAATCAAATGCGCAATGACAAACAATAATCGTTAGGCTTATGTTAGACTTAGTTTTATTACGATTTAATAAAAAATCCTTAGTAACTAACTATAGACTATGAACATATCAATATTCTTTTAAATGATTCAAATTAATTTTATGATCCTGTGGAACAATATACTAACTTATTCCTTTATGTTTCGGTTATGTAATGCCAGTAAGCAACGATAGAGTAACGCGGGTAGGTTTTATCGTAAAATGATAGAGCATATTGCATATCTCATAAAGAAGGATTTTTAATTCATACTTTTATCTTTACATTAATTTTCTTATACTATTGTATCTCTTTTAATTTATATTATAGAATAATTGAAATAATGTTATTTAATGTTTTAGTCAAAAACAGTAGGTTTTACTATAAAAGGAATTAAAGGAGAACCAATAGTTAGTCATACAGAAAATCAAGAAAACAATAATTTTTTGACAATTGCTCCTGCTTTACCTATTTTACCTGGAGCTCCTATACCACCAAAGTTATTTAAACGCCGTTATAATTTATTCAGGTATTTACTTTTTAATTAAAAATTATTTATGATTTTGGTATTAAAAATGTTTAAAGCTTTGTATATAAGTTTTACATATAGTCCAACAGATTCTCCATTTAACATAGAACATGATAAGATCGATGGTTCTAATGCAGTTAGTTTACAATGGACAAGCGAAGGGAAGACTGTCGTGGCAACAAGAACATCTGCAGAAAAAGAGAAAAGTCCTGACAGAATATGTCTTGATAGACGAGGACTTACCTCTTTTCCAAACATAATTGGGGAGCCACGTTTACGTTTATTATCTCTTCAACATAATCTTCTTACAAAGATTGAAAACTGTAATTTCTCTCAGTTAACAAAATTGGTGTTTCTTGATCTATATGATAATCAAATTGAAAGAATATGTAATTTTGAAATATTAGAGAATTTAAGAGTATTATTGATTGGAAAGAATAGAATAAAAAGAATTGAAGGATTAAAGCAACTTTCTAAACTGGAAGTTTTAGACCTACATGGCAATCAAATTGTACAAATTTCGGATTTAAATAATCTTGTATCCTTAAAAGTATTAAATTTAGCTGGAAATAATATTAAAACAATAGGATACCATGATTTTCAAGGTTTAACATCATTAAAAGAATTGAACCTCAGGCGTAATAAAATTAAAAAATTATTAGGTTTTGATGAAACACCACAACTACAAAAATTATATTTAAGCAATAATGATATTTACAAGTAAGCATTTTATAAACATATATAAAAGATATGATGCATGATGTAGTTATAGTAATATACTTGATAATTATATGTTGAATATTTAATATTTTAGAATCGAAGATATAGGAAATCTTGTTAAAGCGTTACAGCTTAGAGAAATAACAATTGATGGAAATCCTGTAACATTGAATGGGGATTATGTTTCTTTCCTTGTATCATATCTACCAAATTTACAATTTTTATCAGCTATGCCAATCACTGAACAAATCCGAAGAGCTGCTGTGGCATGGAGAACGACGAAGGAACAAAGTAATTCAACCTTTTTAAACCTTAGTGCACAAGTTTGTATGAATGCTCGAAGAGAGGAAATTATATCAAATGCTAAAATAAGTTGGGAACTTCTCAGATGTCATTCCAGATCATCCACAAATAATAGCAATAATAAAAACAATATTCGAAATAGTAATATTAATACAGTGCAAATTCAGAAATCAAATAAATTCAATATATTAAAACCTAAGAACTTAGAAAAAGTAAAGTCGAAAGGTTTTGGGAGTTTAACATCTATAAGTGAAAATATAGAGGCAACAAAAATAAATATAAAGAAAAGAAGTAATTCTAGCGATAATTTATTTCGATTAAAAGATACAACTAAAGTATATCCACTAGAATTTAAACTTCCACCAATTTTAGATTCCATTGTAGATAGTTTAATAAACAATAAATTTGATGAGAAAATAAAAAAAGATCTAACAAAGACGAAAACCGAAAGCGACACTGAGAGTACATCAAATAGTGATTCAGAGACTCTAGAAGGTCATGAAAATTTGCAAAGTTGTTTAAACTCTCATTTCCTAAACTCCAATAATTATGCTTCATCACACGATGTTAGCAAAATTGTTAACAATGAAACATTTGATTCCATTAATGTTTCCCCATCATCAGAAATAGCCGACGAAGAGGATGATCAGCCTTATGAAATATTGAAGTCTTCTAAGCTGTTAATGAATGAGAAACAAGATCTAACAAAAATATCTCAAAGTACACAGTTTCACAATCAGCATGGTCTAATTGATTGTCAATCAAAATCAAGCATTGATTCTTCTGGATATTGTTCTTTAAGTTCTAAAACTAATAGCATTGATAGTTGTAAGTCAGTATTGAGTGACCTTAGTACATCGTCTACTACTAAAAATATATTGCAAAAATATAAAAATTTAGAAAAAGACAAGAACAAGGTGAAGAGTGCACAAGGGAAGAAAATAGTATGTTATAAAAGTAATAAAGCAGCAGCTGCTAGAGCTAAGTATAAAGCCGTTACACCACCAAGTCCAATCCCATTACAAAATACATTAAAAGAAAGAGAACAAGGTACGAGACAATTATAATATCTGTATTATGTTATTACTCTTATATCTTTATTATTTTATAGGAGGAGATTATTTAATAGAAATAGTTGGCCGTTGTTTGAATATTTATGGTCAAGGTGCATTACGTTTTATTGATCGACTTTGGGACTCTTCAAAAGCTCAAGATGTTAATATAGTTAAATTTAATTATGTACAGTTTAATGATGTAGCCAAAGTGTTGTGTAAAATAAAAAATAGATTTCCAAATTTAGAACATTTTATGTTCAAGGAAACTAATATTAGCTATCTTGGACAGCTCAATGCATTAGCTGAAGTGCAGGGATTAACAAGTATTCATATAGAAACTGGAAATCCAATTATATCAAAGGATTGGAAAGTTTATGCTATATTTCGGCTAGCTCACTGGGGCTTAAAAATTATCAATGGAAAAGAAGTAATTATTCCTTAACTTTTCTTATAAGTCTGTATAACAATATTAAAAGCCAAGAATTACTAATTCATATTAATAGAATTAACAATTTTTTTTTTTCATAGGTCACAAACGAAGAAATTGATTTAGCAAATGAAGAATATGCTGGTCTTGTTGATATTGTGATGTGTTCACTGCCAGAGTCTTTATTACAACCTTTATTACAAAGACTTCATTTGGAAAAAGTGCAAAGACAAACTGGAGAAATTACTGCCAAACAATTTTTACTTAACAGTGATCCAGCTCTAAGAAGCGTTGTTGCTAAGGAAGCATTGCAATGGAGAAAAGGAAGTATAACACAGGTAATCAACTATTCAATAAATATTTTTAGGATGAAAAAGAAATGTTAATTCAGTCCAATTTGAATTTTTAAATAACTGGTTTTAACTGCAGGAAGATCTTATTTGGAGACACAGAGGAAAAATACATTTACTAAATTTAATAAACCTTACTGTAGATGCAATTCAAAAGTTACAACTACTCGAAAACAAATGGTCAAGTATCTTATATGAAATAATTCATACTACCTTATTTGATTTTTCTGAGATGGACGAATATATGAAACGCTGTAGTAAAACACTCGAAAATGATAAATAACAAGTATATCAGTGTATAATTTATTGTATATAATGTATGAAAAAGAGAGAGACAGGATTGATAAAATTGATTTAAATACTTTTCATAAAATTATACGGAATTATTGTTAAATAAGCTTACATGATCATATAAATTTGTATGAATTCACAGAATATGTTTTTATGTATTCACATAGATCTATTGGTTTGATACATATAATCTTAGGACATACTATATTTATTTGTTTTCCTGGTTGAATTTTTCTGATGCGTTTAAAATATTTGCAGTAATAAATGAAAATGGCATAATATTCAAGTTTTACATAATTAAGTCTGATTTTATGTAAGAGTTTATTGTAATATTAATATACAATGATGTATCTTACGTATGTATATGTAACAAATTAGAAACTTGTTAATTGGAAAGATATGTATAATTCTTAAAATAATACTTAAAAAGGAGAGATTTACAAGCACATATAGATTGCATTTCATAAGAAAATAATTAAAATTTTTGAAAATTTTTCACTTATGTCATAATTACTGCTCATAAGTATATGCCAATAAGATTTATCAATTCATAAAAATTCCTATTTACAATAATGAAATGCAATTTCATATAGAACAATCATTTATCACTTTGTTCCAATGATAGATTCTACGCTAAAAGAGATCGTCGATTTCTTCTCCAAACAAGGTCCACTTTTAGCAGCAGAAATATTCTTTTGATCGTTCACAGAGGAAGTAAAATTGTTAAAAGTTTTCTTCGTCTTACGAGGTTCCGCGACCTGTTCGAACCACGGGATCGTGGAATACATACTTGGGAAGGGTTGTATTTTTTTCGAACCCTCGGATTCTTGTTTGTATTCCTGATTTTGTGACAAACCATTCAATAACGGAGCGTCTGCGGCAACTGTAATAAAAATATGCTATCAGTGTACAAAAATACCGAATAAAAAATGCTAATATCATAGCAAGTAGTTAATCGACGATAATAAAGTATTGTTTACGATTCTCCAGAGCTTTACGTATGTTAAAAACAGCTGTCGCCATACGTGCGATACTTTTTACGACTACCTATGAATCCTCCTCTTCTTGCAGTTCAAATAATATCAAAGAATACATGTAAAATCAAGGAAGACCATAAAATAGGAAAAGAATTCAAACAATTCAAACGCGAGAAAATTGAAATTAAAGATACGTTTTCTTTCTATCGATTTAATATACAAATACTAACTATAAATACTAACATGCTGCAGGTAAACCGTGAATCGTTTTCAATCCATAGAATCCTTGGGTTACGCTAATGCTGGTTTGCGTAAAATGTAATTGATGACGTTGAATATTCTTCCCTCTTCGACAGACTGGTGTTTGATCTGTTTTCAGCAGATACGGCGAAGCAGACGTATCAATCGGGGTGTGACAACCGCTCGAAACATTTTCACCGAAGAAATTTCCTTGAGCCTGTTGTTGTCTTCTGAGTGCAACTTGAGCGGCCATCACCCGTTGCCTCTCGACCACCAGCAAACAGCAAGGACAACGACAGTCCTTCCACGCGCACGATCTTTTGTGACCCTTCAGTCCGGAAATTACACCGTGGTTCCTACATCTAGCGCACTTTGGACTCCTCAAACGTTGCTCGATTCCGGAATTCACTTGAGTCGAATTACCGCTTTCGGTCTTCATCTTAAATCGTTGTGATACTCCGTACAGAGAGTATATCTTCTTCGAGATTTCCTCTCGAATAATCACTATCTCTTGTTCCTATCGCATAAAATTTATTCGTGGAATATTATAAGAACTATTGTTGGGATTATACGCTGTGTAGTATATGTTGGTACAGCATTTCATATTTACAAAGAGATTGAAAAAGTTTCTAATAATCACTACGTTTATGGATTATCGATTGTTCAGCACGATCGGTTTCTTAATAAATGTGACGAAGTTAAATATTATTAGCTAGTGACAAAATTCGTATATATTTCATGGAAGAAATCACGTGAATTTAAACTCGTTCGCCGATATATCTCGCGAAACACCCGTCAATTTCCCTTGTTTCCAGCTTCCTGTAAGATTTTACCCGATGAAACAGTCAGTGTACACTGTTGAATGAGTTATATACATAGTGGAATCTTTTTCCCTCTGTCGAAGGAGGTGTCTCCGCATCTCCTCCTACCAATTCAAAATGTATTTTTAGAGAAGGAACATGTTGGGATTGGCTCGAAACGCGATGTAACTCCGCCACTTTTGTGGACCAGGAGCCAATCGAGGCCAGCTTGGATCTCGTTTTTCTTATTACTGTCAACTTGTATCACCTCGAGAAAAAGGCAAAGATCTTCGTTAAACCCGTACCAACTTCTTTGATTACGGCCACCGTGACGGAATCCTACGGATCTTCCGTAAGCAAATAGGCACAGAGAGCGGTTTTATACAAAACGGCTAAGATTTATCGAGCATGACTCCTTGCGGCCAACAGAAATACGCGTGCTTATTTACCCTTACCGACAAAAACAATTTGAATGAGACGCATCGATTTATCATCGTCCAGATTAAAATAAATGATTCCTGTATTCGTTCTTCTTTACGCTTCAAGTATACCATCTCCGAGAATTTAAGAATCAAAATGCAACGATTAACAAGTATCGTATTTTGTAATTTGTATATCAATTTGTAGAAAAGAAGAAATGGCATATAAAGTTCTGTTTAGTTTCCCTTTGAAATCTAAACCTGACGCTTCCTCTCCATCCGTCAGAGTATATAGATTTTTATCCAAGACAAGGGAAGAACATAACATTCAGGTTTCTCCAGCACTTAACTGCTGCCGGAGTCGAAAGAACACTCATACGTTAAGAAAACATACTCGAAACTAATATTAACTGTGCGTTGGCAACATCCGAGAGGATCGTATTAACGAGCTCTTAAAGCAAGATCACAGAAAGAATGCCATGTGGCCGCAGCTGGCGGTGTGTACCGTTGTTAGCCGAACGTGATTCTCTCTCTTCTATTTTTGCAGTACGGAATAGGACGAAAAGGGGCAGGAAGATTGCACTATCCTTCGCTTCCCGATACTCGAACGATATTATATTTTTAGTTGTAACCGAAAGCGATCTCGTCTTCTTGGACATTCGATGACGTCTCCACGGGTGAACTTTAGTAGCCATTTTCCACGTATAAACTGTAACTCTCAAAAGATTCGTATTCGACTAGTCACTTAAACCAAGTACCTAAGATATAAAATTCGAATGTCGATGAAGAAAGGATGGTTCTCTTAAAAGAACGATAATGCCTGTTAAAGGAATTTCTTTTTCTTCGCAGACGATGAAAGGAGCGAACGATCGGACAAGTTTAAATTTACATCGACGCCGGTAGGCACGCGTGAAACGTACCGAGGAATTTGCCCTAATGAGCGTGGAACGAAGGGGTGTCACTTTAGACGTTTCTCCGTTTTTCCTATCGGACATGGACAGCTTTGCTCGAGGGTGTTGTCAGTACGGCAAATATGTTGACAGGTCATTCAACATCTTCCCATCGTTTGCCCGTGGTGGACCCTCGTTGAAGATGCGTGACTGAAGAGATGTTGCACCTCGGAATATCCATAGCTAAGATTGGCCCTCCTCGAGACTGTCCTTGCGAGAACAACGTGCTCGACGAACCAAGAATTTTAACAAGAATTATTAATAACGAGATAAGATGGGAGCGTAAAATAGGGGAAAGAAGAGAGAAAAGAAACGAAAACGTTTTCTCCTAATTCGCTTTAGGATTAAAAGTAACTTTAAAACTATTTTAGAATCGTATTAAAAAAAGAAGAGGGAACGGCAAAATTGAAAATCGAGTATCAAAAGTAGGCAATGTTCTTGGCTTTTTGACAACTTTTCGACATTTGCAAGTCGACACACTTTGCATTTGTTCGCGTTCTGGGGGCTGTACGCGAAACACGGTAACCCGAAATCCTGGTATACAAAAATTGATAAATCCATCGATCTAACAATTGCAAAAGTTCCCCACGGTTGAGATTCTCGCGCGTGCCTCTCAAATGCGCGCTCGTCGGAAGTGGAACGAAACGTGTGGCCCTCGAAGTTACAAACATGTTATGTAATTCAAAATTCAAACGATAAATTAAACGAACAAAATATCGCGACAATAAGCAATTAACCTTGCCGAATACTTCCAAATATATGGTCAAATTTACGTAGCAGCGACATTACGATATTTTTAATGCGATCGTTCGCGAAAAAAGTATAAAACTTCTCGATTTTAAATATCGCTTCATTCGTGTAAGGTAAGATGCGTTGCGAAGATGTATATTCGCACGTTTTAAAGATATTCCAAGAAGAGTGACTCTGAAATGCAAATAACAATTCAGAAATACAATTCTTGAAAAACTGTATTATACAACGATAGAGTATTTTTAGTTTATTACCGATACTGCATTTTTCTGACATAGTTGTAACGCTGGCGAACAACCAGTGATCAAGCTAAATAGCGATGCCCCACTGTACCGATAATTTTGTTTGGTACTTAAGCAAGTTCATCGTGGGTTTCACGGGAATGCTCTTCTTTTACGTGGTTTTCCTGAAAGAAAGGTAACTTTCAGCTAAGGGAGCGAACCGAGAAAGCAAACACAATCATCGTAAAAATACGCGTGTTACAGGGAATACAGTTGCCTGTGCAAACCGAGAGCAAGAGAACTTTTACGGCGTAAAGGGGAAAAGTGAGTCACGTTGGTCATACGTGCGAGATTTCTTCCATGATTTTTTCCTGTTGTCTTTTATTTTTTGTCGATTAATAAATAAATGTTCTTATTATGTATATATATATATATGTCTACATACTGATATATGAAACTGATTATAATATCCGAAAGGATATCGCGCATCGTATGACCAGCAATATCATGTGCATAGCATAATCATAAGTTCTAATACTTAGTACTAATTCCTGCCCTTTAGACGTTCAGACAGATGCGACTGCAGAGAAGGGTAAGCACGAGATCATCGATAATATTCATTGAGAGATGATATTAAAAATTCGATAAAAATATTATTGTCTTCTATACAGAGCTCGGATCAAAACCTATGCTTGCGGCTGTAAAAAACATTTGGACATGTAAGCACGTTCTGCCGTAACAGCGATAAGACGTTCGATCTTTTTTCGTATTATTTTAAAAAGTGACATATGGCTTTTAGGGTATAGGAAGATTCGGGAATGTTTTCCGGAGAACGATCCAGCCATCGTATCGAAGAGCGCATTTGTATTAGGAAAAGGCGTTCCTAAAAATGACAATGGTAATTTCGACTTCCCCAGCAAATCGCTGTAAGTCTTACCATCGTGAATGATTTTCACGATTCAACGATTCAGTGATCTCGTGGTTACTTCGATTGCAGACGTATCATCGGTAAATCGCATGTGCTGCGTAACGTTGCTCAATCAGAAAACCAAGGTAAGCAAAAATGTATTGTTCGAGTGGAATGCGATCGTATTAACGACAAGAATTTTTTACGCGAATTAGCTCGCAGAATCAACCACGAGCGTACGAAGAAAACGATTAAGTAGACACTGTATTTATCGCCATTGCAGCGGCCTCGTATGCCCCCGGAAGTTAATGAAAAAAAGAAAGAACAGGCAACATTGCGCTCACCTACGCGTTTCTCAACAGGCTATTTCTGATTATTGGAAAATGTGCGATAAATCGGTGCATGATGAAAATAATATTAACGGGGCTAAAATACATCAAGAAAATAGAGGCGGGAAGGAAAAAACCATAACTCACGAACATAAAGAAGAAATATCGATGAAGCATGATAAATATGCGGCGGAAGAGATTGAAAAGGATATGGGATTAAAATCAGAATGTAAATCTCCGTATGTTTACCCTAATAAGCCTTGCAGTGATCGCAGTATCTCTCCATTGTCTCTACGAATAGCTGAAACTGAACACGAAGAGAGCGAAAGTATTAGAAAATCGAGTAGTTTCAAACACATTTGTGATAGTAATACGAAACATTTTTTAATGTACATGCAGGAAGATACGTCTAGTGCTTTGGAAAGGAAGAGCAGCTCGCGTAGAACTAGTAAAACCGATACATCGCACGAACGTTCGAAGAAAACTTCGAGTGAAAAATGTTCGCCAAGTGGCACAAGTTCCGGCGATACCGCTAATACAGATGACTATATGAATTCAATTTTGTATTACGATGTACGAAAAAAATGTGCGTCCACTGCTAAGAAAAAATCATCAAAAAATTGTTCGAAGATTGAAAAAGGCATTGAATTAAAATTGACTCCTGAAGCGGAAATAAAAAATACAGAGAAAATTAGCTCACACCGAGAGTCGGACATTGATGGAACGAAATGTAACTTTTCGGACAACACGCGGGTGTACTCTTTGAGACAAAATCAAAAATATAATTCAAAACGTCCTATAAATAAATCGGCTACAAAATTGCAAAAGAAACTTCCATGTCGTAACATCGAAATTAGTTCGGACATGCAACAGAAAGATACTTACCCTGTTTCTTGGTATAAAAATACAGCGTATCAGAGAAAGCTGCCAAAATGTCCTTGTCAGAGTTGTTATTGCGATGCAAAGTTAGTTACGTCACTTTTTAACATTCATCGATACACTGTAATATAATACTAAATTTTATCTCCGTTACCAAAATGCATTTTCTCTTTTCAGATCACGTAATTACGATGATTCCCGATGGAGTAGCAGTAAAAAACAATCCTTCTCGCGTTTGCAGCCCTATTCTTCGTTTCAACCACGATACAATACGTTGTCTATGAATTTGCAACCGCAGAGGAATAATTCTCCATATGAATGTCCGAGGACGAAGAAAAACATTGATTCAATGGCCGATTATAAATTTTCGTCGTCTCGTGAAACTCGTTCGTCGAAATTCAAACCACGATCGATGCAATATAAAGAGAAACCGACTTTGGTCATCTTCAAAAACAGAAGATCCGATAGATCGAGGAATTCGACGAATTCGTTATATAGTTCTTCGACCGCTTCTATCAGTACCATTAAGAGACCTGTTCAGGACAATTTGGTTACGTCTCAACGTTCAACCTATAAATCATCGCGTTATACGATGCCTTCGAGTGATCAATATAAGCATAATATGAACAGCGCAAAAATAGATACTACTTCTCCGTTGTCTTCGGCATCAAGCTTATCATCGTCCAAACGATTTCACTCTTGGACGGTATTACCACGAAACGCTGTTTATCATAAACAAGAACCGATTTCTTCCTCTTCGTGCACAGACGTTCACAGATGGAGAAGAAGATACCCGGAAACGAAGAAAAGGACGAGTTCGTGTCTTTCACCCACTATCTGTTCTTGTTCGTTGTCATCGTTATCGACATTTAGAGATTATTGTTTAGAGGAATCGGAGAAGGAAGCAAGGCAAATTAAAAAGTCGCGGAGAAAACCAAGATTTCGTGCACGGAAGAAGGAAATAATATACACGGATGAACGTCACGTTAGATGGAATATTAATAATATGTATTAGGACTAGAAAAGTAAAAGGAAGAAAATGAACAGTTACGTGAAAAGCATAGAGAGAAAAGAATTATTGATGTAAGAAGTATATTTTAATCATAGGTACGCGTGAAGAAATCACAATCGTAATTTATGCCCCGATATTATTTAAATAGAAAGTCTACGCGACAACGTTGGTAAAGTAACATTTGCGACATGCTCTATTCTTTTAGCAGAACCATCGATAAAGACATAATTCAAGCGTGAACTCGGTTAAATCATAAATTTATCGTGTGACGATGAAACGTAAGCAACAACAGTAACGAGTACACGTAATTGGCAGGTACCGAGTTAGCACTGAAACTCCGTGAATAAATTGGACGTGGTGCAAAGGAGCGACGCGTCCCGTTGGACGTTTGGAAAATCTGAAACTCGATTAATATGCGTCGTGTCCGTAGGTGAAGAGTCTATAAGTAGATCTTCTACGGACACGAACGTCAGTCATATTCATATATTATGTTCTGACCTGGTAGACGAAACCTTCCTTTACGCTAACGAGATATCTGCAATGGTTAACACTATACATACATCAGGCAATGCCACGATATACATCTTTGCCAAATATCTCAACTACAATTTCGTTGTTGTGAAAAAGAGGTCAAAGGATTCTTTCGCTTTATTATGTGTAATCGTAGACTTTTGAATGAAGGGATCTTCCTTTTTCTTATTATTCGTAGATAATCTATGTTCGTCTCTTCTATTTGATAAAAATGTATCTTTATAACATTATTGTGATGTATCGTTTTTCATAACTTTTATGAAAGTTAAATAAAATATGCTTACTACTATCATCATAGTTTGTAAAATACGAATCAAAGTTACTTTTCAAATTAATGATACGAGTTGAGTGATTGTTTAGGTTGAAAAGAATTTCAGAATGACTCTTAACGTCGTATCGATGTCTGTGCATACAAAGTCTTTTTTCCAAAGTTCTCTCGTCTTAATCTACTCGAGAATCTCTCTGAATGGCAGGCTTTGTAAAGGAAACGTCGCAGCTGCGTCCCTTTCGCCTCGTATTTTGCACGCATTCCGATGAAATAAAACGAGAACAGCAAGGGTGCCGACTTCAACCGAGAAGAAATATTTCGAAACGGGATGTTAAATGAGCGAACTGTCCAACTGTCACTCTACCTAGTACCCAGTTTCTTTAGCACTTAACGAAAATATGAGCCAAAATGAATCTATATATTTTCAGTGTTCATGTTACAAATATACGCGTAACGCTTGTACGTTAGATATTCTTTGTTAAAAAGACTCTATTCTAAAATTATATTTTCACTCTTATTCGTCGCTTTCATTTCGATGAAAAAAAAAGATAGAATTACATAATGCAATGTATTATAAATTTATTTTTCAATGAATTGATTTTATTTACATAGATATACATATCTAAAAATCGCTTAATCTATCAATATTTATTGGACCAGGTATACAGAATAAGGAATAATTGTATTTTGTTTAAAGCACTCTCCGATCCATTCGCTTTTAATAATTGTTAACGATGCTTGGGATTTATTGTCAATTAAATTTTGCAGTTCGATACCGGTGGAATTATTATTGATAAAAATATTTGTCACGGAATCGTCGATAGTTTCTCTAATAGTACCACCCATAAAACGAAATTCAAATTTTGATAAATCTGATGGGTCATAAAAATATCCCACGATACCACGAAATAGAGAATAAGGTGATATTTCGCTATCAAATAATTCTTGATCTATTTTTTTCATTTCTGTATAATCAAATTTAACATTTTGCTCCTGAAATAATTTTACATAAAATTTAAATTATCTATAGAAATTTGATTTAGTAAAACAAGTAAATGAACGTGATACCGTATCTTCGACTTTTTTGAACGAACGTAATAAACTCTCTTCGTCAGCATCTATAGTATAGTGATCATAATAATCGTCATAATATTGTGCTAATCGTCGTTTCGTTGATTCACGACTACATATCAAATCCCATGGTAAAAAGTCTTGTAATGACGACCAATTTTCTTTTTTTGTAACCCGTCTAAACCAATCCAATGTTACCACGTCATACTTTTTACTTTGTATGATAAAACTTGCTCTTACCTAAAGAATTTTATTCGATATGTCGACTATTCGAACAGTATTAATTGTTAAATTAAGATCCAAAGCTGATAGTAAATAGCACATTTACCGTTTTAACGTTACCAACAATAATACAGTAATTTTCTTTTAAAGGGTTTTGTACAACATTTGCTCTGTGTTGCACAAGAATTTCTTCAATCTGTTCTTTAGGTAACTCGTCGACGCCATTTATCACGCAAATTTCTTTATCGTCAAAAAGTCGAGTAAGATGAACCGGTGGATTGTCATAAATGTTTGGTTTCATTGATTCCTCTTCGTACTTTATTGAACGTTGTTTCTTTGTCTTACGTACTTTACTTTCACGTGCTTCTTCTATATCTTCATAAGGTATTTCTCGTTTTGTTAATTTCTGAATTGGTTGCGTATCCTTAAAGATAACAAAAATATTTGTTATTTATATTGTAATGATATAACATGTAATAAATCATTCAATTGTGTACCTTAATTAACAATTTCAAGTTATCAGTTGTACAAACGTCATACCACGGTTTATCAGTTCTAACACTTGTAACTCTAGGAAATCGTAAACTGTATCCGGTTGGATAATTATTGCTACATATCATTTCCGATGCTTTTATGGTCAAAATGATGGAATTCTCAGGACGAATCCATAAATTTGGCTCAACCTAACATATTAAAATCATACTAAAATATAACGAATATTTACTTCCGTCAACTCACCTTGGGAGGCACGACATTTTCAGGTCGTTCTGTTTGCCACTTATCTTTAAACATTCTTCCGAGTTCTTTCAATGTATTCATAGAAAAACCACTGTTGACTGATACTACAGATAAAAATTTTGTAGGATTTTCACCGGGAGTTTTTGTAGAAGAAGCTACGCCCATTAAAAAGCTATTTACTAAACCCATAAATTTTCTACCGTAATAGCCACCGAGAATAATTAAATCTATATCATGTACCAAACCTTCAGAATACTAAAAGATTATTATTTATAGTAACAACATAGTAATATTTTTATAACAATGTAAGCAAATATTATACAGAATATTACCTCAGCTTTTATTTTATAACAATCAGTACCATTTCGTACATTTGGTTTATATTTACTATCACATTCTTTTACTACTATTCCTTCTTCTTTATTCCTAATACTTTCGTTGAATATTTTACATAATTCCTCGCTTAAAAGCAGAAATTGTATAAATTTACATGTAAAAATTTCTTTTTTCTTAAGCTGTCAATCATAACCAATTACCTTCTAGAAACTTTAGTAGATTTACATAATAAAAGGCAACCTTCTTCCTCTTTAAATACATCTTTTAAAATTTCAAGTCTTTTTTCATAAGGTTCGTTATTAAGTAAAATATCATTATGCATAATAATATCAAATGCAACAAAACATTGTTGATAAGGACTATCTTTTGAGAGTTTCTTAACATCATAGTTCATTCCCTTTGAGCCTAACAATTTCCTTTCTTTATGCCAACCCATTAATTCACCATCTAAAATGATTGATTTTACTTGAGGATTTAATAATCGATCAAATACACTGCTCAGAAAACCTGAAATGTATAATTTTGGTACCATCATAGAGATCATGTCATCTTTACAAAAATATGTATTTAGTTTAATTTATATATAACATATTCTAATCAAATTGCAACACATATATACCTGCAGAACTAGTTTCCCCAAAACCAGGCTTATTTGTAATATCATATCCTTGTCTTGTAAAATACTTGTATTTGCCATCTTTCATATGTATTTGAGATCGTTCGCCATCATATTTGCATTGCACAAAGTATTGTTTTCTTCCATTAAAAAGTTTCTCTACATTCTCAATTTGACATTCTTCTAATAACATAGGCTTAAAATGAGAAAAAACTCGAATATCATGATGATATCTCAATTGAGGATCATACAATGTGTCACAAATTTCTCGCAAATTAGATGATACATCAAACAATGAATTTGCATCTGGATGAAAAACTAAAAAAAAACATATCACTGTTAAATGATATTGTTCTAAATATATTTTTTTTTTTATATATTTTTAAAGTAATATACAAAAAATAAACCTTGCAATATCTTTTTCGTTCCAATACCAAGGTTCAAACTTTTTAGAATAATTCGTGTTATCCATTTGAACTCTAATGCGTTTGATTTCCTTAATAAATCTTTGAATGTTTCATTTCTTTTTAACGATAGATTATCTAGAATAAAATTGATTTGTTCTATTGTGATATGAGAACCTTCACGTTGAAAACGATTTTGTAAAACCCAATAAGCTTTATCCGCAAAATTGCAACGTGTAATATTTTCTGCAGTTGGAGTTCTAAAACATTTTAGTTCCTTTTAAGATTTATGATTATAGCTACTAGGAAAAAATAAATATTAATAATCTTACTTGTACTGTTTAAGTTTAATTGCATCCTTACTGTTTTTCCCGAAACAAAATATACGAATATAAAGATCGGCAAGAGACTTTTCTTTTAAATTATATGCCTCACGTTCTCGTTCAAGATCTGGTAAGATTAATCTTAATATCGGAAAGAGTGAAACATCCTGTAAAAGAATTTTATTGAAATATTATGACTTTAATACATATAATCATTAACAACTTTAATTTAAAAATCCCAAATTTTACCATATCTGGATACTCAGTTTTTAATTCACGACCCATATTACGACATTTCTCAAAGAACTGCTCCAAAATATCAGCTTTCCTAGATATTCGTGATTTCCTAGTATCTGTTTTAGAGATTTTCTCGAATATACCGCACAATTCCACAAATTCAATTTTACTAGCCAATGTTCCATTCATTTTGCTCCTGTATAAAAAAGAATAGAACTCATTAATTATTTGAAAGATAGAATCAATGTAATTTAAGAGATGAGATAGTTTATTTATAAAAATCGTTTAATTTCTACAAAAAATATTTACATCTTTATTTACAACATAAGTTTATAAATCATATACAATAATAATCATATACTGTGAATAACTTTCTAAAATTAAATAGTAATATAATTTTCAAGGTACATTCTTGCTAATAAATAGTTTTCAGACTGTAGATAAATAAGATGTAGATTAAAGGCAGCTTCTTTTCTTAAATCTAAAAGATATGAATTCTTTTTAACTAAATCTCCAGGGTCCTTATCAAGTACTAATTTATAAAATTGTACAGCTGCTGGTAATAAACCAATTTGATGAAATGCACGACCCATATTGTAGCATGCTTCTTGTTCACCATCTTCGTTACGGAGTTGAGAATATTTCTTCAAGAAAGCAATAGCTGGAATAGAAAATAACAAATATTCAAATGTTTTTTTTTTTATGAATATATTTCCTAAAATAAGATATTAAATAAATTACAATCTCTGACTTATTTTTTAGCTGTAATTACCTTGACTTACAAGTTGATTCTTTTTAGCAGAAAATTTCTGGCATGCCATTTGTAATAAAGTTACACCAATAAGTAATGCCAATAAGGCACTGGGTACTACTTTAAAAAGAGAAATATAATCATTAAGAGCATATTTATATGTTCCCGAAATAAGACAGTTGTTTGCATGCATTATATGCAAGTATGAAAACACATCTTCCCTTCCAAGGAGCCGCATGATAAATCTATTGTGTCTACAATCTTCTGCTTTTTGCACAATAATATTTAATAAATTCCAAGAATTTGGTTCCTGACAAACGCGTATTAATTGTCGTACAATATTATATCCATGATAAGAATCATTGTTATAAATACAAGAAAGTAAGCATAAAAACATGATATGAGAATTCCTTTTCTCAAATCTTTTAGATGTTAAAGCACTAGAACAGATTCTTTGTAGTAATCCATACTTTTTTAATGTACAAGCCAGTTTACACATTTGCAAAAGTAAGAGAAATTCTTTCTTCTCACTTAATTCCGTATTATTTAGAAATGATGGTGCATTTTCTTCTTCAAGTTTTTCGCCGCGGGATAGTCGATGAAGTTGCAACGTTTCCAAACGTTGTCGTACTGCATATGCTCTAGTTAATGCATTTAATTCAACTTTGTTTCTTATGTTTGCACAATGTCTAGAGAAAAGTAACATACCAGATTGAAAATATTCATCATACTTTTTTACTTTGAAAAGGAGTAATGTCCTTTGATATATTACTTGTGGATCTAAAGTATCTGACTCTGGATCTTGATTAAGAACCTCTATTGCTTTGTTGTATTGACCTTTTAATTTATACAGCTTAGCTAATGCTGTTCTTGCACCTAAATGTTGAGATGATAATTGTCTAACAACTTCATATGATTTTATTGCTTTTTTTAAGTCTTTGCAACCAACCCAACATTCCGCATGTCGTAACCATACTGCAGCTAAACTATAATTATTACTATTGACTAATGGTTCTAATAGCATTAAAGCGTGTTTAAATTCTTTTTTCCCCATTAAAGCTTCAGCTATATCTAAAAAGAGATCACCAGAAATTTCTGGATTTTCATTTAAATAAAAGTTGGGTAAAAAATTCTCAGCTAATTTCATCTGATTCAATTCAATAAGTGTTACAAGAAACTTTGCTTTCAAGTCAACAACAACACTATCTGGCACTCCACAAGATTCTATTTCACATATATTGCTATCTTCTAATTCTTCTTTCTTCTCATTTCCAAATCTTTTTATTATTAAATCAGAGTCTTGAGTATCATCAATGGTTTTATATTTTACCCAAATGCTGGTGTATGTGGTTAAAATATTTAAACTTCTTTTAAACTTTTTTAATGCTATTAGTATTTCAGTCATGATATTAACTTCTTCTAAAGTAATGAAACTAGGACACTTTGAAAAAATATTTTCCATTGCTTCTAGTGCTTGTTCATTATTGTTCTCCTCCATGTATCGTTTAGCTAACATTTTAGCATACTTAATTATGTTTTGACCATCTTCAGGTTCTAATTGATGAACTAACTTCAAAAATCCTTTTAAATAAGCTCTTTTATCTCCATTACGATCTAAAAGTTGAGCTCTTGTTTCATATAAAGTTACATCTTTTGGGTTTGCCTGAATTGCTTTATTATAACATGTTATAGCTTGTTTTATGTCTCCACCTTCAAGAGACATATTAGCCAATCTCACCCACTGATCTGCATCTTTTGGATTAAGATGCGCTGCTATCAAAGCAAACTGTAATGACTTTTCTGGCTGATCTGTTTCATATATCATTGCTAATGTATGAAATGGTTCTGGAGCACTTGGTACTTGTCTATAGAAACATTGAAGAATTTATATTGCTTTATTTATTATTATTTAGAAATGACACATCATCATTTGAAAAAATACACCTGCCTGATTATTTCCATACATATCTGAGCAGCTAATTCTGTATCTCCTCTAGCATATCTTAAATTTGCTTCACCCATAAGACCTTGTAGAACAGGTGGAAGTGTCCTTTTTTTCCGTTTATGACGTATTTGTCCTCCATTTTGTGGCTTTGACGTTTTAGACTGAATTATTTTATTTGTTTCTACTTCTTCATTTTCAAAATCATTTCTAAAAACAAGAAAGTTTGTTTACTAGGAATTTTATAAGAATACACAGATCCATATTAGGCTACCTGGGAAAATCAAATTCTGCAGGTTCTAAATCTACATCTTGATCCATTCTAGAAGAATATTCAGAGAATGTCAACTCTCCATTTAAAAACTGCTTTGTTAATTGATCCTCTTCATCTGCAGTTATTAATAAATCATGATCTTCTTCTTCTCTGGTAATATCCATAGCAGAAGTACTTTGTCTCGAATAAACATCTGATATAACATTTTGTGGCACATCTTCTATTTCTAAAGCTTGTGCTTCAATAAATTCTGTCATATCAACATTCATGTTATTTAAGGCATTTTCATCTAATTCTTCTATAATCACAGGAGCTATTGCACTTTTTTCATCGAACGCCATATTTTTATCCTTGAGCTTTTGATCTATATTATATGCACTAAATGTTATTATCAAATTATTCACTTTTTAGTCACACCACAGAACACTAAAATAAATATAAGACTAAACTCATGTATTTTTAAGTTTAAAGATTTACATATTAAATAGAGATAATACAATTATCACACATAATATGTGATATGTGATTATTGCTGTACAATAAAAATACATTAAAAATTTTTATTGCAAGGTACTGATTTTATATACGTATTAAGAGATATTTACATTATAAATATACAAATATTAACATTTACAATGCATGTTGATCATGTGAAACATAAATGTCATACAATACACATATTACATCTACATCATATCATTAAAACACTTTTTATATAATATTATCAATAATATATACACATTATCATTCGTGTACTTATATTGTAAATTAAATATTTATGAGAAATAAATGTATACAAAAGGTTAAGTTACCACATAAATTGTTTACCTTTTATTAAAGTTCTAGTAGAGTGATTAATATTAGATTCCTGGCACAGATATAACTTTATAAATATACATTTGTCTTAAACATACAATTATTATATTTTTATTGCTGCGTCTACAAGATAACAACTTATACTTTTGATATTGACATCATCACTTTACGATGTGAAGTTCTGTAAACAATACGATAGTAAACTGCATTATGATTTCTTTATCCGTTGTTTATTGGCACAATTTATATATAATAAAGTATACGAGTTGTAATGTAGAGAAGTAAGGGACGTAAAAACATTAAACGAAAATGTATGTTGCGGATACTTTGATATTTCATTTGAAGTGGATTTTTATTTTAAGAATGTTGAGGTTATGACATCAAAACAAGGTTTTTAACAATAAAAAAACATCTGTATATGTCATTTTTAGATTTCTTAAACATTAAATAAGAAATTATTATATTATCTTATTATTGCTCGAAACGTTGAAAAAAAAAAGCATGGGCAGAGAAAATACAATTTAATAAATTATGTCTCTCTACTACATGTAAGTTTTACAAAGTACAATATGCATGAATTGTAATCTCAATCACATTTATATAAACAGAATTAATTACAAGTTATTTTAATTTTTTTTATTTTAATGTTCAAATATAAATAAAAATGTAGTAGTTTATTATTAAAGTTTAAAAAGAAAGTTTCTTTTGTTATGTTCTACAATGTCATTTTAAAATAATTTATTTTAAATTATATTATATTATATCATAAGTAGATGATTCTATATTTTGAATATTTATTTCCTTATTTAACAATTATATGTGATATATGATATTAATTTTCTTATGTATTTTTCAGCTGATATTAATAGTATGAAGCCACATACATGTTGGCTATATGTCTCTTTATTATTACTACTTAATATTGTGATTCGATCATCTCGTAATCAAGTAAACTGTTTATTAGAAAAAAATAATTCTGTAAACTCTGAACTTAATAATGTACCTAAATTACCATGCCATGGCAATAGCCTTGAACAAGTAAAGGTCCATTTTACTAGCAGAATTGTTGAAAATGAATACATTGTTGCATTTAAAGGCTATTATAAACCACATACACGTGAAAATTACATAAAAGCTGCATTGAATTCATCTGGTATTCATAAGTGGAAAATTTTATTTCGTGAGAATTTGGCTAGCAATTATCCAAGTGATTTTGATGTTGTTCTCTTAGAAGAAACAGATAAACATAATGGTCTTAGTGCTTTGACTGATCATCCTCTCATTAGAAGAGTAACTCCTCAAAGACTTGTACAAAGAAGTTTAAAGTTTGTCAATGCATCAGAGGATGCAGATTTTCTAGAATACAAAAATTTCAAAAGAAAAATTAACAATTATGTGAGTTTTTATATTGAACATTTTAATTTTAATTTGTATAATCAAAATAATAATAAATCATAATTTTATTTATCGTGACTTATATTGAATTTTAGAACAATCAGTTTTGGCAATCAACCAATCGTCACACATCACGTAGATTATTGAGAGCTATACCAAGACAAATTACAAGTATACTTCAAGCTGATGCTTTATGGGGTATGGGTGTTACTGGAAATGGAGTTAAGGTGGGTAATTTCGTTTGGGATATGGGTCTTAAGAAATTAAATAAACTGAAATAATGTTTATTACATACATAATAATTATTATTAGGTAGCAATATTTGATACTGGACTAGCAGCTAGTCACCCACATTTTAAAAAAATTAAAGAGCGTTCAAATTGGACTAATGAAAAAACACTAGAAGATGGTTTAGGTCATGGGACATTTGTAGCTGGAGTTATTGCATCATCCTGTATAGATTGTCTTGGTTTTGCACCTGATGCTGAACTTCACATATTTCGTGTTTTTACTAATACTCAGGTATGTTTATCATTATATTCAGTATATCTACTTTTCACATAACTTGGAACATCAGGACATCCTTGCTTTTCACAGGTATCATACACGTCATGGTTTTTAGATGCATTCAATTATGCTATTCTTACAAAAGTTACTGTACTGAATCTTAGTATTGGAGGACCGGATTTTATGGACCATCCATTCGTTGATAAAGTATGGGAATTAACAGCAAATGGTGTAATTATGGTTTCTGCTATTGGTAATGATGGACCTTTATATGGGTAAGGAATTTTCTCTATATTTATTTCTCTTAATTTTATAATACAGCAATAAATGGAATCTCATTTAATATAGCACCCTAAATAATCCTGCGGATCAGATGGATGTCATTGGAGTAGGTGGAATCAACTGGGAGGATCAAATAGCAAGATTTTCGTCACGTGGTATGACTACATGGGAGTTACCATCAGGATATGGGAGAGTAAAACCTGATTTAGTTACATATGGATCAGGAGTACGAGGTTCTGCATTACAAGCAGGTTGTAGAACCTTATCTGGAACTTCTGTTGCTAGTCCTGTTGTTGCTGGAGCTGTAGCACTTTTAGCCAGTGGGTTTGTACAAGCAGATGGATCTGTTAAACAAAGAGTAATTATATATCAAATCTTTATCTTCTTGTACATTTATCTCTTCTATAAATAAATATAGATAAATGTTTAATGATAAAATTATTATTTTAATTATTTTAGATTACTCCAGCAAGTATGAAACAAGCATTACTTACTTCTGCACGTCGTTTATCGGGAGTTGGAATGTTTGAACAAGGTGCTGGAAAGCTAGATCTTTTACGAGCATTTCATTTCCTACGTTCGTATACACCTATCGCTACACTAAGCCCAAGGTAATTACTTTCTTATATTATACAGTCCATTATTTTAATAACAATTATGATCTATAAAATGGTGTATAATATGATACATAAACTATGATGCACATTATTAGTTATATAGACTTAACTGAATGTCAGTATATGTGGCCATACTGTACGCAAGCTGTATATCATACTGGTATGCCTACAATTGTAAATATAACTATAATAAATGGCTTGGGAGTATCTGGTCATGTAACAGAGCTTGTATGGCATCCGTATACCGGCAATGGTAACGGTGAGCGAATCGATGTATCAGTAACTTACAGTGATGTTCTTTGGCCATGGTCTGGATGGTTAGCAGTTGCTATAACAGTTCCACCATCAGCTCGTGGTTGGCAAGGCATAGCACAAGGTTGAAATTACTTCTATTTCTAATATATTAAATAATACTCTATAATATTATTACGTTAGAATTTAATTCTATAAATAGGTCATATATCGGTTACAATTGAGTCACCGCCGAGTGATGGAGAAGAAAAAGTAAGACAATCTAAAATAGAATTACCCTTAAAAGCAAAAGTTATTCCTACACCTCCCCATCAGTAAGTATAAGGAAGAAGTTTTAGTTATAGTATAGAATTTTGCTATACAACTAAAATTGAATAACATTTCCTTAATAGTAAACGTATCCTATGGGATCAATTTCACAATCTGCGTTATCCTCCCGGATACTTCCCGCGAGATGATTTACGTGTGAAAAATGACCCACTTGATTGGAACGGTGACCATATTCATACTAACTTTAAAGATATGTATCAGCATTTACGTAATGCTGGTTATTATTTAGAGGTACTTGGTGCTCCATTCACTTGTTTTAATGCCAAAAATTATGGTACCTTACTTATTGTCGATAGTGAAGAAGAGTTTTTTCCTGAAGAGGTAATATTATACGTGTTATATAATGTTCAATGACATTTTCTGGTAATGTTTAATTAATTTAAAATTTACAAAAAACTATGTTTCAGGTAGCTAAATTAAGGAAAGATGTAGAAGAAGAAGGTCTTTCTGTAGTCATATTTGCAGATTGGTATAATGTCACTGTTATGAGGAAAGTGAAATTTTATGATGAAAATACTCGGCAATGGTGGATACCAGATACAGGAGGTGCAAATGTGCCAGCCTTGAATGATTTACTATATCCTAACTGGGGAATTGCATTTGGTGACCAAGTACGCAATGGTCAATTTACTCTTGGTCAACATCCACCTGTTACTTTTGCTTCTGGTACTACAATCACTCGGTATGTGATATAATAAATATCATAGCTAACTATTTAAATTATTATGTATATATTGACTTTAATAATGAGATAAAATATATTTTTTACATTTATCAAGATTTCCAAAGGACGGAGTTATTCTTTATGCAGAATTACATGACCAAGGGCAAGAACTTTTACTTGAATCAGAATCAAAATCTACAATCCCAGTGCCAATTCTCGGACTTTTTCAAACTAACGGTTATGTAAATAGGAAAGAACTGTATAATGACAATTACAGTAACAACGAGATAGTGGGGAAAGAAAATGTGGAAAAAGATAATATGAAAGATCAAGCAAAAATTGTATCAGGTAGAATTGTAGTATATGGGGATTCAAATTGTATCGATGACAGCCATTTACAAAAACGTACGTTTCTTTCATGAAATCTTTAACTTAGTAATTATATTATTTTTTATTCTTCAATTAAAACTAAATGTTATTTTCTAGCTTGTTTTTGGATGCTTGATGCTATACTGGAATATACAACAACGGGACATATCGCAACTGTTTTTACAGACGAAAGTCAAACTAAGGCAAAAGTTCTTGAGAAGTCTAGTATTTTAGACAGTAATGAATTACCGCAACGTATGGAAGGAAGTTATTTGAAACGTCATAGTAAAGTATTACTGCCTGAAAATACTAATGCTGGTCATATTAGACCACTTCCATCTTGTCCTACTATTACTCCTGCTATTCCAAAACCTTTAAACGAATCTGTCCCTTTGTAAGTTATTATAAATGTTATTAAATTTCATTCGATAAATAAGTACATTACAGTATGACTTTAATTTTATTTCAGAAATCTTTATAAGCCTCAAAAACTATTGTCTGTTGGAGACACAATAGTTGCTATAAATCCAGTTCTACAAGATTCAAGTCCATTATGGCTTAGAAGACGTGTTGGAGGTGCAAATATTCCTACATTACATCACGCAGATCGAAATAATATTGATGAATTAAAACAAAATGATCAAGATAATGATATAATACTTACAAGTAAGTGGAGTTACATGGGAGGAATAATAATTGCAGCAAGTATTTTTTTTTACTTATTAAATCGATGGAATTGCTTAATAACAAAAAGGCATTCTCGAAGAAAACGAACAGTCGGTAGATTACGCAGAGTTATTCAAACAATTTCTCTACGCAGAGTGCCTCAAATGTGACTGTGTATTTGACATACCTTCAACTAATGCAAGATAATGTTCAATTATCTGTGGTAAACGCTTAAAAATATAATAATCTATATTATGTGCCTTTAAATATATAGTACTCAACATAAATCTAAAAGTTACATAAATTATTTTGATAAATTTTATGTGTTGTTGATTAATTTTGTATAGTGCAAGTTTCTGTTGATATACAGGTACAAAATGCAAGAGTACCCTATTATTTCGTTTATTAAGCATATAAGTGAAAAATAAAAATAAGGAAAATACGAACACTTTACATATAAAAATATACATACATTAAAATATATTAGTAAAATGCATGGAATAAAGTAAATATAAATTTGCACGATAAATTATAAAAACATCATTTTAGATTCAATATTGACAATATTTTATATGTTTATATTTTTTCAAATATTTTAATATTTTAATTAATAGAACACTCATTTGCTTTAGGTTAACATATATATACAAAAAATGTATTACCAACTTATTATTAACTTGTGGTTATAATAATTATTAGATTTTGTATAACGACATCATCATCCATTTTTGTTACAAACAAGTAATAATATAATATTATTAGCTTACAAATGTTGCTACTTTGTAATATAGGCTACAAAAATTCGATAAATAAAACTGTTTTTATATATAAAACTGTTTTTATGTTTAATTAATGACACAGAAACGATTTCAATGTTTACAATGTGTTTGCAATGAATTTTAAGTATAATATTTTTTATATAAACATAATATTAATTACTTTTAGGACATTCACATTAAAATTATATTTTAATTATAAAATGGGTTATATGTGACCCAATGTGCCCTATCTTGTTCTGCTGCAGATTTATGAGTTGTAAAAATACTTTTGAATACTTCTGATGCTTTGGGATCTTTAGCAACACTGTAATTATCTTTAACTTTTTTATATGCTGGATCTTCAGCTTCAGTCCTATTACTATTGACCTTCACAGTACCATTTTTCTCTTCTTTCCTCATTTTTTTCTTTGGTACTTCCTCTTGTTTAACATCTTGCGTTTGATTATCTTCATTATGTTTCTGTTTCTTAGATTTTTTCTGAGCTGTTTTTCGTTGGGTCATATTTTCTTCCATTAATTTAAGATCATCACCTTCTGCATTTATAATAACAATATCTGTTTCAGTAAAAGGCTGTTGACATTGATGACATATCTGAAATACATTATAACATAAAAATCTCAATATGTTTCTTTTAATTTTTATACTTATACTTATAATAAAACTGCCTACCTTACTTCTGACTTCCTTGAGTGCTCTTTCGCTCATTACACAGCCACATGACCATAAAAAGCAGAATTTGTACTTTCCATTCATTTCTAGTCCAATAAGTGGACAAATATATGGACTCTTTCTTTCATCAATATAACAATCTCCTTTTTTTGCTTTGTTACCCTCAAATGCTGGATTAGATGTTAAATTTAGGTTTTTTATGTCTTTCAAAGTTTTAATATGTTGTGCTGATTCTGGAAGAGTATTTCGATCAAGGAGGCCTTCTAATACAGACTCTTTACTATAAAGACGACCTAAAGCACAACCAACAACTGGTGGTTGTAATGGTAATTGTTTAATTGTACAGTGTCTCCACTTAAATGCTAACTCTGCTTCCTTATCTTTCTGCAATTGATTATAAATAATTATATATAATTTTAATTCGGTTAGATACACAGTATGATAAGGAATTAATTTTTGTAAATCAAAATTAATAATGTTTTATATATATATGATAATATAAATCTTATTACATAGATAGTATTACGTAGAAAATTACCTGTTCTGGTTTCTTTTTGACTCTTACGAGTTCATCTCTGCGAGGAATAGTTCCACCATCGCAACCCATGATATATCGTATAACCTAAATCAAAAATACGAATACGATCTTTAATCCTCAGCAGATCTGTGTCAAATGCTGTTATGGACTATACGACAACCAACAACCTCCTCTTTATCACAATGTCAAAAGCACGGTGTAAGGTGTAATCAGAGAGGAAATTTCCTCTTTATTGTAATATAAAGGTATTCCGTGTTTTGATGACGTACGTCTATCCTATTGGTGTATTTGTGACTGTGACGATTATTAGATAGTGTGAGTAGTGATTAGTTCCTCTGGCCGTCACTGTCGCTAGAGACATCGTTGTTAGAAAGGCATATACGTGTACATTAATGAGATGTAGTAATATAGATTCTAATAGTGATATTATTAGCAAAAAGTACTGACATATAACACTGGATACGGTATACAGATTACGATAGCTCAACCAGGGATAAGTACTAATGAATAGGTGCACATTTCTCGCATCCAACCAAAAACATCGGAGTGTGCGTATAGTTTCGCTGTTTGACCGCTAGAGGCAGTAATTCGTGAAGCGTAATTTGATTGAATTTCTCCCATGCTCATTGGCAATCTCTCTACTCATCTCTGGTTCCAAATCAGCTGATGATTCTTTTAGTTTATGCCTTAGTTGCCGGGCGGGTCGTAAGACAGCAGCACACAATTGTCATCACGTGAGGTCACAATGGTTTCTGATATAGTTTCGTCGACTGAGTGATTAGAACAGCGAATGTTTTAAATTTCTAGAGAAATTCAAGCATCTACCGTGTTTTGCAAGTAAAGGTACAAATTGAAATACCTGCGGTAAGTAGAAGCAATTTGTTTCGCGTTTAAAATAAATCAATGATCGATAAATTATGATTAAATAGAAAGTGCTTTTAACCCATGTTTTACGATTAAGAAGAAATTGAAGATTATTGTCAAATATAATATTAAGATTGTAATACTTGTTTTTGAGCCACTCAATGCAATATATTGTGTGTTCATTATATTGATTGGTATTAAGATTCCAGATTGTTCGAAATTTAATGTACGACGTATTTTTTATGAAAATGATCAGATCTATTGTATTATCGATTTTATATTGGTTTAATAGTGGACGCCATTAAGTCATTTCAATGATAAGCTCGACTTTGCACCAAACATTTTGTATAGTCCTATCAATTTAAGACCATCTCTTTTGTAATTTTATGAACACTTGTCATTTCCATATATTGATCGTTCTGTTCGGCGCGCCATTCTTGCACTTAGTATATGTCACGTGGAAAGCGCGCCTAATTACATAATATAATACCACAGTGAAAGAAATATGTTGTGCCACACCCCCTTTTTTTATTTCATTTTTCAAAGTTTTGCAAATGTTTCAATTGTTTAGAATTCTGAATTTCGCACCACCATTTACTTATACACGAATAAGTAACGAATCCATGGATGATACTCGTAGAATTATAATGTTAATTTGATAGATTAGCCACGTTTGATAGACAAACAGATGATTGTTGACAAAATTATTTTTTTCTACAGCCAATTCTCAACTCAAAAACGTGTTTATCATAGATAAATTATACAATTATTTTAATACAAAATACCACTCTAATATTTCTATAGAGATTTGAATAAATATATAGAAAATTATTTGATGTTTATATGTTTGAGAAATGTTAAAAGATTGAATAAAATTTGCTATACAAAATATAATGCAAATAAATGGGTATATAACACTATAAAATATGACAATTTATGTGAATGAAGTATATAACATTTCTACAATACAATTTTTCAGATATACTAAGTCACCTACATTGGAACATTGTCCAAAATGACAGAATATTGGTTAATATCTGCACCTGGAGATAAAACATGTCAACAGACATGGGAAACCATGAACAATTTGACATCAAAACAACATTCTTTGTCAGTCAACTACAAATTTCATATCCCAGATTTAAAGGTGGGAACATTGGACCAATTGGTTGGCTTATCAGATGATCTAGGAAAACTTGATGCTTATGTTGAACAAGTAACACGCAAGGTGGCAACATACTTAGGAGAAGTTTTAGAAGATCAGAGAGACAAGCTACATGAAAATCTTTTGGCTAACAATAGTGAGTACAAATATTGGTGTGTTTATGTTTTTAAAATTTGCTCTATAATTTAAATTTATATATAATCTATTCTTTGATATAAGAGAACAGATTATTGAAAAAGTCAAGGATTCAAAATTATCAACTTTCTATCCAATGTTGCTTCAAATAGAATGCATCAATATTAAAGATTTGTCAAAATATTGGTATTATATTATTATATCATGATATTTTATCTTTTTGGATCCTTACAAACAGGTATCGATCGATTTTTTGTGTATGATGTTTTAACAATAAAATAATATTGGTTGGCAAAGACATCAATGAATACTATACACAACACAAAACATGCACACAACTTAGAATTTTTCTTTAACAATGATCTTAAACATGTATCAGTTGATTTTCTAAAAATTTTAATTTATTCATTGATAATAATAATAATAGCACGATTAGAGTCTTTGATCCTTCTCCTCAGTACCCTACATTAATAGATTGATAGATGGAAACAAAATTTTGTCTGTGTACGCTAATAATCAAATAACAACAATATTATTTTTTTACAAATTGTCTTAATAGACATGTTTTTTTATTGAGGATAATATGCAGGCAAAATACTTGTGGCTATAGCACACAGTAATTAACATTCTTAAATATGATATGTACCATACATCTTTTTTTATTAAACTTTTCAACATTTAGTTGAAAGAATCTGTATTATAAAAGGTTTTACTGTAATATATTAAAATGTCTGTTTGAATGTAAAATATTCTACATTCTATATAATAAATAAACAATCAAGTAATTTGAACAATTATCCTTGAAAGAAAAACATTAAAAATTATATGCATATTTATTTTTATGAGTAACATAGTCTATGTCAATCTGTTATAGTCAGTATGATTATTACTTAAGTGCATAAAATCAGTGTTTCTTTTCTTTACCTTTTTCAATTTTTTACTTTATTAAAAGATTAAGAATTTTAGTTAATGTGCAAGATATGATGGTACACATCATATTTTGGCATATGATTTACATATCTGTAGAATGCTTATTACTATAATTGGATTAGAATTCATTTATCTTATTATTTATAACAAATATTTTCTCATATTTATGGTGTTGCTTGGCTTGCTTTGTTTAATTTGGACCACATTAACCCTATTTCCCTACCTTATTATTTTATTAACAAATGCTCATACATGTGCACCATCAAAGATGTATAAAGCTACAAAAAATTTTAATACACAAACATGCAGTATCATCATATATTGAAATATATAGAAGAAATATTTCAAATATACAATGATTTAGAGATATAGACCACATTTTTTATTAAAAATTTACAAAGGACGCAAGGAGTTGCTTGGGTTACTGTGGTCACCAAGCTCGAATTAGTTATTACAAGGATTCTTTTCCTTTTTTCTTCAGTTATTTTATACCCTTGGCATTATTAATCATTTGCAATTTAAGTTGACATTATTGCATATAATTTGCTCATTTTGTCTTCAGTTCCTTTATTCATTTTGATTATGTCTTATTTTCCTTTTGTTTCCGTTTTTTCTTTCTTTCATTTTTTTGTTGCTTTTGCCATTTCGGAGTATTTAACGGAAATCTTCCTTTAAGATCTAGATGGTACTTTATTTGCAAAATGTAGTAACGAAAAAAATAGGAATCAACAAATTTTTAGCAAGTATAGTAAACCTATTAATAACCGAATATTGTAATCATGAGGTGCATAGTTTTCATAAATACAATTATTTAAATATAGATCTAACTTACTATTTTTTTGATAAAAACTGCATATCTCACTAGTTTCTTTTGTTACAAATGTAAACGCGATGCTCTTAATATATACTCACTAATGAAATAATAAAAGTTAACATTCATTTATGATGTGTAAAACTATCCATTTATTAAAGTCGTATTTCTGTGATTAAATCTTTAATGAAATAGAGAGGTTGTCTATGCGCTAAATACTCCGTGACTTCTCTTTTCTTTTTTTTGAGTTATTTTGATTGAGTTTCGACAGCATTGTCGTTAGGCATTTGCGTAGGACGCAATAATAGTTGAACGAGACGTAAGAAAAATCGCGCGGAGATTGGGACTGGGCTGTAATGGATAGGTCAAACGTCAGTGGATGGGGAGAGCTCGAGCCCCGAAGGGGGTCCGGACACCCCGCCAAACACCCCCGTCACCCCATCACACAAGTCTTCGAAGGAGCATCACAAGCAGTGGAAGGAATCGGAGAAATGTGAACCAGAACCAGCCGCCTGTTTAGGTCAGCATCATCACCAGCGTCATCATCATCACGAGCATCATCATAGTCATAAACATCACAATCATCCTTCTGAAACCGAAAAGAAATCATCATATAGTCCTCAAGGCATCTGTGATGTCAGATCATCAAATGATCCTTTATCAGCATATTCATGCTACCATGCGCATTGGTGCGCTGCTTCTACCTCTTCCACACCTATTCCTAGTCCTACTCCCACGAGTCCGAGTCTTTCCCTTTCATCAAACTGTAGCAGTGAAGGAGAGACCAGATGGCAGTCGGCGACACGTCATCGGACTACTGAGAAAGCAGATCGATCTACCTCCAATCGCAAATCGCTCGGCAATGACGACGACGAAGACGATGCGGACCAAAACAACGACCAAGACCAAGACCAAGACCATAGCGGCAATTTGCCCAATCCAGGTACCCGTCCTATCACCGCCAGGTCAACCCGTCGAACCTTTTCTCCCAACATAGCTGCGAGACTTGTTCAAACCTACTTTCCTGTGCACCTCGTGATTCGCCCGTTTAGCGACCGATTCTTGTCTTGTCTTATCTCCTTTGGAGGTAGATATAGGAGAGAAAGAAAGTGAGAGAGAGAGAGAAAGAAAGAGAGAGAGGTTGTCATTTCATAGTATTGAAAGTTTTGAAACAATGATATCTTCGCATGCAGCTTTTGCTTAGAGGAAAAAGAACAAGAATAATTGAAACTCACATTGTTTCAGTTTTTCCCAGTCACTATATATTGAAAGCGTCTTTATGATCCTAGTGCGCATTTCCTTCAGTGTCAATTCTGCACAACTCTGCACTACATATATGCAATGTTTGTAATGCTAAAATATTTTATGCCAAATCTTGCCTCCAATGTAATAAATTATTTCAAATCTTCTTAAATGTTAATGTGCTATGTCAAATGAGAAAGCATTGCTTATTACATATTTTATTTTTTATTTTTTGTCACTGTAATAAATTTTCTACACTCTGTTATAATTGAATTTGCATTATTCAAAAGACACAATTTTCTTTGTATTAGTGACTAAATATATGTTACATATTTGTATATACTTTGACAATTTAAGAAAAAAAAAAAAAAAGAAAGAAAGAAAGAATATTAAAGCACATTATAAAAGTCATGACAATCTCTCTCGAATGCTTACAGCATACACCAAGTGAGACAGTACCAAAAGGAAAAAGATACTTGGCTTAGTTTACTTAGCTTGTGATTCAAAATACAGAAGCCTAGTATATCAAATATTTTGTGTTGTACCACAGTAATTTCCTCGGTGATATTTCTACGATATTTCTTGTGCACGCAGGAATTAAAAAATTGGAAGATAACAAAGACAGCTGCCCATGTTCTAGCACATTTTAATTGCAGCAAATGTGCGTACATTCTTAAAGTTTATTTTACGGGAAATGCTCTAGTTTGTTTTAAGTTCTTAGCTAGTTCTTTTTCACTCCTGCGTCCTAGTGGTGAACAAGTACAAAACACATTAAGGGACTATCTAATTTTGTGTTAAAATTCATTTTTAATGATATGAGAGTGTTCTATTTGATTAATATTTTTTAGAAATCATTCAATCAATTGTTCCAGGTGCTGTGGACGAATGAATGAACACATAGTATATTACCTCAATCATTATCAACCTTATTTTTCTTACATTTTAACTGCTTCTTTTTTATAACTTCTTTACTTCATGTTCTTTTACACCATACTTTGTTTCAATTTTCAATTGTTTCCTATGTATAACATTTTTTTATGTATTATTTTTAAAAGATACATGTTTAAATAAATACTAAATTTACTAGAGATTACTCATATAAAAAAAAAAGGAAAGTTACAATATGTTAGTATAATAAGTTGGTCTGATGTAATTATTTTGTCATTACATTAAGTTACTTAAATAATTTATATATACCATTATTAAAGTTAAAATTTATGATTGTGAATCAGAAAATCTTGTGAATTTAAAATTCATGTCCATAAATACAGACTAAAGTATGGTTTAAGAACAATTATAAGAAGTATGCTATATTTAAAACACAGTTACACAATCTTAGTAATAACTTTATTTCTTTCAATACATTTTTTAGCATTTTCCTATACCTAGCTTTTACATGCTTTCAAACCATTACTTTCTATAATTTTCATAGAAAGACTATTGCACAAACTATAATACATGTACTCATATGTATTATGGACGTTAGCACAGACTACAGATGAGACACAATTAACAAAAATTTTAAAACACTTATCGATCGGTACATGGACTTACAACATACTGTTCCGCATGATAAGATAAATTTTAATGACAGTATGGTGCTCAGTACCCTTCAACACTACAAGTTATCCATATCACAGAGAACATCCTACTGATCAACTTTTATAAAATACTTCATAAACAGTTGGCATGAAATGCTTAAATATCTTAGTTTAGCCGTATACTATGTCTATGTTACTATTGTTCATGCTACAGCATTTAGGTCTCTAATATACACAAATCAAACATGATATCTTGAAAATAATAATTAAAAGATACAAACTATTTATATAGCATCAATGATCATCATATTTCAATAGTTTTCACTGCATTCATACTCTAATGAAACAAGTGTACATGCGTAGGCGTGCATGCGTGCGTGTGTGCTTATTCATAAAAAATTATCCATTGACAGTTTCATGAAAGGACATGATAACATAGTTCAAAATCCATCAGTAGTTACAGAGTTATCATAAATTTTGTTTGAATGAATATTTTGTCAAAAAGCTTCTTTTTATTGTTAATAAAAAAGAAATTGCAGTGAAACAAATCTTACAACATTGAATTAAAGGGACTAGCTGGAACTACTTAATTCTGAAACTTCACGATTCATTCAAACGTGATTTACGACTAATTCTTTTTCATTACAGATATATAAATTAATTAATTTGAGCTAATGTCTACTTAAAAATGTTATGTAATAAAAAGAAAGATCAACTTTACTTAAATAAAATGAATTTTACAATAAGAAAGAATTGATAACATAAAATGCTTCTATACATTAATGTTTGCATGCTGTATTTTTGTTAATGTCTCGCTTATTCTTGTAACGCTAATAATAAGTAAGGAGCGTACTAGAATCAAAAAATGAGTTTAGTAGAAACAGTCTTTCTCTGTTATCTTATTATTATCAATACTCTCCTTATCACAGAGTCAATCTACAAAATTATTTTAATTGTGGTTCAGCTAAAATTAATTTAATTAGATATGTACTCATATGCATAATTTTATTGTACACATGCAGACTTATAATTTTCTTTTCTTTTTTTAACTAGCATAAAAGAAACATAATGTAAGTAGAAGTAATATTATTTTCTTTAAAGAGAACATTAGAATTTTTTATCACTTTTCTTATGAACATAAAAATATAATAAAAATGTGTGAAAAAATATGTAAAAATGAAAAATGTAAATATTACAGTTGATAAAATTGGATGTTACAGATATATTTCTGCATTTGTACAATATATCTACAATTCAACAGAGCTTTATCATTTCCAGCTTATAAACTTTATCAAATCATTAAAAATATATTCAATATTCCATTTATAAACACATTTAAGCATTAATTATACTACATGTAATTTAAACATTGCATGTTACTTATGATTCCACATTTTCAAAATTGTACCAAGCTCTGTTTGAATATTTATATAGAAAATGAAGATGGTAATCTCACAGAACAATTACACTAACATTTTAAATTTACTAGGTGATCTACCATCATATATAACTCGATTCCAGTGGGATATGGCAAAGTATCCTATCAAGCAATCATTGAGAAATATTGCTGACATTATCAGTAAACAAGTGGGTCAAATTGATGCTGATCTTAAAACTAAATCTACGACATATAATAATTTGAAAGGAAGTTTACAAAATCTTGAAAAGAAGCAAACGTAAGTTACAACTTTTTATTGCGCAACATTTCATATATGTAAATTATTATTGATTTTATTTAAGATTTTTATATCTTGAAAGTTATTTAAGGAAGATAATTGTTATTATATAGAGGAAGCTTATTAACAAGAAATTTGGCAGATTTAGTGAAGAAGGAACACTTTATCTTGGATAGCGAATATTTAACTACTTTGCTTGTAATCGTCCCAAGGTAAACTTACTTAACAAATTTTGTAATTGCTGCTATTTCTTTAGATGATACAAAATTTTTTCTATGAAATGTTTAGAGCAAATTTCCAGGAGTGGCATAGTGGATATGAAAAGTTAACGAAAATGATAGTACCACGTACCACACAACTCATTGCTCAAGACGTTGAGTATGGATTATTTACTGTTACTTTGTTCAAAAAAGTTATCGATGAATTTAAATTACACGCACGTGAAAAGAAGTTCATTGTTCGTGATTTTACATATAATGAAGAGGAACTAGCAGCAGGTACCTAATATCTTGTTACAAACTTCTATTTCTATTTATAACAAATACTTTCTTTTTATTAATTTTATTTTTTATTATTATTTATTATTTATTATTATTTATTATTTATTATTTATTATTAATTATTATTATTTATTAATTAATCCTTTTTATTAATATTATTTGCAATTATGAAACTTATTAAAATATGTTATAGGAAAAAATGAGATAACAAAATTGGTAACAGATAAAAAGAAACAATTTGGGCCTCTTGTACGTTGGTTAAAAGTTAACTTTAGTGAGTGTTTTTGTGCATGG
This sequence comes from Bombus breviceps, assembly GCA_014825925.1. Taxonomy (NCBI): domain Eukaryota; kingdom Metazoa; phylum Arthropoda; class Insecta; order Hymenoptera; family Apidae; genus Bombus; species Bombus breviceps. The sequence continues at coordinate 8,553,179 of CM026183.1, read as the reverse complement.
ATTCATGTTAAAGCATTGCGCGTGTTTGTAGAATCTGTCCTAAGGTAAATAATCATTTGATATTACAAAGCTTACATATAATCATATATCGATTAAATTATTACTTATTAGGTATGGATTACCTGTAAATTTTCAAGCGATATTATTGCATCCTCATAAAAAATGTGCAAGGCGTTTACGTGATGTTCTGAACCAGCATTACGCTCATTTAGATTCCTCTGCTACAACATCGTCTGGTGCACAAGGAAATCAGGATGTAAGTTGTAACGTTTTAATAATAGATTATTTTAAAGGAATTTACTTTGATTTCTTTATAAAAATTCTGTCATGTATTACCTAATATCTTTTTCCTATTTGTCTGTTCAAACAGAGCGTGGATATACCAGGGTTAGGTTTTGGCCAAAATGATTATTTCCCTTATGTGTATTATAAAATCAACGTAGATATGGTTGACAATAAGGTCTAATTATTGAAATGATGAGTCTATTTTCTTATATTTTAAATATCCTTTCATTTACATAAAACATACTTCCATATCTCCAGGTACTTAAAGCAGGTGCGTACAAAGTAGTTTATATGAACTATGATCATTTCTGTTTACATGAACTACGATATATTGCATTTTTTAAAATTTTGATACGATCTTAATCTTCAATGTAAATGTAATTATTATTGATTCACTTCCAGGAGTATATCAAATATTTACTCAAAACTGATATTTTTATAGTACATCAAAATGCCTGGAGAGATGTATGTACTTTGATATTAGCTTAATATAAACTATGCATAATAGAATGCACAATCATTTGTATAAATTTTAGCAGACGAATTTGAATACATCTTGCAAATTTTCTTTTTTTTTTTAAACAGGCTATATTTGATTGAACAAAAGACATTAGTACAAATGAGACTCATAATATGATTATATACTTTAAATTTGCAACTTTAAAAAAAATTGAATATATATTAAAGATTAACAACCATAATAATCACATTCTGCGTAAAATGCTTGTATAAATGTACCAAAATTCTCACAATTAAATATAGCACAACCTATTTTATATAGTACTACATGAAGAGCAAAAAATATATTGTGCCAGAATAGAAATTCTGCAATGTAGAATTGTATTATGTTATGTATTGCTTATAAAATTAAGACCATTGTGAATATTGTTATAAAGAAGAAAATGCATCTTGTTACAAGAACATATGTCATAATATCTGTTTTGATTCAAATGCTTTTACCATGTTCATTCAATAGGTCTTCATAATGCATATTGTATTATGCGACAGCTAGTAAAATAAGTGTTATTGAAGTGTTAAGATACTGTAAATTTATTTCACTAATATTAAAAACTAATGTTTTAACAATGCAGAGTGTACCAGATACATGCTAATGTATCAATGTTACTTATTAAAAACTATAAAACTGCAAAACATTAGTGGAACTCTTGAAGTATTATTATTAACATTATCTTTCAAGTTTTAATGATATATAAAGCTTTTCATTTTATAATAAATATAATTGAAGTATTAAATATTGATTTGAAGGCTGCACAAAAATGAAAAGTAATATACGGAATCGCTATGGTGCATGTTGTTTAAACAGGTTGTATTATAAATACTTTATGTATAGAAACTATGCTTTGCAATATTACTTTAAATATCGCTTAAATTTTATTTTTTTCGAAATGATATTTTTAATACAACGATGTAAATCGAATTGTATGTCTGAATATATTTAATTTTGTTCTATACATATATTTGAGAAATAGAATGGTCTACAGATATAATATTTTTCCTGATTTAAGCAAACATATTTTAACCTATGGGAAGATAATTTAGTTTATAATTTCCGTTCGAATAATAATCATTAATTCATTAGTGTTTCGAAGCGCATTTGTATTCCAAACTGTAAATTATTAGTTGACGATAAACTGTTAAAAAGTAAACGAAATTTTATCGTCATCGATTAAATTTTATAAAAGAAAAGTTTTCCTATGCGTTAAATAATGAAAATGTTTCATGTATTAAAAACGTTATATGTATCATACTGATAATTCTGAAAATGTATTGTTTTATATACTCCAAAATCAATTACAATATTATATTAATAATATATAATTTTTAAATTCCAGTTGTAAAAACATTTCAGTCACAGTGATGACAATATTAGCTGAATCGTAACTGTATGTTAATTCTATGAATAAATGAATTCTTGAATGGAGTATGTGATCAAGAAATTACTCTGTTACAATCTATGTACACATTAAATATAAAGTATCATTTAATCATCTCGCTCACCCTCTCTCTTTCTTGTTGACTATTTAGATTAACTAATATTGGATAATATCGCATTTTATTTAAATTATATTATTTACTAAAACGAACAATATGTATTCTTAAAACCTTTATAAGAAGTATATAAATTTCAGTTTTTGTTATCAAACTTAACATAAATCTAAAATACGAAGTAGTACATTCTTACTGTCACATTACAAATACACAAACTTATAAAGTATGAGAAGAAACATTACTACTCTGACATAATTCCTGGAAAAAGAAGAAAAATTTAGTCTTATTTTTCTGTAATATAAAATTATTTATATTTTCTTTGCTACTTAAGTACTTTATGATAATTACATGTAAAGCATCAATTTCCTTGTCCCAATTTTTTTCACCAATATGTTTAACTGCCTTTGTAAGTAAATGTCTTATTTTACTAACATTTTGTTTAAATACTTTTATTACATCAGCTGCATGAACATTATCTTCACAATCTCTCCAGCAATCATAATCAGTTGCCATTGCTACAGCTGCATATAGAAGTCCAGCTTCTTTGGCCAAATATACCTTATTTAAAAATATATTTTATGTAAATTTACAAATTAGTACAAAGAAAATTTAAGAAGAAATATAGTACCTCTGGACATGTAGTCATATTAACTAAGTCACCTCCCCATAAACGCATTGCATTACTTTCAGCTTTTGAGGAAAATCTTGGTCCTTCTATACTTACAATTGTTCCTCCTTTTCTTATGTCATACCCTAATTCTTTACCAACTTCAAACAATATTTGAGATGTAGTTGGATCAAAAGCCGGTTCCATTGGCATATGGCACACTCCTAAAATTTGATACTGTAATATTTATTTGGGTAGGATTGATACTATGTTATTAATATAATATTGAAATCTAGTTTACCAAAATATTTAGGTGAAGTACCATCATAAAAGGTAATGCTTCTTTTTGTTGTCCTATCTAAGAAACTGTCTGGAACAACTAATTGTCCTCTACAAATAGTTTCCTGTAAAGAGCCACATGCTGTTGAAGCAAGTACATGAGTACATCCAGCTAAGCGGAGAGCTTCAATGTTTGCACGATAATTCACTGCAGTGGGACTTGTTATATGACCTGGTCCATGTCTATATGCATTTAATTATATAAAATTTCCTGCTTTAAACTTTTATTCCAAAAAAAGAAAGTATTTAAAACATAAAGGAATGATCATTAATTTATTTTCAATAATCTATTCATTCTATTTTCAAAATTCATTTTTAAAAGCACAAATGTTACCTTGATAATAATACCACGTCTACACCATTAAGATCTCCATGATAAAGATCGCTAGATGGAAATCCAAACTCATTTTTAGCCTTTTCTCGCGTAATTATAGTTTGACAATTTAATATTTGATTTTGAGGGTCATCTAAACCTGAACCACCGATTATTCCGACCTAAAAGTTTGTAGAGATACAACAGCATTCAACATAAAAAATAAAAGCCACCTGTTTGTCACGTGATAGTTTCAGAACATGAAATTGTTTATACAATTAAACTATATATTTTATTAACTATCCAAATATTTACAAATATAATAATGCAAATATATAAACGATTTAAAAAAGACATAGACAACTTATTTGCCGAGCATAGTATCACTATATTTAATTAAATATAATATTTAATATTATAAAAAATTACATGATATTATATAAAATTATAATATTTAATTAAATATAATCTCTCAAATTTTTTAATACGAATAATCTTACCTTCACTTTACACTTGGTCATTTTTAACTTTATTCGATGTTATCTAGAAGTTTTCGATATATATCGAATTTAAGTTACTGCTTTAAAGAACTACAAACGAAGTATGGGGAAAGCTCAACATTAAATATACTTTTATATCACTGATAAGAGCCTTGACCCTTACTATTTTCGAATCATTTTCAACGTTATCGATTCAGTACTTACTAGAGGTATGCGGGTACGCGTGTGTTTGGGATTGGAATGGATTGAAAGATGTTTGGGAGGGATCGGGCGGAATTTGCTTCCAAAAGTTTCGAAATTCCGAAACTGAATTCGGTTATCAACATAAACTATGGACATATATTCCATGGATACGAGGTTCTGTGAAACCGCGTAAAGCAATTTGATCGCGGTCATAATGTGGTTTTGGTATGTGACACTATTATCGGTTGATCGGTGTACTTCACTTTTCTGTGCTCCTCTTTACCCTTGCAACAGGTCGTGATTTCGTGAGCATAATGTAGTGACACTGACGAGGTACATAGGCACCCTGATCGCCCATGTCTTTTCGTGTCACATGCGAAGTTATCGATTCAGCAAAGTAGTAGTTAGAATTGAAACTAAGTTTTTGTTATAAAATTACAAGATATGAAATAAGACAGCTTGCAAAGGAAATATAGAATTCTATATTTTTGTAAATGACCGGAACGATGATTTCATGCATAATCTATTATATTCCTAACATTTTTCCACGCGTCTCCATCTGTTTCCGCCTGGTCAAATTGAAAATCGCTTTACAATAATTTAGATATGTGAATGGGACTTTATCCAAATCTTTTCATCAACTGCGATCCTTACTATTTTGGGTGAACTGAGGTGAGAGACATTTAAAGTTAAATATGTGTCAATAAAACATTAAGATGTCAGTAGATGACGTCACAAATGTCGTGTCTCCTGTATCTCGTAGGTGATATAATCACTAACGAGTTGCTGTGATAATTCCTATGTTCGCTATAAGAAATTGCAGAGGGCGTAAGAAACACTCTGATTTTTTGGCATTTTTCATAATTTCGGTATTTCATAACCTGAGACACAAAATTCCATTTAATGTGATGTTTATCCTGTTCTTCGCAGAGAGGAAATCCTCTTTGTTCTTAGTCCATGCTGTATACTCGTCTGTTGTCAATGGTAATAGCAAAATGATGAATGCTATGAGGCCGAAGAAGAGTATAGAAGAATGAAGTATACCAATCAACCGATAGTGGCGCTATATACTAAAGTCAATATGGCCGCGATCAAATTGCTTCACGCGACTTCACGGAATCTCGTATGCATAGAATATATGCCAGTGGCTCATGCCGATATCCGAATCCAGTTTCGGGATTCCGAACGATACGAGTATGTCGAGAACCCATACGAACTTCTTCCGGCCCATTTCGAATAAGCCTTATAAAGAATGAAATATGGAGTGTGCGTCGGAGTAGGAGTGGATGCATGCTTAAATTAGCATTCAAATTTTCAAGTTCAATCATTAAAAATTTAGACATATTTAAATATGACTACATAATATATTATTTAATAAAAAGAAATTTTATTGAGTCAATAAAAAAAGATTTTCTTTGATAATTCATATTCAAGCAGTATCAATCGTTTCATACACGGGCAGCTTAATAAAAATAGAAAATAGAAAAAATATTAAATTTCAAAGTTCTTCCGCATTTTCTAAACGTTTAATTACTTTCTTATATTCCTCTTCTAAACTTTTGTATTCTTGGTCAAGAGTTTGCATACGTTGCTCCAATGTAGGTAGAGTGATGTTCGTACGTTTATCAATGTTTTTCAACGCACATTCCAATTTTATCAAATCATTTTGTTCACGTCTGTATGGAATATTCAATCTCCTTTTTACATCTAATCTATATTTGCGATATTCTTGCTCGTTTGCTAAATCTGTTACCCGTAATCTTAAAATTTCGTATACTCTGCGAGCTTGTTTCTAAAAATGAAAATTAATATTTTAATCTAAAACTATCTCTTATAGTGAAAAAAATATAAAACATACGTTATTAATCTTGAGTTTTTCTTTAGCCTCTTCACCCATCGTTTTATTATAACCTTGAAGTAGATATTCTCGTGAAAAACTAGATAATTTACTGCAATTCATTGCATCCACATAATCTCTTAACCGTTGAAACGTCGCGGAAGGGTTCTCAACTACAACAATGATGACAATGCCTTACCAAAATGAACTAGATTTACTGAAATAAAAGTATTTAATCAGGCCTCACTTTTGTCTTATTCTTTTCAAATACAAATTTGGATTTTGAACGATTATATGTTTCTATGTTTTCATTTACCTGTTATGTCTTTGACTTGATTTCTTCCAGTATACTCGCAGTAAATAGCGCGTAACAAACGTGTACCAAGACCTATATTTTGAAATGGTGGTAATATTAAAACTTGAGCTATACGAGGTCTAATATGATGTGGGTATGCATAGTATTGATATACAGTAGCAAAACCAGTAGTTGCATAACGAGCAGTACCATCTGCTGTTAGATATTTCTCAAACCTGTTCCACAAAAAGTGATCTATTTAAAAAAATAATTTGTCATGTAATCAATAAGCAGCATAAATTAAAATCATGATTAAACTTACATATTAAAATAATGCCACCGCTCATCATCAATGTCTATAAAATTGGCAGCATCTATGTACCATAATACAAATGTACGGAGACGTTGATGATATTCTTTAAAACCATTATAAGTCATGTCTGCTTTGTAAACTTCAAATTTTCTTGTACAATTTTCATCTATATTATTTAATTAATTAATTTTGATTAATTATTTAGATTATTTATGATATAAAAAAAGAATATATAATATTGCAAAACATTACCACTGATAGAAAATGAATGTAACAGTTCACCATGAGGTTTAAATGTATCATCTTTCTTTAAAGATTCAATAAATGCATCTATGTTGGTATGTATTTGTGGGGCTAATTTCTCAGCAATGTTAGGCAATACTTCGTCAGCTTCGACTCCCTCATAAAGTACTTTATTTATTTTTTCTGAATAACTCATACTTAAATATGTTTCTAAACAACCTGCTGAGTAATATAACTTTACTCTGAGATCCCGGTAACCAAATATAGATTCACTAATAAACAAAATTAATAATTAAAAAACGAACATAATAAATATATTTAATATAATCTATAATATTTATATAGATTTCTAATAATACATATTTCAATAACAAACCTATCTCCAAATACTTGATGGGACATTTCTGGTTTAAATGTATTTTGATCATTTTCTAAATCTTCGATAGAACGTACTAATTTAAATTCCAAAGCTTCATTACTGCTGACCACCAAATTCTTTAAACGTGCAGTAACTGGATCTTCCATATTATATTAATAATAAAATAGATAATACGAATTAATCTGTAAAAAGTAAAAAATTAGAATTGTATTAGTGATAAATCTCTTAGAAATAAAATTACAAGTAATGAGTAAAATTATTTTATTATTATGGATAAAATTATTTCACACAGATATTTTCATGGTTATCCATGTTTAACTGAATTTGTTTATATATATATATACACACACACACACACACGCGCGCGCGCGCGCATACAAATATATGTATATACAAATTTGACCTTAACGAGTTACCGCTAAATAACATTTATAGGTTATACAATATATATTTCGGAATTTAATAAATTAGCAGGTAAAATTTGTTTATCAGTGTAAAATAGAATAAATATAAAACAGTTATTTTCAGATATAAAGCTAAATTAATGCTTATTAAATAATTTCTTAAGTTTATATTTATTTGTAAATGTTTTCCTGATTCTTTGATTTAAAAAATTACCAAATTATCAATATTACATGTAACATTATCACAACAATATACCTTCTTTCAATAATCGTGTGTAATTTATAGATATAGATCACTACTTTTTATTATTTTTCCTTAAACATAACTATAAAACAACTTCGCGCCAAAAATAAAGCGGTTATTTAAGATAGTTACAACCTCTTCGAAGATTAAGAATTGACTGGATTTTATGTTCCAAATTCTTGTAAGTCATTGGTTATTCTGACTGGGTACCTTATAGATTAGTATTCTTAAATACGAAAACAAAATTTAACATCACATTAATATCAATCGATCTTAATTATGAATATTTTTAAAAAATATGTGAATTTATTTTTTATGAAAAAGATTAATATTTTTTATTGTCACGAATAAAAATCTACAAAATTAAATTCTACTTTATAAATTTAAATTAAATTCAGTTTCTTATACATCTTATCACCTATATAAAATAACAAATGAAATACATTGGTTTCATATTTATGTTAAAACTTTTGTCTTGAACCTTAAAAATGTTCATTTTTAAATATGCTTATTAAGTACTTTAATTTAATATATTGCTAGAATCTTCAATCATAATTTTTTTTAATCGAAACAGAATTATTCTAACAATCAAAAATGTCTACGGGTGAGGTGAAAAAGATCGAAGAACCTTTAATATTTCATACGTATCCTTTGTGTAAAGTAAGGGTTTAAATTATATTTTACAAGATTTAATATTATAATAAATATTAGGGTTTATTTGAAACCTTTTTAGTACAGCGATATGAAGGAAGAAATGAAGCAAGAAGCAATGGAAATATGCGTTACAGCTACGGAGAAATATACCGATAATCATGAACTAGCAGCTCGAAATATTAAAGATAATTTAGACAAAAGATTCGGTGGCCCATTTCATGTGGTTATTGGAGAATCGTATGCTTGTGCAGTTACGTATCAAGCAAAGTCGTTATTATATATGTACAACGCTGGTAATATTGCCATCCTTGTATGGAGAACAGTTTCAACTTTTTAACGGCAATATTACAATTTTGATATACTATACTGTACAACATGTACGTAATATAATTATTTCTGTTATATTTATTTACATTTTCCTGTCCAAATAATTATATGTAATATGGTTCGAGACATATGAACGGGCAATAAATATAAAGCTGAATCCACGATGGGATCAAATGTCGCTGCTGCTTGATTTTACTAATCACTATAGTGGATCGTCTTTTTCACCACTTTTTTGATGATCGAAGATTATTTTATTTTGTTCTTTTTGAATAAGCGCTGTATTGTTTTGACAATTTTAATAAAATGGTAAGAGTAAAAACTAATGACATATTGTGAATTAATTTTATTGTTGATATATTAAAATTTGTAATAATATATTCCTAATATTTCTTTATTTTTTTTACTGAATTAATATTGTTTTGTGATTTATAACTGTATATACAATGTCAAGAATGTCTGTATATATATGTGCACGTGTTTCATCACAATTTCATCAGAAGTGAAATAAATAGTTATGACTTTACAAATATTGTTATTTATGAAGAGAAGAAAAAAAGAGAAGAAAATATTTTAATCACCTTTATTTTCAATATCTAACATTTTTTTCAATGTATTTGAGATTATGAGGATACGTGTAATTACTTAAAGAAATATATGTAAATTAATATGATATTTTTTAATGACTAATTGTTTTTCGTTTGATAAAAAACGGAATTTATAGAACGTATTCTTACTAGTAATTGATATTTGTAGACTTCTACACTTATTGCAGCAGGCATTGGCCTTGCTGTAGTGGGTTTTACTGGGCGTTATATACTTAAAAGAATGCCGCAATTATCTCAAAAGATGGCAGAAGCTTATAAAAATGTACCAAAATTAAATTCACAGGTAAACTCCTAATTGTTAAATTTATACAAATGTTTCAATAGATTTAATGGAACGTGTCATTGTAGACATTAGCGAATAGTAAATATTACAAAGGAGGTTTTGAGTCTAAAATGACTCGACGAGAAGCTAGTTTAATATTGGATGTATCACCAACTGCAAGTAAATTGAAAGTAAAACAACAATTTAAGAAAATTATGGCTGTAAATCATCCAGATAGAGGTGGATCTCCATATATTGCTGCAAAAATTAATGAAGCAAAAGATTTACTAGAAAAATGATTTATATATAGATAAATGTATAAGTATAGATAGTCTATATGAAATTTGTTTGCATCTAGCCCCGTGATTCTAATTTGAATAAGTAAATCTATATGTATATATATATATATATATATATATATATATATTTAATAAGATATTGAATCTGTATTTTATTTAACTTATAATAAAGTTATTTATACATAATAATGGTTCATTTCTAATTTTGATACTGATTGAACTAAAAATTATATTGATAAAAATATTTAACATGTGATCTTCATACAATTAATATATTACAATTTTATAAAATTAGTATTCCGTTTTCTTTGTATTTATAAATAAAAAATGTATAAAGAATCTTATAAATTAATCTAAATCAATGTAATAATAGATTACTGGTATGCTATCCTTTACTTTTATATTTACAGGAATACTGTAGATGCAACATTATTAATAATCTTATACCATACATTCGTTTTTTCGAAATTACAATAAAATAGTATATTGACTAGAATCTTTCAGTAGGTAAAGTCTCGTTACTAGTACTATCGTCCTAATTTATTCTCCTTTTGTTGTTCCAAACGTTGTCGTGATATTTTTGTTCTTAGTTTAATAATTGTGCTACCAGGCAGTGATCCAGGTACTTTAAATATACTCTATTAAAAGAAAAGAAAATATTTCATAGCAATTATTTGATTAGGTTTGTTAAAATACGTTTATTTTCTTAATAAAAAATAAAAAAATGCTTTATTTACCTGCATAAAGTCATGACATTTTAAAACAATACTGTCTTTTGTTATTTCTTTAAAGCATTCTGCTAATGTTGTAAAATCTTGACAAGCAAGCAAGTTGCATTTGTTCCTTTTTATGAGAGTTAATGCAACCCGAAATATAATTTTACTGCCTTCATAAAAAAGGCAATCCCATATACGCAGCGTAGTCTGCCAAGTTGTAAATATTTTATTCAATACTTCTATAGTATATGGCAATCCAAACAGGTATTAATTCAAAATGTTAAACTAATGCATGAATCAACTGTGTACACACCACATACAATAATGTTAAAAGACAGCAAAACATAAATTGTGTAAATTTTATCTCTAAAAAGCATATATAATCAACTTTACCTCAATTGGTAATACTTCTGCAAATAAGCACACAAACCACTTCGTTGTAATGACTGGCCAAGGTAAGCCTATATTCGTTACATGTTGGTAAATATCTGGCATTTTTATTCTAAAATAATAATGATGATGCCATTACATGTATAATTTGTATATTTGTATTAAAAATTAAAAAAATTTACTTGACTAATTCTGCAAGCACATCGATATCTGTAAGGAGGCCATCCATTGTTGGAGTATAATAATCAGGTAAAATTTTTTCTATTAGGACTTTTAACAACCAAAAGGCTGTTTCTTCGCTTTTTGTAACAAGCAATAGTAATCCTGCTATATAATTCAAGCCCTAAAAAAAATATGAAGAAATCTTTTATATAAATTGTATTAAAAATATGTATGTATAATAAAATTATAATAATAAAAATTAAAATAAATTTAACATACTTGACAATATCCTACTGTTTTATTCTGATGAGCAAATGCTAATAGAATGTTATATAATTGATACTGTTGATTTTCTGTATTATTAAAAAATATATTATCAGGAAAAGTTCTTGGTAAATCAGTTTTAATAACATCTGCAACTTGTTTATTATGTGGAGGTTGTAGTAGCTTCTGATAAAGATCAGGATCTGCATTTTTTAATTCTTCTCCTCCACTGACAGAAAGCCATACCTTTTAAAATGAAATTTTTTCTTTGCGTGTTTATAAAATGAATTAAAATGTAAATTTTATACTTACTAATCCTCTATGTTCTCCTGGTATACCTTTACGAACATATCTCTTTATTGTAATATTACGTTGTAATGATTTTCCTTCTCCAATAATTTCAGACCACTTTTTTGCTCTTTTTGCAAGTACTTTGAGGTATTCTGAGATAAAATCTTCATAAGTTTCATAGTCAAAATCTTGAGGTCTTTCAAAGCCATATTCATCCACATTACTAATAAATATATGTACATATATAATAACAAATTTGTTTTTGAAACATAAGATTAAGAAATTTTATAAGATTGTAATTAAAAGAAATACATCCTATAAATATTACTCATGCTTTTCATGTCACTAAACTAGATTGTATTCATAAAAACATAACCTCACTTAAGTCGAAACAAAAATAAAAAATATGACTATTATCTGTATTATATTAATTATGTCATTCATAGTTTGAGTATATATGTCTAGAATAAAAAAGGTATTACAACATAATTAAGAAATAATATAAAATCTATAATACCTTACCTAAAACATGAACTTGCCATACCCCACACAAGACGATGCTGACATATGATTTCTGCCGAATATAGGGTGGTCAGTAAACACTTTTCAATTTTAAATTTATTGTGCGACAACATAATTAAAATATGTTTGCATTAATGGTGTATTGTATTAACGAATATTTTCTTTCTTATCTATTCTTATTATGTAATAAAGAATTATTTTATATTAATATTATAAGTACAACAATTAAAATATTTTTATTTTAATTTTTAACAGGTTCAAAGCTTAATGATTTATAATATGATTGTGTATTTTTTATCTTTTTTTTAGAATAATATAGACTTATATATCTCATCTAAATTACAGTTAAACATACATCTAATTCTATAAGGCTCATATTGTAGATAGTGGAAACATAAGTAATATTTGATAAACACATAATTGTCGATAGACCACATTTAAATATTAATCTATAAATTTTACAATATTAAAATACATTTATAACTTAAAATAAAGTAATAATGATAAAATATTTTTGAAAAAGTAAGATCGATTTGCTGGATAATCACTCACAATCGAGAAATCTAGTCGATAATAGATTTACTAGTTCAACATCTGCGCAAGCGTAGTTAATTGATAGAAAATTATTTTTGATATTCAAATAAAAGATTGATACACGCATTTTGATATCACGGTATACACATAAATGATATTTTATCTATTTTTAATATATCTGGTAATGAATATATTAACTTATTTATATATATTATAGCACTTACAGCTGCTATATTGTATAAATATATTATTGCTTTTATTCAAATTTAAATAGATGATAAAGAAAATTTGATGAATGTATCCTAGTTTCTACGGTACTGAGCGCACGTGTTTCTTGCATACGATGTTGGCGACGCATGTGCAAGAAATCCTTTTCAAGGGACAAATTCCTCAGTCTGGCAAGAGTGGTCGATACTCGATATTACGGTACCACATGGTAACGGAGGTAAAATGGCGTTAACTGTTCCTTGTGTTGCTGGTAAGAATTTTCATATTGTTTTTATTGATAATTTTCTTACTTTAACATCAAATTTTTACTGGTATTTTTTTCTAAATGATATTAGCATGCATAGAATATACATCTATCCATGATATGCTTCACAAGTTTCGTATTACACTATATCTGATTGCACAAAAATGCGTCATGTGGCATTGTATTACTGGAACACATTTATGATTAAAAAAATGCGTCATGTGGTACCTCGTTATCAGAATGCATTTATTATTAAATGTATTTACATGTATAGTAGTTTCCGATAATTTCATTTAATTTCATAAATAATTCGTGGATATTTAAATTTATCTTGGATTAGGAATATATGTTAATAACTTTTTTATTTTAAGATATACATAATATTTTCCATGTTATACGTTTACTACTTTTAAAATTATTCATGCGTTAAATGTAATAAATAGTTTAATAATGAAAAAGGAACTTAGAATATTTTAATGTGATTTTCTATAGTGAGAGGTTCCATTGGAATCAGCTTAGGACAAGGCCCACCATCGTATGAACCAGTGAAGTCATTTCCTAAAGATGACAGTAAAACATGTAAAGCAATGATTTTTAGCCCAGAGGGAAGTTATTTTGCATGGGTCAATGGAGTGACTACCAAGATTTTACATTGTTCTACGTGGAAAATTATTACAGAAATCAAAAGGCCCAAAATTTCTGCGATTCAGTTCTCCACTCGAAGCACATATTTTATGACATGGGAACCATTCATTGGTATTATATTAATTTTATATTATTTATTTTTAGTTATTTTTATATGTTATATATCTTATTTATATATTTAACTTTATCTCACTGATTTTATTACTTTGTAGCAAATTAGATGAATATAAAATTTTTTAACATATATTTTATTTGCATTATATTTCAATATTCTGAATGTGGAAATGATACTTATATTATTAATTTGTATATTGCAGCGACAACATCAAATCCTCAAGGAACACCAAATCTTCACATATGGAGATCAGAGACTGGAGAACTGGTGAAGAGTTTTATACAGAAAAAACAATCAGACTGGTAATGTATTACGTACTTGTTTTATTTTTAACTAAAATTTATGTTAAATTCATCAATTATTGCAAACTATTTATTTCTTTTTATCTTTTAACATTGTGTGATCTATGTGATCAGAAAGATACAGTTTTAATAAATATTTCATATTTTAATGGCATTCATAACGTTTACATTTTATAAAAAATCTTATATTTATTATTACCAAAAAACTACCCACTTTTTTAAGATAAACATAAACAATAGGTAGAACTTATTCTCCTTATATCTACCTAGGGAACCTCAATGGACAAGTGATGAAAAGATCTGTGGGCTATTAATTGGTGCAGATGTCATTCTATATGAGGATGTCAATTTTAACAAAATTATGTACAGAATAAATGTAGCCAAAGTTGCTAGATTTAGTATATCACCAAGTAATACTCCATACTATATTCTCTGTTATATGCCGGGTAATTAAATTTTGTTGTGTATTTATTTAATTTTAAATTAAACAAATGCATGTATATTATATCAAGGTACTTATATGTGGAGAGTATACTAGTTTCTTAGTTGTTATCATGTAACCATACCAGTTTATTAGTTGTTAAACATCAGTGCTTCATAAAAACTAAGAGAAGTCATACAAATTTCAATATAACAAACAAAATGATTTAAAAATGATAATTAGCAATTTCGTTTGGTTGATTAAAACATATAATGTCTATTAGTAATATAGTTCAAGCATAAATCATATAAAAAATTGGCATATTTTATGAAATACTTTTTTATTTCAGTTTCTCTCATTATGAAGCAAATATGTGTGGCAAGCATGTAATACACAAATGGAATGAAGATTATAAGATAATTATATCTGTATAGAATACTTTAATATTTTAAAGAAGTACTACAGAATATTAAAACATAATGGTATTTTGCAAAATATACAAGTATGAATATATAATCAGGATCAACATTAATGGGAAATATTCCTGATTATTGCATGCTCATTTTTATATGTAAGTACTTTTATAAAGTTTTAGGGAATCATAAAGTTTATTTAACAGGTAATTATTTTTTGTTTCAATATACTTGCGATTCTTAGGTGTCTATAAATGAAATTTGGAATTGCAGTAAATTTAATATCATATCTTTGTAAGACGAATAAATACTCTCCACATTAAATACCAAATTATTAATTACACCATTACATGTAAAGTACTATACTATTATTACAATCTAGCTAATAATTTATTTTTTATAACCAATATTATTACGTTACAGGAAAATCGGATCAGCCTTCATTCGGTAGGCTATTTCAATATCCGAAGTTCGAATCCACACAAGCTTTAGCAAAAAAAAGTTTCTTCCAGGTATTATATTATTATAAAATTCATACACATGTATTTAAGTACACAAGATTCTATAATTTCTATTTTCAGGCGGACAGAGTAAACATTTATTGGAATAATAATGGAACAAGCGTTTTATTAATGACGAGCACAGAGGTTGACAAAACAGGTGCTTCATATTATGGAAAACAAACTTTGCACTATCTTAGTACAAAAGGAGAAACTTCTATAGTTATGCTTAGTACGTTATGATCTATTAATTATTACTGTTTTTATTTATGAAATAATACTTTTTCTTGTCTCCAAAACGTAATTTCTTATTTTTCTTAATTAGGTAATAAGGGCCCTATACATGCTGTTCAGTGGTCTCCTAAAAATAATGAATTCTGTGTTATATATGATTTTATGCCAGCTAAAGCTACACTATTTAATCTTAAATGTGAACCAATATTTGAATTTGGTGCTTTGCATCGGAATAGCATTTATTACAATCCTCAAGGGAACAATATCCTTTAATTACTTTAAAATGCTACTAAACTAACTTTAAATGACTTGTTTATTTAGTTCTTTTTTTATTTATTAAAAACTGTATTTTCTTAACCACTTTGCACTTCTAATTTTGACGGGATTTGGCAATCTCCGTGGTGGTATCGAGTTATGGGATGTAGCTAACAGAAAACTAATTGCTAAAACTGAAGCTCCTGATACAACGCTTCTTCAATGGTCGCCGGATGGAGAACATTTCATGACTGCAACTACCGCACCTAGACTTCGAATGGGAAATGGGTAAATCTTTTATATTTTTGTACAATTTCGATAATTGTATGTTAATTTATATCCGATAAATATTTCATATTTAGATTTAAGATTTGGCATTATACCGGAACTTTATTATACGAACGACCATGGAATGAACAAGAAGAACTTTGGGAAGTATTATGGCAAACCTTTCCACCAGGAACATTTCCAGAAAAACCGATTAGTTATAAAGCGGTTGAAGGTATTGCTCCTAGTCAACCACAAGGTAAGAGTTCTTTATAATGTTCCTTAGAACAATAGAACTACTACATTAATCGACATTATCTTTTAATATTTGAGTTTCTTTTCATTTGCAGCATCAAAACAAGTGTATCGACCACCTTCTGCCAGAGGGGAAACTATTAGTTTTAAATTACGCGATGATGAAATGTTCAAAGATAAGAAAAAAGGTTCAAAGCGTTAGATAAATTTAAAAGCATAGAATTATAGATACAAAATAGGTATTTTATTTTACATGTATCCAATATTTGTTGTAGCTACAACAAAAGCAAAGAAAAAAGCAAAGAAAGGTACAAAGAAATCGGAATCCTTAGCACCTTCTCAATCAAACAATTCAAGTACAAATGGGCAAGTTACTACAAGTACGGAAAGTCAGAATTTAAATACAAATGTTCCTGAATGTGATAATCTGGAGAGGAGTAAGAAAATTAAAAAAATTAAAAGCGTAAGGATCTCTATTACTAATAATAATACTTCAGTAATAAAATAAAATTTATTTAGCTGTTTATCATTCCTCATTTTTTACAGAAACTAGAGCAGATTTCAAAATTAAAGGAACTGCTAGTAGCTGGGAAGCAATTAGAAATCAATCAATTAGACAAGATCAAGAAAGAAGCTGATTTAATGAAGGAACTTGAAGAGCTTGCTTTATGATGAACATTTCAAATTATGGATATGTATGCGGTTTAAAAAAAAAAGTCTAAATATTTCTTTTAATAACGGAAAATGATCTCGGTCTCTCACATACGATATCGCACGTACGGAAGTTACGTTTGGCTGTACATAAAATTTTCATTCTGAAGAGGTAGCGGGAACAAACTAAATTTTGAAAGTGGATGGAATAGGTTTCCATGTCTCTCATTGAAGATATTAAGATTTAAAAATATAAGTTTTTTTTTGAGCGATGATAATGAAATTGAAATGGTCCATCGCTAAATCTTTCCTTTGATACTTGGGAATGAAACCATTTTTTTTCTTTCTTAATGGGTTCTTTATTCTAAGTAATATTTCGAAATAACATTGAAGAATGGGCATTGAAGATTGGAAAACAGTCCAATGACGACCAAGCTTCCTTATCATAGAGCCCTGTATACCAATACAAGACACTTCAATAATCTTCTTGATATTACATTTGATAAATAAAAAATTGTACAGGGTGAATCATATTATCTTGGAATTACTTTGAAATGTGACTCGCAATAGCGATATACCCCGTATAAAATGCATAATATATATATATATATATATATATATGTGATGGAAAATGTGAGGTGGAAAAAAGAATGGTATGATTATAAAACCGAATGCACATAAAATTTGTTCCTGGAGACAGGTGCTGTCATTTCACTTTTTATGTTTATAAATTATTGCGCACTATTCCATTTTTGTTTTTATCAATCTCTTTATGAAAATTTAGCGAGGGTTAGATATAGACATATCATTTTGTGATTTCATAATTATTATACTCATTTCATGAGTATTGCACTAGTATTTGCTGACAACTTTTCGTTCTTATACATACTTTTGTTTTGTGCCTTACATTATATGTTTAAGATTCAGATTTTATATTTTTCTTGCTGTCAAGGCTTATAAGACTGGTCAGATTAAAAGTACTATTACGTGGCACAGTGTAACAAATAAATGAAAGAAAACTGCCAAAAAATTACCAACTATATTCCACGACTAAAGGAACATTTTTAAGTAATAAAGAAAATATAGCTTTTTGAATTAGTTGATTTTTTAAAGTGCTGTTCTTCAATGATGTTCAAAGTTACCTTCGCTTATTTTTCAGATTGTTGTATGAGCATTCAACAACAATCTGTGTTCTGTAACAATATAATAGTTGTTGAATTACTTGTTTTAATTTAATATTTACTAATATTGAGATTTTTAGGTTTATCTGAGCAATCAGAGAATTTGTACAACATAGATTGTACAAGTCAATAGACAAAAGAACATTTCTTTTACCTTGTTTCCATTTTTTTTGCTATAATAATGAACAAAAGTTAAATACAATTGGGAAAACCTATAGTACAATGTGTGATTACGTCGAATTTTTATAAAATTCGTGAAATTATAACTAAAAATTATGTATCATTATTTCTGACATGTACATTGAATCATATACATATAAATTACGGATTAATTAACAAGTGATGGGTATCTCATAAAATGAATTACATAAAAAAAAAAATCACAATCGCCAATGTTGTGTATACTTACGTGAAATTTATGAAAATAAATTATTAAAAACAACAGATGTCAACGATATGTAATATATTTTTATGAAATTGTATTTTTCCTGTATTACAATATATACGCATGTAATTCTCGATAAAAATTTTTATTTAAATTTATCAATCCGTTTAAATTACATCATGTGTATAGATTACTATTTGAATCGATATGATATTAAAAAAAAGATTTGCTTGTATTGAAAGTATTATTAAATTTTTTAAAACAAGTAAAACAATAGGGGGTTGAAAAATTCGTACATGTCACATGAAATTCTACATAAACAACAAAAATAAATCACAAGAAACTAGCTATTTATAGGAAGAAAAGTTTTTGGGAAAAAATGTTTCGATTAAAAAGACAATGAAATAAAGGAAGTACGGCCGAAATATGGCTATAATAAGGGCGGCAAGACAATATGGGGTTGAAAAATTCGTATATTTGTACACATACGTATCAATAAAATTCTACATAGTTAACAAAAAATAGATTGCAGGAAACGAATTATTTATAGTAATTTGATTAAGAATGTTTCGATTAAAAACACTAAAAAATAAAAAAAAAGAAGGGTTAAAAGAAACAATCTGGTCGAAATTGAATGAGCGAGGAAATGCACGAGAAGCACCGTGAATGTAGTGTCAGTGGTCGTTTTAACTCGGGGACGACGGTAGCGCCGTAAGATAGTCGTGTTTACAGATTCGCCAGTGAGTTCTACAACGTCACGTCAAAAAGTGCAACAAATTTCTACCACCATTTACTATGTAAAGGTGCGTTTACCCGATAGAAGTTTGATGCGGTAATCGGTGATAATAGGAACGTTCTGTGTGTCACGGCACGTTGTTTAACGGGATCGGGATTACTCTCGGGAAGAAAATTGTAAAAGATTTTCTTTAATACGGGAATGCTAATCGTTAGGATGGCCGCCATTTTGTCCGGAGGTGGCCCGGTTGAGTGAACGGGGCGAAAATAGTTGCTCCCTGGACACACCGAGGATTGTTGAAATTGCATAGGTACCGGTTACGTGGGATCTATTCACTTATCTCTAATTATCGATAGAAATCTGACTGTTCGTGGAAAGAAGTGGCGCATAGATGAGAAACATCGAGATTTCTGTTCTCGTCGCCGCTCGACGTTAAGTCCTTTGTAAGCACGCCGTACACGTATTTCACGCGTAATTCCAAGCTAATTTAGCGACGATCGTTCGTGAAATTCTTTAAGTACGATGATGGTTTTCGATTGGCAGGAAGCAGACGACAGGTTGCTCATTTCCTGATTCTAATTTTTGACGGTTGACAGTTCGGTACGTTTGACGATTACACCCGAGAAATAAAAAGAAGCAGCGAGAGAAAGAGATCGAGAGGAGAGCGAGAGAGACAGACCCGGAGAGAGAAAGAGATAGAGAAATAATTCGCGACATGACATCGTACCTTTCATGAATTGCGAAATTCCAAAGAAATACAGAGACCCTTGGACGTGATTATTAGTTTCGTTTACTGGTTTACGTGCGAATCCGAGTGACTAGTAAACGTTTATGAAAGAATCGTTTCGTCGCTCAGATCAAGGCGAATAATTGGAATTTGTTAGCTGAAACCTTAACAAGATCATGCTGTCATACGATTTATAGAATGTGCGAAACGTTCTACGTTATCTATGTTGTTCTTCCTCCGCAAGAAAATTTAAATTCGTTAAAATTTTTTGCTGCTCGACTCTGAAATATTGACGGTGTACCTACCGGTGTCCCTCGAGGCGAGCTCGAATTACATGGTTCTTATCTTACGGATTTTTCGTCCATTCTAGTTTTTTAATTGGCTAACTTTTTCAATGTTTTTCAATGTTTTTCTATTTTATGCTTTCGGCCCGTCCCGTTTTTTGCAGAATTAATATTTATACATTATTAGACCATAAATAACAGTACACTTGTTAATAATATATAGAATAATGAGGGAATTAATATTTGATGGGTATACTAAGCTGTTGTATAACTTCTTTACTAACATAAGTATTCTACAAGATTAAATAGTATTTATTGCCCTACTATTGTTATAGCTTTTTAATTGTTAGATCTGTATTGAAAGATTATATTTGAAAATGTCTAATATTATTGCAATAACTTGTACAAATTTCAGTCTTTTTTTTTTTTTATAAAACTTTTGTTATTTTGTTTCAGATAATGTAGGTATAGTTTATTCAAACAAGGCCTTTAGGGTATAATTATATTTAATGTCAGTGAATGAGTTGGATGATTGTTATTGGTGGTGCGATTATTGGACCAAAAGGTATTGAGACAATTGGAATATAGCAAAGAGCGTACAAAATGACGATTGCCACAAGAGGCCAAGGAGTAGGCATAGACCCTCCTGACAGCCAGCAAAGTACACAGGTATATAATATATTTTTATATTAGTTAGTCATATATTGTTTATTCAAACTAACTGTATTTAAACTATGTTTAAGTTATATTTAAAGTAAATTTTGTTTGCAAAATTTATCATATTGTTTTATGTATAATTATTATAATGTGATCATATTATTATAATGTGTATCATATTATTGAGTTAATATTGTGTATATGTATAATAATAGATGCACAGTCCATCGGGCCCACAACAATTAGCTGACACAATGTCGGGACTTCAACTCACGGAGAATGTGGTACAAACAGAATGCACCAATGATACCTTAGCTTCAGTAGAGGATAGTAATCAGCTCCATGGCGAGCCAGATTTTCCTGTTGCAAAACTCAATATGCTTCACGAAAAAATATCTAGTCCACGATGGGTTGTACCAGTTCTGCCAGAACAAGAGTTAGAGTGCCTGTTACAAGCCAGTATCGATCTTTGTAAAAAAGGTTATAATAAGCAATTTCGAAATTTTATTTAATTGAGTAAATAATTAAATATAAATTAATGATTTGTTTCAATGTAACAATAAATGAAAATTTGTACTTAGGAATTGATGTACAAAGCGAAGCGTGTCAGCGCTTTTTTCGAGAAGGACTCACTATTTCTTTTACCAAAATATTGACTGATGATGCAGTAAGTAGTTGGAAAATGAACATTCAAAATTGTATTAATGCAAACTGTGAGCGGTTAGTGGATCTATGTATCCTGAAACTAGATGAGGACTGGTTTCCTCTTCTTGATTTGCTGGCAATGGTTTTTAATCCTAGTAATAAGTGAGTTACATTTTTTCCTATGTAACTGAAGATATGTTATTTTTAATTTCTTATTTTGTATTACTGATATTATACTGATTTATAACTTTTATTTCAGATTTCATACGTTTAATGCTGCAAGGGTCTCTGAAACTGTCCCTCCAGGAAGTGATATTCCTGATGAACAGCTTTATGCAAGGCCACCTCCTGATTCAAGAAGTCCTCGTGGTTGGCTAGTGGATCTCATAAATAGGTTGATAAGTGATACTATTATAATATTTCTTCGTGATCTTATATTATTAATTATAAATTACTTAATTTTCTTTTTTTTTTTACAGGTTTGGAAGCCTTAACGGATTTGAAATTTTGCTCTCTAGATTTCAGAGCGGCCGAAATTTAACAGTACCAGTTATTTACGCTTTAATCAGACCTTTCGGTTTATGTTATGAACTACTTACTGTTCACACAATAGTTAAATATCTGATGCCTATTGTGGTAAGCATTTTATGAAAGGTATTAAACAATTCAATTACATTTGAATCTATACCAATTGGACATTTTTATGTTTATAGGAAATGGTGCCTGTAATTTTGAATAATTTAACTGATGAGGAATTAAAGAAGGAGGCGAAAAATGAATCAAAAAATGATGCAATATCAGCTATAATCAAAGCCGCAAAATGTTTAGTTTCACGAGTACCACACCAAGAGGAAATGATTAAAAATTTGGGAATTCTGAGACTGAAAATGATATTGAGACTCTTACAAATTTCTTCATTTAATGGAAAAATGAATGCTTTAAATGAAGTAAATAAAGTCATCGCCACTGTTAGTTTTTACCAACATCGAAATGCAATTGTTGAAGAAGAGGAATGGCTTACTGCGGAATGCATGGCTGTAAGTTTAATTAAAGTTTGTTTCAATTTGTAAATCATATCGACAAATATTGATAAATAATATTATTCTGTTTATATAGAAATGGATAAAGGAAAACGGAGTATTAGAAATTGTTTTAAGAGATTCGTTACATCAGCCTCAATATGTTGAAAAGTTGGAAAAGATTTTACGCTTTATTATAAAAGAACGAGCATTAACTTTAGAAGATTTAGATGCTGTTTGGGCAGCACAAGCTGGGAAACATGAAGCTATTGTGAAAAATGTTCATGATTTATTAGCCAAACTTGCTTGGGATTTTAGCCCTGAGCAACTTGACCACTTATTCGAATGTTTTCAGGTGTTCAATATTGTGAAACTATAACAATCCTTATTCTATTGATTATTATAACTCAATTAAAATCTTTCTTATTCTAGATGAGTTGGAAGACTGCTAATAAGAAACAAGGAGAAAAATTATTAGAATTAATTCGGAGATTAGCAGAAGATGATAAAGATGGTGTAATGGCACATAAGGTATTTTTATGTTTACATTATATTTATACATTGTTACATTTTTACATTATTTAAAATTTCGTATCACTGTATATATAATATACTATTGATTTTACTTAAGCTTAATTGTATTTTTCGTTAATATTAGGTGTTAACTCTTTTTTGGAATTTGGCTCATTCTGACGAGGTGCCTACAGAAATAATGGATCAAGCATTAAATGCTCATGTAAAAATTCTTGATTATTCGTGTTCACAAGAAAGGGATGCTCAAAAGACAATTTGGTTAGACAAATGCGTGGAAGAACTAAAGAATAGTGATAAGTGGGCTTTGCCTGCGTTAAAACAAATTCGGGAAATATGCTGCCTTTATGAACCAAACCCTAATATAGCATGTCATGGTCAACGGAATCATCATTATAGGTATATTTGTCTAAATAGTGATGTAGAAGTTAATAATTAACTTAAAGCAATTTACAATTGGCATTATTTCTAATATGTTTTATTATACAGGCAAGATGTTATAGAACGACTTCAAGCAGAACATTCTGCAGTAATTCTCGTGACAAACAGTTTAACAAACTATATGGATAAAATGCGGCAGTTGGTTAAGGAAAATCCAGACATTGATGGAAATACTTACATGCACGATGGTCGCTACAATCATATTATGCAAGTACAGGAAAGACTTAATTTCCTCCGTTTCTTGTTGAAGGTGACATTTGTATTCATTTATTTTGTAATAATGACTTGTTGTAGATCTTTATAATTTTGTTTATATCTGTTTTTCTTGTAGGATGGTCAACTATGGTTATGCGCGGATCAAGCTGAACAGATTTGGCAATGTTTAGCTGAACAAGGTGTATTTGTATCCGATCGTGAAGCATGTTTCAAATGGTTTTCAAAATTAATGGGAGATGAACCAGATCTTGATCCAGCAATAAATAAGGACTTTTTCCAAAATAATATATTACAATTAGATCCGACATTACTTACGGAAAGTGGTATCAAATGTTATGAAAGATTTTTCAAGGCAGTCAATTCTAAGGAAGGAAAATTAAAATTAAAAAGGAGAACGTTTCTAATGGATGACGTTGACCTAATTGGTACAGATTATTTGTGGCGCGTAAGTAAAACTTAATACTAATAATTTTTTTATGATAGTAATAGTATTTTGTGTCATTACATATTTTTATGCACCTATTTATTCAGGTCGTGACCAATAGCCCTGAAGAAATAGCAAATCGAGCTATAGAATTATTAAAAGAAGTGAATACTAATTTAGGACCACGACTTCAGTCATCAGTTTTGGCGTTTCACGTGACATATATAGGAGAGTGTATGGACAGATTGAAAGCACATTATGATACTGTATCTGTCTTGAGTAAAGTATACCTTGAAGGAAGGGAAGAACGCGAACAGCAAATGTCAAATAAAATTAAAATAGAAGCTATGAAAATGTGCCGTGTTATGAAAGTGTTACAGGAATATATAAATGAATGTGATACGACATTTCCAGGAGAACGAAAGATATTGCCATTACATAGGTACTAATATTTTGTATTTATTTGTAAAAATGATGAATTTTCTAAAATAACAATAATATTCTATTTTATTTGATTACAGAGCAGTTCGTGGGAAACACCTATCTCTTATCATTCGTTTTGCGAATCCTGGTCGTAATGTGGATGATATAGAGATATTTACACATAGCAACGACACTTTGGGGTCATTAAGGCGACAAATATTACGCAGAATTAAGGCAAATGGATCAAATGTGAAACTTGACTTATTTCTTAATGGAGAACCTTTGGAGTCAACAGATGACAGGAAATTACTTTCCCAAACTCCATTGAGAGATAAAATGGTATATATTAATATCTATTTTTTGTAAAATATAGTAATGTCAGAGTAATTAAAAAATAAAATTTTTTTCATATAGCTGTTGTCTGCAAAACTAAGTCAAGTAAACAGCAACTTACCGAGTTCGCCAGATAGTAGCTCAGATAGTTCTACCAGTTCTCCACACCATCCATATGATGGGCCAGATGCAGAAGCAGAAAACAGTTTACCTGGTGTGGTATGTTAATTTGCGTTCACATATACAAAAAAAAGATTTTTATACAATTCATTATAAGTGCGAAAATTTAAAAATTTCCTATTTTTGTTACAGGTCATATCGCAAAGATCGCAGTATGCTACATTCTTCTTTCAGTTAGCAGATCTTGGATGTAGTCTTCAACACGCGCAACTACGCGATGGTGCAAGGAACCTTTTACAACTGGTGCCACCAGATACACTTACTGTATCGCGATTGCAGTCGTTATTCGGTCATTGCAAAGAAGACGACAATTTAGACAATGCTCTTTGTAATGAACAAAATACTACAGTAGATTCTTTATTTTTTACTGCAAGTTCTAGCCAAGTTTTATACAATTTAGAGGTAAAGTTTGTGTAACATTTATATGTGTTTTTATTATGTATACCTCTCGGACAATTTGTAAAAAAATAATTTGTATTTCAGGTTTTATATAGTTTATTAATGCCAGTTTTAGATCCAATGTCAGAAAGAGCGTTTGAGTTTCAGTGCAACTTTATAAAAAGTGGCGAAGCTGGTGTTATTCTTGAAATGTTAACTAAAAATAAATTTCTACCAAATGCAGACGAAACTACTAAACGAGCAGCGTATTTAACGGTGTTAAAATTATGTAAACTCTTATTAACGACAGTGGGTAATGTGATGGCCTGTGTAATGGATGAAGTGCAGCAAGTTGGTATTTCGGAAAATCACGATAATCATGTTCACAACAATCGAGGCCCAGTAGCGGTTTTGAAACAAGCCTTACAAAGTGTACCTAATCAGAATACTGAGTATATGTTGAGAAGCGTAGCAACGAACTTGGCGCAGCATTTAGCGCTTCGAATGTTATGTGGAGCAGCGGAATCCGACAAATGTCGGCAACTTTTTATGCAAGCCCTTTCCTGGGAGCTACCAGACGTAGCTACTATTCGTGCCATAATTAGGCTAGCATGGGCAGCATCGACAGGTAATTTAAATAATATAAATGCTTCTGCTGAGATGCTCCATACACTTCACGAAATAAACGAAAAGGAAACGTCAAATAATCCTGACAATAACGATGTGTTAGTATGTAAAGAAGCATTAGAAGTTCTGACAATCGCTTTGGTACTGAATCCAACTGCGTTAGAATCATTATCAAGAGATAAAATGTGGCATACGTTTTTAATAGACCTTGTTCTCTTGAGTACATCGAGAGTGGTTAGAATGGCTGCGGCTGAACAGTTTTTTCTTATATCAACGTGGTACAGTAGTGGTCATCAACCATTACTTTTTGCAATAACGCTACTTTTCACTGTTTTAAACACTACGGTTATGGAGCATGCAAAACAGAGTCATGAGTATTTTCAGCTTTTATGTAGGCTGCTAAACTTTGCACACATGTCAGGATGTCCTCTTCTGACTGCTGAAACATTATTGAACATCGAAATAGCATGGTTAAAGAAAGTACGAGACAATGTTAAAGAAACTGGAGAAAGTCAAGTCGATGAAGCTGTTCTTGAAGGTCATCTTGGTCTTACTAAAGAATTACTAGCTTTTCTACCTCCGAGTAAAAAGTTTGAACTTGGCTCTGATGAAAAACACGGCGTAAATTTGATTAAGGAATTAGTCGAAGATTTTGTATTTCCTGCATCGCGTCTTATGCTGCAACTGCGTAGCACTGGAGAGCTAAGTGCTTCGCAAGCGAGCCCAGTATGCACGACTCCTCAATCGACTAGCGCAGCATTTGATTTACTTGTAGGTCTTTGTGTAGGCTGTGTACCTAACATGAAACTTCTAGTCACAATGCTCACTGATATGTTCTACTCTGAGAGAGATGAACCGCTAGTAGAATGGGATTATTTACCACCAGTCGGGCTTAGGCCACTGAAAGGCTTTGTAGGTTTAAAGAACGCTGGTGCAACTTGTTACATGAACTCAGTATTACAACAATTGTATATGGTTGAAAGTATAAGAGTCGGACTTTTGGCTGCGGAAGGTGCAGCGACAGATTTGAACGAAGATTTTTCTGGAGAAGAAAGAATTGAAGGAGAACAAACGATAGAAGCAAACGATAATGATACAAATGAAGAAAAATGTGGAGCAGACGAATCTCGAAAGGAATATAATATTGGTATTTTAAAGCAAGTTCAAGCAATCTTTGGTCATCTAGCATATAGCAAATTACAATATTATATACCTAGAGGTCTTTGGAAACACTTTAAGTAAGTTTACATTTACATTGTAAATATTTTTAAATGTATAATTGTCAAAGTGTAATTATCATCTTCATGTCATTATTGATGTTTCTATTAATATCATTTTCAGACTTCAAGGTGAGCCTGTAAATCTTAGAGAACAACAAGATGCAGTAGAATTTTTTATGAGCTTAGTGGAAAGCTTAGATGAGGCACTGAAAGCCTTAGGACATGAACAGATAATGAGCAAGATTCTTGGTGGTTCATATAGTGATCAGAAAATCTGCAAAGGTTGCCCTCATAGGTACCTTCTTAATTCTTAAATTTTGCTCTTTTCGGTAAACTGTAATACCGCATTACATTATCTTCAGATATTCCAAGGAGGAGCCGTTTAGTTTGATAAGCGTGGATATCAGGAATCACAGTAATTTACTGGACTCTCTTGAACAATATGTGAAAGGAGAATTATTGGAAGGTGCAGACGCTTATCATTGCGACAAATGTAATAAAAAGGTATAAACTTCATATATTTGTAAAGCACTTATGCATAATTCACGACATTTATTACGTATTCTATTAACAAATTATATTTTTAGGTCGTAACAGTAAAACGATTATGTGTAAAGAAGTTGCCACCTGTTTTAGCGATACAATTAAAAAGATTTGAATATGATTACGAAAGAGTTTGCGCTATAAAATTCAATGATTATTTTGAATTTCCAAGAGATTTGGATATGGAACCTTATACTGTTTCTGGGCTCGCTAAACTGGAGGGAGAAGTTATAGACTGTGATTACGAGGAATCGGTGAAAGGGACTTGTACTAAATATCAATTAACTGGCATTGTAGTACATAGTGGCCAGGCTAGTGGTGGTCATTATTATTCGTATATCCTACATAGGTACTGAAATATTTATGTATGCACATATTAATATTTACATAATGTTTTTAACACATACTTGTTTATTATTGTATTTTGTATTAGACAAAATGATGGCGTTGCAAAATGGTATAAGTTCGACGATGGCGATGTTACGGAATGTAAAATGGAGGAAGAGGAAGAAATGAAATCGCAATGTTTCGGCGGTGATTATTTGGGAGAAGTATTTGATCATATGCTTAAAAGAATGAGTTACCGAAAACAAAAACGATGGTGGAATGCCTATATGTTATTTTATACCAGATTAGATGTAGAAGAAAATTCTTTAATGAAAAGTGTTAATGAATTATCCTTGTGTAAGTACTGCTTGAAATTCTTGTTTGTTAAAAAGTTGTATTTACTTACTATAAAAATGTTATAACTTTTAGATACGAAACTAGGAGTTATGAAAATGCCCCCAGCTATCGAATATAGTGTCAGAAAACAGAATATCAAGTTTATGCATAATCGAAACCAGTTTAGCGCAGAATATTTTCAATTTATTAAAAAACTTGTATCTTGTAATCCCCATAACATCAATAGACAAAATATGAATGAAAAACTTGTAAGTTGATTTAGCAAATAATTTCTTTCAACATTTGTATCAAACATATAATCTTTAAAAATTATATTTGTAGAATCCAGAGCAGGAAGAACTTGCAATGCTATCCGTACAATTAGCATCGAGATTCCTGTTTTACACAGGTTTTCATACTAAGAAAACTTTACGCGGTAACGCAACGGATTGGTATGACATCGTTTGTCATCATTTACGTAGTAGCAAAACAGTGCGATCCTGGTTTGCTCATAATGTCCTATTTAATCATCCACATAGGTATTGGGTTTTCTTGAGTATACATGTATCAATATAAGAGAATTTATTGTTTAACAAAATGAATTTATTGTCTTTAGATTTTGCGAATATCTTTTGAGCTGTCCTAGTACAGAAGTTCGAACGGCATTTCTCAAAATTTTGGTATTTCTCGCACACATTTCCTTACTGGATGGCCCATGTGTGCCGCCTAGTTTAAACGCACCAAGTAAGACTTTTAGTTATATTTATTATTCTTTCAAACAGGCTAATAAGATATAATTTGAAATATTTGTTCATAAATCTTTATTTCCAGCTATACTTTTAGATCCAACAGCAACACTCAGTGATCATTTATTGCATGCAGTACTTTCTTTACTTCATCGTGAAATCTCAGATCATGGCCGCCATTTACCACATTATTTCTCTCTGTTTCACACGTATGCATCGCTTGGTCTCGCTGAAAAGGCCCAATTGCTTAAGGTAACTTATACATTGTTTTTCTCATGTAAAATCATTTAATAAGATTATGTCATTTATAATTGTTTTTTATCGTAGTTAAATGTGCCGGTCACGTTTATGTTGGTTGCTATCGACGAAGGACCCGGACCTACGATAAAATATCAGTATCCTGAATTAACTAAATTGCATCAGGTAGTTAGTATGTTGATACGCTGTTGCGACGTGTCATCGAAAGCACACTCGAGTCTTGCACAGTCAGGCGTGGCACCTTTACCAAACCCATATGGTGACCCGGCATGTCAAAATGAATATTTGATGCCTATTCAGCCGCAGGCAGCAGATATTCTCTTTGTTAAGAACAGGTAGATATTTCTTAAATAAAATGCGTTTAAAATATAGATAAAAGGTAAATATGTAAAGTATAAAGTATATTGATACAAACTGCAATTTTTGTCATCTAGTTATATGAAAAAATTGATCGAAGATGCAGACGTTAACGTTACTGAAGATACTGTGAAATTATTGCAATATTGTTGTTGGGAGAATCCTCATGTGTCACGAACCGTTCTCAGTGAATTATTATGGCAGATTGGATTTTCTTTCGCACATGAAATAAAACATCATACTGACCTATTACTTGCTGTACTTCTTATGGAGGACTCGTGGCAAACTCATCGTGTTCATAATGCTCTGAAAGGTACAACCGTTGCAGGTGTAAGTTTTTAATTTAAGAGGCATTAAAACATGAGATCGTAAAATGTAATTGTCATTAGGTGTACCAGATGAAAGAGAAGGTTTATTCGAGATAATACAAAGAAGTAAACATCATTATCAGAAAAGAGGTTATCAATGCATTAAATGCATGGTGCAGCTTTTCAGTAAGTGTCGACCTGCACATCAGCTCCTGCATCATAGCTCCGAATTGAAGAGGAAGTGGATACACGCTACCGACTGGCTTCACGAAGAACTCGATAAAGTATTGAACAATAATAACAGATGATTATGAAGTTACAAGAAGGGATTCATATATTAAACAATATCGATTTTATTTTCAGAGACCGTATGCTTCTGCGGCACCATATACTCATGCGTATAGTAATTGGTCTCCACCAGCTCAGTCCAATGACTCTGCGAATGGTTATGTTTTGGAGCGCAGTAATAGCGCGAAGAAGACATTAGAAAGAGCATGCGAACTTTGTCCGGATGAAGAACAGGAGGTAGAGGATACAAGCGAAGATTGCACCGAGGAGGCAGAAAAGTACCAACCACAGAATAGAGACATATTGCGATCGAGACGTAGTTTAGTATGGGGATGTATAGGGTAAGATTCAAAAACAACAATTTTATTCAATTTCATTTATCATTATACAATCCTTATTTAAAACATAAATCATTCCTGCTTCTCTCTTCAGTTATCCTGACGTCACTGTAATGCAACAAATGCAAGAGGAACAACAATCTCAGCCTAGACCATCTCCAGTTCATACTCCTCTTTGGTCCCAATCCCCGGTTATACTCACACCACCAGCTCATCAGTTACATAGTCCACAGAACTGTGAGTCGTCACAAAATACCAGCCAGGATCCATAATGAACGCTACATATTGACGTTCTACCAAGTTGCTGCCTCGGTGAAACTGTTTCAAGATATTTAGACATTACTGCGCCAGCAGCTTGGTGCCGAACGATAGCGGCACCTGTACAGATATAACTCGCAGATTTGTTCTTATTTGCTGGTATTCACGAACTTGCATTTGCAACCTGAGTTTTATTGTGGGCAGTTACTTTCATGAATGATACAACGTGGCATAGCTATCTGCACTATTGAGAAAAAAAGAACGATGTTAGAAACAGCAGGCGATTATTAAATAAGTAAGAACAGAATTTCTACGTATTAGTTGAGGCAACGAGAATTCTCATCGTAATTTTTTCTTACTCCTAACGTTCGTGCATTCCTCATTTTTTTGCATCTATATAATAATTTGAGCTTTTGAATTTCGATAAAAGGAAGGTTGTTTTGGTAGAAAGAAATCTTCTGAAGAGAAATTGATACGAAGAGGAAAAAAGAACAATTTAGATAAGAATTACACTTGCCTCGATTAATGCATACGAATTCAAGCGTAGGAATACGATAAGATTGTATAAATGTATAGCGAATAGTGTTATGGAATCCCGTCTCTGCCGAATAGAAAAGAAAGGTATAAAAAAAAAAAGAACCTAACTTTCCGTATGTCTATGTAAATTTGTTACTAATAAAAAGTTAAAAAATGAAACTTTCTAACGATCGAAGGATACGGCTAAAAAATACAGTAGTTTCCGATTTAATTGAAAAGAGAGCAGAGTTAACAAGTCAAGAGAAAAGAAAAATTACACATCTATCGATATTTCACTATTTTAGTCTTTCAAGACGAAGTAAACGAAAAAATTTCCTTGTACTTAATCTCGAGTATCAAAAAAAGAAGAAAAGAAAAAAAATATAAAAAAAGGAAAAAAGAAAGAAAAATAAAGAAAGGAAAGCCACTCCTCTGATGCAGACGTTTGTATTGTATGAGAATTTAAACATACACCAATGAGATGCCTCCCATTGTGCTTTCTTTCAGTTCATCGAATTTGAGAAGAAAAATTGTGTCCTTGATATCATGCGACTCCATTTTGTATCTTGGGTAGTTATTTAAGAATCGAGTTGTTGCTTCAAATTTTCATTGCTTATATTTTTGTCTGTTATGTTTTTTCGGCTATTTATGAGAAATTAACGAAAAAGAACTTGATCGAATGAAATTCAAGTGGACGGTGCAGTTGACCGATCAAGAAGTTATTTGGATAAGAAACGACAGTTATGACGGGATGTTTCTACTTTAAATAGTAAAGATGGATATTAAAAAAAAGAGAGAAAAAGAAGGAGGCAAAATGGATGGATCAGTTTGTGTTTGTTATAACGAGTCGCAGTGCCGCGAGAAAAAAAATAAGCCTTGTTCGAAGTCCAAATTTTTACGAAACGAAAAACAAATAAAAAAAAAAAGGGAAAAAGAATAAAAGAAGGAATTGAAGAAAGCGTGACGGTAGCGACACAAAAAGGGTATGAAACAAATATAAAGAAAAAACACTAATTTGTATCGTTCTAAGGTACGATTCATTGTTAAGAAAGAAGAGCTGTGGTCTTTTCGCAGTATTATAAATCGATTCTTAGTTTTCAGTCGACAAGAAAAAGGACAGACGTGTTAGATGTTATACTGCTTGTATACTGTTCTGCATTTTATCGGGCATACAGCGGATGAACGACGAAACATGGGAGAATAAACGATGACTGCGATCCTTTAACGTATGAACTGGCCATAGCTCTGACTTATTAAATAACATGTGTTATATAGATATTATATAAAGAATACTAAAGAGGAGGAGAAAAAGAGAAAATAAAGTCACGTGTAATAAGGATATAAAACAAGCCGTGTGTATACATAGGAATTCGTGCGATGAGGAAATCAACGACTATGTCAAGACACCAGGAAATAACGACATATTGATTATACTGTTCGTATTTATCAAATATCCACGTTAAACAGTGTACCAAATTATATAATAGCTACTATCGGTTAAAAATAATAATAATGGTACCTAATCTTACTCAGAATATGTACATATGCAACTGCTTTTTATATGTGATAAAAATTATCATATTCCTATTATACATTGAGGTTAGTATGCTATTGTAAATCCTGGTTTTTGTACACAGACTGTATGCTAAGTTCAATTTTTCTGTTAACGGAGAGAATGTAGTCTATAATTATTTAATATTTAATTGTATCGCTGAAAGAATAAGCGTAACACGTCTTGTATGATATACATAACTTGATTACTTTCTAACAATCAATATCAGATTTAAGTGATCGAACCTCGAAGTTTGTGTCATGATATAATACTATTAGTAGTGTCATTTCTTTTTCTTTCTTTCTTTCATATTTCGTTCTCTTTCTTCTTTTATTTCTCTCGAACGAGCGATGATAGAGCTAGAAAGATATGGACATTAAGGGGGAAAAAACAGATGTAAGACAACCGGGTACACGATTCTAATTCATGATTTATATAACTATCGTCCGAAAACTTATCGAGCGATTTCATCGAACTATCGAACATTCTCATATTTACTACGAATTCTATGCGAAACT
Organism: Bombus breviceps; assembly: GCA_014825925.1. Taxonomy (NCBI): domain Eukaryota; kingdom Metazoa; phylum Arthropoda; class Insecta; order Hymenoptera; family Apidae; genus Bombus; species Bombus breviceps. The sequence goes on along the minus strand of CM026183.1, from coordinate 8,518,919 downwards.
GTGACGGATCTACGAGAGTCGATTAAGATTGCCGGTCATTTTTAATGCGGTAGTTGCGAATAAACACGCTTGTTTTTTTATAGTCGACGGAAAAAGAAAACGGTCGGATGCAACATTTATACATTTTAATTTTTGCACGAAATGTTACTATACAGAGAACAACAACGATGAAACATGATACAAAAAAAAAAGAGCAAAAACGAAAAAGAAAACGATATTATCAAATCTCGATAATAAGCGAAGGTGACTGATACGACGCGTTAATCAAAATCAAAGGCAAATGCATGTGGAGCAATGAAAAGAAGAAAAAAAAAAAAGTAAAGTTATACAGTTGCATGCTTAAGTAAAGAAGAAAATGACACTTGTACGCAAAAACGAAAAAGACGCGGAAATGAGACAAAAAAAAAAAAAAAAAAAAAAAAAAAAAAAAAAAAAAAAAAAAAAAAAAAAAAAAAAAAAAAAAAAAAAAAAAAAAAAAAAAAAAAAAAAAAAAAAAAAAAAAAAAAAAAAAAAAAAAAAAAAAAAAAAAAATGAAAAAAGCAAAATACAAAAAAAAAAAAAAAGATGGAGGAGAAGAAAAGAGTCCCTCGTCGATGTTCGTTTAGTTTTAGTTGTAAAGGTAATTTTATGTATTAACTCGATCGACGCTCTAGTCAGTAAAATTAAATAAACGGAAGGAGATTAACGAACCTCGTTCATTTAGTAGCGTAGAGTATCTCTCGAAATCTTTGTATTTTTTTGTTTCCAGTACGACGATTGTTCAAACGATTTTGTTTTTTTTCCTTCTCTTTTTGTTTTAAATAAAACGACGTAAAGGAAAAACGAGATTTCCAAGAAACTAATAAACATGTACGTGCATCCGTTCGAGGCATGTCTTTTCGATGGTATCAGAAACTACCATGGGACACATCCGCTACTTTCGTGGTGCTCGTGTTTCTCCATTTGCCTTTGACAACTTCCTCCGAGGCTATTTCGAGAATGAAAAAAAGTAAAACAAGCAAAGCGATACGAATGAAACAAAAGAAATCGAACAAAAAAAAAAAAAAAAGAGAAAAGAAGAGAAAAAAAAGATAGGAGGAACGAAATGATTCAACAATGAAACTACCTCGTTAAGCGGTCAATGTATTTACAATTTACACGCGTACTGATTTCATTGCCAAAGCCCTTTGCGCTCCATTTAATCGTTTAACGAAAATACATTTCTTCTTTCATTTGGAGTATTTCTTTTATTCGACGAGAAATAACATCTACCACTTTGGATGCTGATGTTCACGATAGATTAGAAAATGTTGTACCAATGGTAGATTTTTACTTTAAATAAATGGCGAATAAATTTCATAGCGGTGCAGCACGCAAGGAATAATGGTAGATCGATTATAGTGGCATCGCGAAGGTTAATTTATTCGAAACTGTCTTTCTACGAGCAAAAAGAAATTGGACTGCAAAGGGTTAACGCTGGCAAGAAGCTACTCTTCGCTTTTAGAATGTCAACCGCATTATCCGATACAGCAGAAGTTTATAAGTTCACATTTTTCTCTCTTGTCATTGAATTCTGTTCGCGAATGTTTTGGATCGGATTGTTCACTGATATTTTAAGAAAAATCGATACACACGGGACGATCCATTTTTATTTACGAATTGATCTATATAAGGCTAAGGGGGACAGGAAAAAGATAAGAATCTATTAAATTGACTTTCTAGTAATTTTACTAAAGTGAAGAAGTGCCATTTGAAAAGGACGTCGAATAATCTTCGGATGATGTCGCTCTAATTATATCTTTGATACTTTCACGTAATCTAAACGTCTTATTTGGTAATCACTTTATCCGTAGGAATTTTTTCACTAATCGTGCGTTTGTAGATTCAGATGGATCGTCCTTCGCCTGTTTTTACAGATTATAAAGCGTATAAAAAGATATCTAAATCCCTGTTACGGTTCTCAGTTTCAGCACGTGTCTAAAGAGATGATTTAAATAAACGAAGAAATTACAAACAGAATGTTGACGGAACCATTTTTACTTTTGTCGGATGTCTTTGTTCTTTTTTGTTTGTTTTTGTTTGGAACGCGTAAAAGAAAGAAACGTGGCAACGAGGAGAAAAGAGAGATCGTAGCAGGGCCGACGGAAGCTTCTCGGAAAATAACAGAATCGGAACATGTGATTTCTTTCACGTGAATCTGTTCACGTGTGTACGAATAAAGTCGTTCGACATCGGCATTCGTATGATGAAACGGTCGAGTATAGTATGGAAACTTAGTCGGTAGATAACTAAAGATCATATAAAGCTTGAACTCGTGTTCCAAATCGACGTTGGACATTGGAAAACGTACTTTTTTTTTCTCTACTTCGCCATTCGCGCGACGAATGCCTCTTTATCAAAGATAATACAGCGTGAAAAAATGAAGCGTGAAATTTCGCTAGACAAGTCTGAGGGCGTTGATAATCAAGCCAGTCGGTTTCAAGCTGATTCCGCACGAAACCAAATGTAAAAGATAGTGTGTATATACTTTGTGTCCGTCAAATACACGCTTTTGTTCAATTTTTTCTTTTTTTCTTTGTTACGTCGGTAGACGCTATTACGTTCGTGTGTAAGGAAGTAAATATCTGTTTCTTATATTCTCTCATTAAATTCTGCACACGATTTTTGCAATGAGATTCGTGCGGTTGTGTCTACGAAACGATACGATCTTTAATAGTAATTACAATTGTATTTAACCATATGAAAATAACGATAGAATTGTACGCGGAGAGAATTAATAACCGTGGCTGTTTGTTCGAAATGTATTCGAATTAAGAACTTTTATCGGAAGTGGATGATCGCTCGGTTCGACTAACAGCGCCGTAGAATAATTCTAATCGTTAGATTTACGAAGTATTACACGATACCACAGATAATATCGAGTAGAATATTTAATATTCACTGTCCTATATTAGGACTATAATAATGAACCTTTCGATCGAGCCACAGTCGACATGTTTCCCGATGAGCAATTACGATCGTCGCCATTGAGAAAAAAGAAAAGAAAAAGAAAAGAAAAAAAAAAAATAAAAGGAAGAGGAAAAATAAAAAGGAGAAAAGGAAATTCCTTGTTAGAAATGGTCGACGATGAAACTTCGCTGGTCGTACACTGTCATCACAACTGCACAAAATTCATTGTGTCTCGTAGCGGAATATCGTTTGGTGTTTGTCGTACCGAAAACGACTGCCAGAAGAGGTTTATAAAAAGACTCCAAGTAAAAGAACTGTGTTCCTTGTGACACAGCCAGTGAATAAAGGACAACTCAGTGATATTCGCAGGACGAATATAGAATATTGCTCGCATTCCTCGAAGCCGTTTTCGTTATCTGTTTCTGTATTTATTTCAAAGAGCTGCGTTGTGCAGGCATTAACTAGTAGAACTTACTAATACGAGAATTCTATGCGGTGTAGGAAAGGAAATATAAACTGAAAGAAAAGAGAAAAGAAAAAAAAAAAAAGAAAAGGAACGAAGAACATTGGTCGTGTCAGACCATGAATCGATTGTCATAAAGGAAAGGGTAATAATAAATTATTATTTTCTCTGAAACGATAAAATCGTCTCGTGGACTTACATCGACCAAAACTTTTTCTCAGTGGAAAATGAAGTTTTCTAAAGATACTACGCTATCGTCAAGAATAATCCTCGTTTCTTTGTATCAAATATATATCTTCTTTCTTCGCTCGCTAAATAACGTGATTTTCGCTTGCAATTGCCTACGTCATTCGTTGAGCCGCGTTTTTTCTTAATCGAGGCACTGAAACGTGGATAACGATCGAGATATCGTTTCCACTTTCGCGCGTTATTAATTATATTCATATCGAGTCGAGATAAACCACCGTGCGGTGTGTGTGCGTGTGTGTGCGTGTGTGTGTGTGTATGCGCGCGCGCCCTGCCCTTGAACCTATGGTGCTTCGATAGATCGTGCCTCGTCGACCTCGAGTCTTTTCCCTTTTCGTTCGTTCCGAGCGTGAAACGATCGCGGATTCTTGTTGGATCATCGTTCCCTCGGTTACCAAGAATTTCCTGGGGCCGAAAAATCTGCCGACATTGAACGTGTTTCCTCTCGTAGAGGATCGTCGGGTTATTAATTCTACGTTCCTCGATCTTTTCGTTCGTCGGATCTTCTTAACGAAGATCGTACTCCACGTGTGTACGATATTGTTAGGTCTTTTCAAAGAAAAGATTGAATGTATGGTTTTAATATCTTCGTAAGGGATCATCGTGGTCCAGGACGATCGAAATTTGACGAATCTCTCTCGGGTGTTTTTCCAAGAGAAAATCCTTCAGTAGAGGAGAGTTATTCGGGAAAAATTCCCGAGATAACTTCGCGAGATATCCGAGATCTTGGGATAAAATTGAGAAATTTCTTCGCCTACATATTCATTGGAGAGGGAAGAAATATTTATTGAATGAAGCTTATCACGAGAATACCGTGTCACAAGATTTGTTATCTGAATAATCGACGGATGTCTACCTTTAGGCGTCCACGAAGGAACTCGAAACGAAACTAACACTTGCTTCGTAATCGAACACCAAATACATATATTGACGTTCAAACGAAAGTAATACCAAAAAGTGGTAAAAAGAAACAATAAAGTATGATATTCTTAATTTGTCGCGTGTATGTGATTTTTGGGCTGATCGATGGACAAATTGAAACAAAACGAAAGAGAGATATACAATGAAAAGCACGATGAGACAGAAAACGTAACCGAGTGAAAAACACGCTCTATAAGAGTGGCTAAAAACCGAAGATAAACGCTCACGTCGTTTTGTGACATTATTCGTTTTTCAAATAGGCGCATTTACGTAAGCATTTTACTTACTCGAACGTTAATCGCAAATCGAGCCAACCGAGTCTGCGATCCTAAGAAAATACGAAAGATAAAGAGAGACAAAGGAAAAGAAATCGACGTGCCCTTCTCTCTCTCTATATATATATATATATAAACATATTTATGGTCTCTCGCAGACTCTTATTAATACAAATATTAATTAAGATTATATATATATATGTATATATATATATATATATATATATATATATATATATATTCTCTCGATTTAACCGTGCATGATCGAACGTTTTCATACGGGGGGTCGCAGACGACGGTTCGCCACACGATCCACGGGGCCCTCGATTTCTCGATCGAACGACAAACTCACCTCGTGCGTGATCGGCGTGAAAAGCTTCGCCGCCCCTGAGAATCTTCTGTGTATTATTTCTAACAGAATGTAATAAAGTATGGTTGAAAAAGAGGAATAACACCAGCTTAATCGACCTCCTTCGTATCCATCTCCATCCTCTCTGTTTCACTGTGACCGAAAAAATTTAAAAACAAATTTATCTTAATACATAGTTGATACTTGACGTCAAAATCTTCAGCGCTTCTGAGAATCTTTATTACTTCTAATACAATATGTATAATAAATAGATGTCAGCTTTTTGTATACTTACATAGAGAAGATTTCATAGTGCAAAGTTAGTAATTCAGAAAAATAAAAATGTATTCCAAATTCATGAAAAAGGAAAGTGTATATATAGGAAACTCTGTACGTGCCACTTCTTAGTTGTAAGGAAAACTCAATGTTCCATTTATTTAAATAGATGGTAGAGACAAAAGCCAAGAAACAATTAACTGACACTTATATTTCTCTTTACACTACAGAGGCGACGCTGGACGTGCCACTGACACCATCTTCTAGCATTATTGATAACTATTTAGAGAGGCTAATTGTGCTTAAATGCTATACTATGGTATGGTATGTTAGAACATTCTTCAATAAGAGAAAGAAAATTCTTCGGTTTTACCACTCACGGTGTCTTCTGAAAGTACTCTTCGATTATTGCTGACCGCAGTATCGAGTGAAAGAAATCTCGGGCCAAAAATTCCATAGGAGTATAAATCTACATAAACACTCGTAATCTAGCGACGAAATAGCGTTTAAAGAGAAGAATTTAATTGACTCGTCTGTTGTTTTCTGTATCTCCTTTGTTTCATTGCAATCGGCAAAGTTTGAAGTTCACTTGTCTCAATTTCGACTATCAAATTTTTTTGCCACTATGTTGCAAAACAAGAAAAAATGTTGTCTTGCATAAATACCGATAGACACGAGTTACGATTAGTTTTGCTCGTGTAAGATATGTATTTGTTGAAGATATTCGTAATTGGAAAACTATTTGGCAAGCGTTGCATAAGCGTTTTTATCGACATGGAACATTTTTTACCCGTTGTCCCTGAAATTTTGTCCTTTCAACAGACTTCAAAGTTTCGAGTTGTGTAAGTTAGATAATCATGGGATTGACTGATAAGTACGTAATTATTATATACTATCGGTCGTATCAAATAACGAATCACAGATATTTCCCATTCGGTTCCGATCATTTAACAATGTGACGCCTCATTCATTAACACTAGAAAATTTCGTTTAATCGCGTGATAATGAAAATCTAAACTAAAACCTCTTATACATACATACATACGATATATACACACAAGATTACGATATAAGGGGTGGAATAAAATTCGACGATGAATGATCGATATTAATATCGACCGATTTATCGTTAATCTATCGTGTTAAATAAATTTTCGAGACCTATAAAGAAACTACGCTATATTGGATTGTCAATCGTAATTTCTTATAACATATTAAGGAAACGCTAAGTCTGCAATCCTCTATTTTACGTGCATTTGTATCACGTATTTGTAGCATATGTATTCGGTATCAATCGAATGTTAGCCGTAGCTTTCATTTTTAATTACTTCGCAATAAGTCTACTATTTCATCCGCGTGATATGTGCTTTGTGACATAATATATGAGATAAAATAAAATTTGTTAGATTTGTCCAATAGATATAACGAGTCTATGTATGTAGTGTCTATATACGTGCTAATATTTATGATCGATAGCGCGTATATATGTTCCGCCATATAACTAAAATAAAATTTTCTTGGATAACCATTTACAAGGATGACAACAGCAATAAACTATTAACGTTCGATGATCATAAAAGTGAATTGGAATAGAGATAGAACAGAATTTAAATCGAAGCGAGGGGCACATTACATATAACGGGTATCGTTATGTTCGTTAATTATATCAATAATTGTTAATTACATCCCAGTGTTGATTTCAAAATACAGCGGGCGATTCATCTTCCGCCTTTCAGGACAACACACGCGTCTTTCACTAACTCTGCAAAGATAAACGGTTTCTGGATAAAGCAAATAATTTTATCTGTAATACTAGTGGACACGCTACCTCTCCCGAGGTTATCTTGGCAATAGGAGTTATCGTGGAGACTATGGAAGTCATTTAATCGTATGTTTTCCTTGCTGGGAAATCGACCGAATCACTGAGTGATCCACTGCAAAATAGAAATTGATCTATCGTGCATAAATTGCGCGGCGCTCTTCCGATTCGGGCAGTTTCTTCGTATCTCTGGGTTCGCGCGAGTGTCGCGTTAATAGTTCGTTAGAGATCAGTACTTTCAACGTACAAAACGGTAATTTGTTTGAAATTTTGTAAATTATATGTACAGAGCGCGGATTTTTCTGCAAATTTATATTTTTGCCGACGCCATATAGATAAATAGAAGTAAAATAGAGATTCGTTTTACTTAGAATTGAAAATTAATTAAAATGAATGAATTGATCGAAGATTAATTAATTTAATTAATTAAAAATTATAACGGGTATTTAACTAAGTATCATATATTTTTGTATAAGAGTGCACTTTCGTACTTAAAAATTTCCTGTATACGCATGAAAATTCGTACTCTATACGTGTATACGGTGAATTACAGCAGCTCACGAAAATATTCGAACATTTATAGAAATTTCCTGCGAATATATTACATGCGAAATGAATATATTATACGCGTTTCGAAACATTTTGAGATTGTTTGAATGCTGTAATGAGATTCAACCATCGTAACTATATTGTTAAAATTTGAAACAAATTGAGAAATGTACATACGGAAGCCACGAAGTATTTAGTGCAAATATGTATTTCGCAGAGATCATCAAAGTACTTAAACGATCGATTATTCATTATATTAATAATTCACCAATAATCATTAATAATTCAGTGAGACCATCTTTACCTTATAACGACTTATAATATGTACTAATTTTTTACTGAATATATATTTGCAATGAATAACCTGTAACTTCTATATATATATTTTTAGATTAGTTTCATAATTTTCCAAGGTACAGTATTAATGAAATTCCAAAATGTCTTATTAATGTCTAATTAAATGTCTTATTTAATTTACAACGCACATATATACAATATATACACAAAAGTGGCAAGAGTTTAAATATTTCCGGGAATCGTTGTATATTGTAAATTATATTGAACATACCGGACTTGTTAAATGCAAAGTTAATTTCGCATCCGGTTTCAGAAGACACCATGGCTCAAAAAATGATCTGCATCGAGGACTTCGAGAAATATGCTAGCACGCATTTAACACCATCTGTCAGAGATTATTACAATTCTGGGGCGGGCGAGCAGTTCAGTTTACAGCTAAACAAGGATGCTTTCAAAAGGTATTTAAAAAATAATAGTTTATCGTTTTTAAGTATTTAAATACGGAACAGTTAACTTATATTACTATTAATAGCATATTACTTATATTACTATTGTTGTATAAAAAGGAATGATTATAAAATCGAAACTCTTTCGTCATTCTACTCTTTTCAGTCTTGATATTGTTCGTACAATCTAGACGCTTTCTGTAAAAATTTAAAGATCCTTTATTTTATGAAACATCTAATAAAGCTAATTGAACAATGAAATTAAACAATGAGTCAAACAATGAAAATTTCTAAATTCACTACAAAATTAATCTAAATTACCGATTGCTCGACCAAAAGAATACGAGTTGAAAACTCTTAGATCTAATCTATTCTCTAATCTTTTTAATTAAAAAAATTGTAACATTTTACAGATACAGGATAAGACCAAGATTTCTAAGAAATGTTGCCAAGAGGGATTTAAGCACCAGGATTCTAGGTGAACAAATCTCGATGCCATTGGGAGTCGCACCAGCAGCTATGCAACGTATGGCGCATCCTGAGGGTGAATGTGCAAATGCAAGAGGTAAATATTACATTTTAATATTAATTGTGACAACGTTCCACCGTGAGTTTCCCTATTTTTCTTGTTTTTTTTAATAATCTCAGTACCTTGTATGGATACGTATATTTCATCTCTAAGTACCAAACACATTCATTATATAACATATATAGATTTAGTAAAAATGTTTATTAACTTATGCAAATATTTTACAAAAATAGTTGCAATCACAAATAGGTGTTGGGTTCGGTTAGTCAGCGACGATCACATTCGAACTTCTCATGTTTGTAAAATGTTACAACGTAGAGCACGGTAAAATTGAATAAACAAGTACATGATTTCCTATAAAATAGATAATTCTTTTGTTTGTTTTAATTTATTCGAGTCTGTACAGAAATTAAATTGTTGTCTTTTCATTATTTAGGTACAAATATATATAAAAAATCGCATTAGACTGTATAAAAAGTTAAATGCTCGGTAATTCGTTATATATGCAATAAGATGATATGTTTGCAGGCATTGTCACTTGTTTAAAAAAGTCACTTATCATTGCTTAGCCGTGTTTCGATTGTAGAATTTTTTATTTCATAATTGTACAAGAAACAATTTATTCGTCTGCCGGTTCAGTCGTACATTATAAGGGTATATTCTATTTCAGTCGAAAGAACTTAATTAACTCGTTGGAAAATTTGGCAATAAAGAAATTTTTTCTGTCGATCAGTCCGTTTGTAACCCTTAAATATATACTGTATTAATAAAAAATAATCCATAATAGATAAAAATTGAGCTTTGAAGCGAAGTTACTTTATAAAGTAATCATTATAATTATGAGATATACTCGTATATATTCTAAATGCAGCTATATGTTTAAGGCACAACAGAGGGTTCGTACAATATTTACAGTGATATAAGTGCGTCAAGAAATGCGTTACCATGGAAATACTGTAAGGACTGCTTTAAAAAAAAGAGTAATATTATCATCGTGTTGTATTATATAAATAAAGTTCGCAAATTAAAAATTCGTATTTTGATGGATACAAACCGAACTCAAATATTACGATTTTAGATGACTAGTTAATAAAAGTGGAACAGAAGTTTATGTACATATACATATAATTAAACATCAGACGCTTAGAGACTAAGAAAGTTACGGCAATAAAAGGCAGAGGAATTAATGTCGTTTGGGTCCCACGTTATCCCAGTTATTAATAGCTTTCATATTTACTTTCTCGATTCTCCACTTTTGCGTGGCAGAAGACGAATCACATTTCGCTGCAAAGACTTTTTTGCTTGCTGGATCCGTGTCTAAGCACCTCGACGTATAGCCGTGCATCAGCCATTGTTTTTCAACGTTGTAACGCCATAATTGATTTCCTTGGCCTCCGTGGCAAGGATACAAAGTGACTGGAGCCTTTGCACCTCCTCTAGAGACATCCAAACATTCTGTACGATCCTTTGGCCTGATGTCTTTATGCCAAGTCAGTTTGAATTCTTGTTCTCCTATAATTTTGGGATTATCCTTTATGCAGGTATCAACTACAACAAGTTCGTCCTTTTTTCGCTTTTTCGAGTCTAGGCACAGTTCTGGCACACCCATGTTACGAATTTCTCCAGATGCAAAGTCGTCAGGCTCGATAGGAGGATACACATCGACAAGATCGAAAGCTATGTTTTCCATGAACCATTTGAATGGTTTACAATGTAATCTAGCTCTCAAATATCTTTGCTCTTTTAAGTTTCCAGGATTCAACGATCTTAAATGCGGACGTCTTGTATAGATATATTCTGCATATTCATCCATCCATACTTCTGCTACTCTCTTATAATTCTTTCCCAAAAAGTCTCCCTTCCCTGGGTTAGGGAAAGGTGGGAACTTTCTATAAATATGACCTACTCTTGAACAAGGGGCGTCGTACATTTGACCTCCACATTGCCATATCTTAAACGATAGCTCGTACTGTTCACCTCCCCATATATCTAATTCTGGATCATATCCACCTAGTTCCCAAAAGAATTTTGCGCTGATGGCAAACAGGCCACCTGCCATTACTGGACTTTTAAATGGCTCTGTTGGGTTCTGAAGATCTTCAGGTAGCAATGGCAACCGTTTGTAATACAATTCCCAGTCGAAAGCTCCTCTTGCACCCTCATCTTGAGCTCTGTATTCGAACGTCTCATAAGCTATCACATCAATAAAAGGACACACACAAGTTTTGTAATCTTGTGCAATGGGTTCTAGCAATGGTGGCAACCAATTGATATTTGCTTCACTATGAGAATCCAAAAATACAAGTACTTTTGCTTTTGCAATCTTTGCTCCAGCTAAACGACCTTTAATTAAACCAGAACGCTCCTCTAGTCTTACAATTTTCACTTTTGTCAAGTATTCGGTTATATAATCATCTAAAGGCTTTTTCAATTCTGCCTTGGTACTAGCATCGTCTACCAATATTATTTCCTTGAGGAGAGATGCCGGTGAACGATTAATCACACTCCAACAAGTTCGCATTAGAGTGCTAAAATGTTCATTATGGAAGGAAACTATCACAGAAACTGAATCAAGATTTCTTAAATATTTCTTCTTCTTACAGTCTGGATGCCTAATGTCAGGTACTGAGCGATTCATTGAGATCTCATCGCTGAGCGCAGCATTAAAACCATTTACCTGATACAACTTTTCCTTCAATGCATCGAGAGATGGTGATAGAAATGCTGGCTTTCCATGTTCACCTATACCGGTTCTTTTCCTGTCTTCTTCAATTGTCTTATAATCATGCCAGTCTATCTTTTCATCCAAGTCCTGTTAAAAATTTTATTCAAACATTATATTGTGGAACTAAATTCCATCTTTAGACTAGAACTACCAGACTAATCGAAATAGCCTTCTTCATAGAAATTTTATGAATTTACAACTGTATATTTCCTGTGATATTTGTTTGTTTCCTTGCATTATATATCTTTCAAATTGATTTCTTTGATACACAAACCTTATACTTTAATCATTGGTAGTTCTAACATTAATATAAAATAATATGATTTGCATCGGGGTTCACGAAAGTGATGTACGCTACTGCGTGGAATGCAGAAGGCTAAGCTATTGCTAAACCTGTTTTACTTGCATCAGCCTTGCCAATAACGAGTAGCTCTGTAACCCATACCTGATAAAAATGGTTGAAATTCTGCCTAGAATCGACGAAATTTTTCTGACTGTCACCTTCGATGCCCACCAATGCGGTAACTGGTGTCACGATTTCGTGGTTAGGTGACGTTCGTACATAGCGGAATATGACGACGGTTAGGAACACGGTGAGAACCGCCAGAAGGAAGAACTTTATCAGGCTCACAACATTTCTTCTCATCATCGTGATACACTCATGTCGCGTGATGACACTTGTGAAATCCCGCTGCCAGCCACTGGCTTCGTGAACTATCTACACGAAACTAACCTCATGTGTATGCAACTGCTTACAGCTTATCAGTTGCTATCTTCGATGTGAGATGTTAGTATTGGATAAATTTTTGTGATAAAACACATAGAGTAGACACGGTTGCCACGCGTCGACTGAGGATCGATCCTTCAGGATCGAAGCAGTTCTCGATGACCGAATGCATTCGATATATTTGAAAACGTACATCCTGCAGGAGATCGCTCATTTATATCTCTAACATGTTGACTGCCACGCGAATTTTCGAAATACACTGAAATATATAACATTTCGTTTTATCTAACTAAATTGTGTTTACGAACTTTTTCTCTGATAACTCATTCAAATTGAAAAAGGATATTTTAGTCTGTAAAATTTATCTTATCTTAATCATTTAAAAGATTTTTGTAATATAGGTCATCGATGATCACCGTGAGGCCAACGTATTAACGTCACTTGTTTGATATTAAAATTGTAACACTCTCATAAGCATAATTTAATCTTAGTGAAAAGCGCAAAAATTTCAATAGGAAACACGCTAGATAGAACATATGTTTATTCTAATAAAATTGTAAGAAATTCAATTTAAATGTAATTTAAAAGTTTTTCGAATGTTAAGTGTGTAAGTGTGAGAGAAATTAAACCGAATTAAAATGTTTATTTCTAGCTGCCCAGGAAGCAGGTACGATCTACATACTCTCAACGATATCAACAAGTAGTATTGAGGAAGTCGCAGAAGCTGCGCCAAAGGCAATAAAGTGGTTCCAACTGTATATATACAACGACCGTAATGTTACTCTAAATTTAGTTTCGCGAGCAGAGCGCGCTGGTTTTAAAGCTCTCGTCCTTACTGTCGATGCACCGCTGTTCGGTGATAGACGCGCTGACATTAGGAACAAATTTTCTCTTCCAACTCATCTGAGGTATTTATTACACCATACCATAATAAGATTTTAACATATATAAGATATAATTGTACAATAAAATATGAAAATATATTTTCAGATTAGGAAATTTTGAGGGGGAGTTATCCAGTAAAATAAACAATGCCAAGAGTGGCTCTGGTTTGAGCGAATACGTTATGAACTTGTTTGATGCTTCCTTGACCTGGGAAGACATCAAATGGCTGAAAAGGTTGTTAGGAAGTTTGATGATTTGCAATTGTAAAAGTTAGGAGACGTACTAATTCAATTTATTTCCCGCAGTATTACAAAGCTGCCGATCGTTTTAAAGGGAGTTCTTACCCCACAAGATGCACTGTTAGCCATCGAAAGTGGAGTATCAGGAATCATCGTTTCAAATCACGGCGCCCGACAAGTTGACACTCTTCCAGCAACGGTTTGTTATTTATTTTTTTATAAAGTGCATCTTTTGACGTTGTATTATAATATTGTAGAATTATAAATAAAATCGCGAAGTATAAAATAAAATGTTTAAAGATAACAACAGTTAATAATAATACTGAAATAATAAAAATAATGTATGATTTGTAGATCGAGGCATTGTCAGAAATAGCGGAAGCTGTAAACGGCAGAATAGAGATCTATATGGATGGAGGTGTGAGACAGGGAATTGATGTTTTCAAGGCACTTGCTCTGGGTGCTAAAATGGTAACTGTATATCAAATTGCAATATAACTCACGTAAATCCTATAATTGCTAAATTCTTATTTTTGCATGATTTGTAGGTTTTTGTTGCCCGACCTATGCTGTGGGGTCTGTCTTACGGCGGTGAGGAAGGTGCAAGGGCAGTTCTTGAAGTCTTCAGGAAAGAAATTGATGTTACATTTGCTTTGACAGGTACGATTAAAGCCACTTTCATGAAATTTCAATACTATTATGGACAATTTTATAAATATTTGGAAATCAATTTGCAGGCTGTGCTACTGTTCAAGACGTTAAGAAAGACATGGTTCAACACGAATCTTACTACAGCCATTTGTAGTGGAAAGGCACCACGTAAAATTGATTTACGATAGAATCCCAGTTATCGAAAGTCTGCTTAGTCGAACTCGAAGAAGGAATTAGTGGATTTCTATTATTCGACTGATCGCTATCCGATACGTCTTGTACCGTATCGTATAAATGAATTTTTACTGTAATTATAATAAATTGGTTTAAAGATCATGTTGATTTCGATGGACGTGACATTTAAGATTATCATAAGATTAGGCTTAAAGATAACTTGAGGAACAGTTTAGATTATACGATACGTTTCATAGCGAGTACAACAGTAACTTCAAAAATATTTTAAAAGCATTAAGATATTATCACATTCATAATAATAAATATGTTTTAGGTTGATTGATTTTTCTTTTAAGCGAATAATGTACAATATAAGATAATAACAATGTACAATAAAAGACAAAAATATAAATGTACGTATATTAATGGAAGAATAACACCAGAATTTTTTCTTCACAATATCTGCGTTTTATTGAATATCTCTTGTATATTCATCTGTGTATACATATATGCGTGTGTGCGGCACACATATCACAATTCAGGAAGCGTACGTACGCGCACACGCATTCAAAGGTGATCCGCAGCTCCTTTGCAAACGGAACAAGATTGACTATTTTGACGTCGATATTATACATATATAACGCACGAAACATGCAACAAAGTACTTGCATCGCTCTCTGTTCAATTCGCAAAATACTCTCTTTTTTTTTATTGCATCTCTTTCTTTTTCTTAATCCATACCACATCGCATACCGGGAGAGGCAATTCTCTTGGCAAAAAAATAAATCCCCCTTTATCTTTCCGGTATTTCCTATCTCGGTTTAGTAACTCTGGTGCCATCATTACACTTGTAATTCTTTTGTTTTTTGTAATTTTTTTTTTTTTGTTTACTCACAGCTTTACAACGTTACAATTAATCGTTACTCGTATGTATATATTTATAATTTATGTATATATTTATAATATATATGTATATGTATATTTATGTATATATGTATAGTGGCCTCGTTCGCTACGGGTTTTTCTGTTTGCTGAGTATGCACGCTGCGACGCTAAACTTTTACTCTTTATGTATTAGTATGTATACGCAATGTACACGTGTTTGATAGTATATATACACACATGCACGCCTCCTGTCTGTGTACTGTGTATATATATATATATATATATATATATATATACGTTATATACATGCATACACACGAACATTCGCCTTTCTTCACCGTTTTCGTTTCTACAAGCGGTTTCTTGAACAGAGGGGACACGTTTGCGATTACATACATATTTTAGGATATTATAGATCAACGATTTTATAAAAATATAACAACGTTCGACAATTATCGTTATCTTTATGATAATCACTATCTTTTAGATAAGAACGGAATTTTTAAAAATGACCACTGTTCCTCAAACAGAGTTCATTGGACAGAAAATAAAATTCGCGAATCTGTCTCGTGGTATATTTCAATTAACGATTCACACGCGATAACATCTATTCTTTTACAAATCGACATTTCGCAAACATGCATCCTCCGTCTTCTTCTTTTCTTTTATCTCCTCCGATCAATCTTACATTATTTGACGATATCAATCCCGCATACACGGTATACAATTGGCTAATATACGATTACTATAGACACACAGTGTGTTTGTTTGTAAATTTTCAGCGGTATATTTTACTGCTCGTGAGAACCTCGTGAAGAACGATCGTTCGAATTCTTGTCGAATGGCGTCTATCAAGGAATACAGACGCGGCGGAGAAACTTACTTTCACGATAAAGTGGCGATTTAGGCGACAGTACATTAGTAAGTTAGTGTAAAATTCATTGGTCCAGAGAGTTATGTGTGTTTCGAGAGGGCCTTCGTCTCCCCTATCGCTCCGATCCTTTCTTTCTCTCTCTTCTTTTTCTTTTTCTCCTCTCGCGATTTCTTGGCTCTCGATCGTTCTTCCCCTCGAGTAAGGGCTCGAAACTGGAAACATGAAACATCTTTTAAACCAGGAGAGGATATGTTTTATTTTATTTCTTTTCGATATTCTCAAGCTTCTCGAAAGCTTTTTCAACTGTCAGTGACAGACTGAATGATTTTTATTCTTCTCGTTTTTCTCGTTCTTCTCTCTTGGTAACCGAACTTGATGGAACAATGTGGTTGCTCTAACGTGACTGACATATTTCTTATTTTCGGCCTCTCGATACAAAAATTCGGTGATCAGAGAATAACGTCGTTGCTCGATATCTTGAACGAAAATGTATCAAGTACAAAGAAACAACGTCCCTTTTTATTTCCATTGTCTTTTTCTATCTCGATCGGTCGGATAACGGTTATTCGGATCGATGAAAACGATCCGAATCGACCGATCGATCGGAAAGACAATTTCCCTCTGGAAAAATCGCGGGGATGAATGGCTCTTCGATTCGGTGACGAAGCGCGACAGTGTAAAAATGTTTTTAGAATATCTTTTGCGCAGTTTACACGGAGGAAATTCGAGTCTTATACGTATATCGTGTTTGCGAGCGAGACACGCGGTACAATTACTGCTTGGTGTGATTTGCTCATGGGTCGTGCGATTTTTTTTTTTTTAATCTACCTTAACCGAAAATACGGAAAAAGAGAGAAAAAGAGTATATTAGAAACGTAGAACGTTTCTCAAATTATACGAATGATACATAAGCTGCTCAAATGCCATGATGATCAATACCATAAAATAGGAAAAAACATTGCGACTTTGATCTCTAAAGGTTACGCACGTTGTTTTTTAAAATCCACCTTAAATATCTTAGACTTATTTATCTGCCATCTTTCTCGTTTGTTTCTTTTTTTTTTTTTTTTAATTGAACAATAATCACATGTACGATAGTAATCGAGAATTTCGCAATTGATCAGCTTGGCCTATAAGCGGCTTGTAGTATAACGCTTAAGTACGATGAAATGATAATAAAAAAAAAAAAAAAGAAAAGAATTAATGAAATATACGATGTATAATGAAATTTTCTCGTCATCGTATGATAGTATCTCCAAGTACTCTGGAAGAGGATAAGAATAAACGAAGTTAGAAGATATATAATCGCAATTATAAAATACAGCGTAATTTACGATAGTATTAATTAGCCGACGATTCTTCGTTGAAAAACGATAAAAAAGAAGAAAACGCCCAATAACATTTCACAAAACGAAATTTTTCTCGTTCTTAAAATTCTAACGAATTCTTATGAATTCTTACTAAAGCTGAAGATAGCGTGGCCGATTCTGCTATCGCGATATAGTAACAAAACAGAACACTTATCTTGTAGTTAATTTCGTTGGATTATAAGACCTTGAATATGTAGTCAGAAATTACTAAAATTTCTCAGTGATTCGAAAAATATTCAGAACGTGTACACCGAGTTATCAGCGAGAATGGCAAATAAATAGCAACGCATTAAACTTTCCGTAACGTAACCCGTATATCACAGTGTCCCGTTTAGGTGCACGTGTATTTAACGTGTAAATATATAAGCTCAATATATTGATTAGAAAGATAAGCGATCCTCTCGAGTTTAATCTACATTTATACGAAGAATCGATCGAGTACTTTTAATTTCGTCGTAAATCATGTCGAGCTACGAGTATTTAACTAATTAAAACCCGGCGTTAAAACAAATTCAATCGTGATAGACGCAAGATAAGAACAACTCTTTGTTTTTCTCTCTATGAATTTTCGTCTCTGTTTGCTGTCTACGTGTATAAAACAGACTACGGTTCAAGGACATAGCGTGAAGATTCGATTCTCTCTGATCGATAAAATTTGATTAGAACCGGATTAGAAAAACGTAATTACCAATTCTTACGATTAGTTGCGAAATTATCAAAGTGTTATTGAAATTCCTCCGATTCCTCTTACGTTTGAGCTTTTTATCGCAATCTCTGTCTTCTTTATCATTATAATTCTTTCTTTTTTTTAATAATTCCTTCTTCAAAGCCTTCCGAGTCTTCAAAGTTTCTTCGCGCTACGCCATCCTGGAGGGGCAGGATCGTACCTCGGTAACGATCGTTAACAACGACGACAACAATATCTAACTAAACATCGAAGAACATCGAATTGTTGCTTTACGATCTATATATTTTTTTTCTTTTTTTTTTGTTTCTTTTCCATTTTGTTAATGCGTGTTCAATCCCTGCGGTCAGTCTGAATCTAATTGACAACGTGTATACCAAGGAAAGTCCTTTTTCGTTTCTAACAGAAATTGTTGCCCTAATCCACCATCTTGCATTTGCTCGTTCATTCTTGTCCTTTGTAACGAGTGTTGTTGTTTCTCTTTTTGTTTAATTCGCTAAACGTCCACTAATTTTAACTACGATTATAGATACATATATTTCAGCGATTATTACGATTTCTCGTGTGAGCTTGTTATTTATTTAGTTACTTTTAGTTGCTTGTTCTTCGCTCTGGTTGCAACAGAGTTTCTCCTTGCTTTTTCTCTCTCTACTTCCGCTACGAAATGCAGCTCGTACACGAACGTAGAAAGCTAGAACGCTTAATTATTCGATTCTTCCTCTACGGTTAATACAGCGAGCTATTCAGCTTTCGTATTCTACGTGTCCATGAATGAGATAATATCGGGTTGGCAACTAAGCGATTGCGAATTTTGTCAATACCACCTAATGACAAAATCCGCAATCACTTACTTGCCAACCCAATATATCGTGATCTTCCTTTCGAATTGTCAATTAACAATCGATCCTTTGGCGGGAGATCTTCTATTCGTATCCCTCTACTGTCAGAATTCATCGTTGTACATTATCACCAAATAAATCGCTACATATCAAATTTTTGTTCAATGTTGTTCTTTGATCAGTACTTATCGATAATAATCTCACTTCGATATTTATACTATAGAGTGTAATCTTTTATCTTTGTCATTATCCCCTTCTTTCAATTTTTACTTTAGCGCGTCAAGAAATTTTTACGTAAGAAATGAATTTTAAAATTCCAAACTAACTGATTTATACTATAGAGTGTAATCTTTTATCTTTGTCATTATCCTCTTCTTTCAATTTTTACTTTAGCGCGTCAAGAAATTTTTACGTAAGAAATGAATTTTAAAATTCCAAACTAGCGAGATAGAGGAGTTTTAATTTCTAGATATAAAATCTGACAGCGAAGAATATCGGTTCTAAGATGGAAACGTATACTGTGCTCAAGCTATATTATTCATCTCGGTTAATAATCAGATCCTTGTATTTGTCGTAAGGGATGTATCGATTCACTTCCGTTTCGAGGTAACGATTGAGTTGGCGCGCAAATACATGGCAACCGGTCGTACAAGAAAAAGAATATCGTCATTCGAAGATTAGAATCTCTCGACCTTACATAGGGCACGCTTAATTTACGGTTTCTTCAGTGAAGGCAGTAGTGTATATGTATTTCAGATCAAACGACGACACCTACAATGCGCAAAGAATGTTTCTGAAGATTGGTAAAGTTCGTATCGACGGAAGAGCAACAATTCTTCCGGGCAGTTCACATTTCGTTTTCTACGACAAACCTTCTCCCGAAAGGTATCGAGAAATTCTGATAGTATTTAAAGAAACCGCCAATTTCTCACCAATTCTAGAGAACCGAGAGACGAAGTTACAAACAAATTAATTTCAACAGATGACCCTCCGATGATTTTAAAGAGTATTTGTCCGAAGAAATACTACCAAGGAAACTTCGAAGTGGTTCTTAGGTTATGTTTCACGCGCATCAACGACTTTGCGTAAGACGAAATTATAGTAAATAAAGAGAAATTATAAAACTAAAAATATCCTCTGTAGGGTCGTCCTCGCAAGAATTCATTCCAGTCGCCAATTACAAAAGAAAAAGAAGGAACGAAATGAACGAAAACAAAAGAGAAAAACGTATATTTTCTCAGACACACATCATCTTCTTTTATTTCACGTTACAATATTACATTTATACCATGGATCTTCGGCATCTAGAGGCGAGGGTCTTGAGTCCTTCTCAAACAGAAAAGAAAGAGACAAATTTGCCACGTTCGAGCACACTTCGCTTCTTTATACCTCCCTTTCATCTTTTTCCTCCGTGTTTGCTCTCGCGTTCTATGTAAATTCGTATTGTCCTGGCTGATGTACATATATTATACGTTATTATCAGAATTTCCATCTACAACGGCCATTTTCCCTGCCACGAAAGAAAGTGACACACTCGAACCGAACTTTGTTTTACCGTCTTTTGTATCTTCGTTCCTTTTTAACTCGTTAGTATCACAAGAGAGTAATGCCTATAGACGCTAGAACTTTATACGTCTTAGACAACGCTATGATCGTGTACTATGTACTTGACAACTAGTTCTAACGAAGCTGATAGATGGCTACACGCAATTTGAATACACATAGCTTTTGTGCTTTCTATAGCTGCGTTTTTCCCGCCTTTTCTTTTTAGACGCGTTTCTCCCATTTTTACTACTTGAAACCGTGCTCCATAAGATTTTCTTTTCGCTTTAAGCGACGATCGTTTTCGCTCTATTTGTCTTTATTTGGTAAAGTGCGTTTCATAACCAGTGCACGGAAATACGCTCGTTCAAATTTACAATTTTCGCTTCTCCTCCATTTCCACTGGCTTTTACAATTCTACTAGCCCGTTTTCAACGATTCAATTCAACGATCCACGTCGGTAGTGAACGTAATTTGAAACAACTATACTATAAGTTGTGTTTCTACTACAACGTCTCGTCGTGCTGCAATTTTAAACCTTCTTTCATAAATCGAACAAGATCGCTCGCTACCGATTAACTCGAATCATTTTAACGTGACAATTCTGTTATGACGTTAAATAATAAATGTTTTTAAAAACGCGGTACTCTATGGAAGATCGAAAATCGTAGAAACATCACGAGAGCCGGGAATTGTTCCTAATAAATTGAAAGGAATGGCAACCGGTACTCTCGCTATGGTACAAAATGACGTCTCAATTTCTTCTTCTCTTTCTTTGTCTCATTATGAAACACTGCTACAGAATTCTTTTCGTAATAGAACAAAAATTCGCTACCAGACGTCGTCGTTTCACGCATTCTTGGACCGACCCGAAAACAAATCAATTTACAAAATTGATTATAAAAACCTACGTCTGATGTTCGATCGATGCCTTCTAACGCAGCGTGTTTCTATTTTACTGTTAAACAGCGCTTAATATCTACCATTCTCCTCTCGTCGTTAAACAAAGAATTCACGTTTAAAAAGCGGTAGAAACGGTGGGTTCTCTGGCGACACTCTATCGGTCCTAATTAATTCACAGTAGTAAAGAGACCTATAAGCTCGAACAGTTTTATTTTTCTGGTCGTGTGTGCCTGTGTGTGTTTTACGATTGACATCCATTCGCTGATCTTCAGAGCCGAGCGAAAAGTTAAACGCAGTATAGAAAACTTTACAGTACGATATGTTGCAAAATTCTCCCTGTCCTTCGAACGAATCATAGAGACTACTATAAATTTACTTGACACAGTTGTTAAACCGTGCCGCCGGCTGACTGACAATAGCGAATAGGGAGTGTATATCTTGGTTCGTTCGTCGAACGAGAATGTTACAAACGGCGTTACCAAGGTGCGTAACGAAAAAGAGATCGATACCACGGCGAGACTCCTCTTTATTGTCTGAGTTTTGCGTGACGCTCTCACGAATTAAAGCATAAGAGTGTCGTCGCAACAACACGCTTTCTTTCCTTCGGCTCTGATCTGTAGATCTTACCTTTGTATAAAGTTTAAACCGAGATACTATAATGTCATGTTAACTGTGTGTGCTCTATAGCAGAGGGAGAGAAAGAGAGCGAAGCGAGGCACAGGCGTGTGTGTTCGTTGTGGTCGCTCGAGACACAAGAAGCGAACGCGCTGCTCTGAACTTCTAATTCGCGTGTTTCTACAATTTCTGGTTCGCTTTCCAAACGCGTCAACAATATAATCGATATCGTGTTTTCTAATCTCTTTTACGATCTTCATCATTGTAACATTGTGACAATCGCATGTATCAGCGTAAGATCAGTACAAACTTATCTTCTCCTTCTTCGTTCTCTTCTAAAGCTATTTTTGCTCGCGGATCCTAGGATCGTTTTACATCCAAAGTATCATCGTATCGATTCGATTCAGTGGCGTATGTTGCACGATCTTCTTCGAATCGTATGTGTGTGTTTCGTGTACATATATAGATATATATTTAATTAATGTGTGTCCTTCGGGATATACATGAGACAAACTACACAGAGTGTCTTCTGCAACGTGTGTGTTTCTCTTCCTTTAGCGTGGTATCATATATCGTGTTTTTTTTCCTTCGTTAAAATTAATTTTTTTGTTTCCTTAACGATTTCGTAATATATATATTTACATTCATCTATCTACAATAACTACACATCAACAAATACGGTTAGTTTAGCATTCTCGTAGTATCGTGTTTGTATCGTGGTATTGTATAATCATCACCGTCATGATGATGTTAACGCGATCATCATATATATCCGTACCAATTCATAGTTTTCTTCCGTCTTTCTCGCATAATCGTTTCTCTCCATCGTGGAGACGTATTTGTTTTCCCTTTCAATCTCGATTACCATTCACACTTTCATCTCATTCTCTCTTCTTTTACTCGTTATCGTCGATCACCGTAAAACACATCATCGGCGATCGCATAATCTCTCGGAACAACGCATTATTATTATTATCGATTAATATTATTATTATACTCGCGACTAGTTCGAAGGCAACACCACGATCATAATCATCATCATCGTTATAACAAATTCATTGTCATCGTGGTCGATCCTTCGATCCTTTACTCAAACGGCATGCGATCGCGTGAAATCAGAATTATTAACGACAGCAACGACGATTCATTCAACGAAACACATGTATGCGTGCGTGTATGTATATATATATATAAAAAAAATAAAATAAATATGACAACTTAAAACAAAAAGAAAAACAAACGTAGGACGATTAAAACGACAAATTTATCAGTTATAGTCATTCGCAGTCCTTGATTCAACGTTTCTGCGCCTTAATATATTAGGACTTGTTCCTCGCATATTTTCTCGTACCTCTTCATCATTGTCATCATCATCATTCTTTCCTGCAGCCTCCTCCTCTTCATCAACGTTTCTACCTTCCATTCATTAAAAATTACAATTCTTTCATATCTCTCTCTCTCTCTCTCTCTCTCTCTCTCTCTCTCTCTCTTTCACTCGAAAAATCTCCTATTGACTTTTAACAAAATACGTCTGGGGTCTCTCTGTTTAAAAATCTATCGACGGTAATCGAGCTAACCGATAATCCCGTTAATCGACTTTAATCTCCTCTGGAAAAATGTCTCTTGGAAATCTTGATAATTGTCCTCCGTGCGATAATTTTTCTCTGGGGACGATCAACCTCCATGCGAGACTCTCTCGGAATTCAAGTCAAATTAGGCTGCGGCGAGGGCGAAGTCGCGGACACGAAGTACGAGGCTGTGTCCTACATGAATGCCCAACATTCCAGCGTTTTCACCACGAAATCTTCTCGCGGTGCCAGCGGCTCGTTTCCATACGTGCTACAAGATTGTGACCTGCCTTGGTATAGGTCTCCGTCCAGCCACAATCCAAACTTGCCACTGCAAAACAGCGAATGATATCCGTTAATTTGATGGAACTTCAATGGAAAAGAATTAAACGATATTACAGAAACATTATGATACGAATGATACAAATAGATTGCACAGGAGGAGCGTGCTTCTCTGGTTCACTCGATTATATCAGTCTAGTTAGAAACTCGGTTGATCAACTCCGCTTTTTATCAGTTTCTAATCTCAATAGGTAAATACACGATCGATGTTCAATTTTCAAGAAACAAGTTACTCATTCCCGCGTGTTCATTGTTGCAAGATGTTGCAAGAAGATAGCACAAGTTATAGCAAATTCCAAGATAAATTTAAAAAGTAGGACGAACGAATACAACGAAGAGACTAAGGTAACAGGACATAACGAAGCTTTACAAACTTTATCTGTACCCCACCCTGAAATACTCTTTGCTAATCAAAAACCGATATCGATAAATAAATATTTGCGGTAAAAGTACCAGAAAGGTGAAACAGAAACAGCAGCCAAGACAAATGACGAATAATGAAATTCAGCCTTGTATAACAAGGCATTAATCCTTCGTACGCAATCTGCCAAACCACCGTTTCATAACAGATTAATCTATCCTAGCATAAGTAACATGCGATCCTCTCTAATTAATCTGTTTCCAGTGATCCCTCGTTAAAACGTTCGTCTAACAGAATTAACATATTCTATCTGATCCGGTATTAACGTTTCGACCGAGTAAAAATTCGTTCGATAAAAAATCGAAGGCACTTAGAAAATGGTACCCACTCTCCGGCACCGATGGCAAGGCTTTCGTTGTTGCCTTTGATGAAGTAGAGGTTGTCCCCGGTCCAGTGGAACGCCTGGAATCTGGGCGTGAACTTGAAGAGAAGAGATTCGCCGGTTCCATAGAAATGATCACTCACGTGCAGAGAGCACGAGGTCAACGCTCCAAACACCTGTAACCACGTGGAAAGGATGATTCATCAGTACGCCGGCTGCGGCACTAATAACCTGCAATGAGCAATGAATCCTCTGTCTCGAGGTTTCTCGCAGCGGATTCTGCACGTGACAAGGTCACGCTCTAGCCATCTTAACGCGAGTACGTGCAAGCAACGAAAGTTATAAGCGACTGTATATAATTTGTCAGTTTAGTTTCTAGACTCTGTCAACCCGTACGGTTTGGTCTTAACGTAACATTAACGACATTAACAAGATAAAGCAAATATAGCGTTCGGCTTTCTTCTTTCACCTCCGAGCGTTCAGTAAAATAACCAAATCTTCAGGAAGCGCATTTAATTTTAATGTACCACGGAATTTTCGAACAAGCAACCGAGATTTTTGAAAGGAAATTTGTCGATTCCACAAACAGGTATTGTTTCTGCAACAAACGACAGTTTGTTATTAACTTATTGCGTGAATTACGATATCGTTAATTCCCATTTGTATTCTACGTATATGTATTGGTAATATCTTACTGCGTGAAGCGATATTACACGTTGCTTGCATATAAACACTCAAAGAATTAACGTGGTATACTAACGCGAGATACAAAATAAAATAGGATAAAAATATGGGATAAAGAGGAGCGTAGAAACTGGGAGTGAGATTCAAAGTAAACTTCTCAGAACTTACGTTGCCCTCTGTGTCTTCTATCACCAAGAGGATTGGGCACTCTATCTTGGCCATCTTCCTGTACATACTGTTTAGACTAAATCCATGTTGACTGGTACTGAAAACGAGGGTCCAGTGGTAGCCCTCCGCCCTGGCAGGCAAATGCCGGCACAGTTGTTCTCTGTGCTCGTCGCTGAGGATCTCGGTGGTGCCAAGCAGATCGGGAACGATGACATCGTTGTCTATGGAGACGGCGCTGTTCGTGTACAGAGCTCGCCTGAGCTCCTCGCTCATAGACAGTACCTAGAAGATTAAATTCGAATTTTAGCAATTCGAAAGATCGATTCGGTCCGGGAAATTTGTTTTTGGGAAACAGGATCTGCGAGATCGATCGCTGAGTTCGCCGTTTTCGAATTTAGAATTGTGCAATTTCTTATTGGAATTTTCTAGATACACGTGTGAACTTTGGTATAGGATCGTCGTTAAGCGATCTTTGAAACGAACATGCTTTCTGAAAGAAATTTTCTTTTCGGGCGAACGTGGAGTGTTTTATGGAACGCGTTTGATGGGACGAGGGAAATTTTCATTCTTATTTTTATGCGCGAAAGTTTCTAACCGCGATGCTAACTGTCTTCAGAGATATATTATCGAAGTTTCTTTTAGGAAATTGGAAAGTTTGCGCCAAGAAGCTGCTACTATATATATGTACACATTTCGCAGCTGTATTTTACAAAATAAAAGATAGATGTTCGACAGTTGTGGTAAAGATGATCCAACGTTTATTAAACGACGATGGAGAGAAGAATTGCTTTTAAAACGAAATTATTCGAAGAAACTAGAATGCGTACCAAAGTGCGGAGAATTTAATATCTCAAAGCAATTGAAACACTCGAGATTCCTAACGGTGACTTAACTCGCTATTAAGTCGACAGTCCGCCACTATATTAGCATTCGTTTGCAAGCTCTTTATTGCACTTACGAAACAGATGAGAGATCGCAAGAGCAAAGACCTTGCCGCAAGACGTAAAGTACTTCGAGATTAATTAGACTTTGACCCTCTGAGGTCGAAATCTTTCACAGTTTGTTTGCTTCTAAGAGAAACTTTTATTAATTCTGTTAATAATTATCACTATAGCTATTGTTATTATTACTATTAATAGAATCATCTTTCATCGCATAGTTTTATTAAAAAAAAAATATATATATATATATAAAACGTGCTAAAATTTTCCAGCAGTTTTACTGAAAACGAATATATTTATCATTCGATAAATTAATAATTTACAAAATTCTGTATAAAGCAAAATCGAGAGCGAAAGGGTTGACGACATACTCAGCGATCTGGAAAGGATTGAAAAATGTGACATATCGAAAGAAAGAACATTGCTGTGGTGGTTACAACTAAGGGAACGGGTGTCATATCGTGTGAACATTGGTCATCTAAACCTATATTCTAAGTCTATTACATCTAAAAAACATATAATCACTACGCATTCACAAGTGTGACATGTTGTAACTGTTGTTTCGCAATGTTGATAGAGTCGTGGTGTTCCTTGGCTGGGTAAAGAGTACGAAGATAGTTGTGTATAGAGTTATGAATATTTATACGGAGAGGGGTTTCTGCTTATCTTTCATAGATCTGGCGTATTAAAACGACGATCTCTAACCGTGCTCGTCTCATCGCAAAGCCTTGACCTTTCTTCACAGAATAATCAACAAAAGATTATGCAACCATCCTCTTCGCTAATATCGCCGATGGGAGTAAATGAGAACGGATTCAGGCGAAAAATTGCAGTTTTTTCCGGTTCGTTCGATTAGAGAGTGGAAGACAGCGCGAAACGCTGCATGTTTATGCAGATAATCGGCTAAAAAATGTCGCGGACGAAATAATTTGTCTACGAGAAGGATTTATACTTTTAGGAACGAATCGACTGAACATCGATGGGACAGTATACTATATTTCCTAGTTTGTTTTTCTTTTATACAATTTGGCAGTTCCTTCATATGGAAAAATTCTGATTGTTTATAACGGCAGGCTTGAATTTCTTTCAGGCGGATTTTATGGTAAAAAAAGTACGTTCTCGCAATTGTTCAAAGCGATCGTTCTTTGAGTTTAAATTGGACATAGAAAAAGTTCATCGGACCTTTGAAAGGCTTTTAACAATTCCAGACAGCTACTTTTTTTATGCCTTAGAAACTGATAGCTGTAGAAGAATCATTACTATTTTAAACGCAACTAAAAAAAAAGAAAAAAGACAGTTGATAGAGGAGATAACAATTTTTTACTGATTCGTTCATGGAACAATAATACTTGGCTGCTCCTTTTAATGCTAAAAGTGCAATCGAACGTGACAAATATGCAAAGTCGTTAACAGAAGAAAAAAAGAAGACTCGATTACGATGTGTCACGTGTTATTATCGTTCTATTCGTTAATCCAGATGCGTACGCGTTGAATCACATTTGCGCACCTGCCTTCGACGATAACAATTTCACGCAATCGTCTCGCAGGATTACACCGGCGCTGTTGCTCTGTCAGAGCTTTGCATCTCATTCATTAATATTATGGAATTTATATAACTCATTTGTGGACGAACTGGAACCTGCAATCGATGGGTAGATCAACAGGGATTTTCCTATCGGGATATCTTGTAGAATTTCTACGTGACAATATAACAAAGCAATTTTCTTGTCTGAGATTATTTTTCAGCGAACATTTTTACGTTTTTCTTTTTGGGGAAGAATATAGGAGACTGGGGTTGCACGAAGTTTATAAGGAGGAGAAAATATCTCGAAAACATGCATATAGATTAGACTAATTCAAGGATATAGGGATTTAAGAATTCAAGGATTCAAACAGAGTTTGAGAACTCATGAATTCGAAGATTCAATAATCCGAAGGTTCAACAAATAATTCTCGTATTTAATGGTTCAAAGATTCGAGCATTCTAGCATTCAAGAATTCAAAGGTTAAAAATTCGAAGATTCGAAGGTTCAAGAATTCGAAGATTCGAAGGTTCAAGAATTCGAGGGTCCAAAGGCTCAAGAATTCGAGGTTCAAAGGTTCAAGAATTCGGGGACTCAAAGGTTCAAGGATTCAAGTATTCAAGAATTCAAAGCTTTAATAATTCGATTATTCAATGGTTCGAGAATTGAAAGATTCGAGAATTCGAGGGTTTAACGATAAAGCATCGAAAGGTCATTCGAGTGAAAATATTTGTAAAGTGTTTTCCTATAACGACGATCATATCCCCTGAAATTTGCACATTTTTCGTCACTTAATCATTTGATTCGCATGTAGAATCGAAGATTACATATTTAAATAGAGATAAAATTATATATGTAGACACTCGGATGAAAATTTACTCCTCGACGATATATCAAAGGAATTTCGATAAACGCGTACCGATTTGACACTGTAATTTTGTAAAGCGATAAGATGACAGTAAATGTGCTTATAACACGCATTAGTGAAAATAACGTAACGTCTGATTAGCCAAAGGTTACTACGCAATAACACGCGATAAAAAAGATGCGACTGTTTCTACGTCAATTTAGCATTCGTAGAATTTCATCATGTTTATCGCAATAAGCTTAATTGTAATTAATTCTAAAAACGATTTCACAGTGTTATTTTATTATGTGATTGCGTGTGCGACGTACAGAAATAAAAAAAAGCGTCGTAGAAAAACGTATTACCGGTGACTTGAATTTACGTGTATTACGTTTCGGTGAATAAAAAGCAAAAGTTCATATTAATTTACGTATCAACGGAGTTCATGTCGATTTGTATAATATACGTACGTAATTAGTACGATACTAAAAGTGGTATTACGATCTTAGCAGCAAATACACGAAGTTCCTCCAATTACTCGCATTGTTATTTCCATTTCGCTTCGCGTTACTCTTTCATATATCATCGATAAATATTTTTAATTCTCTAACGCAATTCCATAATGATTGTTAACAACGTGTATATTAGGTGATATATTCTCGCGTAATGTAATAAACAATTGATCGATGATTCAGTTGGTATCGATTACACGAAGGAGAAAAACGATACGCAAGGTAGGATATCGAGTAGTTTAATCGCAATCCTTTCACCAGAGGAAACATAACGGGCCACTTTCCGCCAGGTACCGAACAAGACGCGGTTCACCCTGTTTTTAACGCGATACGCATCAATTGAGCCGAGGCCGTGGCAATTAACGCGCTTCTCGTCGCCTATCAAGGAGCCAACCTCGAGAAAAACGCACTTGAACCAATTTGCGACGTGGGAAAACGCGACAGGTTGCATTTCCCATCGATTCGATCGACAAATTCTAAAGCGTCGTCAAGGGAGAACAATTTGATCAACAGCATTGGTAGCAACCGATGGTTTTGTAAATTCACTTCCAATTTCTTTCTTATACGACTAAATTATCGTAAATTAATTTATTTAGTTTGGTTTTTTGGTTTGGCTGCGAGGATCAGCTCTTTCTCTCTTTCCTTCGAAATAAATAGCAGATAAACCAGAACACAGAGCAAAATCAGCGAAAGAGTAAATTTATTCTTTGCTTCTTACTTTATTTACTCGTAACAGAAGTAGTACGAAAGTAATACGACTCACGTAGAATTATTCTTTTAGTCTATACTTGAAACTGTACGTAGAGATTTATTCGACAACATGGTTTTGTAGACGTTTCTCGAAACGGCAAACACAGTAAATTGAAATACAGACGTTAACAGAAAGGTTTCTTATATCCATTTGATATCCCGAGACGAGTCAATAAAGGAAGCGAGCGTGGAATGATGACATTGAAATGTTGAAGCGCAAGAGGAAATTTCTGAACGCAAAACAAGATGAACTAGCAATGCGAATATCGAATATAGTCGACAGGGAAGAGAGAACGGTTTTACTTGTTCGTTTACATCAGTTTACAGAATTGATCTTCTCTGTCATAGAATAAAAAATATGATCAAGGACAACGAAGAGCTTCGAACGTATCGTGCGTGTGCGACAAACGCGTCCTTTGGCGTCGCGCATACTTCTGTTTTGTTAGAAAAGCTTCCTTGACCCGTGACATCAACTTTTATCTTCGCGCACGTGGAAAAAATCATCGACGTTTAATTGCGAGAAGAATGAAGAAAGAAAAAAGAAAGAGAAGAAAAAATATCGAAGTTTTCGTTGGCAATAAGAAGAAAAGGATTACGGTCCGATTAAAACACGATCTTTCCTCGTAAACAAGCAACTTTATGCTTCACCGTTCGTAGATAAAACTTTCGCGTATTGAATTATCGATACAACGTACTCGATCATGTTTTCTCGATAATAATTCGCCTGTTATTGACACTGGTCACATGTTTTGCTAACTTGTTGTTTGAACTGTTGACTCATCGATATTTTTTTGTCTTTGTTATCGCGAATTTATCGATTTCGATAGCCTTGGAATTAATTAGACTTCACTTTTTAGTTGGCGTAGTGTCGTCGTTAACGATAGATAATTGACAAAACGGCACGCGAATGGGTCGAGGCCTCTCCGCAAAAACCAGTTGGTCTGGAAACGAGTTCGTGAGAATCGGAGAACAGTTATGCACGACCGATCTGAGGAAAAATCGTGAAACGTCAACACCACTCGCTATGCGTTCAAGAGGCACCATTATAGTATCGCGTTTCAGGAAAAGATTCTCCTGCATTAAAAATAGATGCGATAAAAATTAATGGAAAACGCACGTCTCGATTTTATGAGTAAGAGAGGATTTTCTCAGAACGTTAGAAGTCTCTTTATTGAAAGACTAGTGTCTACGAGAGACTAGTGTCAATAATATTTATATATATAGATTTATATATATGTATATATCAAATTCTAACGCAATATATAACATAATAACATGTTGGCAATAATATATATACAGAGTAAAAGTCAGAGAGTGCGAATTGTGTTGTCGAGATAGTGTTGTAAGCGTTGTTAAGAGAGGATTGAATTTGCGTTGACGAGAATTGTTAATTAATTGTCTAGTTGTTTTAATTATAATACGTTGTTGCGATTGGTTCATGTTAAATAACCATTGTTTTCTGTTTAATTAACATCTGTTTAATCCACTCGTCGTTAATAAACTAATCGTAATAGTTTACATATATACAGGGTGGTTGGTAACCGGTGGTACAAGCGGGAAGGGGGTGATTCTACGCGAAAAAAGAAGTCGAAAATATAGAATAAAAATTTTTTATTTGAGGTTTTGTTTTTCGAGAAAATCGACTTTATCGCGTCTCGTTATAAAGTGGATATTATGGCGGTTTAAGTTTGTTTTCGCCGTAACGGAAAATTAGCGATACATAATGAAATAATACGAAGTAATCATAAAGTTTATTATTACAAAAATTGCTGGAAAAAGAACGAAAGATTTTTATTCTATATTTTCGACTTCTTTTTTCGCGTGGTATCACCCCCTTTCCGCTTGTACCACCGGTTACCAACCACCCTGTATATATGTAAACTATTACGATTAGTTTATTAACGACGAGTGGATTAAACAGATGTTAATTAAACAGAAAACAATGGTTATTTAACATGATCCAATCGCAACAACGTATTATAATTAAAACAACTAGACAATTAATTAACAATTCTCGTCAACGCAAATTCAATCCTCTCTTAACAACGCTTACAACACTATCTCGACAACACAATTCGCACTCTCTGACTTTTCAACTCATACTGCTGTTAATTCGTTTATTGGCCCCTAGCAAACCCTTGTCTTTTGTCTTAGCCTCACCACGCACATGCTCACCAACCGTTTGTTTATAATTCACACCTCGGCAACCGCTTGTTTACAATCCGCACGACAGCCCCCCAAGTCCCTCGTCCACGATACTACATATATATATATATCGGAATTATAAGAGATTTGGAATTTTGGGGCGTTTGACGAATCTTCGCTCGAACTGACCATCGTGATTATGTACTCTAGCTGATCGTTATTGGTACCGATGTGATGATTGCAAGAGGTTACCGGTAAAGACGGCAATTGGACAAACGAGATGTCGATGACGACGAATCTAGGTTCGATAACGAATCCACGGTCACGGGAGACAAATCCGATGTCATACACGATCCGGGTGTGACTCAACGTACAAATCGTACTTCCATTAGCAACTAAATCGGCAATTCGTTCGGCGACTAGCTCACTAACGCCTAGTCCAAATGGAACCGCCCTTCTATAGTCCTTTTCTCACCTCTCGGGTTAATCATTGTTTCTAAGGAGAGCTGCACAATTACTTCATATCTCTGTTATTACACGTCCCTCCCGTGACCGCGGCTACGTTCGGCGACTCGTTATGTCACCTCGGGCCCAAGCCCATCGTCATAAACCTTAGGTACACATGTAACTATGCTTAGTGTGTTGCTTAGTTGTAAAGTCTGAATTAGGGTATTGGGTTTTTTCCAAACGTTTCAAAAGAAAGGCACCGATGTCCTTTCATCTCCGACTTATCCATCATTTGCAAGCAGAAATTAGATTTAACGTATATACAGGACTTATCGAACAGGAGTTTATCGAACAATGGGTCTAACGAATATTAAAATTAACGAATAATAAGATTACGAACAATAAATTTAGCGAACGCTATTAACAATGTTTACTGGGTTCAAACGAATCCACGGTCAACGGGATAACTCTTTGCTAAGTAAAAATGCTTCTAGGCACAAAATACGTTTCTTAGACGCTCTATATAACTGCTCGATGTATCATTTTCCAAGGCGATCGCACGAATGCCAGATCGATGGAAATCTTTCTCGCTGTACGATTGCATTTTGTTTTTTATGCTCGATAGAAGCGTCGAGAAAGTTGCAAGCGCCGTTGCTAGGCAACCTCCGCCTGGAGTTTGGTTATTAATACAACGTGTGTCCCATTATATCGACACCTCCGAGGCAAAATAATACCAGTTCTTGAGGCCGTACGCCGCCACAACCACACTTCTAGGGAAAACCATACGACCATTCCACACCTCCGTCAGCCTCAAAACGTCCATCCCGTGACCGTGGCCACGTTCGGCGACCAGTTGTCGCCTCCAGCCCAATCTCGCTATCGCGAATCTCGAACAATTGCAATCAGACAGAACGGCAATTGCTTAATTACGGCTATGATAGAATCCAGGCTAAAGTAGTAGAGGATTTTTCCCAAAATCTCAAAGGAAAGACTTCGGTTTTCCTTTCATCTCCGACATATATATATATAAAACAACTGCGAGTGGTATAATCGAGTCATTCGGAAGCCACATGATCTGCATAAATTGAAAAGTACAGAAAAGTGGACTGAACTGCGGATTTCTATGCATTTGCGGAAAAATTCAAAGGCGTAAAATTGCACAAAACGTACGTAACACGAGAAAGTATATAAAACACCCGAAATACATTTCTTTTTGTAATATTCGATAGGTGAAAGAATCTCTAAAATTATATTTTCGAAAACGCGAATTTGCATAAAAATTCGCTGCCCAGTTATGGTATCGTGTCGTTAGCTCAGAATTTTTGTTATTAAAATTTACGACATCCTTCTCGGGATGAATCGAGTCGTCTGTTTCTTAAGCGAACGTTAATCGTTTATCGCGTGTATCGTATGTAATGAAATTATATTATTATTTAAAAAAAAAAAAAAAAAAAAACAGAACGAACGAAAGGTGGAATCGATCGGTTTCGCTCGCGAAAGACTCGATCAGAGACTACAAGCTGTAAATATACAGCGATATTCAAATGCAAAGTTCGACTAATAATTATTATCCTTCGTTGCTCGATCTCGTGTTATCTCAATTTGAAATGCAGATCCTCTTAGCATATATCGAGATACGATCACCGGAGTGGACTAATCGATGGCATAACAAGATTTTTTACGTTGTGGGAGACGAACACCTATGTTCATCTCGCTATGCGTCACCTCGACACACGATAACCGAGGTCATGGCAGCAATCGAGATGCAAGCCGAAAAAATATTTAAGATGACGCGCGTTCACGCGTACGTAAGGTCGATCGCAGTTGACGTTATGTCTACGAGATACATATTTATTTTATATACTATAACATATTATATCTATTTTAGAGATCGAGCAACGTTTCAGTTAATCTGCGAAACCACGCGGCTCCGTCTATGAAATTTTTCGAAATCAAAAATTCTTCGATATTTGTGCATCGCACGTTACATAATGTTGCGAGGTCGACTTCCACTTTGGATCGACTCGACGAGTTCGAGAGAGGATAGAAGTTGTTCATAATGTAAATTTCGGTGCAACAAGTAGATTGTCGAGTTTTTACGATCCGCGGGAAGAAACAAGCGAGCATTTCGATAGTCGTTTCTTAGGAATTCGTAAACAGTTTCTTTCCCTTTGTACGTTTATAGCGTATACGTGCGTAAATAACAACAAGTAATACATTTTAGAAATTGGACATTATCCGATTACGCTATTTCATGTGAAACGGTCGAACTGCGCGCCAACGTTATGAGCTGTTAAAGTGTTGTGCAAGTTGCGGTCACTTAGCAACGCGAAACAACGTTCAAAGGCCAAGAAATTTAGAAGAAGTCCTTTTCTTTCTATGACAAGCGTTCGAATACTTTCGAGGACCGATGTTATTCTCCTACATTTTCGCTTTCACGCCACAGACCTATATATCCTGCGGCATTTAAAAACCCATAAAAGACATTGTACTGTATTTTTAACCCCAGAGTGGCGCGCCACAAGAGTGACTTGGTGGTTTCTGACGCAGAAGGACGCCACGATCTCGATTTAGGATCTCTCCCCTCGTGAATTTTTCCAGATGTACACGCGACCTCGGGATTTCACACGACGAACGATGCACGAGACATCGATCGTACGCCTTTTTCTCGTTTTGCTTCTTCATCGGGCGTATAATGGGCGCCGTTTCGCCCACGTACTTTCAACGAGGACAAGTCGGTTTCTCTCGATGAATTTCCCATCTTCGTTTTATGTAAGTCGTCGGTCTATCGACCGTCGTCGTTGACGCGTGACTTTTCCGCTCGTGTACAAATCTTGCATTAAAACTTCAGGCCAGTACAACGTGTGTCACGGTGTAATAGCATTGCGCTAGCACGCGATAATTTATGCGCGAGTAGACACGTTTCGCGTGGTCCTTCGTTAGATTATATATCGATTTTTTGCAAATTTTGTCTCATTAATAACTTACGAAACAAAAGTTTTCGAGATATTATCGATTGGCGAAGTCTTAGGTCAATTTTCGCGACATTCTACCCGAACGAGGAATTTTCTACAATTTTTTAGACATAGCGCAGAATTTATTATCTCACCGACAGCATCCTCGAGGAATGTTGGAACACGTATTTCAGAATCGGACAGGGATTGACGATCATGATGTTTCATCAACGCTCAACTTCCAATCACGATCGAATTATTTCTTCTTCGAATTAGTCTGATTTTCTATTATCATAATCTTGCGCTACGGTTTTGCTTCAACGATCGCAACGATACGGAGGTTCTTTAAAAATATGCTTCCTTCGATGAATTCACTGATCGATCGTCAATCAGCCAACTAAGTAGTCACGAACGTCCGAGTAAATGAACTCGTGACGCGACAAAATCTTTCTCCTTTCTGCTTCACAGCACTTTAACGTCTAAGCCGATCACCTTGTAAGATCCCCTAAAACGAAAAATCCAAATAATCACCGACCGAGGAATCATCTTCCGGCATCGTTTACCAATCGATTCTCGACAATTTATAAATTCACGCACAGACCGTTCGCGTTAAACGATTGAAATTGACAAGATTTATAAAACTTTGCGAACGTTCCCTCTGCGGCTATTCTCAAATCTAGAAAATCTGCAAACTTCGCGATTTTAAGTTTCCGAAGTTTCGCCGATTTTCATATCTTTCTACTTGTTCGGTATTGTCGTTGGAAGAAAATCGCTTGCAAGGTCCGCACGACGTCGAAAAGATGGAGAATCCGACCGATCCGATGATTCGTTCGATACTGAGCCTGAAAATGGACATTCGAACGAGTCTCTCTCTTTCTTTCTCTCTCTCTCTTCAAATGACCATCGAGCTTGGTAAAAAATCTTTCGACGACCGGCTTACTTCGTCTTTCCTCTCCTTTAATGTCAAGTACAAGCGCGAATCCTGCCGGGTGTATCTCTCGAGGGACTCGCGACGTCCTCGACGGTATTATTCCTGATCGTCCTTCGCTGCAACGCTGACAATGATGAGGTTTTGCTCATAAATCGACCGATTTTTCCGCCTGTCGTTTTCGAAGGTTCCGTTATCGTCTTTTCTCTTTCTCTTTTTTTCTTCGCCTTTTCTCCTCCTTCTTCTTCATTCATCCTATTGCGATAAGTCTCGGTCTTTTGTTTTTAACGCGAAGAAACTGTCAAAACTGTCATTCTCCGTCAGAATAATTATTACAGAGCCAATTTTTATCGCTATAACTTCACCAGCAAAAGATTAATCTTCCTTTGCACCGACTCGAAAAGAAAGAACGGTTTACAAAAGATCGTTTAACTGGTCTCATTCAGGGCAAATTACGCTCCATACGCAAAGTATCGACTCGAAAGAATCGAGAGAGAGAGAGAGAGAGAGAGAGAGAGAGAGAGAGAGAGCACAATTAGTTACGCTAGCTCGAATTCCAACGAAGATGATTAAACCACGAATCTGCCTCGTTTAATTTTACGATATACTTTGGCTAGAACGCGTCGAGAATACGCGTCGTAATCGTCGTTCGTTTCGATAGAAGGAAACAAAACGAAAATCAGAATGTAAATGTAAATTGTAACGATCTAAGATGTAAATGAAAACGAAGACTCATCATTCAGCGTGGATTAACGAACGATTATAAATACCAGGAGATCTAGACACGCGTTAGATTTCTTGCTCGATCGAGTGTTTTTATAGATTTCATCGCGCGTTCTAACGACTACTATCATCTGAATTAAAGACATAATTGCGACTGCTATTATAATAGTTTACATTTTTCTTCCTTCGTTACCAACAAATACGAACACGGTTAATTGAAATCTGAATACCACGAGACTGTACCAGTCGATAGACGTCTCCGACGAGTGTAAAAAGGAAGCTAGAGAGAAGCAGAGAGAAAGAGATAGAGAGAGAGTTTTGACGCATGTACTCGTCGAGTACAAAATTACTGCACTTTTCGATCAAAACGTTTTATCCATCATTTTCGAGGCAGTGAGTTTTAATTTAGTTCTCTATTGAATCATCTTCTGCGATCTAATTTGTACAAAGAGTATCGCGTTCGTACACATTCTCGGAACTTTTCATGGAAATATCGAGGAGGATACGTTGGACAATTAAGTATTTTCACGATCGTTTTAGAGAAATCTGGATGTGATAGAGCCAACTGCGTGAAATTGTAATAATCACAGAAGAGTGGCAGTGACTAGATTTACAACGACAGGCGCATTGTAATCAAAGTTGACCAATTAGTTCGACTTCCTCTTATAAACGAGACGAACGCGTTCGTCGAGTTTCACGTACACGAAATTATGCAATTTAACAATAAAGTACGATCTTCTGTTCGCAGCTTCGCTACAATCTGGTTAATTTTCGTCATTACG
Source organism: Bombus breviceps (assembly GCA_014825925.1). NCBI lineage: Eukaryota > Metazoa > Arthropoda > Insecta > Hymenoptera > Apidae > Bombus > Bombus breviceps. The sequence goes on along the minus strand of CM026183.1, from coordinate 8,480,650 downwards.
AGACTGCTTCAAGAAACGTAGAAGCATTTTTTCTTTCTAAGCAGATCTGAACATGTGCGTTAGGTTCATAAGCGAATCTTTTTATCCTCGCGACAAAGACTAAAAAATCAACAGATATTTTATTCCTTGACACGTTGAGTGCCACATGGCTCTCGTACGTTCCACGTCTCGCTCAAGTCGTTGATATTTCCAGTGTATAGGGAACAAGTGTTGAGCAAGCTGAATATTAATTCGCAAATAACTGTAGCAGTCCAAGATTAAAATAGTTTCCACAAAACGCACTGCATCGTGATGCATGCCTCTTCCTTAATTTACGACCTCCGTGCCATACGTACAAGGAACGTAACACAAGTTTCTATTTCATTTGAAAAACGATGATGCAATTTCGCTCGTATCCTTGCGCTCGACAGATTGCAGAATTTACGACTACTTTGCTTTATTGCGAGAACATAATATATTCGTTGGGTCAACAAACCTTCTGTACTTCGATCATTTCCTACAATTTTGTAGCTCGTTCTATTAAAATTTCCAAAACCTCCGTTCATTTCCTCTTAGTACTTAGGAAATCATTAGAAAAAAAAGGTCAGAAAACACGTTAGACGATGTTGACGAGAAACGTATTAATACGTCTTGTGCTAATCGAGCGTTGTTCCTAGTTAGTTTCTGTCGTAAAATTCGGCGATTAATGTAAGCCGAGCTGTTATTTCAGTCGAAAATAGCCCGACGAATTATTCGACGTTTCGTCAAGCAACGCCTACAATCTCCAAGACATATGGACGAGAAGAAAACAACAAAAATACATAGACAGGAAAAGCTGCGTAGTACGTTGGCACGCGAAGCCAAGGTAAACTTCCTCGCCGTGTTCCGCTACGATTATTATAGAAATAGTTGGGTGTTTAGCGTAGAAATTATGGGAATAATAAACGAACTGGAAGAAATGAAAAGTCGATTATGTGCGTTGATTTGGTTGGTCTCGGTGCGAACACCTCCATTTTCACCGTTCTCTCAATGAAACATACATATCCTTCTGAGTACATGAAACTTAGATGCGAATTCGAAGCGTAATCTTTTCACGAAGAAAATGTTTTTTGAGAAAAAGTTCATTAGAATCGATCGATTCTTTCAGCATCTCCCTTTATCTTTGATACACTACAACTTCTCCAAAAAATCAACTAACGAGATCTCTCGCCATCCTTAAAATACTACAACTTCTTCAAAAATCAGCCAATAGGATCTTTTTTCGTCTTTAAAACGCTGTAGCTTTTGTTGAAATCGATCGATTACGATGAATTTCTGCCAAAAGAATTAGTTTTCCGTAAATAAGAAGATTTCGGAAAATGTTCATCGTAATAAGCCAATTTTTGTAGAAGCAAAGAAACTGTAATTTCTTTCCAACAACCGACGAACAACAAGCATCCTTGCAATTTTCCTTTTCTCTGTGCGAAGACACCTCGAGGAACGGGACGAATCGAGGAATTTTCTTCTTCCAGCCGCTTTTTCGTTTTATTTTAACCACGCACACACGCGTAAGAGAGCGTTCGCGTATTGAAACGGGTGCCGAATGAACGTCGAAATGATCGTTAAAACGGCAAAACGTCGTTATCATTCCGCTTCGACGTGTTTAACGCTTCGACATTTAACGCGTTCGACGCCGCTATCGATCGGCATGTTTTTTCTTTCCCAAGATAGGTTGATCTTCACTGGACGAGTTTTCGAATTCTCGTTTGAAGCTGTAGCGATATACGACAAAGAGAATTTTTAGCACTTGATTTGTAGCTATTAACGGACCGTTGTTTAAGTTGCTGGTTCACAGTTTCTTGGAAGATTCGAGATTTTGAAAAGCGTGGGTTACTCGTATTTATCTGAGCCTCGATGGTACTGGTTAAATGGGATACTTGCGCTTCTGTTATTCCTTTGGATCATTTCGATCGTCTGATATGTCAGAGAGGTTGCACGAAGCTATCCGACGCGAGAATTAACGAGCACCGAGGAAAACTTGGAAGAACCTTGGTTAATGAGCTACGTATTAAATGGGCGAGAGAGATCTTCTACGGAAATTAATTTAAACGATGCTCGATAGAAATATTTGCATTTACGAATACACGACGAAACGTATCATAGTAAGAGTCCAGTAAGCGCAAAAACATATAATATGCGAAGAAAATATATATAAAGTTTACTGAAAAATGTATAATTTATAAAAAGAAACCTTCTGATTGAATTGGAAGGAAAATCGTGTTCTCATTTTAGGATTTATTTTTAAAATTATTCTTAATTCTCAAATCGTTCTTCAAAAGTGTATATATTCATTGTAAAAATAGACGAAATATGTGGTTAATTAATGTTTGCCTACCGACTACAAAATGAGATTGCTTTATAAGAAAGAAAAGAAAAGTGGAGGAGATAAATGTGCTAAAGTAATTAGCGAGAGAAAGTGAGAGAACTGTGAGAGATGTTCGAAAACAACCCCCTGCCAGCCTGGACAATTTATTCTCTTATAGGGCCACCCTGCACTTGGACACCCCAAAATGGGCGAGGTCCAGCTTTCTCCTTTCTTTCAACCCTCGAACGAGCTCCACCCTTCGTTCTGGGCTATCCTTCATGAAGCGACTAGTTAATTCATGCCAGACGGTCCCTGTTTCCAGTTCCTCGTTCGTGAATAAGCAAAATACGAGCTGCGCATTACATCGCGACACATAAAAAGGGGATGATTTAAAGAGCTGGTAGAAAATAAATTTCGCTTCGACTCTTACGAATCTTTGCTTCGAACAAACAGCATTTACAAATTAATCCAGATATATTCTCTTGTTATATATTCTCTATTAATCCAGATTAATCTCTTTTCCGGATAATCATTTTGTCTGTGTAATTCCTCCTGTACGAAATCATTCGAAAAGACGTAACCCTATCATTTTTCTCGTTGGATGAGAAAAGAAGAAATTTTTCCCTACAAGATTCATTGATTAACGTAGTAGATTTATATCCTTAATAAAAAGATAAAATTTAAACAGAGAAAACGCGATATTATCTCGAGAAACATAACGACGAAGAGTCGAAACACATTGGGTTTATTTTTCTCACGAAGGAAACAGCTTTCCTCGAGCAAGTAGAACGCTCTCAGGAGCACGTTCTCTCTTTACAAAGGGGAACCCCACCCCTTTGTTTATTACAACTTTTTTACGCTTCACACCCCAACAAGTATTTTTAACGCGAAAAATGTTAAATGTCGGCCATTCTTTTGTCTGCCTCGCGACAATTTCCATTAGCCTGTGATTCGCCTAGCGTGTCGATTTTCCTTGTGCGCGAGAAACCACCCCTTCTCACGGTCGAGCCATCGCCTCGGACCGCGCCCCTAGCGCGTGTACGAGCGCGTCGCGGCTGTAAAAGCCAGCGTGTATAGTTATTCGTTATTGCATAACTTTCGTCAGAGATTGGCCGGGTTCGAGCGTAGTTAGTATATCGAACGAAGCCGGATTCTGTGAAAGGTGGACCTAGGCGCGGCCAAGGACCGGTTGCACGTAAACACAACCGAGCTGCTGCTATAATATCTTTCTAACTGTGACATATGCTAATTGTGTGCACCGGCGGATAATTTTCTGTACGTGTCATTGCTATATACAACATCGTTTGACAGACGTTTGGATTTTTGTTACATTGCTCGTGCGAGAGAAGAAGGAAATTCTTGGAAGAGACAGCGCGATGCTTGAACTTGAGAGGATGATGTTCGAATATCAACTTTAAAAACTGGCATAATCGGTGAACTTTTTGCAACTGAGGATAATTGACACAGTCTTTTTAGCGTTTGATGGAACGTTCTGAAATTAAGGTATGTAGAGAGACAACCTCTTTTTTTCTTTTTTGCGAATTAAATCACATCGCTGGTGAAACAGATAGTTTTAGATTTTACATTATGGAAAATTTGTGGTTCCTGGTGAGAGACATAGAAAACGGGTCGAAGAAAGTTACGTCGTTTTGTCGAATCGTAGGAAAGCAGTTGGATTCTCTTTCCTTTCTTTTCTGTTTCGCTCCAGTGACGAAGAAAAAAAGTATATTTAGTTAGCATATTGATCATATCTCGTACGAGCTTCTAAACAATCTTAACATCTCATCTTCGAGTCGCTACATTCGAATCGAATTTGAAAGCAAGGAAACATTCACAAACCTTTACCAAAGGTATCGAAACCAGCAAATTTTGATTATTTTAATTAATAACTTGTTTTTATCGACGATATATTTTGGAGTAAACTCGCTGTCAGACATAAATTCGAAATGTTTAAAACGCTCAAATTTTTAAATCGCGAGTGAAAAAATATGCCGGAATATTTTTATTAATTTTCTGACTTTGACACGTTTTTAAAGAGAGAAACAATCTGTCACATCCACAGATACAAGAGAAATAGGTGCCACCAAATCTATGATGTTGCGTACAAAAAAATCGACGTCAACCATAACTCGTATTAATATACAACCGATATTTTTGGATTATATTCTCGAGAGGATAACAAAAACTCGCATATTTAGTCTGCACAACTAAATAAAAACACGATTCGAATATATATATATATAATAATTTAAAATTAGCTGAGAGTATTCTGAACTTTAATTTTATAAAAAGACAAACGTGAATTTTTACGGATCTACGTATCCCCCCGTAATAATTTCCTAAATATTGAACATTATACACCGACAAAAAAAAAAAAAAAAAAAAAAAAAAAAAAAAAAAAAAAAAAAAAAAAAAAAAAAAAAAAAAAAAAAAAAAAAAAAAAAAAAAAAAAGGAAAAAAAGAAAAAAGAAAAAAGAAAAGAAATGAAAATTATGAAGAATTATCGTAACACTATAGAAGTACATGTCTCACTTTCCCAATCGATATACCGTTCTAGATATCCGAGAATCAATTTTTTACGCTGCAGTATAGATCGAACACCTTTACACTGGGGTAGAGAATCGTCGCTTGTAAGCTATGAAGAAGGTCTATTTACTAGAGTAACCGAATATAATCAAGAAAGGGAACGAGGAGTACGCCACTGAAGGAAAAAGTTAATCGAGAGACAGCTGTTAGGGACACATGTGGGGTAAATCGACCTGGTATTTGTCAGAGATTCGTGAAAACGTGAAAGGGTCTTAGAAAGATCATTTTAAAACATTGTTGCTTATTTTTGCACTCGTCAGACACAACTTTTACGTCAATGGCGCGCCGAAAACGTGATCCAAAGGAATTCCAAAATCCGCGAGACGTGTGGATCGTTTGTGACAAAAAGATCGTGCTCGGTGAATGACGAGAAAATTTGTTTGCACGTTAAGTTTCATCCTTTGAAAGAGGAAGAAAAACGGAAATATTAAAATATTTAATTCGAAAATATGTAATTTTATTTATGTTTTCGTTATTTTCTCGAGATATTTCGTTTCAATTATATTTTGGACCGCCAGCGATGTTTCAAAAAGAATGCACAGAAATTTAGGTATACGTTCGAGTCATCGAGAGAAGATTATATTATTAGAATAACGAGTTTAAACGAGTTCTGAACGAGTTTGAAGAAGACAAAACGAGACGTTTGCGTGCAATTCAATGAAGGACGTTCCTATTTTTTCATACTCGATATTCGTCGTACGGGCATGTCTTTGTATAAACATTTTCACTTGTTTCTACGCATAGAACTTAGAATCGAATTTTTTATCTGTATTCTGGAAACGTTCTTTATATAATTCGACGATAATTTTAGATCATTGTAATGTATCTACGTAGAGCTTTACTTTTAGAATCGAACGTTTCGAATTTTGTTTATTTTATTTACACTTCGGAACGCCGAAGCCAAGTGTATACTGGCTTTCATTAAGAAGCTTAACGCATAATTCGCACAGAATTCGTTTACGAAAAATGATAAAATCATTATTATTGCGTACAACTTCAACATTCAGTTTACATCTCTCGCATTGCCTAGAAGACAATTGGCTTATACTCAAGAAAAGCAAAGAATATTACATTCGAGACGGATAAAGAGCCGTTTATTAACTGTTCACGACTAAAAATACCAGAATCGTAAAAAGCTAAGGGTCACTCTTCATCTCGTTCAATCGTTTTCCATAAAAAGAGCACTAAGAAAGAAGAAAAGTTAAAAAAAGAGAAAAAACCAGGACAAATTGATCTTGCGGAAAGGAGACTTTAAATTGAAATAAATTTCGTTTACCTTCGTCTTCTGTTTGAGAAACTTGGAGATCTTAGTGATGGGATTTAGAAACTTTGGCCTCGGCATTTTGACTAGATTCTTTCGCCTCTGAAGTAAGAAACTCGAATTTCCAGCCTCCACCGTTTTATCACTGCTATACTCTGATATATATTTTTCTCTGCGACTATGATCACGCAGGAAACAGTTTACATTATGCGTTTTATTCTGCGTCTCAACGCCGGTCCAAGATCTCACCGCGATCAGATCAGTCGCCGTGGCGCAAACCTTTCTAGAAGCGAACGTACCAACCCGCGCCTACTAATCGCGCTGAAAATACACGCCAAGTGTATCGTCGAAGCTTCGGACCAATACGCGCGACTGTGCGCTCTTAGAAAACACTTTACGATGCTTCACGCCTATCTATCGACGCGAACTTTGCTTTCCTTTTGCCTCGAAGATTTCTGTCTTTTTTTTCTCTTGCCTCTCAGACTCGCGATAAATGTGCTTATGTTTGGATGAAATGTAATTGAACCGAACGAAACGGTCAATAAGTCACAGCGATATTATACGTATACGATATACGTATACAACGTCGAAAGCTCAGAAGGAGAACTTCTGGAATTGAAGTTTCGTCGATTCGAACTTGCCAGAGCTTTTCTGTGACTGAAATTGTGTTCACGGATAGATATGACGTTAAATTCGATTTGTTCGTTTCACGATCGATCGCTTCGCGTATGCACGCTTCACTTCGCGAGGACTGAAGCAACACTGTACCACCGCGCTTTCGGGGTGAGTCTAATACTCCGATCCTAGGAGAAAGGCGTGGTGGGGAGGGGATAAACTCGACGCGCAACCCGGTTTGCGCAGCACGTGGCTGCCGGTGCGCGCACTGCTCTTCCATTCAAGCGCGTGTCACGCTACCAATTTGAATCAAAATAGTCTCATTTTGGATATTCGTTTCATCGTTCGCATCACATTTTTTATGAACCGTGAACAAGCCTCTCGTGAGTGGATAAATCAATGGAATATTTCTTTTGCTCCATCATCGTTTCGTACTTACGTGAAACAGTAAACTGTTTAAACAGAATCGATTCTCGACTTGGGAAATTATATAGTTTATAGAGTTCGATTTAGAGGTTCTTACAAAATGGAAACATTCGCTTCGTCGTTCGTATTATTTTTTACATCTGCCGACAAGCCTTCCAAGTGGGTGGATAAACGAATGGAATATTTCCTTTGCTCCATGATCGTTTCGTACTTATGTGAAATTGTAGACTGTTTAAACAGAATCGATTGGTTCTTACAAAAGGGCAACATTCGTTTCGTCGCTCGCATTAATTTTCAGTCTCGGGGACAAGCCTTTCGTAGCTGCATAAATCAATGGAATATTTCCCCTGCTCGATGATTATTTCACGGTTATATGAAATTTCACACTGTTTAAACACGATTGATTTCCAGCTTGGAAAATTGTATAGTTTATAGAATTCAATCGAGAGATGGTAAATATCGTAAAAAGAAAGTCTGTTTTATAGACTAAAATGTATTTAATTGTTGTAGGAATTTTTAGAAAAAACAGCCAGACGGTTGTTTCGTAGTTGGACGATTTCTAACTTGGAAAATCCTTGTTGACTTAACATAGGGGATTATAAATTAAATTTCAGAGATGATTAATTACGATCGACACGTAAGAAAATCTGATCCATCACATGCAAGGATTCGAAGCAATTAGCGGTACACTTGGTTTAACTTGATGTTCAACATAGCGTGCGTATAGTCACGTCCGCCTTCCGCGACGTAATAAAATTATTCTCCGTACCAAATACGATAATACTAATCGTTTTTTGCCTCAGAATCGAACAATTGTTTTCGATATTATTGCAATGTAAATCAAAATCGTTTGACTATAAACTTATTAAACTTGTGATTTAACTTGTTAAACCAATTGTTTAACTATGATCTTTCGTGTCAATAGGATTCGAGTTCTACAAGATTATTAACGATTAGAGCTTATCGATTACTGTTCCCATTCTATTTTGAGAAATAGGACAAAAGTAAATATCGCGTAAGAGCAAAGAAAAAAATGTGGCGAATAACAAAATCATAATCGAGTGTTTTCGTTGCAATTTGCGCTATCTTTGGAGATTCCGCGCAGTTACTATGTGCAAATATTTTATTTTCATGTTCTCAATTATACAGTGTGAGTCATTGAACTTCTCATGAAATATCTTGAAAATAGAGTATATACATACTGTATATAAGAATATTTCTCTGCCGATTGCGTAATTCCGATTGATAATTATTATTATTGTTTGTCGAAACATACCGTAAGAAATATTGCAAATTAATCTTCATTTCATTTTACATGCATCTTAATACGGTAAAAGAAAAAAAACAAAAGAAGAAAAAGTCAATCTCTTAAGCGTATTATTCTTGACTTATTTTACACGATATGCAACACATACGCGTCGACTGTTACCAACTGGATTAATTTTCTACACGTTACGCATCATGCAAATGTCACGTGTGTTTTCGTAAGGTACGATCTCTGACATAAGTTCAATTACAATAGCCAATGACGACTCACATCACCAACGACTATGAGAACATAACAGCCGCGCGTATGGTATTCTACTTTTTGCTCTGTTCGTTTTGCACGCGACGATAAAATATTCATATTGAATGCGTTTCTCGAGTTTATCTAAACCGGAGGGAAAACTACTGGTGTTTGACAATATTTCACGTTCTTGTCGTTAAACACGAGTTTCGAGACTCGTTCTACTGGTTGTTTCATCGTTGATGGGAAACTTTGTTTGCTCGCAGGAGTGGGAAGAAAATTTGAAATTATATGTTAAAAATTAGAATACCATCGGTATCAACGAATCGAATATTTTATGCAAAAATCAACGTGTGTTATTTTACACAAAAACTGGCGATTTTGCGCATGGAAACGCAAGTTTATTCAAGATAAAAGTTAACAACGTGTTAAGGTGATACGATCGATCATAGTTCCTTAATTTTAAAAAACTGGATACTTTTTAAGGTATGTAAATGACGAAAAGTCATATAACGTTATAGCGGATTTAACGAATAAATTTAATATGAACAAATAATTTCGAAAAGTACTAGTTTAATATTCAACTCTATTCAGATTAATTATTCGTTCTTTTTTTTATGTTCGTGGGATTATCGATGATGAAACAACCAATATAATATGAGACGTCCAACGTCTAAGTACCAACGTCGCGCGTCACCTTTTGCACTCTGTTAATATCATGCGACAATACAGTTAACGTTTCACGATGTAGTAGAGGAGATAAAGTCAGCAGTGCGTTCTGCTCGAAACCGCGTAATTTTCACGTCGAAAAGTTATTGGATATTTCATAATCACAATTCGAGACCAGAATTCCCGGAGTTGAAACGAAACACGTGCGTCTATTGTAAAGTCGTCAGCGTTTTCTTAAACGTTAAGACGAGGACTCTCGAGTCCTTCGTGTCCTATAAAAGTTCCATCTTCTCGGATTTCAGTCCTTCTCGAGTGAATTCGAATTTTCTATCGTTAAAGGATTTCTAAAAAATTCGTAAAAAACAGAATTGCTCTTAATACGCGTGATTTCGCATTGAACAGTTTCTTCAATCGTTAAAAATCGTCGCGAGCGTAACGACGATTGAGAAAAAATTTGGAGAGCCGAAAAGGGCTAATTACGTTTAAGAAAGTATAAATTTGCATAAATATCCGCGGTCTATCTATTGAAGAAAAGAGAAGAGAAGAAGAAGGAAGAAAGGGAGAAGGAGAAGATGGAGAGCAGAAGGAGAGAAATGGAGATGCAACTGAGAATCCCTGTCCGGTAATATCGATAGCGGACAATTACGCGTGGGCCGAGCCACAGATGCGCAAAAACGCCAAGAATAGAAGCTCGTAGCAGCTATATCTACGATAGACAACTTTAGAATCCATCAAATCCAAACTCCGTGATAAAAATCTCCATCGTTATTCAAGCCCGAAGAAACACACATAAAAGAAAAATAAAAAGAAGACGGAACGCACGAAACGCGTTTCATCGCTGTTATTCTACCAATTAACGCCTCGTTAATCTTTTCTAATATCTTGCATAGAGGCGTTAAATACTAATAGCACGAACAACATAATAAGATCGTGTTTTCTGAATCATCTCAAGACGCTTCATCTAAGCGACTGGTAATGCAAATTACAAAGATTAATGAACGTCTACCGACGTATCTGGCCTGCATGGGGATTTCAAGCAAACAAGCAGCCAGATTTTTATGTTTCATGGAAAATTACTGACAAATTCCATGGTACAATTTTCCAACTGGTCTACGTGATTTCAATACGTCACGTATGTCACACTCTGACGCGATGCAGATAATAAAGAGGACTATTTTATCAAGAATTTAATCCTCTGTACTTAACTGTTCTCTCCAAATACGGGATAAACGTATAGAAAATTCAGCTCGACGATTATGATCGTTAATAGGTAGAAATATGGAAAGGTGGTAAAATCGGTGAAAGTTTATTACGCGTTTTTCTTTTCAATTATAAAATATAATTTAATAAAATTGTAGATCAGCGAAATTAAATGTTCGGTTATTTTGTTTAATCGCGAACTCTTAGAGGCTGTTACGGGTGAAACGCACGCACCATTACTGCGTCACATTTTGTTTAAACTAAAAAATATAGCTAAGCGCGATTAAATGTTTTATCATCGTTCAATGCGATGTTTGCAGCTTTTACGATATTATTACAACTAAATATACATCCTATTCAAACGAACGTTCATTCATTACGGCAAACCTCAATTATATGAGCCATCGTTGAATTGCAAATATCCAACGAGACAAAAATTGAGTAAAAGAAAAAAACTGTTATGTCGGGGTCTATACACGTATAGCTCTAACTGAGATTAGTTCAATTGTTAATGCTATTTTATTTATTTGCTTTATTTTACGATCCCGATATGTATATCGTTTCTATTCGTTACACGAAGAATTCGAAGAATTTATCATCTAGTATTTAGTCGTTGCTCGAACTACAACTGGACAATGGAGGTGTCGAATTGGACCTTCGTTGCTACGTGAAACGCGTATGCAAGTTATCCGCGATCATTTAGGAACAATTAGACCGAGATATTTGGACAATAGAAGAGCTGGAACGACAGCAGCGGAAATTTTTGGAAATTCAATTCTGACGAGAGACAACGATCGTATCTTATTTACGTTCGATCACTGTTTTATCGTCAGCCAGCTGTATTTTCAGAGCTGCACACGATTTCGCACGTTAACGAACGCACGGTAAGGAAAGTGTGACTTGCTTATTATTAATAAGACACATGATATTGTATTTTGATACAATTTTGATATGTAAATTTGTAGTTTATACGGACAATTTAGATTTCATTCTCATGGATTCGATAAAACGATCATGATTCGTTAAAATGATCATTCTAATAAAAAAAAAATATTGCAGATAAGAAAACGAATAAAGAAATTAATTAGTCAACGTTTACTCTTATAAATATTGTGTGACTGTGAATTTATAGCTCGTACAGAAAATTCCATTTTTTTATTTTATTCTTGAAATATTCAGTACACGTAATTTCGGCGAAAAATCGACGCGAATCGACGAAATCATTATCGACACGATTTTAATTCCATCGTTAGGAGAAAAACACATTCGGTTTATTAAACACACTTCGATCAATTCTTGTTCGAGATTTCATTGCTTTTTGGACAACAACAACAATGGACGATCGATTGAATCACTGAATTTAAGCAGCGCACTGCTTCAAAGCGGAATTAACTTTTTACACGTAGTTTCAATCTCTTTGATTATTAGACTTTGAAGTTGCTTGCCAATGGTAAAGCACGTGCATTTTATATGTAAGTGTAGAACATGAAGCATACTTAATTTGTTATTTATTATACAATACAATTTGTTATTTATTATACAACACAACGAGGCACATGATTGATCGCCTATAGGTACCCATAGATAGTGAAAGGGTTAATAACAAATCCAATTGCAGAATTAGAAATTGACGAACCATAAAGAAGATAAAAGGCAGGGAGGTAAAATAGGTTCGTATGGGAAGCTCAGAGCTTTAATTTATAATGTTTTATAAATTAAATTAATTAGATTAATTTATAAATTAGTTTATAACTTATAAGCGTTTAAAGATTTCCGGGGAATCTGTGAAATTATTTCTAAAGAAAATGTGACACAGACAGAGGACCAGTTCTGCTCCATTTTGGACTATTATTTCTACAACGCCAGGAATATTCGAAGGAATTCGACAATCATTAATTCCACGAATGAAAGACTGCATTCTTGCAGAAGGAAGAAGTCTCCAACGTTCGTTACAACTGCCATGAAACAATCAATAAAAATATTTGCTCTTGCTTACAGCTGCTTGTAAATTCTTACAGCTCTACGATAAAGCATTTTCGAAAACGAGTTGACACGAACATTTTCTACCTTTTGACGTCATTAACACGTTGACTGTCATGGTCACCGGTGACTGGCGACGCAGCAAATATTAAAAGTACATAATTATAAAAAAAAAAAAAGGACAATCGTAATAATTGTCTACAACGCCGTGGGGGTCTCCGGTGGCCCACGAAAAATTCTTCAAGCATGATTTTATAACTCATTTTATTTGCTGCAAATAATATTTCAACGTAATATGCATCGCATACTGAAAAGTTCACGTCGGCGCCTTGGGCAAACCATGGAAAATTCGTCGTGCAGTCAACGTATTAACGTAAGTTTACCACTCCCCTCAATACTTCATATATCGGGTATTTTATATTTACCACTATTTGTTACATAGATCTGGAACACGAATCGCACTTCATTTGCTATATATCATCGTAACAGATGCAGCGAGCAACATCGTTGAACGAACGTCTCATAGACGCTCGTAACAGACAGCGAAAAGGTTGATAACAAGTCGGACTACAGAATTCGAAACGAAGGAACGTTATATCTGAAATCACAAGCAACAGATGGTAAGGAGAAACGATCGAAGGAATGCATTGTTTATCCTGCCCGTGTCCAGCGACGTGTTACGGGCTGGCGCCATGGTTCTCGCTAGCTGGGCAATTTTAGCGAAGTTTCGTGGAGCTAATGGAACGAAGATGGAATGTTGGCACGGTTCCGAGAGAGCGAAGGTGACGCGTTCCAGCGTGTCCTCGGACCACGGTGTGAAACAACTCGAGGACGGAAACATCGTCTACGGCGACTTGTTTTTGGAAACACGACGAAGGGTTCGCGGGAGACTAAAATCCACTCGTTGCTCGCGTGTTCTACGTCGATCGTGCTTTATGCAATCCCCACATGGTATTTTCGAGCGATACGAACAGAGTTTTGGCAGCAGAGTTCTTGAGCAAGCTTGCGGAGGGAGAAAGGACGCGGATTCGAAGGAAGAAGAACGTGGCCATTGAAATATGGCTCTAAGAATAATTATACCGAGATATACACGTGTTTAGAGTGAAATGACGAGTGAGAATTTTTATCGTCTTTGATGTCGATCTTTCCGATACCGATCTTTCCCATTCCTTTAATTTTAACGTTGATCGTAAATTTAGTAGCTTAGTTTCCTACAGAAATTGTCTACGGTGACTAATACTGGTCCAAGGAATACATATTTGATTATTATTTTATCGACACGCGTTCTGTTTATTTTTCTTCTATCTCGCGAATCTAACGGGTTCTTTTCTTCTCTAGCTGTTTCGTGTTTAAATATTCATCTTCAGTCAGAACGTGGTATTGAAACTTTTTTCTATCTTTCGGATCTTACAGGTTCCTTTCGTTTTCAAATATTCGTGTTTAAATATTCAGCTTAAGTCATAACGCGGTGTTAAAATTAAAAAGCCGACGGAGATGTACCGGTCACGTTTCTGTTCCTACGGATCTTTGTGTATTTACGTTCGTTTTGTTTCTATTAGAAAATGAATAGAATTCGCTAATGAGTGTCACGCACAGAGTTTAGAAACGGACGAAGGATAATTTTAGCCCACGATAGCCCTTCGCGTATAGATATGATAAACAGGGTGAGATACGTGCAATCGACATAGAACATCGACCCCAGTCAGGACCACCCACTACTAAAACTAATCTATTTTCCACTTCATAGAGGCGCAGTTCAGTTTTCCAAAAGTCGAACGAGTAATGGTCGACATACTTCAGGTTCGAAGTTGTCCAATTATAAACGCACAATTATGCGACCAGTTTTCAACATTTCCATTGTCATTGACGTCAATGGATTCGCTGTTGAAAATAACCTTGGCACATTTGCAACATCTTCGAAATCTTTTGTCGTGGCTCGACATAAAAATGTCTCGATGGAAAAAACATCGAGTGAAATATGGTTCCTTAGAAACCAACTTGTATTAATATCGGTGTATCGTAGAACGTTTAAACGTTAATATTTACAATTAGCCTTAACCGAGGATAGGGATAAGTACACAGGTTGTTCACGCTGTTGGTTATCAGCGTTTTTCTCGGAAGTAAGCGACGAGAGTGAGGGGGAAAATGAAAGCTGGAAAAATATGGATGGTTCAAAATGAATTACACGTTCACGATAGTATCTTTTTTCGCAAGCGCAAAAATACATGTACAACTTGCTTGACTATGTCTTAAATGAAAATCTTCCTCTCTTTTACGTACATCGGATCCTCTCGTCATTCCACGAAAAAAGAAAATATTATGCTAGCATAATATGGTCGAAAACCGATTACTTTAGAACATATTTTTCCTTTAATTTTGTAAAATATCGCATGAGAAAACAGGGAACGACGTAACGCAATATTCTCGTATTTATGTTTTCTCCATCTTACATACGACAGATTCATTTAGAACATAAAAGCGTACGTGCATCTTTGTATCCGCGAAAAGAATGTCGTGAATACGTAGTTCGCTTTGCAACATTTTTCCTCATACTTATTGTGAGAAAAACCTTGGGAATTAATAGCCTTGGACACCCTATATAATTGACTAATTATTTTTCCGTTTAGTTACTCGTGTATGCCAACAATAAATAGCTATAGTCACATTGTAGCTCTATTTGAATTACTAATTGTAATTATTCTTGTAATCTTCCCAAGTGGTACGCTAATCTCTACTTATATATATATATATCAATTTTAATTATCCTTACAGTCTCCTACAACAGGCATCGAATAAACAATAATGGTAATCTTGGTTTAAGAAACGATTATGATCACGCTTACTATCATCCAATTACTGACTACAGCGTTCCTTATCGTCGTTCTCAATGATTATTATCATTCATATTCCACGAACAATACTTATGGTCACACGTAAAATTCTTCTTCAATGAAAAGTTCATCACATCGAACATTCGACAACGGATACGTACACAGGCTTTAGGAAAGAGTAAGAGCGTTGTAAAAATAGCCATTGATTCACAGTCGTTGCTTTTATTGCTGCAGTGAGCAAGCAGGATTGTTCACGTGCGATGAACATCTGTATTTGGCAAACGATATCATCGTCGAACGGAAGCAGTGACGTAGGCGAGTCGCGAGCGACCTTCCGGAAATAAATCGGTCACAGCGGCATCATCCGAAAAGCATTTTGGTCTCATTAACCTTCCGCCGCGATGAAAAACGATCTATGAGGATCACCGTGGGCTTTGGGCGTGCGCGCGCGCGCAGACAAAGCGATCCGATCGGACAAACCGCAGGAAATCGTTGAATATTTCTGGAACGAGATATTTCACGTAAACAAGCGTCAAACATTTTCGTGCTCCACGATTTGTTCGTTTTTTTATACAAAATTTTCGAAGGAAATGGTCCCTAGTTAATTTCGAAATTATTAAAAATTTCAGCAAGATCCGTATCTTGAAGCATCGTTGTGGTTGACATCCGAAATTAGATCAGTTAGATTAGAAATTGATTTGATCTGCGAGCTGAGAGATCTTCGCCTGAATCGATTTCGTATCGTGCGCCCGATGATTCTTGATAGGTAAAGCTCTTCTAATGAACATGCAAACTACTCTGGTATTTTGATACTTAAACTTTGGAAATCTATGTAGCATGGAATTTGTCTCTCACCTATAAAAAAAAAAAAAAGAAAAATGCGGAGAATCCGTGTAAGATCTGATTTTATATCACTTTATCTTCGTAAAGATAAACTCTTTCTGATAAACTCTTCTTTCCTGTTTTTACATTTCTCGCGTAAGTGGCATGTTTATAATGCGGTGGATGTGAATCATGCCGCGAATAATCCGTCTAAAGACTAAACGAATGATCAGCTGTACGAGACGAGACGGCAGTGAGAATCCAAAGCTGAGCGTACTGAGAACAGCATGCACGTTTAATATCCACACGCGACACACGTCGGGGTATATTTTAGCCGAAGAGGCCGTTGGTCTGGCTCTAAATACAGAAGAGAATGTTCAACGCGATTTGGGCGACGATTAAAACCGCCCAGCGAGGTGTTCGACCGAACGAAAGGGTTCAAGAACGACGAAGACACACGACTATTTCTGTCTCGAAGTATCATCGGTACGATATAGTCTGACGAGAAACTCGAGGGTTACGTGGTTGATAGATGTCGATCGATCTGATCTTAAGACTCGTTCGAATTAATCAAGCTAGCTAACGATAACGTTAACCAACTTTCTGTTAACGCGTTTCATTTGCAAATTTTTCCCATCGATTTACATTCTCCGATTCCGTCTTCCACAGTCTCGTCCAATATCTTCTCCACCGCTATTTCTTTAATTCTATAATTTTATGGAATTTAAAGAAATCGAAATACGTACGACGTATTAAAGAGACAAAAATTCAAACGACACGAGGTAACTTGGAACCCTGCGACGGGCTAATCGACCCATTTGAATTTTTTCCTATTCCCATACACGAAGTTCTACTATGTTACAATTAATAACATTCCACATTCTTGTTTCATCAGCAGCTTCGAATCTTACCAAATGATATATTCGAATATCAAGATGACTTTTATTCGAATCGTTTCAGTTCGACGTTTCCTTTCACCTCTGACATTCATCTCGTTAATTAGCATTTTCCTCCATGCACGTCGCAACAATAACCGCGTACACCGTAATATACCTAACTATCGGCCGATCAATGAAGCGGCAAGAAGCGTTTTGGGACAACAATGACGCAAAGGAAACGATCAACGTGGGTTAGGCCGCAACATCGCGTGACAACGGTGCAACGGTAGATCCGGAAACAAGTAGAACAAGTAGAAGAAGGTGTGGCAGACTGTGTACAATCTATGAGGTGCGTATCTTTCATAGTCAATATCGAGCAATTTGAGTTTGTGCCTATTCTGTAATAAAAAATGATCGACAACGGAGGAGTGGGGAATCGGTACCTCCGGGTCCTGGATCTGCTCGGAATCCGCCGATGTGCTCGACGTCTTCAGGATGCTGTACAGCTTTACGTAGGGGGCCTTGATCAGCTGTTAGCCAATATAATCGGCCGTTTTTAGCGGTTTCATTAACTGGATTTCCACCTGGTTCCCTCGATACTCGCATCGAAAACTATTTCACATTCCTTGTACAATTTTCTCGACTCTTTAAGCTTTCATTTTGCAAGTTGCAGTTAAGTCCAGGAATTCCCTTGAATGCGTTAAAATTGTCGTCGAAGTTTCTTTCAAAAGCTTGCTCTCACGAGTTTCCAATATAGGAAATAAATAAATTAAAGAAAAATTACTCTTAATAATATCGAAACACTTCTGAACATTTCTGAGGAGTTCTCGAGTCATTTTTAGATAATCCACGTCGAACGTATATAGACGTTTTCTTCAGAAATGTACAGATTTTTAAATGAAAAAGAAATTCTTCCTGATAGGAGCGTAGATAGTTCTGAAAAGCTCTCGACAGTTTGCATGCTACTTCTCAATTACTGCACGCGAATAAAAATGTACTACACAGTTTTGAACAAGTTTCAAGAGTTTTCCGACTGTTCTCAACATCGATGCAAGGATCGAGGGTGCACTGGAAGCACTAACGCTAACTTTTTCTTGGTTTAGATAAAATAAAAACTAAAAGAAAGAAAAGAACCGATCGGCCAGAAAAAAAGAAAAGCTCGAAGGAGATATGCGAAAAAACAGTCGATACGGTGCTCGGATCCGATGGATGGAATCCAATGATGACGACGATGATAACTTGGTGCGTGAACGTGACGCGAGAAAACATGAAGAAACGTGAAGTGGAAATGAGAAGACGAAGCTGTGCACAGCGTTACGAGCAACCAATCGATAAATATTTAAGATGACGATGACAACGAAAAAAGGAAACGAAAGAAACACAAGTGCGAACGTGAGGAACAAAATTCTAGAAGAGAATGTTCCAGCGTGTTAACACAGTTAACACGACTGTTCGACAAATCAAACTATGGCTATGCTTGACAGCGGCGAACGAGTGCATCGAACCTGGGTGCAGAGGACTCGTAGCTCGCGAGATGAGTCAAAGAAAATACGAAATTATTGCGAAGATGCTGATATCGTGATAAACGAGGATAAAATCAAGTACGTATGTGTCTGTATGAGTTGATTCGATGGTTGATTACACGTAATCACGCTGAACGATTCTTGAGTCTTATAATGTGTTCTACGAGATAAGGTTCCAAAGACTGAATAAGATTGCATTATATTTAGAAGGGAAAACGTGTTCGAAAAATTGAAGAGTGCTTGTAGAAAACATTTGTCGAGTGCCAAGAAACAAGTTTTTCAGGAGGAAAAGGAAAACGATGCACTGATGTAGTTCGAATTCAGGGAAAAGAGAAGCGTATCTGTAGAAAAGTCTGTACGTGCCATCTTTTATTTGTAAAGAAAACTGGGTGTTCAATTCATTCAGATAGGTGGCACAGACAAAAGCCAAGCAACGATTAACTGAAGTTTATTGGTACTTATATTTTACTCTGTAGAGGTGACGTTGTGACACCATCTTCTAGTACTTAGGTCAATAGCCATTTAGGAAGATTAAAATAGCACATAAATTCTATACTACAGTATTCTCGTCGGTATGTAAGACATTCCCCAATGAAACATCAAAGTTTTTCAATTTTCGAACTCACAGTATCTTCTACAAGGACTTTTCAATTATATTGTATATTCCACTTTAAAGAAGATAGGACAATTTGTGAAGAAAATTGTCAAACTATTAATGTACATAACAAATTAAAGATTCGAAAAAGAAATAGCAGGTAAAAGTTGAATGTTCTTTGGCTCGACTCGAGTGTTTTCTGCAAATGACTGATACAAGATCTCATCAAAGATCGACATATGTCATATACAACAATCTACAGAAATATTCCATAAGCTATAAAAAAGAAAGAAATAATAATAAAACTATACAACGAAGTTAAGCGATCAGATTCAAACCTTGACATCTTCAAGGACCCGACTTAATTAATTAATCCTTCATCCCGACTACAAAAAGTTTCCCTGAACAAACTTCGTAAAAGTGCAAAATTAACTTCACAAACGTTCAGCGTGTCAACGTATAACGAGAAAATAAAATCGTCGCCGTCGATGACCAATTAGGCGAGAAGAGTTTTAAAATCGAGCCACTTACCTCCCATGATTCTCTCGTCAGCTCGGAGATCTCATCGCTGTCTTGACGACATTTTTCCTCCTCGGTGGCTTCCCCGGCTTTCCCAGCCTCGTGCGGCGACAATTCAGGTGACAGATCCGTGTCAGTGTCCAGCAAGACATATCCCCGTTCCCGCCAATAATTCTCGTCGAGTTCTCCATAAAGCGACGGCACCCACGCATGGATAAACCTGTAGAGGTCGTCCACCCTGCAAACACCAAGAACACGCTTAGTATTAATCAGCGACGCTCATTCAGCTAGTTTCTTTTCTATTCTACGAGAGTTCACCTCGTTCCCTTGCGTGTATTTATCAGGCAAACGTACACAAGAGAATCGACGAGGATTACGAATGCTCTTATCGTACTGATTTGATAACAATAATCGGTAACGTAATATCGGTTGTAACTTCCAATAAACGTTATGTCGTGTTTTAAAGCCTATTGTGAAGCGAGGTTACGCATATTTGTCCATTGATTTCTCAAATTAAATTTCAATTTTCTTTATCCGAATAAATTATTTACCGGATAGTTTAAGGTAACCCAAGGTAACATTTTCGTTCAATTTTTTGATTCTATGAAATACGTGAATGACTTCACAGCTTTGACCAACGGTGTAAGTAAATGAACATTTACAATTAACACGATATTCTTAGCTATCTATATCTAACCATAAGAAATACATCGAGTTATCCAGTCACTCAAACATTGCAAGTAAAAGAGAAATCGATTTCACCAGTTTACTACCTTCGATTAACGAACGGTATAATGTTCTGCACGGTATTCGAGAGATTCTGGTTGTAAATGAAATTCACCACGTTGCTGACACTTCTCAATCCCCAATTCATTTTGCCGTCTTGTTAGGTACGGTACTCGTTCGTTCGATTCAGTCGTCTCTCAAATTTCACTTTCTTTAACAGATATCAAGACCGTACGAGCACATTTCCTATTTCCTTCAATGACCACGCGGTTCTTCTTTCGTACACCTTCAGCGCAATTTCAGTTCCAACGAAGTTCCAAAGTTTCGCGTTATACAATTCTCTTTAAATCAACACATTTATAGACACCGAAATAGTTTCCGTGAATTTCGAGGATTTCGCTTCAAACCACTCGGCTGTCCTTTAAAACTTATTTCGAAAAATATCGCAAGTTGTAACACTCGGAAACACTGTTAGACCGATACGCTTTTGAACACTAGACCAGCTTCACAAATTTGATTAACTTTGCGTCAAACGACTCGATCATTCTTTGAAACCAACACCGAGCTACTTCGATAAATTTTATACGTTTTGCTTGCAGCAACTCGGTTATTCCTTGAAACTTGCTTGCAGAATCACGACAGGTTGCACCGGTGAAGAACAAAGCGATTGTGATGCAACCAACGAGGATACCACAGAGACACTTGTTAGAATCACGTCGCTCGACTGAACAGGAATTAGACGAGTGAATCACGCAGGAATTATGTATATTTATTACGATTAGCCAGCACGATGACGTAAACTTGTTGCAGCTGGTGCAAACTGATTTTTAACTGAGTTTTTAAAGGCTTAGCCGTCACGGAGTCGCGATATCGCGAATTACACGTAGCCCAGATGTTATTTCTACGAGACGTACGAATTAAAAGAAAGGAGTCGAACGAGTGCGGGACACAGCCGGTTACAAGTGAATTTTTGTACTGCGTACAAAAGCGTTTTATCTGTTTGACATTGTTCGTCATTGTTCAAAGCATGTCGATTAGGTATATCATTATCACCTGTCCGTTATCGCGGTATCCAACTGTTGCTACAATAACTATTGTCTAACGTTTCAAAGGCGTTTTACGTAAAATAAGATCATTTCGATCATTAGAAATTAGCATGAGTTAATAATTGCTGTCATTACGAACAAACAAATAAAATTTTACTTGAAGTTTAATCGTACGGAATTGAAAAACAAATAGTCTCTTATCTTGTTGTTCTTATTATCAAAAACAGAGAGTATTGACAGATTTCAAGGACAGCGATTATTATCGAAAAATTGGCGCTACAAGCTTCTCAATTTATATTTCAATTTATATTGCACGTAGAAATTATTATTATCCAATAAAGTGTCACGTCTTCTTTCATCTATCGCCACTCTGTTACGTGCTACGCTTACAAAATTATATTAATGTTCTCAAAACCGAATTCCTTTTAGTCGGTGAGGAAAGATTATCTCTTATTAATTACTTTCTGTACACGATTGAGTCTACTTTATTCGCTTTTAATTTACAAGAAAGCTCCTAAATCTTAGAAATCCGATCTGTGCAACTACTAAATCTCAATCTCGCAATCTACGAGAAAAGCTTAAATCCTTGACCTTTCCCAATCTACAAGAAACTCTTAAATCCTCAATTTCTCTCTGTCTGTTTGTCTCTCTCTCTCTCTCTCTCTCTCTCTGTCTCTCTGAACCTGAAAAAAATACAAGAAGAATTCCTAAATTCAGAAACGACAATCATACGTGTAAAAAATTCCACAAACTGCTGTGCATTTCTGGTCTAGAGAGAAGTGTTCTTTTTTAAATAAGCCTACCGCAATCAGAAGATAAGAGAACCGCCCATCATCTTGTATTTATTATACTCGTCTTATCACGCAAGTTCGTCCATCGGAAGGCCGCTTTGTACACAATCAGGTAACAGGAAACAATTTGAATATCTGTCTGTCTAAGACGATGAAGCGAGAGGATTAGCGTAAAACGTCGTTCGGTTTCTTACATCTTTTCCATTCGCGATTCCATTTCGCCTGAGACAATTGTACAGGAACCTAGTTATATAAAATTACATAAAATGACACATGAAACGAATATACGAAGAAAGCTTTGATCGCTAACAAATCAAACAGGTTTGATTCTAAACGATTCTTTGTCACATTTATAATTTAATTATTCATTATTATATTTTAGAACAAATATTGCTGAGATAAATATGCTCGTTTTCTTATTTGCATAAAGAATTAAATCTTGGCTGTATATCTGATACAACAGAGCGATCTTTTTAAACGTTTTTTAAAATTAATATTTTGATTTCACGATAGACGACGATGATGAAGACGTTGTTTAGCCATATAGACACGCAATAGAAAATGGTATAAGCGCGTTTAAGACAATTTTAGAAACAGCTGGAAATTCTGTCCCGATTCCAAGCAAAAACCAGTTTAAACGATTTTTTAAAGAGCTGGTGTTTTATAATCGTGTCGATTGGTAACTCAGTGAATTCTTCGGGATCTTTCGACGACAGGCGATCGATATTTTTTATTTCACTGCTATGCGACAATTGTAAATATTTTCACGATCCATAGTTCAGGAAGCTCTGCTCTAGACGACGTTTTAGATCAAAAGTAAAACTGCCAGTTGCACGGAATGAAAATACGCTTCTGCGTCGTGTTACCTAATTTCCCAATCACGTGACGGCTACCAGACACTGTTCTTTCGATTTATCCCTACCGTGCAGCACGTAGTAATGCTATTGTAGTACGCAAAACGTTCGCCAGATCAGAAACACACGTGTAACGCGATGCGGAATAGTTGTATGTTAGAACGCCATTTATCTTAATGTTTATCGTGCTGATCTTCCGTCTTTTTATATAAATTTATATAACTATTGATACGGTGCAAGAAGGGAAAGCCACAAGCCCAAGTTTAAGAGATTTGTTTCATTGATTAAGTATCATAACGTGTACTTTACTTTCGAGATTTTATATATTTTCATGCATTACGCGCTTTCCTGCGAATTTTTACACGCAAAAAGAAAAGAAAAAAGAAAAAAAGAAAAAATTCTCGTGATTAGCACAAACATCCGCAGTTTATTTACAATAACATTATTCGATTGTAATCCACGCGTTCCTGTTCGCTGGAGGATTTAATTTCAACCCACGTATTATCAAATGTTTACTCTTTGTTGTTGTTAAACACGAACAACGCTAACTATAGAAAGAGCGAATGAAATTAAAAGTTGGAGACGTAATTTTTCAAGAACGTCCGACGAAATTAATTACATAACGTCCAGGGTTAACTCGCTTATACATATAACAACAGTTCACCGATCTTCTTTACCAAGTCACATTTTTCGCTTAAATAATAGTCGTTGGCGTCAAGGTAAGTGAATTCAATTCCAGAACTATCGACATTTTCATTCGATAAATGGAGCGCAGATAAATAGAGTACCTAAACCGTATATACAGTGGCGAATAAAAGAGAGTTTACAGGACATAATTTTAGAAAACGAGAAGAAGAAGGAGAAGAAAAAGAAAAATGAGAAACGAGGATGTCGTACATGTATCTAACAGGTAAATGATTTTTATCGATACGGTGATAAATGCTTAGTACGAAAGTTACAAATACTCAAGTGCGTAAATTCCAATTTTAAAATTCC
Source organism: Bombus breviceps (assembly GCA_014825925.1). Lineage (NCBI taxonomy): Eukaryota > Metazoa > Arthropoda > Insecta > Hymenoptera > Apidae > Bombus > Bombus breviceps. The sequence continues at coordinate 8,456,502 of CM026183.1, read as the reverse complement.
TTTCGCTCGCTGCTGTAACCATGAGAAGGGAAACGTGTGATTTTCGCACGGAATAGAAACGATTTTTCGAACGATTCGAGCACACGGCGTGATTCCGTCGCGTTTTCTTCGCCAGACTAATATCGCGAACGCGAGCACGCAGAGGAAAAGTTACGAGCGTTAGAAGCATTCGATGATACGCTGAACACGTCACGTGATAACTCGCACTCTATTCGCGTGCACCGTGCACGTTTTTTTATTATCTAGAAGTAACGAACGCGGTATTTAATCTCACACATTTCCGCACATTTATCTATTTTACTCGATGTACTTGCTAAACATAAAATGAAACATTTATGGATTTACTAATTACTATTAATTTAATAACTCGATGTTTTATCTATAACGTTACAGAAAAACAGTGTGTCAGCTGCATTTGATTATAGCGAATGAAAATTTCAGAATATTTGATATTTCGTCGTATAAAAAAGGGTATATCTAATAGGCGATTGATGATACGCGATGAGAAAAAATTTGCTGAATTCGATCATCAAGTTGTCAGAGTAGAGATAAAGTATTCGTGCGATCGAATAAAAATTTGCCAACCATAGTAATCTGCAAAGAAGTTGTATACATTTATACGCATTATCTAATCAGATAACAATATAAATAGATTTAACGCAATGACCACAGATTACATATCGCTAGATAAAATTAAGCTTTCAATTAAACTTTACGTTCTTCTTCGTGTACTAAAATCAGAGCGAAATTAAAATATACAAATTCCGGTTTAAAAATCACCGCCACTAAATTCGGAATATTGGCAATTCTCGAGAAAAGATCGCGTTAACGCTTCTTTTTTTAAAGAATTTTATTAGCGCGAAAGCATCCGCTAGTCCAAACAGCTCGGATCAATAAAACGAAACGCGGCGAACGTGGGAGAACATTGAACGTTTCACGATGTTGACAAACGTAAAAGCGATCGTATAAATAGCGAACGCGATGGCTGTCTCGAGATCTATTTTGCGATCTCTTGCAGCTGACCACGTGCCCCGCTCGTAATTTTTGGCCGTTCTAACTCGCGATACGTTTAAATTTTCAAAAATAACGCGTTGCCCGATTTCGCAATTATCTTCGTTCCGCCCGTTCTTCGCTCCAAAGTTGTTCGAGAATATTTCATAGCGGCGGGGCGATTAATTTATCGTCGCTTCCGTTGCCCAAGGCTCCTTCCGTGAAATCGACGATGGTACAGAGAAATGGCAAGAATAGAGAAGGATGGGAAACAGATCTTTAAAAAACGATTCGCGAGACATGATTTACGAGGAACCGAATTTCTCTTGAAAATCAAAGGTCCTACGATTTTCGGTATTCACAACGTATACTGAGATTTTTCGTGTCTCGCGCTTGTATAATGAATGAAACTGAATATTTCTCAGAGAATCTTGTTTTAACTCTACAACTAACGCTAAATAATGAGTTGTAGGATTTTCCTGCGATTACTCGGAACAGATGTTCTTGGCGCGATTAACGCATTTTGTTATACGTATTTTTCATCATACTATCTTAATTAAATCATCTATGTACGACAAATATTAATCAAGCGATTAAAGATGGAAATCTTATAATGAAGTTCAGAACTTATAACTGATGAAATATTTCTATTAATTGTTTGAACATTTAAAAATTACTAAAGATAGAATTTTGGGATTAAAGTTAACTTTTGTAAAAAAAATTAGGAAAATTACAGGTGTTATAATGTTTGTGGGCTCGTGAAATGCAACGTGAAAGAAACTTCCGTTTTATTTACCTGTTACGTGGTATGCTGAACCAGTATTCTGGTCGCAGCTTCTTCTTGCCGTAGCTCATAATAGGCGTCGAGCGGGGAATCTTCTTATCTTTGGGCCTTCCTGTTCGCAGCCTCAGGTACAGTGGAGGATCCTCGCAAGAATGGGCTGGTCGTGGTATAAGCTCTACATAACGCGACAGAACAATTCATTATAAAACACGTTATAATCCTCTTACCTCCGGAATTAATTATTTTACTGATTCCTTTGATATTCGCTTAATTATATGATAATAGATACACGCGTTTGCGACTTTTCTAATGAATTTTCCGACAAGACACACAATATTTAGATACCATTAAATACATTCCCTTCAAGTAACAAAATAAATAAAAAAAAGAAGTAGAAAAAAGATAAGGGTCATACAAGAAGCTCGTCTTTCAAGAATATTTTAAAAGCATCGCATCAAGTATCGCAGACAATGTTATCGAAAAAATTTCTTTTTTGTATAAAGATTGTTATTTATATATTATAAAAATAGGATCGTAAGACAAACGTACAAATCAGAAGAACACGGTACAGTTAGAAACACGTAGAAAACGGGCACAACATCGCAGGAGAGCAAAATTACGTGACAAGGAGCGTGAAAAAACCGGAACCACATCTAAACGATGATGGACAAATTTCGAGTATACTGGCGACGTGAAAATTACACAGATTACATATTTAGAGAAATAAGTGCATTCGTGTGCAGGTGCAGTGGCAGAAACGAAACGGAACGTGTGAGTGAAAAGTTCAAAAATGTTTTAATTCTCGAGGGACAAGACAGGTAATCGTCGATGGTGCGAAATTCAAATTGCATGATATAATTGGAGGTGGAAAAAAAAAAAATGTTGCACAAAGAAAAAGAACGTGTCGAACAGGTGACAACGAAATAAATCATGTAAATTAACGTAACGTTCTGTGGAGATATGGTGATTTGTACGAAAAGGGATATAAAAGCAAGCTAATACAGTATGAACCTACCGAGGCCTTCGAGTTCGGGAAAATTAGGTGCTTGGACTAGAGAGGGACAACAAAACATATGACATTACTGCATTAGTATGAATTCATTGGCAGGCGATCGTGAAACCTATTCTGCTGCTTCATAATAACTTTAAGTTTAATTATATTTAATTAACAACTTATTCATAGAAGTTTAAGCTACTGTTATATCATATTTTATTTTTAACAGTATAGAAGACCTTTACTTTGTAAACATTATACTCTTTAAATAGATGCAGCAGAAAGGGTTTCAAAATCCTGAAGACATAATAATGTTCCTCGTTTAAAATTAACGATAACGAGGTTAAGAATGAAGGGACTCGAGTCTAAACTCTGTGACCAAAAAGTAAAAACGACCAGTGACAGAGTTCAAACCCGTACGATCATGGTAGAATCGGTGTTCCTCGAATCTGTGTCAGGTATTTAAAATACTTGGAACGATATCAATTCGATATTGTTTCTCCGAAACGGTGGCACAGATTCGTGGAACAACATTCACGGGTAATGACACACCGAATACAAGATGTAAAAACTGGTAATGACAAACGAGTAAAATTTGAAAACCATACAGAATAATATTGAAACTACGTTAAACTTGTAATAATGTAACGTAAGCGCATTTGGTTAGATATAATCATTGTCCTTTCCTTTAGTCTGTATTGGCGATAAATGTTTGGTGTGAAAAGAGAGAGAGAGAGAGAGAGAGAGAGAGATATACATGTAGTCGAAATCGAATCCAAAGGCGCTCAAAAATTCGAAGAGAAGGATAATAAATGCACTAGCAAAATAACATCGTTTAAGAAGCCGTCTATACATACGAGCGAGTGCAGTGCGTGGAATGTAATCCCGTTTGCCATCATTTATTCGCCGTTTTTGTTTTTTCATGTATTCGCGGCTATGTGTAGTTAATTATAGAGTTATCGATCCCTTGAAAGGGTGTTTCTTTGTTGACGTAGTCTCTTGCGCGCAAACTACCTAACAATAATAACACGATCAAAAAATAGCTATTCCATAACAGAAATAATCATTTCTTTAAAACGGTCGACCAACAAAACGAAACACCCAGTAAAGGACTGAAAAAGATACTTTGCGTGAGCGGAGTCTGCCACAGTATATCTTACAATCATCGAGTTAATCATTCCGAAAAGATATATGTATATATATATATATATGTATAGATTGAAATATATCGCGTTCCATGAAGAAACTGATGGAGTTCCGGGACACTTACTGTCGAAACTGACGAACAGTTCGGGCATATCTTCGACAGAGACCATGCTACGATAGTCCAATCGAGGTGCCGTGGCCAAGGTTTTGTTACTTCGGTTACTGTCCACGCTGCTGCTACCTGACGATGTCAACGGTTGCTGTCTGATGAATGTGCCCACGGAAGATCGTCTGAAAGGAAACCATAAAATTACTAACGGTTCATTAAATATCTGAGAGATTGCGTTTCAAAATCACGAGCACACGAGATTCTCTGTTTCGTGTTCCCTGCAATTTCGAAGCAGTGTACACCGAGTAATATACATATTGCAACATGATAAATAGCGATTAAATCATGGGGAGACGATGACATTCAAGATAAATGTTAAAATTGTATCCAGCATGTATGTACGGCGAAATAAAGTTGGATGGCTGCTCGGGGATACTAAAAACGCTGTGTTCGACTGATCGGTGAACCGTGTGTTGTCTGTAAGCGGTACTTGTAAAGCGGTATATATATATATATTTTTTTTTTATTTGGTGTAGTTTCTGAAAAGATGGTGAGGCACGTTTACCTGAAAGCAAGAGAATAGAAGATGCTGATCTTTTTCAATCTCGAGAAAGGCTTAACAGAAAATTAAAAACTCAACTGAGAGACAGGATAGATGAAAGACAACAAAGTATAAAGTGTCATACGTGTGAAACTCGAATGAGTGGAACTTACGAGAAACTTGAATTAATTTCACGTCCTACGAAACAATAATCGTTCGTCGCTCAAAAAACTGGTAAGAAATGATCTTCCACGTGAATCTCACGTACTTAATTATAGGAAAACAACAAGGAACAACAAACTAGACATCTAAGAAGATAAACGTTCAATGAAATTAATATAAAATTCAACAGCCCAATCAGAGATAAAAGGAGTAAGAAAAAGATAGAGCAAGAGAAAGGGAAGAGAGAGAGAGAGAGAGAGAGAGAGAGAGAGAGAGAGAGAGAGAGAGAGAGAGAGAAAGAGAGAGCGGAAGAGAGCGGAACAACAGTGAGCAGATACGAAAGAAAAATTATAAGAAGAAAGTGGATTTTAACGTGGATACATTATAAGTTGCTGGTTCATGACCGGGCCCAAACTCACCCCATAAGCCCTCCTGGACCAGGTGAAATCTGAGGGTTGCTGGTGTCCTGGGAGAGAGAGGAGGCGGTAAGCGGAGGTGTTCCTCCGGCTCTACCGCCCCCACCGCTCTCTTCGCTGGGAGTTTTAGCAAACAGGCCCGAGCTAAAGTCACTCACCAGGTTGATCGGCGAGCTTATATCCACCACCATTACATATTCTTTGTTAGTCACATTGGAAACCATAGTTAAGCTTTATGTTTAACACAGATTTACCATCACAGTCTGATTGGTCTCAAAATAGTGGAAAAAATAGCCAATATCCTTAAAATCCTTTTGAGCCACAACTTTCTTCTTTACTTACGTAACTACTAAACAGAATTAATCGCTAAAGGTCATTCCAGGATAAGTTCTTACTTCATGAGTGAAATCTCATGGGTGAATGTATTTTTTACCATTGATAGGTATATGCCTTCAGCGACAAATTTATTGATAGCATTTCGTAAAAATAAAATAAAAAAAATGGAAGAACAAAATTGAAAAAACGGACTATGATGGTATAAGGTTATCGAAGACAACGTGTGGACTGATTGTGAGTTGGAAATGTTACACGTGCCCATTCCTTTGATTCGTTTACTCCGTTCAGAAATTCGAAAAAAAGATTATCCCAAAGCGCGTTTCGCAAATGCAATAAGCCGCTTGCATCTACGCGCAAGTTTCTAATTAATATTCTATATTATAATAAATGAGGGTATTCATAGCAAAACTTGTTTTTCGAGATAAAAGTTTTACCAAATATGTGTGTCATCATGTATGTGATTCTGTTTCGTTATGAATAGCCTCAGATATGCTATAAATGTTATTTTAAGTTCTAAAAGATTTCAGCAGAAAGCAATCACATGAAAAATAAATGTTACACCACATAAGGAGGCCGGAACATTGAGAACCTTTCCTGTATATAGAAAGTATGCAAATTTCTTTTTCATTGAATTACTCATTCCTAACATACATGAATAGTAAAGTAAAATATAAAAGCGTATTATATTAATTTATAAGAATTATTGTACCATGTAAGTTATAAAAAAATTCTTATAAAAATTTTATAAACTTAGCAGGGCTAAGTATTATCACCTTGAGAAAACTTTGCTGAAAACTGATGAATGATGAGAATCCGCGCTATTAGGAAGACTCGAAACTTTATCAGTTCCCGATTTACTTTCATCTTCCTTTTCGCCAGTTAACCCTTCCATCCATGACAAAGGATATGATAATCGTTTTAACATCTGCAACAAATTACGATAAGTATTAAAATAAGATACAGATTACATAAAAAAGATAACAAAGATATAAATTATAATATTACCTTATTCCTACGAGTTTCTTGTTTATCGTCGTCTTTGTGTTCCTCATCTTTCTCAGGTTCCTCCGTATTATTACTGTCTAAGCTAAAAGATACAGAACTCGCCTTCTTCCTGCCGTTAATGGCAGAACCACTATCTAGCGAATCAGTTGTAACGTTCGTCGGAGCAATAGTAATAGGAGGGACCCAATCTGAAGATAAGACAATATCTGCGTCTGAATAAACTTTCTTTGTGGGGTTTGGTTGAACTACTGGGAAAGAGGGATTAGGGTCACGTATGTCAATACCAGAGTCGTGGCATGACAGTTTGACTAGAGATCCTTCTTCGCCTTCGGGAATCACCTTCGACTTCGCCGAGTCCACCTGTAAATATCAACATTTTTACATTTTGAACTTCGATTAAGAATAGCATAGTGAGTTTTAGTAATAACGAGTAATTAATTTACTTTGTCAGAATTTAAAGAATCTTGTTGTTCATCCTCGATGGGCCATGGATATTGATCTTTGCTAGGAACTGGCCAGTGATGGTCCAGCATAGAACGTCTACGCTCCTCTAATGTTCTGCTTGCTTGACCACCACCGCTCACAGCTTTAGTCTCCTTCTCTTTCTCTTTCTTCTTCTCTTTTTCTTTGGTTGTTGTTGTATCTTCTTCCTATGAATCAAATACAAACAGATTCAATTTATTATCTGACAATTACCACATTACAAAAATGTAGTTAGTGTTTAATATTTAAATCTATGTACATTTTGAAGATTAGTAGGAGTAACGAGATCTCTCTCAAAGGCCTTTGGGAAAGCATCTCCATCTCTCTCGGCACAGCTGCATACATTCTCAGCATCATCCGCCGTTAATTCCGGATAATTTTCCTCCTTTTCTGGTGACTGACACTTAATATTTTCAATTGGTGAAGGTTTCTTCATATAATAAATTTCCGGCTTCTTATCTAAGTTTCCAGATTCTGTGTGTCCAACTCGCATATGTGCAATATCATAATAAATTGCAGCATTCACTACAAATTCCATTGGTGCAATAACACCATAAGATTCAGCTCCATGTTCAATTACGAGGGGATCAGAAACATTGGGATCAAACATGACTGCATTTGGCGTAACTAGTAACACTCCACCAACAACACCCTGTGAATACAAAACAACAGTTTAGTAACAACATGAAGTCATTAAAAAATGCGAGAAGCTTTATGTTAAATGTAAATAGAATCATAAATCTTACCTGACCATCTGTAATGTGACGAACATTAATTTTCAAAAATCTTTCTTTAAATGGCTGTTCCTCCTCTTCTATCACTGTATTGGTAACACTAAGAGGTGTTTTCACTCTTTCATGGCTTGGTTTCGGTGACACTGGCCTCAAGTTGTCTAAAAGTTCTAGAAAGAAAAGTATGATATTAAGCATTCAATTATTTTATTAAATATACAACATTTCTTATAGCTAAATAAAGCTTACCCATATTGAAAAAGAAAACAGAAATTAAGTGGTCTGGTACCACTTCAATACTATAAAGGAATGTAACAATTATTTCATAGTATTTAATTATGAGAAATTTAAATCTTGTTTCACGTGATATAATCTTTAAGTAATAGTACCTATTACGAAGAACAAATAACAGTATGACAACAACATATTTTCTATGTTTACAGTAAAATTAACGTTCATTGTTTTTTTTCAACACCTGATAGGTTATGTTTGATAAAGTTGTATACGACTATGCGCCATATTCTTTCGTGATATCGTATTTACATCGTGACGCCGAATCAGCTGACGTCATACTATATGTATACATACGTTGAATGACGAAAGAAAAAAACATAGAAATTAAGATATTAAGTCGTGAAAGTTTGCAAAATCATTGTAAATATACCAATAAATATACTACAATTGTTTTATTTCATATCAAATCATTCAAAACATTGAAATCAATTATTTGCGAATAAGCATATGGAAATGAATAAACTAGCACTAGTTAATGAGCTACGTATAATTATATATATGTTCTTAAACACTCTAACAAAAAAGAAAATACTAAATCGCAAAAAATATAATAAAAAATTTCACTAGGTTGAATCATGGCTATTGACTAAAACGTTTATCTAGAGAGAGAAACGTAGAATGCGCGGGAAACAGACTAAGATAACAAGAAACACATAATTTTTTTTCAGTATCGATTTGCCATACAAATTTTCTTCTTATATACATTCGACTACGTAAAACTACACCACAATGAATCTACCTACGATTCTTTCCTTTTAAGTACATACATACTTTGTTTTTCTGACTTCATATCCAATCGTCGATTCATGGATTTTACGAACGTTACATATTTGACAGGACTGTGTAAAGTGGCGCCATCGAATGGACAACTTATGTTCTTTTCTCACCGCGAACTGCGACGTCTTTAGTATATTCGATATTTTGTATGGTCAGTTTTTCTTAGAAGTTAATTTCGATAAACACAACCGATGTATTTTATTGTTCGCATAATTTCGTCACGCATGCTATTTTTAGTCTTTCATTACTAAGTATGTATTTTGCAATAAAAGCCGGCAACCTATCAAACACGGTTATAATTTCACCTATGATTAATGGCCAATGGAAGTATAGTGGTTTGGTATTGATAATAAAGCCAATGAAATTTTACATTTTGAGGTAAGTTGTAGAAACTAAAACGATTTAACCAGGTTATTTGGCAAAAGATGGTGAAATCGTAAAGGAGATAACATCTAACATGTATACTAACACTATGAGTTTTGAAATTCCAGAAAAGGTTAAGACCTCAGCATGTAACCAGTTAGCAAAACAGGCACTATGGCCAGAAAATTGTGAAAAATGATGGGCGAGGATACGCGGCGATCAAAGAATAAAGTGCAGGAGGCTGGCAAGAAGGTACAGTACTGTATGTAAATAAATAAATAGTATACCAGTACATGTATACCTATATTGCGGATGTACGTTATTTGTATGGTTTTCAGTGGCCACTGGCTGAACAAATTTTTCTGCAACTTTTTCATGAAAATTTACAAAATTATCGTGCTATTTTTAATTCCTAATCCGCATAATTTTGCGAGCTATTGCATATGGTAGGTGCAATGATTCTCACAACAAACGTACTCGTATCAAAACGCTGAATCGTGCAGCGAATAACGAGAAAGAAAAATTCGATAAATCGAAAGGAAAATTGGCGCTAACGTGTTTCTATGAATAATGGAATACAGAACCTTGTGGCGTTCGGGTAAGACGGATTGAGTCACCTGGCCAAATATCAAAATGAATTGGGTCTCTGCTATATCTGACTGTACATTGTACATACAAAGTGTCGCGTAGAATATTAATACGGATCTATTGCACACGCTGGATAGATAAGACCTGACGCCTGACTCGTCACATTAACGTCTTCGAATATGCGCTTCGTATGTAAACGACGTACTGAAACATTTTGCTGGTGTTGGATCATATGTACTGGAACGTTAATGAATTCCACAAGTCACGTGGTGAATTTTTCTATTCATATGGTACTTTTTCGTATCACCTTCACCTAGTTACATATTATACGAGCAACATGTGATACAGTTCGGAGAAAATACAACGTCAAGTATCCGAGTGCGTCATAACATAGAAATTGAGATAATATCCTGAAATAGAAGTTCTAAGGGAATAGCCTGACATTCGAATTTCCAGTGGAATGAAATTCTTATCTCGAGATCAGTTTTGTTTAAGTAAAGCTTATATTCTCTACTGGTCTCGATCGTTCTACTCCAATTCCGAATACTGTAATATATTTATTGTATCTCCCCATCGCTAATATCTTTATGATTCTTAACAACATATTTGTTATTAACATTTTAAAGATTGGGGTTAGGAATTAAAAGAGTAATCAAAGACAAACGTGTACGTGGAAATCACAATTGCAAAAGAGATTGCGTAGCAAATATATTAACATTAAACCTTCAAATCTCACGCAACATTGGTCAAGTTATCGTCAGCGCTGTAATATTTAATTAGGAAGTAAATATAGAATCATCTCGATTACCTATTCTTTTACTAAAGCTAGTTAAAGTTAGTTAAATAAAAAATATGCAGGATTGAGAATCATAGCTGTATATAACAAGAAGAAAGGATAATACTTTCAGAAATTGAAATACGTGACTAAATTTAAATTCCTGAAATCTTAACTTACACCGCTGTCATTTTCATCATTCGTATTTAAATATTTACAGTAACTACAATAAGCATTGATTTATTTTCAACCGAAGCGCTTTTTTTATCAGGTTCTGTTTCGTCTTCATGGTATCCTGTGTACCTGGACCTGATTAATCACTTTTAGTAAATGCTATAATAAATACGACGCTAAATTTCTTATATAATATAGCTATATTTGCTTTTTGTAACCACTGTGAATATGTAAAAAATTAAAACAAAAAATACTGAACAAGATAAATAGGTAAATAAATAAATTGCCTTTTTCTTCTGGAGGTAGGTCATCCTGGGACTCGTGATCGTGGCAAGGATCCGGGCTAGGTGCGTCGGTAGTTCCGCCTTTTGTTTGACCTTCTCCTTCCACCGGTATCCATAGTTGCTGGCCGGGATAAATGAAAGTACTTCCGAGCCTGTTAAATTTGCTCAGCTCGGATGGCGTTGTATCGAATCTCGCGGCCACGGACGTCAACGTGTCCCTGTCACCCACCTGCGGCAAAGAAAATAGTCACAAATTACGCGATTAGTCTGGCATAATAGAAAGACAAATCCGATAAGAAGAGAACAACAAATGTGCCTTATTGTCCACGACGAGATTAATTACGAGCGGGGCTTTTAAACTATATTGTTAGACGTTTTGCATCGTTGGAGAAAGATAAAAATAGATTATGTACAGAGAGAGTGTTCATTGTACTGTTACCAGTATAAGATATATTTCGTCTAAAAGGTTACACTCGCATCAGGACTTATTACCATTGATAAGTTGTGTCGTAAGTCATTGATTAGGTCAATAAGCGTATCGAACTCTGTCTTTTAACATACTGGCTATAAAAACGAATTTCAAGAATATTCATTTCGGTTTTATCCCTTCCACTTAGATTGTGTAATTTTGTGAAATTTAAAGAAATCGAAGTATTTACAGCATAGTGAAGGATATAAAATTTCTCTCTTCTTTATCAAAACAATTGATAGAAAAGTTAGTCATGTAGAAAATTCAAACTGTTCCCGAAGTGTCATTCTCTTTTATTTCAAGCCAACTTTCACACCCTCTATCCAGTGGCAGGGTAACCAACCCTAAATGCAAATCACTGGCCACGGTTGCGTGCGTATAATAGGTAGTGTGGTTCGCTGAATCGATGCGGGTTGGCCGGGAAGCCAATCAGGGATCATCGATCGTGAGAAAGGGGCATGCATCGATGACGATCGTATGTCTGGACGCGTCGTTGACGTGCCAGCTGCTGGTAGACCGGTTTAGAACCGGGCGAATATCGGTGAAACGCAATTTCACGGACCGATGCCGATGCAACGTCATAAGCCGTATCTAGCGCCTCAATTTGCAAACGTCTGATGATCATACTCGGTGGAATCGTTCGCGGGTAACGGCTCCATTTCTACAGAAATATCATATAGCTCTACTTATCCATCATTAATCTCGTGTAAAATGCTAACACATAACTTTATTTCATTTAGGTGTAATTTGAACAACTAACACGTATATTATTACGAATGAATTATTACGAATATTATCGTGTGCAAGTATAATAAATTAATTTCTAAGCAAGCTGAGCACCATTTCTCACGAGAGACGAAAAGAAGAAAATAGTAAAATGATTTTCTCGCCAATAACGTCGCGTGACGATGCAGATGACGTCGTTGCGAAGGTTGTAAAATGAAATTAAGGGAAACCAACGAAGATAAGAATGTCATTTCGCGATGTGTCGAAGAATGCCTCGTGGAATTTTACAGAGACGACGTTTATGCAATGTCTAATGTCGTAACACGGCCAGAAACGTATAACGTAATGTTCGAGGCAGTTCCTGAAACATAATACTAAAATGTTCGCGTAGCGGTTCACTGCAGCGTCTGTACGGTAGCACCGGTATCATCTTGCAAGGTTCCCTGCGACGTTATGGTGCAACGTTCTGTGAAACGTTACCTGTCCTCGGTGCTTCGATGTCGTTTAAACGTTTCGTTTCATCCGGTTGTTCTCTCTGTCCGTTGCGAAGCAAAACGAACGAGCGGAAAATTGTATTTACGCTTTCATTTCAATTTAATTCCGTCGGCATCTTTGTTGACCATAAAACGACCAACAAAAACACGATATTCCTTCTGCATCCATTAAAATGAAACAATTATTTTCTTCTAAAAGTAATTTTAATTCTTAAAATGTTGTAATATGGTGAAATACGTTATTCCTTCTTACGTTCTCGTAAAGTGGGTACATATAATATTAGCATAACTAAACGTATCTACCCATCTGGTTAGACAATGATTTATTAAAATTTATTCCGTTTATTTGTCCCATTTATTGTACCGATATCGCCTATACAAGAGAAATTACGAGAATCCTCGGAGAAGATTAAAGATTAAGAAGTATTTAAAAAAAGTACGCCCATCGAAACTAAAAAAAGAAGAAAAAAAGGAAGAGAAAACTTATAATGATATCGTTGCAGTGTTCGTTAAAATAATTCTTTTCATCCAGCTCATTGAAGCTTCTCGATCATATTTCCCGTTCCATGACAGTCGTAAATATATTCACGCGATGGCCGTAAGAACTATTATGCTATTTACATAATCCGGCAGAAACGGTGTGCAAGGAGATATCGGGTAACAGAAAATTGAATTTCTTGAAAGAGGGGCTAGAGAACGGTCCATTCGCCAGCATATTATGGCTTTTATGCAAATCTGTGTCCAATGACCTTTAAACGCAGCCTGTCTAACGATAGTTCGACATTTCGTAACAATGCATATCCTAGTTGAATGAATGTTTAATCAACGAACCTCGCTTTAGATTGTATCTGGTTTAATTATAAGTTTACGGTGATGTATCGTCGTGTTACCACGGTGGTGGTTCACTGAATTTAGTATGATACGTCTGATCATGACGCGACACCATCTACTGTGCAGTAGAATTTAGACGAACACGCGTTCCAATCAAGAACAGACGAAACGTCTGACTATAACGTGACTCGATCTACTTCTGCGTTTGACGATGTTCCTCGATGGGTCTAAATTCTTTTATGGAATTCCCACTCGAAATTTGTGTATCGAGATGAATATAAATTGCTTTTGCTATGAGTATCTGTTGATACTGTGTTACGTTATTTAAAGTTTATTTGTTACGAAAGAGTTTTCAATTTTACGAGTTTCTTCGTAGGTTTCAGTAAATTCGTACGTACAAGTATCTTTTCTATAACAGCGAAACTCTTTCTTCTCTTTAGTTTGTCTTTCTTAAAATCGCATTTGAAATTCCCAAACGAACGCGATTCATCGATTTATAGAGAATAATCCTATTACAGAGGCTTATAGAGAGATTGAGGGATCCTAGCAAAATATTTGATGCGTCATGTGATCGATACGATTGCATAACTTACAATTACGATTTTCTTATTTACAGAAACTACGTCCACCACGTTTTCACGATTTTCAGGATTATTTCAATCGAGAAGATTAACGGAGAGGGGAAAGAATTCGTAGTTATAAAGTCACGAGTCCTCCGAGAAAGATCAGTCAAGAGAAGGAGTTGTTGCTAGTGCGGCTTCAAGTTGAAAGATCGACCGAAAAAGACAAAAAAAGACACGGGCGGGGTGGTGAAGCTTTTAAGCCGAAGAAAAAGAAAGAACGCGAGCCAGGAGAAGAAAAAGGATGATGTTTCGTAAAACGTCAGAGTAAGAGGGCAACTCGGCATTGTTTCAGTTTCTGCGTCTTGAGCTTCAGCGGTTCTCACCGAAAAAATTTCCGCACACTTTAAGAGAATGGAAAGAAAAATTTATGGAGAAGAAAATTCATAATCTACTTCCCCGTTTAGAGTTTCACTCGCTCTTTTATTCAGGAAGATTCGTACCATGTCAGACTCGTATCTAACCTAAATTATTGCGCTCTCCTTTAACTCAACAATGCCACGAAAAATTGAGAAACAATCGATTACGTCTCGATCATTGGTATGTATGTCGACTGTATTAATTTTTAATTCAATTTGCACCGACGTGTATATGTTACGACTAAATTTTTATAACTATATTCGAAATATCGATACTTTTCAATTTAATTTATATATTTAATGCGACAATATATTTCAGTATCGACATTTAACGCATAGTACTGAAATTGCTCAATTAAATTTTCGACTCAATCCAATAATCCGCTTCTGAGAAAACTAACTAAAAAGTATTTTGCAATAAGCGCAATACCTGTCTCGTCTGACCGGCTATTCTTCGAAACGGACGATGTTCTAAATAAAGCAAGTAATCGCTTAAACGGAGAACATTTGGAGAGAATATTTTCAGATTCACTGTCTATCGAAGACTGGCATTTTGAGTATAATATTCTATTCCTTTACTACTTAAATTTTAATATTCCGCGTTATGTGTAACGTATAATGCTTATAACGTTAAATTTATATACGTGATTTATTTTCATTTTTGGATTTTATTTCGGCTGATATACTTCTAATTTAAACCTCAAACCGTAAAGGTGGGTATTTCATGTCCGGGCTATTTCGACCAGGTTGAGTTTCTCCCAAGGGAGTAATCCCTGGCTGAAAAAGGTTGTCTGGAAAAAGTTTTACGATAACCTTGATTCAGAACGTTTGAGGATGTAATATGAATTTTCTGTGATCTCTTTAAACATGTATTGTCTATTAAAAAATGTATCAAATGAAAGATCTACGTTTACAGTTTGAGAGTACTGTAAAAACGTTTACAGTCCAAGGGTTAATTGCAAGTAACGATACCGATAATATCAATATTCTGCTTCTAAATGTTACGTGTATCGATGCTCTGGATATCAATACCAACACACATCGATACAAAATATCGATACAATGCAAATATTTCGTTATCACTACCACGTAGTTCCTCACAGTTCGCTTACCACACTTCGTGGCCAGATCCCTTAGACAAAGTCTCTATTTTTCGGCAATATAACCATCTCTAAACATTCGTATCATCGACACCGCGACTGTTCAAACGTCGACTTTCCAAACATTTGCCCAAACACCCCATCGAGATCCTTCGAGTAACTGAACGAGCCAGAATTTATGCTAAGGCTAAACAGCGGCGGGTTATCTGCCACTATATCTGCAGGAGTTGCGTTGCCGCCAACAGGTATTAGACAAAACACAAATTGAACTGGGAAATCATAAAATTAAGTAAGCAGGTTCAGAGCCAACGCAAACTATCGTAGTCATCTATAACCTAACGATAAATAATACCGTTTAGCGGTTGTAAAACAATTATTTATAGCCTGCTGGTCATAAATTTGACAGATTGTAGCCTTCGATGAAAGATGTAATGAGCACCTCTGATAGATGCTTGGCGTCGAGAGGGAGAGCCGTGCCATTCACAAAAGATCGGCTAAGAAAGCACCCGTTGTCCCGATTCTTCCCTCTTTTCTTTTCTTTTGTAGCCGAGTTACCTTCGTCCCGCGCTCTTCCACCTTCCTATCAGCTTCTTATTCAGGGTCGTACGCCGCATTTTCGCGGTTTATGTATCCGATAATAACTTTGCCTGGCCTCGAAGCTCCGCATCCCGATGCATCCTCTCTGTCCGTCCCATCTTACCACAGTTATCGTCCTTATCTTTCGTATCAGCTTCCGTATCTGTGGAGGCTATTATCCGACGATAAGACGTTACAGGTAACGAGGCGAGAGTGGAATGCAATTATCCGTCGCCGACAAGACAGGGCTTTGCCTGTCGGCAACTTCCATCACCATCGATTGATTAATTAATCGGACGAGCTGGATGGCCGCTTTTGTTCCGTTTCATTAGGTTCTTGCATCAGGCCACGTAATCCTTGATCCATTGTATCGAGATGGTGTTTTTCTCCATCTTTATGGAGTGTCGGAGTTTCGCAAAAAGAAAGCCGAGCAAATTCTCTGAATAATTCATGTGACGTAAGGAATTCAACATCTTTTTAAGCGATTTATTCCAGAAACTTGGAATTATTCATTTACCGCGGTATGAGTTACGAGCGTTAGAAACGCGACGGCGAGCGATGGAATTAAGTCAAATTTTCTATGAAATTTTCTTAGAAGAAAATCCAATTTTTCTTCGCAGCTACGAAGTTTTCGAACAACCCAATATCTTTAGCAATAATTTAGAAGCGTCCTGATATTTATGGGCGATGTGTCTAAGCGACGAGAGACGATTAAATTAATTGGAAAAGTGGGGAAGAACGTTTGGAGAACGTCTAGCGCGAACATGTCCGGCATTCAGACTGCTTACTGGAACGTGTGCAGATGTTTAAGGAAGGCTGGTTTTGTCTTGGATCGGTATAGGCATGCGAGTGCTTTGATTACTCGAAGGTACCAAGATGAAGCGGTTAGAGGTGAAAAACGACTGACACGAATTAAAAGAAATTTGTAGAATCTTCTTTGGCATTTTTAGGTCCTTAGAATCGGAAGCCTTCGAAGTTCAAAGGATGCTTCGAGGGTTTTAGCGGCACTTTTGGATTTTTCAGAATCTGCAATTGCCAGGCACAGTGCTGTTGATGACTTCGCAATTTCCGAAAGCCTTCGAGTATCAAGAAGATAGGAAAAATATGAGTCCTTCGATCGAATCGCACCAAGTACCTAGATACTTAAGAACAGTAATGTACACTAATTTTCTCGTAATACTTTGAACGACCGCCAGTAACTGCAATACGATCGAGCGATTCGTTATCCACAAAGGAGCATTTTAAGCGCGATTTAAAGAGAGCTGCTCGTTTGAAGCTACTCGGACTGTGAAATCGTGGCTGAAAAGGCAGCTTTTGAAGTGGCTCGCCTCAAAAAGACGATCCGTCTTTCGTCGCAAACGATGTCATCGGGACTTTTTTTCACCCCCTTCCTCGACGCAGTAAAACTCAACCGAGCTAACGAGTGACTCGCGGTCGACTAAAAGCGGAGAGAGACGATGACTCGGCGAGAACTCGCGAAACGTTGCTTTTCAGCGGTCCAGGATAGGGGGCGAGCATCGAGCGTGCAAAAATCGAGCCACGTAATAAAGTACGAAGAACGATATGGTTGGACGAGGGGCAAAAGCACCGGGTTTCATTTAAAAAGTCTGTCAAGTGGCAGAGGAGTCTCGAAGGAGTCGTTCACGCTCGATGAAACTGCGAGAAGGAGCCTCGATGGACAGGGAGGACGAGTAAATTTGCCATTTACCAACGCGCATAGATGTTCGTTATATCTTTCGTTTTATCGCGGACAATGGAATTTTTCCAAGTTGAAAAATTAAATTGTTCTCTGACCGAATTTGCGAATCTTGCTTTTGATATGGCACTCGTGTTTCGCTCTGTGTTAAATTTAATTGCAAAATTATACCAACTTCGTTCGTTGATTAATTTAAACATTAATTTGACCAATCTTTGGTATCTTCGCAACGCTCTTTACGACGCTATAGTAATTTATATAGTAATCCTTAACTTATCCGTGTATCAACACGGTTTGTTGCAAAAATAATCGAACTTCTTAAAACTAGGAAAAACCAGTGAAATCGACACGAAACTTTTGTGGAAATAAATCCTTCGTTATAACAATCAATGTCAGAGCTGAGTTCGTTCGAAAAATCTGGTTCCGTTGCATGGTAATGCACCGTATCAATCGTGCAGCGGCTGTAATTTCTTGTCTTGAAAAAAGAAAAGAAAAAACAAATTACAATGTTGCTCCACCCACCAATTCGCCAGATTTAGCACCGCGCAATTATTGTTTATCTCCGCGACCTCAAATAACAACTAAGGGGAAACGTTACGACAACATTGGAGACATGCGGAAGGCTGTGACAAGCATCCTGAAAGTGACAAGAATTCCACAAAAGGACGTGCAACGATTATATGACGCATTAGTTAGTCGTTGAAAAATCATTATATCGCCGCAGGAGGAACGCGCGTGGAATAAAATAAAACATTCTCCTCAAACCAATGCGTTTGTCTTGTTATCTTTAAAAAGATCGGTTATTTTTTTTTGACAGACCGCATATACAGAGTGCATGCGAAATCGCGATACAAGCAATCGGACGATGATTCCACATCATTGACCGACGAATAAATCGAGAAAGGAAGAATAACGTTTCCTCGTTTAAGGCTTGATTTTCGACAAAGATGAAAATCTTTCCGCAAAATCTATTAACCGCAAGTTTCGTGTTATGACATTTCTGTTTCAGCTCGTGTCCATATTATTAAACACGGACAATGTCGCGGTTTCTTTCCTGATTAACAAAACAATTCTTAAAAAGTGCCAACTTTATCCTTATTTACAAATCCATTGGAATTAAATACAGAATAAAGGAAACTACTAGATAGGCCAATCTACAATAACAAACTCGAGTAATTTTCTACCTAAATATTGCAAGCTCTCAAAATTTGAAAAATCTCCTGCTATCTTAAATTCTCCAAGATTCCTAAAGATTAAAAATAACAACTTCGGCTTTCGTATCACAGTAATCCCCAAGTATCCCTAGAACAGCAGCCAAAATATCCGAATCTCTTTAGAGTCACGTCGATTCCTCTTGTATTTCGTTCAATACTCATCGAATACCATCCACATCGACCGTGTTTCGGTCGTGGGAGTGCATCGACGACAGATAAGAGGTCCAGCCGTATTACAGATATTAATCGATGAGCGATGTGAAGGGCACGAGAAACGTACGACGTAAGCCAGAGCTCTAATCGGTACGGAGCAACGACGATTACACCAGGATGCACGGATTATAGGGCAATCATGGTCGTTTCTGTACCGTTGCCAGGGATAATGGAGAGACCGGCGGATCGAACGCGAGAGAGCTCATGAGAACTTTCTATAACGGTCCGAGTCACTCGATCTCTCTGTTGCCTACGTGTTTATGTAACCACTTACGTGCTCGTTATATACAGAGTATGTCTGTCGATATTAAATTGCTATCTCAAAGCATCGTATGTTGCAGTCGAGTGGTCGTGAATCGACCAACGATTCGGATTTTCCGATCTAACGGTAGGATCCGAAGCTTCGAAGTTTAGAAAGCCTCGAAACTCCTGGAACCTCACACGATGTTATAATTCTAATCTGCTAAGAGTCGATGTTCCCTTAACGCGGCGTTTAGTTTTCAGCTTTCTTTCAATCGATTCACGTCGTCGGATTCAACATTTTTAACATTGTCACTACGTAAGAAAATTTCAAGAATTTGCTCGATACCCTTTTCGTCATAGTCTATCTTCCACATAAACTTCTCAATTTTATGAAACTTAAGGCAGTTGAAGAATTTCCCTCGGCTGTTAACGGGTTAGGTAAATCGTTGCTTCGAAGAATCGCGCACATTTTGCTTTCGAATGGTCGCGAATCGAGCAACGAGATCAGATTTTCCAAGGGCTACGGAGCGATGTTGCTATCGCTTGACGTTGGTTTCTCTTTTCGGAGAATATAACGCGCGACTATCGTGAGCAAGATAATCTCGAGAAAGGTATTACACGAGCAGCGACGCGAATCGTTGATAGATTCGAAGAAATCCGGATCGCTTTTTCCTTGAAGAAATTATGGAGATCTATATAGAGCGACATCGTGCATCCTGTATATAAGATAATCGCCGAGGAAAGGAAATTAGAAGGGAAACTATACCGAGAAGCAATCATGCCTCTCCATTTGCGAGTATGCTAGCGCGTATGTCCGAACGTTCCGCAGAATGAAAGTTTGCTCTTTCACCAATCTCCATGAATTTGAATTTTACGAGACACGATTGGCATACGTGTATGGAATAAATTTCAATTTTATCGCTAGCCCGCGTTAAAATTGCGAACAGATGTGTAATTACGTAAACGAATCGTTCAACTAATTCCTGAGATCCTAATCACCGAATGTAACCAAATATTTATACGGTGCAGTCATAGAGAGTACTCCGTACGTTTCTAAGACACAATCTACCGAAACAAGAAAGCGATACAAATGCAAACAAGTGAACCATATACGATACGTAGCGTGATCGTTTCAAAATAAATTGAAAGTTGTTACAAAATAATAAAAAAATCACCGTCTATTAAAAAATAAAAATCAAGATAACGCGATTAAGTGCGATTTAATTTCACACGTACGATACGATCGAGGCCAGAAAAAGTTGATCAAAAGTGGATCATCTGTCGTTAATAAGCAACGCCGCTGTTATAAGGACCAAGATACTCTAGTAATATCAAAGTCGAGGGTACTAAGATTTAAATACGATTTAATTTCAATTTTAAATTCGACCACGAATACCGAAGAGGATCCAAGGTGCATTATTTATCGACACGTCTGATCTAATACCGAATTCTTTCGTCAGAATCGCTTTCATAAGAATCGTGGCGATTACCACGTTAACTCTTTCTCTCCTTCCCCTGCCCCCGTGAAATGTCGTATCGATTACCAGCAACGCGCGTGTATGTACGTGCTCGTCGAGAAAGTGAGCGTCGATTTGCGAAAGGCGTATGTGCACGCTCAAGAAAGCATAAGCGTGTCATTATGCAACCAGAGTCCAAGTGCTTGGGTAATTTAGCGTGCGTACACACCGACCTGCGTTTCGTTCAACCTGCCTCATGCTCGTTTCACCGAGCCAACCTTGCGTTACCAATAAACGCTATATATTCGCGCCAAAAACCTCGGTCAACGAAATCGCAAGTAAATTTATTCTACGAGCTTTCGAAATTATCTCTTCGTAATCTTCCATGGCTTGCAATCTCGAAGGACGTATTATTATTATTATTCGTGAAAAGCGATTTAATCGTATTATCGACCTATCCCTGAAGACTCGTTT
The DNA here is from genome assembly GCA_014825925.1 of Bombus breviceps. Classification (NCBI taxonomy): domain Eukaryota; kingdom Metazoa; phylum Arthropoda; class Insecta; order Hymenoptera; family Apidae; genus Bombus; species Bombus breviceps. The sequence goes on along the minus strand of CM026183.1, from coordinate 8,435,078 downwards.
GTTGTCACATTGGACGTTTCTTCGATTTTTTATTTTTTTTTTTTTATGATAGAACTCCTTTTAAATGTAAAAAGTATAAATTTGAAGAAGAGATCGCTATAGGTAGTGGATACAGGTAGTAGCAGAAGCTTTGGTATTTTTTAAAGTTTGCGTCCTTTCTTTCAACTTTGGAAATTATTGTATTTCGGGGATCGTTGCAAATGAATAATAAGACACGATTTGATTTGATAAACGTAATTTGATACGAATAATAAAATACATTTGACTGTTACTATCGTAGTGAAGCTTCTCAGGTTAAATAGACTTTATCGAAATGTAGATAGACGAATAGATTTATCGCAAGAATGTAAACAAATTGGAGGGAAATTATCATAACACAGAAGGCTTCTGTTGCCTTTTTCCTGTCCATATTTCTCTTCCCTCAATGTTGAAAACTATACGTACGATATGTAACCAAGTGTTAATAGAAGTTCTTCGAATGTTTATCTTCTAAACATCTGTTCGCCACTCGATCGAGTTCCCTAACAGTATTTCTACATTCGGTAAATTCTTATATCAAATAAAATATGCAAGTTGGAAGATTACGATGATAGTGGCGTTACATAGTTAGATAATTTAAAATCATCGATCATACGAACAACGAAGAACGTGGAAATGACAACAGCGAACGATTAAACATTAGGAAGCGTTTCACGCGCAATAAATTTCTTGTCTAAATAAATATATAGACAATATTTCACTCGGTATAAAGATAAGAAAAGAACATACGCGAGCTGTAACGGTTTGATAATTGAAGATGAACGAGAATTTCCTGATATTTGCTGGTAAACTATGTGACGATGAATCATGCTCGACGACTCGTTGAGGCACGTGAATTTCATCAAATGTGTTGGCCAATAATTCTTCTGCGCTTTGATCTATGAACCGTGTTCATAGTTAAGTAAAAATATCTTATTGTAGACGCTTGAAGAATTAAGAGGAGATTCTTGTGCAACAACAATAAGAGCAACAGATTTCTATGAATTTTTTTTAGGCTAACTACTAGTTACGCGGGACTAGATCTTTTTCAGATGTATTCACCATCTTGAAGTACAAATGTAATTTTAATTTCAACTCTGCTCGTCGTTTATTAACTTTTTAAACTGGCGATAACTGAGAAACCGATAAATCAATTTCCAACAGAAAAGCTCGTTCGCTTTGTTCGAAATTTCTCCAAGAATCGAAAATGACATTTTTATTTGATCATTTACTTATAATGTCTGTTTGAACAGTATAAACTCAATTTATCCACTGGCCAATTTTTCTTCTAAATACATTAGAACTTTCCAATCTTTCATTTTCTTGTTTTTTTTTTCTAAAGTAGGTTCAATATCAGCGTAAATTATAAGAAAATTTCTTTCTGCATTTTGATGATCGTGACAGATGCTACACTGTACGCCAACAATGGTTACATCGTCAAAGATGGTCACAAGACTTGTACGATATACAATAAACAACAAGAAAAAATGGAATGAAAAAATTAAATTCGTACTTCAAGACTGTCTATCTTCATCCCAAAAACGTGCAGCCTCGCACGATCAGTAGTTGCTTTAAAAAAGATTTGTAAAAGTCACTTGGTTTTATTGTCGTCAACACGAGAAATCCAAGAAATTCATTTAAGACGAAATGTACGAAACGAGTTTATTCGTAATCGGACGCGTTTTGGGGAAATCTGACTGATATACGTTTGATTATGTTCGTTGATCTACTCTTGGAAATTTAGGCTAACTTATCTTTGATAAATTTTTCGCACGACAAAACATTCTAATGTTTCGAAGAACCGCTTATCTTCTTGAGATGTCATGGAAAAGTATGTTTGACAACGTCCGCTCGAATGATTGAGAAATATAATCTTAATTTCTGTATAAAGATCTAACTTTCATCAAAATGATTACAGAAGACACAATTTTTACATAAAGAAACTAAACGAAACAATAGTTAGAATCGGATGTTCCTGAACAAAAGATGCGATTTTCACGAACACAGTTTTAGACAATTAATCTTCGAGCAAAGAGAATAGATATAAGATAATGCTTAAAATTTGGAGTATGTGATTTATGCGAATTCAGAACAGTGTGCAAATAACGCGTATAGAATGGACGAGCGATCAGAACTTCGCGCATGAATCAAATGCATCGTGACAAATTCGATCGATAACAGATATTTATGCATTCTCGAGCAGAGGTTACGTTGCTTTTCCTTGACTCTCAATCGTTTCCATTCGTCTTGCATAGAGGAACGAATTACTCACAGTGTAGGGGATGATGTTGAAGTTTAACCTTGTCGACGAGCCATCCTCGCTTTCGCTGTCTGTATCTGAAAAAGACAGATCGAGAATCGTGAGTATCATTTCAAATTAAGCTCGGCTGTCACGTTAGTCAAGCTGCAATAAAAATCATTCGATCGTAAATTACAATTCAGAGGGAAAATTTTCTTACGCTAGACTCGAAGCTGAAATACAAATTGCTTGGAATTAATTAATCATTTGAGAAGATATAATGCTCGCTCAGCAGATGCCCATGATATGTTACAACTTTGTATCACGAGCCACTCCAAAGTCGGATCTCTGTTTTCTACCAATTTTCTAATTCCTTCTAATTCTCAGTTCACGATAATTTCTGATCTTTTTGAAGGTATACGTCGATTTAAAGATCAGAAAATACAGAATATAAGAGAAGAGAACACAATCAATGTCCGACTACAACATAGAACTATGTTTAATCACAATTTTTCCCCATTTAATTGCAAGCAATTCTTACTATGTCATTGTAGAGACGTTTATGATAATTCCAAAGTTTCAACAGATACTAACGAATTCCTAAAACACGCAAGGTAGTGAATATTGAAAATAAAGAAGCGAATTGAAACAATTATTCATTCGCTCATGGACGGACTGCGGACATTTATAGAAATTCATAATTTTCTGAAAAATAATATACGGTGTAACAAATAAACGTATAAAAATTCTAGTCTAATGGCAAACCTGAGATACACGAAATCAACCGTATTATGGCATTATGGTATGCCTGTGCGAGCATTCTATACAGGCGTTGAAATCACCGACAGCGTCAAACTTCCAGTCACGTATCCAAACGTGTCGGAAACTCGAGGAAACGTTCTAGATACGTAGGCGCGGCTGAGGACGAGCGATTTAAGGAACAATACCGACTTAATTTTCTAATTCGCCGTATGGCAGAGCTTTGCGACGGCAAACAGGCGACACGGGCGCGCGATGATAAGCGAACGGCCATTATATTCGGGGAATAATCGGGCTAATACGTTTGATCGCTGTTAATTTAGATTGTTGCAGCACAGACACGTACCTAGGAATCAAGGGATGTCAGATTTTATCCGAGAAAATCAATGAAGCGCGTTCCCATCGTAACAATCGCGATATGGTGACAATTTATGGGGATGTCGTAGCGCAATCATATCGATTTCAATCAGCTGTGTGTGGCAATTTTTGTTCGAAGAAGGAAATCGAAAAGATAACCGCGTGTCGCGAGGAAAATGATCGTCGAAAATATCGTCCGTTGCGGTTGTCCAGCGATATTTACGAAATAATCGATCAACGATCGTAAGAAAATTTTAAATAGTTTGCGTCTTCGCAGCGAAACTTTCGGGATAAAAAAGAAAAAGATTACGTGTCTACGAATCTATTAAAATATTTAATAGCCTTCGGTGCTTTATTTGTCTCTTCGCTAGTGGAAACGACAAGGAAAGAAAAATTCTCGCGTTACCGATACAGACACGAAGAATTGTTACATTCATAGAGTTGCATTTTCAGTCGATCGAACATGATACTTTGGTATTATTGCAGGCATTATTATTAGAGTTAGCTTCTCTTCATGAGAAACGGTGCACCTTTTGGTAAAAGGTCGCTGAAACGCAATCCCGCAGCCAAGCACTTTGAGCGATTATACTTTATTAAAGAAATATTTGAAAAGACATCGGTCGTGACGGCGCGCGCTTCTTCAATGACTCGTTATAATTTGTCCTTTTATTTAGAACCGTGGAAATTCTTTCATTATTTTGCTTTGGAACCTGTTCGGTCGACTTTCTACAGCCACGGAGTACGTGCGTTAACTCGTCGTGTATTATTAACATGCTAATTTCATCTTTGTTCAAGTTATTAACACGCTGCTTTTTCTTACTAATTTTCTTTGACTCGGCAAGAATTTAGCTCGACCGTTCGATTCCGAGGAATTTATTTTCTGCAAATTGGAAACTACAAAGGAAAAGCAGCGTAATAAGTAATATTTCTTTACAGTGAAACAATTTCGAAATTCGGTACGTTGCCGATCGATATCGTGTTAATAAAATCGCCTCTTTATTTAGTTTCACAGCTGAATATGTTTTTATTATTTATTATTATATATTTATTATTTTATTGTATATATCTAAGAATAAGAGAGAATTTTATTATACTTGATACGATTTTCGAAATATTATTGTCGATGGGATAAAACGATAGTGGTCTCGCGGCAATTCCTCGTGGATACGAAGAATATAAAACTTACGATCTCTTTATGCGCGATTCTCGCCACAAATGCAAATGACGGAAGTTACCTGGCGGGAATGCAGGTTTAAACGCAAGTTGCAATTAAATTAATCACTAAGCGCGACGTCTCCGTTACACGCCGCTAATAAAAAAGATAAATGGCCGCTTACACGAGCGTAATAAAAATAACGGGAATTATCTTAGTATTTTTTGTTCGGAGTTTGAAAGATGAGCCGGCCTCCGCGTTCCTTTTCCCCTCGGTGGTCTACGTTTCTTTCCATTCAAACGGCATTTAAACCTCTATAGAGACCAAGTTATTATAATAAAAGAGAGAAGAGAATTATTTTGTATCCTCTAGAAAAAAGGATTTCTGGTCGCTGTATCTTCCACTTAAACCGCAATTACACTATTTTTCTTTTTTTTTCAATTTTATTTAATGAAATTGAATTTTGATTTATTGAAACTTAAAGAAAATAAGACATCTACGATATTGTAACTATCGTGTCTGTACCATAATGAGTCAATTTATTGTCTTAAGACGAAATATAGCCAAAATTAAGTATACACGTTTCTCGACATTTCCAAACAGATTGATCGTCTATATCGAAGTAAATCCACGATCTGCCAGGACGACACTTTCATAATCGATTACTTTATTCGAGCGTTAAACTGTCCGAGTTATGGCCGTGCCGCTTCTCCAACGACGTTTAAACGTTTCAAAGACGCTTGTTCACGTAATCGATTTCTATCGTTGTCTACAGCTTCGTCTCGCGTCTTTCGAATCTATTTTACCGTAAAGGACACGATCGTTTAGCCATGAAAATCGATCGAAATATCTTGGTACAAGGGCGATACCTGTGTTTTCAAAGGAACTGTGTTCAAAACTCTTGTAGGTGGATGACGGGGAATCGCCATTCGCGGAGAAGTACACGACATAGTCGCGAAATTCCTTCTCGTATATGTAAATCTTGCTTGAATCGTAGTCCAAGAACTCGAACGACGAGTTCGACGTGCTCGAACAGTCACTTTCCATTATTCCCTCCGATCATAAATCAGCTGACATCCAATTGAAAACTATCATAGTCCGTTCGTTGTACTACTGTTCCATATTGTGGACACATTCAGTTCATAATTATATATTCGAACGAATTGGAGAACAGGGCAGAGATGGGATAAACGGGACATTTTTGTTTCGAACTGGATAAAACAAACACCGAAAGATCATTCTGCTCCTAACGTCGATGATATCGATGATAATCAGAAGGTTGGCTGTAAAGTATAACCGCACGCGATACTAACAAATTTGCCTGTCTTATCTTTTACTTTTTGAAACAAGAGAATTCCGTCCCTTTTTACATGAAAATAATTGCGACAAAATTTACATGAAACTTGCGTACGTATTTAAAAAGCAAAAATAATTATCACGTTAAAGAACAAAGAATAATCGATCGACGGTAAAATATAATTCTTAAACCAGACAAAATTAACGAAAAGATTGACATTAATTCATAGTAAAACTGAAAAATCTACAGAGGAGCTTAGAACAGTAAACAATCGTGATTAACATAAATAATAAATTAATAAACTTTTATTGTGTTCTTTTGACACAAATATGGCATCTCGTGTTACGTACCATTCTTGAATAAACTTGAAAAGCTTGTTCTGACGTAGCGTTTAAGAAGCCAGTCGCTAATAATACTCCGTAAAAAGTTTGGACAAGCTACCAAAAATTTTATTTTCAATATAGAAAAAACTCGCGCGTCGGTGTTGCAACGTCAGTGAAATAACAACGACGCGAGGAAGCGATCGCACGTGTATGAATGACGTTACAAAATAAAGAAACCATCGATGCGAGCAGATCTTTCGTCTTTATGTTTATAACGATGTAATACTTGCAGTGTCCCTGTCAAACCACCTCTCTCCTGTAGTCAACCAACTTATAAATTACATAATAATACTTAACGGTAATAATTACTTTACAATTAATCATACTCCGATTCTTAACCCATTTGCATCCAAGCGCTGCGAATGCTTTTTATTTCAGTCGCCGAGTATTCTTCAGATGTGAGAGATCACGTTTGACCCGTTTGTCAGTATCTCGCCTATATCAGTTTTATTATTATTTTCTAAAGAAGTGTTACTTTTGTTGTGAAAATCTTGTAAACTGCCGCTATGAGTAAGTACTGTCAATCTTAATCAAATTTAACAAATTCAAATTTTAAAAATATTCTAATTTTATAATGTAAACTTATAGTTGCCCCAATGGATTTTGACGATCTTGATGATTCGGATCAAAGTATACAAATAGGACATACTCGAAAACGTATCCGTAGGATCTCATCAAGCGAAGACAGCTAAGTTGATCAGTGCGACAGTTTTAAATTCTAAATAATTTTTTTTTTTTTTAAATAATTTTTACTTTCTTCCTCTGTTATAAAGAATGTAAGGCGCGATGTTTGCGAAGTAACATTGTCTACCAATCGTTTTGAACAGTAAATTTTCGATAAACTCCATGAAGAATTCGGACGTCACTTATTGCACCTACGGCCGACCGCGCGCGATGATAGGGACCAGTCGTCAGTTTAACGCCGCTGATGGCTTTTCAACTGTTCTCCTAAGTAGGGCCATGATGCAAATGGGTTAATCCTCGAATATTATCAAATAGTATCGCTGGGTTACGGATAGTCGTCAATTTATTATACCACCTTATGTTAGATTACTAAAATTTGCTTAATTTTATCTCGTATTTGAAATTCTTTGCGATAGCAATTGCTAACAAATATCAGATCAAATAAAAAATTCCCAAATTAAGCGATCTAGTCCAAAATTGTTATGGCGCCCAATGACCCAATGAATTAAATTTCTACGTTTCGATGTTGCTGAGGGTTAAGGAGTTAAACTGCACGTCATCAATAAAATACACAAAAAGGAATCATTTTGGAATTTGGTACGATTTCGAAGGTTTGGAGCAATTGCAACGTTTGATTGTGAGAAATGTACAGGTCTCTCGATCTCGAACTTTTAACGACGTCGACGTTAATTTTAACGGATCCTGGTCGTAAATCGTGTACAGTTAGAACATTAAAAATTTAGGTTTACAACGTGTGCCGTATTAGCATACAGCGTGCATGAAAGAGTGAAAGACAAATGAGAGAAACACGTACAGCACCTGCGAAGGCAATTACACTGTGACTTGATCGATGGCACTTCGTTAACCTATATAAGGAATGGCGCCTTTAGACTTTAGGACTTTAGAAGAACAGTCGACCAACGATTTTACCTTGTGCATTTAAAAGAAACTTTGTACAATTCTTGCAACGAGTCCAATTGGCAGATATAAATACAACATTCGTTGTGGAATATTATAATTGTGATGAATGTGGCGAACATGTATTTTGAAAATTTTACGATTTTGTTAAAACGCGTTATAAAATTAATTTGCTCCTTAGAGTCATTTTACTTACACGATTGAGGTAATATCGTTAGCAAAATCTTATATCTGGCTACAAGTTACCAACCAGTGCTAATAAACTGTCTTGCATAACACAGTAATAAGTTTGACGATAAAACGAGTAATTTTACGTCAATTTTATAAATTACGAGCGATTTAATTATCCTAGTCGATGTAAAATAGCAAGATCGTCCAATAGCAATTCTGCTACAGTTTGTAATTTATTTACTCATTTATTTATTTATTTTCTAGAGTCTCGTGTGTCATGAAATTTTCTTGTCAGTACGAGACACGTAATTTTCTCATAGCGAGAACATTCTATAAATTTTCAAATTTTTCTATTAGAATAGTTAATAAATAAACTTTCCAGTATAACTTTCTAATTTTATTATAATTTTTTCGCACGAAACAAGCAAACTACGAAAGCAATATTTACAAAATTCTTAAATCTCGGAACTCACGATCCTTATACGACCCTCTGATAATAAAATTTCTTAGTCGTTTCGTAGCGATAATTTAAAAGATCTCTCGAGTAAAGGACAATTAGAGAATTCCAGAGCATCGGAAGTGTACTTTCGCGAGTTACGTCTCGCAACGAATGTTTACAAACAAGGCTAAGAAAGTCAGATTCGAGCGAGTTGAACGAACAATTACTTTCAAGCGGGAAAGTGTACAGTTGTTTCTGCGATAAAGGGACTTGTTCGAAATGCCGACGAAGGACAAAGAAAACCGGATTTGGAAATATTCTTTTGTCAAATGGCCTTGCTCTTTCCTTGCACAAGTTGGTAATAGTCTATTGCTGAAGTCGAAGTTATTCGGCTGTTCAAGCAGCGCGTGTCGTAATTAATCTTCGAATCGTTAGGAAAATTCAAGTTTGTGAGTGTAACACTAGGAAAATGGAGGAAAAATTCTTTCAAGTATCGCTCTTAGGTTACAAGGTGAAAACTCGATCTTGTGAGAAACTTTCGCACAGCAACTTATATTGGTAGTTTAGATAATTCAGGTTCTACTAACAAGGGAGGATCCTCAAAATTATGAAATTCAAGAAATTATGAAACTTTAAGCACAGTCGCTTCCATTAATATTCGAACAATCTTCAGAGCAAAGTTACTTCTTCGAAATTGAACCAAACGGCATCGCCTTTTTGAGACGTCGCAAGGATTAGTTTACTAGATGGCGCGTAAAATAGATCTCGAGGAAATTGCGATTGGTGAGAATTGCGAAAAAGATAGCAACTTTTTACAACTTTTTTATCCGAGCCTGTAACGAGAATTTAAATGCTACGTTCTGTAGATCTACGTCAGTTGCATGCACGTTGAAAATTTCATCGAAATCGATTAACGTTGCTGCGAGCCACAAACGGTTAAAACCGATGAAAAATAGCAGTTTTTCGCGACTTTCCACCTGTAATAAATTGTAACAAACTTTGCTCTGTATCGATCGATTTCGATGAATCTTTCAGCGTGTACGTGGACCAACACGAATCCACAAGACGTGGTGTTTAAATTCTCATTACGGGCTCAGCTAAAACAGTCAGGTAAAAAGTGATTGTTCCTATCTTTCTCGCAATTATGACCGTAATGCGGCTTTTTCGAAACTTCCTCTTACGGGTCATCCAGAAAAAGAATTCTTCGAACTTCTCAAAACAAAAGCTCCACGTTTAACACTTTGATTGCCACGTTGGTCATATATGACCGGCCACGTTTTCTCCTATGACGCCACGGTGATCATTGGTGACGGGAGCGCTTGAGCTTCTTACAATCGTAAAAATTGAATGAAAATTGACAGTTAGGGCATATTGAATATAACCGATAAATAGAAGATACTTTGAAATAAGAAGTGCCCCATTGAACGATTAAACATTTCTATTAGAACATCAATAAAAAGAAATGAGAACAAATCTCGCATCTAACGGTGCACTGTGTTTGCATCCATATCTTTGAGGGCTAATCTACGAATATTATTACAAACACACCTTAGAAAATAATCGTAAATGCTGCTTTATAATCATATAATCGAAGTTAGAAGCGTGCACATACCTTACTATTATACATAGAACGAGCAAATACCGTTTACTAGTATCTTCTACACGTTTCGACGATATATTCTGCACATTTTGCTTACGACGAATGCAAATGGTTTGTTGAAATAAACGGAGCGTCGTTATAATACGTCGCTATCGACTGTTGCCAAGGCGCTACGGTGGTCACCCGTGACCATCAATAAGATAAGTCCATTGGTGAAGAATATTGTCTTACATCGTCGATTTATTATTATTTTGCAATTATATGCTTTGAATAATTAAAATACCGCCGTGGCGTCCTGAACGAAACGTGTGATTTCGGCGTGGCAGTCAAAGTGTTAAAAAATTATTCCCCTTTCAAGAGTATTAACGAGAATGTTAATGAAAATTACCGTACGTATTACGCAACTTCTTTTACTGATCTTTCGAACAAATTCACTGTAAAAGGGTGAAACCGACCCTTGAAAATTCGGCTATTTTCCGATTTCACGTTATAACTCGCGAACTGTACGAGACGGAAAGATCTATTTTCAGACAAAATGTCACGCCTTTTAATCATAGCTATCGTTGGTTAAGAATTTCCACAGTAAACAAAAAATTGCGTAATACATACTTCTACGTATGCCAAAGTTTCATGATTGTTTGAATTTCGAGCGAAAATCTTCGCTTGTATATACATAATTTTGTTTAGTCTACGTGTTTCGCTACCGGTAGATATCCAGTTTAACAAACGCTAAACAAGATATATATCGATATTCCTAGAAACTCATATTTCCGTATTTACTAAATGAAATCTTATCGACGCCTGATATATACTCCATCGATTCGATTATCCTGATACTAAGAAGTGAATAGACCGATAAGACATAGATATAGATATCCATGGTTGCTTGAATATTCTAGCAAATTTGAGAATTCGAACGATCGAAGATGAAAGAAAACGAACGTTTCGACGAGAACGCGAAACAGAATGCCAGTGACAGTGACTTTCTAGCACGAGCAGTGCTCGTGTTTCGTGTAGGTCAGCCTTGGGGGCTCCGGTCGACATTGACTCGCTCTTAGGATGCTTCTCGAGTCTTGACGGGACGAATAAATAACTAGGAAACTGGGAAACAAGCTGTACGAATGCAACCGTCAGGTCCAGAATTCGAACGAACCGATTGCAGCGAGTTGGAGTTACGTATCTTGTATCGCTCTGGTTACCACGGATAATAACATTTTCTAGCCTCTCTTACTACATCATCGATAACAATTAATATTCTTCGAAATTATAACCGAAAAATCGATAAATTTATATTAAAATTTATATTTCGAAAAGATATAAAGGCGTGGTTTTAGAATTCACATGGAAATATTTATGGATCGTTGCTTGCGAGGAAGAAATATTAAAAAATAACAATTTCAAGTATTTATTGCATTTACTGGTCCGTAATTTTCTTAATTGAAAAGCCGAAGCGATGAAAGTTTCGAAATCTGGAAAACGTCCAAGAATCGTTACTACTTGCGAAGAAGAAACATTGAAAATTGATAAACTCGAGATACATAGTGGAAGAGTGACAAGATAAAAAGTTGACTAGTTGAAAGGAAAAAAATAGAAAAGAAAAGAATATTTACAAAATCTTGCTCCGTGCGATGATAATTGCACAACTGTATTATCTATTTTTGCAGGTATTAATAAATATTCATCGCAACTCATAAGCCTGCTGTCTTTAATCTCTTCTTAATGAGTTTAGAAATAAGTATCCATCGACATAGCTGACTCGACTCTGTCGTGTTTCTCTTCTTTGGTTACAAAACTGCGCCGCAAAAAAAATGCACGAGAAATCAAGAAGTGACGAAGAAGAAGAAGAAGAAGAAAAAGAAGAAGAAAAAGAAGAAGAAGAAGGAAATGGAACATTAACCGCGGAACAATTTATCAACATATTGATATTTCTTGCGTCACATTTGCTAATAGAAAACTGCTATTTTTCTCAGATGCTAACATAAAGATAATTTGAAGCAATACCAATCCCTAAGAGGAATACAACAATATTCCACGAGATAACGTATAATATACCATTTGTGTTCTTTTATTAAGGTTAAGAAAATCGTTCGGGTTAGAACCGATTCGTCTTATATATTGACAAGTATTATGATTTCGATATCTGCGTAACTGTTCGCCACTTAAATTTCCCTATAGAGAGATTCTATAAATCATAGGTTTCAAATTACGATTGTTGCAAAATTCTTCTTGAGAGAAAGATGACAAGATCGATAATGAAATAATTAAAGTTCCACAAACACGATTGTAACATTGGGAAAATCGTGCTACAATTTGTACATAAAATATCGATCGATAAATTACCGTGTAGGAAGGTCTAGATCGATCTTTGACGATTGCTTTTGAAGCATAGAAAACATATATCTTAGAAGGTTCCTTTAAATCAAGAAGAAGATAAAGCATTCAGAGAAGAGTCGAATGAAGTAGAGCAGAACGTCGAGTTCAATTCGATACGAGATTGAAAGTAGTTTAGGATGAAACTTCGCTGTTAAAAGTTCGAATCAAGAGACCATCGCACCATTTACAATTTCTCCTGGAATTATACGATATTCGATACGATATTAAACGTTAAATAATACTTCAAGAATTTAATATTACATTTAATATTAGTCAGCATTAAATGAAAAGGATTTTAACATTGGAACTACAGACGATTAAAGCAGAACGTTTCCAGAAAAGAAATAATAAAGAAACGATACGGTAAGGTATGCTACGACGAACAATTATTACGACTATTATCAAAAACGTTGCTATAACGTGCAATATCGCGAAATATCAGTCACTCCGCCTTCGTTACGATGGTAAAAAATAAACGTTGACTGATAATGCGAATCTGCATGAACCTCTCCTTCTCTCGATTAGAAATATCTATCGCATAGAAGATAATTAAGCAGAGTAAGAACTCGTGAATAGAAAAATAAATTAGCGTGGTCCAGAATGGTCGCGTACCGGATGTTACAGGGAAGAGGCGAGATTCGTTTATGAGAAGATAGCGCAGCCTGAAGGAGACTGGCAAACACAACTACCTCGTCATTTTATAATTCCCACTAAATAGATTCGTTTCGTATTATTCTCGCAGCTTACTTTTTACTAAGTTGTTTTAGTTTGTATTACATTTTCATTTTCATTTCAACCACGTTCGTTCTAGCACACCTCGCCGTATACGAAAAAACACATAACGCGACGGAAGAAACGAGCTATCTATCCATATACTTTGCAAAAAGACACAGAAAATAGTCGAAACGTGCCGTTGTAAATCTACAAACGAAAATTTCCATCGAAAATCAGATTAGTCGATGATTTTTCGCGCTTCAACCAGTTAGCTGTTTTTGACGAGTACAGTGCAGAATTTCATGCAGAAATGGCACAGTTTCGTGTTACGACGAGTATACTCGTCATGCGTGAAAAGTAGTTACAATTTGCTGTTTAAGTCGTAATTTAGTAATTGCAGTAAATTGCAGTAATCGAATTAAAGAATAAAACAGTCATTTCATTACGACTTAATTCTATATTATAACAGCCACGTGTACTCTCTGTCCGACGAGTATACTCGTCATCGTATACATTTTGCCGCACATTTTAGTTACACGGTTTTCAAAGAGACCGCGTCAGCTAGCCGGTTAACTGTTCTACTATCAAGTACAATGTAACGTAAATCATAGAACTGTCATCCGTACCACTCTAAAGCTACGAATGAAAATTTGTATGAAAACTTTCTCACGACTATGATAGCTCTAGCCCGAAGAACGATATAACATAACGTAATATAAATCGTAAGAAAATTTTCAAATGCACTGACGCCAATCTACGAGCAAAAATTTCGCTGAAAAATAACAAGATCGGCGATCTTCTGGAAATTAAAAACAACGTACGGCGTAACGTAGCATTAGATGAATCACTGAAAATAGTTCAAATATACCGTTGGAAACCTGTCAATCAAAATAACTTCGGCTGCTCTGATAGCTTTTATCAAACACAGTATACAACCACATAAAGAACACCAGGATCGATTAGTTAGGTTACGAGGCGAGACGAAATCGGCTAGACAAACAGTCCAGTCGTCTGTCCGCGTTTCGCGTTTTTCAAGGTAACAGGTAACTCTCGGTGGCCATCGTCATCGTATCACGCCAATGTTTCTCGCAACCGGCGTTACAAACTTCGACGTTACTGTCACTACATTTCCCAACGTTAATCGGATTCCTTGATCTCCACACTATACGACGCCAGTGTCGGAGATCGTTTGTCGTGGTTTATCAAAAACTTCCGCCGCGAAGACACGTTGGCTGAGAGACGAGACGCGAGTGCCGCGACTACTCACGCGAGTCCCACAGTCGACTGACTATCATACAGCCATGTTGCAATCACGTCACCTTTGGCGCGATTATTTAATTCTAATATGTGTCTTTTATCAGCGCGCGTATCTTTATCTGTTTGGCACGTTCATATCGATCCTTGCTACACCCTTCAGTACTGAATTGTATATGTAGCAGAGGCAGGACGAAAGATAAAAGGGACATTTTTGTTTTCGAGCAGGATGCGAAAAAAGCTAAAAGACCATTCTGCTTTTAATCGATAACATTGAGAAGGTTAGCTTGACTGAACGTGGTATGTATTAGTATCGAGATATGTATAATTTTGTGTGCTAGACTAGATTGACCGCGTAGTAGTGATACATGTATGCGAATATGAGTGTGTGGAAGTATGTGTGTGCGCAGCGTCTCGAAAACAAGGGAATGTAAACTGTTCAGTTAACAGTCTGGTATGGAAGAAGGTGAAACAAAGAAAGTGCCGAGACGCGCGTAAATGTGTATCGACGAATATCCTTGAAATCGTTTATCAAATAAATCTGTAACTATTTTAATATGAATTCTAAGTGTAACCTTAGTTACACGAAACATACATTTAAACGATTTTTTAGGAAGCTGGTGTTTCACGTCCATGTCGTTTTCAATAACTCAGCGAATTCTCCTATGATCCTTTAACGAGAGAAAACCGGCATTTTTCATTTCACTGGTGTGTGGCAGTTTGCAAAAATTTCCACAAACTCATTTGGGATGGCGACAAATAGTTCAACAAGATCCAGTGTATACACAGTGACACATATTGCTTACATTCCATAATGTTGGTTTATTTCAGCAAACGATACTTCAGCTCTGGTCACGCCTTCGTATAAATTTCCTCTGCTCTGTTACGATGTGTTATCCGCTGTTAATATGTATAATGTACACAGAAACTAATAGTATATACAATGTATAATGTAAACTAATTTACGTTGTATATTGTTATAAAAAGAAAAGAACACTTCCAAGCATCTGAAAATACATTGTACTTTTAAAGGAAATTTCTTTATCGAAGTATGTGCATTGATTTCGAAGTGGAAGATACCAGAAATTATGCAATTCTTTCCAAGATAATAATTTCATAAAAATTGCAAATAAAACGTACTGTAGAAGAGAAGAAAGTTAGTTGGTAACTGAAATAACTTTTACAAATTATTAGAACGTTGCTGATTATATATAGAGATTAAGAGAGAATTATGTCAATCTCTCTAACGTTGGCTATCAGATATCAGTTTTCGAATAGCGAAATTGATCGCAATATCTGCAGTTGACATTCCGTTTAACTTGCATTTGAATTTTTGCAAAACGATAAATAAACTGAGTGCATACGGATGTATTAAACGCGATAAAAATCCGCGTAATTTTTAATAATCTCAGAGTTTATCCACGTAGATAAGGAAATTATTATATTTAACGAATAATGGATCACATAGATGCCTAATTAATTACCTTTCGTTCAAAATTGCTTTGTATACGAACCAATTGAATTCTGTTTATCGGACTGTTTCATTACGAACGATTACGATCCTTCCATTAATTAGTTTCTACGTTTCTTTCGTACCAGTAAACGAGTATCTAATTAAACGATGACGTCCGTGAAACAGAGAATGGAAATTCGCCATGTGAAAACCGGAAAGTTGAATGTTTCCATAATACAACGGAAACTCGATTAATTATCCAAAAGCAATTTCCACGATCCCGAAGGATACGCAGAAGCAGCGGTGAAATGAATTTCACGTTAACATTTTAATCTAAGCTCTCCTAAGGAATTTTCGGAATTCGATCGGCGTTTCGTACTCGAGAGCAACGCACGATATTCCTTAGACGCGATACGAAGCCAATTTCCATCGATACGTGTCATTGGTTCTCTGATTAATCGGTTCAATAAGCGACAGAGCGTTACACATAGGGGAGAGTCGTACAGTACAGACAAAAACCTAAATAATTCTCGCTTCTACTCTTAGTTAATTGCGCTATAGACAACGCTATAAAAATGAATGAAAATTAAAAAATTGCAATTAAAATTATTGCCTCCTTTGCTTGTTGTTTAATGTTTGTTGGTATTCAGAAGTTACTCGTATGCGAAGTCCACGGTTTTTAGCGTATTTTACACCTGCGAGCACGTTATTCTGACGTCATGCTGACTTCTATCCATCATTCGTCTAATGCTAATAAGCGGAGCTGCTGGCTCTACACAAATGCACGTGGGAGGCTGCCACAACGCAGCGGGATCATGAGTCACGAGTCCATGAGTATTAGTTTAGGCTTGGAGCCGCGAAACGGACGGTTACGTTTATTAAAATAATAAAAGTATAAACTAGTATTAGGCGAAGTAAGATTCAGTTCAACGTTCAATTGCGCGGACCAATCGGATCGGCGGTTCTTAACATTTCGTTTATCAAAGGACCTCGTTCGAATGATTTTTCGTTATCGCGGACACTCGAGATTTAACTAGTCGAAATTCCAAACTCAGCATAGAAAATAAACTAAAAATCTATAAAACGATAATAAAACCAATCTGGACGTACGGAATATCGCTATGGCGGACAGTAGCAATGAGCCACATAAATAAACTAGAGTCGCTACAATCGAGGACACTGAGAATAATAGTCAACGCCCCATGGTATGTCAGAAACGAGGATATACGCAAAGACTTAAAAATACCAACGGTCAAAGAAGAAATCGGCGGGTATGCAGAAAAATACAAGGAAAGAACGGCAACACGTCCGAACATCTTGGAGAATTATTGATCTTTACGATAAGATACAAGAAAACTATTTTTCCCCTTTTATCAAGAATTATTTGCAACTACAAATTCCTTGTTCCATATTTGACTTTTATCAAATGTAGCCCAAGTTATAGAATAGATATTTAGATTTAAATTTAGATTCTCATATCCATAAATTCATTGATTCGCAGTGGCACGAAGAATTACGAACAACGTTAATATTCGTGACTATAATACTGGCTCATTGGCAGACGTTCCAACTTAAGCGTGTTTACCTTATCTGTTTGGACCCATGGGATCCAACTATAGGGAACAGCGAGTAATTCCAACAGAGAAATTCTTCAACGATTCCAATCAAAAACTCTAAGATCCTTAATAGATGCACCTTGGTATGTTATCAACGAAACGATACATCGCGATCTTAAGATACCTACAGTTAAAAAAGAAATATCCAAATTCAGTAACAGATATAACATAAGAATTAACAACCACCAACGGATCAGATCCGCAGGCTAAAAAAACATTATCCTCTAGATTTAAACATTAGATTCAGCTAGAATCAAACATACGATAATCACTCATTACCACGCCAGAATAATTTACTTATAATTGTCAATGAGAATTGATTATAAACTACTTCCAAATTAAAAAAAGAAAAAATATTCCTGACTGATTGGAACATAAGATACAATATACAAGGCCTCAAGTTCTTTTTTTTCTCTTTTATTTAATTCTTTACATTCACAATTTGTCCAATTTGGACATTTGGTAGAATTAAAATTAGACAAAAGGCCTCAAGTTAATGAATATTTTTAAAAATTTAATTACCTCCGCTTCGTGTGTTCTTTTCAAATTATCCTTTTGCTACAGCTTTCTTTCTTTCGTTTAATTTATCCTTTTACCTAAAACAATTTTCACGGTATCTTTATATCTCTGCAACCTTGTATTTTATTTTCAATATGCGTTCACTTTGTCAGTTTACTTTAATTCCTTTCCGTATTCGGTAATTCGTTATCCTGCTTTGCTTCAACTTGAAAACTTCCTCTTTTTAATTGCTACGCTACGAATTAATATTAATTAAAGAGCAACTCGACCATCAAATTTGGCTAATTCAAACAAATTTGTTTCTATCGAAACGAGCGGTTAAGAGATTCCAGAACCAATTTTCGCTATAGAATTCCCTATTAAAGCAAATATGATTTCAACTAATTACCGATCTTTGATCTCCAAGTGGTAATTAATCAACCGTCGAGTTTCCATGATCAAATTAAGCCAAGTATTTTATCGACAGGAAACACGAAACTTTGACACGATTGAAATTGTTGTATCGCGTTATCGCGTTTCGAAATTGCTGTTTCGAAAGAAACTTTGTCGGGCTTTTGCTTAACATATGTATCTATAGTAAACTACATAATAGCTGATTAATACTAAATCAAAAAAGATTAAAAATTCAATTTATTATAATATTTATTGGAGTTAATATAGCATTCTTTCCACGACACTTTTTAGGACTAATAGCAATACCTCGACGATATTCAGATCATCCTGATTCCTATTATTGTTGAAATTTAACTTCTTCTATTGGAGCAATAATTTCTACAAATAGAGTATTATTTTTAATTTTTATTATTTTTGAAAGATTAATTTCAAAACGAATAATTTCATTTAAATTTCATCAATCGTTTCCCGAATGATTAAATAATTACCCTCCATTTCGTCACTCTTTGTTGACAACGAAAATTCTATTCTTTCCTTTTCCCAAATATTTACCTTTATCCACAAAAGTTCGAAGCGTTTGATCTAACGCGTGTTTGTATATAGTACAGAGATCAACAAGAATATTCTAGTATTTCTTTTGTTTTTAGATATTTTGAGAGCGTAGAATACGAAAATAAATGATCCAATCTGTCAACAGATATTCGATAGTAAATAATTGTCAGAATCTTTCAACTTTCGTTCGCGATGATTCAATGGAACGTTCGTAACTGCTGATTTTTGTCCCTCGAAACTTTCTAACCGAAATACATCCAGAATTTCTCCGTTCGTCTAGCCAGACTTTCTTCAGCGGCTCGATCGATTCGAGACATCGTTTCCCTTGTGATTCAACGCGGATGGAAAGCTTTAATTAACTTCGGTCTGATAAATCTTCGAGGACGTACGAAACGAACGTGTTTCATAAGAAGATCGGATTGGCGTAATTCCTTGAAAATGTCCCGTGAAACGGCAGACATCGCACGTATGATACTTTAGATTGTCGTAAGAAACGATTGCTGGCACGAACCAAACGGACAGCATGTGAATAAAATAAATATTAAATAAAATAAAAGCAAAAGTAAGTTGATCCTACGTGCATACGAAATTGAACTAGTACAAATTTCTGAAAAGTTAACGTTGGAACGCTTAATTAGGTTAAGACGCAAAATTCTATAAGATATTTCATTTTACGGCGTGTCTGTTTCGCGACATTCAGAGAAATTTCCGAGCCAGCGATTCTTTTGCAGACGTATAATACACAGAAGCTGCAAGATTCGGATATTCCAAGCGATACGAACGAACGAAGCTCGAATGTTCGCGTCACGTGGCTGAAATTACTTTGTCTCTCGACCAAAGTATCTGAAATTTCACGAATACCTAGCATCCTGCAGAACGCACAACCGAACTTTACCATTTTCGAATCAGTCGGCTGTCGGGAATAAAGCGATACCGTTGAATGTTCCAAAGAAAACACAGATGATATTGTTGTTTTCGTTCGCATATTTTATGCACTGTTGGAGCATTATTAAGCCTATACTATATTAAAAAACATTGAAACGCGCGGACGGCAAATATTTGCTTACTAAATGTTCCAAAAGATAGTTCGTCAGAATTTTTCGCATGTATATCACGTGATTTAAAACGTAATTTAAAAAGGAGGATGAAAATAGTCGCGTCAGGTATGAGAAAACCTATGTACATTTATTAAGTAGGCAAGCATTAAATTGACTCAATGTAACTCAAATTACACAATATCAATTGATTCATCGTAACATATTACAGGATTTATTTATTCAGAATTATTATTAGGTCGTCCGTAAAGTTTCTTTCGTTTCATAAAGAAATAACGAATGCACAACATTTTATATTATTTTACCGAATTACGTATGATCCATTTGTTCTATCGAAATAAAGATCACAACGTTCGACAGATTAGGTCTCATGTTTGTATAAATGTCGTTGTAAAAGGCGTATCTGTAAAAGAAAGACGCTTTCCGGACAACCTAATAGAAATTAGCGTTTTCAATGATTTCTATCATATAATGATAAGTTTATTGATAAATAGATATATTTTCACAATGGATTAAACAGCAGAGGATGGTTATTTAACGTGAACTAAATACTGTAATGTGCTATAACTAAGACAATTAAATGGATAATTCACAACTCACAACTAATAGTTTACAACTCATAACAACTGGGCAACTCAACTCTCCACTCCTCACAACTCGACTCTTGGTTAACGACTGCCAATTAATTCGTCTTCCTCGTGTAAGCATTTCTTTGCTTTTCTCATACCCCCACCAGGTATGTGTTCCGTAATCGTCAGCGATTATGATCACGTCACGACGACACACTGATAGGTCGCTTGGCCCATTGAAGTTTCCCGACCCTTTCGGCCTGTCGGCACTTAGGCTTTCTCGCCTTCATTGTTTATAGTTCACCTGATATTTCTTACGCAGTCTGTCCACGATACTACAATATCCATTAATTCTAACTCGGTATGTATCTTTCAACCTTTCTGCAATTCTCTATCTTTACAGTTCAATCTTGTTCGTTCTAGCAGACGATATTTCTAATACCCTAAGAGAGTGCGTAACAAAATTGAAAAGAGAAACGGTGCACGAGTTTCTCACGTTCTGCTCAAACATGAGGTCACAACGTTGGGAAAATACAACTGGGTCGAGAATGGCCGGAACAACGTGGTATGAAGGACTTGCAAGCACAGATCGACTGTCTTAGAATTTCTTCGAAATGTAAACGTGATTGAATTTTTAGAGAATCTTATCCAACTGCAGACACGTATGTACTCGTCTTCAAAGGAGAATGTTTCAACGCGTAATCCATACAAGCCAGCCGCTTCAAAAATGACTTTTCCGTTTATTTCTTGCGAACTTGTCGACGAACTGACATATCGCGTAAAATAATTGAAAGAATCTTCTTTCCAGGAAAGAAGCGCTCGCCTTACCGACAGAATCTCGTTATCAGACACGTGCGAAGAATGTAGGATTTTGCAGTGCTTCAGCAGTGCGTTCGTCCTAATCCTCGAGGATTTTGTCGTGAAACGAATACCTTAACGAATAAATTTCCACAAAAACCGCGACTGTAGAACGAACCCATTTCGAAAACGTAGTCTGACAAATTCCAGAACCGTTGGGTCGATCCCGGTGGCACGGCCGCGCTATCCCAGTAATTAGATAAATTTCCGAGCGACTGGCCGGGAATTCGAGCGACTGTCATTTAGCAAATCCACGCCGGCCATTAAAGGCACGCGAGTATACACGGCAAGTGTTATTAGTGTTTCGTGGTACACGGGTATTTGGGTTAGTCTCTCGCGGCGGACATGGATTCCGCGTTTAATAAAGTGCCCCCGGCCACTGTATCAGAACGACGTTGTGCATTTAAATCTTCCACGTGATCTCCGCTTCCTGCGACTCATACCATTCGCTATGTTTCTGCCGCGCCTCGTCTTCATCGCCGTACTATCTCAACCCATGCTCAAATTATCGTCAATATCGCGACTGTTTAATTAAACGTTAACAGGAACTTAATCACGGAAACTTTCGTTTCGAATTTCCATTCGTTTCGTTGATCGAATTTCCTCTCGTTATGTGCTATCGTTTCGCTGGTTGTCCGTGCGGAATGTTCGATAGGGTTACGTACATAAAGGCGCCGCGAGGGTGGAGGGTCGAATAACGAATTGCGAGCACGTTTCTACCACGTTTACCTTTTATCGGAGCGTCGAAAATATTGGAACAGTACGAAACTTCCTCCGGAATTCACTCGCTATTTTTCGTGACACGTATGGATGGGTTACGGTCCTTCTCGACCATGATCGTTAAAACGGTGACGCAGCGCTGCGTTATACCGTGTTACAGGAATGGCCAACAAGTCGGTAGCGATCGACCGGTGAAACGAGAAGCGATTTTTGCTCGCTTGTCACGGAGCCATAAATTAGCGATAGAAAAACCAAGGGGGTCTAACGAACATCCCGCAGGCCATCGAAACGACAACGTAGGGAGTGTTCCAGTGTCAGAAAATAGTAACAGCATGGTCATCTCTGACCTGAGCCCCGGCGACACCCACGGCGACACCCCCTCCGTAGGAGCCAAACCCATACTATCTTTTTTTTTTGTTTTTTTATTATTTAATTTCTACTTTACAATTTGTCCAGCTGAACGTTTGGTAAATTTTTCTAACTTAATTGCTAAATAATCTTTTTATATATATATGTAAACTCCCTAGAGAGTTCAAGAGTGATGCGGACTTTCTCTGTTTCACGGACAGCACGACTTTCTTTGTTTTACGGACAGCCATTTTGAGAGACGCTCATTTCCCAAACGGACGGACAGAGAGCAACATCAGAGATAGACAAGGCCATAGTAGAAAGAGTAATTGTTTAAAACATTGAAGATCGACGGAGAAAGATCGGTAGCTCAGGACGTTGAAAATCGATTCTCGATTCTCAGGTAGACACTGCACAAAACTTGTTATTTATTTAATTATTACTGTTATTAATTGTTGTGAATTATTTATTTGTCATTTACTCCTGTATTTCATTTAAGTATTTTCACAATAAACTCGATTTTCAGACTTCAGAATCGATCCTCCGAATTATCACGTGATAAACGACTTACATATATATTATAATCTTCATTTATTTTGAATGTATCTGATTTATGGTGTTATACCACTCTCCCTTTGATATCTGGAAAACGAAGACGAGTCGATCCAAGGTGCGCGACATTTTCTCCACAAATTGATCTCCCAAACACGTTGGCAAAGTTTGTCGATTTGGATGTGGAACACTCAGTATATAACATACAATCGGATTGCGGATTTTTATGCAAATTCGCATTTTCTGTAAGAATATAACTAGGGAAGTACAGAGAATCGATAGAAAATTGTTTTACCTACCAAATATAATAGAAAGTATGGTAGTCCGTACATTTCATATAATTTTTCATATCACGTGCATTCTGTGCAATTTACACTCTCGTATTTCCTAGAAAGCCATAAAAATTCGCAGTCCACGTATATAACCAACAACGAATGCTTCTAAATCTTTAGACAGAGAACTTTAATTAGAGAAAGGCTGAAAACTTGGTTCGCTTCTAGCCATGGTACGACATTTATCACGGCAACAGGTATGCTGATTAAATTTAATAAGCAAGTAATTAAAAAGCTGGATTTAACGAACCGAACAAGCTGTCAATATTTAATTAACGCTCGTTGCGTTCAGAACTCGCTATACGGATCGATCGGTAACCGATCTAAGTATACGCTTTTTCTGGCGATGCTGATCTTCGCTCGATATACGTAGACACCGATGTGTTTTGTCTTTTGGTGGAAACGGAATAGGAAAAACGAGCGGACCGTTAAACCTCGCACGAATCGATACGACGCTGTAAAACTAACCAGGTGAAACAAACGAGTGGATACAGAGAGAAAGTATGGGAACTTTAATTCTTGCTTCGAATGCAAATTCCGAGATAAAAGTGTCTCCCGGATTATGGGGCTGACGCGTTGCTCGTAAATAATGTTTAACGTTGAATGAATAATTCAACGATGTATAATCGGCAACCTAAATTATTATGTTGCTCGAGTTGGATTAAACGTGGAATTCTGAGTACCATGCTCCGAGTACTGTCGCTCTTTGGTATTTTTTCTTGCTTACCTTTAGCCCGCGGATATTTAAGCAAACTCGCATTTTTACCAATAAAATCAAAAAAAATGGAAGCCTAGCGGAGATCTGTTTCGTGTAATGGCTGTTATAACAAATACAAACTGTGTTTGGGATATTTTATATACATATGTGTATATAGCGTAATGTACTATAGAATAATGTAATATAATATATAATGTAATAATATGTATATATGTGTTTGTGTGTATGCGTATGTGTGTGTGAGGTACACGAAAGTATTTCGAAAATTTTTACGAATGTGTTACACAGGATGTGGCCGAATAACATGTACGTGTGAGGTGATCTCTTAGGAGAAAATAAGGAGAAAGCACAGAATAAAGGATTCTTCGTATGTCTCGTTTTCAAGAGATTTTCTAAATTTGAAAATTTGTGAATTAAGCTTGAACAATCATCGACTGGACACGGGTAAACGATCGATAGAAGGTTTGTCCGTTTAAAGCTTCGTTTTCAAGGAAATAGAGTTCGCAAATGTTTAGTTGGAAATTGGCCTAGTACGATCAATTTTCAAATGTATTTTTCTCTTTCGGAAACAAAGCGTCTTGTGGACAAACTTTATTCCATCGACTAATTTTCGCACGTGGAATAACGTCCTGTCGATTATCTACTTCCGTTCAATCAGGAATTAGCCACGTCCAGGTATACTTGAAACAGATTCAAATCCGATTTTTTCGAAAACGAAACGTTATGTGACAAATAAATTTTGTTACTGTACTTTCTTTTTATTTTTTCATAAAGCTTTGCTTGCTTATGCATAATTATTCGGCCGCTCTGTATATAGACAATTTTATTAACACTCGCAATTTCTGTATACGCGCTTTAATCGATTTTATACTTAACAAATATGATAGTTGTGTCTAGTTATGGTGTTCGTGAAATTTCAAAATGTTTCGTATAATACGCATAATGTAGATATATAAAGTGCTTGTTTCAAAGTAACAAAAATTTATGTTACAATTAATGTTATAATTAATATTATATGGACGCCTTAAACTATACCATGAGAGAGATTATATTTCCCAGGGATGAAAAAAAGGAAGGAAGGAAGGAAGGAACTTTCGACCTATTTAATCTTAATTTTCAACGTCCAGTACGTTATATACCTTCTAAGCAGCCTCGTGTTTCAATTAAGCGCAGCTTGGCGAACTTTATCAACTTACTCGCTAAATATCGCAACGGATGCTAGTAACTTAACCGGTATAAATTTACATCGTTCGCCTGTTCGCGTTAAAAATAGCCGTATTATAATCTAAGAACGAAAGTTAGCTGTAAAAATAACGACCGTCAACATCTATACCGAGTGTCTCGTAAGTACATCGCTGTTATTATTTGCTACAAATATAAAATAAATAGACGAATATCCTTAGAAACTTTATTGAAACCTCGAAAGGAAACAACGACGACTTCGCTTTTAATTTAAGACCTGGATCTACCGATTATGTCACGTTAGATTTATATCGATAGATTCGCTGGTCAAACAAACCAGGGCAGAACGTGGTAGCATCGATGCAAGTGCCTTTACTACAGCAGCGGAACTCCATTTATTTGAACCAGTCGGAGGACAAACAATTTATATAACCGAAGTTCGTATAATACGGGTTTGCCTTCGGATAATCAAATTCGATGGAATTCTCGTTGAAATAAAGTTCCACCGAATTCGATCCAATCAAATAAAACCGGCATTCGATAACGAACTAACTTGAATAATAACTATTGTAAAAAGTTACCGAAAATCGTCGAAAAAGTTTTCAAAAACCGATAACAACCGCTATATATCGTACGACAACTAGTTTGCTATAAAAGCTCATTAATCACTTGTGAATACGATTAAAAATAGGGAATCTAAGCAGAGATTTATTTCACGTGCTAAATATTACAACGAGTACTTTACTGTTATGTCATTTTACATACTTTTGCGCCTTTGAACTTTTATAAGCGCGTAGAAATCTCTGACACTTTGCACCGGACACTTTGTATAGCTCGTCGAAGAGACTATAGATCCCCCGATCGTTGGAAAATCCGCGGGCGCGGATAAATCTCACGAGAAGAATGTCAATTAAAGTTGAGCTGGTGCGCGGGCGCGCGAAGCGATCGATCAGGTCTGGCATTTGTGCCACTTTAAGAAAGTAAGTCAATGCAATTCGCAATGAGTAAGGTTGCATAGGCGATGCTTTAGCGCCTAGGATCGACGAAGACCTTCGGCTTTGGATCATGATCTACACGGTCGTCCGCTCCGATTAGTCGTTCCTCAAACGATCGATCTGAGCTTCCGCGTAAAGGCGCTGCTAACGAACACTATGGAACGCTATCAATATTTCAACCGTCTAAAAATGAAACCGAGTCACTCGATATTTTAAAAGCTACAAAACTTCGTTATCGGAGCATACGATTAACTATAGACCGAGTCATTTCTCGATTAGAAGCAATTTCTACAATTAGGATATTAAAAATTAATAGCGAGGATGAATCAATTTCACTTAGGTCAGCGTAGAATCGGAGTCGTTGAAAATGTGAAAATGATATAATTTACGCGTAGGGAAAATCAAGCTATACGCGGAAAGATAGAGAATCTTTAAACAAGGCAATTACTATATGAATGACTAGCTAATTTGAACCGAGTCATTTCTCAATGAAAGACTTCCATAACTAGGACATTAAAAATTAATAGCGAAGATGGATCAAGTTCAGTTAGGTCAGCGTAGAATCGGAGTCGTTGAAAATGTAAAAAATAATATAATTTACGCGTAGGGAAAATCAAACTATACGTAGAAAAATAGAGAATCTTTAAATAGGAAAATTATTACATGAACGAGGAGCTGATTAGTCTTTCTCGATTAACAGGTTGGTATCTAACTGTCTAAAAACAGAATGATTTATCATAACGGGGTGGTTGATCGATTTGACTCGAATGTCGATGATATCGAAATGTTATCGCCAGGTGAAATGTAACAAGTGAGGCGTGCCTTGTCCGAAAATTCATTTCGTTGAAACGATAACGAGCTACACTAGAAGTCCATTTGTCGGAACGAAATTTTAGTTAAATGCTAGTTCGACCGATTAATCTTGTGCTGATTCAACTCGCTTATCTAAACACGAACTCCTATTATGAGAACGAGGTATAATAAACAGTGGAAAAAAAGGCGGTCGATTCTTACTATGAAAATTCTCGTGCGAGTTCAGATAAACGGAGGTTTATTAAAACGATTTCCATACTTTATTTTATACAATGGCGCGATAGCAACGTTGCAATAATTTGAATATATTTTATTCGACGCATCTTAAATATGTATCTCTGCCAACAACTTATTCTTTCGGTGAAACATTATTTTCTAAAATAATGCCAACTCTTTGTAACGTAAGTTAACGAGATAAAGATAAGTCAGAGCAAACAAAATAAAAAGGTAAGTGACCAATGTAATAAATATTTACAGTCTCTTCACGCCTTTTATTCGCTTTATCGGCATGTGAACAATATTATCGATATACCAATAAGTATTATACCATCGATATATCAATAAATCCTTATCAATAGTCATTAGTATATCGTAAGATATGTTAGAGCGAACGGAATTGATTCTCGAACAACGTTAGTTGTAGCATACATTGAAACGTAATATATTCAGGCGTAATTCGTCCCATGCTGACAGTTGAAAACAAGGCTATCGTTAGCACAATGATTTGAACAATGGAAGAATGTAATATGATCTAAAAGAAACGGATGGTAAAAATGACACGACATGAAATCTATTTCTTTAACACGAGTGATAAAATGTCGAGGCAATCGCGTTAGACAACCTTCCCATAAACAAATCTCGTCTTCTCACCGTGACATCCGATACTCGTTCATCTTCCACCAAGCTGGTTTATAGCGCTATTCACCACTTTTTACGCTGTTTAAGTATCTTCTACACGCTGGATACCGTTAATCGAGAGAAAGAGAGATTCAAAGAGATTCGCATCGTCAGTTAACGTTTACTCTTTACAGTTGTAACGAAGTCAGAGTGGCGGATATTTCTTCGTATTCGTTGCAGCATCTTTGCGCGTTGTAGCATCCACCAGTTGCAAGATAGTTCGTCGTAGCGTAGATTGCCCTATCTATTAGGTTGTCCGAAAAGTTTCTTTCGTTTTATGAGGAAATAACAGACGCACAACGTTCTTTGTTTTATATTATTTTCTCGAATTACGTACAGTCCATTTTGTTCTGTCGAGATAAACATCGCGATATTTCACAGACTTGTTTTCACGTTTGTACGAAGGTGCACTGTCGTAAAAAATACGTTTGCGAAAGAAAGACACTTTTCGGACAACCTAATACTTCCACGTGATATACAGTTACTTAACCATGAATTTTGACCGCAATCTCTATTATCAGAACACTGGATCGCTTTCGACTTTCACCGACATTTTTTCACGGTGAAAATCGTTTATCTTGTTACTATCGATAAGCCGTAATAAACTCTAAGGATACGTTATCGACAGGATCGGGTCTAAATTCAATCGCAAGCAGACGTAAGTAGAACTTTCGGTGCGTGCCCGATGAATTGGAATTTCGAGAAAGAAAGCAAAGATTAATTGTACGAGATAATTCAGCAATTACGCGGTCTATGAGCGCGTGGTGAAACGAAAATTCTGCGAGAGTTTCGTTCTCGAGATAAACCACTGTGAATGTTGCTCCGTTTCCCCCGTTTTTCCTTTTATAATCTTCCTCTTTGCCGATCTAACGCAATTTTTTGTTTGTCCCAGTAGTTGTTACGATTATCGCATCGGTGTGTTCCTTTGATTCTTCTGCTTATCATTCCTTTATTGGATATGTCGATAAAACGTTGATTTAACGTCTGTTCAACGACTATACGTTCCGCGACAATAGGGAGAATTTCGATGGAATTTCAAATTCGTTAGAATGTTAAACGAAGATAGGAAGTTTAAGAAAAAAAAAGTTCTTCGATGAAAGCAAGTGATTTTTTTTACTTTCACTTACTGGACTAGACCTTTTTGGCATGTAAATGTGACATAGAAAGCATAAAAATTATTTATGAAAATGTAATTTTGTCTATTTTAATTTTTTTAATCGTTTATTAACTTTCAAGACTGCCACGTTTAATAACTTTTTAAACTGGCGATAAGCGAAAGAGTAATCGATTAATCAATTCCCTCTGTTACAAATTTCTCCAAGAATCGAAGCTCAAATTTTGATTTCATCATTTGTTTATAACATCTCTTTTAAACGATATAAATCGAACTCATCCGCCGAAAAAAGTAAGTTTCTTAACTTTTGCTTTCGGATGACCGTGACAATGGTTACATCAAGGTGAAAGCTCAATGGTCAAAGACGACTACTTGAAATGAGAACTTGCGTATAATACACATAACGAACGAATAAGAAGAACTGAAATAAAAGAATTAATTTCTACCTTAAGGCTATCTACGTTCCAAAAAGGTCTAGGTCTCATATGACTCATAGTTGGTCCACAAAAAAGAAAAAAAAAATAAATTCATAAAAGTCACCTGTCTTTTTTATCGTTACACGAAAATCCCTTCTTAAATAAACATTTATGAGAACAATATTTTACTCACCCTTCGTGAATTCGTCGACCGACTCGAACCGTCCTTCGACCTTGTTCTTCGACGAATCCCAATCGAAAGGCGCGGCGAATCCATGATCCACGCTGCGACTCTTGCTCCTGCGAAAGCAAAAGTTTAATTAACCATTGAAACGATGAAACCCCGTACTTTCTCTATTCCTTGACTCTCTACGTTAAAATAGGTTCGTTGGAACAAACAAGTTTCGAAATTTCTAATACGAACGAACAGAATTGAATCGTACACGATTAAATACAGAATATTATTCGTGTAGCCTTCATGTGTTTCATTCTTTGCAAAAGCAGAGTCGGCGAGGCGAGACACGATGCAATTTTACGATGCAACGAGCCATGCGTCGTGTATAAACGAACCCTAAAAGACGTATCTACGGGACAGAATGGCCTGCGAAGATAGCGAGCAACAATGGAAGGCTTCCGTCAATGAAATTGCCAGCTACGAAAGAGACAGAGAGAGAGAGAGAGAGAGAGAGAAAGAGAGAGAGAGAGAGAGAGAGAGAGAGAAATAACAAGTTTGACGAATGGAGGAGCGCAAGGCGCGAACGAGTTATCTGATGTTGCAACAAGTAAAATCCGCTAAACCGATGAGTACGTACTTCTCGTATTTGTGCAATGTCCTCGGGTTTTTAATCCTTCCTGATGAAAATTTTACAATGGTTAAAACTCTGATTTTATATTCACAGATTGACAATAGTCGATACGTTATTCGAGAAAGCGTTTCAGATAAAACTTGTTCTGTTTCAAGGGGGACGTGTTCCACCAGACCACCAGATTTGTCTAGGTGAATACGTTTTCGGGATTTCAAGGCAACCTTTGTCTTTTT
Organism: Bombus breviceps; assembly: GCA_014825925.1. Classification (NCBI taxonomy): domain Eukaryota; kingdom Metazoa; phylum Arthropoda; class Insecta; order Hymenoptera; family Apidae; genus Bombus; species Bombus breviceps. Next base: position 8,404,578 of record CM026183.1, on the reverse strand, counting down.
TCAATGGAACTATATGTACATTTTTCTTCATGCATCGCTCGATGCAGTTTGTTTTTAATTATTTAGAGAAAAGTATCAAGGTATACCTGTACGCGATTAGTTTAAAAGGTATAGCATGTTAACTTCGTCAAGTTGAATGTACAAAAGACAAGGAGAACGTAGAAGCACCTACGCTATCTTTCCTCTTCTTTCGTACGATAACATTCGCAAGAATCAAAGTTAAAATATCTTTTGAATCAACCATTCTTTCACTCGAATACCTTAACACTTTGATTGCCACGGAGGTCATCGGTGACCGGAGCGCTTCAACTTCTTACGATTGTAAAAATTGTACGAAGATTGACAATTAGGGCATTTTGAATATAACCGATAAATAGAAGATACTTTGAAATAAAAAGTGCCCCATTGAACGATTAAACATTTCTATTAGAACATCAATAAAAAGAAATGAGAACAAATCTCGCATCTAACTATCCATATCTTAGAGGGCTAATTTACGATTATTATTACAAACACACCTTAGAAAATAATCGTAAATGCTGCTTCATAATCATATAATCGAAGTTAGAAGCGTGCACATACCTTACTATTATACATAGAACGAGCAAATACCGTTTACCAATATCTTCTACACGTTTCGACGATATATTCTGCACGTTTTGCTTACGACGAAACAACGAATGCGAATGGTTTGTTGAAATAATCGGAGCCTCGTTATAATACGTCGCTATCGACTGTTACCAAGGCGCCACGGTGGTCACCCGTGACCACCAATAAAATAAACGGTCCATTGAGGAAGAATGTTGTCTTACATCGTCGATTTATTATTATTTTGCCATTATATGCCTTGAGTAATAAAAATACTCCCGTGGCGTTCTGAGCGAAACATGTGATTTCGACGTGACAGTCAAAGTGTTAATATTCTTTTTGTAGAGAATTTAAAATATACACAGCATGTTCCATTCTCGCTCCATTTGAAAAATCAAAGGTCAGGCTTAAAATCTCGAAACTTCCGTCTGGATACTCCATCTCCGTGAAGGAAAGTAAGCCTTATTAGCCTTACTTTTTCCAATAATGTACACTTTAGTAGATATCTGCGTGTATCGATGAAAATGAGACGCACGGTGTATAGGAATGAATGAAGAAAATGAAATAATATAGTACAATGTGCGATCAGCGAATAAAAAATATAGATGTGTGTATAAATAATTTGTAAATTACATGGCATTGTCTGTTTTTGAGGTCAATTACATACACATAGAAAATATATATTTTGCCTAATCCTATACATGATGCTTGCAACTCATCGTCGTACAGCCATTCTAATTGAAATTCGTAGAGTTGTACATACCTGAAATAGGGTACTGTGAGATTTTCTGTGGATCTGGAATGCGTGATATCCTGGGACATTCGCCTGGACCTACGATGCAACAAACAATCCAAAACGACAGCTGTGAGTTTACATGCAACTGCGTGCCAAAATGCTTAAAATAAAATTAATGCGCGAATAAAATTGATGGGGATCGTAAAACTGGTTAATGGCGGGATAATTTCAGTTAGAGAGAAAAACGAACGATATATTTGTGAAACGTAGCAATTTCCATTGCACTGGTTGTTACATATCGAATTTAAAGTTCATTTTTCGCCAAACTAAGGGAAACCATGAGGTACGTTGAATCGATATGAAATAAAAAATATAACAGAAAGCGATTAAATAAAAATCAATGGTCGTCAGGCTGACAGGAGACTCGAGTCTCGAATTCGATAACGATAAAATCATCTCACACAAGCAGGTAACTGCAAAAATAAAACAACATACATTTCGATGCTCATGCATATACTTTCCTGTAATTCTTGGAATATTGGAATACCACATACCGTGTGACATCATCATCAAAGATTTAAAAGCATATAGTCGCAAAGTATGTTTTCTAGTATTATTTCCAACCGACTAAAACTTTCCAAACTTCATCATCGCAATCGTCAATACCTTGGATGTATTACCCGGATGGTCGTAATTATTCAAACGACTTCAAAAGTCGATAAACCTTGACAATAAAATAAAATAAACCGTTTAAGTAATTTCAATGAAACACACGTGTAATTTCTAACCAATAACACAGATCAAACGAGTATTTATTGACCCAATAAATAATCGTATTTGTTAACGATATCAAAGATTATTCTTATCTCTTATTGATTTTCATTCTTATTATCGACCATGAAAGTGTGAATGTATTGTAGGAAATGTGTGAACGTAAATCTTAAAATGTGCGTTATTCGGATTAATTATGAACGATAGTACGAATAAAAAATCTGACATAATCTTGCGCATTTTATTCGAAGAATGAGATTTCAAGCTCGATCGATACGAATTTGTTCGAGGCAGGACTATTTGCATAACATCGAGCAAAATCAAATTATCGAATTACGCGCCGGAATATAAAGACACGATGGTGGAAGGATGCCAGAATAGATATCCCCAAACGATGACTGGAGCTGGATCTGCTCGATTTGAAACGGCGCATTCGCAGCGTCATGTCACAGCTTTCATCCGACGCTAACTACCAGCGATGCTTTAATTCGATTACCGTCTCCTATCCTGACGAGTTCACTCGTTACACCGGATCTGCATTCGAGCGACCGTTTGCTTCTATTTTCGATCGGGTTTCCGAGGTCGACTCGTGTATTTCTGCTCTAGACGACGAATCCAGTTGTAGTTTATATTGCGCCAGAGAACTACCGAAGCAGAAAACTCCCTGCTGCTTCGTTTTTCGGTAATAAAATCAATCGAGCAATCAATTGCCCTTTTGTTGCATGTTATTAATATTTTTCACTTGGATTTACACAAGTCGCGCCAATATCATTCATGGAGCACCACGATCGTAATTTCCATTTTACGTATCACGATATTTACGGACGGTAGTTACGAATGCATTACGATGAAAATCTTCCGACGAAAGTGTCTTTTGTTCCTAGAATTTACGTTTCGTTACTTCATTCTACAGACGCCTTGTAAGGTTAAGAATCAATTAAGGAAGATTAAAATCAATCAAGTAGATGAAGAAAATTAAGGAATTTAATAACGGAGAAAAATTAGCCATAAATTCAATAAATTATGAAATTTCGGGGATACGTAGAGCATCTATATACAGGGTGGTACAAGCGGAAAGGGGGTGATTCTACGCGAAAAAAGAAGTAAAATTTTCCGTTTTTTTTTTTCCTTTATGATTACTTTATATTATTTCATTATTTTTCCTAATTTTCCGTTACAGCAAAAACAAACTTAAACTGCGATAATATCCATCGAGACAACGATGTACAGTGAGACGTGATAAAGTGCACGCGTACCGAGCGAAAATTCAAAGTCGATTTTCTCGAAAACAAAGCCTCAAACGAAAAATGTTTATTCTATATTTTCGACTTCTTTTTTCGCGTAGAACCACCTCTTTTCCGCTTGTACCACCAGTTACCAACCACCCTGTATACAGGGGTTGGAAAAGCTAATGGAAACATTTTTCATATGTTATACATATATATATATATGGCATGTAAGAAATCTTTCCATTATTTTGTTCAACCCCTGTATATATAGATACCTATATATTCCGCAATCTTTTTTGCCGCCCAAATTCTCCCAAAGGGGATGAAACTGATTGCTGAAAATCCGGCTATTTTCCGATTTTGCGTCATACCTCGCCACAATATCGATATTTCTTTTGTCAAACGATAATCCTGATTTACAGAAGTAACCAACTTTCGTATGAAAGCTTTTTTTCTGTCCCTTGTAACTCTCGCGATATAACGTAAAATTGGAAAATAGCCGGATTTTCAAGGGGCAATTTCACCCTTCTAGAGTGAATTGGCGCAGTGAACAAATTTGCGTAATACGTACCCACGTATCCCCAAAGCTTCGCAATTTTATGAATTTGCGGTTTGAACATTTCCCGCTGTAACACAGAATTTAAGTGGACGTAAACGCAGGAAATAAAAATAAGAAATTTATATTACCACTCTGGTTTAACGTTATTCGGTAATCACGAAAGAACACGCAAAAGAAGGTAGAAATTGTCACGTAAGTGGCAAAGAAGAGTACAGCATCCATTGTATTCGTTGGACCAGTCCATACAATAAATCACACCGATATATTCGAGCAGCTGTCGACTACGAGCAAAGTCGAAGCAACCAAACTTCCCTCCCTGCAATATCTAGCTATGGTACTTTAGTTGAAAACAACGAAGGAAATTTATGAGAAAAAACAGGCGTGATATCATCGGGCTATATTTTTGGAAACAGCAGAATGTCACGTTTGGCAGGCTGCCTTGTTAACAGATCGGAATCATCGACTAGCACGAGACACGGCGGAAAAATAAATAAACAACACCTAGTTTCGATCGAACTGACTCTGATTTACGCCCGATGTTTGTGTTTTGCCCCGCCAACGATTTTAACGAACTTCACGCTTGACACTGTGATCAAGATCGCAAGAACGAAACGAACAGTTTTTAGTTGATCTCGGCTGTGTAAATTGTTGGGAAACAGGAAACACGTACTTACGTTCTCTCGGTAATATTTCATACTACTATAAATACGTAATGCTAAAGCGAAGTCAATAAGGTGCAGGAAGTACGTGGTCACAGAGGAAGGGGGATATAAATAATAAATTTCACTCTCGAGCCAATTGACAAATCGTCCAAGGAAAATACGACAACTTTAGTTCTTGGTACGATAACATGAAATATTTCTGAGAATAATATTTTGTTTCACAGATGTTCCGTATCGTGGGAGTAGATACGTATTTGGTTTGTGATTCGTTTGATTTTGTATACATATTGGTGAGATTTAGGGAACCCTGAAAATTCTATCAGGAACTTAGTGGACTTGGAAGATTCCAGGGATGATGAACATCGTAGAGTAATTCTAGAAGGTCGAATAATCTAAAAATTGACACATTTTCATAAGTTTGTGAGATCATAGACATTTTATGGCCAATAGAATGAGATGGAAGATGTTCTAAAGATCTAAGGTTCCAAAGATTTCAAGAACTACAGAGGACTTAGAGTAATGCCAGAAAATCATATAAATTTGAGAATAATTTATAAAATCTATGGATTTTATAGAGATTCATAAATTAAAAAAAAAAAGGAACAAGTGATTTTAGGCAATTTAGAAATCTATGTTGCAAAAGTTGCAAGTATTACAGAGATACTGGAATGACTCTAGAAGATTCGGTGATTCGGAATCTAATTCTTTTAAATTTATAAATTTAAAAGATCACAGAAATTTCAAAGACACGAACGTGACAAAGATTTGAAAAATTCTAAACATTTAAAGAATACTAAAAGTTCTTCGACGTATAGATTTACAAATCACAGACTCGTTGATCTAGAATCTAGAGATCCGAAGGACCCAAGAAATTCCAAACGTTTTAGAGACACGGACACGACAAACGTTTGACAAGTTGTAGACATCTGAAGAATACTAAATATTTGAAAATGCATGGATTTGCAGAAACCATAAACTCAACGATCTAGAGATGAGAAAGACCACGAAGATCCAACGACTTTGATAAACCTCGAAATCCACTATTATCATTTCTGATAAAACATTGATCAAGCCCAAACTCTAGACAGTATCGAATTCTGCGAGTTTAGATTCATCGTTATAACGTTCCACGACCCCAAGATGACCAGTATAGTGTTCTACAAAGGCAGACTTATCACTATGTATCGTATTCCTACCTTTGATACAAGGAGTATCACATTTTACAAGCCTGACGTTTCATCTGCTTCGAATTCCACGACCTCTCAATGGACAACGTTGCATTCTACATATCCAATCTGTATCCGTTTTCATGTCCTCTAAATACCAACACCATAGACAGCATATTGAAGCACAACTTGTTCGAAACTACGTTCGATGGACTGGTAACCCATCAAGAGATCGACGAAGCTACGTTCGATCATCCATCGATAACAAAACTTGGACTTGCTCGAATCACGTTCGACGAAGGTACAACTTGTCGGAACATTCTGCAAACTACACTTAGGATTGCCAAATAATCTCTCGTCGTTATAACGTGCTAATTATTATCCGATATCCAGGTTACTACCTTAATTATCGATAGCACCAGAACACCTGATGTTAACGCTACCAGTAAAATGACGATATTGGCGAACGAATTTCCTACTGTTCTATCGTATCTTCTCTACGAAAAAATCGATAGAACACTATCAATAATTGAAAAGATAGTTTTCATCCGACGTGTTTGTAATGCCTGTGCGCGGAGCAAACTCAGAGGTATATCAAGTTCTACATTCCATTCTCATAGCGTCAAAGCTTCGTGGTCATACGACGATATGTAAATACTAGCGTAAGTGATACGAAATGTAATATTCGAGCTTTAACTCGATTAAATTAATTAGCGTATAAACGCCATAATAACGTTATTCTCCAATTTATCGTTCGAAACTCGCATCCATGAAATCGTTAACCGATGCTACAAGATCCTCGGTCTCGTCAGCACAGCATCGAAGCTCTTTACCGACATTAATACTTTCTAACAGTTGTACCGCAGCCTTCTTCGTTCCCGTTTGGAGTTCAGTTGTGATATCTGGTCTCCTTACCAGTAATACTTATGTTCCGCTATCGATAGGTGTCCGACATAGATTCTTAAAGGATAGACAGCGAGACACATGGCTTGTCTCGTGTCTTTCGATTGAAAAATCGAATATATACTTAAGCTTTCTAGTTGAAACACATTATCTGCTCGAGCAGAGACGCGCCATACGTGACATCTCGTTTGTCTCAAGTTTGTTTCAAGTGCCACCAATTATCCGGGAATTCTCGAATTGTTTAAAATCTACACTTCTTGCGGAGCTTCGAGATTCCCATTTACGCTTTTTTGAACAGCAACACCGTAGCTCTTGCGGTAAATCTAATTCTATTCGCCTGATGTGTATATCTGTTCTTGAGGTTATTAGATGTATGAACAAAGGAACGCGTGGACAAATTGTAAAGTAGAAAATATATTTTAATACAGAAGTGTAAGTACAAGTAGGAATATAATTTGAGCTAGTCTCGATCCGCACGCTAGCAGTGTTACCCTATAACACCCTTCGTCCCAGTCTATTGTCTATACGCTGTCGATGGCTTCAGTGTTTGAGAAAACTAAAAAGATCAGATGTAGAGTTTTTTTTTAAAAATGGTGACCACTTTAACATCTGTCAACAAGCTTAATAGACAACAAACTTGATACTTTGATACTTGAAGAGGGTCATCCTCGACAATTGTTACTTGTAATAACTGCTCTCAATTATCTTTGTCAATCGTCTTCTTTTATCTTATTCTCTATCGTCCTTGTTTTCCACCTACTTTCTTCGTCCCCTGTTCTTTGTGTTTAATGTTGCGTTTGTTTTAAAACTCGTTAATAAATAATTGCAATATCTTTTGTAGCTATTATACATCATAGAAACTTCAGATTTAACAAGCTCACCCTAAAGGAGCTATTTAATATACGAAATACGCGAAAATCATTTGCTTCACATTACTTCACATTCTTTAAAATATACGAGAGATTCAGACACGCGAAGCATCTTGTTATTATTTTTTACCGCACTCTTATAACATTTATTCCCGTAATGAACATTGTTATTACAGTTCTCAGTATTGTTTACATAAATTTTATCATCGTTGGTCATTCGCGCTATTTATTCAGCGATCATTCTCAAAGATTTTAACTGACAATCAAAATTCCTCGACTATCCGACATTCTTCCTCTCTTCTATCTTGAAAATCTTCTCAGACACGTTGACCCATATACTCGCACATTTCTCTGGTAATTAACCGTCCTAACACATGCAAATGCTTATCATTGCATCGTTAAAAAGAAATTAAACCAGCTTATTAAATCGCAATCACGGAGTCGAGGATTCTGTTCATCGAAGAGGAACGTAGCCACGTTTATCGTCCCTTGCGCATTTCGTCGATGCACGCTCTCGATAACATCGACCCGTGACCATAAATGCATCAACGTGATCACCGTCTACATCGATCGGTACCGAGCGCGTTGGAAACTAGTTTTATCCAAGTACACTACGCTTTAAAAGTATCCCAAGTTCTCAGTTGCATTTGACAACGTCGTTAGCTCTAATTACGATTACGATATTCTTCCGTCAAAAAGTTACGAAAGTATAAGAAAATACGGAAAATTTGTCGAAATACTTTGGTTCTAAGTTTTATTGAACGCGTAACGATCCAACAATTCCATCGTTGAAATAAAAAAAAAAGCAGTTAACGCTTGTTCAAGTTCCATAAATTTCTACTTTTAAAATTCTAGCAGTTAATTTCAATAATTCGTTTGTAAAAACATCGAAGAAAATGTATAACCTATTGATTAAATAAATATTCTACGGCTATTCATTTCCCATTAATTTATTACATGGACGTACAATATGTGACATATCGCTTCTACTATATGTTACACGCTCTACGTCTTATTGGCGTAACTCAATTAAAGTATCGGAATACTTATGAACGATAGTGTACGTACGTGGTACTTACAAGGCAGAAATAGAATCGCGACACGACTTCCATCGGTAGGTAGAAAGGTGACTGCTTCGAGCCGCTTGGAAAGAGACTCTTTCGAAATTTTCTACGACACCTTGGCAGACATTTTGCATCAGGCAGTTTCGTAAAAATTCGCATCTCCTACAACGTAATATGTCAAGAAACGATCGCGCCTTTCTTACAACTCTGTATCTGCATATCCTTTTTAATTATATCTACAAGTCAATGTTCATCACGGTGTCACAAAAACGACACGTCGATTTATCAAATTTATATGCGACTTTGCTTTTATTATCCGCTTGATTGGTGCGATAAAATCGTCCGCGATAGTTGACCCTATAATTGTTTCGGTGTACTACTGCAAACTCATGTCAAAACGTCAATTTTAACACTTTGACTGCCACGTTGGTCATTGGTGACTGGAGCGCTTCAACTTCTTACGATTGTAAAAATTGTACGAAAATTGACAGTTAGGGCATTTTGAATATAACCAATAAATAGAAGATACTTTGAAATAAAAAGTGCCCCATTGAACGATTAAACGTTTCTATTAGAACATCAATAAAAAAGAATGAGAACAAATCTCGCATCTAACTATCCATATCTTTGAGGGCTAATCTACGAATATTATTACAAACACACCTTAGAAAATAATCGTAAATGTTGCTTCATAATCATATAATCGAATTAAAAAGCGTGCACATACCTTACTATTATACATAGAACGAGCAAATACCGTTTACCAATATCTTCTATACGTTTCGACGATATATTCTGCACGTTTTGCTTACGACGAAACAACGAATGCGAATGGTTTGTTGAAATAAACGAAGCCTCGTTATAATACGTCGCTATCGATTGTTACCAAGGCGCCAAGGTGGTCACCCGTGACCACCAATAAGATAAACGGTCCATTGGGGAAGAAAATTGCCTTACATCGTCGATTTATTATTATTTTGCCATTATATGCTTTGAATAATAAAAATACTCCCGTAGCGTCCTGAGCGAAACATGTGGTTTCGGCGTGGCAGTCAAAGTGTTAAAAAAAGAATATATATTTCTTTCTTTTTTCTCCCAGTTCAAATAAAAATTCAATAATGGAAACGTTAAACGGTGAAAATAAAAAATTTCAGTCGAACCGAACGCCGTATTAAAAGCAGATAAAAGGAACGCTTGTAACTTGATTTACGCCGTTCTTGTTCACGTTCCGGTTACAGTTCGACGAAATATTATTCAGTTCTCGTCCCGGGGGATAATATTTTAACGGGCCGCGAGTGAAACGTGACTGGACCGTCACTGTAAATCAGCACCGGAGATCGTGACGTGGCTATGTGCTCGTAGCCGGAGTTAAACAGTCTGCATTTGGCAAGAAAGATACGATGCATCTTCGCGCTTCCGGTCACGCTTCGATCGCGAAGAACACAACGATTTCGCGCTCGTGTGTAAGTAAAAACGTGCCTATTTGTTTTAGAATCGAGCGCATCGTTGGCAACGTTCAATCGGCTTTCGATAAAACAACGATTAAAACGCGATTAACCTTCGCGATTTTTCTCAGCGATATGATATTTTCCCTCCGTGCGTTTCATTTTCACTCGTTTCGTCAGCGCGTCGCCATTACGTCCTTCGCAACGTGAAACGTTCTTGATCTTTGAAAGTTTGCATATCACACGGTATATTGGCCCGAAACGGAAATAATAAAATGCTTTGGTATCCGTTTATGGATTTACATTTCTTCCTGCATGTTCGGATAATACTTCTGTACATCTAAGGATATTAAAATTGATTCCCACCCCCCCCTGTGTTTCCTTGACGAATTTAAGATCACCAGTGGTATTAAGATTTTACGAACGATTTCGATGAAACTACCCTTCACCTTCCACTTTGATCAACTCGCCAAGGTGGAGCGGTATCTAATCGGGAAGCGAATTTCATGGCCGACCAACATTGGTTCGCAACGAAGTTTTATTTTTTTTTCTTTGAAACGTGCCTATTGAGCCCAATGATAACGACCATTAGCAAGAATGCTATCTACCTTTAACAAACTATTTTTAAAAGAAATCAACGAGAAGCTGTCTAACGAACAGTAAAGGTTATTGCAAAACATATCTTTAAATATTATTATTATAATATATATATATTTATATATACATTATATATATAATACGTAAATACATAAGCAGATATGTTTTTCAATAATCTTCGCTACATATATTATATATACATATTACACATAATACATACGTACGTTTCGAAGAAGCCAATAATTTACAAGAAGCGATTTTTGTTTTTCACAAGCTGGGAAACAATTTCTCAGAGCGTTAAGCGGAAACAGCGGAAATTAAGGTGGTGAAACTCTCGCGAAACGTTCGAAGCTTCCGTGGCATCGAGCGCGTGGAAGAATTTCCAGTCGACTGTTGCGGACTGTTCAGAGCAAGCAGTCTTAACTTTTAATTGTACGTTCGGCTGTCACAGAAACGACTTTCCTCCGGAAAGTCACGACGTAAGCTCGCCGTTTCCGGATACAAAGATCCTGCCGTTTAAATCAGCCGGCGCTTCTGCAAACTTTTTATTAGTCGCGGTAGAATGGAGGGAACGTGGTGTGGTTTAAACGGCGTTTTGCCTCGCGATCGTTTCAAACGTGGAAACATTTTTATGGCGACACGGCGTTATTTCATCAGGCGCAATATCGCCGGGTCGTTGTTCGTCCCGCTCGTATTCGATCGATCGATCGACAGAGAAGGTCTTTTATCATTTCAGTCACGCGTTATTACTTTGCAGGCAGCTGCTAAGATCCGACTCTAACGAAGAATATCTTTCTTTCTGTACAGCAGATGGAAGAGAATTCCTTTCTATTTGTAATATGACAGCGTTCCTTCGGCCGAGTTCAAAGACTACACGTTCTATTTCCAATGAATAGAATTGTTATGAAACAGAATTATTATTCGCGTCAAATATATAGAACGTATAGAATATTTACAATTACGTATAGAACTGTTGTTCATTATTATGAAGTAAATTTTGCCTCCTCGCTCTATTATTTCTTACATTAATTTTTATATTTCGATGTTGGTCTCATTCTGGGAAATAAAAAAGGGAAAAAGTGGTAACGTTTTAAGAAGACGTTCAACGTGCAATCGAAACGCGAAATTATGCGTGTCGATAAGATGATTTTCAAATTTGCTTCAAACTGAGGATATCTTTTAACGTTAGAGAAATATAATTAGATCGAAAATGATGAAAAGAAAGTAGCAGGTGCAATAGCGCTGTTTCGTCTCAGATAGCAAGAAGTTTTTAAATTTGTTCAAATATACGTATGTTTGTAGATTTTCCTTTGGAAGATAGGAATTTGACAAGCCTCTTAACGCTTTGACTACCACGTTGGTCATATATGACAGGCCACGGTTTATCTCTCTTATCGATTCTAGCGAAGATCAAAGAAAGGATGCCTTTCAGAAAATGCCAATCAAATTCCAGTAAAAATCTTCCATTTGAATACAATTTCAAAATCGCGGAAGAAACGCGTCGAATCTCAAACAGTAAAAATAAAACTTTCCTCGTCGAATCTTTCAATTTTCTATCGATTTTAACGAGCACCAAGCGGACCATGCTACACGGAACCTTAATTAATTAATTAAAAAACAGAAAATGCGCCAAATCTCGATAAAAATCTTCCGTCTAAATTCAATCTGAAAATGTCGAAAGAAACGCGAGTCACTAAAAATATTAAAAAAGGCAACGTAAAGCGCCAGCCGCTTCTCTATCGATTCTAACGAAAATCAAATGGTCCCAGCACTCGTAACAGTCGGAATATCCATCGATCCAACTGCGATTTCGTATTCGCCGCGTATTTCACGCTCGAAAGCGAGACTTCCGCTTCGAAAAGTGGCCTGAAACGAGGACGGTAACCTTCTGTGGATCGTCGATCGATATTGTCGACTCGATATACGATTCTAGGAAGTGGCCTTGGTCGTCGATGAGAACCACCGTGCGCTTGTTCCCTTCGAGGACACTGTTTAATTAAACCAGCCACATAATAATCTGAGAGTAGATTATCGCCGAGACTAACCGATCGTCGTCTAGAAAGCTTGGATATTATTGCGGAGATATGATTGGCCGATGGATATCGGTTTGAACGTATCTGTCGACATACGAGTATCACACCACGCACGTTTGTCACATGTAATTTATTCAAATCGGACTAGTTTATATGTCCGCGGTGCGTTTCTTCATGGTTACGCGTTCGTTGATATCTAACGGGGGTGAACGAACTTTCGCAGCTTCGGTGTCGACGAACTTGGTCGCGTAGGTGTTAAAGTTGAACGGAGAACAGCTACGTGAATTTCTATCACTTGGTAATATTTATAGAACGTGAGGATTTTTTTCACGCGGAACCTCTGCATCTTCAACGACGCGAGCTTGTTTCCTGAACCGCGAAAATTTCACTACTATAGCCTGCTATCGACTGGAAAATTGATCTTAAAAATGGAATAAAGTAGAGAGAAGAAGATGTGGCGGAGAAAATCGCAAGTCGACGATTCTTATAATTCTTTGCCAGCGTTGGACGTACCAATAGTTACTCGCGATATACTTATACTTATGCATAGTACTTATGATGTATCAGGATGCGAGCTTCTTTTTACGATCGAAGATCGAGAAGCGTACGAGGAAGAAAGTCTAGTTGGATCTTTGCCTAAGGAAGATACAATAATGATACTCAGATGTTATTATGTTCTTATTAGGATGATTAGATCGGATCCTTGAGAATCGGTATGCGAGGCAACTAACTGCAGCGTTCTCGATTTAGAAGAATCTGATTTACAAAGGATATGGAACGATGATACAAATTCCTTCTGAAACATGATAACCAAACGATTCGAATAAACAAACGATGCATTGGTAAAGAGCTCGGTTAACGACTGGCCTTTTATTCTTCCAATACGAGGTTACTCGTTAACCAAGCACTTTGCTAACAGCGAGAGATGTAACATTTTGCCGCGAAAAGTGAAAAACGCGCGGAAGAGGACACGTTATCGACCGTTTAATTCATCATACCGTTCTATTTATTTTATCGCATGTTACGATATCGCTGCGATATTTTCTAGGCGACAAGAGTACCGTGTTCCGAATTTTTCCGACGATCAATGTCACCGACATCGAAGGACGATCCCGATTGGTAACGTCGCTACTGTTCTGGTATTCATCGCGCGGATCCGCGTCGACTCTGGAATTTCAATGTTGTCCGTTATACAATCGATGCGCCACTGCCCTTATCGATCTGTAACGCCATCCACGGATAAACAATACCGATCGATCGGCTTATTAGGTGGCTCATTTCCGGCGAACGTCCTTTCGTTTCCTCTCGACCCTGTGGCTGACTAACGAGCTCGTCCAATCGCGGCCTTCGATCAAACTCCACGATTAATCACCCCATTAAATATTACTTCGAGCCCAAAATCGGCCATACAAAATGTTTAATCGGCCGTTTGTTCGACGATTCTGCGGCACGAGCTCTCCGCGCTCGCGTTTCGCGTACAACATAGCAAGGAAAAATGAAAACATGAAACGAAAATATTACGGTCACGAGTTGCAAATTATTCTCGTCGAATCTGTCACGAAATTCGCGTTTAAATTAGTTTACGAACCTGTAGATAAATTTCTGGAGCGAGAGATTCGTTCAAAGGACGGTCGTATCTCTGGAAAACAGTTCATTAACGAACCTATCGATTTCTAGCGTTTTAATTCAAATTTGAACGCGCTTCCTCTCTCTTTCTCTCTTTCTCTTTGTTAACAATTTTCCTATATTTAACGCAAACGTTCTCTCTTCTCTCTGCACGTTTGTTGTATTTTCGCGAAACTTTCTTTTCACTCGAGACAGAAGGGGAAGATAGAACGAAATAGCTTCGATACGAAGACTACGGCGAACGCAACGTTTCATTTGCGATACAATTTATTTGCATTCTCCAATCCCGTGTTCTTAAGTACCGCGGGTCACGAATCGAAGTTCCAAAGATTTATTGAATATAATTTTCTCCGTTGTTTCTTCCATCTAGATTTTTACGATTTTTTAATTCCTCTGTTTACTCACAAAGTAACAGAGCAACGAAGAAAAACGTACTCTCGTCTGTATATCTTTTATTTCCTTCTTCTCCCTTTTTCTCCGTCGGAGTACCGTTGCGGAGAGGAAACAAAGGTGTATTGAGACGAGTGGAGGAAAAAGGAAAATTGAAAGAACGACAAGAGAATGAGAGTGCATTATCCGATAAACAATGGGCTAATTATCGAGTAACTGGCTGCTTCGATCCAATTACCGTCATTATCATTCCTGTGCGTGGCAAACGCGTTCTCCGTGTCTTCTTCGGGGAATATTTCAACTCGCTCGACGTAAATTACTTGGCACCGGGCTCGCGCCAGTGTCTACGAAGTACCATACTTTATTTCAATTTTAAGGAAATTTGCCGGGTTATTCCTGGCTAACAGACGCATAGACGAGAAATAAAAGTCCATTAAAAAGAGGAATCTTTTACGATTATACTTACTCGAAGCATCAAGGGCCAGCGTTGCAGTAACGCTGCGATTTATTTGCAGTTTCTTTTCTGTCAGTCCACGTTATCGTATTTGGTTTTAGATGTCGCTATGGTTTTCGAATAACTAAAAAGAATTTGTTATACGTAGTTTACATAATTTACCTCGTTCCAAATAATACGCAGAAATTAATGGAAAGGCAGCAGAATATTTTTCTTTTTGATTGTTAATTCAATTGGACGAGAAACTGGAGCGAAAGGTAATTTTCAGAAAATTCCGACAAAGCAACGTACTTAGGCGGATGTTTTTTCCCGACGTCTCTTTGCCTTCTTCCTCGCTCGTCTGATTGCACGTTCATTAAACCTTGCCAACGCTCTCGATGCTGCACTGAACGAACATTCTTGGCAGGTCAGGACGATGCCAGAAACAGTGAAACCTATCAAACGTCTTCTACGAGAATCGGCGATTAAATCCCGCAGCGAAATTTATCGGCACTTTTGAGATTCAACGAACCACCACCGAATACGTCCTTCGACGACAGGAATTCTCTTAGAGCATGCAGTTTTACGCGGAGAAAAAAAAGAAGAAAAAAAGGAAAAAAGTGATCCATTTGATTTAACGAGAATCGTAAAGTGCCGAATTTATTGATTCGTTGATACGACTGTTGAAATTTAGTACGTGGTACTTGTGTTGGATCGTAAAATTAACTGGATCAGGGGTATAATTATGGAAAGTTGAAACGAAATAGGAGCACGAAGCAATAATTGAAAATACTCGAAGATTTTCAGATTCTACCGTACAATAAGGACGTGGAAGATCGGATTAATAACGCGTATGTACGCTGAGGATATTTATGCCAGTTCGTACAGAAGTATATTATTAAAAGAATATTATTAAAAATCCAGGAATTTGTTTCATAGGAAAATTACAAGTGGGGAAAATGCGAAGACAGCAGGAGAAAGATACGATAAGAATAATTTTGTCGATTTTTTAATCTTTATGTTATCTAGCGATTAAACGACTGCACTTTAATATAACGTAGTTAACAAAAAAAAAAAAAAGAAAAGGAAAAAGAGAATAATCCATCTTGTTGAAGGATATAAGTCTTTTACCAAGGGAAGCTAAATTTTCGTGAAGTTTCGTGATAAAGCTAACGAACCATATAATACCTAGAATATTGCACCTGAGAAATAATACGGCGAAAAATTGGCAAACAAATTTCATCCAGGGCACATCGAAAATTAAGCTAAATTGCATCTAACATTTACCCAAATCACGGTCAAAATTTACCGATATCTCGTACCTAAAATTTATCTAAATTGCATCGAATATACATGCAAAATCTACATAAACCGCACTTGGAGTACACCTAAAGTAACCTAAATTGTAACCGAAGTTCACTCGAATACGCTGCAAAGGCACCAAAGAAGCGTCCAAGGTGCACCTCTGCGATGTTTCGAAACGCCTTGCAAATATACAAGCTGTTCCATCGGCAGACAAACGCGTAGCTCTTTTAAATGGTCCATTCATCCAGCTGGAGACAACTGGTCTCTTTCAAAGTTACCGGCACAATTGCTGTTTGGCCGACAATCCGCTAATTACGAGCGTGCCTCTTCGTTAAACATCGTCCTTGACATCGATGTCGTGCGATTATATTCGATAGTCCGCAGAGCAAGTCGGCGACGCAAAAACTTGTACAAGTGCGTTCCACGAACCGTTCGAAGGTTGAAACCTATCACGAAGAAGTTCGAACTAAGTCGAACGCAAGCAAAGTCGAAGAAGGAAAGGTGACCCGCGTTCGAAACCTCTGCGACGCTTTTTCTCGCGAATTACTTACGAAACGCTTCCATAAAAATAGTACGTTTGATTTGTACGAACTCGACTAGCTCAGCTTTCCAATTCGTTGGTAGGACGAGATCTTTCGTAGACAGAATCCTCTCGAGCGTTCGATACACGCTAACGATAAGAGCTAAGTGTTACAACTCGATTAAAGTCGAATACGAAATTTAAGACACGCTTAAGCGGAGTCTTGTACACGGCGCGTTCAAAAACTTCGGCGACTAATTTCATTAAGAACACAGCTTTTCAGGCGAATGAAATTTTCTTATCTATCGTTCAACGTATTGGCAACTAAGTGATTGCGGATTTTGTCATTACCACCTAATGCCACAATCCGCAATCATTCAGTTGTCAACCCAATACATCCCTTTCCTCTTGATGCAAATTTCAGATCGCTCGTGCAACCGGTCGAAAGTGTGCGTGGTCCTCTTTCGAAACTGTATTGCACAAATGGCCGTCACGTGCTTCCGAACTGTTTCTACATCGTGAAAACGCTGCCCTTTCAACGCCACCTTCGGCTTAGGAAACAGGCCGAAATCAACGCAAGTCAAATCCGGCGAGTAGTAGAGTGGTTGGTTAATCACGACGACCGATTTTCTAGCAAGAAATTGCCAGGCAATCATCGAGAAGCGTGCTGCAGCATTGCCATGCAGGAGAAACGATTTTCGTGCATGTTCCCTATGATCCTACGAATTCATCTCAAAAGACGATAAAATAGTCGCGCGTAAAACGATCCATTCGCGGAGAGTCAGTTCGTTTAAATGAAAAAATACGATCAACGTTGTTTGCATTCTCGATCTTGTGACCCTCGCACGTTCATCGATCTGACGTCGGATGTTCGACGCTTGGTAGATGGGTTGGCTGGGACCCACTTATCAAGGGTCGTACAAATAGAACTTCTACGGAGACGGATCTACGTTGAACAACGTACAGTGGAATTTTCTTTTGCTTAAAAGCTGCGTGTTCTTAGTAACATCAGTCCTGAAATTTTTGCCGACGCACTGTGTATGGTAAAGCTTGTACGATCAAAAGGACATTTGAATCGAAAGTTTTAGTTTCTGTAAGCTTCCACTGTAATTATGTAAATGTAGAACGGTCGAACGAATATTCATGGGCCGGCGCGCTCGAAATCCACCGCAAACCTTCGTAATTCGAGGCGTAACAGGAGCAGTCGAGCGACAATAGATGGAAGGTGAGTTACTTTTACTTGGTCGACACTCTGTGCTCTAGCAATGGTTTCCACGTCTATCGTTAACTATTCCAACAGTCATAATCCAATAGCTTCGCGTTACCATTTCTAAACTCTCTTGTATCAATGGAAAAAGATGAGAATTTTAAAGATTCTTCTGTATAGAATTCGAAAAATATGACTTATAGTAGGTTTCTCTCGTGATCTTCGTATAAAGTAGGAAGATAAAATGTCACACAATCGTCGTGCGATCGATGCAATCTCAAAATAAGTAAATACAATAACAATAATGGGGTCAGAAAAATCATAAATCATTCGTCCACCACATTACTCACTCGCCGCAAGTTATCATTCAAGTATTCATTATCGCAAGTTACGAGATAATTACGAGTCAATTACAAGTACAGACACCTTTTGTCTGGAAATAACCATAACCACTGTTATTTCACGGTGTCGATAAGAGCACGATCGTGTAGAACGTTTGAAACCTAACTCGAGAGGGCTATGTGTCCATGTCAAGGAATCTTTTAGCGAAGTTGCCAGTGCGTTTCACGTGTTTTTAATGGTTTAATCATGTCGTAACACACGCGACAGACATTTACACGTACAGGTTTTCCTTTGAGCGACGAAAAGTCGTACACGACTTCCCTTTCCATGGACACGCCTTCTCTTTTACGATTCTGGCACGTACGCAGCCTGGAGGAAGATTAACCTCGAGCAGAGGCTCGATGAATAATGCAACTGTTTTACATATTTTCCAGCTTTAAACAACCGTCTGCTGGATTAAACTCAACACTATCTCTTTCCCCTTTTCTCTAAGTCTTCGTGTCTATTTATTAGTTTTGCTCGGTGCAGAGCAAATTTTCGCGCGGCCGTTTCAACAGTTCGTTGGATTATGCAAGCCGGCGTGCAAAATACCTGCAGAGTATTTACAGAGTGAATTGTCGACATAAAGAGGATGAAAAAGATTCGTGTGCAAAAATTTGCGAAATATGTTGCAAAAGTTACGAACGATGGTATCTTGTGCTGGAAATATATCGATATCGATAAATCAATCGACGAAGCTTTTTTCCTCTTGTCACTCGTACTTCGTGTTTACGAGATATTTAATCTTATTACACAGAAAATACCATTTAGCATAGCTCGACGTAATGTTACGTAGAATTCTTGGCGTTTCACAGTGCGTTCACCGTAGGACAAAAAATCAAAAAGTCAACTTTTACGTTGGCGCTTAAAAGTCTCATAGGAATGCGTTCTTGGCTATGTATATTAATAGGAATAGAAGTGTTTTCGAAGCAAACAAACGAGCGTTCAATCACGCCTGGATACGTCGTTTGCGAACATGCAAATGGCAAATTTCATTTTTCAACTGAGTTAGCGTGTTTTATAGAAGAGGAATTTTTTTTTTTGTTATTTTCAATAAAGAATGTTATCGAAGTAATTTTTTCTTTCTTTCTTCCCACGTTTCTCAAGCGAAATCAATAATGTAAATTTTTATAATATAGTTATTTAATTAGTTAGTATTATAATGTAGAAATACTTCTCAAAATATCTTCGTGATTTTGTAGTGAAGATACGTGTACATATATCCTGCAAGAGATCACGAAAAAATTGGCTGCGTCTATCAAGTAGTTGGGCCACAATTTTTAAAATCCTTTTTCTGGGTCACCGACGACCTATCACGAATAGATCTATCTTCGATGTGTACACATTATATATACGTATACGTATATATTTGCGCTATATTACATTGTATTTACACATATTTACACAAATTTATCACTTAACTGCATTTTCCCTAACTATTTATAGAGGGAACAATAATACGATCATAATATATTGAAATATGGACAAATCGTAAGACATCAAAGTTTATATATATATGTTGTTCGTCAGTAGGATATGTACAATTTGATTTTGCAAAAATAACATATTATTATAATAATATAATATTTTAATATATTATTATTATTTTTACAAATAGTCAATAAAAATACGGTTAGATAATAAATTATGATATATAATGAAACTGAACTAAAATAACATACGAAATAAATGACGTCTCTCAGATGTCTTTCCATATTGGAGGGTTAAATATGCAAAAATGCGTATAATATGTAACAGTAAAACTATATAATGTTTCTCTTCCGTGGTTTATGGTAATTTTCATTTAGTCGTAAAATTGACCCGAGAATTTTTAAATAACTTCGAAAGTATGTCGAGACAACAATATCCGTTGTTCGTAGCAGATGCAACATGCTTCGTGGTTACGGACAGTAACTGTAATGGAGAATTGGTTTTCCATACGAGGACTCTGCTATTTGTATCACATTTGGATGAATTTATATTATTTATATATATATATATATATATTACGAATTTAATATTATTGATACGTGAATACGTTGCAATGTCGAAGCACCCATCAATTATCTTTGGTTCTCTTCGTTCCATTTTTGTATGCACTCTACGTTTCTCGAAGGGAATATTGGAATTTTCTATTTTTCTTGAGATTTCTTTTTTGAACTTTGAGTATTCTTGTCCGAAGGAGTGGAATATTTCATTTTGCGATAGGGTAGATATATAAGGAGCAAAATAAGTATAAGAAATGTAAAATCGAAAGTTCGTCCAAAGCCGAAAGGCACGGACTAAAAAATAAATAATAATATTTCATTTTGCAATTTGTTTCGATTTCGAAGTAGAATCAAAAGTAGTGAGAAATAGAATACTACGGGTTAGTTTCGTTGGAAAATTATCAATATCGAGACTTTGAAACTTTCTCGAAATTCTTCTTAGCATGTCGATTATCTGATTTCGTCGTTCGTTGTTCTAATAAAATTTGCACACTTCGTTTCGATCCTTAATGTATAAAAATTGGAAAAAATGAGAAATGAAATTTACGATTCGGATGGAACGATTTCCTTCTCTGTAGATTAGCGTTAAACGCCTATTTCCGTTAAATAAACGATATGGTGTTCGATCTATTAGATACCAAAACGATCGTTGCTAATTCAATATTTCCATACAATGGAGAATCGTCTAATTGCGGCGTTAACACATAATAGAACAATTTTATCTCCCCTCAAGGAACATCAGCTGATGGAACGACTCAAATAGCTGTCTGCCAATTATACGCGAGATTAACATCGATATGGTGGCGGTCGAGTTAAGATAGTCGGTGTATATACGGATTTACGAGCTTTATCGGTAGATCAAATCTTAATTCGAATCTACATCGGCCACACACGAGACACACGTTACTCTCACTCTCTTCAACCTCGCAACGAAATTTGAAATAAAATTCGCAATTACTTAAATATAGCCATAAATTCGAAAATTGCTTCTCTATAAAAGGCGAGAAATCAGAATTTATTTCTCCAGTAATTTTTACGTGAAGCTCATTGCACATAATGCGAGGACTATGTGGGGGAAAAGCACGATAAATCTATATTTGTTACCTTACTGATTTTTAGATCATTCGCTGGTTGGAATAGAGTATTTTAATGTGACATACAATTAGTGAAAAAAAGAAGCTACATTTTACAAAGAGAAAGTAAATCGGAGAAGTTTTGCATAAGATCCAAAGAATAATGTATCTCATCAAAATCAAAATTTTGGAAATATTCAAGAATGGTAGAATATTCAAGAACCATAAACCAGAATGAGAAACCAGTTTGGATAATTTGGATAATTAAGCCGTAAGCTTCGCGAGATAAAACGCTATTTTCATCTACGAAGAATGTAAAGAAACAACTCTTTCTGCCAACGAAAATTTTCCTCTTTTCTCTAATCTTCCAGCTCGAAGCCAGATCTACGAAAATGCATACATATTCATAGGAACGCTGTTGGATTAAAATTTCTACTCGGCTTATCAGATTTCCACAGAACGATCTATTCACCGGTTGCGTCGATTCGCATCAGATGGCTCAAATTGATTCGAGGAAAATCTAGCATCGCGATACGTGAGCAGAATATAGGGCAGAACATCGTCCGCCGTTCTTTGGCATTCTCTCAGTCGTGGCTGCAACTGTCAGGACTTGGAGGTGGACAGGCGACTCGTTGGCAGACAAGGGAGTCGGTGAGGCAACCGGTGGAACGCATCGGTACGGTCTGTTTAATATTCCGCCGCGACTTCAAGCGGAAACGGTATCTTCCGTGCGTTAAACGAAAACGACGCTCGAGGATCGTCCCACGAGAAGAAAGGAAAAATTCGTACGAGTCTATTATACTGATCGAATTTGTATGTTGCGATCTTCTGCTTCAAATAATTGTCAATCGAGAAATCCTTCACTCGAAACATCGAACTGATAACTTCGTTATACTGCATATACTATATACGTATTTCATTATACAATATCTCTTTGTATCATCTCTATTTTTATCTCTTTGTATCATCTGCTTCCCTCGTGTCATAAATAATCTATCGAATTTATCTAACTATATAGCAGTTCTATCCTAAACTAGAATCTTGATGGCTAACGAAGCTGGTATCGAATATCCAGCAACCTAACTACGCTCTAACTTTAATAACCAGCATGTCAAAAATTCGTAACTGTGTAATGGAATTGTGTAATTGTGTAATGGAGCAAAAGAGCTTCTTTGTGTTATCTTGCACTCAGCGTGTCCTCTCCGACGTTACAAATTATCAATCAAATTAATTATCCATGCGATCGTAAATTCTCGTGTCTCGACCGAAGATCAAAAACTACCTGCAAAACCATAATCTGGTGGTTATTTCTTGTTTGAGAGTTATGCGCATTCTTTGAATCGTTGCGTCCTTAAATTTCGTGCAAACGCATGAAACTGCGCGGTCTAGCGATCACCAGCCGCCTCCAACTCTTCAACGAGCATCGTGTCAAAAATTCTGAGTCATACGTAAGTACAGTGGAGAAATAAGAAGCCTGCATCGTCACGAACAGAGGTATCTCGAGCCCACGCTCGAGACTCAAGACACCTCGAGTCCTGGTTCTTTGTTCGGTCAAACCAGCCTCTCCTTCCACGCTCATCTACACGAGCACACAGGTATACGTTCAATCCTTTCTTCTCTCATCCGGTTTGACCAGCGATTCCCGAGCTACAACTTTTATCTTTCCTGCGTGTTTCACCATCTGGAAAGGAGGAAAGAGAGACGAAAGGTGGACGGGGCCGGGCCGCTTATCGTTCGAAACGGCTAATAATCGACTCGGAGAACACAGGGGACGGTAAAAAAATTGGCAAGATCGAGCGCGTGGATCTCGTGCACGGGTGGCGCTCGATCCGCGCGTGAATCAGAGCGTGACGTCTGGATGCAGTCGTTTCACGATCGAAGAACACGCGCTTTTCGCGCCTTCCCTCCGGTCTTCGCCTAAATTACCATCCTTTGATACTTATAACGCATCGGTGGACGTAGCCACGGAATGTCCATTCTCACGTGGGACAAATTGTAATCGCGCTTGTTTCTGTTCTTTCGTATATCTTCGCACGCTACTAATTATAGTAGCCAACGATCGTATTGTCCGAAATAGGGAAAAAATAGGGAAATTTCTTTGACTTATTTGACGAGTCACAAGTGAAATTAAAAGTTCATAGATCCTAATCAGAGGTGTGTCGGCACAGGTGTAGAAGAAGTCGGATTAGGTTCATCGAAGTATCTTGTAATCCGAGATTTTCGGGATTCTCGTGAATTTTAAAACTATACAAGTTAGAATATGGGACGAAAATAACAATGAGATAGAACATGTAATAAAATATTATTGTAGTATCGTGGACGAGGGCCCTGGGGGATGTCGTGCGAATTATAAACAAGCAGCTTCTGAGCATGTGCGTGGTGAGGCTAAGACAAAAGATACGAGGCTAAGACAAAAGACAAGGGGTTGCTAAGGGACATAAACGAATTAACAGCAGTATGAGCTGAGAAGATGGTCCCAGGGCTCTCCTACCAATCGTCAGGACGATCATCGCGGAGGTCTTAACCGGTACGAATCCGGCACTACCCGGCGCCCTCTCTCCGGAGGGCGCGGGACGCCTATGAAGGTTTCTTCCACGAAAAAGAAAAAACGAAAAGGAAAAAAAAATGTGAGATGAGAAACCAGAGAGTGCGAATTGCGTTGTCGAGATAGCGTTGCTAGCGTTGTTGAGAGAGAGTCGAATCCGTGGTGACGAGAATTGCTAATTAATTATCCAGTTGTCTTAATTATAATACGTTGTTGTGATTAGTTCATGTTAAATAGCTATCGTTTCCTGTTTAATCAACATCTGTTTAATCCATTTGTTATAAATAAACTAATTGTAATAGTTTACGATACTACATTATATCTATCGCTTGCTTCGTTATTGCTTTTGCTACGTATTTTAGCTTTCAAATTCTCGAGAGCCTTGTAAACTCCCGGGAATTCCGACAGTCTCGAATTATGAGATACTTTCAGGAATCCAACCCGATCCCGGGAAAAATTCTCGTACTCCTCCAATCCTGATGCATTCTGGGGACTATCAGTCCATGTGTAAGTATCTATTTAGAAAGTGTTAATTACGACATCGGCCGTAGGACCTCTCATTTCGTTTATTTTTTAATTATTTTCAATCCTTTTGCTCTTAACCAAAGTAGCGAGATACGGTAAAAGAAAAGCCTTAATCTTTGATAAAAGTAACTTCCAATCGTATTGTTTTCTTTTTCCAATCAACGAAGATAGCAATCAATTAAAATTAATTCTACTAAAGAAAAAGAATGTTAGCCGTATAACAGCATTAGCCTTGAATTACAATTCAAGCGTATTTACAGAGCTTTCGTCTCGCAACAGTCGACGAGCCAATGTCTCGAATGTTAATTCTCACGCGGGACAAATAATTGTAATTGCGCTCGGTTCCTCTTCACATTTACGAAGCGCGAAAGTTAAGCAAGAAAGAAGAAAGGAAGCTTTGGTATTCGTGGTGTGGCTTCGTTTGACTACGGTTTGGAATGCTCTGGGGAATTGGTGAGGAATTTTCGAGTGAGATTTATAGACAGAGTGGTAGAGGTGGCGTGGGAAAAACGTTTGGTTGGGAATGGTAACACCGAGCTAATTAACACGTTTCAGTGTGTACGTCATTGGGTTTGAACGTGGCCGTGATACGTTGGTTCGGCTTGTGTCGTATCGAGACAAATAGAAAATAAATTACGAATCTTGAAAAATTCCCTTTGAATTTATAGACAAAGCGGGTATTCTGACATACTTTGAAACAAAATATATCTACATAGATTTTATATGAAAATCATATGGTAGCATGTAACATAGACGATGGAAATTCGATCGGTCGATAGATTGGTTATATGTAATGGTGCTTTATAATGCGGAAATTTAGAAATTTTAACTTAAAAATTGAACGTTCGCGGATGCGAATTTAAAAGATTCCCCGTGGAAAATTGAAATTTCTTGGCGGGAGTAATAACAGAAGTGCATTCTGAAAGATTTAAAGCAGATCTGAATGATTCATTTATTCGAAGATGGAACTGCGGATTGTGCGAGGGTATTCCGAAAAAATTCGCGACTTTAAGGAATTTTAAACGGGGGCAACTATTACGTAGGTTTTTAGAAGATGAAAATGGTAATATCGTACTAACGGTCGGAACACAATCGACGAAGATTGCGTCGGTGAAGTTATGAAAGTAAGAAGAACACGGTTTTCTTATTGTTTCTATTGTAAATTTAAAACTCTGCAGCGAGCCAAAAAGAAACAGAATACGAGCATAGTTCTTCTCTTTCAAAACGCTGGTAGAATGGAGCTCTCGTGCCAGAACATAAATTAATAAGACAAAATCTATTAATCACGATACTTCAGCTCTCACCACTCTACAATTTCTAAACCTTATTCGCCTAGCTCGAAAGAGTTACGAGCGTAAGTGATTGCCTGTTGCAACCGAAGATCACGAAACTCGATAAGAGGTATAAAGAAAAATTTTTAAATTGACGTGAGGTCAGTTCAATAATTGAATTGATTGACACCAGTTTTGTTCCATTAACTCGTCTAACAAGATTTCTGATAGAACCGATATTTTCATTTTTATGCTACCTGATCGTCGACCTACGATACAACGAAAATGAAAATTATATTTCGCTGCTGAAACATTGCGGGGAAAAAAAGGAAAATTATAATTATAATTATCTGGCAACAACAATATACCAAGAATTTCGATATATACTTTCAAAAGTGGCGCTTTCGTTCTTTTCCACCGTAGGAAAAATTATCCTCCGCGTCGCAAGCGTCCTAATAAAAATTACTTTTCGCCTCCCGGGCGACTAGCAATTGCAATTTTCTCGCAATAATGCACGAACAATTTCGATATATGTCTCTAAAATTCTTCTTTCTACGATAGCAAAAGTTATTTTTCACCTCTCAAGCTCCAAAACTCCGCGACATGAAAATACAAGAAAATTAAAATTCCGATTATCAACAATTACAATCTCATAATCGATCTAATCAAAATGATACTCCGTCCCAAACACAGAGTATCGAAAGAAAAAGTCCCTCATCGAATTACACATAAACTAGACAGAACTCTAATCGTTAATTATTCCAATTCTAAATACGGATGATCGAAGCAAGAATAGTCTGACTGAGTTACATATAAACTTCTCGATCAAAATGCACACGTTACATCGAGGCCAGTTATTCGTTCTAATATCAAGGCGAACGCAGAGCCAAGTCGGACGCATACGCGTATGCGTGATAACGTGTTCGAAGAGTAAAGCGAGTTGGACACGCGAGCCGCGTGCGTAACGACGCTTCGCTACTTTCTCGTCTGCGTATCCGCACCAGTGAACGTCACTTTCTCAGACTGGTGCATACACGCCCTTCGCGATTCCACGTCACTTTCTCAGGGTAGCCAGCCGGCGTGTTCTTCACGGACGAAGTCGTGCCTTCCTTCGGAGGAGACGTGCACCTGCGTGCAGGTTACTTTTTTTTTTTTTTTTAGGAAACGTACGTATGTGTGCATCATGCACGCCCTCGAGAATAAGCCAAGTTCGTGCATGAATATTTATGTGGACGTTTTGTGGGAACTGTCGTACATAAACTACTCTACTTGACTGCCGCCTTCGTCTCTTCTGCAGAAAACTTGCGTTTTATGCATCGTGCTGGTCCATCGAGTTTGTGCAGGAATTCCTATTCTACTTACGGATGATTTACTCTCGTAATATGTATTATAAATTTGCCCTACGGATTTTTTCAAGTAGAAACAAACATTCGTACGAGTCGCTGTACTCTCAAGGAAATACGAGTACGTTCATCAAATAAAAAATTTATTTTCCAGGAATATTTATTATTTATTATTATTTAGTCCATGCCTTTCGACTTTGGACGAACTTTCGGCTTTACATCCCTCACACTTATTTCGCTTCTTATATATCTACCTCCCCTCTTATCTACTCTATTGTATTGCACTCCCTTAAGTTATTCTATCTCTAAAAGCTAAAAACTAATGACTAAAGACTATTGCAACTTTTGGGCTTTTGCCTGCTTGCTGTGCTACCTTCTTGTCGTTCCTCCCCGTCTTGTATTTCCTTTCTCTTCTCTATTATTGCTTTTAATTCCGTTAGTCCTTCTACAGTCTCGTTCAGTGCTTTTTCTATGTCTTTTGGTCCTCCCGTTATTTCACACTCTTCTATTGCATGTCTCAGGTCTTCTTCTTTCCTTTTACATAGTCTGCATCTTTTTTCTCCCTCTTCTTTTCAGTATTCCCTCGCTTTGGTCTCGTTTCCACATCTGAATCTAGCTAATATTTCTCTGTCCTTCCACTTCATCCTCCCTTCTAGGTACTTTGCTAGCTCTTCTTTAGATATTTTTTTGTAATGTCTGTTATATTTGGATTCCCTTATCGAGGAATATATATATGTCTTCGTAATGTTGCAATGTAACGCGTATTCGTCCCATTTTCTTTTCTCCGTTTACAGATACAGACGCCGATAGAACGAATCTCTGTTACAACCTAATATTATCAGTTTTATTAGAAAAAGAAAAAGAAAGAATAGTAGAGAGGTTATTCGTGTTGAACAAATACCAACTACGCTAATACGAATAATAAATATACTTTTGTAAATGAATTCTACGAGAGAAATTCGCGAGAAAATCGCGAGGAAAAAGATGCAAATGTAAGGTACATCTAATTGACCTAAAACTTAGATACATTTGTCTACTATCAACCAACATCGTGTATCACGATTGCATAGAAGATTCGAACGGAAACTTCCCACGACAGATCGCCGGATAAGACAATAAAGTCTTTGTTCACGTTGAAGAATCTTCGATTTTTATTACGATGCGTCGTGCATACCACAGGTACATAGAGCTGTTTGCGTTTTGTTATTCAACGAGCGGCCACAGCAGGACGCGAGGAATTGCGCTTTTCTTTTCCTTCGTTAAACTTTTAACGTCACGCGTACGTGCATTTTCGGTTTAACGACGCTGAATCAACCCTCTCCACTGGTTCATTATGATTTTCAATTAATCCCTTCTCGAGAGAAGATTTATGGGCATAGCATGGATTTACAGCCGAGATCGTCTAAGCAATTTTATACAATGATTCAACTTTTATCGCTGGCATTTTATCGCTCGTTAAACACTGTATACCAGGTGTATTAATCGTAACCTTCTGCGTTGGTCTGATATCATGCGCGACAAGTGTAAATATGTTAAATCGAAGACGCGAAGAGTAAACTACGATATTACTAACAATTACTGACGATATTAATTTCATTTCCATGAAACTTTAATTCGTGTATTTACTACGAAAGTACAAACTTCGAGTTGCTTTCGATAAAATCGTTAAGTAAATATATAATATAAGCAATAAGTAATAAGTTGAAAAAATAAATGAATATCGATAATTGTTAAATAAATACCGATAACGAAACAACGAATTAATCTTCTAATACAGAGAAACAATATTTCTTATATAGCGTACTTTGCTTGTATGTGTACAAAGTTCCATTGAGATCATCAGCCTCGAATTAGATAATTAGCTTGTTGCAAGTATAAAAATCGCATCTCACAATAGCAACTTCTAACACAATGACCTCTAAGCATAAATTATATATATATATATAAATTTTGCGTTACTAATTAAGATGCTAATCACACGCCAGCGTGTGTAGCACTGCATTAATAATTCCTCGAACAATGCTCCGCGTTGAACTCGGTTGCAACCGATACCAAATACAAGGCTACACCATATCTGACTAATTAACACTCGCTTTCGATGCGTTCGCCGACTTTTACCATTTCGAAATTTCTCGACGTGCTAACGTATCATCGCGAACCGGCTGACATAACAACATATTTTTAGCGAATACGCAGGAGTTGGCATAAAATTCCACGTGAACAGGGCCCGTAATTTATTTTAATAAAGCCTACTCCGATCAAATTCAATTTCCTGCGTCGCCTTTTTTCGATCGAACATGTTCACGATCTCCTCTAACGATATACAGCATGTTCAGCTTCTTCATTTTTATTTGCCCGTTTCGATTCATCTTTATTGTTTTTTTATTAAAAATTATTATTCAGTCATTGTCAGAGGATAATTAGCTTTAGGGTTAGAGACAATTAGGGTTAGCTTGTAGAAACAAGCGAACAATTTATTGGTCTTTTTCTTCCAATTGGCACACTTGTGAGAAAAATGTTGGATTCGTAAGCGTCTGCTGTAGCGGTAACAAAATTTTCGTAAGGCTGTTCGGTGCAATTGCGCTTCTCGGATGCAACAAATATCGTCAGAAATTTATCCATCGACCATCATTTATAAGATATTCGCGAAATATGCAAATGCGTTGTAAACAGATTGCAAACTTTTATTTATAATTATTGGATCGTTAGTTTGTCGCTCGCGTTAGCTTGCTTACAAACCTAAAAATTCGGTATCAAATACCCATTCTGAGAAATTCACGTTCTATATTAATCTGACACTATTAATACTATTAACAAATATTAAAAATACACTACGTCTTGCAGTCAGTATCGTTCTAAGAATAATTTCTACGCTCGTATCCTCTTCCTTTTTAATTAATCGTCCAACCGTCATGAATGTTTACGATTGTCGTTCCCAATCGATGGGCAGAGTGGAAAATAAGAATGATATAAAGGAACGTACATGCAGGCGATAAAAATAACGGTGGAACAGGTCGTGTTAATAGAGATGAAACGCAAATAAGTTGCGCGCTACATTTGCACCGCACGTATGTTTATACGTGTGCGTGCAAAAGGTGTACAAAGAGTTGCACGAGAACAGACGTTGCGCCTGGTGGCAATTTCGAGTGGCTGTCAAATGCGCAATTTGCGAGCACCTTATTGGCAGAGGCGAAATGTCGGACTGTATGTCGTTTAATTCGTCGTATTTTCATCGACAAAATTCAATTGCCTCGTTTATAACCGCTAACGAGGACCTCAGGTATGCTACTGTTTGCAATTGTTTGAATGTTTTCAGCTGTTGGTAATTTGCATTTAAAATACGTACAATTAAGAGCAACTTACGATACGGGCGACATTAATTGTCTCAATAAAGATTATTCTCTGTTGTAATAAAACCGGCGTGAAGTATAAAGAAGAAGAAGAAAAAAAGAAACAATAACACGGTGTTTGAGAAAAATCGAGCACTCGAAGACATAGATTAATTCGATCTTAAAAGGCGTCTAATAATTTTGTTTTTGTTAATTGTCGTATCTTTACACCGATAATTGCTGTTGCGAATCACTATCAACACAGAAGCTAAAGTGATATAGATAAGTTGAAATCGCGAAACAGTCGCAATAATAATAGTAGATACAGATCAAACTTGTTCGTACTAGAAACATCTTTCCCACGATAATTTCCTTGTCGTTGCCAAGCATTTCTTTAATGCGGTTTTTTTTCTCCATTCCTCGCCATATTCTACGAAATAAACGAAGCTCTGGCCTGCAAGCAGCAAAAGTAAAACAGAAAGGCGGAAAATTTATTTCCTCTATAACAGAATCTGTTTCTGAATGAAAGAAGGGAGGATAAGAATGGAGGAGTTTGAAAGGTCGGTTGTACGAGCAAACACGTTACAACAACGCAAACTCTATTGGATGTCGGGAATATGGCACACCGGAAGCGATTCTTCGAGACTGGCAACGAAACTTTTCCAGAACACGTTCCTGGCCGTTCGAGGAAAACACGCGTTTTAAAGTCGACTCGCGCGATTGTTTCCCTCGTATTCCACGGCCATTCTTTCTTTTCTTCCGTACTGAAGCACGATCGAAGAGCAAAAAACAATTTCAACCTCTTTCGAACTCTTTTCTCCCCTTTCTCGTTTCTTTATTTCTCTGTTAAAGCACGCTTCAACCAATTACGAGCGTTTTTTCTCTTTATGTTTATTCTTCTATGTTGTTTATTCTTCTTTCCGCGTTGCAAACGGAATATATTCTTCTACTTGTTGCAAAAGGTTCTACGCTTTGCAATGAAACGTCCGCTCGTTCCATGATTAATTAATTGGAGAAAAGATGTTAGCTCGTTACTTTGGATTTGATAATTTCCGCCTGTCCTCGAGGAAAATTTCAGCATCGCAGGGTTCCACGCGAAATCGAAACGTTCGCGCAACATCGTGCGAATCGCCGTGAGAAACATCGAAAGAGTAGTTTGGTATCTAGCAAACACGGTAAATAAAGACTTGGATAGAAAGAAAAAAAGAGCGAAGAATAATAACACAGGCAGCTATTTTAAGACGTTCGACCGGTTTTCAGGAGCAACCAGCGGTCCCGATAAATTCCTCGTACATTTTTTTACCTGCGACCAAATCGATCCAACCTTCCAATTTGTTCATTATTCTAATCCCTTGCAGCGGAAAGCAGCGTTCGTTTGTAAAATGCCTGGTTGAAAATTCCTCTTTCCACGAAATTTATTTTTTAAAGATCAAAAGAGAAATTTAAATTTCTCCCACGTTAGAAAAACATCGTAGATATTACAATATTTGCGTTGTTATGCTCTGTGTTTTAAGTAAATGTACGAAGCACGGAGAAATGTGTGTACATATTACGTTATGGTGGAGAAAATTTTCTAGATATTAAAAATTCAAGTATTAGAGGAGATGCGACGTCGCGAACGATACGATAGCTTTGAAAATAAATATGTCGAGCTACAGACAGATACGTTTAAATATGTTTAAGTTGAAATAAGATCAGTTGCAAAGTGTGGTTATCGCGAAGTTAAACAAATATCAGAAGTCTGAATTTGTTGTTATATGAATACGTTATTACCACTGAAAAATCTGATAAAAATATATAATTAATCGCGGTAAATTTATTTATCGCAAACAGCTATAAAGAGACATAAATTCCAATGTAAATTTCGAACAATAACGTTTGCAACAATTTACGCATTTTACATTCCACGATATTAAAAAATCATATTTGTAACAATTTATGTATCTGTCGTCTTACAACTTTTCACTGAAACATTTTTCCTATCTTCCATACTTCTCAAGATATTCAATCCGATCCATTTAAACCAAACACGCTGACGGTAATTCGTAGCAATTTATCGAACAAAGAGAAGCGGCTCCAGAAGATGTCCGTAAAATGTGATTCAGCGGAGACGAATTTTTCCTCTTGCGGTTTTTAGGATCCGCGTAAGAAGCGAGAAGGATGGGTATTCTATTTGGAGCGTACAGAGCTCGTGGGATATAACGTCGAAACCGGCGGCTCTGCCGTGAATCAGCTGGCACGAAACTATCAAAAATTAACGGCTGCGGATCAATCGAATGGAACGGGGAGAAAGATGCAGCCAGAGGAAAGCCGACACGGTTGGATTACCGATGTCGAAACGAGCTGCCAATTTTTCAAGGAGGGAAACAGTGCGAATGTGTTACGGGATCGACCCAATTTCCTCGGTGAATTTTCCTCGTCAGCGGGGAAAAAAAAAGACAGCAGTGCCTGGTCAGCCAACCGAACATTTCCTTCTCCTCTTTCATTTTCTTCTTTTCCCGCAAACAATACGCCCTCTCGGAATAAAAACTGCAAATTCTCTCAATTGCCATGTCTAACAACGTTCCTGGCGTCTCGTGATCGTACGAAGTAAGGGAATTATCGTCGAATGTGTTCAGAATGCAATTTCGTCTTGTCCAATCGACTTTTAGTTCCTATTAACAGGTCGACTACAGGTATTACGGGAATGAATGTACGTACAGCAAATTTCATTCATATACACGACGTTTCTGCTATTGTTCTTTGCTATTATGTAATATTGTAAATGGATCAATTCATTGAACCCTGTTCTCTTCCAATTTTCTTCCACTTTTCTTAGAAACCTACCTCTCATGAGAAAGACATTGGGAATTAAAAATGAAAACACGCTGTATAAATTCCCTAATTGCACTTAACTCAAACCTACTCGAATACAAGCCAAACTTAGTCGTACATAACTATATATAAGCGGATTTAACTACACGTATCCCAAATCTAATCAGACCTGTCCCTATGCACCCAAATCAAATTATAGCGTTCGAGCGTAGTATCATTAGTATATTACATATAAACGTTAGTATACGATCTTTCATATTTAAATATAGATATAACGTGTAATTAATATTTCGTGAAATACGTGCCAAATCGCACGTCATCGGCAAGAAACATCGACGTCCAGCGTATTTTCTACTTACAAGGAGATGGCAAGAGCTGGGAAATCTCGAGTGAACTGGCTGTATGTGTATACGATGCTTTAGGCTGAAAAAATTTGTTAATTTCTCGGAAACAAACGGTTGCACAGTGAAATCCTTTTGGGGCTGTTACACCGTCAGCCTAATGCGCATACAGCTATCGTATTCGAAATTTTGCAGCTCTCCCCTTGTCAAATCAAAATCTCGCCACATCGAAACCTTGACGTATGAGGAAACAACGATCCGATCGTGTAACGTTTAATGAGAGTCGTAAAATAAATAAAAAATAACGCAGTGACGTAATTAGAGGAAGCGCGAAGTGAGAAGATACACTCTCGATTTCTTCTCCACTGATTGGGGAATAAATAATGGCGAAAATAATGGTTTCTTGCTTCTGGATATTTCTTTGAAAAGGTTTACTTAAAGATGCCAGGCAATGCGATTAGGGCAGATCGATTGCACCGTGCTTTCTCGAGGTACGTTTAATTATCAAACTGTTGGGGATAATTATGCCGATGCTTGGAACAGCAATAAAATTAGTGTTTAGTTAGCAATAAAAAAACTGAGTAATCACGCGGCGAAGGTTACGTTTTTTGTTATGGCAATTAAACGATCAAAACATCAGTGTCGAATGATATCCATATAATCGTTAATTTGACACGACCGGATTTGATGTCGACAGCTCACACCTAGGAAGCAGCGAACAATTAATAACAACAAGAATCGACGACGAGATTAAAAGATCAACAACAAATCGATAATACTTGTCCCTGTCGTTCCATACGTTGTTTTCGTCTGTCAGAAATTAGACAGAAAAAGAAAAAAGAAACGTACTCGACGAACGTTCGAGTGTTCTGTAATGCTGTTTTCACAAATAAAGAAAATAAATTTCGAGATAATTGTACGTAATGACGGGTAAAGGAAAAGCAGAAGATCGATATCGAAAAACAACGACGCGCTCGCTATTGACAACTCGATCCACGTTTCTCGACGCTTTTCGTCAAGTATAGACGACCGATCGCGTATGATTAAGACGACTCCTACGACAAACGCACATTGAATCACGATGTTTGATTTCCGCGTTTATAGATGCGCGGAGAAATCGTGGGATTACCGGCGAACGCACGGGGAAACTTTAGAAAAATTTCCCGTCTTAGGAAACCCGCGAGATTGGACACCGATACATACGAAGCTGTAAATCGACGTTTTGTTCCCGGTTTTCCGTGTTCCTGCGTTCCAAACTTCCCATATTATTAAACGAACTAATCGTTTAAGAAGCAATTTATTTCACAAAATTCCATCGATCGTGCACCTGATCCTTCTGCTAGAAACTTAGCGATAGTTCAATGCTATCGATGATACATCGTGTTTGGGATTGCGAAATGGTTGGAAACGTAATTATTACGATTCCCCTCTCAAGGACGCTGTACTCGCAAGTGCGAAAAACAAGATCGCTGAAAGAGAAGTTAAACACATATTTGCGGTTCGATTTATTTTTATAAAGCAAGATATGTGTATCTTTCTACTACTGTACGAAAAATTCCCATTAACATCGGATAAAATCAACGTCTTGCGCGTTTTACAAATACGCCGACGTTTCCGCATATTATTATTTCATTCGAAACGTACGTAAAATTTACGTAAACCGAGTATACCGTGAGATATACGTACGTATACCATTCGCGTGGTTAATCTAGAAAATTTCGAATCTACGGATGATGAAAGAACGAACGTCTATGTACCTACTTACAGGATGTGTATCGCGGCTACGATACGTGTAACCGATTTATTCGCAAGACCGGATGACGTCAGCTTTCGATGCAGAAATATTAACGGTTCTAGAGAAACGCGTTCAAATGTTTTTATCACGAGGCACTTTCCACCCAGGCTACGTAATACAAACAGATGATGCTAGAATTCGGTTGGTAAAAGCGTTGTATACGTTATGAACGAGGTCGTTATCGCGGGCGGTAATGCGACTGTCTGACAAGTGACATGATTACCGGGGCCCGGATTATGGCTTTAACTTCGCGTCGACTTCGCTAAATATTTACACGGTGCACCTGTCTCGCGATTTTTTCTCGCAGATCACATTCACTCTACTCGCTACTGTAACAGTGCGTACTGACGGTGATATAACACGAATAAACGATAACAAAATCGTGATTGCCAAGCGTCTTTCCTCCACTCCGTAACGTCCTTGATAATAATCTGAAAACTGTGACTTTTCCTCGATATGGCAGATGATACGACAGAAGCGTACGATACGACTAAGGGAAGTGAATTCTCCGGTAAATTCATGTCAAACTTAATATTATTAACTGTTCATGTTTGTTCAGCGAGGAAAGCATCGTTTTTCCTTTCCTGCGTTTTTAACGAAAATAACGTTTTAACGCGTTTTTTTTTTCATTTTATGCGTGTCGAGAAGAGAAGAATCAAAATTCAATTTTCAAATCGCCATACTTTCTCACCCGAATAAATAGCCGATTTTTGAGATTACGGAGGTCAGCTTCCGCGAATATCTCACGAGCAACGAATTTGTAGACGCGTCGTTCCTGGTGCAGCAAACGAACGATGTTACGCGATAGAGAACGTTCACGTGGCAATTTATTCATCTGGTTTCCATGGGAATAAAAGCATTGCGTGTGACGAGCCGAGAAGGATACCCCCGTGAAAACCGGTCCCGCTCGAAATTATCGATGCGAACACTACGAAACTTCAGCCGGCCAACCGTACAACGTTTGACGAGAGTCGGTCGGTTTTACTTTATGTCTATGTTTTTATCCGCGTTGCAACTCGACCGAGCAATTTCGTTTAAGTAAAAGCGATTTCTTTCAAGTACCGTGCCTTACGAAAAGATAAAACGACGCGATCCAATAACAAAGAGAAAGGACAAAGGACAACGATGGCGTGCCGTTATCGATGACCAAGAATTTCACAAGAAGCATCGATCTATTAAAAGACGCAAAGTAGAATAGCAACGGAACGCGAACTGGTAAATACCTGGCGACGGAGTCAGGTACGAATATGTTCCACCAGGAAGGCCTCTTCTGTCTGGCTTGCGTGTAAAGTCCATCGGTGCTTGCGACCTGTGTCGGGACACCAGCAATCCCTTTCCTCCTTTTGCGATCGAGTTTCGGCGGCCTGGCGAGGATATGCCACGACTTTCTGCGAGCCTTTTTGCCCTCGATGTCCGCCTGTATTCTTCTCTCGTTCTCCAGCAGCTCCTGGTTCTCCTCGAGCAAATCCTGCGACACGTAGAAAACCGAGCACCTTCTGCCACCCTCGCTGGCGCGTCTTTTCTCCTTCTGCACTTGTTTCGTATTTTCTTTCTCCTCGACAACGCTACCGCGTCTCGCTCTATGAAACAGACTGTCCCTTCGCGCCTTCAGATCCTCCAGCACGCTGTGCCGTCTGCCTTTATTATCGCGTAAAATAGCGTTCGAGTCCCTTCTGCCAACAGCGCCGATAAGCTTCGCGAACGACGACTCTTTCTCCACTATCGAAGGAATCGAATTGGTCGACGCGTATTTGGCGGCCGAGTGGCCGTTGTTCTGCGGCTCGTTGCTGATGTACATCTTGCTTTCCATGCTACGTATCGATCGAGATCTTCGAAACGCGTATCCACGTTTCCACTGTATTGCCGATATATTAAACCAACAACACCGAAACACCCGCGACCACTATACCAGACGACGAAGACGAGGAAAAACCATCAGGAAACTGTCGCGACGCACTGCACACTTAATCACCCGAGATCCGCGATCATTTTCCCGGTGGTTCGCAAGGGAAATACGGAAGGCATGAGTCGCGTACCGTTAAGGCGCGATCGGCATTATTCCGTCGCCGGTGAAAGCAGCCACGACGGCGTACCGAGTGACCGCCTTTTCACTCCTCGTGAAACGTGCTATCGGCACGAATACGCGCGTATTCAACGAACGCGACCGAACCACGAACCTATATATATATATATGTATATATCGTATCGACCGGACCTGTCCACAGATACGTGTATACAAACCGGGAACAGCTCAAGCGCGAGATCCACCAACAGATCGTTGACCCAAGAGAATCGTGAGCGCGGAACCAGCCAACGGTGGTCGACCGACTACCTTCCACCTCGCGCGCGTCTTTTGCTCGCACACATTTGTTTCTCTATTTTCTGGTAAGTCGAGAAGAGAGCTCTGGTTGGAAACTCGTTCGCCGCGTTTCTACGTTTCGGAACGTCAACCGAATCAACCTTTGCCTCGTCCTCGAGCCGTCAAAGGTGGCGCGCGCGGTTTGTGACTCGTGTTGTAATAACTTACAACCGAGAGATCGTATTTGGAGCAACTCGGAACGAATTCGATAACGGTTCCTCGCAGTGAACAAAGCGAATCTGTCTGCTTCAACGAGAGAACAAGAACGAAGAGACGAGTCTGGTTTGCTGCGAAGTGAATTTCCTAGCGGCTTCGAATCGTTTCCACGATTTCCATGCAGGAACTACGACCAAGCTTCGCTGTTGCTAGCGTCTTGTTTTTTTGGGCAGTGGAACGTTTTCAGGTGAACGACTCGACTTTCCGATAGCGTTCAGCCAAAGAGGTGTTCCTTTTCGTCGTTCGATACGCTGGCAACGACGGGGAATCGAGGCTGGCCCGCTGAGACCGCCGATGTCGGCCACAATCCGCACACTCGTCCTTTCTTGTCGTCGTAACACCGACGTGACGTTGTCGCGATGCCGACACGTATACACACACGGGCCAAAATCCAGATTCGTTTACTACGACAGAGGGAGAGAGACAGAGAGAACACACGTGACACGCGCGATCTTCAGCAAATTAAAACGTAGGTTTGACGAAACGAATATAACAGGATACACGGCGTCTCGTGTTAAGAAGAGAGGCAGAGACGCACAACCGGCGGAAAAACAGGCGACTTTCTCTCGCCTCCTCTTTTTTTTTCTCTTCTTTCTTTCTTCGCAACTTTATTGTAATGCGTCTCGATTTTGCGCGCACGTGCGCACCTGATCTGCTTACACTCCACGACGATAGCCGGTTTTCGATAAACCGAGATATCGGGCTACACAGTTGACAGTGGTACACACACGCCGAATCGACAGGCCGTCACGAGAATCGAGTATCGCAGCGACTAAGCGAGAACCAAGCCGACTGCTTGTATTTATACACGTCGAGGCACTCGGCCGAGACTGTCTCTTCGGGCGCATCCCCCACCTCCCGTGCCCGAGTACCCAACAAGAAGAAACACGCATCGAAGACACACGACTTTACGCTCTTCGTTAATCGTTTACAAAAAATCTTTTTTTTTCTTCTTATAAATAATTTGTAATAATAAATAAATAATTGATAATTGCGGGATTGAAGGAAGGCGGCGATCGTACGAAACGCGTACTCGCAAGATGGAGGACTTTAAGGTCCGCGGCACCGTAAATGGGAAACGCTGGAACCGGGGCATGTGTTTCACGTTGCAACTATCAGCGTGAGCAAACGAGCAATTCGTAATTTATCGTAGTAATTTTTGTAGATTTATTACGACGACGATTTGAGAGCGAATTTTAGTGAAGTGCTTACATGTATCGATAAACCTGTGTCTTTTAAACTTGTAACTGATCAATACACGTTGATATGATCGATTGATTCAAAAATCATTCGAACTTCTTTGTATGTTTTCTTTTCTAGGAATCTAATACGTACGAAAATATTTTTTTTTTTTGTTTGTATCCGGGGTGAAAAGAATAGATCGCAGATTTCGTTTGAACGAAGTAGTTCCGTTATTTGTAAATGTTCTCGTCACGGTTTTTTTAAATAGGAAGAATTCAGAGAGAATTTGAAATTTTCATCTTCTCACTTACGTCAGAGTGGAAAATGCGGATCGTAGATTGATTTTGCAAATCGAGATGAACATTCATGAAACACGTCGACGACTATAATAATGTCTTACTTGCAGCTTACTAATAAAGAAAATCGCGATTGAAAATACTTTGAACTTGGAATCAATGTAATACAATGTGTTTATGAATATATACATACACATATATAATATGTATGTATATCTCGCTCATTTCTGTTTTACATTCGTACGATTCGTAGTTTTCAATCGTTTCGTTAATTGTTTAAACAAACGTTTAATTGTTCGTCGAGTAATATATTATCGAAAAGCCCGTGTAAACGAATCAACAATGCGATAAGTCTTAAGTAAACAAGCATCAATGTGCCTCGATTCAGTATACTTAAAGAACACACAAACACGGATAATTATCGCATGTAACTAAACGACGATGGAAACTAGTATCGTCGGTGTTCGTAAAAAGCAATAAATAATCTTAAATAGTCTGAATTTCAGAAAAATTTCAGGATACTAATGCATCGAATTTCCAGCTCCAGAAATTATCCTAATTAAATTATTCTTCGCTTTGCATCAACATTTCTAACATGTTATATTTCTTATAAATTTACTCTTATAAATATCTTCGTATTTATTAAAAATTTTATCGAGAAATATCTTTATTCAGACTACTAAGAAACAAAATGGAGAGTATTCTTCGCCGAACAAAATCACTTTGTCTCGTCTGATCATGAGTCTGTGTAAACGTGAAAATCTTTGCGCGTATACGGGAGAAGAGAATAATCCAATCTTTGGCGAAATAAATTTCCGAGAAGCATATTCGTACGTCGCGTATCTCGAATTGAGATAAAGATTCTCATTGATAACGATGACAAACATCTTCCCGAGTTTTTCCTTCTTTCTCTCTATTTCTCTCTTTCTCTCTTTGATTAACTGCTTTTCATAGGCAAGATGCATACAGTAAGAAATAGTCTGATTCTTCTCAGACGAAAATATAGAAAATTATCACGGCAAAACAGCTTTCAAATGATCTAGCAATCGTAACTCATTTCATAATCCACGTCTAACTATTCGTCACGTCTGAATCGACGAGCCTCGGTTACCTAACCGCTGTTGCCGGCGCACAGATTAATTTTGTTGTGGAGCGTTATGGAGTCTGTGCACTCGAAACTGCGTGCAATTAACTGGTTTGTATGTCGGGAAGTTTCCAATGTAGCCTCGTTTATATTTTAACGAGTTCCATAATAATTCGAATCGCTCGCAAGTTCGTAGCAAAATTTTCATCTTTCGTATATTACGATTCGAAGAAATAGTAATTGATAATAGAAGCGAAGCAGCAAATCTTTCGATTCAATAAAATTCGATTATCGAGAATTTATTTAATAGATGAGAAATAATAGTTACCGTAGTTAGGTATTGTCGATTCGCATCTTTATGAAACGAAATGCAAATAAAAATTTGTTCTAGCTCTTAATTTATAAATATTATAAAGGATATCTAGTTTTAGATATTTCGAATGTTCTACGTATCCTGTGTAGTTTCGCGTAATTTAAATTCCCCGCAAAAGCATAAACATCAGCGGTCTAATTGTAGCATCTTTCTTATCCCGAAACTTCAGCTTCTACGACACGTCCAAGCCAAATTCGATTATGTCAACCGCGATATATTTCGTTCGTATGATTCAGGATCGTGTCGCGAGATACTTTTTCGTCGCGATACAACTTTGACCCAATTTCTAGGAACGACCGGATGAGTCGGAACTTTAAACTGCGCCACAATCGAAAGCTACAACTGTATCATTCGTGTAAATTTACTTTATACGAATCAAACATACATCATCAGGTATCTTGATACGTTTTCGTGAATATTTAAAATTAATCCAATTATGGCAAAAATTTCAAATTAATTTAATTTCAAATTAAAACGAAGAGTTCACAATCGTTGGTGAAAGTATACGTTTACTGTGCAATTTCATCGATTAGAACTTTTCTTCTTACATTGTGCAATTCTTCGTATGTCATTTTTCCTTTGATTTCTTTGTTCCCAGTGTTATGTTTTAATCGCGCATAATTCTAATGTTATATACATGTATAAACGTGTCTGTTTTACCGTTTAGTGTTTAGAGATCGCTTCGAGAAACTCGGCTGACCGAGTGAGATTATGGTCGTCCGTAGAGGGACAGAGAAAGAGAGAGAGAGTTAATTGGGTGAATCGAATTAAGAGCCAGCCAGTATTTTCATCGTTGCAATTCTCTAATTAGTCGCGTACGAATTGACCAATTGTTTCCACCGGTTTGCACGTCCGCCTCTCGTTAATCCCGCGAGTCTGCGTTCGAAAGAGCAATCGCAAGATTTCGCACAAAATCGCCTTCTGTAAAATCAGACGCGTTCCGATATAAGCGAAAATGGTGAACGAATAATCGACACAACGCACGTGAAATATTCTTCAACAACGTTGTCTTACAGAAATCTAGGAAATCTAGGAAATGGACGAACTCTTCGATCGGATTGACTTAAATCAAAAAGGTAACGTCGCTAAATTCGCTAATTCTAATTTCAAATAATAACGACGATAAGTACGCCACGGAACTGCGTGCAAAATTTCCGCGAGCACAACCAAAATAAGCGGAATTACAACGAGTTACAACATTGCCTGTTTTATACATTTTTGCGTACTATATGCATTCTGTACGTTTCTTGTATCGTCAAATTTCGCATAAATGCGCAAAAGTTCGCAGCATGTTAATACCACCGATAGAATGACGATATTCCGTGAGAAAACGCAAAATATGCCCATTGGCAAATATCAACAAAGGAAAATTCTCCAAAACGTGGAAGATCGCTTACGAATCCGCTACAGCGTAATAATGAGAATATGAAGAAAAATAGCAAACCATCGATATTCAACAACTCACGATAACGATGATCTTGGAGCAAAAATATTCTCGAACAAAGCGAAGAAAGAGAGCAGAAAAATGTCCTCGCTTGGCAGAGTGCAATTTCAAAGGAACGGTGGTTTTATGCATCGAGGAAAAGACGAGCGTTTCTGCTAACGACCTTATCAGTCAACTGCTTATCACCGACCTCACGTAGCCGAGGACAGGTTTATGACTCGACTACTGCAATCGCGAACAAGTCTATCTCCGTTACCTCAAACGGTTCCCCTTTTCTTCGTACCACTTTCCTGCGGCGTTTCTTGTTTCGCGGAGAGCCACAACGGCAAGAACAAAGCGGGCAACAGCGGTGCAAGCAGAGGCACGATTTTCGTCACTACGAATCGAACATAGTTTGGCCGCTGTTTCGTGATCGCAGAACGAGATTCGAGGCACGCGTGTCGGCGGACAAACAGCTCTGATTCGATTCCATGCGAGTTTCTTCCACGTCGACGCCGCGTAGAATCGTCGAAAGGCCGGATCGATGTGCAAATAATCTCGTTTCGTGTCTCTGCGTTTGCTTCGTTTCATTTAGCATTAAGTTTTCTCGTTCTAGTTACTCATAGGATTAGTAGCTGATTCAATATACGATTACAGCTAACTACGATTGAACAAGCGATGCAAATTTCTCACGAATAGAGTGTACTTTAGACAAAAAAATTGGGTTATGACAAAAATTCGTTCTGTCTTCGTTTGTATTTTCAAGCGGAGAGCACAGTATAAATACAGGCGCAGTGGCGCTAAAAAGAGAGTTTAAAATTGACCAGTGCGTACTTTAGGATGGAAAGTTGCTCGCATATTGGTAGCAGATTATCTATTCTCCGTTATAATATGTACATCGTGCTTATTCGTTCAATGTATTTCGTAAAATTATTATTATTACTATTATTTGTCATCCTTGCGCGGATCACACACTTCGATACAATGGAAAAAGATATACAGTAACATGAGTGGTAATGGTAACAGGTCACAAATGACGCGGA
The DNA here is from genome assembly GCA_014825925.1 of Bombus breviceps. NCBI lineage: Eukaryota > Metazoa > Arthropoda > Insecta > Hymenoptera > Apidae > Bombus > Bombus breviceps. The sequence goes on along the minus strand of CM026183.1, from coordinate 8,361,094 downwards.
TGCATCGATGAATTACTTACCTGCTGCATTTCTAATATTTTTCTTGACAGCACGCGACTCGCAAAAGAGGTCTAATCGATGGTCGAGTAAATTAGCATGTTTGCAATCGCGATTAACGCAACTGGTATGAGCATATTACGATGTCTTTTTACATTTGTTTTTTCAATCGACATTAAAATTTCCCATAAAAGAAATAAACATCGGCAATCGTTTAATTAGGTCCTAAACGCTCGTTCAGTAGACTCTACGATCCGGTCTGATACTAACGCGTTTAGGATAAACGATTATGCAGGCGAATCGCGCGATTCCGCGATTACCACTAGTTACATCGAGTTGTTCTATCGGGAACGACACGCGATATCGACCGTACAATCGCGCAGCAAATTGCCTGTGCACGATAATGCTCGGAGAAATAACTAAAACACCGTTCTCGGTGCATCGACGTGAAAATAAAAACCAACGAGAGAATCGCGTTTCGCAAGAGCCGAACGTATATAACCGAGAGAGAGTGAGAGAGAGAGAGAGAGAGAGAGAGAGAGAGAGAGAGAGAGAGAGAGAGAGAGAGAGAGAGAGTGGGAGAGAGAAAAAAAGAACACGAATCAAAATTCGACTATCCTCGATTTAGCTGCGGCCAATTTCCAGCTGAAAACCATCTCTTAGCGATCATGAAAATTACCGGTTACCCGAATGACCCTGCGTGACGAGTGTTGGGATTCAAGCATACTATAACTCACGGAAATATGCCACCATTTGTAAGGAACTTTTATAAACGTATTACGTGTGTTATATTTGGAATATTTTGGAATTTCGCTGGCGCTATAATGACGCAGAAGCATCATAATTATATCGGTAAGATTTAGGAGAATACAGGATGTCTAGCGCAGGTTCATATTTCGCAGAGATCACAAAATGAGTTAGATTTGTCGATTACCTGTTATAGTAATCAGCCTCGATACTCGCTATTATTACGTTAAGAAGCATCCAAGTACTTAAGGTTTGAGTATTAGGTATTAGTACCAGATACCAAGTACTAAGTACTAAGTACAAAGTATTAGGACATGTACTCGTTACATTTACTGAGAATCTCGAGCAAATTTTCATTCGTTTAGTGTTTTACATTACGAGGTACATACGATCTGAACGAAAATTACGGATTTATGATAGAGCAATTAGAAAATAAAATTAGTGGGAGACATCCAATTTATACCACGTGATATTTAGCATATATATTGTATTATACATTCTATAATATAATATAATATAAACGAAAATTGAGTGTGGTTATAATGCAGTCAACAGAGATTTAAATCAACAGAGATTTAGACAGTATAAATTTTTGAAAGCTGTAAATAGTGGTTCTGGATTGAACCAGCTACAGAGATATTAAATGCTCTGCAACATTATCGTATGAATGATTATAATGTTGCGAGTGATATTCAGACCTGATCGAGCGAACCTTCAATGCTGTCTTTGATCTGAATTTCTGAGTACACGTTGGATTTAATCCTATCGCTGGAATCACTGGAACGGACTCACGTTTGATCGACATTAAAGGACGCCGAGAATTTTGTTACGCAAGCGTACCTATGTATATAAATAAATGAAATTTTCTTGGACGAAGAAAAGTCGGGCCGAGATAATTGTTAGGCTGAAAAGCAGAAATCGAGCGGACTTTTGGTACGCAACTTTCACTCGCGTCTCGGCGCGTACCAAGACGCGAACAAAAACGACTAGTCGCACGAACGTTTGCCCAATCTGGCTTCTGATTGTTTCTGTAAGACACGACCTATACGAGACACGAGATTTTTCGGGAGGAGATTTCACGAAAATCAAAGCGACCAGATGATCTGCGGACGAGAGGTTATCTTGGTGGCCAGATATTGATATTAGGTTGACGTAAACGAATTATGGTTGTCCCAGTTGATATCGTAACGAAGGTTCTGTTTTCAAGCTTGCTGTGATCAAGAGAAACGTTAAAACCGCATTATCGTATTTGATGAAATTTTGTCTGATTATTAAAAATAATAGAAGGAAATTCAGGTCAAGACGATTTTTCGACTCGGTGCACGGTATCACTTTACAGTAACGGAGTGAAATATATTACATTATTTAGCATAGAATTCTAGCTACTTATTGGCTGGATTAATTTTTAGTTAATTTTCAATAGCGTTTTCCTCTAATAGTTAAAATAATTTATTGTATTAACGATAGAGAAAAATGTAAGATATTATTAATATGAATTCATTTCAAAGTTACATATTAACTAGACCAGTATACGTTTATCGTATCAAATTTTAATCAGCACATTTTTATCGCAGTGCTACGAGCCTAACAGCAAACGATCTTCCAAAATGCTCAGTTATTTAAAGTGAATTATGCAAAATTAGTAAGACAAGCTATTTCAAATGACTAAAGGAAATTGATGAATAAAATCGTACGATCTAGTAGACGTACCATTAACAATCCTTTCATCATCAAAATCTATTATTAAAATCTACAATTCACGTTGAACCTCATTTACAAACTTACTATACTTAGTATCGGTAAACAACAGTAATCCATTGTCTATTATTCCGGACGTTACGTAGAAAACTTCGTGAAAACATCAGAATGGCCACAATCGAAACCAGACTTCCTTTCATCCGTCCATTAAAATTTGAAAAATCATCTAACCCGAATATACCGTGTCGATTCAGGCTCGAAAGTAACACGCTGATTGCGAGAAACAATAAAAATCGTTCATAAAACGTTTCTCGAAATCGAAAGTTCGTATGTTATGAATTTCGACGAATTTTTACATCTCTTTTTTTCGTCACGAGAATTTTTGTTGACACGTTCCACAACATCGGATAGCCCACGATAAATGCCAGAGACGAAAGAAACGTTTCGTCCGAAAGAAGCTGCGGTTCAAAGAAACATAGCTTTTCGAAGCTGGGTAGAGTAACCGAGGAAAATTTATTCGAAAGAAGCTACAGTGACGACGAATTAAATACAATCGCTATTTTTCTTTAATTAACCGGCTGTAAGGAAACTGGGTTGATGACTTAAGTGAAATTGCGTTCTACAATTTCTCTCTCTTTCAACTTCTTATTATTATTTCGAAGAAGCTTCAAACTATCGACTATTGACTTTACTAACAAAACGAATATTTGTACGATGTAGTAGGAATAATAATAATAAAGAGACGTATGTCATTCAATGAAATTCATTGAAAACAAATTCATTGAAAACAGTAAAATGATCGAACTTAGATATGAAGCAGCCACGTTGCTCACGCAATCTGAAGAAATATGTTGATCTGTAACTTTCTTAATTTCGTTACTTCAGTCGGCTCGATTTCAAGTTCGCTTGAAAATTGTTCATTTTGCTACCGCGAAAGAGACGTGAACGCTTCGCTTTCATATTCACGGAAAAGTACTTGTTCGAACAGGATATGAAATTGGAATTACTAAAAGGCGTCGGAAGACGCTAGAAATGAAAAGGCACTGAAGCAATTAAAAGCAGAAAACACGTTAATGGAATTAATGAAAGAAAAACAGTATTTTCATCGAGTTTCCGATTCCGTGGTTCTCTTCTGCATCCGTTTGGCCATACAAGCGATATATAACACGTACAAAAAAAATATCCTTATTTCTCGAATTGAAGTTAAACTGTGTTGAGCACAAAGGACCTAACCTAACCTAATAAACACGATGATGGAACCCCGCTGGGGGTAACCATCCACATGCTATGTTTTATTCACTAAGTTAAAATATTTTACCAAATGTCCTACTGGACAAATTGTAAAATTTAAAATAAAATAATAAAAAAAAAAAACTGCGTTGATTGTAATGACCCGACGATGACCCACGCCGAGCACAGAAAAGGCATTAATCAAAGAGCACGCGTTGGCCAATCGTTTCGTGGATCGTCGTCCAAACCAATCGATAGTTTAATCTTTATTTACGGCTAACGTGAATAGAAGCTTAACTGGTTTTCCGTCACGTGACGTTTGCGAGGCTTCGCGGAAAGAGGCGGACGTCTAGCGCGTAAATTCATCGCGATAAGCCATGAAAAAAGAATTTCGAAGCGGTGGTCGTCGTGCGAAAGATAAGCTGGCTCGGCAAGGCTGTTGCGAGATGAATTCGAACAGAAGATGTTCTACGTGACCAACCGCACATCCTCGCCCGACGTTGTGAAAAATTAAATTTCTTCCCGCCAGAATATCTTTTTACGCGACGATATAATACTCCATTCACGCTCACGCGACTTATTTTGTTCCTGGATGAGCCTAGTTTAGGAAAATCGACGAAGAACTGCTTTATTCCGATGAAACACGGAGTTCGGTCGATCGCGTACCTTGTTTTTCGCTTTTCCTTTTAACTTCCGTTGGTTGGGAATACAATGGATGGTGGTTCGTTCGAGGGACGCGTATTTATTATTTTCAACAAAAGTTATCGACCAATTTCCATCTCAGTAGCCAAATCGATCAACTCGATGAATGAAACCGTACAGAAAAATGGCAGTTACAAATATTAGGTTTGAAAATTCTTCTTGGAATTTTCAATTATTTATGCCTCCTTCTTATGGTAAACAAACGTACGAAGATAAGATCTGTTTGTTTAGACGTTGAATACAAATCTGTGACTTGAAGAAGGAGTCATTTAATCATTCGAGTTCTTCGCGTGTGAAAAGGGCTTAAGGTGCTTCGAATTCGGCAAGCTCTTTCGTAAAAGATTTCGAATCTACAGCTGATAAATAGACGAATTTGGAATATTTTGGTGTTGAGAATTTTCTCGTCCATAGACACGTGCCTCTGCAACTTTGCAAGAAAGTAGATTCGATTTAATGAAGCGTGGGACAGGCTTAAGCAAGCTCCTTTCCTGGCGTGGACATAAAACCGAGAACGAAGGTTTATCAAGGGTCATTAAGCACCGTTTCTACACGAACGACATTCTCGTTTCTGGCAGTAAACGTCGACTAGAAACCGTTCAGAGAGTAGCTGTCTAGAAATTTTGCTGTTTATTCGAAATTCTAGCGGCTTAGGCCGAGCAACGAGGATCGACGTGGCAACGTTACGGTAAATTTACCGAGTAACCGGCAATGGGAAAACTTGCGACCATAAAAATGACGTTGACGGCTATCCTACTTCCAGAATCAACCAGTCCACGTAGCTACTCGACTGGACACAAAGTATTATCTAGCGCTGGTAATTGTTACAGACGCTTCGAAACCTGATGGACGTTCATTTCGAAACTCAGATTTACGACGCGTACCATTACAGTGAGCTTGTAATAAAGATCATATCAATCATTCTGTCAGGTGTATAAAAAGATCCGTGTGATTTTAGTTGAACACCGTGGCCGCTGTTACGGACCAAGAGTATTCTTATTTTTAGAAATTGAAACGTTTTCAATCACTGCGGTATTCTTTCTTCGTGCATAAGAGAAGAATCTTCCATTAAAAAAGAAAAAAAGTGAAACTGCTCTATGTTTTTTAAAATATTCTTATAAATCTTTCTTTTTACGTCGATCGAGATATAATCGAGATTCTAAATTGAGAAGATCTTTTCAAGCATAATATCATGTAGTTTAAAGAAGAAAGGTACGTAATAACGTTGTTTGAAAGACAATAACGTGATTTCAGCCTTTTACGAGGAAAATATGCTTCCGAGAGTTTCATTATGCTAATGGATTCCTTACTTAGCACCAACGAGCTTGAAACTTATTTGAAACATTTTATATTATAAACTGATAATCTATTAGAGTCGGCCCAAACATCGTGATACATTTCCCGTGCAGTTTCCTGCATCTGCACGACTATTTCTCGATGAAAAATGCATTTGATCTACTTTTCCATTCAGTCGGAACCGGCGTAGCGCATCTTCGTGAGATGTTTGTATTGGTCTAACTGGCCAATAAATTTCGAGGAAATCATCGGAAGATGGGAAAATCGACGTAGAGAGCCGAGTGGAATCATAAGTTGTCGTGAAACGAGGATTTATCGCCTCATGGAACGATAAAGCGTCAGTTGGTCGTGTAATATACGTGCGTATAGGCAGATGCTACTGTGAAGTTTCACGAGCGTCGTTGCGACTCGAAAGAAAGAGGAGGAAAAGGTGCATCGAACGACGATCGAATCCGATCGAAAGCCGATTGATCCGTTGCGCAATTAGACACGGCGTGGTGGTTGCACGAACACGGTGAAAGTCGTCGACCGATAAAAACGAAATTGTTTCATCCTATAATATCTCTCGACTTTGGAACGTGATACGATACATTCGAATTAAACTGCACGAGCTCGTGACACATGATGAATCATGATGAGCTTTTATGATACTCGGAATGATCGAAATAAACTCGCAATTTGTACAACTTCTGAGTTACCGAAATACCAACGAAAATAACCAATTTGTGATCCTTCGTAGATTTTTTCGAGTTTTCCAACGATATTGCGACGAGATTCGATTTAATGTTGTCAAGTTGACAATTGCGAAAGTAACTAGTTTATAGTCTTCCAGAGAAATTTAAAAACACGATATATCGCGGTGCTTTCTTTCAAGATTTAAATGAATTTTTGTAAAGTATATAGGATAAAAGCTGGCTTTTCCCCCCGCGTTATATAGCTTTTCATGTATCTTTGTATCGAAATTTTTGATGCTAGTCTTACGCTTTATCTATCATAAATATAATCGAAAAATAAAAATTAATTTTGTTACGATCATCGGGACTGCCGACAGACACTTAAGGATAAGAATGGTTTAAAGTTTGAAGTATTTTTATCTGACGAGTCAATTGGAGATTAATTTGAGCGCACGTGATGGTGCAAGATGCACAGTGACTAGAATAATCAAACAATTAGCCTTCATCTATCGTCAGACTCTTTTAGACTCTTTTCTTCTTGGTTTAAGCAAGTAAGGAAACGATCTGCTGCTTTCTTATTTAAATTTAATTTAACAATATTTCAAATGGCTGCCTGCTCAGCCGAAAATTAGTTTTACTTCCGGTTCGATCTTAATCGAGACATTAGTCGCGTTATGTATGTGGAATATAATTTCTCCCGGAAAGTCATCGGAAATTTCTTACGTTGATCAGATTCGTTTGATTAAGACCCTCTTCGCCAATGACATTATATCATCGATCATCTTAATTACATCGAACCTAATCTTTACAAACACAGATATAATAGGATTTACTTTTAATAAAAATGACGCGATACATTGTAGAAGACAAACAGCTCTTAAATAAGTCAATTATTGCATTCGCAATCTAGACAATTGAAATCATCAATTTCAGTTTGTTAAAGACTCTGTACGACGAAGATTCTGTACGACGAAATCCAGCAAGAAGTCGAAGCGACAGAGAACCCGGAAGAAAAAACAAATCGTCGATTAAGAGGTTTAAGAGTTCCGAAGGTTATCGTGAAATAATTAATCTTCCAGGGTGAAATATCCCTGTTATCGAGTATTCACGCTTATTGGTAGCAAGATTGAAGATCAACCGGAGCCTACGTGGATTTTCCCCGAAATTTGATTAAACGGGAGCACATTGCAATAAAAAAAAGAGTGAAAAATACCTCGGAAAGATCATGTATCGAGCAAACAACAATCGCGAAAGGATTAAGAATGCGATTCACGGTAAATGCTAAACGGAAATCTGATAATCATCTTCTTGAAAAATAAAAGCCGATCAATCGGTCGAGCTGTCGTTATCGCGTATCTCGCGCGATCTTACAGATCTTTTCGGTAATAGTCCAAAAAAAAAAAGAATTTGCTAAGAACCCGTGACACTGAGCAAGCGAAAACAAAAACAGACGTTTTAATTCAACGAATTCGATGTCGAAATAGATCTTCGATCGGGTTAATCATCGCCAGATCGGTTGCGAATCGTATCAAGGAAACGAACTGTTCGGAACAGCTATGTAAATACACGAAAAAAATAATATTTCGAACGTTACGCGTTTCTAAGAATTTCTTTGGAAATCGCGTTCATTTGTGTCACTTTCTTGCAAAGAAATAAAATGGTCAAACTCGAAGATGGTATCCCGCCTGGGGGTAGCCATCCACGTGTTATTTAGCAATTAAGTTATAAAAATTTACCAAATGTCCAGCTGGAAAAATTGTAAAGTAGAAATTAAATAATAAAAAAAAAAGAGAAAAAACTTTCTTGCAACGAATGAACTTACGGGAGTAACTTGTTTCGTTGGAGAAGTTCGACAATAACGGTGGATATACGACTATGCGAAACTGGAAGATACGAAAATACGCAGAAAATATATAAAATATTTCAAATACAGTGTCACAGCTTGCAATTGATGAAACAAGTTTCCATGTGAGTTCTACCAGTTTAATTGTGGCCATAAAAATATAAAACTGTACAAACATTCGCAGTCTGTCCATATAATTAAATTGGGAAACTTCATGCTTCTTCTTTCATATAAATAACGTCCTACTTCATAAATTATCAAGCGATTGATAAATAAGATAAATGCATTTACTTTCTGTAAAATTGTCCTTGAATTGCAACGTCCTCTTCTTTGAAAACCAATTTCTGAGAAATGTATCCCTGCCATTAACAAATAATATTATTAAAAAGAAGATAGTTTTACTTAAAAAAAAAAAAATACTACGGTCCTAAAAGATTTGATAATGGACAAAAAACAACTTTCTTATAGTCTAATAAAAATTCAATCTTAAAAGAGTTGAACGTGCGTCGTCGAACAGCTTGAAAACGAATTAGCTTGTTATACAATGTGTACCATAATAAGAAGGCCCTTAAATTCTTTCCTGTCGAATTTTCAGGTTGGGTCACAGACACCTTATAAATTATAATAGCGTCACGCGTCCGTTTCAACATAGAATTTGACGTGTTTCCTCGGATAGGTTTGCACACGTTCAGCATTCAGGGCCTTCCCCTTATTTGTCTAACGCCATAATCGAATTCGTTGTATCGATTCATACAACGTAAACACACATCGACATGCATACGTTGTATCATAAATAAGAAAGCGTTGTTTGTACGCGCTAGACACGTACAAAACGTTAAGCGTATTTTTTTCATCGAGTGCGGAATAAATTAATAAGAATATATTATCGGATGTAGATACTGTTAACTGTTTCATTTTCACGGTAGACGCGTGGCTTTGTATTTGGAATTGTAAAGCAGAACGATACTGTCTCTTATCAGAAACTTATCGTCGAATTATATGTAGATGGCATCATTTTGAAATAACTTTTACATGTTTTTAAATATCAAAGTGTTTGCTGTACGTTTTACAATAGCCAAAAAATTTACAGACCAATGGTTCGTGGCTTTTAAATAATTTAGATACGAAAGTAGAATGTTAATAGACGTAGATCTATTTGAAGATACCTATTGATCGATTCTAATCTAATCGATTTTTATTTGCACTAATTTATTGTACGACTATTCGCCATCAATAACTTACCGATCAACCTGATTCTTGGTTATTACGATATTATATTTCTCAGCAGCGACGAGCTGACAGTTGTTTGAAATCTGATAAAATCGCAAAACTCGAAAGTCGTTGAAGTGATAGAAAGTTCGAAAATTCCTCTAATTCGTCGGAAATCTTAAGTACGTGCAAATAAAAGATTACAGTAGCAGACATCGGAGTACAGAGTATTCCAAAACGTCGCTCTTAATCATCGAAAAGTATTTAATCCAATGAATACATACCGTTAGTCTGCGAATAAAGAAGAAATGAAAAAATCGCTATCGCCTTAAGAGGATTATACAAATATGTCGATTCACCTTTGTTTATTCTATATTCAATATTTCCCACGTTTAATCGATTCAGTTCATGATCGATCGAAGAACTGTATATTTATTTATTTATCTCGTTTACGATCTTTTACGATCACTAGCGATCGTGACTAACAAAATACGTAAGAAGAATATAGAAAAAGAGAACGAAGTGTAAAATACGATAAAACGAGATATAAAGATAAATTATGGTATCTATACAATTATATAGTTCATATCCCATAACAATATCGAAACGTGTATAATGTAACCTGTTGACGAATAAAAGAAGTAAAAGCAAAGCTAAACGTATATTAAGTTAAGCGAGTATTACAAAGAGAAAGAAAAATCAATTTCGTGATGTTTCTTCGTAGCAATCAAGTAGCACGCGCTCGTGCTTCTGACTTATACTAATTCCTCTGATACAGTCGGCTTTAATCGATGATTATTGCAGCGGGATTACCGGAACCAAATACTCGACGATAACGTATTCACACGCGTGCATTTCGATACAAGTGAATCACGTGTCGTGACTCAGTACTCGCGAATGTTTCCCAGCAGATGCGAATTCGTATCCAGAACCTGTTCTTTTATCATTCCAGCTTCTGTTCGAGTAACTTCGTAAAACCCCTTTTTCCTTAGGACACGAACATCATTCTTGTGAACAACTTGCCAGAAACAGGATGTACTTAAATTCGACTTAAACTGTTCTTCTTATCTAAAAAGAAAAAAAAAAGAAAGGAAAAAGAATACGTCTTTTTCTCTCTCTTTCCTTTTCTTAATTAACACTAGAACTACCACGCCAGTCAAACTGACAGGTTTTACAATTTTATTTTAAAACTCCTACTTCGTGTTGTATTTTTGTTCCGCAATGATCTAATGACTTTCGCAACGATAACTAAAAGAATAATATAATGAATTTTATTTTGTTTTTTATGTATTCAAAGTGAAAATAATTTTGTATCAAGGGTACTTATACCAATACCAGTCGAAATAACTGGTACTTGTCAAAGCGTAAAAGGGTGCTGCAATTTGTTTATCGAATTCCAATTAACCAGTTTCCTCGTTTGGTACAACTTCCCATACGTTTTCCAAATGAATTAATAGTACCAAAAATCTACTACATAACATGGAATTGCTTCTGTAAGAAAGTAATAAATCAATAAATATAAAGATATTCTATTATTACGTATTTTTTAAAGACCAGTCATATTCACTGGTTTTGGTAGAAATAGCTTCGTGCTAACTATCTATCGTTCTAGTGTTAATCTTTAACCAGTGTGTTGCGAGCGAGATTATTTACGAACAAGCTATAAATAAAGAATTAACCAACAAAGAGCTGGTTCAATGAAATTGATCTCTCAATTTCGGAATAAAAATGGAAATCCTAACAATTTCACGGGGTGCAAATAATGCTTTTCTTCTTTCTTTTTTTTGTTTTTGTTTTTTTTATTAAAAGTTTTATCTTCTTCGAGGAGAATTTTCTTTTTTCTTTCGGAGAAAAAAATCCAGAATTCAGACTTCCTTCGATCTTTCCCCATTCGAAAGGAAGCGACACTTCTCGTCCCGGAACAAATGAACAAATATCCTTCAATTTCATCCTTTATATTCGCGAAATTCAATTCGATTCTACGCAGAGCCGAGAAACTAATTAAACGAACTAAGCAGAAACGCGAAATCCGTATTCGAATTGAAGCTAATGTTGCCGCTTAAAATTAAAAGGAAAATGTAGGGAATAAAATTGCAACGGTCTATTCTAAACGTTTCAATTGAACCATTACGCCAATTGCTGATCGTTGACTGTTTATTTCAATTGCGATCGACGATTGTCGTTTCACTACCTACCAAGTCCTCTCATTATATAATTCGCCGCATTTCGCCTTATCTCCATGCGTTGTGTATTATATCGTGTCCGAAAAGAATCGATGGAAAAAAAGGCGAACTGAGAGAAACGAGAGAAAGAGAGGGGGAGAAAGGGGTGAGGGAGAGAGGAAGAGGAAAGAAAGTGGCCGTTGTTCAACCTCGTTTTCGCTCGGTGCTTCTGCGTAAAGGTATCTCGACGGCGGAGAACGGGAGAGAGAAAAGACAAAAAAAAAAGTACCACGAACGCGACTTTTCTACGGTGCTTCCAACGAAGGATTCCTCGTATAATGGAATGTCAAGTTGCATACGACAACAAAAAAAAAAAAAAAGAAAAATAAAGCCACTAGGAAAAATAGTTGTACACTGCATTACCAGAGAACAAGCAAGACATTGTTTTTTTGTTCGTTCTCTGTCTTTTTTTTTCCTTTTTTTTTCAGTTTCTCTGTTCTCCTTCCTGTGCTCTTCTAGTCTTTCTGTGGAAGAACGCAACGTCTTGTAGACTGTAAAAAGCATAACGATAAGATGGAGAGGTTAAAGTATTGGGAATATAAAGTGGCTTGTTAAGTGAAGTGGAAAAGATACTCGAAGACGCGAAATATGCAACGCGCGTTGGTATGTGGATAAATGATCGTTTGTAGTTATTGGGGACGATCGAGGGGATAAGTGGTCGAAGTTTATCACGAGAGTTCGGGGAAATAAAGCGGAAAACCGGTCGTCGTAATATTTTTCGTGCGCTCTAATTCTGGAGCTTTTTTGGGGGCGCCGAGTTTCGAAAGAGAAACGACATTCGAATATCCAGCCCTGGAAATTTCAGAATTTTTCTAGAATTTCTACGTTCTTGAATATTCAAATTCTCAAACGGTGAAACTTTCGGGCATTCAAGTTTTCCAATTTTGTAATGTCCATAATTTGTTAATTCTTCAACTTGCAAACGCGCGAACGTGTGCCGGTCTTCGAATGTTTCAATTCCCAAAATTCGAGGAGTCACAAGTATTCTCAAATCTGCGAAATTTCATTTTCTACCGATCTGTGCTCCAAATGTCTTACACCTGAGTGCTTCAAGTTTCAGACATAAATCAAATATACTGGCCAGCTTTCACTTTATTCGAAGCCCCTTTGCCATTTCTCATTCCTTCGTCTCGCTGAATCGTTCGCAACGCCACGATGCACCGAAAGGAGCGCGATAATAACGGACAAATCAGTGTACGTCGCTGTTGCAATTAAAACCCCATTTACCTGGAATTAAAACAGAAGGATCGCCTGTATAAAAAGCATCTCGAGCTTCCTGTTGTATCCTTGTTCCAGTATCAAAGCGATTTTATTCTTCCACGGAAGCACTGTTGCATTGTGCTCGTCAACGATATATGTATGCCGAATTATTAACGTGTCCTAAATTCTTTGCTAATTATTATCGACCGATTGTTAATAAAAAAACAATGGAAGGAAAACTGAACAAGATGTAAAAGGGGAAAGTGTTGGCAACTTTCTTAAGGTTCGTAACCGTTTGATTAATACACGGTAGTAATCATTGCCACGAGAAGTTTCAACGACTTCAGCATTCTAAAATTAACCCCTGAATGTGTTACGTGTGGTGAGAGTGGAAATATTTTTGATCGATCTAACGACAGATTTACTTGTCGAGCATATGTGGCGTGGCGACTATGATGTTGCATTTCGAAACGAAAATTCAATCTTTCGTAACAGGGTGTACTATTTTTGAACGGTGTATTCAACATCGGATGAAATAGCGGGTGAAAAATCGGAATTCTGTGTTAATATAGGAACTGTTCGAATTTCTAGAAAAACTTAGAATACGAGGAGATTAGAGAAGCTTGGAATTTGAGAATTTTAGAGTCGTAGCAGCTTAGCATTTTAGGTAGGAAGCTTAGAATTTTAGAGTTTCCATATTTTGGAAACTTCGAACCCTGAAATTTTAGAATTTCGGTCCTCAGGATTTTAAGAATCTTGGAATGTGAATTTTTGAGAATCTCAGAATCTTTAGAATCTTCGATCTTCAAATTTTGGAATTTTAGTAGCTTAGAATTTTGGAATCTGAACATTTGAGGATCTTAGAATCTTAAGAATCTTAGAATCTGAACATTTGAGGATCTCAGAATCTTGGAATCTTCGCATTTTAAAATTTTGGAATTTTAATATCTTGGAATCTTAGAATCTGAAAGTTTGAGAATCTCAGAATTTTTAGAATCTTCGAATCTGAATATTTGAGAATCTCAAAATTTCTAGAATCTTCGAATCTGAAAATTTTAGAATTTTAATATTTCGGAATCTTAGAATCTGAAAATTTTAGAATTTTAGAATCCTAGAATCTTAAGATTTTGTATAGAAATATGTATTTTATTTATTACAATAGACTTTAAATTCGAATGACTGCTTGTAAGGTATGATATATGGATAAAGACTTGTTTCGTTTTAATTCCTTTGATATAACTTTTACGTTGTAACTAATATCTCTATTGTCAAAATACCGTATCAGATAGCTACGTTCTTTCTAAATATATTTACCAACTACCAGTTCTTTTATTTATGAAAACTACTTCTTTTATTTATGAAAGGTAAATTTCGTTATTCGACAATTGAATTCGTTAAGCCATCGAGTCCTCAGTTTGTCAGTTAGTTTCGAAACCTGCAGAATCGCCTGGTTTACGTGCAAATAGCGTTTAACAGCGAAAAGCAGTTACTCGAGAGGATCGAGGTCAGACTCGACTCTTGTTCAAATCAAACCTGCGAACCGTTCTAATAAAAATGAAAAGAGAAAAAGAATCGCGTTTGCGGTGTTAAATTTACATCACAGGCCACGCACTTCTCGTTAAATAACAGTAACGTTTCCGTGAAAATTCATAAAAAATCCTGTCAAGTTTGTTTGCAGTTTCACGCCGCTATTTCTAAAGAATCGCCGCCGCTCGTCAAAGACGAACTTCGCTCGACGAGCTTGGTGTCCGCAAACTTTCTTTATGTGCATGCGAACGCAGAATCTCTCTTTCCTCTTTCTTTCCCACAACTCGTAAATTTGATTCGATGAAAACGCAAATTTAAATTACTATAATCTTCTGTAACTTAGAAGCTACTCGTTTCTTTACACCATTGACCAACAAATTTTCCAGTCTCTTTTCTTCTATCAGAAAATTATATTAGGTTGTCCGAAAAGTTTCTTTCCTTTTATAAGGAAATAATAGACGCACAATGTTTTCTGTTTTACATTAGTTTCTTGAATTATGCACGAACATAGTAATAGAAATATGACGAAATGTATCATACCTTGTTCAATAAAATAATATAAAACAGAAATTGTTGTTCATCTATCATCACCTTATGAAACGAAAGAAACTTTTCGGACAACCTAATAGTTGCAGGTACTGAGATATATCGAATTTTGATAATTTCATTATTAAACTTGAAAATATCGCTACAAATATCGAAAGTAATTTCAGTTGCCTGTATGAATCTTTGATTAAAGAAATATTCAAAGTGGCAGGATATTAACGTGTTCTTGTTTCACTGCATCGAATATACGTAACAATTTTTCTATTATTATTATTTAGTTTGTACTTTACAATTAGTTCAGCTGGACATTTGGTAAATACGTAACAATTCACGAAATTTTTCCCTACTGTAGTGTACATCGTTTAAATTTCACTTCGTTTGTTGACTATTGTAGCACGGTATTTTCCGTTTAAAACGCGTCCATGTGTTTTATCAGCGTTCGTATACGAAGTATTCTTCCCTCTATTCGACCGATTAAATTCCGATTACAGGAATTTAATACGAAACTAATAGCGTTTCAATTATCGAAACAAATCACGGCGTAACTAAAAAGCTGAGAAGTGGAGCGAACGCGACAGAATTAGCAAAAATTGGCGGTGCCGAGGAAGCCAGAATCACAGACATTAGAAAACAGAAACTTGAAAATTCCGAATCGCGTACACTCGCCCGATGCTGACAACAGCAGAGAAACGTTAAATACACCGACGCAATGAAATGATTTCACAGCGATAAACACGACAATTATTGACGATTTTATGCAAATGGAAGTGACGAACGAAAATGATAACGAAGAGATAGCTGTTCACAAAAAGCATTCGTAGCATTGGAAAATGAAGTTCGATGGTTCGAAGTACAAAAAGAGTACAACTCAATGTAAGTTACGTTGGAAGAATTACGTGACGTAACAGCCAAAAAAATACGGCCACAAATATTTAAGGAAACTATCGATTAATCCTAATCGAACGAATTTTGAATTTTGAATGAATGTATTTGAATGTATTTTAATGAATGAAACTTCATATGGGAAAAGCGAAAATTCCATTCTGCAAACAGTTTTGTCTTGCGATTAAAATGCAAGCTCTACTGTACCTGACTAATTTACCAACAATGTAGCACGATAATAATTTATTTGCCTTTCAAATGGAAGCGTAGAATCGCAATCAATTAGAATTATTTCTCTTCCAAGCAAACATAATTTTCATTATGAAAGATTAATCGTCGCGCCGGAATGTCAAAACGATTCTAATTTGCGAGTCGCGTGAATGAAACCGACGAACACGTTCAGAACGTTGCACCAGGTTCAGCAGGATATTTGCATCGCGAAACAATTATGCTCTTATAATTACAAATATAATGAAACCCGTGCAACCTAATGAATATTCAAGTCGATTATCTTGTGCAGAACGTTTAAACCGAGAAAAGCGAACGTCGTTTAAGGGACCAACTTCTGACATTGTGAAAAGATTTTTTTTTTTTTATACTTTGATCAACTCTATACGAAGAATATTCTGATTATAACATCGTAAAAAATCCTGTACGGTTTAATTTATCGAAATTCTGCTGTTAATTTCGCGAATTAACGCGCAATATCCTTCATGAACCTTCTGGTTCGAAGTTAAAATCGATGAATTTTTTGTTTCAGAAATTTCTCTTCAAACACCTATCGATATCTTTAAATATCCGTGTTATTACAAGCCTGAGTATTTAAATAGTTATTTGAAACAAACTAATGATTTAGTACACTGATAGCAAAAACAATGTCGATCAGTGTTACAGATCTGCAGCTTCGATCGAAGCTAACGATACTATGACATAGAAATGAAAAGGCACGTTGTGTAGACACGTTGGATGTAACACGTTAAGTACACGCGTTAAATCCAGAAATCTGTATTATTGAAACTATCGCGAAACTACGAACGACTGAAGGAAGTGTCAGATCGAGATCTCTAATTAACTATTTGAAATAGACATGCTTAATTAACAACTTACGGTAGCGCGCGTAAATGGAAAACAGCTGTTCGTGTCCGATCCATAATCGGCTAATAAGGTCGTTCGGTTGCACGAGTTGCAGGAATTTTAAAATATCGAACGATCTTTCACGTTGAACACGATGAACTTCAATCCATCGATCTTAAACCTTTCTTCCTTGCAATTATCTTACTTCGCCAAAACTTCGGCAAAGTAATTTTACCGAATGACGCTGCGTTTCGACTGTATATTCTAACACGTATTTTCTCCATACTAACGCTAGAACTATCACACCGGTCAAATTGACTCGTTTTACAATTTTATTTTCAAATTCCTATTTCATGTTATATTTTTTCGCGCAACGATGCAATGACTTTCGCAACGATAACTAAAAGGATATAATGTAATGAATTATCTTTTCTTTTCTATGTATTCAAAATGAAAATAATTTTGTATCAAGGTTACTTATACCAATACCAGTCGAAATGATTGGTACTTGTCAAAGTGTAAAAGGGTGCTGCAATTTGTTTATCGAATGCCAATTAACCAGTTTCCTCGTTTTGTACAATTTGCCACGCGTTTTAAAAATTTTAGTTTTAGTAACATCCACTTTTGCCAATAAGATTTGTCCCGACGTGACACACGCTACGTATTTTTTGAACGAGAGAGAATTTCCATCGAAGTTGCAGAGGATAAAAACATAAAAGTTCCATATAACGTGCCAGAAATAAAAATAGAAATGAACTCGTAAACGAGAGTATTCGGACGAATGTTTACCTTTTGTCGGTAATTTAAGCAAATACTGCATAGCAGTGAAAAAGGATCCCCGTTTGAAACACGAGACAGCAGGTTTTTTCAGAACGCAATTGGTCGCGATATCGTGTCGACTGGACGCCATGGCTGTAACGAAGGAAGGATCGATATTTAACACGGCACAATGCTGCAAACGATATACGTACAGTCGATTACGAAAGTCTACGCGTCGCACAGAAATAAAATTCTAGGAAATTTTGTTAAAAAGTAAAATGTAACGAACGTTGCAACGTACGTTTCCCGAAACGTTTTACGTTTACCGATCGGTAACGTAAATAAGTTCGGTCAGACAAAGAAAACTATCGAGTTCGACTTACTTACGTTACAACGCCAATAATTATCGACACGTTCGTCATCCATCACGATGCAAATCGCTGTAAAAATTCCTTCACGAACGAAAAACAAAGATCAGACGGCTGAACGAAAACAAGAAAACGTTTATTCATTTCGCGATTTAACGCCGCTCGTACGTCTTCTTCGATTTTATCGACACCCGAGCAAATCCCGTTTCCGATCGTTTCTGGCTTTTTCCGCTCGTGAAAGAACGTCGTCGCTCGTGATGTCCGCCGCTCTTTCTCTTTGCGTTTGTCACTCGCTTTGTCATTTTCCTTTTGGTTCCTTTGTTTTCCTTTTCTCTCTCTTTTTTTTTTTTTTTTTTTTTTTGTTGTCGCCAGGGAAAAATGCGAAAAGCGCCGGGTAAATTCGTGATAATTGCAAAAGAGAGGACGCGCGTGTCTCTTTGCGCGTGAAACGCAACAAGGGGAGGAATTTGGACGAGGCGCGCGCTAGTGAAATTTTACGCTGGAAAATTTCGGAGCTCCAGTGTCCAGGTAAAACTAAAGTCGCATCGCGTTTCGATGTCAAAGCGTTTGCCTGTCTATCGATAGCCCGTTTGGGTGAAAATTTTGCGTGAAAAAGTTTGATATCGCGTAACTCTATTTCGTTACATATTTACACAATTCTATACTAATCTTGCAAATAGCTCTGTTTCTATTTATTTCCTCGTGTATTTATTTAAGTGATTAGACAAAGACTCTTAATATTCTGTATTTTATCCTAACGTACAGATTTTGCAATTAACAGCGAGTCGCCGGTTTATTAATAGATTGCCATTCGATCGATAATTTCAATTGAAATGTAACTGGCAATATACACGATGGCAGATGCTATCTGTATTATAAAGTGGCATTGCCCGAAGGAAACGGGTTAAAGTAGAGAAGAACCACACGCGATAAGACACGTTCCAAGCGAAACTATGAAATTATACTTTTCTTTGCAGCTCCGTCTGTTTACGTATCGCAGTTACGAAAGAAGAATCCTTTTGTACAATGGAACTCTGTTGCTATTGTTAATACCGACTATGTAATATCATGCAATAATATCAACGTATCTCACAACGAAGTATCTCGGTTTCACAGTTTTCAAGTATCACAGTTTCAAGCTGATGGCTACTGGTAATTCTACGCCACTTACGGTATTTACACAAGCGACTATAAACAACAACAATAATTTCTCGACAACTTGCTGCAACATTACTAATTGTAGGATTACGACATTGGAAAATTGACTCTTGTTAATGCTTAGAATTAGAAAATTGAAAAATTACCAACTAGAAATGCATAATAAACGTACAAACTTTTACCATGGTTGTGTCACACGGATCGTCTTATCAGCAGGCCGAATTTCCGCTAACGTTTCGACAGTATCTTCCCGCATACTTACGTGACGGAAGTGGCTGCAGGCGTGCAAAGCATACGGGACACAAAGAGTTTACTCACCTGCAAACAGAGAAAAAAAGAAGACAGTTCGATTAATTCGAGTTTCCTTTCGAGGATGCACGTGCAAAATTTACCACGGTCAATCGGTTTCGCATGGGATGCGATTTCGCGATTCTCACGCTATATAATTCAACAATTGCGTATTTCTAACGACGCGGTACACGCGAGTGTACGATTAAATAGGAAACGACGAACGATTACGGTAACGTAGAAAGAGATTATGAAATTTATACTTATAGGAGGAGAAATAAATTGTGGTGTAAAAATGTAAAGTGAAATAAAAGACGACGTTAAAGGTAAAATATAACAAATATCGTTCTCTTTGTTTTTTCCTTGTTTTTCTCACCATTCTTTCGTTTATCTTTGATCGACAACATTTTTTACTCCGTCGCATTCATAAAGCATATCGGGAAAGTTCGGTTATCGAGCCGCCTGGATAAAAGTTTCACGAGCAGAAAAAGAATGGGCTAGATAATATGTTAATTTATCATCGATAAATGCGGTGAAAAATTGTGCTTTTATATCTAGTCCATAATTTGAATGTTAAGTGTGCTTTTAATGATAAAGATGTTATCAAGCGCGAATGTTAAATGAGTTCTGTGGAAGAAGGTGGTAGAGACTGCTTGATAAGGAGAAGCGGAAGTATCTAATAAAAAAGACGAGAATTTTTCTTCTTGTGGTTCGCATACTGTGTAGCAGTTCCTCGTGGCGCCGATTAAGGCAACGTTTGTTCTCCACACTTGTTTTATCGTTTGGCGTATAAAAAAAAAGTTAGAAAGAGGTTGATATTTGCCGCACGATATATGAGGGATCGCGAGTGGGCGGGAAACTCTGCTTCGTTTAGAAATAAGCGGTGGCGGCGAAATTTGGAATCTCAGAAAAATAACGCGGAGAGAAGAGAACTTTTAATTACACGTATGAAAATGTGAACTGATAAATCATATGTTGTACATAACATTTTTGTTCTTTATAAATGTTCACTCACTCGTTATTGAATATAGTAGAAATAACGTACAAATATCTTGTTGTACAATGATTTTTAGTTTTTCTAATAAAAGTCCATGTTCAAGTTAATAGATTGAACCAGAGAGAATTTTTAATTAGTACACGATATAACATATAAAGACATAAACCGATAAATCATATTCTGTGTACAATCTTATAACTGTTTATTGTTTTATGTATATAAAAAATATATATAAAAAATCCTTAGGGTAAATCAGAGTTTATTTTGGGAATAATTAAATTAAATACAATAACAGTTAATAACAAATCTACTACTACAAATTTTACTTGAAAAGTCGAGAATCGATTTTCCAAGACCTAAATTACCTATTCAGCAAACGACTGCCGATAAAACAAAAAAAAAGTAAAAATGTTGGTTGGCGGGTAGTTTGAATTCTATACAATTTACATACATATATATCTATATATATATAGAAGAATATTCTGTGAAACAGCCTGACAAATATCAAATACAAAAAGAACGTATTGTGTAGAGTAATAATTTTTTATCAATTTCCAAGCTATATGGAAAATTGGAAAATTACGTTTGCTGGTACTCGGTGGTAACAACTTTCGTGGAACATCGTGAAACATCGTGAAAGACTGACAACCGGACGATGTTTGACGATATTCGACAATGTTGGCAAACGCGACCAGACTACATGCAGCAATCACGTCGTCCCTCTATTGTTTTCTACCGACCTATCGAATAATACAACGCGTGTCTAGAATGCTGTCTGTCTGCTGGCGCTGTTCCCCTTGTTTCAAATGCCGCCGATTCCACTGGCTTCGGATATGCGCACAGGCCACATCTTTGTTTTGTATGCCGGCTGGTAGACGCGTTCCGGAAAACAGAATTTTTCAAATTTCGAAGCAAGGACGGGATACGAGGCGACGAACGAATGCGGATGGAAAAGTTGTTTCCGATTTTGTCCCGAACAAATGCGCTCCGTTTAATTCAGCTCGCAACGTTTCGTAGCAAATTTTGAATAAAAATTTGACTTTCTTTGAGTTTAAGACGAATATCTCGATTTTCGCGTCTTTTAAATCAGCCAAAAAAAGAATCGAGCGGGGAAGTAAGAGTTTACCATATTCTATTGGGTTAGCAACTAAGTGATTGCGAATTTTGCCATTAGGCAGTATTGGCAAAATCTGCAATCAGTTGCCAATCCATACGTAATGTGAACCACTGAAAAGAATGATCTTTCTTCTGCGATTTACCAAGGAATATAATTTTAAATATATAAGCGCAGGATTCTATGCCTGATTAACTCTTGAGATTAAAATTATTCTGTTTGAAAGATGTTTATATGAATAATTATTATTGGTACATAAAACTTGAAACGCGATTTTCGCAGATTTATGGTTCTATAACATAAACTCTATAAAATATGGCGTCCATGGTATGTTAAAATATGCTTGATCAATTGATTAAAAATTTTGTGTGCATCTTTGTCGGCGCAAGTATCATATATACATATAGCCTGAATTCAATTTTCTTAATATCCCGGAATATGAAAATAGACGAGGGAGATCGATAATCAAAATTCATAGTGTCTGTCATTTTTTAGATCATCGATATCTTTTTCTTCCGTTCTGGTACCTGTTATAGCCAGAGTCATTCTAATTAAGAATCTCCTCCAGTCTTTTATTTTAGATAATTAAAACGGCCGCAATCATGGACAGTGGAGGATGTGTTTTCGCAAACTGCGTAGGTGGACACGTAGTGTCAGCAAATGTAACTTTTTCTCGAGAAAGAAAAGTGACAGATATTATTAAAATATGCACAAGCATAATCTGAAAGTTTGACTGCCAAAAGCATTATATTTCCTTCGTAAAAAAAAAAAAAAAAAAAAATTATCCAAAGTAACTGGAAAAACGTGTTCCACGCTAGAACACTCCCAAGTCAAATGATGTTCTCACACACATAAACAGGAGTATATACTTTTCCCATTTACAAAACTCACGATTACAGTTAGAGAACTGAACGATTCTTTCGAGAATTTCTCCTTCAAGGAAGACTGGAGAGAAGACAGTGTTTTATCTGTAGAAAGCTAATAAAACAGCTTCGCTTGGAACGTTTACAGCAGCCGAATGGAACGTTGCTATAAGATTAAAAATGAGAAGCATTCGATGGAGTTTAGGATGTTTAAAAGACGTACGCATCTGGCATTCTTTGAGCAAGTGTAAAATTGAAATGATCTAAACGGCGCAGTGTCTGGAACGTTTCAAACAAGTGCGGAATTTTCCTAGATACGCGCCTTGCAGTTTCTATTGTGGTAACGAGATTTTACTATCCTATAGTTGCTGTTATGCTGCAATAGAACAATTCTACGCAGTAGAATATTTCGATTCGAAAATTCCAGCACTTCTTCCTTATCTATTTCTCTATCTGTTCTCGATCCTTCTCTTTTGTACTGCTCGTTCTCTTTGTCCTTCTCTTTTTGTTTGTACAGGTAATTCCTCGACGTTATTCATCAGTTATAATCCATTTGGAGGAAATATAACGTAATTTCAATTAGCGTCTGATTAAACGAACTCCTGTGACTGTCGAATCCGCTTATCTGAGAATGCATTTCATCATCGCAAAATCATCGTATCTCTATTTCCGCGAGTGACAAGATGCACGTTCTTCTGAATTGTGCAATGTTATATTAGGTCGTCCGAAAAGTTTCTTTCGTTTTATAAGGAAATAACGGATGCACGATATTTTTCGTTTTATATTATTTTATCGAATTACGTATGATCCATTTTCTTCTATCAAAATAAAGATCACAACGTTTGACAGATTAAGTTTCTGGTTTGTACAAAAATGCATCGTTGTAAAAGACTTGTCTGTAAAAGAAAGACACTTTTCGGACGACCAAATATTAATAATGGAATACCTGTACATCTGTAGACAGCAATTCGATATAAAACCACTACAAGAGACGGTTTAAAGCATCAATGGAAAAACTGGCAAATTACGTAAAATACCCTAAATTGACATAGTTTCGTATAAAAGTTTACGATCGTCACTTTTCATGCCATTTTCATTGCTAACAAATAATGAAAGAAGAAGTCTTTCGATGATAGAATCAAAGAGCCCAGGCAAGCGATAAAAAGGCAGAGTTCAAATATTTCAGTCGTATTTCAGCTGAGTGTAGCTCATAGCACGTTTCGAAAACCATTCGATTCCGATGAATTTCGAGTTGGTGCCGTTTTGTCGAATCACTGGAATGTGGAGCACGGTGTTCCCAATGCAGCAGCCACTTCAATTAGATAAATTTACAAACTCTCTCTCTCTCCTATTTATATCATGGCCAACCTAATGCGATATATCTTGCAAGCTAATGCAACAATATATCGTGCCAAGGTAAGCGACAATTCCTTGGGCCGTTAGACAAAACATACAAAATTCCTACCGCGAGCGACGCGTCTGGCTGGCCTGAAATTTCAGAATTTCGCTGCCTTTTCGCCCGATTTTCGTCTTCGCCGTTGGCCAGGTGTAGGGTGTAGCCCATATTCTGCTACGTTGTAGGATCGACTTTTCTCATTGGCTTCCGGGAATTCTATTTATAAACGGGCACACCTGAATGAATGACTGAGCCTGTCTGCGGGCTTTCAAACAGGTTCCCATCGAGTTTTACGGGCGTCGCCTAATCATGCATGCAAGAAAGGCCAGGCCGTTGTTGGCCGGTGCTTTTGTCCATGGTCATCGAGCCTCTGAGACCAACCGAGCAACGTATCAACCTCGACAATTAAGGCATGGTATCCGCTGTTGAAATAACAGAGGACGCGAGCGACGCATACTTTTTGCCCATTCTCACGTGTCTTGCAGTTTTTCTCGTGTTTCTTCCTTAATTATTACGTCACCAGCTTCTCTTTCTCTATATGGTATCACGTTGTTGGATGAGCAACTTGAACCTCTTCCGCGACAATACGATTAAACCGGATATTCGTTCCGTTCGATGATCTTCAGCTATTTATCGTGCAGTGGAGTTATTCCATTTACGTAGAATTCCTGTTGCTTCTGAAAGGAGAAAACCCAACCTCACTGACAACCCAATATCATGGAAATCTCGGTTCATTTTTATATGTCACGGCACAGATTCCTTTCTTCCTTTTTTTCTTTTTTCTTTTTCTTGATTATGCATACAGATGGCCACGAAAGTAGATACTTGAACTTTACAGTCGATGATGATTATACGTATTGGAAACGGTTAACATATAAATTGGCCGACTTATCAGTTTGAAAACGATGATTGCGTTGGTTTCTTGGAAGTGTCAGACGGACGTTCATATAGTTTCGAGTTGCTCCTTGAAGGAATACCATGATCGATGATATCAGTTTGTTGTTTCGTCGTAAACTGATGGCGATCAGCTTGGAATTGGAGCGAAACAATAGATGTGTTGCAAAAGCTGTTCATCATTGTATTCGAGGCTTTCGGCGGACGAATAATCTAAACGTGTCTTTTTCCAAATACTAAATAAATATAATGGACGATATATACATTTTTTGAAGACAGCAGAAGAGAACGAAGAACAGGGTAAACTGACAAAGATTTTATGAAACACGAAACTAGAATGTTTCTCGAAAATGAATTATGGTATCTGAAAATTCTGTGTAAATTCCAACGTTGTAACCGTAACAAAGTTAATCGTGGAAAAGTGATTTGTACGAAATAAAGCGAAAGGATCCGAGTAATAATCGAAAGGCAATTTGTCTTTCAACGCGAAAGTGGCATCTGCGAGAATAATGATCTTTGCAGTTGGTCATCGATTTCTTGAAACATGCAACCAACGATCCTCGATGGAGAACAACCATGACTCGTTAATCTCGTGTAGGAATCAGGAGCTCAGTTGGCTGTGAAATTTCGCGAATACACGCGATCGAACGATCAGCGACGGTTGCATAGTTGCAAGTTGCAGAACAAATGGCTCGATCGTCGATCCTACGGCGTTTCTGTCGCGTTTTGCCCGATTCAAGATTAGAATTCGCGAATGGACGAGACGTGGGTGGTTCGGAACGCTCGTTAAATCTGAGAAAAACAGAATTGCAGTTAGTGTTCTTCGTCAATGGGAAAGGTCGAACTTCCACTGTTTTACTTGGCTGCTTCTGGAAAATAAGATCTTTCCTGCGAATTTGAACGAGTCGCCGGAACGATCCAACGAAACTGGAATATCGTTCGAATGGTCAGGAAAGAACCTTAGAGAAGAGAATTACTCGAAGATGGTATCCCGCTGGGGGTAGCCATCCACATGTTATTTAGCAATTAAGTTAAAAAAAAATTTACCAAATGACCAGCTGGACAAATTGTAAAGTACAAATTAAATGATAATAATAAAAAAAATAGAGAAGAGAACTGTACGAGAATACTTTCGACAGAAGAAAGGTATTAAAAAATAATACGATGAGGATAGGATAGAAAATGACGATAGAACCTTAATAGTACGACAATTTTGTCTGGAGAAAATCGTCGAATTATTGCAACAAGATGTCTGTTCTTAACATTTCAAGGTTCCTATTAAAGTTCACACCGAAGAATTAATATTACAGAATGCTCGAAGTGCAAAGGATTAAATTTCAAGTAAACTGAACTTGACATCGAGCGAAAAATTCTATCTCCTTCCATTAACCTTTCTTTATCTCAAAGGTAGTTCCAATCAATCGCTTCTCTCAGCCTTGGCTCACCTTCGACGTTAATGGCTGGCGAGAAGTTTGCATAAAGAGATCACCGTGCCACGGTTCCCCCGAATTTGTCATTTACCTCTAAAATACGAACAACGTTTTCTATTTGCAATTAATAACACAGATTTACGACGCACAATGCTTCTACACTGTTCGACGCGAAGAATATTAATCGTCAAAACGTAACGCAATCGCAAAGTCTGACGAGTTAGTGGAGAAAGAAAAGTTCGCTTATCTGACAAGCGATCAGAAAATATACGGCCTGTAGGGGGTCTGTCTGTCTATCGTTACACGGGATTTACGTGCAACGACTATTCTTTGCCGTTCGCAGAAAGCCGTCTGCGACGGAACAAGAAGATTAAGAGGCTCTGGTCAGACCAACGCAAACTTAACCTGCGACTTTCCAAGAATTCCTTGACGTTCTTCCGAATGTCGCGGGAAATATTTCTTTCCAACGTCGTTTTCGTACCAGTGAAACTAGATAATTACTGTTTCGAATCGATTGCCACGTCGAAATTATGCTACAATTTACGGACGCGCGATAAATCTTGTGGAAATTAAGATTCTTTCTGTCGTTGATCGTGTCACGTAGGAGACACAAGAAATCACGAAATTAACAGATCACCGGTGATCTCCCCGCGTCGCAGTTTGAACGTTTCACAAATAAGCTAAAGAATTGAAATTTAGATATATTTAGCAGTAAAATTTATTGTACGAATTCAACAGAATGACGGTTCAGAGTGTTAGAACAGAGAATGTAGAGAGCTGATTTTAGGAAAGTTTGCACATTAGGTTGTCCGAAAAGTATCTTTCTTTCGCAAACGTGTTTTTTACAACAGTGCACGTTCGTATAAACGTGAAACCAAATCTGTTAAACGTCGCGGTGTTTATCTCGAGAGAACAAAATAGATCGTACGTAATACGACAAAATGATGTAAAACAAAAAACGCTGTACGTCTATTATTTCCTCATAAAACGAAAGAAACTTTTCGGACAACCTAATACCATGGGTTTGGCTCCTATGGAGAAGGTGTCGCCGGGGTCCAGGTCAGAGATGGACATGCTGTTACTGTTTTCTGACATTGGAACACTCTCTACGTTGTCGTTTCGATGGGCTGCAGGATGTTGGTTAGACACCGTTGATTTTTCTATCGCTAATTTATAGCTCGGTGACAATCGCAAGACGAATCGAATTTGGATCTGCTCGGAAACGAGTAGATTTAAAATGAAATTCACATTGGAAAAGCGTGCAGTTTGTTCGTCGATGAAGTTAAAAAAGAAGCAAACCGTTGGAAGAACGTCGACACCAGACCTACCAAACTGATCCGGAATCTGGCGAAGCTCTAACAAGATCGTGAACGAGCGTAGCCAGATAAAAGCTACGATAAACTGGAAGGTAAACTTTTATAAGATCGTCTACCCCGGACATGGACTTTTTCATTTTACGAGTGCGCCGTTTCTGATCAAACGCGATTGAGCCGCTAACAAGGATGACGCGTATGGTGGACGAAATTAAGGAGCTCGAATTAAATGGAAATAAAAAGCAAATCGAATTAACAAGCCGAAGGACAAGCACTGTCTCGGGTTAATAAAACGTAGATATCCTTAAGCTCGTAGGAATTGCCGAGACTCTTCAATTTCTTCAATTATCTTATCTTCGTATCCGCGTATTTTCCCCAAAATTGCGACAGTTACTTAATTTTCGAAATTCTTATCTTCGCATCGATGTGTACTGAATCAGTACAAGAATTAAAAAATGCAATTGTACGCGAATGGGATACGTTAAGTCAAAATTATATCCAGAAACTATATAAATCGACATCAAATCGTACAATAGAAATAATAGAAAATAAAGGAGGGTGTAGCTATTATTAAATAACTATATATCTTTGATAAGTAATTATTGCTAGTTACAATTTATCTTGATTATTATTATTTTCTTATTGTACGTTTGTTATCATTTCGTTCTCAAAATAAAACAATTTTTTTTTTTTGTTACACGCTAAACCTCATAATATTTTTAATTATTTTCAACGAACCGCATATCCTGAGCTCATAATGTTTTGATATTATACGTTACAGACAAAAAATTTTACACGCGTCATTGAGAAATTAAAGATAACACACCTGGGTTATCTTTTTGACGAGGAGTGTATGTAAAAAGAAAATAAGTCGAAGAGAGACGACTGTGGATCTCCTTAGAGAGCCGGAGCAAGAAGATCGGAACCATTGTCGAGGCCGAATAATTTCTGTTACACAACAAGCTCGAGATACTAACCTAGAAACTTGATAAGTCTTGTTAGAACGAGGACGGAACTCGTTATCGTTGAAAAATTACTCGTGCACCGTCAGGAATCCGCGATCGAATATCGATCTATATATACATATTCTTTATTTCGTTCCGTCGATCCTTTCCGAACGAGGCTAAACATCTTGACCGCTGAACAATCACTCGTGTACAGTACATTGCGCACTGTTTGAAGGTTTCAAGGATTTGCTGACTCAAGTGGGTATTCTGGTGTAAAACACGTTCTTCTGGCTCGTTTGCGTGATTTTTATTGCAAAGACGCCATAAGGCACTTTTTACGGTCCAACTTTCCCACTATATTTATACGTATTTTAATAACATTCGCCATTTCTTGTTGCTGAGAAAAATTGTTAATCGATGGAGCTACGAGAGAAAAGAACTCGCCTCGTCGCGTCTACGATCATCGGTCGTTCTGCTTATAAAAAATAAAATGCTGGAGGAGATTCTTGATTGGCACGAGAACGAAAGAAAAAATGAATAATTAAAAATAACTACGCTGTGAGGCGACACCGTGAAGCTCGATCGTCAATTTTTGCCATGTTTCTTCAACTTTCAGCGATTTAAGAAGAAAAAACCATTCGGAAAAAGGAAAGATAGGGAAAATAGAATAACTGTAATTTCAGGAATTCGGGGTTCGTTCGATTGCGCACATTTATTTTCGTGATTACGAGTGGACGTGTTGCCGTTCTTTCCTTGTATTTTTCTGCGTACCCACCGATTTCTTCTTTGACCATCGGTATTTTTAAGGCTTTGCATATATCTTCGTTTCCGATATACCACGAGGCGTTGATTATTGTTCTCAGTACCTTCGATTGTAGCGACTATAGCTTATTTATGTGGAAATTTCAAAGTATCCAATTGTTACAATTCTATCCATAAAAATACGAATGTTCACAAGTAACAAATTTAACAAGTAACAATCCGAGTTACGTTTAATTTCAGAACTCACAGTTCTATCTAATATTTCACGCTTTAAGCCTCTCTATTTTGTTTCTATCGCGGTTTTCCCATCATGTAGAACACGCAGCGATAAATAAAATTAAGCTTGGAATTGAGCGTTCCAACACAATCGTACGAATCGAGGGTAAAGTCTGCGAACGATCACAGCTGATTTATGACGTACACGAGAAATCTCTATAGTTTCGAGCAATCAGATCGTAAAGCTGTCACCGTTTAATATCTGTCGAACGTGGTTAGGCCGCAATCAAAAATATTTGACCTATCTAGCACGAAGATCTCGAGAAACTCGAAATAAATCTCCTTCGCGAATTCGCATTTTCCTTATCTGCCGATCGTCTCGATCTCTGGCGCCGTGTTAACACCGTTTCCATCCGTAAGAAGAAGCATCGCAACATTAAACTCTGTCATCGCGTACACGAGCAGCTTCGAGGAAGGTTCGCCTTGAAGCGTCTCCTCGTCAGAACTAGTAAAGCCCTGCGAAGAATCTGGTGAAACCTCGAGGCATCGGAGATTCGGCCGACTAGGACAAAGCTGTAACGCCGTAAAACTATTTTCGTTGAACGTACAGCGACACACTTTCGGAACAGAAAACTGGAGCACCGCGGCGTAGGCATATACGGGTCGGCCCACCATTGTTCCATCGTTTTCGACAACCTATATTTTACGGGAAGGACACGTAATACGCTCGTTTGGAAGTCTCCGCCATTCCCGTGTAACGAATGGGTCACACGGAATTAACGATTCAGGCAACTTGTAATTTTATTCGGTCGGATGAGATCGGGTTAAACGAGAGTTTCAATTTCGGTGAGCGCTGCGCCGTAGAAAGGGAATTTTTGAAAGAATCGAGAGTAAAACGGAGAGCGAAAGTCGCACGATGATACAACGAAAGTCGTTAGTTACAGAGTCGTTTTATAATTAACGATTCGTAGTTTATTATTATTTTGTTATCTACACCTATAATGTATTAATGTAAGTTTATTTAAAGTATAATTATACAAGGTGAGTCAACCAAATTCTAAAATAACTCGGTATACATTGACCTTATCGAAAGACGTTCGAATTATTGTAAGGAACCTGGTCGGACGAGTACGTTTTCTGCTATCTTATATTTTTTCAGGTATTCGAGAGACTTTGAGTTTTGCAATGGCCATCGTGTATTCCTGGTAACGTCGGTCGATTCAGCTGGACATTCTCTGCAAAAGAGCGTTAACCTATTTATAGTAAGAAACCATTAGTTTAGCAGATATTTTATCTACAATTTGTCAAGTTTAACGCATACAAGACGCAGGCAACGTAAATACAAGAATACAAATTGAAGTTGAAATATCCGCTGAACTAATGGTTTTTCGCTACAAATAGGTTAACACTTGTTTGTAGAGAATGTTCAGCTGAAAATACATAAAATACATACGGTGGCAATTAAAAAACTGAAAGAACCTTAGAGCTCAGAAAATATATTGTTATTAGAAAATCAATAGATGTCCAGATATTTTTTTCTTTTTTTTTTTTTTAGTATTTAATTTGTACTTTACGATTTGTCCTGCTGGACATTTGGTAAATTTTGCTAACTTAATTGCTAAATAACACGTGTATGGCTACCCCCAGCGGAATACCATCTTCGAGTTTGACTATTTTATTTCTTTTGCGAGGTCAGTAGTGTGTTTTCCTTTTAGTCTGCTTTTTACGAAAGTTTTGCTCGCTTCAGCAGCCAGCTGGTTTGAATGTGTTGCTGTTCTTTCTTTGTATGACCAGATACTTCAAATGGTAGTTTTTACTGATTCACCCTGTATATATGACACATTTTTTAAACAGAACAATTTTTAACAGAATTTA
Source organism: Bombus breviceps (assembly GCA_014825925.1). Taxonomy (NCBI): domain Eukaryota; kingdom Metazoa; phylum Arthropoda; class Insecta; order Hymenoptera; family Apidae; genus Bombus; species Bombus breviceps. Next base: position 8,329,870 of record CM026183.1, on the reverse strand, counting down.
GCAGACACATTTTTACACTATGCCGATTCTATTAACGTTCGTTCGATTGTATCGTCTTACGTTTGCTGAATTATTCTTATAGCAATCGAGCATTATAATTACACGATCTCGTCACACGTGTCAGGACCAAAGCAAAGGAAAGGAAACACCGATATTCTTTCGAATCTGATAATCTACACGAGACACACGCGAAAAATAGCAAAAGCGTTACGCTCGTACAACATTTAACGTAATAAATCAAAACGTTTAATTTTTATGGTTGTAATAAAAATTCTTAATCGTTGTGTAGCCCGCTTTCTATTTTACAATATTATCTAGTCGCGTGTTTATGTTCGAACATTCGTCTTACTTTTAACACCTTGACGATGTAATAAACGACGGAGAAGGCAGGACGAACGACTGAGAAAATAATTTGCTTTTTATTTTCCGGACTTCCTGTATTTTCAACATCACACGCGAAGGAAAACGTCTTTTATCTTTTCATAGGAAATAAATATTTCTCGAGCTACGTTGTTAAAGTATTGTAATAAATTTCGTAACATTTTTTCCAGCCAACGTGTTGAATATAGTCGCTGTCATATCGTTTGACATTTCACAAGCCAATATCTATGTACAGGGTGCGAAAGAAGCAACCGTAGAAACCACCGTAGCATGATTCTTGATCTTGACCTTGCGTCTCGATGTCAGATTCGCGAACACCTTCTTTCTACGTATCTTCACCGACCCGAAAATGTAGAATCGCGCCATGGTTTCTTGTTCTACTTTCTTTACGCCCAGTACATGTGCTCCATCGTTGCTACGGCAACAAGAATTACAAAAAAAAAAAAAAGAAAGAAAAAAGAAAGGAATTTTTACAAACTTCACGACCATGCAATAAAGAATAACGATCGAATAAATCATCGAGAATAAGTAGTTACAAAGATAAAAAAAAAGAGGATAAAGGGGGAAGGGAATATCGAAATTTCGTGGAACGACATCGAAAAAAGGAGATCAGACAGGCTTTGGGCACTTGGCGCGAGACCTTCGGACTGGAGGCATCGAGGGTCGCGGACAGATCCGCAAAGTCACCGATTACCCTTTATGAATTTTAATTTTCGCCCGACTAAATCTTCGCGGAGAGCAGTTTGCTCGCGGCTCGACCCACTAAACCGTCTGCCCACGACCACACGTTATATTTTATTTATGTCGCGTTCCACCTTCGTTTCGAGCGCACGCTCCCGTTGCTTTTCTCTCCCTCCCTTCGAATTGGAAAACCCAAGTGGATCGGCTTAGACGTGAATTATATCTCGAGATGCGCGCTATATCACTCGAGACGTGATAAATTGTTGCGTTAATCAAAACACGGTGACGTTAGTCAAAGCCTCGTGAATTAACGTAAGTTACAACGTTCGCTGTTTTTATCGCGACGATAGTAACAATGTCTGTTTGTAATTAGCGAGCAACAGAACGCTTCTGTACGTGCTGTATTATTATTATTATTATTATTATTATTATTTATTTATTCACGGGGGAAAATTCTTTTTCGCGTATACGATACAAGAAATAAAAAAACGTATATTTTAAAGGTGTAAGTCACATGAAAAAGGTGGACGTAAAATTTAGACGCATGCAACTATGGCAAGCGTATGAAGGAGAGTTTTTATGAATCAAAGGACTGACCAAATAGATCGACTAATTTATACGACTAAAGGTTTATATGTAGGGAGGTACGCAGAAAAATACCAGGAAAGAACGGTAACACATCCGAACCAGCTGGCTGCTGAAGCGAGCAAAACTCTCGTAGAAAGAAGACTAAAAAGAAAACACCCCACTGACCTCGCTAAAGAAATAAAATAGTCAGACTCGAAGATGGTACCCCGCTGGGTGTAGCCATCCACATATTATTTAGCAATTAAGTTAGAAAAATTTACCAAATGTCCAGCTGGCCAAATTGTAAAGTACGAATTAAATGATAATAAAAATTGTACAATTGAAATAGCCATATGCCGTGCGGTGTTGTTCGGAATAAAGCAAATTGAAATTACTTAGAATTCTGAAAGCAGCGTTTAGAGAGCATAGTGCTGAATAATGTGACAACAAGGTACAACACCCTGGAATATCTTACGAGTAAAAATATCAGCAAACATCATCCTTCTATCGCTCAATGACCGAAGATTCGAATTATTAGGTTGTCCGGAGAGTGTCTTTCTTTCGCAAACGTGTTTTTTACAACAGTTCACTTTCATACAAACGTGAAATCAAGTCTGTGAAATGTCGCGGTGTTCATCTCGACAGAACAGAATAGATCGTACGTAATTCGACAAAATGATATAAAACAAAGAACGTTGTGCGTCTATTATTTTCTCATAAAACGAACGAAACTTTTCGGACAACCTAATACTAAGAACCGTAAGTCACAAACGTGAGAAACAAGAGGCAGACCACAGTCACAATGTCTAGCAGCGAGTCTAAGGAATTTGTATAGAACACGCTCAATTTTGTTAAGCATACGATTTGCGGTAAGGCGGCCAGATAATACAAGCATATTCCAAAATGGGCCTAATATTACGGAATATTGCAGAGGACTGATTTAGAGTAAAAAATAACAATCGTAGATAACAAGTGGTACAGACAAGTTGACCGCATTGCAAGCTGATAGTTCGGAAGAATCGCAAGGGTCAGGCAATCGATAATATTGTCAACATTTACGAGCTTCTCAACGAAAACCTGATTTGTCAATAAATATTGGCAATGACGTATTGACAATATCGTATCGACAATACATATTGACAATGCATATTGATCCTTTTAGTCGAGAGCCTTGAAATATTGACAATATAATATTGATAGTCTGATGCCTGAGGGCGCCCTGAAGATTTGCAAAAGAGGTCGATGGTATTACAAAACTGGTGAACAATTATGTTCGGTAACAGGTTGTAATACGATCGAATGGCGAGCGATTTTACGTGAAAAAATACGTCGAAAATGTAGAATACATTTTTTTCGTATGACACTTGGTTCCCGAGAAAACCAAATTTGAAAATCTGACGAGTATATTTAAACTTGGCTGAACAGAGGAAAATAATCAACAGGGAGTTAAACTTCACGTGAAAATAAATTAAAACAGTAGACTAAAATTTCTTCATAGAATGCTTTGCCTTCGAGAAGAATAAATTTTAAAATGTATCGTGCGCACCAGTTCTTAACCAAACATCTTCAAACTTTATTTTCTTGAAAACGAGGCTTCAGATGGAACAATTTTATTTTACATTTTTGACTTATTTTCGCACCTGGAGTAACCTCTTGTTGATTATTTTACTCATACTTAACCGCTACTTAGCCATAGTTTAAGTACATACCCGACAAACTTTCAAACGCCATTCCCTCGGAAACTAAATGTTATATGAAAAAATTGTATTCTACATTATTTACTTATTTTTTCATATAGAATCACCCCTTATCCGGTTTTACCACCCGTTACAGGACACACTGTATTTCGATAGTTCGAAGGAAGCCCGAAGAATTGCGAAAGAAGTTGATGATATTATTAGAAGTTGATAATAAATAATTTTTTATGTTTTTTTCGTATATTATAGAACTTTATTTGTGTGTTTTGGATAAATTATGGTACAAGTTTCTCTCAAAATTTCACCATCTTTAATTTGCATTTCTCCTGTATTTGTATCGTTTTATTTTCCTCCATAACACTATGTATATATTCTGTAGAATATTTCTTTACCTTAATCGTCTGCTATAACGCAATGTGTCTTACTGTTATTTTCAAAAAATATATTTGGATATTTTGTATAAAATATATAGTTGTAGGAAAAATAACAGTGGACGCAGTATTATGTTTTTCAGTTTATTATACGAGAAAGATCAGTACCTGCAATTAATTCAATTAACATTCCGTTAAATTTCATTATTTTGCCAGAGGCAATTTTAAAACAAGAGATCAAAATTCTCCACATTCTTGCTTGATGCTCCGATAATTACTATTATTTATGTAATATCATCCGCTTAAACAGCTATATGTTTATTATAGAAATATGTTATGTAAATATGTTACGTGCAAAATAATTCCTGTATGATGAATTTCAGAGCATTTTACCCATTAATTTTGTGACAGATGTGCGACACACGATGTTTACAGTTGCATCACGCATGCAGCAGCAGTTTGAACGCACTGCTTTCGCTTGCTTTCTATTTGCACAGTCTGTTCTCCAACGCGAACAGAGAAGATTATTCGTTAATTTTTATCGAACGTTCTCGTCTAATAAAGCAGGCGCGTTTAATTAAGGCGTAATTAATGTCGCGTCTCGATATCATTTCTGTTCACTTTTGTGATAAAAGGCAGACGACAAGAAGACAGATTTACACGGGCTAACAGATAATTCTGCGAATTTCTGGTCGCGATGATCAAAGGGGAAACGTTGATTAAAAAAGAAATGACGTAAAAGAAATAAACGATACACGACAGATACGATATTTCAGAAGCATCTCTACTATTTACATATACGACATTCTAGAAATTTGTATTTTATTTGGAAAATATACCCATAATTTACGGAAAAATATGATATTAATTGAAAAGCTGATTTAAACAATGTTTCCAACGAATCGCGATATCTCCTTAACTCAACATTACGTCGTTTCAATGTAGAAATTTCAATAACGATATCACGTCGACTAAGAAGAAATGGAAAACAGTTTAAAAGAATAAATTAGGTTACTTATCATCGAGATCACTGACGAAGCGTGAACAAGTATAAAAGGTTTGCATCATTCGAAGTACGTATTAACAAGTGTCGGTAGACAAGTGTCAAATCAGCTAATAATAGAGGGGTTCAAAAAACGGCCAGCCAATTACGTTGTTGGCGACTGGCACGTTTTCCGCGAATTAGCACGATAACACTTGACATCCGGATGAATGGCTCGGGAAAACAGTTGTCACGCGGTCGACGATGACGGCGTAATTTGCGGAAACACGAGGTTACCTCGAAAACGAAGACAATAGCGACATTTAGTCTTTTGTTGAAACAGATGAAACGAAGAAACAGTTTGGAGAAACCGTATTGTCTATCGGAATGGCGCATAATAGAGAGATTAGACTTTGTAAATTTATTACACTTTGAAACATAATAAATTATACTGCGCGACGAATTTTCGCGAAATTTTCTACGAATTTTCTAAAGTTGAGATTCTCCTGAATCGAAGCAGCGAGATTTTAATAGTTTCAATTAATTTCCATTTTAATTGTGAATGAGAATTTGTAAAATTATAACACAGTAGAGCCTCCTTTATACGAAATAATAAATAATAATAAATAAAATACGAATTAAACAAACAAATTAATAATAAATAAATAAAACTGTTTGGATAACTTTCGGGTAATAGAACAGTCACTTCTCTGATATGAAATTTCATTTATTCAAATGAAAATTAATCGATAGTCTCTTTAAATATTTATGGATTCTGTATCTTTATGGTCGCTAACAAGGTAACTCGAAAATTTAAAAAACTTGGAACTTCTTTCTGCAAATGTTATTCATGTGATGCTAATAACGGAACAATTTTTTTTCCTGTCGGAAAAGGATACTAGGGGTTTTAAAAACCGCCGCAATGAAATCTAAACTTTTCGTATTATCGTGAATATTTAAAAAAGACTATATAAGATAGACAGAAAAAAATTAAATTAAAAGTTTTAGTGTTCTTTGTGGTCTATATCGTGAATATGAAAACTATTCGAAAAAGAATTCTTTTTCAGAATTGGTCTCTGTAATTTTTATCAGTTTAATTTAACTCTTCGCGAATATTTGAATAAGTTGAGAGAACAAAATTTTTAAAGACAGAAAAATTACAACATCGATGGAATGTAAAGAACAAGAAATTTTTCTGCAAACTTAAACAAATATAATGTCTACAATGTAGCGTACGATATTTTTGATATCCCGATCCCTTAAATTTTTATAAACGTTTGAAATAAATTTTCTTCCAGCGAAAAATAATACTTTGTTCCTGACAAGCCACCGTTTTCTTATTTTTCAATATTATGGAGAAATCGTACGCTACATCGAAGATGATCTTTCTTCGCTCAAAATTGCAGAAATTTTCCTACTTTTTACGTTCCAGTCACATTTCTCGCTGAATGCAAGCAAGGTTCCAATGCGAGGTTCCATCGTATATGTAGCAAGATCGTGTTATGCCAGTTCGTCGTTTCCTAATTTTATGCAATAAGAAAAATATGAACATAGAGTTCGAATGTTGCTTAAAGTTTCCTTATAAAAATCTTGATCCTTCACCATACGCTTGTAGACGGAAGAATTTTCAGATTTACCGTATTTTCCTTAGACCTGCAAGGTCGCATATCCCCTTGAGCATTTAGCGAATCCATAACCCGCTTTTCCTCGGATCAATGTCAGGTTCACCACTCGACCCCAATGAAGCTCGATCTTGACTTAAACATTCTGTCGATCTCATCGACTTCCGGCTGTCTAACGACGGGACCGTTCCACTTGTTCGCGGAGACCTCCAACTCGGCTGAATCGTTCGATTACAATCGTCGGAAAAATCTGACACGATATTCTACACTTTATCTACATTACACGTTTATCGAATTCCACGAATCCGTGTAAACGTACAGAATTCTTCGAGTTCGAACGATCTAGCGACGTTCGTTCTTCGATTTAAAGCTCTACGTTCGAGTAATTTAGACTTTTCACAGGAAACTATCTAACATAATGTTATCGTAAATAAATAGAAGTAGAAACATCGCGATATTTCTATTGTATAGCAAATTTTCAGAAACAAAAGCCTTTTACGATATTCGGAGGATATCTGTCATTTTCACTCAAAAAATTAGATTATCTGGACAACTACGTTCCAAGGATTGAACGATCCATTCATCCCGCTGTCATAACTTTATCCTCTCGTCCTCGTCTTATCATTCTCTCACCCTATAACTTCCTACCCTTGGATTATTCAATTACCCTCAAAATGTCAGCGATATAGAAAATTCGATGGATTTTTAATAGCAAGTAATTTATTTATTTCGAGAAACGATGGAATAAAACGTTACCGTGTTCCACTCGACTATAATACACTCGTGGAATTGAAAAATGTATCGACTATCAAGAACAGAACACAAACACGATTATTCTCGACCGTTCGAGATGATTTGATAATGTCCCCCCTTTCGAAACCTTCTGCATTTCCACCACAAAGAATTTTCCATTCGATACGAATACGCAGAGCGTACAATGTCTCGCCACAATTGCGTACTTCTGCATTAATCAAACCCTTGTGTCGTCGATTAAAGCTATAAATCGAAACACTGTCACAATGCTGTACGAACGATCGGCTACCATATCGCTCTTCCAGTTAAACTACTGAATTTCCAGCGTGTACATTTTCCCAGCCGCTATAATTCCGCAAAGCGTACAAACGTGCCAAAATCTTGTACACACGGATATTCGAAAATCCCGCCAATGGTACACACACGATACATAGTCGAAATTCGATGAAAGCGCACTTCGATCGAATATCCTTGTGTAGAGAAAGGATTAAAACTCGTGTTTGTCCACCGTAAAAGCAACAAAGAGGAAAATTTGATGAGAAAAAAAAATACAAAGAAAAAAAAGAGGAAAAAGAAGAGGAAGATACGATACGAGTAACGAACGGTGCATGGAACGAGACAAGAAAATGAATCGTGGACTCTGGTTTATGTCACGAGGTAACCTTATGCAAATTTATGTAGCACATAATATGCCACTGACCTATATTCCTCACGGTCGCCGCTAACATTTGACCAGGATTTTTCTATTTCCATACAGACCGGTATTTCGCTCTTAACATTACACGCGAAGCATTCTTGGACTCGTTGGTTTCAAGGTGTTAATACTGGCACTGAGTTAGCTACTCAAAAAATTGTTATCGCGTTCAGTGTGTAATTCCATGGTAATGCATTTTTTTTTATTTTAAATCTTGTGTTCCAGTTCTTGGAACATTAATTTAGTGCGTAATGGTGATTATTTTAACGATTGATCACGCATATATTCTATAGGTTATTCTCTGGGTAAAGTATCTAACGATTCTTCGAGCAATAATTTATTTTCTTCTTTACGATGGAAAATATCTTACGACCCTATCTTTCTATCAGACGCTGCAGATATTTTATGAAATAAAATGCCAATAGCGATAATTTCCCATTTAAAATATCTACGAATTCTTTCAGCCATAACTTATATTCTTATCAACGGTCGAACGTGTCTTGCAACTTTACCTCTCCGTCAAGACCATTTATAACGTAAAATATTCTTATTAACGATCGCAAAGATACTTTACAGCCGAGGATGTTTCCATCGAAGTCGGGAATATTTATGAGGTAAAATTCTTGCTGTAATAATTTCCCATTTAGAACATCTACAAATTATTTCAGCAACAATTTGTATTTTTATCGTCGATCAAGAATATACGATTCTATTTTCGATTCAAAATGCAAGGCATTTACGAAGTAACATCCATACAGTAGGAATTTCCCATGGTAAAGTACCTAAAAATAATCTTCCAGCGATAATTTACATTCTTATCGACGATCGAAAATATCTTACGATCTTGTATTTCATCGAAACCGAAGAAATTTGTGAAATAAAATTCCTACAATAATAATTTCCCATTTAGAACATCTACAAATTATTTCAGCAACAATTTGCACTTTTATCGACGATCAAGAACGTACGATCCTATGTTCGCATCAAAATGCAAGGCATTTTCGAAGTAACGCCCATAAAATAGCAATTAAAGTAAAGTAAGTAGCAAGTAAAGTATCTGAAAAAAATCTTCCAGCAATAATTTACATTTTTATCGACGATCGAAAATATCTTACGATTCTGTATTTCATCGAAACCGAAGAAATTAGTGAAATAAAATTCCTACGGTAATAATCTGCCATTTAGAACATTCGCAAATTATTTGAGCGACAATTTCTATTTTTATTAATGAGCAAGAAAGATGTTATGTAAAGTATCTAAAGAAGATCTTTGAACAATAATTTATATTCTTATCGACGATCAAAAAAATATCTTACGAGCCTATCTTCCATTAAAACCGGACATATTTGCGAAATAAAATTTCTACAGTAATAATTTCCCACTTAAAACATCTGCAAATTATTTCAGCAATAATTTGCATTATTATTAATGATCAAACATTGGCCATACGATCCTATCTCCTCGTCGGAACCGGCGCGGCCATTTATGAAGCAAAATTTTTATAATAGCGATCCCTCGTGCTGTATATATATATAGTAATACGAGAAGAACATGCGAATGTTCCCATAAAAACCATTCAGCCCGTAAAACCATCAGAAGCATCATTTCCGTCGTATCACCTTTTCCACGCGACACAGTATGTCTTACGGAGGTGCAGGATCATGGGAGGTTTATTCCTGCTGGAAGTTTATTCCCCTATACGCACCTCAGCGATCTTGCTCGATTATTCTTTTATGCGCTGCTGCCACTGGAATCATAAACGCTCGTGACAAGCAGATGGAACTTTTTGTTATCATAACGCCAGTATCGAGAGAATAAAGCAAGCGAAATATTAGTAAAAAAAAAAAATATTACCGTCTATTTCGCTGCGAAATTAATTAATAACTTCTACTAACACGACAATAAACATTTTTCCATTAATTGCACAGCTTCTGTTCTATTCTTTGTACATTCGAGATAAAACGCACATCACATTAAACACAACGTATTGGTATTGAAGAAAGGGAAAGAATTTAACGTCGCTAGAATGCATAAATATCTCGTGTTGTAAATACAAAAGCAAATTAATGTTGTCAAAAGCTATTGTAAACGAACTTTTAATAGTACATCTAATATTTAATATACGAACGAACGAAATGAAATATAGCGGACGAAGCAAAGGAATTGCAGAGGGCAGAAAGATGTTCGTTATATTCAATTGCTATTTTAAATCACATCACGCTTCAGCAATTTTCTCAAATTAAGTATAAAACATTCCGGCATTGTTTCTCGTTCGCGTATTTATATCCCATCGCAGTTAAGAAACCTCCAATTTATGATTCCCTTTAATGACTATGCAATATAAAAGAAAAAATTTTACTTCTTAATAAAATTGACCAACAGAGCCTTCGGTCGAAGAAGATTTTCAAGTAGTTTGTAGTGAAATTTCCTGAAAGTTTCTCAGCCATGAAAATTTATCAACACGCCGGTCCATGAATAGTACTTAATTTTTCAAACGATCAAGATTCTCGCCGAGCAATCAATCTCAATGAAGCTAATCAATGTTCTTCCTGCATGACTCATTTATTATGCAACAGCATAATAATTAATAATAATGCAGGAAGGTAATAAGACACCGATGAACCATTTAAGAAGCTGAGGAATAAAGTTCGCGTGGAGCGACAATTTTATCGAACAGACGGCGAATTTCATGGAGAAAAAGGAAAAAATATCGTGGTCGAAGTGCGTCATCGTTGAATATGGCCCGTCGCGTTGCTATTCTCGACAAAGAAGTCGACAAAGTCGCTGCCGTCTCTATCGATTACGCCCGTGCACACGTTTGTTTTGCATAAGCATGTGCGTGGAATGTCAGTGAAGGATGCGAAATACCTTATAAACGACATCGATGATCCACTCTCGTTCCGATGGAAACCCTGTCTGTTCGAATATTCCGGATAGAAGAGAATATGTTCGAAGAGAAATATGGCGGATCGATGGACGAGACACGCGACCCAACGAATCAGAATTATTTTCCACTGCGATGATGGAACTTGGATTAGCATTGAAATGCTGTCGGAATAAATCGTACTTCCGATTTATTTCTTTCCTTCTTTCTTTTTTTCTTCTTCGTGAATTTTTAAATTGAGAATAAAAAGAAATAGGGGAAAACGGAAGACCGGTTTTTCCCGTTGGAAAAGATGGGAAATGATAGAGTCGTAGCTTGAAGCGATTGATATTGAACTACTATCGTGATCTCTCGATTTCTTTTTGAAATTAAAAGCATAAAAAAGAAAGACCCTTATATTGGAAAAATTGAGAAATGGTAATTTTCAGTTAGAGAAAAAAGCGATCGTTAACGTCCAAATGCTATCTTGATTTCTTTTTACAATTAAAAGTAAAAAGGCGCGAGGATAGGTTTTTTTACATAGAAAGAATTGGATAATGGTCATTTTTAGAAAAACATTTTAGAGAAAATAATAATGAAGGAAAAAGAAAAAACAGCTTTACACGGGAAAAGAGAGGGTAGCAATAATTGCTTAAGGAGAAGTGTACATAATTATCAAAATAGCATATGAAGTATTCTATTTCTGAGATCAGCAAGAGAGGGAAGGGAGGAAAAAAGAAAAAGCATTGATAATTACTACTTAGAGAAACGAGTAACCGGCATTGGACGAAATAAAAAGAAGAGACCGAACGGGACTTCTACTTTCAGCGATTAGATAGACCGCCATGTGTTCCGTTTGCCAGAGAAAAAGAAAGAAGAAAACTCGGAGGAAAGTGCGTGAAACGAGGTCACCGTGTTCAATTTTTCTTGAACGTTGAGAAACGTTTCGCGATTAATGGCTCGATAATGAAATGCATCATCGATGGGATTTTCGCTTGTCTAGCGTTTATTCGCGCGTAATCGCGGAGAAAACCTTGCTCGATGTGGCTTTAAAAGAAGAGGGCAACTGTCAATTAAATTCATATAGCCTACCGTCTTTGAGTTTCTTTTTACGAAGTTAGTTAACCAGCGGATCGAGACCACACTTCGACCTGCAACCCAAGCGTAACTTTAATCGAGCGCGAGGTGAAGAGCTGACAGAAACTATCAGCCTCTAATCACGATCAATTTATTTAATGATTCGTTCAAACACGATGATACCGCAATTACCGACGCTCGTTTTACGTCTCCTATGTTGCTTATTTACATAACGTCCATCAGCTGTTACAATGATGCATACGCAACGTCGTTTCATTGAAATTTACGCTCATACTGATACCGATACCGAGCCTTGTATCGAGACTGGGACTGATACTGACACAGCAGCTGACACTGATATTGATACTGCGACTAAAATTCTCTCTGAAACTAACATTCAGATTAAAACTGACAATGATATTGAGACTGAACTGGGACCGATATCGATATTCATACTGAAACTATCACTGAAACTTACATCGACATTAAAATTGAGATTGATATCGAGACTGAGACTAAAGCGGACTTTACGCTGTTTCATTTTGGAGAAATACGGCGGATGAACACGCTGCTTTGATCCTCGTCTCATCGGCGTATAAAACATGGATGAAGGCAGCGTTCGTTCGCCATGTCCCTCCAAAATGAAACAGCGTAAATTTTGCTTAAGACCAAGACCGATACCGACAATGAGACTGATACAAATTGTGACTTAGTGTCGATTAGTACCAGTCGCATAATTTCTTTCCAGATTAACAACACGATACGTCGCAGTGCAACTTTCAGAAATATTGTTCGGTTAATTGTATCTTTTTCTCTTGCCACTGTAACCCATTTAACGCTAGAACTATCGCACCAGTCAAATTGACTGGCTTTACAATTTTATTTTAAAATTCCTACTTTGTGTTATACTTTTTCACAATGACGCAATGGCTTTCGCAACGATAACTAAAGGAATAATATAATGAATTTTATTTTATGTGTTCAAACTGAAAATAATTTTGCATCAAGGCTACTTATACCAATACCAGTTACAATGACTGGTATTTGTCAAAGTGTAAAAGGGTGCTGCAATCTGTTTATCGAACCCCAATTAACCAGTTTCCTCGTTTTGTACAACTTGCCACACAAAATTTTCAAATTTTTACCGCGTATCGTTCGATATGATATCAATTATCAGGGAAATTCTGGATCGATCGCTAGATCGCTAAATGCTAACACTAGAAATACCACGCCAGTCAAAATGACTGGTTCTACAATTTTATGAATGCGTCAACCCTCGTTTAGGGATCCCAGATGGATTAATAATTCCAAAAATCTACTACATAACATGGAATTCCTTCCGTAAGAAAGTAATAAATCAATAAATATAAAAATATTCTATTATTACGTATTTTTTAAAGACCAGTCATTTTCACTGATCTTTGGTAGAAGTATCTCCGTGTTAACTATCGGTAGTTCTAGTGTTAAGAATATTCGAACGCGATCCTACTAATATGTTCTATTTAAAAAAATACATTCATCGATAACAAAAAAAAAAGAAATTTGTCGCAGAAAGCTTAAATAGAACAATAAGAAAAATTAGCGCGAATCGACAAGTCTGAGAAACTTTCGGTGGATATGAGTTTCAGCTGGTCTGGTCCGCAACGTGCAGCATTTCGACATCCGGCGGAACAAGCAACGTTACGCGCCAATTCCCGACCTTGGCACGTTTCGCACGCGTAAGACACTTTCGCCGCGTGTGCCCACGCGACTTGTGCCACGAATGCGTGGCAGCTGTTCGTCACGCGACACACACGACCTTCCCGTACCCGTCGATGGATGCGATTGTTACCTCGTGAATCGCGGTCGCGTCGTTCCCCTGCCACGTGGCTCATTGGCCACGGAAAAACGAGGAAAAGCCTCGAGAACCTTTGTACACGTATTTGCATCCAACGGAGAATCCGTGGGATCGGAAGCTTCTCTCGTAGAGGAATCATGCACTTTCTGCATCTTGCAATATCAAAATCTGTGTGGCATTTGTGGATTTTATGGCAAAGGTCTCGTGCAAGAAATCACGAGTCTTTGGTTGCACGGAAGACGGCGAAGGGAATTTTCTGCCGATTTCGCTAATATCTTTTTTCAACGTGATTCTATTATTTCAGCGTGTTCGTTATACGTAGTAAACTTGTCAGACTACGCGCGAGCATTGATGAAAGATTTGTGGAATCGTGGGTCTTTGTAATGAAACATTTGCAGAAGAGATGGATAGATCCTCGCCAGTGAAAAATTCACCGGTTAATTCTACAATAAAAATGTTACGGCTTTCGAGAATCTTCTTATGATAAAATCTTAGTGAGGCCTGCGCAGCAGAAAATTTGTGAGCTGAGAACACGCGAAAGAATACTCGTGGATTAACTGCATAACAGAGACGTTGTATGAATCTTCCCGCGGCAGAAACTTTCTGGCGAAGAATTTCTGGTGTTTATAATTTATGAAGGTAATGCAAAATTTGCTTAAAACGCTCCTCTAACAATTCCGGTAGTTTAAGAAACTTCTCTCAACAAATTTTCCTAATTCATAACTTCTTAATTGAAGGTATAGAGCGCGACAGAAGAATAGTATGATTAACGTTAAAGAAACCGCGTAATAACGGTGCACGAGGATAATTTAGTTATTAAAGAAACATGCAGCCAAGATACAGCAGTTGCGTAACTTTGAAATTTATGTAACGAGCTAACTACCATCGCTCGACTAATGACACCAAACGTTCACCGCTTCGATAACTTTTTCCCTCCCTCTTTTTTCTGCCCTATTTTCCTTCTTTAAACGACGATACACATTTTCAAACTGTCGAATAACAAACACGATGAATGGAACTTTACAAGACACACGGTGATACGTCCTGGTTAAGATTAAATAAACGCACGGCGTTGTTTTTCAGAAGATAAACTGATTCACAACGATGTCGTTCGTTATCAATTCGTTTATTTAAAATCATTGTACGTGGCAGGCATTAGAAATATATCGCTTCCGCTTTCCATTCTTCCATTCGATTCGAAAATTCTAAATTCACGGATAAACATTGAAAAGCCTAAAATATCGTGGTACGATATCATCGATCGATGAAATACATATCACTGCGTGATATTCTAATCGATACAATATCGTCTTGACAGAAACCATCAGCCCTGGATCTGACTTTCCTTGCGTACGATGCTCCATTTTAACAAACGATCTTCATACGATACTGCAAGCTAACAAACGATTTTCCTGCTATCGAATTCGTGCTAGCAAATAATTTTCACACGATATTTACACCTACAGCGATATACTAAAACTCCATTTATTTGTTTGAATTTATCGAAGTTTATAGTTTTCCTATAACGGAAGATCATCAATTTCTCTCGCTACGTACCGATCTTTCATCCACATAATAGAAACGCAGAACTAAAATGTTGAGAATTGTGGATCTTAATTGCCGAAATAAAAGTAAAGGAACACTAAGGTTTCACTTAGAATTCAAATCAAAATAGTTTTAGATTTATTTAATAAACGATTTCCAGGATCTTCGTCGATACACATTTGCACGCGTCTCAGCACTTTCTCTGTCTCACCATATCTGTCTTCCATATCACACTGCCAACGGAA
Organism: Bombus breviceps; assembly: GCA_014825925.1. NCBI lineage: Eukaryota > Metazoa > Arthropoda > Insecta > Hymenoptera > Apidae > Bombus > Bombus breviceps. Next base: position 8,314,555 of record CM026183.1, on the reverse strand, counting down.
CAGTTGCACACATCTGTTTTTCCAGACGCTGTGCACACACATACTTCCATACACTCATATTCACATACGTGTGTCACTACTACGCGGCTAATCCAATCTAACACACAACATTGTACATATCTCAATATAAAACATAGTTGCGCGAACAAATAGCGAACCCATGCTACGTTGCAAAACTGCACGTACGTGTTTCACACCAACTATTCTAAGATATTTTCTCGCGTTGAAAAATCGATGCTATGCTTATGATCTGCAGGTACATGCTGATTGAAATTTTAGCCAAACGCAACGAACCTATTAATTCGTCTGTGCCATCTAACGAGCTGATAAACAAAATCGAACGACAAAGTTGAAACAACGTGTACGGAATATACGAAAGATATCCGCTGTTCTATAGGTGGGATTTTTCTCCGCGTAAGGTCGGCCAGACAGAGGGTAACAAAGTCCGCGAGTTAAACGTTTGTTTGAAAGCGATGTCGTTGAAAGGAGGGGCCGAGTGAAATATCGCCCTCGCCCGGTATCTTGGCCAGAAGGACAGGATGGAAACCGTAAGGACACGCCCGTGATGTTTCGAAAGTTAATAACAACGATGAAAAGACGAAAGACCGAGACAACTATCGCACGGAACTCGCTGGATCCTTGAGCCGAATCCTCCAGTCCCGTGTACGCCATGATAAAGGTCGACCTTCGTCTTCCATCATTCGTCTTCGTCGCTTCGTGACTCTCGAAATTCGTTGTAAAAATATAAAGACACGTTTGTTCGGACAACAGAGTATGCAAGTTGCCGAAAACAAGCGGTGAAACGCGTGGCGTCCCAGTCCTGGAGAAATGCCAATCGTTAATCTGTTTCTTCGTCGTGTAAGGTCCATTTGTGATTCAAGGGCGATGTGTATCTTTGTGCACGCGTTTAACTTTTCAGTCTAACGTTCGCGTTAACTCGTAGGTTCAAGGATTGGACGGAAACCTTCGTCAGAGACACTCGAGGTACTGTTAGTTTTATTTATTTATTTTTCGTTGTTGTTTTTCTCCTGCGAGTTAGCACGGTACCCGGAAAGCTACTTTTCTCTTTGGTTTCAATTTCTCACCTACTTTTCCTAACGTTAGACGCAAACCTCGCTGAAAGGAAACGTAACACTAGATACGTACGAACGTCGTTGTAAAAATGCGTGCATCAATTTGCAACGACGACAACCAAGCTTACCGCGTCTCTCGTACTTCACGTTTCCACTTGAAACCAACGCTTAAAATTTGACCTTAAATTGTACATCTTACGTTTCTTATTCTTCTACGCCTTTGCCACTCGTATTGTCTCACGGCCTGAACCGATACAAAATACGATGCAACAAACAGAACAGATAAATGTAACATGAAATGCGGTAAAATATATAAAAGTCTAACGATATAAAATCTCTGAGAGATATAAAAGCACGAAAGTATGATATAATATGAGATCATACAGCTTATGAAACTGTTCCCTATTCCTCTTTGACCTTTCCTCTCTCTTCTCTCCTCGCTTCTTTCTTTCTTCTCTCTCGTTTCTTCTCGCAAATTAGAATACTCAAAGTACTACGATTATCTGAATTAATCATGAGAAACTAAACTGGCAAAGGTATTTGGCAAACGAAGGAGAAAGGATTATGGGCCTTTAAAAAATGATTAAAAAATGTTGAAGTTCCAATGAATTTTTGAAATTTGAATGCCAAAGCATTTGATTGACGAGAAGGGAAACTTCTAAGAGGAAACAATTAAACGACGGAATTTGAAAAGTTGAGGAAGTAGGAAGTTTCCAGAATTCGCACGTACGTGGCTCGTGTGCTTTCTTCGTCGCCTGATTCACGTCAGAAGATCGTAAAATCCGGATCGTAAAAACGTAGCCGGATTCAACGACCCCGTTTCCTCGGTTCTTTTTCATTTTTCTTCGTCTTCAACTTCAGATAACGCGAAGCATAAAGTACAGCGATAAGAAAGTACGTGTCACATGCGTAGAGGCTAAACAGGTTAACGAACGCATCATCGCTTTTACGAACATCGTTGCACTCATTAACAGCCATAGTCCTTTCAGTTTATCAACCGCATTTATCGCGACTACGAGTCGTTACATTTATGGTACAAGATGTGTATTTGATAAGCGAAGAACCGCCATAAACGTTGTCTCGAGTTAACTTAATCGTATTTATGGCAAACATTGGGGTAAACTAGGTATTTGTGTGTTCGTTATGCGAATTTTGATAGAATTACAAGTTTCGACTCTCGTTTCAATATCAAAAAGGTTCTTCATTCGAATTAAACCAATTAAATCTAATTAATTAAAAGTCTTTAAATTACCCCATGATAGTTTCATATACACGAAAACCGTGTCTACTACTGTGTGCATTTTATTAACACCAAATAATAACGTTGTGCATTGTTGGATAAGTTTTCATTGAAATAGTTAATAAACACGTTCGTTATTTGAGAGCTGAAGTGAAAAATAGAAATAAATTACTCGTTATCTCGACAAGTCTAAGTACGTAACTTGAGATAATGAAATCAATTGCTATTCAGAAATACAATTTTATTTCTTATTTATTGTTCCAATTTACATTTATGTATTATCTATCGATCGACGAACAAACTTATTTTTCCATAAATATATTTTTAATAATGTTCATTAGCTACGGCGAACGCTCTCCAAATCAAATATAACTTTCTGACAACGAAAAGCGAGTAGTTTTAATAGTAAGTACTAACTGTCATCTATCTATTGAAAATCTCATAAATACAAAATAAAACTAACCGTATTACCTTCTCGACTTTTTCATTGCATAACACGAAACGTTTAAGACAAAACGAAAAATCAAATTCCTTCTATATTATCATTCTCTCTCTCCAATTAAATCCAAATGGAAGATGAAATTTCACTTGCACATAAGAAATAACAAATAAATTATTTCTGGTACCGTTTAAACTACCCTCATTTAAATAAGAAATTTAGTTGTTACTCACAACTTGGATATTATTTCAATTTGTTATTTATTATTCAATAGGTAAATCAGATGTCTAATGAAACTTTGTCTACAGAGAACACGACGAAATCCAAAAATTTCGAGCATCGAAAAGACACGGAAAGGAATCTACATATCCGTAACACGTACAAAGGCCACATATCTCACCACGTTGCATAACTCAGCTCATTGCTTAATCGGCCAATAAATCGACCGAACCATCTTCCTCCAATCTCCGCCACCCACAACACCAAACTCAAACAACATTCTTCAAATTCAAATCTTCCAATTCCACTCTACCCCTTTCTCTCTCTCTCTCTCTCTCTCTCTCTCTCTCTCTCTCTCTCTCTCTCTCTCTCTCTCTCTCTCTCTCTTTCTTTCTCTCTAAATGCTCTTTCTCGCGTGTAAACACACAGAGAAACCGCACGTATATACGTTATATCCAGCAGGAAATTTCAGCTCTCTCGTGTACGAGGCAGCAACGAATTGGAAATATCATTGACCGTTTCGCGTGGAATTCCACGCGTGCCATTCCTGGCCCGTGGACGTACAGCTTTTACGCAACTGATCGCCAGTTAAAGAGACGGCTGCGATAAAGAGCACTTGCCAGTAATTCGAGTGAAACGAACAAAAAGGAACGTACGCTAAAAATCAACATAAATTCTATCTAAATGAGTAAACTTGGCTCGAAGTCGATCGATGTTAAATTACTTTTTCAAATATGATAATGTACCATATACCATCATACCAAGGTTATTTCAGTCACCTGGGCTTCAACGTCTAAATATGAATCTGGAATATTGCACAGGACAGTGGAACTACTTTGTGCATGAATAATTAATCGAATCGTTGGATGATCGAAACATATTGAGCCGTTGAATAACATTTAATCTGTAATTTGTTAATGGATCGTATCTTGCAGACTAATCAATTACACGTCCAAGAGCTGGAACGTCTCTGTACCATCAAGTAAAGTCACTCTAAACATCGTTAGTAAGCTGTGTATTCTTTCATAATAAAAGTCTCAAAAATACAAAATAAAACTAAATAAAGAAAAAGGAAAGAAATAATAAAAATCGTTTACATTATGAAATCTGCTGTTGGATTGTTAATGTGTATGTTGGTGTAATGTAAACCGGAAGATAAGCGGGAATAAAGAAATATATATACAAATCTTCAATTGTATTTATCATCGTTCGATTCCACGCACTGTATAAAAGATTTCACGAATCAGACTCAAATTTTTCCGCATTTTACCGAATTCCCTCGTCCATTATAAAAATGTGCTCGACGAGTTTCGTTTAGAATTTCTTCAGCAAACAACGTACATGTACGAATGTACATTGTGCTGTTCCCGTGAATATAAAATTCCGATGGATCGATCGATTCTCCGTTTCTCTGATACTTCGAATTAATTGTCACGTTCCGTACGAAGCCAACAAGTATCCTGTACGGAGGGCAGCTGGATATTCGATTAATTTTCATAATAATACGAAAGTCATATCCTCCTTTCTCCTCCAATAAATACAGTTCAAACGTACAGAGTTTCCTTATTGCCGCACGGCCCTCAATTACTTCGGAAATTCATGAGCGTACTCGCGTGCACGCGTACAGCAGTTTACGATCAGCATTACACTTCCCGCGTGCCGAGAAGTATACAGTTTAAACTAGTCTAATGCGTCCAATTAATCTAATCGTGGCCGATCGTTGTTCCCTGGTGCACGAAACGCGTTACGTAACGTACTGCCAGCAGTCGATCGAAGTCGCCAATGGAACTGTTAATTCCCCTATGAACACACGACAGCTAGCGCGGATCACGGGAATACACGGGGTTTATCAATTTGCTCGGCGATATTGCATTCCGCGTGAATTAGACGTTGTAGAAGTGGTTTGTGGATCGAGAAACCTTGGTTTCAATTAGGTTTAGGATCGGCTGGGTTTGCAGATGATTTGCAGATGCATTCTGCTCCTATAGATGGAAACATCGACGTTTTCGTAGAACGGTGAGTCTAAAGGGGAACGTCGTTTCAGTATATTGGAGTGGATTGGAGACGAATAAAAGTAGCGGCGAGATAGCGGGGAAATTTTCCAGTGAGAAGCTAAAGTATATTTTGGTCTGAATTTCCATGAAATATACAGGCTCGAGTTAGGTTTGACGGTAGATTTAGGTCAGGCTGACGGTAGGTTCGCGCGTTTTGTGTCCAAAGGAAGATAAGTAGTTTCCTAGAGTTATATTGGTAAAGTTATATCGGTGTATTATATTATATAGAGCTGAGCGACACTTGCTATTCTTTGGCCTTCTCTTGGCCGTCTATCCTATTCTAACAGAGAATATTTGTCTGAGAAAGATTATTCTACTGATTGGCGAGACATAGATGGTCTCGCGAAGTACAAGTCTGACACAGATATAGTTTTATTACATTTCCTATGAAATACAAGTTTAGCATCTCTTGAAAGAAACATACACTGCTACTTGTAAGAGCAATAGCACATGAATTTTATTTATTTGTTTCAACCGATATAGAATAGACGCTCGCATATACTTAAGAAGATGCCAGGATGTAGAATTTATGACTATGTATACCATCTTTCTTCGACAAATAAACTCATGCAGACGTGTTGTTATGTAACAATAATTTTCCCAGAAATCGAACAATATGTTCCTGGACTATGGAAATTGACAAACTGGAAGAAGCGGGCTTGTTTTACGAGTTAGACTGTCGAGAGGTTCGTGTATGCGAATAATAACAGACAAGCAAACGATTCTGGCAGTGAACGAAAATGAAGGGCGGAGCCCCAGACAGTTGCAAACACTGCGACAAAGAAAAAAGGAAAGAAAGAAGCAAGAGAATTATGAAATGCTTTTTATCTACAAAAAAGCAAGCAGTTTTAAATGCAACGGAGATTGGTTCGACCTCGAATGAAATTTCTGCGGGAACTCGATAAATGATAGCCACTTATGAGAAATGATTTATGTTGCAGGTATATTCATAATCGGACACGGAGATTGAGAGTCCCTTCTGAAAGCCAACTTGGCGCTGCACTCGCAGAAAACCCTGAAGCGACAAAGAAACGCTTTCACGTTCGTCACGTTCTATAATTAAACGTAGCAGCGTGCTTGGAGTATAACGATTCGAAACATTAACGCCATAGTGAAGTCGTCAAGCAAGAGCACTTTCGCAAACAGGAAGGGAACGCAATAGCGCCCGATCAAAGGGACGGGAAGCGATTACTCCGGTGGTGTGTTCGTCATTGACCCAAATCACCAGTCCAGAAAGACGTGGCCGGCCTCTGAATCTTGACATTGAATCGTTGTAATATAGTTCCGCACCGTCAAGATTTATCCGAGCGAACGATAGCGTTGAAAGTGAACGTTGCCGAGGAAACGGTCTATCTTCGTTCTTCGCTCGAACCTCCGTTCCAAAAACATCCATCAAAGTTTCATCACAGTCGTTTCGGCGAAATCGTTCCTCGATCGTTAGCAGCTGAGATCAAAGGAAAGTAACTACGAAGATTCGACGTGAAGTGGCGGGAAACGTGGAAGATGGAGAAAGACAGTAATTACGAAGGTTCGATGTAAAAAAAAAAAAAAAAAAAAAAAAAAAAAAAAAAAAAAAAAAAAAAAAAAAAGCAGTGCAAAGATTCGATGCAAAAACACAGCGTAGGAGATTGAATATAGAAAGGCACTGACACGATACTCTACTAAAAGGCAAGGAAGACCTAATAACACGAAGTGTGACAGAAGAAAAAAGCGAGATTGGACTTACAGCTCGAGGACCAAGAGCGGCAGGAGAAAGATAAGGAGACGATGTTGCGAAAATCAGCTCGATCGTTTCTTCGAAAATTGGCGTCTTCGATTAAAGACACGTCGGAACGGACACGAAGGGCGGGAACGTGAACACAAAGCATGCGTAGGCGTCAAGGATCAAACGACGCGCAAACACGTCGAAACATTTAGGCCGGAAGGCACGAGCCCTTGATTAATTAAACATCCATAGCGGAAAGGATTTGCGTCTCGAACGAACGCTTAAGACCGCGCATAATTCATAAACGAGTACTTAGACGAGCTCGAACGCGGAGGACGCGGCCGTCGTCGCGCAATCTGCATCCTTAAGTGCGCGACAAGTACCTGCCACGTCTACTTGACCCATTTACCCGATGACCTCGTCCCGGGTGCACTTTTCAACACAGCGTCTATCTAATGGCACGACTGACTCTCATTCCACCGACTTGACATTTCCTTTCGATTCGAATCCATCCCCCTGAACCTCCTCTCCTCGTGCTTTTGCTTCGTCTTCCGAATATTTGTGAAACAAAGATGATTAAAAGACGAAGAGGATGATGGAAACGTATTTAATATGGCGAGACGAGAGAGAAGATACTTTAGATATTTGATGGGCAGACTTTCTCGCAGAGAAAAGGCATAGATTTAGTACTGGAATTTCGAATCATTCTCGAATCCACAGAGTGGTACAGAGCAATCATCAAAACAAGCAAATAAGTCTTGGCAAATACGAGTCCGAGGATTATTAACTTGCGCAAACTTGACGTCGTCTTAGAAAGTATCCATATATTATTATTACGTTTGAATAATTGAAATATTCAAACAAGTGTCACGAACCGATTTACTAGATTTATTTTTTTAAAAGGTCTGTAATAGATTCAAATTTTTCGGAGAAAACCGCGTCGACTCGAACTATCCTCAGGAACCTTTCGCGTAATCACTCTTTTTCAAGAAAAGAACCCCAGCAACCCAACACTATCCATTGCACGTGGTGTATCGAAATTATTTTCAGAAAACCATGACAGCTAACAGCGTCCTAAAAAGCTAACTCTAGCGTGTGGAAATTTTATCGAGATAACCGCGTCAACCGGAAATATCTTGAAGACTCTCGATGTCCCTCGAAGTATCCAAATTTCTTCAAGAAAAAGACACCGATAACTCAAAAGCATGCATTCTGCAATATACGCAACTCTTTCCAAGAAAACCGTATCAAGGGTCGTCAAAAGCCATCTATGGCGTACCAAAATTTTATCGAGAAAACCGCATCAACCGAAAATATCCTCCAAAGCCTTTGACGTACCTAACCCTGTTGAAGAAGAGCGTATCGACCCCTCGACGATCAAACTTACTCCAACGTATGGCAAGATCGGGCGAGAATCTCGAAGGCAGCTGAAACCACACGTTTCTTCTTTCTCAAACGAAAACACACCGAGGCTCGAGAAATCAGCCAACGTGCAGGCAACTTGCGGCGGTGTTTTTCGGTGAGAAAATCGAGACGATCGATTCCTCGCCTGAAACGTAGCCCGGAGGAGTCTCCACGAGCGGAGCACGTCTCCGATAATTTAATCAAGAAAGTTGGGTGTACTCGCGTGGCAGCCCAAGGCGTCCAAGCTTCCATTTCATCGAAGAAAACCTTCCTTCGTTGAATCTTTCCATCCCCTGCTTTCACCGACGAGTTTCCACTCCGGATCGGCTGAAGTAGTAGTGGTAAAGTTGGTTGGTCGCGAATCACCAACTTTTCTTCCGGCCTCGAAACGTTCGTAAAGGGATACGATCACGAGAACCTGGTCCAGGAAATTCGCCACGGAGACTTCTTTTAACTCGATTCGAGCGTGACCATTGTCGAGACGAAATGAAAGCTTAGGACAGACTTTTGAACGATACTTCGGACGTGTGTTTAGGTTCGGTGGGATGAGGCTGCTTTCTCCACCGTTTCTACCCTACGAACTTTTATCGCTGCGGGAGGGTCCCCGAGAAGAAAGCGTAACAAGTTCATTTCTGGTAATTTAGTAATTTTGTTAGGTCGCCAAATACGAATTGCCTGGACATCGATGACTGACCTACGGAATTTTCTCAACGGTCAAATAGATAACAAATACGACTTTTTAGAATGATCTTGTTCTTCATTTTTAATCTGCCGGATACACGATCGAGTTGAAGTATACACGAGCGTGTACTATACGATATAGCCAATTTATATTAGAAAATAAACGTCCAAGTCCTCGGTACCGTTTACTGCTCGTTCATTGTGAAAGAAAGCGATTGCGTTTAGGATGTCCAATAGCTAGTATATTATATTAATATATAGCTATTTATGATGTAACTACTATACTATATAGTATATACAATCATTCCGCCTAAAATAGGTACAATGATTGATGGACGGCATTGTATTTAACGGACAACCGAACAAAACGACAGTTCGACATTGGAATTGATCAAAAATGAATTGCTTTTATGCTGCGTACATTTGCACGTTTCTTCCAAACTCTGCCGATAGAAACACGATAATCGTATCTCGCTACGGAGTGTTCGTGACATTTCAAAAGGTTTCATACAACGCGTACAATATATTCCTAGAATGTTTCTACAAGTGTTGCAACACTTTCGTTAGCTGTTGCACGCTTATCCGCGTCTAATAGCTTGAGATTTTGTGGTAGAACGAAAACCGGTTAATTTTCCGTGGAGGAAGCGTGACGGTATTGATCTCGACAGGATTCGACGTCCAAGCCACGGAGGTTTCTCTGTATCGATACATCGACTCTGCGCAGGATACGAAGCGACGAGCACACCTGCATGTATAGATAGGCGCGCGCGCACGCACATACACAAGCCATGTGCTTGTAGTTTCTCGATTTGTGTCACAGAGAGAGGCGTGCACGCGGGACGTATCGACGTCATTTCGCCCGAAGGTGACGGCCACCGTTTCCGTTTCGTCTTTTCTCGTACATCCGAGAGAACGAACAGCCGTGCGATGGATACGAAATAACGCGTGTCGAGTGTCCGAATGGAAACAAACGGCTCGGATGTGGCCCAGGAAAGAGGCACGGCTCGACGCGTCGTTTAGGATCGAATAATTCGACGTGCGTTGACCCTTCATCTGCAACCGTCTCTTCGCCGAAGTCGTCTTCTACGACCCATGCAGCACTTTTTTAGATTTTCCAAAAAAATGAAATTGCCCAAAATTCTCGAATACTTTACCTAGTTCATAAAATATCATCGTACAATAGCTTTTTGTCGTTAACACGTTCCCTTAACTTCTCCAAGCAAAGCAAGATTCCAACAAAAGATGATACGGGGAGAACGAAGAATTACTTAAAATCTCTGGTCGATAACGATCCGGTATGCAAATGGAGGGTTAAGTAGCGAGAAGTAGCACGTTTCTTCTTCTTTCTTTTTTTTTTTTTTTTTCTTTCCTACAAAAAGTAGCACACGTCAATCTATGGCGAGAAGAAGCACGTTTCAATGTTTCTGCCGATAACAAGCACGTTTCAATGTTTCTACCGATAACAAGCACATTTCGTATAATATAGGTACCGCGATAGCAAGCATTATTCACATTTCGCCACGAGCAGTAGCTTATCTGAAATGCTGCAGCGAGAAGCAGCACGTTTCGTTTGTTTGCCGAACAGTAGGCTATTTCAATTTCCAAATGGTTGACGTTGATCTTCTGTAACTACCAGTTGTCTGTATTATTATCGTTGCACGTTCATTACTAAAGGAAATGACTATATATTTACAATGTCTAGCAGTGAATACGATGATTGTAAGTACATCGGTAGCAGATCGATGAGACTCGAAAATATTTTTGCTCCGATAAATACTTTTGTCAACGTTATATGAAAAACGTGTAAAGTTGCTTTTCTTACTATAAAGAAGGAAACGTGATTACTTTTGTTTCAATAGCAACTTGCTATAAGAAAATATCTGTCAGGTTTAACAATTACATACTACTTTGCCTTCTTCCAAAAAAGTTTCAAAAACCGAAGGAGCTGAAAATTAAAAAAATTATGACAATTACGTATTACGCAATTTTTGTCGCTGCCCAAATTCCTTCTGACAATTCAACGGGTGAAATTGACCCGTGAAGATGCAGCTAGTTTCCGATTTCCCGTGATACATCGCGAAAAGAATGTTCTCGGACAAAAGTTACTTCTATTAATTAACTATCGCCTGGTAAAAAATTGATCGACGGTATAGCGAGTTGTAAAGCAAAATTGGAAAATAGCCGGATTCTCGCCAATCAATTCCAGTCCCTTGGAGTGAAAATTTGCACAGCAAAAGAAGATTACGTAATACGTACCTGTCTCTTTACGTATCGCGAAAGTTTCATAATTATTTTTACAATTTGCATGTTGAGCATCTTGCTTTGTAAGTATCGCTGGTTACTATTCGCGTTACTGCGTCGTGTGTTTTCCACGGTTTGTATTCACAAACATCGTCAATGTCACTGTTTGTTATTGTTTCTTATTCGGACTCTGACTTTGCAGTTCTTGTCATCCTGTTTATATACGGCGACATTCGGTTCGAGAATACGCCGATGTAGTAGCTGAAAGAAAAAATTATTTTTCACGCAGCAACATGAAATAACGAGACAAACTATGAACGAAACACTGATAATTGTGACAATTCTATGGACACCCACGTCTCGGATACACGTAGAACCAGGGCGAACGTGACCTTTTGCGGGCGCTGAATACACATTGAAATTCTACATTTAAATTTTACGACGAGGAATTATTTATTTACAAATCCTGTTACATATTATATATTTTTATAAGCAGTTTTTCAAACAAATCCAACTAATATTTTTTCGCACGCGTAATTCGCTTTCAAGGAGCAAAAGTTCAATGAAAGCAGAAAATCTGTGATCATGTATGACTTTTGGAAAAAAAACTATTGATGTAGTTTAATTTGTCTAAAAAGTACATTTCTCTGAATGTGCCTGGACTTTTTTTTATCTAAAGTAGTTTCCAGGATATGAGGACTTTACGAAGTTACACCGAACTTTCATGATTTTTCTCGCTCCTTTAAACTGAATCATCGCTACCAAAAAAAATATCTTGCATCTGTTAATGGTATCGTCATTCTGTAAAAAGTTAATCAAAATCAAAAACCTGCCTCGCACCGGTCCTGCGTAGAACACACGACGAAAGAAAAGCTATGGCGATAAAAAGAAGTGAAAACAGAGACTCGTGGACCGACGAGAAGGCAAAAAGGGCACGGAGTTTGGATTGCATTATACACGCACATTTTTTCGTTGTTTCAACGTTCAGATTTCATAGATTTCTAGAAGTTTGTCACACGGAGAGCGACGGTGATTGTGCACGCTCGTATTGAACTCGATTGCAGAAACAAATCGATATTATACGCAAGAGGAGTGGTGCAGATCGATGATAAAATGCAAACTCGAGAGACTCGTCGAAAAAGTGTAACTGGTCTCTTGTTAAAATTGCTGCAGTTCGAGAGATATTTGTGCGACCAGACGTGAATTCAATTAACGCGAAATATGATTTAAGTGGAAACAGTTTCGAAGTACAAATTTTAGGACGATATGTTTCAAAATAGTATATTAAAGAATATACATTACAAAACGTATAAAAAACGTAAAAAAAAAGAAAAGAAGAATCTATCAACGATGGTGTCCTAAGATCTTAGACCGTTTAATTTTATAATATCATTGTTCGTTAAGTAGATTACTCTGTAGCAATTTGCGTTTGATCGAGTTTCACTTACGTCGTTAAAAACGTTTGTATTTCGCTTGAAAAGAAAGCCTTTGTCTTTCTATTGAATATATAATGTAATATAACATTGTATATTTTATAATTTATATATATATATATTATATATTAGTAATAGAATCCTATACAATCCACAATTTTTCAATGAATTAATTCAAGGTTAAAGGCAATGTGTTATCTGCCGTCGCGAAGAGGCATAACGTGTTACTGTTTCTGAAACTAATGAAAATATCCCACTTTCCGCAATCAAAATCGAATCATTTTATTTTTCGTGGCGAGAGAAAGACAGACAGACAGACAGATAGATACAGAGAGCGTGTTAGTGTCCGTAAGACAAACGAAATGTGCTACTTTTCCTAATACACGTCGAATTATCCAATGGCCTAGATTCCAGGCTTCGATCATCTAGGTGTGTTGTGGCATTACGGCTCTCGTCCATGGAAACGGACGATTATATCACGGTAGCTTTGGCAAAAGTGGGAAATAACCACTGTGAAGGATAGTCTGGTATTTGGGGTGATATCGATGTTCTGATATCGTGGGGTCGAAGAGCTCGATCGGGAATGGGTGAAGGTCAAATGATGAAAAGTTGAACGTTGACGCGTTTAAATGGTTAGAAGTTGGATCTCGAGATATTTCATTCGAAATCTCGCAAGATTTTTGGTATTTCCGATGAGATTGGAATTCTTACGTATTGAGGAATTCTTCGATCGGGGAAAACAGAGGGGTTGAATTGTGGAAAATCTTGAAATTCAATGCATCCGGAGGAAAGCGAAAAATTTTGAAGCTTGAGTGAACAAATTTGGAGGTTCAAGGGTTAAGAGCTGAATTTCAGCGCGGTTAGTTCGTAATTTGCAAGGATTTTTGCTATTCCAAATGAAATCGATATTCTGATTGTTGCGGGGACGAGGAGCTCGATTGGCAATGGGCGAACGGGTCGAACGTTGAGAGGCTGAACCTCGACGAGTTTAAATGGTCGCAGGGTAGATTCTAGCGCATTTAGTTTCTGATTTCTGGAATGAAATCGATGTTCTGATGTTTTCGAGTCGATCAGTTCGATTAGCGAAGACGGTGAGAGTGAAAATCGTAAAAAATCGTACCTCTACGTAGCATTATTAAAATTAGATTTCACCGCGTTTAATTCCCAACTCGTTAAGTTATCGTTGTCTGAAATGTCTACGGATATTCTGATGTGAAATCCAGGGGTATGATCGATTGAATTTTTTGAAGCTCGATGAAAAAGAAGAGGAGCTTGAAGAATTTGATGTACGATTTTTCATTCACATTTCATTCAATAATCGAAGAAACCACGAAGAACCGACATCATACTTGATATTCGAAGAATATTCATATGGAGCATGAAAGAAGGTGATCTAAAAATATTCCGTGGCTAAAAGGATACGAATCGATCGAAGGTACTTGAGTAGATATATGTACTCTTTGTTCGCGGAAACCGTTTCAAATGAAGAAATAGGACCTAGATTCGTGGTCTACGGATGATCAAGGCCACGCACAGTATCGAACATCGAAGAACAAGAGAGAGAGAGAGAGAGAGAGAGAGAGAGAGAAATTACCGTTTCTATGTCGCTACTGTGGCCTGCACGAAAACAAAGGAACCATCCTTTCCATTGTACAGCGGGACGACGGTTGTGCATGCATGCATCATACACCGTATTCGTGTCTGTTCATCAGATACCGTCAGACACAATTTCTATATGTCAGCGTATAGATCACGCTGCGGCGTTTCAGAAGATCGTTACGTAGCTAGAAATTGTTGCACAATAAAAATTCCCGTGCTTCGTCTACGTCTATGCCGCAATTTCGAATTTTTCTAAATTTTAGAAACTGCACGTGTTTCGTTGTTTACTATCGTCGTCGCTGGAAATCCACGCGCTTTGTCTACGTCTACCCTTTAATTCCAACGTTTTCTGGAAACTTTAGAAGCTTTGGGTCTCTTGCGTGAATTTCCACATATTTTCTGCGAAATGAAAATCCTATTTTGTCATACGTTTAGCTCCAATACTTCATCGTTTCGTTCCAGCTCTTTCGTTTTTGCCTGATTTCTCCATTCCGCTCCATCCTGATTGTCCGATACACCGTCGCTCCTACGCTTCGAAACGCAAACTTCCTATTATACAACTTTCGACGATCAAGACACCGTGACAATCACCATGAACTCCTTCCTACACCCACACCCACGGAAATCCTGACAACAGACAAACGCCTCCACATCCCACACGAATTACTCCAACTTCAATTGGATCTTTCGAAATGCTAAACTATCGCTGAGAAGAACACGCTACTGTCCGCAAGCGTTAGGACGCTCGCAAATTACAAATTACAGAAAGATGTTTAAAGGTACGACGCGTGCGTATATCCTTTCCCTGTTAACGAAACTTCCTTAGATCCTTATACTTTATAAAATATATATTTATTTAATATATATATTTTATATAATTATTTTATATAGAATATAAAAACGTCAACCTTTAGATGGAATTGCACCGAGTGTCCAAATATTTATGGCCGTGTGTAGCGTAATATGCAAATCGGGGACGATAAAAAATGAAAGGAAGGAGAAAAGAAAACGCAACCGACAGAAGTCGAGCAAAACAGATGATATACGGTCGTGGAAACGAAACTGGCCCGATTCTGGCGGCGATTTACAGCCCAGAAGAGTCAGGGTCGTACGAAGAAACGAGTTTCGAGGCGGCCGGGTCAATAACTGCTATATAGGTGACGGCTGTTTAATAACTTTCTCTTTCACTTTATGGAAAAGAGCGTAAAAAGTGGTGGCAATGAATGAACATCTGATCTTACGTCGATGGATAATCGCCTTGGCTGGTTATTCGGAATCCTGATTAATCATAATGATGGCTTCGGCCAAATTTGGCCCGATCCGATCTCCTACGCGGATTAGTCGAGTTAACCGACCGGCTAGTACAACTGTTTGAAGTTTCCAACAGCTTGTAAACCAACTTGATGGGTCAGTGGTGTTCATCGCTGGATTAAAACGTCGTTCGTCGTACCTTGATTAAGGGAGGAAGCATCGCGACGACTATGATGGATGTTGCGCGAGCGTTGTTTGTAAAAGAGATGATTTTGGGATCGTTAGCAGCTATCGTTGCCACGATTGACAGAATTAATGTAACGTTTAAGCGCGATAATCTTCGGTCGTTAATATAGTTTCCTTTCGTACGGAAGTAACCAGGGTGTTGAACCTTCGCGTTAAATTATATCGACAAGTGTGTATAGTGTTTTAGAAGACAAAAGTCTATTGCCAGAGCATACAGCATGTACACCTACTGACAAAAGTGAGACAAACACTATGATCGTTTGGAAATTACTGTACAGGTATTTTTTTAGATACAGATACATCGGGTGAAATTAAAAGTAACATAAGGAGATAAGTGTGCATATATGAAATTATAATATGCTCTTTTTCCATTAGACTCGTGTAAGATACACGATTGATATTGAATCGGACAACTTTAGTGGATCTAGTAGATCTTGCTATTTTTAACAAAACCTAAATAAAAAAATAATGTAATAAGACGTTGGCTAACGCTTGGACTCGATGATCGCACGTCATCTGCGTGGCATTGATTCAATTAATCGAACTAGCAGACTGTCGATATTGCGCACTATATTTTTTTTAATTTTTTTTACATCAACTTTATTTGTAAAAACATTGTCATCCCAATCGATATATAACGTAATTCCACGAATATTCAATTGGGTTCAAGTCACGAGATTGACTCGATCATTTTATTATATTAACATTTTGCCCTGGAATAAATTTCTTAGTCAATTTAGATTTAGAAGAATTCGTTTCGGGTTATTTTCGTATCGAAATGGTCGCTCTGTTCGCATTTTCACGCTCACACGTGGCAACATATGAATTTGTAAAATACCGCCGTATAAGAAACTGTCCGTAGTTTAGTTTATTTTATTTATTTTATTTGTATTAGCGGATCAGAACCGTTGCGTGAAAAAGCAACCTCGCACCATCATGTTATCGCCACTAAATTTCACTGCTCGTTTTAGATATTTAACGTTTGAACTTATTGCATGTTCGTGTACGGACTTCTATCTCTTTATGGTGTTTTAAATTCCAATGTATCTCAAAAGATGAAAAAAATGTACAATGATTTTTAAGCGATCGTTATGTTTCTTAACTTTTGCCAATAAACGAAACTTCAGTTCGTTAAATATAAAACCATCGTATTAGAATAAATCAATCTATCGGAATAAACAATCGAAATAAAATATCAGATTCTAAATCCTCGTTTTCGTTCTAAATTCTTAATTCTGAAGTAAATACAGAAGTTTGTACAGGAAAAACAATTTTTAAAATAATATTTCAAACAGTATTTTTACCATCTCTGCAATGAAATCTTGATCTAATTGGTTTAAAGCGATTGCTTAACATTTATCAGTAAACGTAACTTCAGTTTGTTAAATATAAAACCATCGTATTAAAATAAATCAATCTATCGGAATAAACAATCGAAATAAAATATCAAATTCTAAATCCTCGTTTTCGTTCTAAATTCTTAATTCTGAAGTAAATATAGAAGTTTGTACAGGAAAAACAATTTTTAAAACAATATTTCAAACAGTATTTTTACCATCCTCCAACGAAATCTTGCTCTAATTACTGCTAAGTGAATGTTGGCAGAGTTTACGTTCGCCAGGCACATTGCATAAATTCATTGAAATTCCTTCGTCCACAAAATGCCATATTCGAGATGAAAAAAGTGAATCGTGGCAATTACACGTAAACGATGAATAATCTCATTGGCGATGGAACAGAAAGGTCTCGCTTCGTAATAAGCCAGGCAATCTTTCCTCGATAACGATAAATTTCTCGTGTATAAGCGGCCGATCTACCGATGGCGTCATAATTTAATAGATCGATTTAGAAGCGGTTGACGCATTGTGACCGCCGTTGCTAATAGCAAATCGATGAACCGCCAGCTAATTAGCGTATCGACGCTAGCAAACCAGCCGGTGCTTGTTACTATTCGCGAAATGTTACTCTGCTACTAGTTTGTGAACGGCTGCTAATTCACCAAGCAAACTTTTAGGCTGTTGCTAAAGAATTTCCTTCGCTATTTTCCTTTCGCGAAATAGCCGATACTCGCGCGATATTTTCTAACGAACTGCGTATTAGCTTCGTGATAAACTTCGACGATGGTGATATTTGCATTATGTGTACTTGCATGTATACTTAAATATTATTCCTCGTCTCGTTGTCTATTTTCAGTAAAGGAATTTCGTAGCTTTTCGTAGCTGGATTAAACAAAGAAGAAGAAGAAAAAGAAGAAAGAGAAAGAAAAAGAAAAGAAATGAAAATTCTCCTCGTAAACTTGACTGGATTATTAACAAATCAGTAGTTAACAAGACCTTAAGGACTCGTAGTGCACATCGAGGGGAATAAAAACAGACTCGTAATCGATAACAGACCCGAAAGTAATTATTTTCAGAGAGAAATAAACTTCTGTTTGTTTGCGATTAATCACGTGTTTAAGTAACACGCTGGATGCAAACAACGACGACAAAGGATTATTATTATCACCGACAAAGGATCGCAATGAGCTACAAATCGTTATTTCCCTCTTTCACATCGTTACCTCCCTCTTTTGTTCGTCTCGTCTTCTTTCATCTCAATACGAATTCGCGTGTGTAGATCGACTTACGCAGCTGTATTTCCAAGTATCATTTCTTCTTATAATTCAACTCTGTTATTACTTTATTGCGAGTAAATGAAACTCATCGAGCATCAAAGAGAAGCGTTAAAAATTCGTAAGAAGATTCGTAAGAAGATTCAAGTAATAACGTACTCTCTACCATCCACTTTATACCCTGTTTCTATCCGGCAAAATTATTTCTTTCTGTTTCTATCTAACAAAATTATGGATTTAAGGGTCGAACGCATTTTTATTCGTCTGGCTGAAAAACATAGATTCTCGAACCCTGCTTTAACCCTTTCTTCGGCATCAGGAAGAGGAAGAGGAAAGCGACTGATAGTTCTTCCACTCGTTCGCCGGGCTCTCAAGAAGCCTCGCGACGCCACAATGTCCGGAGAACCGTTCGAGAACCAGCCACACTAACATCGACTGCCATCTACTGATTACGCTGCGTACTGAGAAACACTGGCTCGAAGATGATAACGCTTGAATTATTGCCGCGAATAATTAAAGCGAGCGATATTGGATTCTGTAATGATAGTTCATACGTCACCTTTCATCCCATTACCTGACTCTACCTGATCACTGTATTATTTTAATGCTATACCAGCAAGATTATCAGTCAAAGTATATAACTACCACGCCAGTCAAATCGACTGGTTTTACAATTTTATTTTAAAGTTCCTACTTCATGTTATATTTTTTTCCGCAATGATAACTAAAAGAATGATATAATGAATTTTATTTTGTCTTTTATATATTGGAACTGAAAATAATTTTGTATCAAGGCTACTTATACCAATACCAGTCGAAATGACTGGTATTTGTCAAAGTGTAAAAGGGTGCTGCGATTTGTTTATCGAACCCCAATTAACCAGTTTCCTCGTTTTGTGCAACTTCTCACACGTTTTTTATTTAAGAATAAATAATATATATTTGTATAGCCCAATAATAATATTCTGATTAATTTACCCTTGAATTAATGTATATTATTTTATCGATAATAGTATTATTTATTTAATATTTATTTGAAGGTTAATAGTGTATCCTATTGTAATGATCGGTTGGGTTTCTATATGTAATTATTCAATTTTAGGTTCGTTACGTGCAATTTCTTTCGAAATTTTATTGTTTTTAATGTTTCTTATATTAATACTTATGATCGAAGAATATTCTTTTTACAAATTTATTGATTTTCAATTTGATATTAATTTTATATTTATATTTCATTTTTATTATCAGAGCGTTGATTGATTTAAATCGTGTACCATTTGATTTAATTGAGGGAGAGTCAGAATTAGTATCTGGTTTTAATGTTGAATATTTTAGAAGATTATTCGTTATAACTTTTTTATCAGAATATATAAATATTATATAATATTGATATATATTTTAATAATATTAATATTATATAATATAATATTTTATGGAGTATATTACTGATCAATTTATTTTATTGTAATGCATATAATTACTTTAATTATAATTCGAGGTGTTTAAACATTTTTACCGCGTATCGTTCAATATGATGATATCAGTTACCAGGAAAATTCCGGACCGATCGCTAGATCGCTAGATGATAACGCAAGAAATACCACACCAGTCAAAATAACTCTATAAATGCGTCAACCCTCGTTTAGGAATCCCAAATGAATTAACAATACTAAAAATGTACTACATAACATGGAATTGCTTCTGTAAGAAAATAATAAATCGACAAATATAAAAATATTCTATCATTACGTATTTTTTAAAGACCAGTCATTTTCACTGGTTTCGGTAGAAATATCTTCGTGTTAACTATCGGTAGTTCTAATAATAAGGTTGTAAGATTCCCGCAAATACACATGTACAGGGTGTCGGAAAATACGTGGAGCTTTCAGGCTAAAATACCATTTTACGTTATTTATTTGACGTTTGTGTGACGTAGGTAAAGTTCGAACGGCACGTTTGTAACAGCAACTTTTTTTTCGTCGTTCTGATCTGATGGAATCAACTCTATAAATATCCAAGTGATGGAAGATAAAGGAACGCGTCTACGCTTCGGAAAACGTAACTTCCAAACACCGTCGTGATATGTATGAAAAAGAAACTGTCGTAATATAAAGTAGATTTACGAGGCAATCTTGAGAACGTAGCATGCGTATGTAAATTAGTTTCTCTTATAATATAGCCGGTCAAAGAGTACAGTGGAACTTCGGTTATCGAACGACTTTCGTCCCGAACAAATCGGTTCTCCACGTGTTTTCTGAAAAGAAGAGAAAAGAAGAAAAAAAGAAAGAACGCATCGGTTTCCAAAGAGAATCTGCATTTTCGAACAGGCAATCGTGTGCTCCACTCTGGTGGCGGAGTATCAGTTACGTCGCAGTTTCTGTTCAGCGCAGACTTCTGTCCGAATTTCCGCTTTTTTATACGTTATCGTTAATTAAATAAATGGCTATTTGACCGACGAAGGATAACGACGACGGCAAATCGAATAGAAAAGTCGTTAGTGCTAGGACGAAAGTGAAAATAAAAAAGATATTTTTAAATGGTTTTCGTTTAAAGATGTAGCAAGAAGAAGAGCATAATTTCCTCGATCAGGTATCATTAAGTAATTGAATGTAATAATATTATACAGGGAAATCTATATAGATTGAGCACACGCGGTAATCACGTATAATAGGGTATTACTCAATTGTTGAACTCATATTACTAAAAATAAAGAGCTAGCGGGCTCATTGCATTAACCTTGCGAGGCCATCCGGTTAACATCTCCTCTGTTCTCTTGAATGAACCTTTTGGATACAAAAGTTTCCAATGAACGCAAGCAAAATAATTTTCTAACGATTACGAGGTAAAAATAGAAGAAGAATGTTTGACTGAAATTGTCAGTCCGATATTCGTCCGATCGAGTAGAAGAGAGTCTTTGAAAGCGTAAAAATTCTGGGAACTTTGTAATTAGACTAATACGAGCCAGCCATGTTTTTATTTTCATTTCTATATTTTGATACACGCGTGCCATTTGATAATTTAATTTTTGAGAAAATTATATTCTTCCTTTCAGCGGCACATTTTTAAACAAAAATCACTGAAGAAATTTTCTTTTATACCTTTTTCTTTCTTTAACTGTCATCCCACGATATACAAATATTTTATCAAATAATATTTTGCCAAATTGCACTTCGGCTAACCAGACAATTATTTCCAATAAAAAAATATTGGCAGTTTCGCAAAATACCATTGTACTGAGAACGAGCATGCGTTTCAAACATCAGGTTTTTCAGCTGGTCGGAAAATGGATGAAAATTCCAAATAAACAGAAAAATGAGCTAAATAAAAACCACAAATAAAGAGAAGTCACTTCGAGATATGAGAATAACGTTCGTATTTCGTATCCAAAACAATTAATGTGTTAATTGTTAATACCCAGTGTCTCTACAGAAAAGAACTCTTCTCAGTAAAAACAAAGCTGTTCGTTTACTACGTGTGCGTATTCCATTCGCGTAAGATTTCACACGTCTCTATTGTTTCTTTATCCGACCTGATGCATTGAAAACTGCTATAAAAGTATAAATAAACTAGCAATCATTTACGTTAATTCTTATAAAAAAATGGTTTCAATTTTCGAACAACCTTCCCAAACGAATTATGATCCGACAACTGACATTCCACAATATCGATATCATTTTATAATGAAAAGATCTTACCTTACATCTATGCTAAGTGTAATTCTACTAACTCTAAATATCCCACGATTTACAGACGATAGCGTATGCAAGAAATTGATCATTCCATATGTTTCGATTCGAAACTCTACGCTCTGTGGCAGAAAAAAAGGGACTCAAAGCGAAGAATCATCGATGGTACTCACTGCCAATTGAATTTCCCGGTGATACCTTCCCTGAGGCGGTCCTTGAGGCTTCGTTGCCTTGGCCTAGAGGAAAGCGAAGGGCTGGCCGGTTCCTTCGACTTGATCGGCGGTGGACCACTTCCGCCACTACCGCCACTACCGCCACCGCCGCCGGAGAACAACGCCATTCTTCTTGCTTACGCCGATCCACCAAGTGTGCCGATCTGACACTCGCACAACAGTTCGCGACTCGCTCGATTCGCTGCGACTGTCTCTAGGTCGCCTGTCGAGCGAGCATCATCGAGGCACTCGCGAGCACGAGGAATCACTGGACAAGTCGAGCGTTCGCCGCTTTCTGCCCAACCAGTCGCCGAATAATGTTTCTACTCTGCGAAATATTTTCCCATCATAGACTGCTTTAAATACAAGCGAATGAGACTATACACGGAACATCCGAAAATATCCATCAACGATGGAAAATAATTTTAGCCGGAACGCTGGGAATTTTGGAATCGATTGGAAATACGCTTGCTTCGTCCTTCTCTTCGGGCAGAATTGAATTTTCAATTGAATTTTGAAATTTTTGCAGTTAATTGGCAAGAAGCACGAAGCTGGCTTTACGTTGGTCCAGTAGCATCGCGGCGAAATCCGTTTGTTGGATTGTAATTGGAACAATCGAGACAGCGTTCCACTACGATGTTTTCGTTCCATTACAGCCTTTTCGTTCCTGCAAGTAATCCGACCAAATTATCGGATCGAAAGTCTACTTTTTCAATTCAATGCTTAGCCCCACCATCGCTAACACAACGTTACACAGCGTTGCTGGAATCGTCTGGACGGCTCAATGCTGCCCAGTGCTGGCTGAAGCGTAGTACAGTGCAGTAGTCGGTTTTCCGCGCGAATTCATTGCCACTAAAGCCTATCACTTTCGACGAACCCGAAAGAAACTTTCCGATTTCCAATCAAACCATCGTCATGCAATCGGTCGATCCAACGACTGGGCAAGCGTAAAGCCAGCTTAAAGGATTGGTAAACAGGTCTCAAAGGGATTAGATGAATTAATGAACGATTAAATGAAATATTTGGTGACAGTGCTGTGGTACGATATGACTCGTACAACGTAGATATAGACGCGCGGCAGTTGTCGAAATAATATAGTTTTAGTATACTTTCAGTATAGTCGACATATGGTTAAATGGTATATAGGCTGGACAGAAGCTTGTCACAACCACCGTAGGTACGTAACTTCGAAGTTATAGACGCGACAACGTAGAAAGTTAGCGCGACATCTGCGATCGATGACGGTTTGGTAGGTTTGTACGAGGCTATCGATTAGGTTCGACACGTAGAATTGCAGGGAAGACACGAATCGTATAATATCTGTATCAGACTTAATTCCATAATTGCTAAATTGTATTTCACGCGCGTTAACGAACGAAGCGGAAGATAACGAAACAAATAATTTAGCGGACGAAGAGAAGGATCGTAATTATTTAGAAAAACTACGTTTCTCGTTATCTGTGTAGCAAAGACACCTCGCTTCTCCAAAAGTCTCTCACAGACAATTTTCACTTTCGTCAACAGTCAAAAATCTTGTTCGTTGTATATATGTATCCTGCGGAAGGAAATATTTTGAAATAACGCTTTAAACGATTACCGGAGGAACAGATATCTTCCGGATGGAAACACTGGCGCGGAGGGCTCGATGACAGAGATGGTTTCAGCAGCTCGGCCCGAATGCTTACTACGATCCAGACCGATTTTTCAGTCACGTCAACGACTTGTTGAGGCTCGTTAAATGACAAGTACGACCGAACGGATGATTCAATTCGCTCGCGACTCGCGCGACCGAACGCTAAGAAGATCGACGACCAAAGTTCTTTGGTCTATTATACGATAGATTCGTCAAGTGCATATTTTTTCCTGTAAGCTAGATAGATCGACGACGACGTAGCATATTCTCTATTGTCGGAAGTTTACTTGATTAAAGAAAAAGCAATTAACATGAAATTACGCTTTCTTTTGGGCAAATGATTTCTATAAATATTCTACCTGGTGAATTAGAATTAGCATTATAGATAATATAAATAACGTAGAGGAATTAGAACCTCAGATAATACAGTGGAATATTTCAAATATAGCGCAAATAGGAATTTGAGTCAAAATTACAGCGTAACATACTTTATACTCAAAAATGTATTTTTCTTTAAAGAGAGATTTAATATACGGGAGATTGGATAAGGTGTACAAGTGGACATAGCGAACATGGATTTTTTAGAAAAAAAAATAAGGAGATATAGAAAAAATTGTTTCACATGATGCGTCGTTCTCGAGAAGATCGGGTTTAAAAATTTTGTCAAGTATATTTGAACACGGCTAATTCAGGACTCAATAGGAGTAAATAATCGACAGAAGGTTACTCTACGCGCGGAAATAAGTCGAAGACGTAGAATAAACTTCGTTCGCTAGACGTTTCGTTGGAAAATAAATCTGAATGTTGAACACGCGTATGTACCAAGCCAATTTCTCGCTAAACAAGTTCAAACTCTATTTTCTTGAAAATTAAGCTTCAAACAGACAAATTCCTTTTCACGTTTTTCACGTTTTTTATTAATTTATGTATACCGAATTTTATTCATCGTCCGGTCGATAATCGGGAAAATTTAATCGACAAATTTTCAAACTTGATCTTCTCAAGAATGTCGTATGACAAAATTGTGTTCTGTTTTATTTTCTCGGAGAAATTGGCAAGTACGCAGAAAAATACCAGAAAAGAACGGCGACGCATCCAAATCAGCTGGCTGCTGAAGCGAGTAAAACTCTCATAGAAAAAAGACTAAAAAGAAAACACTTCACTGACCTCGCTAAAGAAATAAAATAGTCAAACTGGAAGATGGTATCCGGCTGGCGGTAGCCATCCACGTGTTATTTAACAATTAAGCTAGAGAAATCTACCAAATGTCCAGCTGGACAAGTTGTAAAGTACAAATTAAATAATAAAAAAAAAGAAACTTTATTTTCTTCTGATCTTCTCATAAAATATCGCGATATATACGTGTTATTCGCCCGTATCTTGTATTTACTTTTTCTTTTCTGTATCAATCTACGTGTTCGTATTTGTTAAATCTTCAGCTTTTAACGTGTATCCTCATCGATGAAAAAATTAACCTTCGAAGTAAATAAATTTCAAATACACCACGGCTAAGGAATTAAACGATCCGTGAGTGTCTGAGAGGCGATGAAATTCATACGACAGGAAGGAAGCTCGATCCTTTCGATTCACCGAAAGGAGAAAGAGCGCCGCGATAACGTCGTGTACGTTCGGATGGAACTTTATTCGTTCACCGACTTCTAACGGGAAATAAAGCTGCTGCTTCGTATTGAACTCGCAGACGTATCGAGTGGCGATCGAAAGGAATTGACGTGAAGCATTCTCGTGTTAACTTCCAAGCGCATTTATCACGCTCTCTATGATAAGATTGATAGAGAACAGTCGGATCAGTTCTTCCTTTTCTTGCGTAACTTTGTTTGAATTTGTAGATTACAGTAGGTTGCTACTCTTAGCACGTTTTTATTAATCGTTTCAAGGAGTCGTCTAATTTGATCTCATTATGGAAATTGATTTAGTCGAAGACAAAGACGAGTAAGAATTTTCTTATTAATCGTAAAACTTGATTGGTATGTAATCGTTTAAATAAAAGAATTATAAAGAAAACAGAGGTAGCCATTTTTCTCTACGATAACCATTCTACAATATACCGTAGGAAGAAGAAGTATATCAATGACAATAGCAAACGATAAGGAGTGACACAAATACGATGCATTTTCAATTTCTCCAATATTTCAATGCATATTAAATTGAGTCGAACTTCGTTCTGTGTGTTAAATTATTCAATTACAAACATTTTGATAGCGAGGCCATTTGAAGAATGTTAATAATGGAAGGTTAGAGCAGTGGGATATTCAAATAATGACACGCTCGAACAATGGGATCTGCGAAACGTGTATTTTTCGAACAGATATTGAAACGATGAAAGTGCGTTAAAATCAGATCTTTTAGATTCGAATAATTTCCACTGCTTCGATCTATACATCGAAGGAAAATTATTGTTCGATTCGCGTTTCGAGTAATCTTTATACATTGCGGAACGTTAACTATATGTAAAGCTTGGATAGAATTATTTTTAGCGTTAAACGAGTGTATAAAGAAGGACGTTTATCAGTCGATAAATTGTTACGTCGGAGAAAGAGAATTTAAGAAAATTCTATGGCCATTCTTGTCTGCAACGAAACGCGAAAGAAAAGTGTGCAAAGGCTCGTGATAGACAGCAACTGGTAGCGACAGCGATAAGACCGATAGAATCGACCTTAACAACCTCAGTTAAATTTCATTACGTTTCTCGAGTGGCACGCGCCTTTCAAGGTTGCAACATACGATTTCAATTGCGCAAAAACGATCACTGTCGCCGGGATCGTTGGTCGACTCGGCTACTAACCAAATTATAAATCTTTATTTATCTAAATAAAAGAACAATGGAAGACGGACAACGTTTCCGACACAATGCGTGCTTGCAAATAACAAACATTACATAAAATGTTTAAAAGAGAGCGACGCAAAAATCGAACGTGTCTGCATTGTTGCAATATCGCGAGGATATTTTGACGAGGAACGAGGAACTGGAGATTACAGGAAAGCCATTTAGTAAATCGATTTTCATTCGTTTCATTTTTTTTTCTTTTTTTTTTTTTTTGTTTTTTATATTGCGGTGATAGAGAAACGAACCACACGATAGATTTATGGTTTTCGCTCGACGAACGTAGATTTGCAATTTTTTCGTAGCAGTTGCTTACGCATCGTTTTCCAACGGGAAATCTTTGCGCGTTCACACGATCTAATTGAAAATGAGAATGGCTTGTTAATTTAAGTTTAAATTGAATTTCGTTTAGAGGCGCAAGTTCTTCAAAGGTAAGCGACAAATATTCAAAGGTAACCGACAAGGTTTTATACAAAGTATCGGGACACGCGTTATAACGATGTCGATTTTGGAAATGTATGGAATTTAAAAATTCATCACTCTTATGTTCATCAATTTAAAAATTCAAATTTCATCAAACGTAACTTCATCAAACATAATTTCAACAACATCGAAATAATATTTTCTCTTATTCTTTACCTTTTCGTCAAATATTGTCAAATTTAGTTCGCGCAATGTATCGTTTGGCTTCGACCAAAGTTTCTGATCAATTTATGCATTTAATTTCTGTTACACCAATACTTACAT
Organism: Bombus breviceps; assembly: GCA_014825925.1. Classification (NCBI taxonomy): domain Eukaryota; kingdom Metazoa; phylum Arthropoda; class Insecta; order Hymenoptera; family Apidae; genus Bombus; species Bombus breviceps. The sequence goes on along the minus strand of CM026183.1, from coordinate 8,287,239 downwards.
AAGAAATATACATGTATATATACACACGCATACATATATATATATATATATAAGAGAGCGAAACAGATGAGATTAATAATAATAATGATGACAATATATATATCTTATAATAAATTCACAAAAATTAATCATAAACTTTAGTCGAAACCAGAAGCTACATTACGTGAACTAAGTTTTGCAATATTTGATGAAAGGATACGAAACAGAACAAAATATAATTTTGGTGAACCAGGGAAGTTCCACGTGCAAAGATTGCGCGAATACGAATCTTTGTAAAAGTCTGAAGTTATGTGTACTCGATGAACGAAAAACGAAGCCAGAGACTCTCGACCCTCGGCCCTTGACTTCAAAGCAAACACACTCGTCCAATCCTATTTTTTTCCCCTCTCCTTTCTGCATTTCTATTTCACCGAAAAAAGTTTCAGGACGCACGATCACAGAGAGAAGGAAAGGGAGAGAAAGAGAGGAAGAGAGATGAGAATCATCGAGAGAGAGGGAGGGATGGAAAAGAAAAATTTTCCAAGCAAAACGTTCTCTTGGTGTAATCAGGCTTCCGTCGAAGGACGTTTGCTAGGTCAAGGTCAGCACGGTAAGGTCAAGGACTGGCAGTCCCGATTCTCAGAGTGGAGAACATAACCGGCCTACGCCTCTCCGTGTCGAAAGCCTACTCCTGCTCCCGGTGTGTATTGATCCCTTTTGCCCCGGCAAACTCCGACCAATCGCGGCTCTGCCATTGCACGGTAACCAACTCGTTCCGGCACATTTTCGACAGAACGGACGCACAGGGGCCGAACTTCGATCAGCAAGTCTCGTGACAAACGTTAATTAACACTGCGATTTGATGGAAGGGTTTATCTTTCGACCGAGTTTCCACACGCAACTGCGTCCATGAAATTCGCTAGTTTAGGGGAATCTCCTTTGGTAAATTTGGTTTGGAATTGACGCGGAAATTTTTCTATTTCTGATATTAAAAACGCATATTTGTACCTCTACGACTAGAAAACCCGTCGAATTCGAAGCAAGACTTACTTTAGCTCGAATTATTTGCCGCGCTTCCAGATCCCCTATATTACCTCTGTAACTCGAGTTTAGAACACGCAGCCCTCTGCATGTCGAAGTTTACCACTACAAGTCGAACTTCTATCGACGCTCCCTCGGCGACTCGAAGTGCACCAATAGTTATGCCGTGTATCGCACGAGATGCGAGAAACCAATCGTTCGATATTCTCTCGTTTCTTCCAACTGTTAGAACTCTTTCGAATAACGTAAGACGACACAAGTCGTACACCTATTTCTTCGTCCTTCGACCACAAGCATATCTTGTGGCAAGGCTAATCGTTGTTCGTCAGTCGAACTCGTAATTGCCTTCGTCTCTCGCGTTTATGTACGTTGAATAAAATGAGTTCGAAGAGGAAGCTTGAGATACGAACACTTTCCGAATATGTGAGTGCGATCGCGCCTTCGTTGTTATCATGTTACGTGTATGATAATTTTGTTATTTTATTTATTAAATCAGAGATGAATTCGCAACTAATTTACTTTCGTCTTTAATTCATTTGAAAGAAGCTCGTTCAGCTTGAATTTCTACGCGTACCAAATAACGACGAAGAGAGGAACGTTGCAGTGAAATATGTAATTCGAACCCTTCAACAAATTACACTAAACAGTCTTGGAAAAGTCACGGCCTTGTCTCCGAGCCAGTGGTTCTACACTATCGACCGAGTCTCCGCCGAAAGGTCTCGCGTCCTTTGATCTTCGTTGAATGCTCTGCCTTTTCGTCGCTCTTTTCGCCAGCCGCTACGAGCAGTGTTAATTAGTAGCAAATTCATAAAATCCGTGCTACTGACTCCGTATCCGTACCATTTTTCTCTCGTGATTCTACGTTTTGAAATATCTCCAAAAATTCTTCAATACTCCTGCATCTCTCGTCGAAAAGAAGGGAAAACACTATGGACGGACTATACTGTCGCAGATATGTTATCGTTGAAAAGAAGTACAGTTCATGATAAACGTAACACGAGGAGAAGCAGCGAAAACTTGTTCACACAATGTGTATGTCCAATAGAGGAGAAATGAATGTACAAATTTAGAAATTACTTCAAATTACTAAGACGACTCTCGTCCCCTAATTCCATCTCCGCTTAAATTTTCTCCTAAAGCTCTCTGTTCCAAAACAACCCTGTACTTTTAGACGATTTTTCCATTCCTCCGGAAATTCGAGAATTTTCGTTGACGATCTCTCTAAAATGACCAACTAGCGACGTGAAATTTATTCACAACTTATTAAATCATGTTCCATTAGAAGAATAACTTTACGTAATAGTCAAACTGTTCGAGTGCTGTGAATCCTACACGTTGATCTTACATTTCTCTAATTAAACGATCCAGTATAACTTTCTCCTACAAAACTCTCTTTTAAAAACGAAACTTTAAAGCGTTGCCAAAACGCTCCCTTCTCTTGAGATGTAAAAAGTATCAACAATGAATATACAACCGCATGTAGGATAAAAAAAAAGAAGAAGACGTCCATAAGATAAAAATTGAAACGAAGATGTTGAGAAAGTCGCTTAAAAAAGAAATGGACGATGGAAATAAGGCAATCGGATTAGACTGTAGAGTAACGATCGAAACCGTGTGCCCAGCTACCGCCAGACGGCCTGTCTCCTAGCCTATTCGTAATTTATGAACGTGCCATGGGCCAATTTCCAGACAATTCTTTGTCTTCTGTGGCGGGCGAGAGTTTCTTCTTCCATGTTTAATTAAACAGGGTCGAGTCGAATCATCGTTCAGCGGTCAACGGTATTGCCATTCGCGATGGTAATCTGTGTCACGGAAACCACTTTTACGTTTCAACCCCGTTTCTTCTTTCACTTCCTCTTTAAAAATTGATTAATTCGTAATATCACCGCGATTTTTTCTTGTTTTCTTTTAGATACAACCGTTGCGCTACTGGTTCGTTGGTATCGCGCTAATTTAGATTGATCGTATCGTATTATCAACAGTTATCCCGTTTCTTGAAAAGCAGTTGCCAAAGATATATGCTATTTGTAATAACTTCTGCTCTCATATTCTCCTTCCATTTCTTCTTTCTTCTTTTCTCTTTTACTTCCTTTCCTATGTTCTTCGTGTCGGTAATTTATTATTTCTGCTGTACGTGTCACCTTCTCCTTCGATTTTTGTGTCCACGCTTTTCATTTTTTATTCAGCTCGACGTGAGAAGAGCAACAAGCGACTGGACCAATAACTTTGAGTTTTCCCATCCTCGTTTAATTCGTTCTTCTACAAAGATAATTTCATGTAAAATCCGAGCACGTGCAATCAATTTTTTGAACGACTATAACTTGGGATTCATATAAACGAAGTTGCACTGGTGATAAGGTAATGACTATGTTCTAGCTCTGTCAATGCACGTCGATCGTGTAGATTAACGCAACACAAAAGCCGAGCTGTTTACTCGCATTGGTAAGTTGAACGTTCTACTGGAAGCGTCGACCAGCCAACCCTGTCATTTAGTCACGAGGATCGTACAAAGAGCGGATAATTAATGATTAATCGCTAACGATAGAAACAACCTTCGAATAGAACATTTTCGAGCCACGGATGATGTAACGACGAACGAAGGTTTTACGTGACGTTTTCTAATCAAACTGTTTATCTCGTACGGAATCTAATAGGAAATGCGCTGCGCTGGGAAAAAAGTTCAATACAAAAACACCACGTGCCTCGAACGATTCTACGACACTAATGATCATTTATTCCCTAATGATAGGTGGCGCAAAAACTTCCAATTCTCTTGTAACGTCCAAATCAAAATGAAGAAAAACTAGACATTAGAAAATTGTCTAACTTATCTTAATAATTCAGCACTTTCGCACGATCAGTACGACATTCTCTGTCCGATTCTCTTACGAGAAATATCTCAATAAAAAGAAATATTCTATTTCATGAATCGATGAAAATCCTAGTTTTTCTTTCATTTCCATGTATCTGTAATTATCACACACTCCGATTATCAAGTTGTAGTACATGTGCTTGTGTACAGACATTTAATTCTCTTCGAACGCTACAATGAAGATGTGGAAACCTTTGAAAATAAAAATGTGCTTTTGAGTAGGTCTGATTGTTACGGAACGGTGGTTAGAATCCATGGGTCATGAAGTTCTTTTTTTTCTAGACACGAGTCTTACGTGGAAGCCTCAGATCGTGTTGCACGAACCTGTATAAAATTAGCCTCCATTTTTCAAATTTCGAATCTTTTCTTTCAACTCGTTTCGCATCTATTCCACGTGATTTCAACAAAATAATAATTGATGTCAAAAGGTCCGAGAAACGACCTTAAAAAGTTCAATTTTCAAAGTATGCTCGCTCGAGGTGAGCTCTTACCTACGCAAAATCTCTGAAAATCATTTTCGATGCTCCAAGCGCCTTCTGTGCTCTCGCAATGGCAACAGTTAGCTCGTGCGAACGGAACTCGGTGGGAAGGCACGCGTCCAAGATCAGCGAGAATACAACGCTCGCTTTGTCGTACACAGATTAAAGCAACAGTGATGACGCTGGTCGCGTCGCGATTTACAATCGCATTAACCACGTCGATATATTATCGCGAGGTTATCTCCGTATCGTAGCGACGCTAACGAAGATCTGCGACAAAAAGCGTCAAAACAAGTTCCATCGAACTTTCCTGAAAAATGGCATCCTTTGCTTTTCATCTAACCGATATTTCGTCTGGCGCACCATCGAAAATCACGTACGAGCTCTTTTTAGACGCTGTGCGTTCTAATTTCGAGAGGAGATAAATATATATACTCGTCGATGAGCTAGATTCGCGCGGCTTGAGCCAAGAAGAACGATGCTCGTACAGCGTGTGACACAGAACGTGTGACAATTGGATGATTTTGGTGACTTACGTGCGTAGATAAAACGAGAGATGAAACTTGCTAGGCAGAAGTTTGTTATTCCTTGGTAATAATGCACGATCGAATTGTACATCACCGACGTGTAATTTCGTAGAAGCACGAGCGTTGCATAAATGACGTATAAATGATTGTTAGATAGTAAGACGGATTTGGGAGAAATATACGAAGAAAATGATACGAAGAGATTGTAAATGATCGATAGATTAGATTTGATCGTGCATAGATCTTCGAACCTTTAAAGCGAAAATTAAATTTAAATTGGATATTTCTGCAAATATAAATAACGTGAAAGATATGTTGTTAGATAAGGCTGAGTATTTCAGGAAGATAAATTTTTATATTTGTATAAGAAAGACGCAGAGGAGGAAGTGATTACGAGATGATAAACTTTTCTCTTTGAATAGAACAATATGTTGGTGAAAATGCATAGCCATAAGTCACATTCTAACAACTTCGTTACACGACAATACGTAGTCGCCGAGGGTCAACGAAGGTCGTAGGTGAAGAGAAAGTAGTTACGCGTCTTCAACCTGATGCGTGAGAAGATAAATTGCCAAGTTTCGTCTTGCGAATATTTCGCGATTAATTTTCTTCCTGACTACGTTTTCCTTGCATAATTCAAATATAACATCGAAAATGGAATTATAAACTTTGACTACCATTAACTTCACCATTATTATTATTATTATTATTAAGTTAATGATCGAGTTATTCTTTCTTCGCTAATTCTTCTTCTTTGCTTGCAATCCACGATGCTCAACGTTTACATCTACGATAATTAAATTCTTTAGATTACAGATTACACTGATGCGTATTTGAAAGTCTGCTGACATGTACAAATAATCCATCAGCCTTGAAACCTCCACTGTAATAAATCAAAGTAATTGCCTTCCATATAAAAAACATTTCTTCATATTCATAAAAATGTAATTGTGCGAATATCTGTACGTTTATGGGAAATTAAACCAGATCTCATAATTAGATATGAAATAAATATGAAATAGGCAAACAGAGATAAATTTATAAATTTAACACAAACGTAAACGATTCTAGATACACGAAATTGCTAAATCACTTGTTCAAAAATTGAACATCGAATAACAAATGAAACAAATCTGTGCGTACAATTTCTAGAAATATAAAATTACATCATCAGGATATAGATAGCGTCTAGACGGAACCTACGTTTTTTTTTTTTTTCAAATCCATATTTATTAGTCGCGTTTCTTCGCGACTAATGTTGATAGATTCGAAATTCGAGCTTGAATAGAAATAACATTTAACGTAATCCACTGTTTCGTTGCGGCTGCTTGCGAAATATCGCGATCACGTGTAAACAATGTGGGGGGATAAGCTATGCGAGACGCGTAGTACGATTGTAAATTTCAAAGGTTTTTTTAGAAGCGATGGAATTATAATATTCTAGTTTATGCGTTAGTTGCTCGATTCGCGCGTGTAGCCTGCGTTTGGCGTAGCGACGAATCAGTTTAAGATAATTCGTTCAACCGATTAATGATGATGATGATGTCAGGGATAAATCGAGTGGACGCGATGATACGGAATATTAGATACAGATCTATGACACTGTCTACGCGAACGAAAGCTTAAAAGTTGCTTCAAAATTTGCATATGTTTTAGGTGAAAAGGAGTTAGGATAATTTATTAACATTGTTTTGAAATAATTACGAAAGGGTCATTGTATTAGATTGTCCAGAAAGTTTCTTTCGTTTTATAAGGAAATAATAGACGCACAATGTTTTTTGTTTTATATCAATTTATTGAATTATGCAAGGAACATAATAATAGAAATAGAACGAAATGGATCATACGTAATTCAATAAAACAGAAATTGTCGTTCATCTATTATCGCCTTATGAAACGAAAGAAACTTTCCGGACGACCTAGTATTAGAGTTATAATATAAGTGTTGAATTAAATATAAAAATATAAAATTAAATACACAAGTGATCTACCAATAGCGCGTCTTTGAAAATACACACTGATTTTTGTAATAATCACGTTAGCGTTGTAATTTTCATATCGAACATATGCCGTTACCCTCTTTTCGTTTACAAAATTACGAGAGTCGTTAATGATCCGTGAAAACCATTGAAAATAGAACTTGTTTATGAAAACGCTTCGCCAGAATAAAGCATTAAACAGCCTTATGCGGAGCAACGAGAAACTATTACTTTCTGGCTCAGTGATAATTCACCCCATTGAGGTGGCAACTTTCGTTAAAACAATTCCAATTTTCCTATAATTAGAACACTCTGCGTTTGTCTTTTGTTCAATCATCCAGTCAAATAAAATTCCTAATAGAACTGTTGCCAGGCGAATGAATCGACCCGATTTCACCGTTTCTTCAAAATAATCTAATTGTCGTTTCATTTGTAGCGTGGTCAATGTATTCTTCCCATGTGTGTGTTGTAAAATAACAGATTAACATTAAAGTAACGTAATAAGAAGAGAAAATCGAATCGTGTGTCAGACGTTTAACCCAACTTTTTCACTGTGTCACGACCACTGACAATGAACGCCGTAGCAAATACCAGAGAGGTACAGCGTCAGCAAGTTTAGAACGCGAAATATGCAACGCCAAGTACCTCCTTTGTCAAAGCTATTAATCAGTCGTGCGTGTTACGAGCGTTTCAGCAGTCCGCAGTCTGAGAAAGAATCTACGAGCCAGAAGTGAGCAATTCTTTTTTAACGGGTCTTTAATGAAAGGAACAAATGAAAAAGCTAGGAAGGATTTACTCTTTTCAAAACACTCGACAAAAATTATAAACGCTATGTAATAGTCTGCCCAATGTTTTTAAACCTTCGTGACGAACAATTCAGTTATACAGTTAATGTTTCACAGCACTGAATGATAGCTCACAACTGAACACAGTCAAAGAATCGTTCTCTGTGTCGTTCCGATTTGTTATATCTACGTCATTACTTTTTAATCGTTGTCTTTCACCACTGAATTTATTATCGAGTTTAATTACTATCGCGCTATCATACGAATAACATAACGATCTACCAAGTTTACGAGATATCCTCGCCTTTATTCATTGGACGTCATTAACGACGCGATGGATCATTAAACGGCTCGGTCCTCTGATTACGTTCAACAGTACGATACAAGATACTATCCCGAACAATAACTAGGATAAATACAATGGTTGCGTATAAAGTACTTGCACTACGTTTCGTATTGTTTGAGCTTGATTCGCACCAACGGTCAAATCGGGTCAAGCATCGGTGAAAATCGTTTGCACGTTCGGTCGAGTCAAGCGAAAAACTGTTGACCGTGGCGTCGGTTTCATAACGATCAAGACTGCCATCGACAGTCGAAAGGGAACACGTAGAACGAGCGTTTAAATCGAGTTTGTACCGAAATTACAGCGAACTACGTGACTTTAGTCGCAAGAAATAGCATGTCAACTTGCATGCACCTACGCGACCGTTAAGACTAGCACAACCTTTCCTTGTGCAGAGACACTTGTCTTCCTCCTCCACCAGAGATCCTATTAGTCGCATTTGTAAAACTATGAACTCCGTGAGTAACGAGATCGGTTCGCTTACCACGTCGACTCAGTCCCTCGAAACCTAAATTCTTCAAACGAATTCGACGAATGTTTCATAAAATACGTTCTTTCCTTTCCGTCTTTCTCCTTATACCCGTGATTTATTCATTTATTCTCTTCCTTGCCTATTTCCTTCTTACGCACCGGGTATATTTAATTTTTTACTTATGCTTCGTAAGCGTCCGAATTGCAATTTATTATTTATTGCTTTGATTCAGGTTGCACTTTTACCGCGTACAATACGCGCGTCTCCGCTTAGTACACAGTCGATTGACTCGGATACCCAGGAGACGCGATCACCTGATCGCAACGATCGATCGCGTTCCAGTCGTCTCTCTACGGTTCCAAACTCGAATTGTCTGTGAGTATTTGTCACTATTGAGATATGTATAATTTTGTGTGCTAAACTAGATTGGCCGCGCAGTAGTGACACATGTATGTGAATATGAGTGTGTGGAAGTATGTGTGTGCACAGCGTCTGGAAAAACAGACGAATGCAACTGTTCCGTTGTCAGTGTGATATATGGAAGTTGGTGAGACAAAGAAACTGCTGAGACGCGTGCAAATGTGTATCGACGAAGATCCTGGAAATCGTTTATTAAATAAATCTAAAACTATTTTAATATGAATTCTAAGCGTAACCTTAGTGTTCCTTTACTTTTATTTCGGCACTTAAGATCCACAATTCTCAACAGTCGCAATAAAATGTAATATCTACGACGCGGTCGGACGAACGTGTTAATCGTAATAAGCTCGCGCCCTGCATAATCTGCGACACCTTTGACCGCCAACGTGAATCAGGTTTTAGCGATATTTTCGTATTTCGCGTAGTGGAGTATTTCTACTTTTAATACTTAAAACGTATAACTCTGTGCATTGTACGTGACAAATGGAATTTAAATCTCTGCCGAACCGATTTCTTCCCCCCACTACTAGCGCGAAAATCTTTTCTTTTTATCTACCATCTTTTAACCTAGCAATCTGTTAAATGTACTAAGCACCGTGATTAGTCGCGTGCCAGAGGGGTTGGTGCGTGAATTTGACGATAATTGGAAGGTTGTTAACGACGGAAACTCCTGCGAAGGTGGAACGATCGAGAAGGAGGGAATGGGGGCGAGTAGGGTCGTCTTTCGACGCGATAGAATCAACCAGGTGCGGTCGACTAGCGGTAACCTGACCGTTTCTTCTGCCAAGGACGCTAGATGCTTGATTGATGGAGCAAATATTAGCTCGCGAAATTACCCGAAACGCCTTGGCTCCACCCTTTCCCATCCAGTGTTACTCTATCGCTCGACTTTCTGCGTTTACGTTCATTCCTTCGCATCCTAAAATTTTCAACAAATTGCCAGGGAAGGTGAAAATAACCGAAAATTAAAAGAAGGATTTCGATTGTTCGGATTGCGACGAAGAATACAAGATCGCGTGTCTCGTATAGAGGAAGTTGTACAGAAGAAGAGCTTTCTTCGTAAATTCAAAAGCTTTAACCCATTCCATTTGCTACTCGTTCCGAATGATTGGGAATATTCCAAGGAGAGAAAGTGGCGGATGAAGACAGAAGAAAAAAGCAACAAAGATAACGACAAACGTTCCAAAATCAGAGATCAATTTCTAACGTCAATGAGTAGCTGCCCCAAGACAAAATCGTCGCATCATATCGTACGTCCTAAAGAAGTTAGAAATCGCGTGTCATGCGAAAAAGTTACATAAATAATCGGTGATTATGCGCGGAAGCGAAGAATCAACTCCAATGACCTTGACCTTGAGCTATGTCGTAAAGGGGAAGGTTCTGTGTAACATGCACGGTGGCCGCGGCTTGCGACGGTCGCTTCCCTCTACGACAAATCCGAAATTCCACGAAACTGGAATTGAGGCTTTTGTGTCAAATGACCTTCGTATCGTATCGATGATATCGCGCGATAAAAGATAAGATAACAAAAACTGTACTACCGATACCATCATTCTGTTTCGTTTCAGGGGAACAAATTTTCCGCCGAAGAATTTTCCCTACGATAAAAAATTCATGAGTAGCCGAAGGTGGTGAAATTAGGTGAATCTCGTACGCTAGGCTGAGGAGGAAGAATTTCGAGAGCGAATTTGTAACCAGCCGGTGCACTATCTGTGCGATTGCAGAGGACTGATTGTGCCGACCTACTTCCCGAGACAATCGCACAATGCCGGAGGGGTGTGTTGGAAGGGGGTTGGTTCGGAGTTGTGCTGGAAGGACAGCCTTCTCTTGAAGAGCGAACGAAGAACGACTGCTTTCGCTGTTTTGCGTGACGTCAAGGTCGTTGTATCGACGATCGAGGAGACAAGCTTTCGCCTTCCTGCCTGGCGTTTGGAAAGATTATGTTGCGTTGGTATCGGCGCAATCGTGCGAATCTCGCTTTTATTAAATTGAGAATTCATCGATTTTCCAGGGGACGCGCATTTATGTAAACGAGGTAAATAGGATAAATAAATATGTATAATCAAAGTAGCGGATGAGCATCATAGCAAATAATTGGCTAATTCCGGCGGATACTTAGCTAATTAATTTTTCAGAATCTCGACGGCTTGCATATTTTACGATAACAGATGAAATATAACGTTAATTGGAATTTTGTACGACGTTGCTAGCCGAATATTTAGCTAATTAATTTCAGTGCTTTTTCGAAAGTTGTCATCCCTAATATCCAGCGACGGTGAAACAAACATTCCGCTCGCCGAACTTTTCGAATCTAATTGCTTTTTAAACTCTACTAATTATATTTCATAATATTAATTTACATTGTTAAACGGAATTCAAAGTTTGTTTCTGTTTCGCTCGATGCACACAGCTAACTAAATTTCAAGCTTACCGCGAAACGAAAGAAATGCCTCCTATTATAGCTGAATCTAGAGACATTGAATTGATATATTTAACAGAGCAACCTATTTTTCCCGGTATCGATCACCTGTGCCGAAAGATTAACCCGCTGTAATACCGTGTAATTTAGAGGTTACTATGCGAATACATCGCTGAACGATCCCTTTTGACGCAACAAATTCTAACATTGACTTCGCCTTAATTAGCCAGAAAATCCGCCTGTATAATTTTTTATATCAGAATGGTAATTCATAATTTTTTATAGAAGTATTATGGATTAACAGTATTTTTTTGGAAATTTGAACAGTACAAATAGAACAGCATACATTTTTGAGAATTTCAACGATTTCTTGTATTTCTGAAAAACGTGTTTCCTCGTGTATCCTTTATTTCTCCATTTTTCTTTCATACGAGTCTCGTTTCTTCATTTTCAATGGTTCCAGCGTTAATTACCAAAGTAGATGAGAGAAAAAGTTGTCATCTTAGATCGATGCGCTGTACCGTGGTATGTTACGCACATCGATATTGCGTGATTGTATATCGTAAATTATGCCACGTTATATTTCATAAAAAATGATACGTTATTGCAACATACTTGTATACCAGTTACAACGTTATAAATTATATACTATCGGCAATATGTATTTATAACCTCGGAGAAAATAATGTAGAATGCAGATTACGAAGTGGGACGAGAAAAATTATTATTATGAAAAACGATGCTATAACTACGTACTAGTGAAAAAAGTGTATTTTGTATCTATGCTGTATGCTAGAAATAGTTGCGCACTGTTATTAATTATTAATCAGAAAATGCGTATAGTATAATCGAGTATATTTCAATGAAATCAATTCAATCTGCAAGAGTGATGGTTAAACGAACCTATTAGTTGATACATAGTCGTAAAAACACGATGATTAAAGAGCGAAAACAAAACGATTTGAGAGTTCAAAGAGCAACGACAACTGACAAAATATTTGTCTCACAATAATTTAAAATATTACGATTCTCCATTGGAATAAAACGTTGCGAAATAAATTGAAATAAATTTCCCTTTATTTCCTTTTGCAAATATTCCTATGCAGATTATCGTATTATCGTGCTATACATTGTTACACGCATATGAAGAGTCCAGAAGAAAAAGAGGAATTTTAATTTAATGGAGAATTTTCTAGTGTATGCCCTTTACCACTTGCTATGTCGTGTTAATTTCAATTAGAATTTCCTGAGTTGTACATAGTTGCAAGAAAGTGAGGCGTACAACGTACTCCTTATTCTTTACGGTTCAATGCGTTATATATTACTGGGAATTGCAAGTAAAAGTTGAAAATGACGCGGAATAAAATGAGAAATAAAACGTTTTCTTTTTTAATATTTATAAAGAAAATATGAAGTTGTGACATCGTACAGGGTACAACAGAATATCTGGCATCCACATCGACAGCTGATCGCACAAAATTATATTATTTATCGGTACTGTCGTACATAACTTTGTATACAATTGCATTATTTATCGTACTAAAAACGATGGAAAAGGTTCGTACAAACATATGTTCTATCTGCGTTCGTTTATGATATTTAACGAATTTTCTGTTCTGATTTTGTCATATTTAATCAACTTCACAGAAAATGCAGAAAATGACGTTGCGTTTCGAAGCAAATCTGTAGACGTGTCGTCACGGACGATGCTTCTCAAATATATTTAAAAGCTTGTTCCATTCTGTATTTTAATATTTCAATATTTTCAGTAGGTTTTGTCTGTTTACAAAATTCGTTATATTTCGTAAACTTACACAGATAGAGCATCTGTTTGTACAAACTGTTTTACTCTTTTTAGGTATACAATCGTCTGAAAATACTGAAAATTCCCACTTTGTCCGAGTCTGGTTTCCAAATTTTCCCAAATTTATTAAAAAGCTTGTCCTGTTCTGAATCTTAGTATTTCAACACTTTCGATAGGTTTGCTCCCATTAAAAAATTCCTTATATCTCGCAAAAGCAAATATAACATAAACAGCATATGTTTCTATGAATTATTATCGAATTATGAATTATGAGTTATTATAAATTATTATGTACTGTACATTGAGAAAGACATTCTGAAAGGCTTTCTGAGAAACGTTGGAACCTGGCATTCTTTTATCTTCCCTTTCATGTATAAATGATCAATGAAAAGAAACTCGATTGTATCAACAAGAATCGCAAGGATCGCAAGGATACTACCTGGAGCGTGCTGCGAGCAAGGAAACGCGCGGGAATAGAGCTTCTCGCGTCGTATTCATCACGAACGCGTGGTTGTCACGACACATTGTGCACCTCCTCTCCTTTCCATTTACGTTGGCAGAATCGATGATCGATTGAACGCGAGGGAAAAAATATGTACCAGTGGTGATACCACCCCTGGAGAAATATCTCTCTAAGCAGAGAAACAAGCCCACAAAGCACCGTTTCAAATATAAAATAGATTACCCTGGTGACAGAAGAAAATATCGATTTCAACCAACGAGAATACAATTTCTATTATCCATCGAGGGTCTCATTGCGTTGGTGTTGCAACACGAAAAATAGTAAAAGTTAGTAAAAAGAAATTATTTCGAATCTGTTTCGAATCTTTCGCCAGTCTTTTGTCTTTGTTAATGGAAGAGTTAAATTCGTAGCTTTGTCGTTGAACCGCAGCTAAATTTGAAAAATTATTCGCGCTGTTTCAATTATAATTTTATTTCGTTCGCTCGCATACCAAAGTAAATTAAATAAATTAACTAAATTAAATAAATAAACACAGAGAGTAATTTTGATTAACAATTGTTTATGGTGGTCGAAAATTATTCTTCGAACATCCTGGAACTACGTTCTTCGTGAATTACGTTACAAGTTTCGCAAAGTATTTACCGATTCAGTTTCAATGCGGAAACGAGCGAAACGAACTTATAATTGGAAAGCTCGCGCCCGAACAATTTTTCGGATTTAATTGCAGTAATTTCGCCGCTGCGGACACGGTTTAGCCGTCGATCGCAGGTTCCGCGAGTCTTTTATCAATCTGGTGAAACAGAGGCCGCTCGAACGAATTCTCAGTATTTCCTATCCTAACTTTTATTTCATTACGCGCACTTCGAAAGATACGAAAATTACAGAGTTTAAACATCGCACGCCGGCCATTCTGTTCGATAAAATTTATTTCCATCCCGGTCAGCGAGAGGAAACCATTAAAGAGAAAAGTTGCCGATGTAAGTTGAGTTGCCCTGAGTTGTGAAATACCGATAATTTCGACGTTTCGTCGCGGACGTCTCGAGCAAAATTAAATTAACCGTCGAGCGTCTATCGCCCGAAGACATCACGCCATCTTATGCATTTCCAACGTGTCCCACGGTATTCAATATTTCTACGTACATACTATACGTACATCGTTTTTTACCCGTATTTTCACGGCCCTTTAAGCTTTCAGGAATCTCGTCGAACGAGATTTTTCCTATCGACTACCCTCAACCCTTTCGTATCCTAGAATTTTTACATATTTTTATAGGCGAATATGTTTGATATTGTCTGGAAATTATACTATGCTAGTTTTATATTTAAAAAATGTGCCTGTCTTGATACAGTGAATGTATAACTGGTTGCTAAATCACGTGTTTATCATCAAAGAAAGTCGTTTTAACGCTATGTGTAAAGACGATGTTCGTTTACGATGCTTCTAAATAATATTGTAAGTAGTATCATTAAGAAACGATGATGTTAAAATAAAATTTCTATGAAGTAAAATTTCATCTATGACAACCTTGGACGGTTCAGTTTCGCGATATGTAAACGTCGTATTCGAAATGCAAATGAAACGTTCTATCGCGTACGTTGAATAGAATATGAGATAGATATCGTTCGATTATTTGCTTCAGACCAAGTACGTGTTTACAAATATCAAAATCTCCGAATACGTTCGTTTCATCCTCGAAAACGTTCAAGAGCAAGCCATTCAACTGCGAACATTTCCACGATACAAGAAAAGCATTTCTAACATTCTTCTCCACCGTACTCCGTAATTATTAAATAAATTTCCTACTTCAACAATTTCTATACGCATCGTTTTATTAAATGCTACGCGTTGCTACATCTCGCGTTTGCTTCACACTTTCTAACGCATAAATCAGCCGCATGATTAATATTCCAATATCGTGAATTCGAAGTAAATATTCGGATATCAATGGAAACACGCAGAACAGAACATCGATATTCCTCCGCAACGTCTCTTCATCTTCATACAAAATATACAAAGCCATTGCTTATTTTAACGACCGCTATTTTCTACATTCTGAAACCCTCGATATTTTAAAGTGAACCCTCCTTTTAAAGTGAATAAGACGACCGTAATGCAAGCAATAAGTTATCGACAGAACGATAAACAATGACCGGGAAGCACGTTAGTTTGCATTGCATATTGACCTACCGCAATCTCGTGCTGACCGTGCACCAGGCGTACCGGCAACGTTATCGAAGAGTTAGCACGTACCTCATATTGGATTACTAGAAATCCTCTTATGATACGCACGCAGTCTTCAAGGCCGCCCGGCGACCTTTGGCATTACGACAAATCGAAAGGAGTACGTCGCCTGTGGAATTTGTCGCCTGCAATCGTGTTACGATAAACGTACAAGTTCGACCCTCGTTTTCAGATTGGTTTTCATCCCTGAAGCCTCCTAGAGACGAACGCGATAATCAAGAAAACGGTGGAAGTTGAGCGACTGATTCAGATATTTGTTACGCTTGTCCAGTAAATAATTAGAAATTTCGGGAATAGAAAGCAGTATCAACGCGTACGAGAACTAAAAAATGCAATTATACGCGAATGGGATACGTTAAGTGAAAATTATATCCAGAAACTATATAAATCGATACCAAATGGTACAATAAAAGTAATAGAAAATAAAGGGGGATGTAGCTATTATTAAATAACTATATATGTTTGACAAGTAATTATTGTTAGTTACAATTTATCTTAATTATTATTATTTATCTTATTTATCTTATTGTACGTGTGTTATCATTTAGTTCTCAAAATAAGACAATTTGCTTTGTTACGCATATTATTATATATTATTATATATTATCATTATAATATTTTTAATTATTTCCAACGAACCGCATATTCTCAGCTCATAACGTTTTGATATTATACGTTACAGACGAAAAGCTTTACACGCGTCATTGAGAAATTAAAGATAGTATACCTGGGCCATCTTTCTGACGAGGAGCGTAGGTTACTTAATTCGTTATTATTTATTTTATTTTTTGGTTAGCCATTCGTGTATTCTATAAGACGATCAATGCGGGTTTACGTAGAGTTGAGGATAGAGAAAAGGTAACATTTTGCAGCGTGTTGCTTCGTTGATTAATTTAGATTAATAATTAAATTAATAATTTTTAATTTAAACTAATATCGTAAGGGCTCTTGATAGATTTCTCTCGTACAATTTGCATTTTTTTTTACTGTACCTTGAATTGGAATTACAATTTGAAAGGCACAGCTTCTTTTCTCTTTGTTGCCGCTTGGAAATAGAATAACGTTAATTTCTCTTACAAATATCGAAAGGAAACTATAACATCTAAACAGAAACGAATTACTCCATCGTTCGGGGAACATTGCCTGGTATTTCATTCTCTACGTAATAAATAGTCCGTCTCGGAGATTATCTACACTCGCAAGAAGAATTTATACCTGAACTTATTTAATCTTCGGTTTCGAATCTTTCGAACTATGCTGGTGCGCGTACAACGATCGCGAAACTTGATCACGTTCGTCATTCGAAACGAGTTTATAAACTGCAGAAGTCGGAGAATACCTTCCCAACAATGTACATTGGTAGAACTGTGTTCGTCTTTGAGAAACGGAGCAAAGGGGCGGAAACAGGGAAAAATTGAGTCGCGTTACGTGTGCCGCTATCGAAAGCTTCGGTAAACCTACTTGTCCGCGAATTAGGTCAGCGTAACTATTCGAAATCTTTTCTACGTACATAATCTGCGCACGAGTATCGCTTTTTCAGCGTGACTGTTTGCCTGAAGGCTGGACACAAAAGATTATATCGGTTCAGACGCGCACAATGCATCGAAAATACGATGGACGAGAAATAGCATGATCTCTAGAAGTGTAGCGGCAACAACATTTCTCGTACGATCTCACGCTTCGACAGATATCGGTGAACAATTTCGTCACGATGAAATACGCGAATCATGTTGCTCCAGTGATTTATCATTGAATATATTATAGAACATAATAGAAAGATATAGAGTAGTATAGTAGAGTAGAGTCGTTGGTTCGATATACATATTGAATATACAGGATGTTTTATTTTTATTGACCCATGCAAATTTCTATGTATAAATTATCCGAAAAAGTGTTAAATAAATTATTCGGAAAAGCGTTTCAAATGAAGCTTCCACCAATAGATTTGTCTAACTGGAGGCTTTTTCGAGATCTCGAGGCGACCTTTGTTTTCTTTTTTTTTTTCTTTCTTTCTTTTTTTATGGAACTACATATATATTTTTTATCCATCATTCGATGCAATCTTTAACACTCTGAAAGAAAAGGTACTTGCGCGTGAAAATGTTTCATTTAAAAGATCTTCCAATGTTCATTTTATGGGATTGAGTGTATGAAAGACGAGGGAAACATAAATATAAAAGCACTGCGTTTACTCTCCTTGGCTTTACGGTACGTTTCACGAGATTCAATTTAAAATGTCTTTTAAACTAATAATCATTTTTCCACTCAATACTTTTATACACGGTTTCTTAATACTTTCGTGCAGAGAATTAAAAAATACATCGTATGGTGTATAAAAACAGGCGTATAGTTGCATTTAAGGAAACGATGGCGAGAAAATCTCGAAGACACGTCTATCTAGATGAAATTCATCGGCATCGGAACGCGTCCTCCTCGAGACAAAGCAAGTTTTATTCGAAACACTTTGTCCAATAGTGTAGGGCATATTTGCATAAATCGATCAAAACTTGACAACCCGTATAGAAAATATATTAGAGAAAATTGCTGGTAAGTTAAAAATAAACTCCTCTTAAACACGAAATAAATTAACAATTTATGTCCGTATGAAATACGTTTTAATAATATGCAACAAAGAGTGTACAATGTACTGTAAAATAATCTCTTGGTGGATTGCTCTCCTGAAAGGAATCCACAATTCTATAAAAGTGTTAAACGAACAGAGACCGGCGGAAATATTGCACAGATATTTCGTAATCTCGCGAATAATTCCGGAAAAAGATTTATCATAAAATAAAAAACATTTCGAGCTCCGCTTGCCGATTATATTGTATAGATATGAAACGGATAGGAAATTGGAAAAAATAAAAATTACATATACCTGGTAAGTTAATAAAAAAAAAAAAAAAAAAAAAGGAAAAAGCACGCTGAATACGGTTTTTTCGTTAAACTCGCAGGAACGATCATCAACGAAATCCAATATCGTGCGATATAATAAAAACGCAAAGCACTTTAACGTGTACAGTGCTCGATAAGATAATTGTTCGTTGAATATTCGATCGGCCAGTGTGTAAACACACGTGTGAACAAATAGTGCGAGCACACTTGAATGTAAGGGGAGTAAATGTAAATCGACTAATAATATAACGCTGTTGCTGTGCCTGGTTGTAGGTATAAAGGCGTAATACGTTGACATTAACCACTGGAAAATGCACAAATCCCGAGACATTTCACGCAGCACATTTGCTACGTACTCTATCCGAAACACGTGAATCCGCAAACACAAGTGTTCACTTTGTAACAATCAGTACTGATTATAAACTAATAATAACTGTGATAATTGTGAGTAACGACCAATGGTCATAAACATTTTTACGTATTTTTTAAAAAGACCAGTCATTTTGACTTGTATTTTGGAAGAGATAGCTTCGTGTTAACTATCGATAGTTCTAGTGTTAAATAACAGCTGTGCCAAATAAAACAATCTCCGCTCCAATATGATAAGTACAATTTACATGCTTAATATGAAAAGACTTACAAAATCACAGGTAATATAGGCATTTATATATTTACAACAATTTACGATAAAATGTTTAATATAATTAATTATAAAAGGCAAATTAGTTAATATATTAATATGCAAAGATTAGTAATGTAATTCTGTATGATATATTTTGAAACAAGGATCTATACATAAGCCAACATTCCAATCTTTACACTCATTATCGCGATCCGGAACTTTTATCATTTTTACTACAAACGACACTTAAGAGGTGATCAATCCAATGTGTCAATAAAATCAACAGAAAATGTTCTGCCGATAACGACAAAATATATTATTGACTACAGATAGCACTTGTATATGCATCATTTGCATGTCGGATCATATGGGGTGTCGGACCCAGCAGTCGTCACGTGGTCGCCGCCTATAAGCGGCGCTCGAAGCGAAAGGGTTAAATTCTGTACACTTAAAAAGTGTAACACAAGCTATTTAACCAAGATTGACAAGCATATAATGAATATATATAAAATAAATATAAATAGAAAGAAATAATAAGAACGAACAAGCCGATATGCTTGTAATATTCGAGCGATTCAATTTTCATGTACAAACGATTTTTACCAAGTCTCTGTCGATTTTCTACGAAATTAATGTTTACGCTTTATATTTCTTACTAACAGACTGATATCATCGAATAATAAGATCGGAATCGAACAACGATTACACTCGACCCTCGTCCACCGCACTGTGCGACGTGTAATTTGTGGACTGACGCGACGCCACAGCATACAAAGACAGAGAGAGAGGGAGAGAGGGAGAGAGAGAGAGAAAAGAAACGGAAGAGCGTCCGATTTCGTGGCGAAGTGGGACGCGTTAATGAATTTCCTTATCAAATCTCGGCCTCGTCGTGCCACGGCCCGCTATTATTATCTCTCCCATCGATCAATACGACGTGCGGCCGTATTGCAGGATGACTTGCAAATAACGCAGAAAACGTTTCTGCGCAGGACGTGTAGGATATCTCCGTTTTCTATCGATACTTGGATTTCGACGTAGGAACAAGCAAACCCGAGGAACCATAGAACACGTCGGATTGCGATCGATGGAAACCTCGCGAGACGCTCGTACGAGACGAGAACGTGTTTCGTTCCGACTGCATTCCATGGAACTCTCTGTCGAACTTATGAAACTCGAATGTCGCGCAAGTACGTAGAGTTACGTTAAATTCAACACGGTCATGTTTAATTCCGCGTATTTATCCGTGTCATTGATTGCTATAGCTTAATTAATTTACCGGTTATACTCGGTAGAATATAATCATATTTGTCATTCATGAGTGAATATAACATAACGCCGTATTAATAAATCAATATAGCAATTTCGCAACTACGGAGATATTCATGATTACATGGTTGGTAATTTCATCCTGTAATTCAGTCTGTAATTTGATAAAAAGAAACCGGTTTAATTCGAGAATAACAGGCTCTGTTAAACGAATCGTGCACGAATAATCTTCATATTTAGAAAAATGTCTACATGTGAATTTTATTGGTACGAGGATATCAATAAATCGAAAACCCATACGTAATCTTATTTTATAATTCGGTTCATTGCGATTCCGTGTAATTTGAGAATAATAGAGACCATTGAATGAATCATCCACTGATAAATTTCGTATTTGTGCAAATTTCGTGGTACCAAACGAACCGATGAATCGTTTCATCGACAAAAACAAAGAATAGGAGATGAAAAGATTTTCGTTGAAAGAAAAAAGATTGGAAATATTTGGAAAATTTGGAGATAAAGTTCGATGGTTTTATTTAACGACACGACGACGACTGTTCCCGCGAAATTTTCGTATACAGAAAGCGAGGGCATTTCGAGGGGAAAACAAGTGTCTCTCGCGAATATTAACATAATTGGGATAAATTTCGCGTGCACGATGTTTGCGTATGTTCGCGGTGCATTATACGCGCGGCGTTTCACGTTAATGGAATATTAGAGGGATGATAAACCGAGGTAAAGTGGTCGAGGATGGCCAGGCTGCGTTCACGCGAATTAATGAATTCGGAAACGCGCAGCTCGCCTCGAAACGTTCGTTCGTGAGATTCCGGCAGAAATTATCGGTCCGATAACGTTGCCTCCCTGTTGTTCTCGTTGTTGCTGTTGTTGCAATAATTTCGTTAATAAAAACATGCCGTGAAACTCGCACTTGTATAATAAATACATTTTGAAAGATCGTTTGACCGAGAGGGCGGAATATTTCGCAACATATGCGCAATACGAGTAACTGTACAGAAATGACGATGGTATGAAATGAAATTGAAAGAAAGAAATGTAAAAAGAGGAACGAAGGAAGAAGTATAATAACAGAGATTCGTTGATGGAAGAGTATTTCGCCGATACGATATTGTAACACACGCTTTTCTTGGTAAAATTACAGAATAATTATATCGAATTTTAACGTTAATAAATTCGTTTGAACGAAAGATTAAGAACAAAAGCGTAATATGTAAAAATTAAAAATTATTAATATAAGCACAGCTTCCCTTATTCGAACGTTCCATTATTCAAACAAAATAATTCCCAGTAACAAATTCCGTTTATAAGAATTTAATATGAAACTAATAGCGTTCCAACTATCGAAACAAGATACGATATTATAATTAAAAAAGCTCGAAAGCGATGTATGTGCGATAGAATTAGCAAACAGACACGATGATATTGGGAAAGCGATCGTCACGGATATTCGAAAGGAGAAACTTGATATTGAAAATTGCCCGGAGCATGTAGATTCTTCTGATACTGGAAACGGCAGGGAAACCTTAAATATACCGATGTAATGAAATGGTTTCATCGCGAAAGAAGACGATAATAATGGCGATTTTATAGAAGTGGAAACAACAAACGAGAACGATAACGAAAACGTGTTTCTCGTGACGAAGTCGAAAAAGAACTGCGGTAGTTCGAAGCACAAAAAGAACGCAACTCGGTGCAATTACTTATATTGAAAAAATTGTATAAATATTTCAAGAATCTGTCAATTGATCTTAATGTGTATTCGAAAAAAAGAAAGGAAATTTCGTATGAAAAAGGTGATAGTTACATTATTCGAGCAGAATAGCGAGAATTTTATTTGCATATTTTGGAAAAAGGGTGGCTCTATTATATATTGAATTTTAATTTTAATAAATTGATCGTAGAGAAGATTAAGGACGGAAAAATGAAAGAAAATTTTCCAGAACTCGGAATACGCCAACGCTTGTCGATAAATTACTTCGATCAAGAACGCAGCTATTTCGATGCAGCGATTATA
Source organism: Bombus breviceps (assembly GCA_014825925.1). Lineage (NCBI taxonomy): Eukaryota > Metazoa > Arthropoda > Insecta > Hymenoptera > Apidae > Bombus > Bombus breviceps. The sequence goes on along the minus strand of CM026183.1, from coordinate 8,264,599 downwards.
AATATGTTCAAATTCACGTGCACACGATCGATCGATCCGATGTCAGAGCAGAACGACGGCTTTCGCAAATCAAAACGACCGCTTTCACGAAATATTTTTTCCGATGGCTCACTTTGTTGGCCAACGTTTACGTTCCCATCGCGTTCATTTGTCACTCGTGCCTCCGCCATCGTTCCCTCTCGTCCTTTTTTCTCTTTTTGTTGCTATTTGCATTTATATCGCGCGTTGTCGGGGCGCTCGCATTTTCATCAAATGAAAATTCCATATACACGATATATTTTGCAACATCGAGTTCCGATTATGCAGCAACGCAATCCCAAAGTAATGGACATTTCAACGAACTTTTCCTTTTTAATTCATAAACGTGGTCCTATGTTTCGCCAATGATTCGCCAAAATGGCGTAGCTGAAACATATCGATTAATTTAATTTCATATTTAATATTTCTATCGTCCACCTTTTGCGATAACGAATAATTTCTTTGCACACTTAATTTCGTTACAATCCTGTCAATTCTGATATTCCTTACGGAGAAAGATATTCAAAGGTTGAAACAGGTTTCACAATTATAGATCGCTCGCTAATTACGCTAAAATAAACGATATATTGATCGCTTTAGAGATTAGATATTCAGAGGTGAAAATTAACCAGATAAAAGAAATAATAGAATTCGTAACTAATTGTCGTTCGCTAACTAATTAAACTACTACAAATTATCGATTGCTTCAGGCGTTTGGCGTTCAGAAGTTGAAATTAACCCGTAGAAGGAGTAATAGGTTTCATAATTATTACTCGCTGACTAATTAAACTAAAAGAAGTTATATATTCATAGCTTTAGAAATTAGATGTTCAAAAGTTGAAATCATCCGACAGAAGAAATAATAGGTTTCATAATTGTCATTCGCTGATCAATTAATATAAAACAAATGGTTAATTGAGGTCAGGAGTCCACAGGTTGAAATTAAGCAATAGAAGTAATTGTGCTTTCTCAGATATTATACGTTAAGTAATTAAACTGAAGGAAATTATTAATTGCTTCGTAGGTTAGGTGTTCAGAAATTGAAATTGTTTCAATTGGTTTCAAAATTGTCATTCAACGACTAATTAAACTAAAGCAAATTACATATTCATTGCTTTAGAGATCAAACGTTCAGGGGTTAAAATTAACCAGATAAAAGAAATAATGTTTCTTAAAAGTAATACGGTTTCATAATTATCATTCAACAAGTGAGTAAACTAAAATATTATCCACGACTAATTGCTTCTGAATTTTTCAATTTTCAGTTTCGCTAGCGCAAGAAGAAAATTAGAGAAAGGTGTTTGATCAAAGGAAGAGCACAGAAGGTGTCAGGATTACAAGAAAATCCTCTGGAAATCGAGGATCCTGCAATCACGAAGAACAAACAGAGCGAAAGTGTGGCTGATAGTCGAACGTCGCGAATTTTGTTGCGGTTTCCATTCCGTTTCGCACGGTTCGCTCCGCGATAATGGAATTTCACTGACGTTGAAGGAAAATCGAGCCACGACAAGCCTCTGCAAAATGGTCATTTGTCAAATTACCACGATTAACGACGTTCCCTCCCCCCCCCCTCCGCCCCGCTAATACAATTAATCAGTTCGAGCCAATTGTCCGACGCGTCAGAGAAAAATCGCTCGATGCTATATCTGTGCTCGTTTGAAAAATGGAGCGATCAGTTTAGTGCTTCGCTCGCGAATTACGATCTACGTTTCTCTCTTCTTCTCTTCTCCTTGTTCTCAAAAAATTCCGCTACTTTTCCACCTTTCGATAACATTTCCCTTGTCCACGTTTTCCATATAATCGTTACTAATACATATAAATGATACATATAAAATAATAAATGATAAATGCATACATATAATTGAATATGCCATCGTAGAAGAAATTTCTAAAACTTCAGGCTAATTGAATAAATCGAATTAACTCGTTAGACTAACCGGGGATAGAGTCTTCAACTAAAGGACACTTTTATCAAGAAGACTGAACAAAATCGCGAGCGGCATTAAAATTGATGAAACCGATCTACTGAATTAACGACATAAACTTCCACCTGAAGATCATCTCCGACAATCTGAGAAAACTTCAACCGAGTATCGTTATCAAGACATCTTACTTATTAATTGGAACGATTTATCAACCCTTTCGTCTACCCAGCTTGAACAAGGCGGCAAACACCATAAAGATTTACAGGAGCAAAATCCAAAAGTACAACGATATAGATATTTTACTGGAGAAACCATGTTCGAGCGGCATCTGTCTTCGTAATCTGCAGCGCGGAACATACAGGTGAATTCCAACTGCAGAAACTACGATATTTCAAAACCCACGTACTCGATCTGCCAACCATTTCTACGCTCAACTCACTTAAACAGCTCGCGCTCTTCAACAGCCACGAATAAACGATAAACTACGGAGACGCTAAATGAGCAGAAAGATAAAAGAAGAGACAGAAGGAGCGTGTAAACGAGCGCGGAAAAAGAACGGACGAGTGAAACGTCCGCGGCGCGTTTTAATTCGACGTTAATGCAAAGTGCTTGGTCGTCGGCAGCGGTGGCTGAAGGTTATTATCTGTCGCTGGCAGAGACCCAACAGCCGGCGGAGCAAAGAGAGTGCAAGAGCTTTTTTTCCTCTCGACGCACTTAACCCTCCGTTGAATTGAAACACGATAAACGTTCCATCCGCTCGTGGATTGCCAGCCGACGCGTGTTAAGGTATTTGCAGCGCGACGATATCCCTCGGAAGTAAAACGCGCAGAGACACGCCGACAGCCATATTCTTCGCGCATATCTGACATTCTTCCCCTGGCAAGAACCTTCTTCGCTGTGCGTATTTTCTACGCGCGCACGCTAACGAACAGTTGACCCAGATACCTAGCAACCGTCGATGATCCGAAATTGAGTAAATTTAGTTGGAAGATTTGAATTTGATGGGGATGCAGCGATCAGTGGGCGACTAGCCGGCAAAAAGGTTCGATCGATCGGCATTAAATTGTTATTGTTATTGACAACGTGATAGATTGGAGAAATAAAAATACCATGTTCTATCCTTTACTGTCATTAGTATAATTTTGATATTTCTGAATGCGTAGTATATTTGCATATTGGTATGTTGCGTAATTATTACATAAAATGTTGTAAATAGCAATTAGCATTTGTTGAAATAAATATAATTATATTGACGTAATTATTTCAATTAACGTAATAATTGTTACGTAAAGAGTTAAGAGTAGTAATTAGTATCTATCGAAATATATCAAGCAAGTACCAATTAACCGGGAAGTCATCGTTTTTTAATTCTATCGTAGCTTCGAAAACACCGCTTCAAAGGAACAAATAATTAAAGGGATGTAAGGGAGAAGATGGAAAGGCGGAAGTTTGTAGACTGTAAGACATTTTGTTATTCAGCAAAGGAAGGGCTACATGAGAAAGGCCGTGCTGCAAAGGGTGATGACTGATGATCGAGGAGATGAAGAGGATACAGGGAGCGAGTTGAAGAGGACTGGAAGATATTTGAGAATACATTGGTTTAAGAGGAAGTTTTCCTACGGTTGGAGGACTAATAAAATAAATGACAGTGATATTTTGGAAGTATCAGTGTCATAGTGTCCCTAAGAATCGTGTAACAAACTGTGGAGAAAATACTGAAACGCGATGGAAAAGTTACTTGGAAAGAACGATGGAAAGAAGAGAAATAAATATAGCTACGTTTATCAACACCAACCGATCTTATTGAAATAATTTCCATCGTATAAAATGAATTTTATCTTTGAGAGAAAATAGCGTAGTTTGTTTAAAGTTCAACGAAATCGGGCTAAAAATTCGTGAAAGAACATGCAAGGTTTAACGAGGAACTTGAGAATGAAAACACATTATGACGAAAACCCGATAGATCACCCATTATCGTCGATAAAATTGACTCGTTATTGATGACACGACACTTTAGCAACATTCCGCAGGAGATTGTTGTTTAATCGTCGTTTAGCGTAACCATCGACAGATCTTCGATGCTCGAAACACCGTGCACGGAAAACGAGCCCGTGAAAAACAGACGGGGAATGACAATCTTCCGTAATGACATTCGAATGCAATATCTTCGTTCTAGCCAAGAAAGGAATATAGATTTTCCATAATAGCGTTAGTTAAAGCGCATCTGGCAGCCGGAAAGAAGAAACGCGAACCACTTCGATGATGTCATTTCAATTCGATTGAAATACCGAACAAATTAAAACGCATTATCTCATAATACAGTGATTTCCTTTATTACAGCAATTTACATTTTTATAACGTTATTAGAAACTGACTAGCGTTCAAATAAATAAAAAAAAAAACACTTTAGATGGGTTTCAACGGCCGAATTATACTCACAGCTACGCGCAAGATAAAAGCCAGCACGTGACCAATTTTCCCACAAGAAACGAGCGACACAGATAACAATATTGCGCCTGGTAGCCGGCGAACGGTTCACGTCACGCGTTAAATCACGTTTCCGACTTTTATTATTAGTTTCCGCGCGTGTTCCTAAGATACGTGACGTTTCATATTCCGCGTGCTTCCCGCCTGCTCCACATACAAAATCAGCTTTATATTCATTTGTAAATTATACGATGCGATGCGAAAGATCAGCATCTTGGTATTTCGCAGTTCAACTGATTCAAACGTGAACAATTTGTTACTCGTTACTGTGCGTTATTCGTAATTGTTATTTATAGCTGCTCTGTTGTTCCCAATCGAAGCGAGATCTGCGTTACCACGAAAGTTCGGTAACGCGACGATCGAAAAAAAATTGGGAACTTTGAACAAAGTTTGGCAAGATGAATCGCGTGAAAAAAAATTAATTAGAGACGTACGTATGTATGGGGGATTTATTGCATCGCGCGGACAAAGAGAGAGAATATGAAAGGGAGAAAATAAATAGATAAAATCCGCGATGGAAGACAAAGCTTTCTTCGATAAATCCCTGTTTAATCGAGAGAATTTTAATATGCAAATAAAGATTCAATACAACGATATTTGTTGAAGCGATCACCACTTCTAAGAAAACTCTACTTCTGGTCTTTTTAGTTTTCTCAAGCACCGAAGCCATCGACAACGTATAGACAAAAGACTGGAACGAAGGCAGACCATAAACAGTAGACAGGCGACGTTGGCTTCGGAGTTTTCGGTTATAGGGGGGACCTGGACCAGCTCAAATTATATTCCGACTTGTACTTACACTTCTGTATTTAAAATATACTTTCTACCTTAAAATTTATCCAACAATATTAAAAATTGAACATTGTCGAATACGAATCCTCTATGCTTGTACAAATACGAAATTATATATATAATTTAATGTATGTAATTAGTATAGTTGAATTAATATAAATAATATGCACGAGCTACCGCAACTCGACGAAGGCTCACAGTCAGCGTTGTACGTTGCAGTCTTCGATTTATGTTCGAGGTTCGAAAATTGTTCAAAAATTTTGTTCTTTCTAATCGTTTATATATTCGTAAAGAGCTCTTCGAGGACCATTTATTCGTGTGACAGCAAAAGATGAAACTTCACAAAATTATAGGTGGTAAGGGTAAATCTTGATAAACAATTTCTTTTTTTTTCTTTTTTTTTTAATTTCTCACATCCACGACATAGACCATAAAGAACATTGCAACGTTTAATTTGCATTACACGAACTACATTTGCGCAAAGTTCCAAATGTTGTTGAATTTTCGAGCTGCCGAATTTCCCTTGTTAATCGAGACGCGCTTTCCTGCCAATTACATACAATTAAATTGATTCAACAGTATCAACATTTAACATTCAACATTTCGTAAAGAGAAAAGTGGCACCAATTCACATTCTTGTAATCGTTTCTGCTTTGAAAGAAGCAAACTGGTAATATAACGGTGAAAATCGGAATTAAAAATCGTAACGACTAATTAAATAGAATTAATTAAAAATAAATTATGCTAATGATAGATTATATAAGTCAAGAAAGTCATCAATGGAAATAACAATGCAGCAAAGTTTTCGAAGAGGAACAATCTTTGAACTCTGTGCAGAGTTTTGTACAGCTTTAAAACAAAGTAAAATCGCGATAAGGTAAAATAATAACAGAGAACCTCGCAGGAAAATGATATTTTCTATTCGATGATTTACTATCAAAAAGTAATAGAACGTAAAATACAACGATTTAGGATACGTTTCGAAACACGAAGCGTCCAGTTAAATACCGTTGCAACGATCGAACGATAAGAAGCTTGGCGAATGATAGCGCGATGCAAAGCCTCGGATCGTTCGATAATCGCAATAAAGACGTGTACTTTGTACGCCTTGATAATCGAAATACGAGAGAAAAGAAAAAACGCAGCATTCCCGGTGTCACAGAAAATATAATTATCGTCGGCCGTGTAATTGCACAAACTTATCGTCGCTTGAAATCGGCGTTATCTGGCGGAGAAATCGCGCGCACAACGTCCAGTTGATCTCAAGCTTAATCAGCAGGCGTTTCGACGTTGGTAATTGCTTCGAGTCGCCGATTTATCAGCGTTAAAAAGCCATGATTCATTGGGAAAACCGATAGGGAAGATAAAAAAAAGTCCAATTATTTTCTGCGACTGTTCCATTGGAATTTCTACTCGGAAAAATACAAATTCCTTGAAGCGACGTCTTACACAGTGGCCAGAAACGGTACAAAATTACGTATCGTTGTATTTATCGATTTATTCGACTTACGTTTTACATAATTAATTAAGTCCGAGCATTGCCGTAACCCGGCATTCGGTTTTCTAGGATTAATAGCAAAAGAAGAATAAGTCTGTAGGTTAACACTTTGACTACCACGTTGCTCATATATGACCGGTCACGGTTTCTCTTGTGACGCCACGGTGGTCATTGGTGATAATCGTAAAAATTGTATGAAAATTGACAGTTAGGGCATTTTGAATACAACCGATAAATAGAAGATACTTTGAAATAAAAAGTGCCTCATTGAACGATTAAACATTTTTATTAGAACATCGATAAAAAAAATGAGAACAAATCTCGCATCTAACGGTGCACTGTGTTTGCATCCTTATCTTTGAGGGCTAATCTACGAATATTATTATAAACACAGCTTAGAAAATAATCGTTAATGCTGCTTTATAATCGTATAATCGAAGTTAGAAGCGTGCACATACCTTACTATTATACATAGAACGAGCAAATACCGTTTACCAATATCTTCTACACGTTTCGACGATATATTCTGCACGGTTTGCTTACGACGAAACAACGAATGCGAATGGTTTGTTGAAATAAACGGAGCCTCGTTATAATACGTCGCTATCGACTGTTACCAATACGCCAGGGTGGTCACCCGTGACTACCACTAAGATAAACGGTCCATTGGGGAAGAATATTGTCTTACATCGTCGATTTATTATTATTTTCCCATTATACGCTTTGAATAATAAAACTACTCCCGTGGCGTCCTGAGCGAAACGTGTGGTCTCGGCGTGGCGGTCAAAGTGTTAAGTCAATGTTAACGCGATCCTCGTTTCTGCAAGTTGTACACTCGCTTTTGTGTCTCGCTGTACGTATGCAACGATCGAGCAGGGAACGAGAAAATAGAATGGAAGAGATGAATGGAAGTTAAAAATTCAAAACAGATAATTAGATATTTATAAGTGAAATCCGTAATGGAAGGAAATGGAAACGTAGTCTGTAATAAGCTAGGGAAGCTAGAAACGAACCAAAGGTAGATCTATTATATCTACTTCATAAAGTTTGCGCTACTTCGATGAATTCGATTTACCTGTGCATAAGGAGAAAGATATCATAACGAGATTCTTCCTTCAAGAACATGGCAACATGAAGGAACAGTCTGCTAACACGATTGAAGAGATTCTTTGTTTCCTGTTGGTGGAGGGAAAAGGAGGATTCCAAGAGATGCTTGCAGGGAAATCCATCGGTGGAAATTCAATCGTCCCCTCGATCCGCGATCGGATCTTCGCGAACACGGGGATTCGACAAACCAGTAAACCGATTTCGACCACGCGAAAGGATACCTTTTCCGGGGTGATGCGCAAAAATCAGCTAACTGTTTCCAACCATCGACAGTGTCGTGGCCAATGGTGGCATAATACAAAATATCAAAAATATAACGCGTATACGGTGGAACCTCGAAGGAAGAGGTAAAATCTTCGAGCTACGGAGGTATACGATTAGCAACGTTACTTGCAGATGTGTAAACTGTGTAAATCTCGCAAAGCGCTAATAAAGGAAAACAAAGAATCTTGACTTTCTCTTACAAATTTGTACGGTGCTTAACGTTGATTCGTTGAATCGTATCGTAAACTTGACTTTGCTCTATGTCGATCATAATTGTTAACGCGTTTCCGTCGAATCGCCGATTGCAACTTTCTATCGTGCGACGAACCGTATTGGCTCGTTGATATTAGAACGAACATATTGGGTTAGCAACTAAGTGATTGCGGATTTTGTCATTATTATACGATGTCATTTGTCAATATTATACGATCGAACCTCGGAGCAACAGCTAAAATCGTCGAGTTATAGAGATTTCGACTCGTCGAAATTTCCGAATAAAGGCGGTTTAACAAACGAAAATTCGACGTACAGAGGCTTTATTCGAAGGCACGATCGCATTCACGTCTCCGGAAAGTCTTCGTGTCTCAAAGTTCCTCTTAGAACTCGTTTTATTCAACGTACATTTCGAGTTGTCGAGGTTCCACACTGTACTAAGAATTCAGAAATACCGTGACCAAAAAGTACCGAGACTGGCCCGACGGAATGTAAGCTACGAATTTATTCGTCGAAATTTATTTCGTTTTCTTCGAGATAATCCCCTTGCGCTGCAGTACACTTCTTGCGCCAACATCTTTTGCCAATGGTCGATGCACTTCTTATAGTCGAGTCGAGGTTAGCGCGTTGAGAACACCAGGCGTATATTCTCTTTTATCGCGTCTGTCGACTCAAAACGGTGTCCACGAGGCGGTAATTTTAGCAAAGAAAATAAGAAGAAGTCACACGGAGCCGTATCAAGCGAGTAGAGAGTTTGCGGAATGCTATTCGTCGAGTCTTTAGCGCAAAAAGTTACGAACAGCGAGAGGTTTATTATTTATTTGTTGAAATAATAAACGGGCCTGAAGGTTTGTCCAAAATACGTAACGAAAGAAAAGTTAGAAGAACAATAGAATAAAATAAAATAAAATAATAAAAATGAAATAACATAAAATAAAATAAAAATCACTATAAAGAACATATCACGCTGAGAAGTCATTCTGAGTATTCACAAAGTTACAGTTCACGCTATCTTTCATAAATATCCTTGGTTTAACGACGATTATCGTATGGTAAAGTTATTAACGGGAATTCATATCGGCGGAAGAAAATTAATTTCGTAACGATATTTGAATTTATAACTCGTTCATCACAACGGTAAAGGAATTTGTTGCTGAATAAAAAAAAAAAGATCAACGAAACAGTGCGAACTCATGGTGAAAATGAGAAATTTATAACATTGGTATTTAACCGGGTAGTTGGAAGTGAAAAAGGTTTATAAGGGTAATATCGGTTGAAACGCGTGTTGTTGATTTTACGAGGCAAACAAGAGAAATTCGTAGCGGGAAAACAAGAGATTCGACATCCCTAGAAATTATCGTTATTATTTCGTGTAAATGGAAATGAAAATAACGACGAGCAATGGGCTAACTGTTCAGCCTTTAATCCCTTTCGAAATAGCTTTTAATAAAAAAAAAAAAAAAGAAGGGGAAGGAGAGGAAACAATTTAAAAAACCTGTAAACATAGAATCTCGCCGATTGGGATTAAAATGTTTCGTTTACTTGATTCGAATGCAAACTGGGTCAGAAATGTTGGAGGGGAGGAGAGATGGTAATAACGATAGAGGGAACGTTTACGGGGAAGTTGCGTCAGGTTGAAAAATTTCAGTGCAGCGTCCGGCGTAGAATGAAAAAATAATTAAAGCCGTGCGCGATGGTCGCGGATTACGAAATTCTATCGGAACGCCTCGAATCGAAAAAACGTGATCTGTAATTCTGGCGATAATTCCCGATAAAATTGACAATCTTGCCCGATGAGAGTCCTCTTAGCTGGAAAAATAAATCCGTTTTCCATCAGCTACAAGTTGTATCGAAAGACACACACGGAGTTGGAAGAAAAATGAAACTGCAGAGAGGGATGTAACTTTTCACTTCTTGCCGAAGTATCAAAGTGTTTCGATTCTTCGATTCTTCGATTCCTACGATTGCGCCGTGTCTTCGAGATAAAAAGAAAGTGCGATCATTTACCTCTAATTATGAAAGAAAACAAAATTAGCAACCTTTCCATGAGAATTTATTCAGTTCCCGTTCTACCTTCCTTTTAGGAGAAGCCAAATGTAACGATCCGAGATTCTCTTTAAAGAAAGACCGAAAATAAGATCTTTCAAATTTGAACGAGCTCGCTCTCGATAAGAAAAAAATCTCTGCTTCGACTTTTTGATAAATATTTGTATTTCATACTTCCTCCTTTCTTCTTCCTGCAGACCCAAATGTAAAACTCGGCAGGAACTTTCAAAAAGTCATTCGAGATAGGACCTTCAAAATTTGAACACTCGCCCTCGATAATCTCGAAAGAAAAAGTCTCCGCTTCGACTTTTTGATAAATATTTGTTCGCTTCTTTGTTTGTAAAAAATAGTTTTTCATACTTCCTTTCTCCTTCCTGCGCGACAAAATGTAAAGCTCGGCGCAAATAATCTTCGACAAAAAATATGATGGTAGTAAATGAATATAAAATCAAAGTACCCGAACGATTTCGTCCGCTTGGGTCAAAGATAAGAACGGGTCGGACACCGTGTCGCCATGAGAGCAACGTATCGTGCTCGTTACAGAGGCTACACACTGTAGCCGAAACAAAGCCTTGAGGATGGGACGCGGGACAGATACACAACCTGGGATATACTAGTTGGTCGAGGGTTTCGTTTCGTCTCGTCGAGGAAACGCGGCTTCCGTTGCACGTAGATATTTCGTTACTTAAATCCCGACGGAAATTTAGCTCCAGAGAGAGAGTTCATAGTCGTCCGGATGATCTCGACTTGCTTCCAGGCTAATTAACGTTATCATGCTAACGAGATAAGGCAGTCGGTTGTCGTTTGCTAAGCGCCGTCTGTTCAACGTTGTTTACGCCGAATAACGAGCACCGTTGTTTCCGAAAAACGACTATTTGACCCTTTAAAACCGTAATTTACTAAGAGAATCATTCGAGGGTTCTATACTTTGCAAGACATAAAACAAAATAATCTTTTTCTCTGCGCTCACTGATGAGATCACTTTCGTTAACTTACACCGTGTATCAATGGATAATCTTCGTATAAAATTTCCTTTTGTATTCTTAGATCTTTAGATACGTAGTTCGTATGAATTTACCTTTAAATTGTGTTTTCGAAATTCTCCACGTCAAACAGGTTGATGGAAATTTTAATTATTATTTGAATTCATAATGCTTCAGGGTGCATTTAAATAGGTATGCGTAATAACTATGCTTCTATCTTAATAGGAATCAACATGAACGTATGGGTGTTTCAATAAAATATAAAAAATAAAACACTGGAGCTTGAAATTTGGTAAGTCGAATGTTTCCTGCAAACGCAGAAAGTAAATTGTACGCGATATTGGAAAGTTTGAACGATGAAAACCACTTAAATCTGGTAGGAGGATTGTGTAACATTTCATCGTCATCGAATAAGCAAGCTGCTTTCTTATTAAACATTCGTATCTACGTATTAAGATGCAGTTGCCAACGCCGGTTTAAATATTTCAAATCGTATTCTTTGCGCGTCACTAATCATCAAAATTCGTTTTGCTCTTGCTTAATTCATTATGTATGAGTACAGATTGTTAAGAGGAAGAAGGCGAAGATTTGTATGTATGTAGTAAAGCTTATGTCATTCACCGAAGTATCTCATTTAAACGAGTCTTTGTGAATAATCTTGAATTGTTAGGAACAAAAAAGGAACGTTCCAAAAAAAAAAAAACGTCCTGAAAAGAATATTCCAAACGTAAATTAAACGCTTTATTAAACGGATAGTTATAACTATCAGCGATATTTTTTTACCTGGACATCCAGGATATACACGAAGATCAACCGTACTTTTCCCAATGGAGTCACGTTCCCAATTACGAAACTCGCGATTCTTTACGAAAGAGAAGCATTGCTATACTCTAAATCGTGAAAAATTAATTTTTATTGAAAAAAAAGTCATTAAATTGAACAATATTTGAATTTCGATATTGCACATTGGTAATAACGCGCATATTATTTTTGGAGAATAATGGGACGAATCGTACATCGCTTTTCCATGCAATTCTAACAAACCGTTACATTTCGCAAATTCCTCGATGTAGCTCGTCAATGGTACAGCTTCGTCAGTTCTTTCGTTTTACTAAATTTTCAATATTCCCTTGGAGAAAGAGACGCGAAAAGAAAACGTGGACGAAATTTCACACGACATTTTCAAAAACGTAGAAACGTCGAATTATGGACGCGCGACAACGACATCTCGATGATCGCTCGTGCGTGTCACGAAGAAACGTTACGCCTATCGATTAAAAGAATTCTGTGTCCGCTGTCCAGCGAACAGGGTAAATTTATCCGAGGTGTCGCGTTGCATTCAGAGGATGATATATAACGTCCTATTTATGTCGCGAGCTTATCATTCACGAGGAGAGAAGAACTGCGGAGGCGAAGAGCGCGAGCAGCGTGTATTTCTCCTGGCTAGACGACATTTTCCATGAAGTTTCTTGTTCTCGACGTGTTCGTGATATTTATGTTACATAACGCGGAACGAAAGAAACACGACACACGACGAAAAGGCGGCGGAGAGATAAGAATGAGATAAAAATTCGAAATGGGACGCACTCGCGAGTGTGTTTTCAGCTGGTGTTTCCAAGGACGAGCTGGATTTTTCTTCGGATCTGATAAACGCCTTGTGAGACGAAACACATATCGTTTATTTTCGGCTGCAAGGTAGCAAAGACGAAGTCATATGCAGGAATAGGGCGAAAACGTGAAAAGAAAAGGAAGATGAGCAAGTGCGTGAAGACGCCTTAGGGTTCGGTCGCGGGTCTAACGTGCAGCAGCGTAAGGTGGGTCACCGTCATACAGGGGTTTCCACCGCAAGATCGAGTTGACTGTAATTGGAATAATCGAGCTCCGTTCGATATTCAATCTGCGGACATATGTATTGTTGTCTCGATGTATAGAATCGATTCTCGCGGCGTCTCAAAAACATCTTACACAAGGTCTTACGTACAATTTATCGAAACGTATCTTACGTGCCGTCGCATCGTGGAACCGCTTCGGTGGATGAATCCGGATACGAAAAGAAGGAAACGAAGTTCGTGTAAACATAATATTACGTACTCGACCTTGTTTTCGAGTTATAGCGAGTTTCTTCTTCGACAAACTGTGTCTGCAAGCAGATATGTTTACGAGATATGTTGAAAATGACCTCTTTGCATCCGAAAACCCGAACACAATGGAGACGTTTTGTTATCGACCGTGTCGCTCTCTCCATTTCTCTAGATATCGTTCGGATCTTCTGGACGCCTTGTTTGTAAACAGACGGACGACATTAGTTCAACTACCTTCATCTTTCGACAGAATTACTGCAACGTAAAACTTTACTATACCTGAGACGAGGTCAAATAGAGCGTAAGTATACACAAACTTTTTTTATTCTCTTCGTTTGTATATTTACCCTGTATTTGTAATTAATATTTCTAACGACGCAGTGCACGTCGATTTGCAGCTTTCTTACTACGAATGTCGATATTTCATCTTAGAATTCGACGCAGAGCAATTGCGACGAGTAAAGCGACTTTGTGTCATTTGACAGATTTCTAACGATATGATGCGATGTTTGTTAATAAACTTATTAACTGTGCGTTATGTAAACACATAGTTTATGCGTTGTATCGTTAGAAATACAAAATCGAATCTGCCGCAGACTTTTCAAATTTGTTCTGAAATATTCCGAGATCTTTTAAATAGGCCAATATGAGCTATCTTACTTGTTCATCGCGAACTTCTTCTATATATTTGCCAACAGAACCACTTAGTTGCTAACTGAATGTCTACGTGTCATAGACGGGTGACGTTCGAACGAGGAGAAAAAGGAAAGTGAAGAATTAAAAATAGAGACGGCGGGCTGTAACGTCCGCGCGTCTTTTAAATACGCGACCTTCGAAACTACCTGTTCGTTTATCGATCTTCTCATTCGATATCGAGAACGTCTCTGCTGGTAGATATTCTTAAACAATGAGGTTTCGCAAATAGCGATCGACATCGTTCTGAAACGCGTCGCTCTTCTAGAAAACCGACGATCAGCGGAATTCTACTATATTTTCAAAATCACATCTTCGTTGAAACGCTTCTTTCGATAATCGGCAAAGAAAGAAGCCACGTACTCTTACTAAAAATTCCACGATCCTTCACGACACGTAAAACAGGATGAAAAATGAGTGTGTTTTCTTATCCGACGCGATGCGCGACGATATAATTAATAAGAGAAATAATATAAAATAAAGTAGCAATAGAAACCGCGATTCTGCGAAAGGACGAGAGATGAAGATGCATAGAGCGCGATATCACATCCTTTGTCGATAATCAGCCTTATCATCGATCAAGAAAAGGACGAACCAAGCGTTTGTCTTTGTTCAACAGGCTTATGTAGCTAACACGATAACAACGTAACAATGTGAGATGCGTATAACGACGAAAAGCGCGAAATTATCGCGTACCCTTAGCCAAAAAACCAAAAACCACACGACCAACCCCGAAAAGAAACTCGAAAGACAAGCGCTTGTCTGTTTTCAACGGGCGTATGTATGTAACAGACACGAAAACCGCGTAGAAAATAATAGCAGCTAGTGTGCACGAACAAGAAGCGTGAAATTCCAACCGATGCAAAAACGGACGAAGACTCTAAAGACGAGCGTTTGTCTCTGTTCGGGACGAAACGGCGTACAAATCAAGAAGACAAGAGGCGTGGAATTATGCCGCACTCTTGGTAAAAATCACACGACCGATTCGCGAAAGAGGCGAGGGAACCCGAAAGACAAGCGTCTGTGTTTGTTCGACGAACGTACGTAACTAGCGCGAGAACAGCGTAGAAAATAAGATGCGTAGAGGAACGAAAAAGGCGGAATTATCGCGCCCTCTTGGTAAAAATCGTACGATCCAGAAAAGAGAGTCAAGGGACAAGCGTTTGCCTCTATTCGACAGAGTATAATCGAGTAGAAAGTGTATAATTAAGACGAAAACAGCGTGGAAACTAAACAGCGTATAGGAATGAAAAAAAAGCGCGAGATCACGCGCTCTTACCAAAAATCACACGATCGATCGAGAAACTGTGGACAAGACGAAAGACAAGCAGCAGCCTGTCTTCCTTCGGCGATACGCGACCACGTAACCGACACGGAACGACGGAAACAACGCAGAGAAACAAATTATGTGTATACGGTGTACAACGAGACGATGATCCGGCGGGTAAAGTCCTCGCGGAAAGATCGTCGCGAGGTAACTGACGTCTCGCCGGTGTGTGTTCATAGTTGAACAGAATCGCGCACCCTCCCTGTCTCCGCCGCCCAGTCAACCTTTTCCTCCCTCTGGCCACCGCCGCACCAGCTACCCTCTCACGACCCCACAGCGCACACCGTTGCCACCCCACCTACAGACTCCACCCCCGGACGAGCAGCGTGCGCCCCCGACTTCCCTTCTCCTTCTATCTTGCAGCGTGACGCGGATGGACGCTGTCATAGGACGTACCACGGATAGAATGGACTCGTCCTCGCCATTGTCCTTTTACGCCTGACACGTTTCATTTCGGCGCCAGAATTGAAGAAAGTTCCGCTTTTCCGGGTTTATCGGCCGTATATTTTTTACGAGACGGCGGGCAAGGCCGATGATTAGTTTGCAAGGAAGGTTTAATGCGCGGCGTGAGTGATTTAATGGACAAGGAGAACGAGACGGTGTTTGGTCAGACACGAGGCGACCGACGATTTCGCCCGGTGAAGTTTCCGCTCGGTTCGACCACTACTACGACATGACATACGATGGAAATTCTTGCTAATTGTACGCCGGACTTGAGAAACCGGAATCGGATTCGTAACTCTAGTTTACTGATCCAGTGAAGGGTCGAATCGTTCGTGGAATTGCCACTTGACAATTAGTATTGTATCTGCTGTGCCACGCGTGTTTACAAATTACGTACATCGTACTGCCTCGTTCGGATTAGTCGAGTTTGGCTCGAATTCACGCTGAATCTCGGGCCACTGAATTGAGTCGAATCGACGACTCAAGTTAACGACAACGAGCGTACAAGGTCGCTAGAGCGGCTCAAGTTCTCGCATCGACCAAGGTACCGGCCATACGTGTTTGTATACGTGTTTGAATTCGAACGAGCTGCATAAACTGATGCTCAAGACACGAGAAATTGGCATGAAAAATTTGTTGAGGTAAATGTTACATCAAACCAAATATACATTCTATGAATATGGTTGTTCTTTACGATTAACGTAAAACCGTCAAAGAAACGTAAAATCGCAACTAAGAGCGATAACTGTGAATTGGCTAAACAGGAGTTAGAAATAATGAAACGTTTCGTTGAACGCAATGTTGATCTTTAATGGATTGAAATTGCAATGAAACGTAGGAAAAATTCTAACGTCTGCGCGCTAGTCAGACGGCCTGTTCCACCGATAAGCGTCTGGTAGTAGCGATCGTACCCAGAAATGTAGGTTTTCACGGCGACAGGTAGCATGACAAATCGTAAAAGCGGTTGTGCGCTTTTGTTCTATTCACGGAACGCAACTGTGGTACACGCAGCAGGTAAATTTCGGTAGTGGTAAAACGAGGTTGCAGTTTGTGCGTTGCCATTTTTATTTTAAGCTTGACGAATGGTTTTTATTGCGAAACCATGTGACCCAGTATGCAACAGGAATTATGCGCCCCAAAAGCGTTACGTGTATTTACTTTTGCGAACAATCGTGTCAAATATGTAGAATGTTGCTAACGTTGCTGGTAATATTAATTCATTACATTCTGCGATATCGCAAACAGACAGATTTCGATCTCATTGTTGGCTTGTTCTCCGGATGATCTGCCAGTGATACTTTATCGATATTTCTTTTTCTAAAATTCGAACGTTGCTTTATGCACAAGAACGTCGTGATATTTTAATCCGATGTATTCTGGTTTCTTCGATTTAATTTTAAATTCGCAAAATGTCGATACCCGTTTCGCTCAGGAGGCATTCTGGTTAAGTCCATGAATTGAAAAGCAAAGAAAAGAGAAAATCATTTTTATCGTTAAAGAGAAAAAAGAAAATGCAATATCATCGCTTTCCTTTACTTTCGAATTTATGGGTTAAATCAACTTATGGACCGTTTGCTTTTTCATACAGCATTTTCTTCAAAAATGATAGCCTTAGAATTTGCGATCACTATACTATAGTCTTCCGCGACGAATAAACTTGCGGTAGCAGGTACGTATATAATTTGTTTTTAAAGAATGTTTTTTTTTAAACAGTTCGTTCTTTTCTCTGTAATAGAAATCACGGATAAAGCTTCTCGAAGACTATAGCGCGTAATTGAGAGAGCCGACACGCGCCAGAAATTACGTCCGCGATACGCAAATTAAAAAGACAGAGTAAACAGTCGCGGGAAATTTTTCAGAACTCGTTAAATCAACTTTTCTGAAAGTCGAGATCTTCCGACCTGGTTCCTCTCGTCGCTAACACAGTGCAAGCTCCACCGTAAATTTGGACAACATCGTTAAAGGACGAAGACCAGGAGAAATCGATGGATCGTGTTGTGGATTCATCGACTAAAACGTTTTCTAATTTCCTCTAGTTTTTGTATTCGACGTTCCTACAGATAAAAATGTTTCAACATCGAAATGTATGTCCGCATCCGCTTCAAAATTAATCAGAAAATTCGCACGTCGAAACAGGAAAGAAAATACTATAAAAATACTAATAAAAATACCAATATCGGAAGAAATAATGCAAGAGATGATCGAAAAGGGGTGCTCGAAAGTACAAAGGGAGAATTTAAAGTGAACTGATAATAATTTTTTTAATTTAGAAATTAAAAGAAGAAAATTTGAAAACTTGGAGGAAAGAGAACATCTTAATCATAAAAATAGAATAATAGAATGAAACAAAAAGAGTAATAGGAAAATTAAAAAAGGAGATAAAAGAAGGGTAAAACTTCGATACGAATCAACGATGAATTTTACGAAGCAATTTAACCTATAAAATTCGAATCGAACAAATCTATGTGTGTCCTGGTTCTTGATATGGTCATTTGAAGAGACGATCGATTAAGCTTTATCGACGCAGATGTAGCAATAATACAAAGAGAAACGATTACAACAAGTATCATATAATAACGATAATATTGACTTTGGAAAGCAGCAAAATAGATTTACAATTGCAGCTGGCCAAATTATGACCAGTCTAAAAATTGACCAAATTTAATTTTAAAACTAACCAAAACGTTCCTATCGCGTTACTTTATTTCTAATTAATCAAACAAATTTCACGCTTCCGCTTTTCGGCAATTCCGCGAAGCATTCTAATCGTCTCAGTTTTCCAGAAAGCAAAGATCCTCTTAATTGATCAAGCAACCCCCACCCTTGTGACGTTCTCAAAAATTCGGTCACTGACAGTGAGATCAATCTGGCAAATCTAAATATTCACGAAACATACTTGTCGTCTTATTTCTGCAGAAAACCAAAATTCTTCCAATTATAATACCGACGATGAATCTTTCGAACCTAATCTCACAAAACGTTTCTGTCATCCGAAAAAGAAAAAAGAAAAAAAAGAAACCATTCTTCC
Organism: Bombus breviceps; assembly: GCA_014825925.1. Taxonomy (NCBI): domain Eukaryota; kingdom Metazoa; phylum Arthropoda; class Insecta; order Hymenoptera; family Apidae; genus Bombus; species Bombus breviceps. Next base: position 8,245,693 of record CM026183.1, on the reverse strand, counting down.
GCGAAAGCGAAAATTCTTCGAATTAATTAATCGAACCAACTTCGTGCGCTTCGACGTCGCAGAGAAATATTCCGAGAAATTCGATTACTCGGCAACGGGGAGCTGGTGGTGGGTTAGAAGAAGGTCGCGAAAGGGTGGGAGCGATACACGAGTCGAATGAGAAGAGTACAAGAAGAGGAGGAGGGTAGGTAGTGTACGAAGATGCTTCTCTGTGGAGAATCGAAAAGGCAAAAGATGAGGGCAGGGGGTTGATCGATGACGCAAGGTCGTACAATATCGACGGCCTCCACGATCTGCCCCTTCTACTTACGATGCCGAGCCACCCCTTTTCCTCCGTACGATTCATTAAGGAAGAGAAACTGTAGCGTGTGTTTTGACTCTCGACATGGGACCAAGCATAAATCAGAATCCCACGTGTATATGCAAGATGGTATAGGAAATTTCAAGGACGCGTGCTTGCAACACGCCATTGCTCCATTTAAGCGATCCTTTTGTCGTCACTGACCTATTTAACGTATCCTATCGTGCCTATCGTACGAACGTATCCCATTTTTCAGGCTACACGCGCCGTGGAGTTCGAGCAACCGTTCAAATCGACGATTTATTAACGCTAGAACTAACAGAGTGGTGAGAACGATCGATTTTTGGCAATTTTCCATCGAAATTTTAGAGATACGTAAAAGATAGGATTTTCGACAGATTTGAATCGCTTCCTCGTAAGAGAATCTTTTTCTACGGAGAAGGAAACCACGCGCGAAGAATTACCATGAGATTTTATAACGCGAAAATTATTTATCGAAATGAGCAAAATGGCAAAATGATCAAACGTCGAATTCTTAATGGAGGGAATTTGATAAATTTGCTATATTTTTGGGAATTTAAACTATTGTAAAAATATATATAAAGGCTTGTTATTTTGACTTGCTTGAGGCAAGTTTTACTTTCCCAGCGTTAATGCCGAACTGCTGCTACATTTATCGCTGGCTTTTCTATACTTTTTTTCTCTTTTTTTACTTTTCTTCGTTGCCTTTATTGCCAATCCTAATTCCTTTATTTGGTCGAAGAAGAATATGTATAACGTTTATCTACAAGCAACTGTCGTGCGTCGGAGAATTTATTAATTCCAAGATATCATTTGATACTGATCCCCGAGTCTCTCTGTATTCTATCTGTTTTTACTTTTTCTTTTTTCTATTTTTCATGCGAGGCAGGAAGATTCCTGTCTCAGAGAATTTCCTATTTTCACACAAAGAGCTTCTTTAATATACGACGACATATCACTGATCCCCCCCCCTCTCTCTCTCTCTCTCTCTCTCTCTCTCTCTATCGTATCTTTTGAAATCGTCGTTTAAAGCTACTTTTCAAGAAAGAACTTCCTAATCCTGACGGCCTAAAACTCAGAATAGCTAACTATATATCACCATGCCAACAAATACTCTCGTTGGAAACTTGGCCCTGCGTGCTCGTCCATTTCCCCTGTTATATAACGAGAAGAAACTCGACAGAAAAATTTCCAGGCAATTACGATTTCTATAGTAAGCGGAGTATTGATTAGAATGTTTCGTGTAGCAGACTCTACAGACTGGAAGTATCTTACATTGAAACATCAAGCTGCGCCACTAATTGACACGCTCGCGTCCAGAGACGTATTTTCCATGGAAACTGAACCAAACGTATAACATAATACAACGGGAAAATAAAACAATTTTACGGCACAGAGTTATACTTTCTGATACAAGGAATACTAACGAGAAACTTAAATTTGCAGAAACGTGATACAAGAGCGATACAGAATACGCAATGAGGTGGCTATGAAAAGTATTTGCACACTTACGTGCGTTTTTAATTAACTCCAATTAGCTGCAAGTGTATTGAATTTTGTATCATTTAGTAGTACTCGTACATGAATACAAAAATTTCGCGTTATGAAAATGAGAAGTAAATTTTGACAAAAAGCACTTGGTTGAAAGATAAGGACATTTCTTTTTACACCAAAAAAAAAAAAAAAAAAATTTCTAATAATTAAAAAAAGATATCTTTATAATAAAAAGCGACACCAACGCGAAGGCATCAAGAAACAGATCAATTCCAACAATTAGAAGAAGAAACCTGGAACAGTGTTACAGAAAAGAACGATACGAAAACATCAAAGAAGAAATTCTAGGAATAAAGAAACCAGTGCAAGGGCAAAAGGAAAAAGAAAATTCCTGTGAAGAACAATGAAAATATAACGTGATATCTACGAACTATACATAATCGATACTATTGTATAATACGTATAGAATATCATCGAGCTTCTACGACCCTACATTTTACCACGAACGAAGGATTTTACGAAGAATTTTACCACGCTGAAAAGTTTGTAAAATCTTCGTAATCAAATTTACGTAATTTTATGACCATTGAATATATCACAAGCAAAATATTTGAAACGTTTGCAACTCTCAAATATTCGCCACTGAAGAATCTCCAAGTCGATCGATCTCTTTCGCATCCCTTTTTTCTACGCGCGAGATAATATACGATAGCAAGGGTGAGAAATTTGCAAGAAATTTCTAATAAAATTGATCTAATTACGTTGTGATTGAATATACATATTAGAAATCAACACATTCGTAATATCCTCGAGTATATTGCCATTGAGACACTTGGAAGCTCGTCAAGCTCTCTTGCACCCCTATTTTTCTACGCTTGAGATAACTTCGCAGTAACGAACTCTCGGTATAAAGATAGCGTTCTAGAGATTTACGCATCGCTCGAAAGCCGATATTAAACGAGAATATCGATCCGTGATACGAGCAAGATCCATAGCGAACGCGGATGTTCGCGATGCATTTCAACGAGCTAAGAGGGTGGAATTATTTAAAATGAAACGACGTCGTCGTGATATTAACAAAGTTCTTGGCGTATCGTGGAAAAATAATTAAGACGTTCCTCTTGTTTCGTTGCTTGTGCCGCTGATGAGTCTTCGCGAAGCTTATTATTAATAGAGTGAAGAAAAGAAACGTTCGATGACGAAACGGTAACCTCGTTAAAGACACGTCAGTCTCGCCACGCAGCTTCGATAATTTTCGCGCGGATAATAAACGCGTTGCCCTCGAAATTGCCAATCGTTTTTGTCGTCGAACTATCAGAGACACTGTTTTCTCTAATTCTGACGGCGAATTAATTTTTAACGTGTTTCATGTTCACGGGCAAATAAGCGTTTCAACTTTCAACTTTCAACTGCGTGTCGACTCGCTCGAAGCTCCAGTGTTTCTACATCAGACGATTTCTAGACTTCTAATTGCGGAATTCTCGCGTCTTATTTTTATATCGCGAGTGTCGGACACCATGGACGGGTTAATTTCAAGTGGAAACGTTTATCAGAGGTACGTACTTGAAGGAAAGCGGTACTCGCGTTAAATTAATCGAAACTGTTCGAACAGTTCACGTGAAAGAACGTTTTGGCGGTGTGTAAGAACTTGAAGAGCTGCGAAATGTTTTCTTGCACGGCCACGAATATCTCGAATACCTGTGTCTCTCTACGTTCGATCACGGTTAAAAAGTTTCTAAAAAAAGTCTGCCAAATTTACCATTCGTCCTAGAAAACGTGCATCTACTTTCTTCGACCAGACAAGATCATCCTTGGCTCGAAAAATGAAAATTTGTAAAAGATGAGATACAAAGCGTTTCATTGGGAATATAAATTTCACGATGTAGACAAAGTTAGCACTCGCTTCAGGTAGCATAAGTTTGTTCTTAATGCGGTGAAGTTACCTCTCCAAGTGGAACAATGAGCAGTAATTCTGAATTTGAAGAAATCTCATTAACGATACAATCGGTGATAGCATCTTCGATATTTCGCATAAATTCTGTTACAAAGCTTGCTTAAGCTTCGGCAAACCTACGATTCATCCCCCAAACAGTTTATTAAGATTCTCGTAGCTTGATATGTAAATAAGACGTTGATCGATAATCACAGGAAAATGGGAGAAAAAAGAAAGACGGGGGAAGAATCGATTTCCATACTCTACAACCCTAATAGGCTGGAGTAACGCGAGACCAAGAATCTTCCCCAAAAACTCACCTGATCCACGTCAACCATCGGCCACAAAAAAAACGGCAAAAAATCCAAGGGAAAAAACGTTCGTTCCATCTTAACGACCCCTCGGGCCGAACCGCGGCCGCAGATTACGCTAAATGATCCCGTTGCTCGTTCTGGGGGCGAAATGAGGAAAACGAGCAGAGAGGGAGGAAGCTGAGGCCGGACGAAAGAGCCACCTAGTGTATAGTGTGCATAGGTGCGAGAGTGAAGTGCGGCGAACCGAAAAAATGTGGAAACAGGAGAAAATACGAAAAGAAGAAAAGGAAAGAGGATGCACGGTAGAGAAGAAGAGACAGTGAGAGATAGGGGCAAGAGAAGGAAAATAGAAGAGGGAAGAGATGGTAGACAAGGCCGTCTCTAATGAGAACTCGAGCGATTTTCCATCGGTTTTTCCAAGCGGACGAAGGTCGCGGCCGAACCACGGAAAATGAGGAAATGTCCTCTCTGTTTCTGTTCACTTTCTGTTCACTCTCTGTTCGCTGCTTTCCTCCCTCTGATTACAGGTATTTAAAGGCAGCCGCACACGTACTTTTAGAAAACTCCTATTTAGAAGGTATCACGCGAGTTATATAAAATATTTCGAAATTTCGTCGCCACTGGACTGCGCATTTCTATGTAAATTCATATTTTTCAGCATATAATTTAAAAATGTAGAACCTCGTATTATACTCGAAGATGGTATCCGACTGGGGGTAGCCATCCACGTGTTATTTAGCAGTAAAGTTAGAAAAATTTACCAAATGTCCAACTGGACAAATTGTAAGGTACAAATTAAAGAAATAAAAAAAGGAAAAAGAATCTTCGTATTATGTGCACTCTGTGTAATTTTGCTCTGTCAAATTTCCTACAAACGCACAAAGGCTCGTAGTCTAGTTATCGCTGTGGCGAAATGAAACACGGCTGTCGTGATTACGTTGCTAAAATTTTAAGTCGTCCACTGCGAACGTTATATTTAATAAACATTTAGTACAAAACGCGAAGTATCGTTTAAAGCATGAAACATAAATGATAAAGTCTCCCTGAATACCGACGCTTATTGATATAATATAATACGTTGCGCCTTCTATATACAGTTGCAGATTTATTTCAGTATAAATATAGATAATCGAGTCTTTTTACTAGGTCGCGGATGTTTATGCAAATTCATATTTTCATGAAAATGATAAAGCAAATGGAGCCTAGTTGGAAATTTCTTTCAACTGCTAAATGTTACAATGTGCATCTCTACTTTGTGCATATTTCATATGCTTCTTCGTATCGTGTGGATCTTCCACGTTTTCGTATCTTTAAATTTATGTAACATAAATGCACGAACATTCGCAGTCTATCTATTGGTTTGGTAACTAAGTCATTAGGCGATAATGACAAAATCCGCAATCACTTAGTTGCGAACCCAATGTATGTAAATCAACGTATATGTAACATCGTCACAGTGCCAACGAAATTTCAGAATGTTTCGTATAAAACGCGTAATATAATTCGCAAAATGTCCACAAGTGTCTGAACAGTCTGGCGAGCTACTGTAGAAGAGACAGAGGATCCTCTTCTGGGTAACTAACGACCGTGTCGGTGGCGGAGGGATAAAACCGGAGGAAGAAAAATGAAGATGGAGATAGAAAGGAGGGTTTTAGGGAGAAATAATGAGTCAGAGCGTTGTTATTGTTACGTACGTGTTGTTGGTCCGGGTTCAACGTGTCTGCCAAGCATTGTTTCCTTTTTCGAGCTGGCTGCATGGCTCAAGGACAGCGCCAGACAATGGATCGAGCTGTTCGATTCGAGCCAGTTCTCTTTTCCATTTACCGCGTGCGCTCTATTCCGTCCAACGCTCCGGTCTAATTTATTTCGTTTCAATGTTTTAATAATAATTTCAATGATCTTAATGTGGCCAAAGATCGCCGAGTACGTGACAATTTGTCGAAACAAAGGGTGGGATTTACTCGAAGAACGAAGAATTATCTCGTTAACAGTTGCTGCTAATGGCAATCTGATTTTCCCCCAAATTTCTCTAAAATTTCATTTGAAGATTCTCCGCCTTTAACTCTAACAGCGTTAGAGTTGCCAAGTATTTTACGAGCGAATTTCTAATCGTCGGAACATATCTTATATAAATGAGCATTTCTACAGCTGACATGACGTAAAACAGACAAAAAATATGTAAAAATCGAAAGAACGAATATGCATGCACGGAATCGAACGAGTCATCACGCTCGAGCTGAAAAGTATTCATTTTTCTCGCGTAAATATTTCTAGAATGATCGAATAACGACCGAGAGGCGCGTATACGTACAACGTTGACAGACAAAAGAGCCCACGTACTGCCAATAATATGCAATTTCTTGTATTCTAATTGATATGACTTATTGCGCAACTGACACGTTTCGAGCCGATCGGATCGGGCAAATTTAAGAAGCCTCGTTTCGTCACCGTGAAATACATTTCCCTCCGTTACAAGTTATTTATTTAGACGATAACAGGCCAGTTTCTTACCAAAGTACGTATTAAGTTGCGAAAACGTATCCAAAAATTCGACTCTCATTCCGAAGGATATCGTAAAACTTCAACTACCGAGTAACGTACCAGAGTACTAAAAGTTCTACTAAAATCTTCATCTACGTAGTACGAAAACGTCTTCGAAGTAGGATCGTCAAGCGCGTTAGTTGATCAGCGGAAGCGTGACAAACGCACAATCGCAACACAGCAATACGTAGCAGCACAGCGATGCGCGGACACGTGCAACATGTTCAAAGCGTAAATGTAAACGGATCGCCTAACCGTGATTAGATATGCAGCCAGGTACACGTGTATATAAGCAAACGAGCTGTACGATCCACAGTATGAAATCGTAGTAAAACAGAGGCAGTGCGCGTGCCTTATCTAGCGACCTCAACTCCCGCACCTTTTCACCATTTTCCACCCCTTTGCTAATTACGCGACCCAACGAAAGTTCAAAGAACCGTCCGCCGTCGTCTTTTCTACCACGTACCTTTGTCCCCTTTCTTTTTTCTCCTCTTGCGTATTCTTCTCTCTTTGATAATCGGGTCTTTTTTTTCTTTTTGCGGAAACACCCTCGCGAGACGATTCGAAAAGACACGCGGAATATGACGACGATGAAATCGCATCGATGGTATTCGACGATAAAAATTAGTTGCGCAACGCTTCTCACTCCCCTCTCACGGAAATATCCTCCGTTGGAAATAGATTCAAGTACATGGACATCGATGGTTGGCTTGGAATTATGCATCGACTCAGTTCATCAAGGTTGCTGGATCACGACCGCGGTTCCGCGCGTGGGGCGTTTGAACTATTCGCGCTTCCTTCCATTTCTGCGTCTCGAAATGCTTTCTGAACTTGGTCGTGCATTTTCCACGAATATGATTTCTATTACGTTTCCTATAGTGCATAAGGTTCATGGCGTGATGGATAAAAGTTTGACGTAATTTTGTTAATACCGTTAGAACGACATTTCATCGTATCCTATCCCATCTTTCACGAATTTTCATTTATTGTCCGAAAAGTTTCTTTCGTTTCGTAAGGTGATAATAGATGAACAACAATTTCTATTTTATATTATTTTATTGAAATAGAAATAATATATCATTATTTATTGAATTTATGATCCATTTCGTTCTATTTCTATTATTATGTTCGTGCATAATTCGATAAACTAATATAAAACAAAAGACATTGCGCGTGTATTATTTCCTCATAAAACGAAAGAAACTTTTCGGACCTAATATATGGCACGTACGTAATAGAATAAAAACTTGATACGCATATCGGCAAATTTGCATACACATCGCTCCAAATGAGGCAACCATCGACGTTTCGAATTCTCACATTTTACATATTTCAAACTTCGAAATTTGCGATCTAACTTCGACCGACGACTTTAAACCTTAGCGACTAAAACTCTCTCAACGATAGAATCTTTCACGTTTGAAACGCGACTACTCCATTTTCCTCTACTACACGTTGAAACGATGGAAACGAGGAGGCAAAAGAAAAGAATGCAGAAGCCGTTCGAACGTTCGCCAAAGGAGATAACATAACCCAGATTACTTTATCATGTTAAGCGATGACAGCGTCCATAGGTGTGTGAAGTCGGACAGAAAGTCGACGCGTTGACCAACGCGAATAGGGTTGAAGTGGTAGCGATAATGGCCGCCCGTTGATGATATACAATACAAGCAACCACGTCGTTTGCCTACGCGGCGATCAACATAAATCGCGAGAAACGCTTTCAGCGTGAAAAATAGCTCGCCTTTTGATCGATCCCTATCGCGTCGGACTGTGCCAATCGATTTCTACATGCACGCGCGTGTCCACTTTATTATACATGTAAAAGTTGAAGTAATAAATATTTCATTATTACTATTAATGTTTCATTAATAAGTATTCATGAATATTTATTAATGGGTAAACGTAATACTTTTCATTCTCCGGCTATTTTATTCTATTCTGTTACTAATTCAATTATTTTTTTATTAATTTATTTCTATCACGCGTGCCTTTCATTATTATTATTATTATTATTTCGTTATTATTATTAATGTTTCATTAATAAGTATTCATGAATATTTATTAATGGGTAAACGTAATACTTTATATTTTCCAGCTATTTTATTCCATTCTGTTACTAATTTAATAATTTTTTATTAATTTATTTCTATCACACGTGCCTTTCATTATTATTATTATTATTTCGTTATTATTATTAATGTTTCATTAATAAGTATTCATGAATATTTATTAATGGGTAAACGTAATACTTTATATTCTCCGGCTATTTTATTCCATTCTGTTACTAATTTAATAATTTTTTATTAATTTATTTCTATCACACGTGCCTTTCATTATTATTATTATTATTTCGTTATTATTATTAATGTTTCATTAATAAGTATTCATGAATATTTATTAATGGGTAAACGTAATACTTTATATTCTCCGGCTATTTTATTCCATTCTGTTACTAATTCAATTATTTTTTATTAATTTATTTCTATCACACGTGCCTTTCATTATTATTATTATTATTTCGTTATTATTATTAATGTTTCATTAATAAGTATTCATGAATATTTACTAATGGGTAAACGTAATACTTTTCATTCTCCGGCTATTTTATTCTATTCTGTTACTAATTTAATAATTTTTTATTAATTTATTTCTATCACACGTGCCTTTCATTATTATTATTATTATTATTTCGTTATTATTATTAATGTTTCATTAATAAGTATTCATGAATATTTATTAATGGGTAAACGTAATACTTTATATTTTCCAGCTATTTTATTCCATTCTGTTACTAATTTAATAATTTTTTATTAATTTATTTCTATCACACGTGCCTTTCATTATTATTATTATTATTATTTAGTTATTATTATTAATGTTTCATTAATAAGTATTCATGAATATTTATTAATGGGTAAACGTAATACTTTTCATTCTCCGGCTATTTTATTCCATTCTGTTACTAATTTAATAATTTTTTATTAATTTATTTCTATCACACGTGCCTTTCATTATTATTATTATTATTTCGTTATTATTATTAATGTTTCATTAATAAGTATTCATGAATATTTATTAATGGGTAAACGTAATACTTTTCATTCTCTGGCTATTTTATTCCATTCTGTTACTAATTTATATACGAGCGAAGAAGTAAAGTAGATCTTCTCCCGACAAAATACACGACCACGAGTAATGCATTAACATTTTTGTGTGAAAAATTTGAATTAATAAAATTAAAATAAAAAATTAAAATAGTAAATAAAAATTGATAGAATAGAGATATTTCTTTTCATAGTATAGTAGGATAGTTGTTTATACAAAAATTCAACGATATACGGTTTAAGATTAACATGGCAGCATGATCTTCAATCCAGCAAACTGACCTGCCAGATCTCATTTCGCAACACGTTTATGGCGACACGAGATTATAGAAGCTATTTCAAAAGCGTCTAAGATTTCATATAATAAGAAAAAGGTGTAATGGTCTGTGTAAAAAAAAACACATTTGATTCTTCGAGATATCGTTTCCTCTTTAAAAAATCGTAACAATAAAATCGAAAAATTTTTTATATATCTATTAAATATCCTGTAGATACAGATTCGACGTCTGTGATGACCTTGAAATCATCAGATAATCTCAAACATTTTGTCCCGAAACAATTTTTTCGTTAAAATTAAAATCATACAAATAGTGCAACTTAAGCTTCTAGAAAGTATTTATGAAATAGTTCGGAGAAAAAGCTAAGTCCCTCTTTTCGTATGCCAACTTATATAACGGACTTAACCATAACCATCGAATATTCAAAGTCTTCCGCGTAACATCTTTAGAAATCGTCGAACTATTTTAAGAGGCCAGCAAAAACTACTCAAGCCCGGATAAACATTTTGAACGCTGCAACAAATCGCTGTTTTATCATAAGAGCGTTGTCAATTGTGCGCGCGTTAAATGAAGCGAAATGACTCCTGTCTAACCTCGAAAAATTCAGCTGTGCGTCCATCGATGATAGTCAAACCTTTGTCTCTTTCCCTATCCGCAACACCGAACTAAAATTTCGAGATTAAATAAATTTTCTGCCGCTGAAAACGAATCGATAGTTGCGCAATTGTCCAACCACGAAGTACGCGATAAAGAAGAAAAATAAAAAACTAATAACGGCATAATGCGCCGAATAATGCGACCAATCGTTTTGTGCGAGCACAAAAACGAATGGGCTGAGTTTCGTGTAACGTGACCAAATATCGATCGGTCGAGGCAACGAAGGGTCTCGACGTCTAAAGCGGAATAATACAATCCCAGAAACACGACAACAGCCTAGGAGAGAACAGCGAAATGGCTGGCGGAGTGCGCAGTGAACCGTTCCCTGAGTTCGCCTCCTTTGGTTCGCAAAGTGGCAAGCGTCAATTGATCTACAAGCCTCGGCAGGAATTTATGACCCGCCCCTTATCAAGAGAAACCATCGTTGGTCGTTAATCGCGCTATGCCGTAATTCACCTTCATCGCGGGTCAGATGCCACTACTATGTCGTGCCAATAACACCTACACACGTTCTTCTATATACAGACCGTGCTCCTCAATTCCTGGTACAATTGAAATTAAGACGAAAATCAAGAGTAATAAAGTTACATTAGAGGTTCGATTTTCAAAAAAGATCTGAGGGAAAAACCAAATTTGCCTGGACTCAATTGGACAAGACTAGACAAGAGATTATTCTACATTCCATCGTGTAAAAGTATAGAATAAAGCTTTTTCGTTCAAGGCCTTGCTTTTGAGAAAGTCAAAATGGCTTTACGCAGTAGGTTTATTTTTCTTAATAGGTTAGCATAATTAATAGTGAATTCTCTGAGGTAAATTTTTAGAAAAAATGTTTGTAACATCATCCTTCTCTACTTTTTAATTTATGAAGTTGATCGGTATGGATAGCTCGTAAATAAGTCATAAGTAAATACGTACAAATACATGTGCCACCATTTGGTCCGCATATAGTTCGTTTTGGTCGCATATATTCGTGAAAACGATATAGATATACGTGTCTCCGTACGTCCAAGTGGAGATGCGCGGGTATCCATAATTTACCGCTCGTTACACACAGCTACACTAATAATACGAGATAGTAGAACCGGTAATATCTAAAGAACGATCAAAATCTGTCTTTCGTGAAAAAGAGAGTGGAAACACGCTGTGGCTGAAGGCTGAAAGTACTTGTCGCGAGCAAGAGCCCCTCATTTGCCAGTCAAAGCGAGAGAATCTTTAAAACGTTAACTGGCAAGGTCACGACGTTTCAGGAAAACGATGGAGCATCATTGTCTATATAGTTTCTATCTCTCTCCCTCTCCTACTCGTATTCACGATCGAGGTATCAAAACAATAAATCCGAATAAAATAACGCGTTTACTCTTCGTTAGAGGAAATCACAATGGCCCGATAATGTCAACGAGAACGAAAGTAAAAAAGAACTAGAATAACATTCAAGTGCAAGGTTGTGGACAACGTTTTCAAACCGTTACGGCGATAATTTTTCTTCGTTGAGGGACTCTCTCATATATGTATGTATATAACAGACAATCGAACGCGGTTATGTTATACACATACTGCGTTAGAAGAGACGAGGGATCGATTGAACGTATTAATTATGAGACAATGACCACTTACATTTTCCCGTGATCTGCCATCCGGTCGATGATGTCAGTAGACCAGCACGTCGTTGCTTTCTCGAAACCGCTCAATGTAGCCCTCGTGTGTACAGCTTTGTGCGTTCGCACCTTGTTCGATAGTGCGGGAAACTACTACTGCTACCGGAACGGATTACGATGGCGTAAAACGCGGAAAAACTCCACGACTGATCACGAGAGAAGTATAAGTGTACGCGACAGCATAGAGCCGGCTTGATGCGAAAAAAAAGTAACAGGAACGTAACCGCGTGCGCGACACCGATTGTTTCGTGATATTTCGTCGCCGTCTTCTGCTATCTCACTCTTCGCGGACCCCGAGTTTCCTATGTCGCGTGAAACAAACGACTACACCGCGATCGATTCACTGGCGACGCGAACGCCCAACACGCACGTCCCACGATACAAAATACACCAAGACTATCGTCGATTAACGATGACACTGTGCGAAAGAAGAAAGTTTTTCCGGTTAAAATGCAATTACAGACACTTCGGTACTCCCGGCCCAGACTGTCATCGATTGTTGACGAGCGTCTTGGCCGATCATGTCTGCTGCCGGAGTAACTACAGCGCCATCTCGTGATATTTTCCACGAATCTCATGTACGCAGAAATATCTGTAGATCAGTAAGAACTCTTTTTATATCGGTAGCTCGAACTTAGCACCTCTACTGGTGATTTGTGATATTCGATTGTCGAGATGGGATCTGCTTAGTCGATTGAGCATGATATTGACGTTTAAAATAAAAACTGAAAATGGTTTAGTGTCTTTTCTTTAGCAAAATATGTATGTACCATTTTCTTGCATCATCGATGCATTTTTAAATACATTTGATTAAATATACTGTGATTGATTTTTACAAAAAGTGAATAAGCTTACTCTTATTCTTCTAAGGTAAGAAAATTTGTTTTATGAAATGTAATCTACTTCTATCTGATTTTCTTAAGAAGAAAGTAGGGTTATTCGATTGGATTTCGCAACAAATGATAAATGTATAAAACTTAATGTACCGTATCAAATTCGGGTTTTTAACCTATTGTATACTTTCACTATGTCATGAATAGAAGAAAATTATTAGTAATAACCGGGACATGACAAACATTTGATCGATTACATGCATGTGTAAGCCTAAATATCAAAGTCAGGCCGATATTATCTCGGCTGCTTTTAAATTTCACGTTTATCTGAGCAACTTAGAAAAATAGAAATCACAATGTAGCGCATGTTAAACTACTTCTTATCTCATAGCATTTACGCGTCAGTATCTTTCACAGGACTATTCACACACAAAGACAGTCCACCAAAACATTTCCTGCATGCTTAAATCTTACTCATTCTTGATAGTGATATGACTAATTGCAACGATAATCATAACATACATATAATACGATCTGAAATCTCTTTTTTACTATTTTAAAATGATGCTTTGCCATATCATATAGAAGTGCAAATATGTCATACGTACTTTTGTCTTTCTTATTACTTACGATGAACAATTATTAATGCATTATTGTTTCCTTGAGGAATTGTATCGATTTGTAAATACCATTGAAAGAATAAAAAGATATGCATTATTGTAAGTTAACACGCAGTTATATCTATTCTTGTCGTGTAACCAATATATAGAATTCAATATTTAACCGCGAACAAAAATTCTCGTTTTCATTCCCACAGTGAAGTTATGGCGCGAACAAAGCATTTTAAGGATGGGAATATTATTACCGAGATTCTACTGTTTTGCATACAATAGTTTGTTAGGCTAGACAGCTCGGCGAGTATACACAAAAAGTCATGCACATTGTTTCTCTCTGTTCGCCGCGTACGAATACCAAAAGAGATTAACGAAATTTAAACTCGCCTTCTTAAAATTTATAATTCCGTGCTGGCGCCCGACTGTTTACGCCCACGCGTCGTTGCCTACAATGCTACGCGCACAAACACCGTCCGTCTGCCACTTTAAAAACTGTTGACCGCAGATGCACTAAATTGTTTCATTTAACGACCCAAGCAAAGGTTCAAACCTTTCGTTCGAAACTTTAATATTTTATAATCGTGACCAATCTCAAATGTAAAAAAGCAATCGATTTAACATTTCGTCAATGGATCATGGATCAATTTAAACTGACGTTAAATCGATATTAATATATATCAGAGCTTACATTTTATATCCGTTTACATAAACGAAACGAACACGATTTAGTTAATGCAATCATAACAACCTTGGAAATTTACATTTTTGTCGATGCTTCGAACGAAATCAGTTTCTCAGGCAAAAACAATGCCTTTGTTCGCTTTTTCTATCAGCTGCTGCATTGCCTTCCTTCTAGTCGTTAACCTTGGCAAGCACAAAAGAGGATAAATACCAAACTGCGATAGAATAATTTCAACTTTGACTTCCTGTCCGTTGCAGCAAGCTAGTAACAAAAACTGTTACGTACTCTCGGAAAACGTTCGCCTACTTATTCCTATAACCTCAAAAAGGATACAATACAACGATACTCTGCGTATCTGCATACAGTTATTGCTATGAAAATCCGATTGATTGACATTATGCACACGTACTTATGTATGTAGCACGAAAGTTGCATATAATCGCTTTGTTTGCGCGGCCATCGTGCCAAATTTATTAACAGACGTGTTTATAGGCGCGCGACATGTATCCTCTTGTCCAGCGCGTTTTATCTCGAACGTTTGCAAACAGCACAAGCGAACCGAAACGCACGTGCGTGTTGCAAGAGGCAACGGGAGCGGGTATTGACTCATTTCGTGCAACTTCCACGGCTATGCTTCGAAATTGCCAGCTGCGACCGAGAGCAGAGTCCAAACGTGCTCGATTCCTTGATCTCTAGTTGTATTGTTCGTAAATTGCCTGATCACATTTTCACGAGTTAAGCCTTTCCTTCTTTGTTTCAGAAAAGTTCGCGATGTCAGCAGTGACGTTATCTCAGGAGACTTCGTCTGTGTGTTTATGGAAAGAATACGCAGCGACTAACAAGCAAATGCACGTGTGACGACTCGATTTCGCATTTGGCGTATTTCGTTGCAAGAATAGTGCTCGATACTCTGTACGCAATTAAATCTCTGAAGATCATACCTGATTGATAACTTATCGTTAATCGTCTATTCGTGAGTACATACAGCGTCCATTATCATGTCAAAATTGATTGATGAGAAAAATTAAGAAATATTAGTCAATAAAAGGTATTGATAGATCATGCACGTTAAGTGAAACGGGCAAACAGAATAATAAAAAAATGTTACGAGTATGTGTTTTTAAATTCGCCGACTAGTAATCGCTATTATTAGTTCCTACTAAAATAACTGCTTTTTTATCCGCGTTATGTATGCAGATAAGATAAAGGAGAATATTTCAACCGTTTGTATCGGTGGAAAATCGCCTTGTCAATTTCTAATTGCGCATGTGTTAATATCAAGAACTCTTCGCGATATATGCATATCTTGTACGACAGATGCGTTCTTCTCGTCTTTTTTACAAGGAAGATCGATGCGTGATTTGTTAACCTCGAAAACGCCACGAACAAGGCTTAACCTACATGTTAACCGAGAAAATCAAGCGAACGTGAAACAGGCAAAACAACGATTCTCCGTGTATTCTTCGAGCACATGCGAGGCAGATTGCTCCCGCGGCACCGATTTACGAAACGGCAATGACATTCCATGGCGTCGTAATTTTTCCAATCGGGTAACGTTTCAAATGTAGCCGCTAAGTCGAGGCCTTGGCTATAGGCAGAAGTTAGCTCAAGGACGACGACCGCCTGTCTATTCGAATTTCATCATGGTGTGAAGCTAAGCAGGTGAATGTCAGCCCCTTACGCCTCATGCCCGTAATGAGACATATCTTTCAGGCATAACGTCGTGCTCAGTAGATGGACCTGATTTGGTTAAAAATAACGATTATGTAAAATGTTATCAGCGAACACGAAAAAGAGTAAGTA
Organism: Bombus breviceps; assembly: GCA_014825925.1. Taxonomy (NCBI): domain Eukaryota; kingdom Metazoa; phylum Arthropoda; class Insecta; order Hymenoptera; family Apidae; genus Bombus; species Bombus breviceps. The sequence continues at coordinate 8,229,460 of CM026183.1, read as the reverse complement.
AATATGTAGGCTGGTAGATAGTCTTTAATTAAAGCTTTTAATATTCTGTATTGTCACGATGGAGATAATTAGAGTGCAGACGCTTATGGATTGGAAAATTGAAAGATAATTGAAAATGTAAGATATCTAAAAAAGCACGTATAATATTTAAAGGATTTTAGTTGAATTTATAAACTTCAAATCCATTGAAATCCCTTTATTTTATTATTAATCCATTGTTATTAAGTAACAGTAGTAAATTCATTTGAAGAAGACATCTTTATTTTAATTTCCTAAATCTCTCACACCATCTCATTTACGTGTATCATGCACAAATGCAAAATTATCGCATGTCGAATTACGATAATCCCTTCCTTGGTATCGTACGCACCAGATGTTTAGATGCGAAGGAAGAAATCGTTTATCTATCTTTTTGATCTGGCTGACAGCGTGTGTCGCAGTTCACGGTTGATTATGCATAAGGCTAATAACAAGGTAGAGAATGAGACCCTAGTAAGTGATCCAGCTTCCTCGTTTATCTTTGACACTAAGTTATACAGGTGGCACCTGCATGCTTCAAAGCGGAGGAAACCGCAGGTCGTGGAACGTCTAGCCATCCAGAGGGAGCAGGTTAAGGCACGAATATCCGACATATCAGTTTGGTGAGTCATGCGTCTTGTTCGATATGTTCCGGCTACCCCGTTCACCGCCTACACGACCCGCCATATGAGTCATCGACGATTCTTGGAAACGGAGCGTGCCGCTCGTTTGAAATTTTCGTCGCCAAGTGACGCTACTGCATACTTTAGAAACAGTACCTACAAAATCAACATCCTATAGATTCTGGCATTCGGTACTCGGTACTATTCCGTTTGCTCGGAAAATTCCGCTCCAATGGCACTATCAATTGCGCAATATCATCCACACGTATTGCCAATAACAGAAGATAAGCGCCAGAATGGCATTGCAACAGTATCGCAAGTCAGTCAGGGATGAAACAATTGCAGAATAATTATCGTACGAAAGGTACAGGGATGATAGTAAGCGTTGTTAGTTAAACACGTTTTGTACGTCGTTTGAAAGATTCCTAGAATATGACTAAACGATAATCATAAGCGAGAGATTGGAAGAAATCTTAGTAATGTTCTATCTCCACATTCTTGAATATATTTATCAATTATATTTATCAATTATATTTATCTTTTTGATAAATATATGTAAGCTTGAAGTTTTCAATATCAGATGAAAATTTTGTAGTGTAATTTTCTAATGTTTTGTTTAAGTAAATGATTCGTTATCTTATACCAATTAGCATGTAGGTTAGCGGAATCTTAACTGACCATCCTTATCTGACCACTAATCCATAAAATTAATTCCTTGAAACGGGGTTCTGAATCCTCTTGCACGATTGAGTTAATATCATTACTGAAATTTTACAAGTCGTAAATTTGGTAAGGGAAGAAACGAGGTTTAATAAGTGAATTTTACAAGCTACAAATTATTTGACAAAAAATTATAAAAATGTAAGAAGAAACCTATAATCTACAACTTATAACTTCTCAATTTACTACTGCAATTAATTTTCGTTTATTACGAAAAAAAAGGAAATACTTAAGATTTCCTAGAGATGTATTTCCATCGATAACCAACCAAATAGAATTTCAATCTATCGCCAGTAAGATTACAATAGTAAAACCAAGCAAAACACTGTTTGCATAAACAGTACCCTGGCAAGCAGATCCCATTGATAGCACGAGTAGCGTCGGCCCTGGCACGAACATCGCGAACGTGGCGCAGCGAACGTCGCTATTGGTAGCCTGGGAATAGCTAGTGACGTCATACTTGTTCGTGGAGCCTCGGCGTGTAAAGAAAGAGCGTGTCCAGGCAGATCGTTGAGCTAAGGATTGAACGTGCGCGAACCTCGAGGTATTCCCCCACGGTATGAGTCATCGCGCGCAGTTTCACACAGTTTCGGGCAAAGGAACCTGCGATCCGTGTGTGCTGCTTTCGAGTTCTCCGTAACGAGGATCTTGAGCATCCTTACAGACGATCAAGAGAATAGATCCTTCCATAATAGAGGTTATAAAACCGCCGCGAACCCAATCGTCGACTTTTCCTTTCGCACTGAGGGAATACGACCAGGTAAAACCCGTTGCGCATCGACGACGTAAATATGAAGCTCGACGTGTCGGACGTGCTTTACGACAGCTCAAGCGTGTCCAGCGACAGCGGGACGTCACAAAGCTCCCGCGTCAGCCATGATTTTCTCGCCAGCATCGCGAATTCGACCATACTACCTAGCAACGTAAGTACCGGTTGAATACTCTCCTTTCTGCGTAGCTAGAAAATGTTAAAAGAAGTAGATTTCTCCGCGTAAATATGGCAACTTATGCAATCCTTAAGGTGTACGCTTATGTGTACGCGCGCTCGTACTTACGTGTGTATGATAAACAGCGTTCACGTGATTGGTCGAACGATGAATTTCTTTGAAATAAGTTATATAGTTGAATAGTAACAACATAGCGAATAAAAGTGTAGCAACACTTGAAGTTATGTAACATAGTGACTTCCTCGAATGATTAAGCATTATTCAAAATAATTTAGCTGATTATTGGCGATAGACCCGTAACCTATGGAGGAAACGGCCTTGTTAACTTTTCTGAAAAACACGTTCGCGTGTCCTGTCGAAACCTGACGATCTTGAAAAAAATTTATCGCATGTAGGTATTTTGAGTATTGTAAACACGATGAATTCGCCGATTTCGCGGAAGAAATTGATTCGTTGGAAATCAAAGCATAAGCGGAATACTTCTGTATTATCTGTATACCTCTTTCGATTTTCAAGTTTGACCGTTTCCTTGATAAAACAGATTCGATTGAAAATTAAAGATAAGAAAGCAAACTCATATGGTATCTTCGGCTGATAAAAACTCTCGATTAATTAGGAACGTACTTTACAATCTCTGAACGGTGCTAAAGCCGTCCCGTCACACGAAGATGGTACACTTGGTACACACACCGAGATCTAAATTTATAAATCGCGTGGCGTCATCGCTATATAAACTGTTCAACGTAAAAACATGATTTTCAATTTTCGTAATTTCCGTTCGCTAGTTTGCAATAGCGATAAGAATCGTCTCGTAAATGGAACACAAATGATATTCGTACACGACAATAATAGCAATTTTTATGTCCATTCAGCAAGATGTGCATATTCAGATAAACAGCTTTCGTTCTTCTCCCAGCTGGCTAGGTACCCATTTAAGGCACACGCTACGTGTGTAAGTATCGCCAATAAACTTCCGAGTTACTATAGAATTAGCCAATGAAATGTTGTCTTATATATCGTCGTCCATTCACTGATCTCTACAAATGAATGGCTGCTATTGCAATACGGGAGCGTAACTGAATTGTTTGTCTTAACAAAATCATAGTCTTTTTTCTTTTCTATCGATATGTAGTTATTTTAAAGAAGCCACAATTATAGAATAAAGTAATTTTCGCGCTATTTCAGTCGAAAAATTACAAATATCACCATAATATTACATATCACCATAACAAAGCAGTATTAATTCTTTTATAAAAAAAATTGTGTTTTTAGCTAAACATAAAATTAACTAGATCGACTAATTCTTATTCTACGCCGAGTAAAACAGGTTCCAGCATGAAACAGTACGAATACATTGACGTAGAATACTTTTATAGGCACGAACGATTACGTTAATTTCCATTTTCTTTCCCTTGCGTCATTCTTGGCAATAGAGGCGCGTATAAAAATTACGCGCGTTTTCCATGTTACATAAAACATTCATGTAAACAAGAAAAGCAAGGTACAATGCGGAAAAAATATATATAATAAGGCAAGGTGGCGAAACGTTATAATCCTTAAATAAAAAGATCGTAGTATATTTCATGCCCCTGACTTTCGTCGAGGGTTGGACGCGCGCCCTCGTCCAGTTCCTCGTTTCACCCTACGTATAAATTCTGTGGCAGACGATGGTATTGATCTAGCATTTCCACTGGCATGGCTTCTGTTGTCCCCAACAGCTGTTTTATAAAGAAACCCGTACACGCTCGGGTTGTGATAGCGCGCGGTCATTTAAAAACACGCGCTACTGCATCGACACGCACAAACACGTGAACGCCGATCCCAGACACATTTAAAGGAACAACTATAGATCGTAGTGTATATTGCGCAGCATTAATATTATGAACAGATAGCCGACCGAGCTGCCAGCTGTTGTCACCTAATTATCTCTGTCGCCATTAGCGATAGGGTTCAGACGGTGAAATCGACCGATAAAATGCAAATAGTCATTCCGGAGAGACATTTGCGGGCTCTACCGAGGAAACTTTGCGCTAAAACGTATGAAATATAATTCCGTTTACTGAGTTCGGGGAAAAAGGCTTCCTGCGTTGTTCCGTAAGGGGTCGACATACATGGCGGCCATGTTGAAATATTAGATAGGAGAAAAAAAATCTGCACAATTTATAGGGTATTGTGATTAAGACGAGAGAAACTCGTGTTTTAATCAGGGCTCGTAGGATTTATCTTTTATTCCTTGCTGTTAGGTATTGTTCGAGATCAAAGAAGGTCAGATTTGTCAGGCTAGCCCATGGGCGGCGACCATTTTTCGGGCAGTAGACTTAGGGAGAAAGTAAGTATGTACATATCTGTCAATGGCCTAGATAAGTTCAGCTAGTAGAACACTGTCACCGTATCATTATCTGTATACGTAATCTTTTTCTACATATTAGACTATTTATTTATTATTATTTTTAAATACTTACCTTCATAATGGAAGATTTTTCAATTTTCTTTGAAGAGCTGTTTATCGACAGCTAAAGTCGCGACATGACAGACGTCGATTAAAATTTCCTTCAAAAGAAGCCATAAAACGGTGAAATACAGCCTCGTCCAAAGGATTATCTGCTACGAACGCATCCAAGTATTCTTAGAACTCAAAGCTTTCGATTAGTCGATGGAACGTGATGCGCGGGAATCGGTAAGCATTTGATCGGCAGCAAAGTCACGGAGGCATAATCTTGTTTCCTGGTGTTTCCCCCGTCCATTGTATCTCCTTTTATTCCCGATAGAGAATGCTCGGCGTTCGTGTTTTATCCGTGGCTAGAGTAAAAGCATGCGGATCCTTTGACACGTATATAAGAAGAAGAAGAAGAAGAAGAAGACGAAGAATCGACTGATTCATGGCGGTGTTTCTGATTGCCTATTCCTCTTTGTTCCCTTAAATATTCAAAATACCGTCGTTGTCTTGTGTTTTGAGCACAACGAGTTTTCCCCATACAAAGGCCGATCAAGGCTTCCGCCTTTCCCTCGTATGATTTTCGGCGACTATTGTTATGCCACGCGTGCAGCATGCGCCGATCTTTTGGTTTACCTACAAACATTCGATTAACCCCGCTGCTTCGGCCGCGTGCTCATTAAAATGTCTCTTTGTTCGCCGGGAGAACAAAGCCGCGATCCATTCGCGACGTCGATCTTCGGTTTTCTACTCCTTTGTGTCGTCGATGGTAAACGTTGCCGTAAGCGAGGTCATCGATTCTTCTTACTACGTGATTGACACGATTCATCGAGAATTATCTTTAGTCTGTTAACCGGGTTGTGTCCTAATCAGAAGCTTGTATAATTAAAAAATTAAAAATTAATAAAAATATATAGATTCCAGTTAGGTAGGTTTAATGTGATGTGAATACCACATAAAAAAATGACCTTAAATTCATTTTTATTTGATTTTCGGTTTGACTCGAACGCTTTTATCAGAGGTGGTCTACAAGGGACGATTCAACATCAAAGAATTTCCACCTGAGATGAATAAAGCTAATTCCATTGAAATAACATTCATCTAGAATTAATTAGATTAGTCCTATTGTAGTAGGCGATTTACGATGTCTTCATAAAAATTGTTTTTCTCGATGGAGTGAGGACCTGGAAACAATTAAAAGACTATTCTAACGTTCGTTATAAGCAACTCATATGTCTATGAATCACACTTTGTTGACACACTGCGCCTTTACCCGGAAAACATTTTACCAAAACAGGATCATAAATCTATTAGGATTTGTATTTACCGCCGATACGCCTTAAGGAACCGATAAAGGTTTTACGTCCTAAGCTGATCAAAGGGCTACCTTTGTCCTGTTAATCTGTCGCACGTGTGACTACTTTTTAAAGGTTCAATACAGGATTATAAATCACAATGTCTGCTTCTTGGAGCTTAGCTCGAGACATACCTATTCGAACGACAATACCAATAGCATTCTTATTTATACAAGGAATTTGCAGAAAGGTTACGAAACACGCGAAGACTGGTAACCATTTATTCTTATTCTAAAACTGACCATTGTTTTATTTTTTAACATCTGTAATGGAGAATGTAACAGGTTTCGAAAAGTTAAAACTGGACCTGTAGCTACGTCCCGGAAGGAGATTTTCACTTTTCCTTTTTTATTAAATAAATATTTTAGAAGTAACATTTCTCAAGTTGTGACTCATCTAAGATAACATAAAAGAAAAGAGTCTAAGTTTACTAGAGAAATTTCCAAAAAGAAAAAAGATACAGTAATAATGAAATTTTATGGACGTCTAATTTTAACGCGGCATGTTTTTGCGATAATCTTTATGGCCTTTTTCCCATGCATCTTGCACACGGTAGCTCTGGCCACGTGTACTACTCTTTTCTCTTTTTAATTCGTGTACAAAGTGCGTTCACACGTACGTTGAACGTTGCTCCGAACCGATGGAGTTTGAGCCGAGTTCGTTGTACGTGTGTTTGTAGCGAATATACGTATATCGAAATAAGAACAAAGAACCGTGCATGCACGAGGGAATTCCCGGTACCGAAATAGTAAGAAACGAAGTAGCACGTGTGACAAACGATCTCGCATAAGTGACGACCACTCAACGTCGCGATAAGTTTACCAATTTTTGTTATTCTGCGATCCTCGAATCTGGAACTATAATAAAACCATGTATTTGGGATACGAAATTGGTATATTACGCCGTAATATGTTAAACATGTAAAAACAAGGAGAAATAGCAACTGCGAAAAGTCGAGCCTTGAGCTTGTTGTACTTACGATATAGTTACGGAGCAAATCCCCCCTGAGTAATTCCTTGACATATTTCTACGGCTGTCATACATTGTGTCGAGCTGTTACACTTCGCATATTTTTCGCAATGTTGTTTCTGAAAGTGAGAAAACTGCGGTAATTATCGTTTTCACTATTTATGCGCGTATCTTGTTTACTAATGTATCAACTCGTTACCTTGTTATGTCGGATTCGTAGTGCAGATTATGGTTCATCTTTGTAATGGTAATATATACATGTTATTCAGGTATTTCTATAAAAAGCATGTTATAGAGGGAAACAGATGCACGCATACGATGCATTTATACGCATTTCTGACATATAATTAAGGATCAAAAGATAAATATATTACATTAAAGTATCGCTACTTTCAAATGTTTCAATATTTTAAATCCATCATACAATTAAATGTAGTTCAACGCGCATGCACGGGTCGCTCGAAATATCGTAACGCAGCAATTTGTTAAGACATTTTGAAATAATACTTTAAGCTTGTTTAATACATGCGATAAACATAAAGCAGGCAGGGTATGCGATGTAAGAATGTAAGCCATTAAGTGAGACAAACATCTTTCTGTTCGACTATTCGTTTCTCGAAATTATGCAAGTTAACGAGCTCACGTAATTACCTGGAAAAGGGGTTCTAGTTCTCAGTGGTGCGTTCCCTAATTCCGTAGAAATCGTCGCGATAGGAAGCCTCAGTGTAGACGAACACGTTGATTGGTCGTGCGCTATCGCGCAAATCAGCAATCAAGATGGCGATGACGTCACGTAGTGGTTGGTTGGTGGGGGGTCGAGCGGCTCTCTTTCTATATAGTTTCCAAGTTACGTTGGCGGGCTCAGTTCAGATACGTAAGCAGCACGCGCTAGTAGGTTTCAATATATAGCAAATCCGGTGTTGCGTGTTGAACTTGTACGTGACAGTGACGGAAAGACAACCGGCGAACATTCGTACGTGTCATTCTTCAACAAACGTTCAGTGGTACTTTGAACAGAACGTGATATCGGTGAACAAAAAGAAGATGACCATTAGTTAGTGTTCTTGCCTCACGTTGAACGCGTACTTCTTGTAGAGGTGTAACTTTTTTAGAGTCAGAACCGGCGACTCTTTCTTTTTTTCCTCTCGTGGTGAAGTTTTAAAAGCGAAACGCGCTCACAGATGACGCAACGTGTACCGAGCGCAGGCTTCGACGATACCATTATCGAAGATCACAATTACACCATGTTTTCCATGTATCCGCCGAATTCTAACCTGTCTGACCCGTGGCAATCCAACAAATTAGATGCATTTACGGTAAGTGAAATTATTTTATGACGTTCTGTTATATGCATAAAAGATTAAACCATTGGTTGGAAGTGTCACAATTGCTAGCAATAAGAATAATATCATGATTCGAAATTCCGTCTTAATCTCTTTTTTGCCGTATTCGATAAATATCCAGTGACTGCAAAAAGTATTTATTATAGCATTTGGATTGTATTTAGCCTGATGTTCTGGAAATTGAACTTGGTTCTACGTTATTATAGCATTTACTTGCTAATATCATGTTCTATTTCAACCTTCCTAATTTAAACCAAATCCTTAAAAAAATCTGCTTTTCTCGTTTGTTTTAAATCTTTAGTAAAGTTCTAGTAAACACTGTTATCATAATTAGAAACGTTTCATATAAATAAAACGTGGGAAACATTTGAATACGTTTTCTGGCAGTACGAGCATCGATTGTGTGTACGTTTGGTCAAATGTCACGGTCAAAGGTCAATCGATTTTGTCGAACTAGAGTTATCCCTGAACTTAGTTGCCATTCACAAAGTAGTAATTTTACCTTCGTTATTGTCAGAAGAAATTTATTGTCATTATTTGTTTAACACATTGAGCGTTATATCGTGAATTTTTTTCGAGTAAAAGACAAGAATTCTCTCTTGTTTACTATCGTAGGAAGGAAAATTTAAACAGTGAAGCTAAGAACGAAATGGTAATTAAAAAATTATGTCTGGAAGTGGACAGCGTTGTACGATGTTAGTGCAAAATTAATCCGATAACTGTGGGCGTGCTGACAGTGACGTTTTGCTCAAAATTTCTAAGAAGCGTCGTTATCCCCTGAAACCTTTGATCGTCTCACCTGTCGAATTTTTAGGTTACTAAGAAACTTTCGTTTCTCAGAATACACGTACCTACAATTTTTATTTTTCAAAACAAATTATTTATCGATTACTCGAAAATATTTCTCTTTTATTCTCAAAATATATGTATAATATTTGTTTTATCTTTGCCTAAGTTTTTCATTTTATTTTTCAAAGCAGTAAAGTAAAAAATTAATTATTCAACTACATGTTTAGCAATGGAAATATTTTTTATTTCGCAACTTAGTCAATAACCTTTAGATTTTAAGGGATTTTGATTTCTAATAAAATATTGTTAATACGTATCGTTTATTAAAAAGATGGTATTTAGGAAAAATTTGATTTAAGTCTAATAATTATTAGTAAAATTAGGAAAAATAAATTCCAAACTTTGGTCGTGTATTTACCGTAATGAGATCCTCATTTAGATAATAGACGAAGGCTGTAAAAGCGTTTATTAGGAGCAGTTATTTGAACTGTATTTAGGATACTTCTGAGTAATGAGTAACTATATGTTATCGTTAGAATCTTTTACTTGCCCCTAAGAGCCGTGCCTAGATTATTAGACAAAAATAACTTTAAGGAAACGTTCGATATATCTTTACTTATACCATAATAAGCTTAGTTTCGAGAAAAGCAGATTGCAAGGTTATTTGATTTATTGTCAAGCAATACTTCGAACGATCTTCTTTAGACAACACATTATTCTTATTGCATTAAATAAATCTTATTCAGTCAAATACCTACACAATAATTTAGAAATTCACACAGAATACCATCGTATCGCGTATACAATTGTGACTCTTTCTCTCAAAACTGTTACATCTATTCGATTGTGTCATTGAACCTAAGTGGATTGTCTTGGAAGAAAAGCCTCGTCCCCACCGATAAAATTTTAGCATTCTTTGTGCACATGATACCGAAGGAAAACAGTTAAATCTGACAGGAAGCCCGGAGTTAACGCTCGTTAACCCACCAATTAGAGGGTTTAGTTAAACGAAGGCAGGGTTAAGTTTAGCGAGAGCAATATAAACGGGTCATAAGGCAAGAGGTGTCATCCTGTCTCTTAGCCTCGCAACTAAGACGTTCGTTCTCAGCGTTGTAGTTCTTCGTCACGTACACACGGTACGTTATCTAGTCATTATCACAGAGAAAGCTATAGTATCGAGTACTATGAAAAGATAACTTTTATCTCTTCACGACTATTATTTCTTTCTTTTTTTTTTTTTTGTAGTTTCTTTCGGATAAAATTTAGATTTCCTTACCGATAAGAAAATTGTTGAACGTACAAGTACGAACGTACGAAGGAACGAACTTTGTACAAGTGGTTTGGTTTAAATAAATTTTAATTCGTTGTACAGTAGCTTCGGTCTAAAAATTCTTTAACAAGTTTTTAACAAATAGCTTCCGCTACTAGTAGGAATATTGGCGAATGGCAGATGACGGTTATTCGTATACAAAATCATTCAAGCTACGTCTGGAACATCGTATGCGCTGTATTTCAGCGGCGAAGATAGATTTTCTGTTTCGCACAACCTATAATGTATCCGATTGGCAATAAAACGAAGTTTTAACATTTGGAATTAAAACTCGGTTAATGTTAAATAAGAGCTACTTAATGTAACATGAAACAGGACAAGGGGAAAGGAAAAGTGGATCAAACGACTATATTCTTATAGCGTTCTTCATCTTTTCCTCGTTCATCGGCTGTTACGGAGAAGGAGAAAAAGGACGTCCGATGATCGTCGAGGCGTTCATTAAGAGACGAAGCAACGCCCATACAGGGATTTGCATGAAAATGCGCAAAAAGCGGAAGTTATCGGTTTTTATTTTCGGACGGCTTACCTCAGTTCCGCGACGCGTATGCGCGGAGATGAGTCATCGGGGTCTCGCGTAGTTTAACCAGCGATTTATGAATGAAAATCCGCGCACGTGTCGCGTGCCTGGCTCCCAGTGCCGCGACACGCGAGATCGCCCTCCATTATTATTCGCGACGCCTCGTAAACATGTCGATTATGCTGCATCGCTCCCGCAAGACATCATCCGGTACCAGGAAAAACGTTTAGAGATGCGATTTCTCGTAAATACGTGATACGGCTACGTTTCTGTCGCCGCGATTCTAACCATATTCTCCGTTTCTTTCCTTCGTCTTTTTCTGTTTCGTTGTTCAACCTCTTGGCGTTACCGAGAATTATTATTCAACTACGCTCTGCGATAATACCAGGCAAATCAAATCCGGTATGGTTTGGTTTTAACATCGATGCAGTTAACAGGTGTGATCTGGTTGAAATTGAGTTCGCTCAAGATAACTTGTACGGGTGATTTAGTACGAACAAGTGGTTAATAGTTTTTTAAGCATTTGTGAGTCATTTACTTGGAATTTCTTTATTTGAATTTCGATTTTTATTCAATAGTCTCCTTGATACGAATCTGACCAGTAAGAGCGGATGTTTCTAGATTTATAGAAAATTCGAAGGTGTAAAAATTTGTAGAACGTATATGTCATAAAACAAATATGTAAAATATCCGACGTAAATCGATTAGTGAGAAACATGAAACTCCACTTAGACTGCATTGCTCTAAATATATTTGCAATCATTATGTTACAAACGTACTCAAACATACGCGGTTTATTGAATCGGAAAAGAAGAGAGATTCGTAACAAATCCACTGTATTATTACAAAACCATCGACAGATTCTTTTCCTCGCTCAAATTAACAGATAAAAGAAATCGCGTGGAAGAAATGTCTGTATTGCGAAACCGCGTTTAATGCGCCGAGCAAAAACGTGATTTCGCAACAGAGATCCAGCGTATTGTAGAAGCAAATTGCTCGAACCTGTCTTAGAAACTCGAACTTCGTAGGCTTCGTATGATTTCCAAGATACTATGATCGTGGATTTTTATTATCTTCTTTTTTTCCTCCTTTTTTCTTTTTCTTTTTTCTTTTTTTTTTTTTTTTTTTTTTTTTTTTTTTTTTTTTTTTTTTTTTTTTTTTTTTTTTTTTTTTTTTTTTTTTTTTTTTTTTTTTTTTTTTTTTTTTTTTTTTTTTTTTTTTTTTTTTTTTTTTATTACTTTTTTGTTCACGTGGATAGAGACGGTAATCCGGTGTAGTCGACCTCGAAAGGAGGTCGATTCCACGGAAAGATATCTTGCGTATGAGTGACGTCAATACGTTAACACTTTCCCCTTGAGAATGCCTCGAATGGATGGGGGATCTCTTCGATTTCAACGTCTCCACCTTCGACGTCCATCTACCTGTCCCGGGTTTTTCCCCTCGATTGCGAAATCTTCGATAGATTAGAGGCGATTTCGATGTTTCTTACGTTGTATCTGTTTTCTTTTTTACATCGCACGCCAACGGTTTTCTTTTTCCTCTGACGCAGGATGATTAATGAGTGGGAGCATTAGCCGACTAAAGTGCAGATGTTTCGGGCGATCATCGTCGATTTTTAGAATCTCATAATTGCGATGGAATTTTAGTTTGAATTTTCTATTTTGAAGGAATCTTTCTGCAAAGAATTTTTGTAGTCATTTTCATTGGTAATTAGGAGAACTTTCCTTTGGAATTTCTATTGGCAATTGTTCGTCAAGGATATGATAGAAATAGGTTCATACACGATTTTCAAACATTTAGCTCGCTGTATTTTAATTTGCTTCCGTGTCGTTTCTCTGTATTTTAAGATACGGAGCGCATCGGTGCGACTTCTGGACGATTCGTATCTCATTCGTGGACGTGTACGAAGGAAGAAGCTTCGCGTTTAATAATACCGTTACATTATCTTATTTTCTTATTCCAAACATCGTGACAAACTGTACCTTAGTCACTCTGATTTAATATTCCCCGAGTTTCAAACCCTATTCAGTTTGTTCTTCGAGGAACTGGCACCGTATCGTCCTATCGCCGAAAAGATTCAAAGATTTACGTTCATAGTCCATTGTTTCCACGTCAAGACCCGTCTGTTCCGTAAAATATTTAACATACCCATCGGAGTCGTTTTTGTCGCGCGACGAACGCATACGCTCACGAAAGATATTGTAATGGAACTCTTCTAGAAATCTTTTATGAACGTATGTATCATGTGTGTTATACGAAACATTTTGAAACTTCGTTGGTGCTATTACGAGGTTCGACTATCCTTATTGCATTGATAAAGTTTCTAACGAATCCGGTAATGCAAGATGTTTATCGAAAGTATTTAAACAACCGGTTATCCGTTATGTTAATAAGTCTCGACATTTAATTTGACCAAAGAATGCTATTCGTACTTCGTATTAATCTTTTACTAAATACGTATATACAAGTTTGCAATGAATACATATCTGTAATTTCTACATACAGTTTCGGATTGGTTTCAAATTAAAAATTTGAAAGTATGGAGGTAAGAAGAACGCTCATAATGTGAAATAATACATAAAATATCCAAAGTATGGTGCCTTTTATAATAGTATAGTAATATGTAATTTAGTTATAAAATATAACTATAAATAATAATTGAATATAATTTATATATAATTCAGTAGGTACACTAATTTTCTACCAAGCTTCTATTTCTATAAATACATTCTGAAGAATATGAATTTGTACAAATCTTCCCAGTTGAATGACAGTCGTGTCTCGTTGCAATGGTAATGAAATTTCGTAATGTTTCGTATAACACATACAATCTGTTCACTGAAAAGGTTCCTATGTTAAGCGTTCAAATACTTTCGTGAACCAGCGTAGATACGTATTACATGAAAAAGAAGATTCGTAGATACGTATCATATGCACCCATCTGTCGTGTGACCCTTCTTGAAATTGATTTGCTGGCATGAAAGAAGAAACGAAGTCTTCTTATTCACAGCTGCATTCTTCGTGATGCTCGGGTAAACGAAGAAGGAATCAGGGCGGCCTCTAAGCTTCGTACGTTGGTTATAATTCAAAAAGACTTCGTCTTCTTCCCATCTGATGGTATGATAAAGTGGTCTACCTATTCACAGGGTGATGCTCGCCCCTATAAAAGGCGCTGTCTCGTTTAAAAGGTCATGGAACCCAGCGAGCCCTTTTGGGTCTCTGCTGATACGTGGGACGAGAGTGTATCCAATTTCGTGAAACTATTATGACCGTGACGGTCCGAAGTCTTGCCGGACGTCGACAAAAGGGACGTGGGTGCCTTTAAACGCGGTACTATACCGAGTAGTTCATTATGGGCTAATGTGTTTTGCAGTTAAACATTGCGGTCTGAATGGGGTGAGCTCCGTTATTTGAGCGAATGCTTGTTTTGTTAGATAAAACGGAAGTTTAATTTTTTACTGTTAGTTAGTTGTTTATATAAGAAGGTCTTTTTAATAGGTCGTCGTTTATTTAATTATAGAGCGAAGTGGAACTTTCCTATTAAATGAAATGTTCGAACAATTTATAAATTGCACGAATTCCGATCAATCATACGAAACTTGGATCTTAAATTATAAATTCGTTGAATTCGCGAATTATCCAAACCCATGACAGAACTCACCGTACAAAATTGTTAATTCCAAATCCAAATAAAATTCCTGTAGTCAGCATGACTCAGCGAAGTTACGAAATGAAAAGAGCTACATTTCTATATCGAAGAATCTGCCAAACGGACCAAACCGCAACGGAACCCATTAAAACTAATTAGCTCGTTCTTTGTTCGCGTGGAAAAACGCGGTGTCGCGTGAGAAGGTCGTTGAAATAGTATGAACCGAGGAAAGTGGAACGGTTTAAAAGGATGAAAGATAGGGATGGGAAAAAAGGTGCGTGTGGAGGTCCACGCGTAGCCCGGCATTATGCGCGCGATTATGTAGGTATTCTCATCGGAGAACGCCGAAGTGCAACCAGTCGGAAATGCCTGAACGATTGCGTCACTGGTCAGGAATTCACGGACCGTTCTGCCCTCGGAGCGTTTTCTTTTACGCCCGTGTTCCTTTTTTCCCCCCTTACGATCGCGTTGCCGACCTCCTCGTACTCTTCGTCCTTCGTCCTTAACGTCCTCACGACGTGCGCGCGCGTAACATTATCCCGCTGACCGTTCTTTGGCTTTGTGTACATGTAAACGGCAGGCGAATTAGCGCGATAAAAGGGTAGCCATTTTGTGTAAGTAGTTGAGGAAGATGGTGAAGGAAGAGTAAAGATGAAGTTGCTTAATCCTCCTCTTTTTTCCTTTCTTTTATCTCTAAGGAGAGAAAAATTGCAATTCCCGGCGGATAATGGTAGGTATTGTAGGTATGGTTTTATCTTTAATTAGTTCCTTTACTTTGACTTTCTGCGATTTTAGTGTAAAAGTTGTAAAGATTAGTGTAAGATTGTAAAAGTTGCTTATCTCGCTTTAATCGAAGCGTCAATTCAGAAGGTATCTACATTGGATACTTTTCTTGTTTTCATAATTTGCGTATACCTTCGAATATTCAACATTTTTTTATTTATTTAATTTGAGCATAATTTCGGAAAAAAATATGTATCTAATTTTTTTAATTCGAGTATCGTTCGAAAGGATAGATTGAACGTTATCGCGCGAATTAAAGTTTTGATCTAATAAGGCAGTTCTTACTATTTGAACATTGAATTAATAGAAGCTCGAGTACGGTGCATTACAGGCGAGCAACCTTGCAATTATCGAACTATTCCTCGCGTGATCACGAGCCACTTTTCTGCTAAATCATTCAAAATGTTGTACTTGGATTTAACAACTATACCAGCCATTGTAATAAGAACGTTGAAGAGCCTTGTCTCGTCGTTGAATCAGCGATTCTTGGGAAATTTGAACCTAGATGACAAGCATTAGAAAATTCCGCGAAAGTCAAGCAGAAATGTGAGCGAATTTGATATTTCGCTAAGATTCGTAACGTAATGGCAAATTTTGCGTAGAAAGTAGCAATTATATACCGATGAATTCAAGTTAATGGATCGTTCTTGGCGAAAAGTAGGCGATTAGACATCCTTGAGGATGAATCGTCAGTTTCGCAAGAATCGTTGTTCTGCTTCGCGAGAGATCGATTACACGATTCGATTTATCGCCAGATAAAGGCGATATTAACATTTACACATTATGAATGGGGCTTAATCCTTTTAGATGCGTTTATCTCGTGACAAATCGCTCCATATTGTACTGCTATTAACGTTATGTACTGTTAAAGATTTGGAAAAAAGAATTAATATTTAATTGAAGAAATTTATAAAAGGTCAACGATAAATAATTTTGTACGACAACGGTAAAATAGTACGACAATGACAGATCTTTTTTTCTTTTTTTTTTTTTTTTTTTCAAAAGAATTTTAACTTCTCCAGTACTGCCTTCGTAATATTATTCATGCATATTTGTCAAGTGATAATATAAAATTTCACTTGTACAGTATTACGTAGCTTTTTAAGATTTTGTATATGTAATGTCCAGTTATAAGTACAAAACTACGAGTTAGAATTTTGAGGTTATCTTCCATAGTATGCATATCTTCTGAAAAGCCCACTTCCGGAGGTAGAATTTTGATAATCGTGAAAAGATAAAAGTATCTCTCCCCAAAAATTATATTTCGATATAGTTTCACAAAGTTAATTTTACAAAATAATACGCAGTATGGCTAAAAAAAAAAAAAATTGAATATCTATATACAGGTGTTCCGTTTCGACGCGTTTTTCTATAATTCAACGAACTCTCTTAAGAGTTTAAAGCTCTATCGTTTTGGTTTTTTCACAATGTAACTCTTCTTATCTTCCAGTTTCGCAATTGAAATACAGAAAGACGAAACAGACGAAAAGAACGTTCTGTAGCAGCTTTATTAACGATAGGACTGACCTATATGAAGCACATCCGTAAAAGCGATTCTCATTACCACGATAAAACTAGTACGATATCATGTGAACGCGAGCACGAATAAGGACAGGGCCGTGACGTGCAGGGAATTTCCAAAATTACCCCGGGAAAGCCCGTTCTCCGTCGTGTCGTTCACCTCTGAACGTAAAGTACGCTCTTGAGGGACCACCATCGCATCGCTTCTTGCTTCTCATTCTTCGGCTTTGTCCGGAGTGCGGTGCTAAAAACAGTCAGTCAGAGCACTTTGTTCTTATCTACGTCGTTTTATCGACTACTGACAGACCAGTCCAAGTACTTTGTGCCGTATAACGAATGTGATACATGGTGTTTGTCAAGGGCATGCGGAAGGAACGTCGCGTGGATTCTTCGTGTTCTGGATACAGTAAAACGTCTATTATTCAGGCTTTCTTCTAGTTAATACTTCTAAAAATACTTCTAGTTAACTCGCGTTGCATCCATTGGGTCATTTGCGATCGGATACACTTGTTTCGTAAGAATATAATTCTAATATAATTTTAGCCAAAGAATCTAGAAAATACTTAATTCTATAAATCTGTAATATAATTTTAACAAAGTATTTACAGAAAATATGATTCTATACATTTCTAACGTAATCCTAACTGAAGCACCTAGGAAACGTAATTCTATAAATCTCTATAATATCTCCCCGTTATAACGAAAGAACCTAAGAAATATAATTCCAAGTCCCTTCGTGTGTTCTCGCATAATGAATTGTTTCAAACGTAGATTCAAGCGTGTTTGTTTGAGCAACGATTGTAAAGGGTGCGCGTTACTCGTGGAAAAGGCGGCGTGCGACCAACAACGAAGCACTGTTCTCAATGGTAATCGTTAATCGAGACTCAGGAAAGGCCAGACTTCAATTAAGAGCCCTAGATGCTGTCTGAAGAGAGACTGGCTACGTCGGACCGGACTCAAATGAGATGTGAAAGAAGAATATGCAGCTTTATGGCTTGGCTTTTGCATTTTTTACATTTTTCTACGTGCGCACCTATCTGTATACGCTTGATGAAAAGTTAGCAAATTTTACGGATCATCGGGATATTAATTAAGTCGGGTACGTTAGATCATTACATCGTTGTACCTTAAACGTCGATTTTAGAACAGGAAATTATTCGAATTTTATCGCCTTCGTACTGTGGAATAAGGAGAAGATAGAACAATTAGATTTAACTTATTTCTTGTCAAAAATTATAGTCTACGCAATGTTTGTTATGTAAATCTCGGATATAAAGGAAACTTCTACGTGATCGAAAAGAAAACAGTTTGTCAGAATGTAATAAATACTTCAATTTCATTAAAATTTACAAAATTGTAGCGATTTGGGTATGTCATAAATGGGTCTATGAAAGAAATAGCGACGAAACAGAATATTATATAAATTCCTGAAATTCTTTCATAATTATCAAATATATTATACGTTAGTATCAAATATTAAACTAAAGCAACGCTGACGACACGAGTTAATATATTTTAATTATATGCATTTAATTAAATTATACATAACTTTATATAATTTTAGTTATATTCCGTTTCATGATATATTAACATTTTGGTCGCTATCGTCACAGTTCTTTATGAAAACACCACTGATTCCTTAGAGGAAGATTTACCACAGGAACGGTTGACCATACGGAAGCCGTCCACAGGCTTCCACCAACAAGATAACCGACTTAAGAAACCGATCTTGAAAACGAACAATCCCCTCTTTCTCGTGTAGAACACGAAGTTAAACGCAATTCTAGTATATTTAGTATACTCTAGTGAAGTTTAGCGAGATCGTTTACTTGCTCAACTATATAGATACGAGGAAGAAAAATGATATTTCTGTTTCGGTAAAACTTCTCGGAATGTGATCGCGTCACGTGTCATTCGAGCGGGACTTTCAAGGCGATGGAAAGTATCGACGAAAACTAACGGTCCCAGGAGCGATAAAAATCGAGCCGGCGATGCTCTATATTCATGGAATAATTCGTAGAAATCGCGTTTTGAACCGGAAGAGGTCCTCGAGTATGACGCAACGACACGTGCTCGATTTCGATTTTCCTGGTACGATGATTCTGTGACTTGTGGCTATCGAATCCTCGTGACTCATACGCAGTCGGCGCCTATTTAGTAATCAGATGTCTGCAGACGCTGTTAATACATGCGCGTATGTACTTGATGCATTTATGTAAATCCCGTGGATCGTTCGCGTAGTCTATCGATGTCGATCGATCGAGTCTTTTCCTAGCATGATGAAAGGGGCCACGTGACTCGAAAGCGATAGCCATTCGCGTTCCTTTTATGCCGTTCGGAAAAATCCCGAGATTTCCGCTTTCGATAACGACGAGCGTTGTTGATATGTCTCTTGCGATATCGTTAATATACTTCGATGTTTAATACGTCTAAAACGTTTTAGTCCTGTCGCATAAATATTACAAAGTATATTATTACATATATCTATTTTTCCATCTATTGATACCAATTTTATTCGATTTACGATAATTATATACATAGATATACATATATATTTTAATATTACTAAAGAGAAACCTGTGTTACGCAAGATACGATTCCGACAATCGAACTCTAGCTGTCGCGCTGAAACTTTACTCTCGCGAGATACTCGGAAATGCCGAGTATTCCTGAACGGCTACGCTTCCCCGAAATTCCCCCCTCAAAAAAAACCTTGGAACACGATGGCTTAGCGTGATTGAAAGATTTCTGCGATTTCTCCCCGTGTTTGAGAGAGAACCATCTCTCGATCGCGTTTCGGTGGCCGGAATGAAGTCATCTCTTATCCCGGCTAATGCAACCTCTTCCCTCGTGCGGCTGTAGTCTCTTTTTCTGCGTTTTTATCCACGAGGATTCTCTCATCTCTCCTTCGGGTGTTTCACGTGCACTTGCGTTACTGGCGTATCCTCTCGAGAAAAGAGTCGAGCATATCCGAAGATAGCCGAAGCTGCGAGGCCGAGCCCGACCGGGCGACCATGTGGTGATAGCGCGATGACAGAAGCGGTAGAAGCACTGTCAGTGTCATTACGACTGCCGTTGCGCGCGGTTGTTCAGCGAGGTTTCCTACGTCTCTCTTTTTCCTCGTTATCTTTTTCTCTCTCTCTCTCTCTCTCTCTCGACGATTTCAACGAACGCTGGTATTCCCTTGATCTCGTAACGATTCTTCGAATTCAAGAGTTCAGATCGAAATCGATTTCGCAAAATAATCGGCGTTGTTCTGTCTATAAACGAGAAATTGTTCCTGTACGTCGACTGTGTTATTTTAGTACGCATAGTCGATATAGATTTCGTGAACAGGCACGAGGTCGCGAGGAGCCGAGGATTCGAGGTGAGTTCACGCTTTTAAAAATCGATTGCCATTTTTGGTGCGTTTGCCAGTGGTCAACTTTTTAAACGTGTCCTGTAAGCGTGACAGCCGTAACGTTACGTTATTGTTGATGCACGCAAGGAACGATTACGAATTCTGCGATAAGAGCTCGAGGCTAAATGACAAAAAGCGAAAGAAAAAGAATCGCGGACCCGATCGCGAAAGATCGAAGTATTTATGGACATCGAACAAAGGATGGTAGCTGGATATTTACTTTTCTAATAGCATCGTTATCTTGTTTCCTGGCTGATAGCCGGTGCCTGTGCTTTTTGTTTTCTTTCGCTCGATGCACTTTAGACTCGTCACAGTTGGCTTCGTGCACGTGCCTCTTCCCACGTACGTATAAGTAAGCTTTCACGAATCGGCTAGTAGTCGGGACTCGAACTCGAAACCTTGACGTCCCGAGTCGATAACGTTCCCGGAAATACCGTACGTGTTTCCCTTTCGTAATTACCGAATAACGCGTAAACCTTATTTTAACGGTCTCACGCGATTTTGTTTTCGCTATTTTACTATAGATAGCGTATCTTGATATTCTATGGAATCGTACTCGTATAATAATTAACCGACGTAAGATTTCATAACGCGGCAAACTATGTACATATATTGTATTAAATAAAATAATTTAGTAGTAAAATAATTTGCAACACAAGTTACTAAAAAATGCTAATATATTATATTATCTTATATGCGATACATTATATGTCAACTAACTATATTACAAGTATTAACATTTCAAGATCTTATCGATAATATACAAATACCAAGATAAATGCACGAGTCATTCGAAAATTTGTATAGAGTCTGTTATAATGTTTTGCAAATATTTATGCGACCGAGTAACTCTATAAAAATATCTATCCTATTTCCCTATCTTTTCGATAGGAACCAACGACTGTCTACGGTCTACAGCATAGAAAATGAACTTGTTCGTTATGTAACTTACATGGTATAGCACGCAACGGTAAAAAAGCGTAACAAACGGGGAAAGTTGCGAGCGCGCAGTCGATCGCCGCGTGTTATCGTGTTTACATTCTTTGTTCTTTGTCCAGAGCTGACGGTGCATCGATGTTTGCGCCGGATCGCGCTTTTTAGCGTCCGCTTCCTCTAACGTTTCTATATGTGTCGGATTGTCGGGGGAGAGATATATTATTCCTCGCTGCAAACGGTCCGATTTTTCACGAGCTTTCCATTAGCCTCGGTTAAATTTAAACGCCACGACCACTCGTTCTCTTCGTCATGGAAAATTTCTATCTAATTTTTAATCTGTTAACTAGGAAGCACGTAACTGGTTGTTGATAATCTCCTGGGTATAATATTACGTTTATGTAAGGATTTTTAACGGTCTATTTTTGTTAATAATGTATCATATCGTACATTTACAGGCATTAAAATCGACCCAATTGCAATTGATTTGTCTTCGCGTACTTCTAATTTCGCGATTATAGAAACTTCTGATTAAAGAGCGACTCGGTTAATAGATCAAGTTGATATCTGTAATTGCGTTATTCTTGCGCTGCTAATTGGATATGTAGCGTGTAGTTCTCGGGTTCGTGGCACTCATCAGGCCACGTATGTATCTATGTAGTCGTATGAAACAAGATGATGGCTCTTTTCAGATTTTTCCTGCCTAAATTTTATTTATTTGTTAATGTGTATATGTACGTATATATATATATATATATATATATATATATATATATAAAAGCTCGTGTATCATAATTTCTATAATGAAAAGAGAAACACGATAAATGAATTGTTTTAGTTAATTCATGGGAATTACGTTCCAATAGCGGAAAACTTACGTTTGTAAGCTGTATCTTGCATATTCGTACGTAGATAACTTCTGGTTTTAGAATTCCGTGTAATTTGCGCATAGTATTACTATTGTTTCCCTATCGAGCTCGTAGATGAAAAACAGCGAGGCAAGCGGAATTAACGATTAGAAAATTATTCCGCTATTAAGTTCTCTGTTTCCGAAGAGGATTGGAATAAAGGAGATTGTGATTCGAGACGAGTAGCCGGAGCAAAGAGTTTCCTAACCTCCGCGCGGAATTATTCTTCTCGCTTCTTTCCATGTATCGTTTCCTTATATGAGAACGTGAAACGAGAAACTAATTTTGCATATTTCGCATTGCATAAGTGAATCAACGACATTTTAACTCCAGTTAAATTTAGATTTGAATCTAAATTTGAGCTTGCAATTGAATCTTGAAATTTGAACTTACGCTCGAATTCCTAAATTCGAATATGAATCTGAATTTTAAATGTCGAATTTCATTTCGAATTCGTACTTTCAAATCTAAATTCAGTTTATAACAATACGAGTCTTTTAAATCGAGCGTGTTGCAATGTGTTTCTTTTTTCTTTTCTTTTCTTTTCTTTTTTAACATTTAGAAAGGACTCGAAAAGTAAAAACGATTTCCTTTGTTATCCAAGGCCGCGTGTCCATGTCGTGCAGCAGTCTGCCTTTTTTTTCCGTTTCGTACCACGATAACGCCTCTCGGTCCGCGTACCAACGACGTAATTGCGTTATTATTTACCACGTAATAGCAACCGTCGCGTAACGGCCACGCAGAACGAGAGAAAAAAAGAAACATGTCCGTGCACATACGCCGGGAACGTAGCAATAACGAACGATAGATTATGCGAAACACGTAACAATTGGTCCATCGAACGGGGATTAAAACATGATTAGAAATTGGAACGCATTCTCGACCATATATGTAACAAATGTTATTTACACGTTCGATCAAGCTAGATAATTGCATCCGTATCGTCGTATACGAACTATCGCGTATTTTATTCTATCTGCGCCGTTTCGTATTGTTGCTGCTTATCGCTCATTGGTCGTCTACCAGATAGCACAGAGAATAATAGAGAGAAACTACGAGATTAAACAAATTATCGTTAGATTGCGTTACTAGCGAACGTATTGCGGAGAAATCGTTCTTCCGCCGAAACCTGTAATTAGCCGGGGGGAAAAAGAAATAACGATAACTACATTGTTCAATCGTAGAAGAATCGCCGTCGCAATTTGTTTGGCCGAGAACGCGTCCTTGAGTCGCCCACGGAGCCGAGTTGAGCGCTCCGATGATCTTGGCCTGACATTTCAATGCCCTCCGCAGAAAGGTTTTCGTGGAAAAATCGTTGCTCCGCCGTCCGTTATGCCCCGACCGTTTGTGCACCGTGTTCGTTTTGTTTTGAGACGCCACGTGCGAGAGCGTTTCGGGGTCTCATCGTCGCATAATTAGCCAATGTAAACGGGCCTGCAGCATCCGATCGTAGGAGCAAAAAAGCGAAATAGAATTCAGAACAGATACCCAGAGATCGCTCAGGCACACGCTATGTTTACCTTGTACCGGTCTTACAATGGATCTCCGTGTTATTACGTAAATCAAAAATATCCATTTAAGAAGAGATATGGTCAGTCGGTAATAATCGATGCAAATGGACCTCTGATTAGTCGATCTTTGACCACGATCTTCTTACGCAAAATCAAATTGTTAACTATTTGTTCCGCGTCTAGTTTGACTAGATGAAACATCCGGTTAATGTAAAATTGTATTGAAAGGAGGCAGGCGATCTCACGGAACGTTCGATGCAAATTCGTCGTTCCGGCGAACAGTCGAACGGTTCAGATCCGCTAGTTTCCTGTTAATTGGACGCCCTCTGTGTTCTTATCGGGGCCGGGAAATATGCTGACAGTTCCTGGAATTTGAAATTGACGCGTGGGCGGAAGGGAAGGCATCGAGGTATCCGGGGAGGGTTGCTATAGTTAGATTAATATGGATAATAGGTTATAACGAAGAGCTCGGTGTATTTCGCGGAAATGTTTATTTCCGCAAAAATTTTATTCGTCTCGACAAAAATCTATTAGCATTTTTCAAGTCGTTCGATTATTTGCGAATATTTATTTTCGTAGATCGAAAGATAAATATTTTTAAGCCGGTGTTTTTAACGCGACTTTTGAAGAGTCAACTAGGAGAAATGTTTTCGTTAGACGATGATCTCTATTTATGGGTAACATAATAAGATACTACGGGCAGTGTTGCATGGTGTTTTGTGTTTAAAAATTCCGAGCACTACTGGCTGATAAAACACCGGAGATTGTTTATTGAAATCTGGCTGGCACACATGTTTTCGTATCAAGTCGCGGAGATAAGCTGGTTTTGAATGTCCATCTCGTGTTCACGAGCCACTTCGTGACTGGTTGGGACACGTTTATTTCCGAATGACGCAAAAGAGAACAGGTTTTCCGCTACCGCGTAGCGGGTAGCGTATTCTAATTATCGTCGTCTCTCTTCTCCTCCTCGCGTGGTCACGACAGACGCGTTAAAATACTCCTTTTAAATAACCGATCGACTTGCTTTGTCGTAAACAGTAACTGCTAATCGCCGTATTTTCACCAACGTCACAGAAAAATACCACCAATAGCACGACGGAAATGACGAATACATTCACATTTCGACATTTTAATCGTCGTGGTATTCGTCGTTGATGTAGTCCCAGACGCTCGTCAGGTGACCATGTGCACAAACATATTTTCGGAACTAAAGGAAAAAGCTACGGCTATGGTGGCGCTGTGTACACGTCTTTAACGAAGCGATGTACGAAGGAAGCCACATCCTGGAAACGATTCCCGCGATAAACGATGATATCGTCCAAACATGCGTTTCGCTATCGCATCCAACCAATTCCAATATAACGAGTAAAAAGCCTATTCCGGGAAATCTTACTTAACGGAGATTACATTATGAAGTCGAGGAATCGATTAGTTCGATGAAACAACTGGTACGAAATTTTCGTGAAGTTTTCGGGATCGGAATGTTTCTCGGTTGGGTCGAGAGTTCTACGAAGAGACCTCTTGGCCCCTTTCCAAGACGACGAATCGCGGGGAGGCCGGCGTCGACGACAAACGACGCTCCACAGGTGTTTAAACTTAGAACTCGGGCTAATTAAGATCCTCCAGGCGGACGCGCAATTGGGAATTTCGGAGATGCTGGGAAAAGCCACTGCTCTACTGCGAATAAGCTCTCAAGTATCAGCTGGTATTTGGTGTTACGGCTGTTTTCAATTTGTTTCGTGCTCGCGAGTATTGAATTGTCTGTTGGTAACACCATTAACTATCTTCAAACCTAGCAACGTATCCAAAGCAATAAAATTTTATATTACTGATTATACCTTATTCTAATTTTATATATCAGTATATTTTACCTTAATTCTATATGTATGTTACTGATGGTATTTTATTCATAAAATAAAGTTAATTCGAACATTTGTATTTTTAGAACGAATATGCAAATTTCTTAGACCATTAGCGATTTCGAAGATAGCGTGCGTCGATACTTGATATTTTCGCAGTTAGTAAAGATTTCGTCGCATTAGTATAAATCTTTTGGAACGCGGTGGCTACAGATAAATCGGTAGGAACGTTAAGTTGGAAACTTCGGACCATTACGCGATTCCGAAAGAATGTCACTGTTGGCGAGCGGGGAACAATGGAGAAAGTCGTAAAGGCACCCCTTTCTTATCTCTTCGGTCATAAACTTTGGCTACACACTTGCATTAACTACCAAAGGCTTGCCTTCGAACACTTTCACGAGTCATAAAACGCTATGGACATAAATATGATATTTAGAGGGAAAAATTAAAATTCAACGACGGGGATTTGAACCCGGGTCTCTAGCTTGGTAGGCAACTCCAATATCGACCGAATCGTTTAGTTAGTACCGATAGTCTTGGCTGTAAATTAGTTTGTAAAAAAAGTTCTTAGAAAATAGTTTCATCGAATTATCTATAAAACAATCTAATTTAATCCGTTCTGAATTTTTGAAAAATTATTTTTATTTAGCTGCATACGGGAAATAACGAGAAAGCTCGTCAATAGCGCGTTGCAAATTTTAAAAAGGGCGCGGAAATCTCTCCCACCTTTTTCTTTTCTGGCTCTCTCTCTTTCTCGTCGTCTCTTTCTCTCAAGCGCACATACTCGAAATTCGAAGGTTATTTTTAGATTAGGTTTCCTCGTCGCGTATGGCCACGAAGAGCAGAACGGCATCGGCAGGCTCAGTGTAAGAGAGGCGTCGGTGGAGGACGCAGTGGTGACGAACTCTTTCGAGAAGCGAGAAGAAGAGCGTGTACGAGGGAGGAGAATCGAGAGTGTAAAACGGAACAGAGGGAGAAAGAGATTGAGGGGAGGGGAGGCGCACACCGACGTCCAAACGATCTCTCACGAACGAACGATCGACTGAAATTACTTTTTTCTTACATTAAGCCCCTAGATTCTTTTTCGTTAGACCTCCACGAAAACGAGTTCGCTCGTACTTTCCTTTCGACCCCGCTTCCTGTATTTCCTATAAAAACGTCTCCCTTTCCTTCTCCTCTTTTTATCAATTTTATTCGATTATTTCTATCGACGACGAAACGAATAACTGAACGAATTAACCGATACCACGAACTATGGCAGCCACCGCCATGGATCCAGTCGACATAGCTAATATCCTCGCGCAGGAACTGCTTTATCAGCAGGTAATCCCCATACATGTTGCAGATTTTTATAAAATCGTCCACTTTTATTCTTTCATACTGTACGACGTAAAATTGTCCTCGATGTTTTGGGGACAAACCCTTTTTCATCGATAAACTAGTAACAATGTTTAAGATATAGTATTTGCAGTGATTAGTGTGATTCTAACCATAACCTAACATAGACACATAACCTATCTAGCGCTGTCAAGTATATGCCGTTTTTGTTTACGATCAAACAAATGACGGTGTCATTAAGCGAGACTTGTTGAAGCAGCTGCTAAATTTATTTTGAAAGAGACGGATGATACTCGACTAAAGTTGTATCTTC
Organism: Bombus breviceps; assembly: GCA_014825925.1. Lineage (NCBI taxonomy): Eukaryota > Metazoa > Arthropoda > Insecta > Hymenoptera > Apidae > Bombus > Bombus breviceps. The sequence continues at coordinate 8,202,200 of CM026183.1, read as the reverse complement.
TACCCTACACCGTCGAATAGATCCAGGCATTTAAACAGTTGCTACCGCGCTCGGGTCCACATGTCCTCTAATTCAAGTTCTAAGTAGGAAGCTTGACAAAAATCTAGAAACATTGAAATCGTGTACTTAGTCAAGTCATATATTTAAGTCTGTCATCGTGACAGACTTAAAACCATACGAGTTGTCTCGTTGTTTAGAAACTTGTCGCGATAGGAGGAGCGCGTGTATTTAACCGCATAGAGGGAAAAAAGGGTCTGTTTAATTCACGAACGGTCAGGCCGCGTGTGAAAGCAGCGAGCCTAAATTTAGAAAATCGCTGAAAAGATGGTACGATACGATGGCTTTTGAACGGATCTACTAGAGGATAATGTGTCTACCGCCTATCGTTGTCGGATAGATCACGTTCGATTACATTGTTCCTTCTCACAAAGTAGCATTCTGTTTGAAGAAAACAGTCTAATGTCTAAAGGACCTCGAGGGGCTTCGAAAGCGACCGTCTAAAATAAACACACCACTTGGCAGGCCTCCGAAATAGTGTTTCATTCACGTTGTGGTGCACGGTTCGAGTCGAACGAGCCAAATGAAGTCGACTCGAATTTGGAAAGAATTGTAAATTGGCGAGGAACAACGTATCCACATTTCATCGCGTTCCTTTCGAGGCACGCGCGCGCGGTTCTGACGCGAGCACGAACGCGATTCTGACGCGAACACGAAGGCGGGAAAGGAAGGAGAGATGCGCGAAAAAAGAAACAACATGGCGGACGCGACGGATGAACTTGAAGGAGAAAGTCTATTCGACACGCGAATGCCGCACTATCGAGCCGCCTGTTAACGTATGTGGGACCATTATTGCAATGCGGACGAGCAGGGATTGTGCAACATTGTGCAATAACGATTGGAAGTTCCACCGGCTTCGATGAAACAAACAGATCGTAAACGAATGGTCAGGTTGCGCATGAAACCGCGGAATGAATATTTTTACGTACCCGTAAAAATCGCTGAAACTATATCACGTGCCTTTGAGAAAAACAGCCGGTTGAAAAAAAGTAACCTCGATGCTCAAGACGTGGCGTGAATATTGTGCCTTGTAAAAAACTTAACCAATATCGTACACACACCACCGTCAGATACGTTTCCCGATATTCATAGTTCTCTCATCTACCATTCGGACACTGAACAATACTAAAGTTTTATCAAATCATGAAGTATCTATAATATTATGGTAAACTATTTTTTTAAGTCATGAAAATTTCCTTGTATCTGTAGTAGACTTCTAAAGTAATTTATCATAGTAAATGATTTTTATACATTTTCTGTAATGTACATATTATTCCAAATAATTATCATATCTTAACAATACAATATGTTAGTTACTCTATATGTTCCAACAATGTTATATTTATACGAGTCTTACGCATTAACTCACTAAATGATCTATATATCCAATTACAATTATTGTATCGCTCCCTTATATTCAAAGTGAATTTGTTTCGATCTATTTTCCGCGGTGTAAAGTTACGATGCGCATGTGCAATGTCTAGAGAGCCGTGGTGGTTCACTGATTCATCATCTATCTCTTTCTAATTAATCTTTCCTCTATTTTACTATCTTTTTTCCTTGTCTAAGAAAATGTTGCGCCAATATCTGACTGCGGTACGTTTCGCAATGATTTTCTGGTTGCTGATATCGCCCTTTGTCCGCTCGTAACGCGGGCCCAGGGCAGATTAAAACAGCAAACGCATCTATTTATAGAAAGAGTGGTCGTGTGTGTTGCTCGGATACGTTATGTCGCGCGCGCGAGCGTACTATGTTCGTTGCGAGTTCTCTCTCTCTCTCTCTCTCTCTCTCTCTCCCCCTCTCTTTCTCTCCTTCTCTCTCTTGTCTTTGGTGTCGAGCACAACGGAAAAAGAGAGAAAAAGAGAGAGAGAGAGAAAACAGCTACATCACAAAACGGAAGACGCGCTGCATACCAACGGCGACATCGAAAAAAAACCACATTGCGCATCTGCGTCAAATATTTCTGTGTATTTCGTTACCAGGGTGTTATTGAGTTTGACATTTGCCGACCATTATATCCGCTTCTATACTATCTTGATTTTTTGTTATCGTCTGCTACGTTTGCATGACCTTGCTGCTTGATTGATTTCAAAATCGCAATCTGTCGGCGATAATTGAAATGCTGTCCTCGTAGAGATGCATGTCAATAATTGTGTATTGTCTTGTAAAACATTTCTTACTCCATAGATATTGTGTTCATATTAACTCTAATGCGATTCTTCAATTTCTATGTTCCATTTTTCCTCTCATTTTAACAAACAATAAAGATTTATAACGTTTTAAAAAGAATACGATAATCATTCTTTCATATTTTATTCATATATGTAATATTTTTTATCATTACTCAAGTGGATACAGTTGGATTGTAGGTAAGCAAAAGAACGCAGCAAAGATTAAATACATATGTATGCTTGTTGAATATTAGTGAATATTAGTTTTCAATATAGTAAGCATATCTATGATGTAGTTACACGATGATAATTTGCGAAGCAAATATCTATCTATTTACCATAAACGTCTAGTCAGTAGTAAAAAAATGGAAAGCCTGATTTATTACAATATTTGTTGCCTCGCGGAAAAAAACACGTACCGCAGCGATCAATGTTTCTGCATACCTCTCATCGCGATTGGATTAACGATGCACGATGCGGTAGATACTAGAATCGAGAGTAGACAGCTATTTCTAGAAACAATGCATATATGTATGCATTTTGCCGTTGCAACATGTTAATGCGGGACAATATATTCCAGTAACTATAACTACCGCATGAAAAATACGATTCTTAGGAGTCTCTCATAGTTTTATATAATTTCGTTCTAACCTAGAAAAATGATTAATAACGAAACGTTTGACATTTATGTATAAATTTTCTTAAAAATTTCTTCACTTATCTTTCTTCTCTTTTCGGATTTATTTTAATATTAGTATGAATTATTATCATCGTATGATAGATATTTGGGTAGAATAAACACGAGTACGATGGACGGTGTTGTCGATCGAAAGCATGTCGTGACGCGATCTTCGGGCAGCCGTTGACTTGAACCTGCACAGACACGTCTGACAAAATGATACAGAGTTCATCCACCAGCGCCACATATCGTCTGACATATTCAAACTGACGATGCACGGTAAGGTGAACGGCCCGTCGGTTAACGAATGTGCCGTGGCCGTGGTAATAATCGCAGTCTCGTGACCGCTAAAAAAACTGATAGCGCGAGCATTTCCTTTTATTAACCTTCATTCACTCGTTGAATTTCAACCTTTCAAATTTATATTTTCTTTTTCTAATATCCTCAGTCATTTCTCTTTGTTCCATCAAAATTCTATATTTAATGGCATAAGAATTGATTTCCCGGTAGTAAGTTATCATGTAATTAACGCTAAAGATGAACTCAGTAATGGATTGCTTAAATAATTTCATAAGTGTATGTGTGCAACAAAATCTTGTAACTTCTATATACATTTTCGTATTTGTTTCAAACTTTATCAACGTGATCATGATACTTGTATCTTGTCATATGCCGTACAAAATTTTCATAAATGTTTAATACTTTTACGAGTAATTGATGATTAGGTAATAGGAATTAAATTAGGCAACAAGAATTGTAGAATCATTTTATCGCTTTCGCAACGGATAAATACAAGTCGACTCAGGATGGTAAATTCGATAATCCTTCGGTGCAAACAAACGAATGTCGCTTTTTGTGTTTCCCAGATAAACGAAATCGAGTATATCGGTTTCCTTTCCTTTCCTTTAAAGGGTAAGCGTGACACGATAAGGGCCACACCTTTGTGTCTCTTTTTCAATCTGATAAAGAAAAAACCACAGTTATAGCTTATAAGAAGTAAATAACGATTGATAAATTTTCACGCTGGTAAATCCCTCTAAATTTATCAAGCTTTCAATAACTACAGTTCTGCTAACGGAACTGCTTTTTCTCGAAATGGTCAGGGCTGTAAATTTCAGATCGTGCCAAATCGAAAAATCATACACAGTACGTATGTATACGTGACAGCTTCCAAGTGCATATATCGTCTGATTTATGCGCATGCACGCATCAGCCACAGCTTACAGCAAATTACAAACTCGTACGAAGGTCGAGACGATGAATTAACCTCGTCTAACCTAACTTTTTGTACATAAAATAACGAAAGAATATTTAAAGAAGAAATTTAGAAGATTATCCAATTTGTGAATGAAAGAATGGTTCTAAAATCTATGAAAAAACGTGGTTTTTGTAGATATATAAAGGGATAGTATCTGAAAACTGAAATTCCAGAACAGTGTGACGCGTGAAAACGATTTTGTAACGCCTAAGTTTATCGCTCCGAGCATTCCACAAGTTTACGCGCGAACAGGGAGCGGATAGGTGGGTGAATCTTGTGGGTGGGTGATTACTCTTCTGTTAAAGTCGCTACCCGTTGGTATGCTAAGTAATTTTAGCGATGACACACGCGGCAGCGTGGTAGCCCCGCGATTATGAATCGTAATCATGTTATAAATACATGCATAATAAATTCTCACACAAAAGTGGAGGAGTTCTAAGCCAGCTTCTACAAATATGATTCACAAAGCATATTTGCATTTTGACAAGTGCTAATGAACTGATAGACAATAGCACGCAATTTAGAGTACATATACATTTCGAAACCTATATAGATAGGTGCAAGGTTAGTGATCTTGCTTCTTATTTCTATTAACGCCGAAAGGTTGTTCAACTGTGGAAATTAACGTAGAAACGTATTACGTTGGTAATGTCACTTAAAAGATGACACCGTTGTAACTTGAACTTTTATAACCTGTTTTTAAAGTTCAGCGAACTTCTTTTCGCTTTACCTAGCGAGAAGCAAAAAGAAAAAAAGAGAGATAAAACATGGAGGAGCGCGACGTTGAGTTAATTACGAGATTAGAAGCGAGATGTCATCGATGATCTATCACGATCTTTCCATTTGAAGAATCTCGATGTGCAATTCCTGTGCAATGATGCTTCAACTCTGGGAAACGTTCAATTCCTCTGACGTGCGCTATCTATCCCGAATCGGCCTTCGTTAACGATCAGTACGGCTCGTAATTTTAGAAATGATAGACCTCGGCTGTTTGGTGTCGTTGTCTCTCGTCTCCTTATGAGACTGAAGGTCGCGATTCTTCTCCTTCCTGCGTCCTTTTGTGCTTTCTGGGAAACGTGTGCGTCGGGTATAATACGTCGCGCGCGTGTCCCCGTCTGCCGATTGGTCGACGCGATGGCGAACGCGAGGTTGTCGCTACGTGAGCTGCGATTCGAGCCAAGTCATTAATATCGTCCGTAGTTGGAGACATACACACTTTTATAACGTCGATGAAATCCATCCAGTCGACCAATTGTTTCCGCGGGCGACTGTTTTGGTTCGTGTCGCGGAATAAACCAATTGGTTTTTCGATAGCTAAATCGATGGTTTCGATTTCATCGCGTGGACGAAAGAACAGACGACACGACAGGTGGCGCGTTCTCGACGATAGTATCCCTCCCCCCTCCAGACGATACTATACCACACACACACACATACACACACATTCATAACGTATTCTGTGCACGTGTTCATACTTAATGCCGAGAGATTAACATCACCTATTGTTAATATCGTATGTTACGAGAGTCGTATTAAAATTACGGTTGACTATCACGTAAGGCCATTAAATCGATGTAACTTTTAAAAGGCCCGCCACTGCTATTTTCGAACGCAAGGTAACCAAGATCGGAACATGTAAATAGAATTCAAAATCGAAGATTACAGAGAAGGGAGGAGACCGATCGCGATGGATAATTATTAGGAACGTCGCGATAATTCGTTGTAATTTTAGCGATGATGATACCGAACGATAAACATGTGTACTTGCGTACCTTGAAACGAGCAGCCCCCAGATGCGATCTAGTTCGCGCCGATAGCTTATCGACTATTGGATCACGGATATTTTTATCTGAAACATCTCGTTGCATTAACGTTGGTTCGCGATATCAAAGCGAAAAGCGAGAAATGATAACGTTGATGGAAGTACGTATCGCGTACCTTCCCGTTACCGTTCTTTCATTCTCCCCGTATTTTTCCTTCTCCCTTTTTCTTCTTACGGTTATTGCGCAACGCCCTCTTTTTCCATGGAACGAAAGCGGTTATTGGAATCGGTTTCATTGCCTAACAGCACTTCGTCGATAATATGACCGACGAACTTCTTTCATATCTCGCCGAGCAATAAACGAGCGGTGATCTAACGCGCAATTCGTTTGAAAGGCAATCGCGTTCCGCAGACGAAAAACATCGGTTTCCTAACTGTTTTGTTATCTATCCGCACCTGGCAAACTCGCGTTTTATGCTCTGTGTTGCACGGTCATCGAGTTGCGCACCAGTCGCTCGTCTCTCACCTAAACTCGTGTATGTATATATGTGCGTATACGTGTGCTATCATTGCCGTCACCGAAAACCAATATATTAAATTAGTCGTTATTTTTACACGTTTTATGCTGATTCTACACAATAACGAGTACTAATGTTTAAACTGTACGTAATAAGCATATTTTTCTGCGGTTTAGGCAAACGTAGTGCTATTTTTGGTGCAACAAATATTGAAATATACCGAGGATAACTCAAACGTCGTAATAATAACGAAAGTTAAAGATACTTTTTAATCTAGCTTCTAACTAAGGTGTAAGTCGTGTATTCTCTTTAATAATTAAATAAAAATACAGCTAGAAAGAAATCGTTGCACTGTTTTATCCACTGAGAAAGTATTTGAAAAGTATGTACTTTGAATTGAAATAATAATCATGTGACGTCAAATTAACGCGTCGATATCTTTTATTGTTGCAGCTTGTTTCTCTGGACGGACTACACAGTGGAGTGCCGACGCGGACGACGCCGACTTTGACGCCAACGACGCTCCGGAGCATCGAGCAAACATTTCTAGAGCTGACCAGCGAGTCAGCGTCGCACAGTCGTGAAGCAGGGTTCGTGCCACCGTTGGTGGAACCTTCGCAACCGACGCCGGCACAAACGCAAAACACGGCGGCGCATCACGTTGTTACCACCACCGTTGCCGCCCCTGTGGCCGCCAATACCACCCTCGTGGACAGTCAACAGACACAGCCACAACAGCCAACCAGACGTAATATGGGTGGCAGAAGGCCTACCAGAACGATCGGGATGACCCCCGAGGAGGAGGAACGAAGACAGATCCGCAGAGAAAGGAATAAGATGGCAGCAGCTAGATGTCGCAAGCGGAGGATGGATCATACCAATGCCCTGTTAGAAGTATGTAATTGATGAAATCTGTTCTGAATTTAATCCTGCTGTTCCCCTCTGAAATAGATGTTATATCTGAATAGATATTGTTATATCTCAATAGATTTATAAGTAATTGATTTCAGTATTGAATTGAAAGATAGTAATCTTACTGCCCTTTGTATATGAGTTTCATGAGTAAAGAATATATATTTCAAGATAGATAGATATCTTTGGAAGATATCTGAAGAGATGCAAATACGAGGAAGGGAAGAGAACAGCAAGGTTATCATATCATTCCATTCCATATTTGCGAAATTACAATTGCTATTTTTTCTGTAATTAGATTTCCTAATGAAAGAAAGAAATATTCTAACGTGGAAAAAAAGAATATTAATTTATTGACTGCTCCACTGTTTTTGTGCAATTCTTAATTCAAGATATGTACGTGTGTACAAACGGTGGCATACATTGTCACTTGTTTTACGTGGATTGGAAGTATCAGTGGCTTGAAATAAAAGTTCATATGTGCAAGATAGACTATAATATACACTGTATGTGCTACTGTAATTCAAATATTATGTCGAAAAAACGAAACACGAATGAAACATGATGAATTTATTTGACAGGAGACCGAGGGTTTGGAGCAGAAGAAACAAAGCTTGCAAGAAGAGATTCAGCAGCTGCAGCAGGCAAAGGACGAACTAGAATTCATCCTAGAAGCTCACAGAGCGGTCTGTCGACTTCGTTCAGCATCTCCACCGGATGTGAAACCCGTGATAAAACCAGAGCTTCCGACGGAGGACCAATTCGCCGCCGCTGCGGCTGCAGCCGCAGCCGCCGCAGTTGAAAGCACGAAGCGCGAGTCGGTGAACGTCGCAACGAGACCGAATAGACCGAACTCTTTGCCGGTTGGCTTCGACAATAACAATCGACCAAATTCCCTGTCGATTTTCAGCGAACCAAAAGAAAGGCCGAACACGCTCACATTTAAGACAGTCGAAACACCGTCGTTCATGAAACCATCGTTGGACGTAGCGGGGATGCCGATCACCACGCCAACTAGCGGCATAGCTTTTAATTTCGAGTCGTTGATGGAAGGCGGGACCGGCCTTACTCCAGTTTCAACACCATTGATACCTTCTTGCTCGACGCAGCAAAGAAACAATCTATCCGCCGTCGATCTCAGCTCTCCGGATGCAAATCCGCCGAAGCTAGTGAGTTTGTGACGCCAAGACGACCTCGATTACGGATCGAACGAGGATGATCCCGAATGAGACGATGTTATGAGATGATGTTGTGAGATTCTGGTAACTTTTATACGAAGAAGATTTTCTACTAGAACCACACATCGTGAAATTCAGTATTTGCGTTTCTGTTATGGATTCACGCATCGTAAAGTAAGCTTGTCGAACACATTTCCATCTCTGTAAGAACTTTGGTAAAATTGTCTTTGAGGCTAATAAAAAGGAAAAAGAATAAAAAATGAAGAAGGAAAAGAATGAGATTTTCCTTGTTAGTAGCGCTTTAAGAACGCATAAACCGCGTGAACTTTTGGAAGAAGAAGCAAAGTATCTTTTTGCATCATTTAATGAATTATGATTGACACGCGAGTGTGTCTAGTGATATAATATAATATAATATATGTAATTATATTTAACTTTTGCGAACGTTTTTACACAGACGAATTAGAATTATGCAAACCATACATTGTAATACTGCAACAATTTCTTTTTCTGTTTTTTTTTTTTTTCTTCTTTGTAAGAGATTTTCGTCGTTGTAAGAAATTTATTTTTTACCAATTACGTAACGTTGACCGAAGAGGTATACGTTGTTTAGGAATTTAAAACGTTCGATTTTAGCGCTCAAAACCATTACGTAGATTAAGGAGAACGCGTATACGACGGCCATCTTTGATTGCGCTCATAATTTTTCACATCATGTGTATATACCACAATTCAAGGTTAACGAACTAGCAGCTCGATGACAAAATGATGTATGTGTGTATATGTATACACGTATATATTTTTTATTGAAAATTTGGTGAATGTTATGTGCCTCGTATTTTCGATATATAAGAACCACCGCATGGAAACCACTTGCGGTCACGCGTATTAACGGAACATTTTTATGTGCAACTGACGTGTTTGCAAGTCTCTCACCCTATAAATGTAATCCCTCCATACATATAATATATATACATACATATATTTTACTATGTATGACATTTTTGCATGATCTTTAAGCAATATTAATATATTTATGCGCGGTTGCTGTTTACGAGGCTGGCCGGTGTTATTTCGATAAGACTTTTTTCTTTCTATTACTTTGTTTTTTATTCGTTTCTTTCCTTTTTTTTTTTTTTTCTTTTTTTCTTGTTATTATATATAACTACGCATGTGTATATATGTATTCGTAGAGAAAGAAATCGTTTTACGAGCTGCTCGATTTCAGCCACGTGATCGGCGGCCGCGATAGATGATCGTAAATAAGAAAAAAAGTATTGTAACGCATCACCGATAAATGCTGCAATATATTTTGATTAGAGCGAACGAATAAAGGAACGATCGAATATGTAATTTTGTCCAAGAATAATAACAATGTGTTTTAATTTTTGTGTACCGTACTGTTTACTTCGCTTTAGACGTAGAAGTCTTGACAAGTGAGAAATTCGCACATACGACTGCTCTTTCCTCGTAAACCCTGATCTTAATCCTTAAGTAAGTTGAAAATAATTTTTATAACGATTTAATTTCTATCTTTGTACAATTAAATCACTAATATCTTAAAATACAACAGATATTTGGTATAAATAATATTGCATATTGTATGCTGAGAAAGATACCTTCTCTATTTCACGTTTTTCTAATAGAATTTTCTAAATTTTCTAATAGAATCCAGTAACTCTTTTAATCGCTTCTGCTTCGTTCATCGAATCCATTACTTCGTAATGGTCAAACTCCAACGAGAACGTTGCATGCCCTGATGAGATTATTCTTATTGCTTTCGAGTATCCTAGTAACTCGACTAATGGAATAAAGCAGTGGACCACCTGTTTTCGTCATTTAAATTACATTAGTATCTCTGACCTCAATTTTAATATCGCCTTAAAGGAAAAAAGAATACATTACCTTGTTTTGCCTATAGGCATCGATATATTTTACTTCTGCACGTCTTTTCGGCAAGTCTTTCATGATGACGCTTAAATATTCCTCAGGCACCACAATTTCGACTCGCATTACAGGTTCTAGAAGATTGACTCCAACATCCTTCATCAACTGAAATACATATAGAGAACGATAAGTAAATAGCAATAGCTTTTTTAAAAAACCAAAGGATGGCGAGTAATTTAACAATTTCAGAGGAAGATTTAGAAAGATTTTAAAGTATTTCGAGCCATTCAAGGAGGAATTTAAGAGCTCTAGATAATATAAAGGCTCCAGGAAATGTTCAAGAGATGTACTTAAGTTATTTCATGCATCCGTGAGTCTTTGACAAATCAGAAATTCTAGGATCAAAAAATTCAGCAATCAAAAAATCTAGGACTCAGATTGTAAACGTTAAAGATGTTGCAAAACATTTTCTAGAGGATCTGGTTATTTTTAGTCGGAATTATTTTTATAGATCACTTATACATTACTTATATTTATAAATATTTTATAAGTCACTTGTCTCAATATATGTAGCTACTACATTCCGATATAGTTAGAGTATAGTTTCCAATATATCGGTACATCGATATAATTAAATTCCAAATAAGTAAAAATAACAGTGACTTAATTAGCCTTCGCTACAGAAAACATTTCGTATTTTTTCAATGAATTATTCTCCCAATAAAAGATATTGTTTATTCTATTGTCCCCTCTTTTGAAACTATCCTTATCAAATTTAATATCATATTTTTTCACTTGGCGGGAAAATCCTTGTTTCTATCGTTAATGCAATCATTATTCCTATTGTCAACGCTAGAAATATCTCGAACGATTGTTCTCTTTATCAACTGCGTCAACTTAAAAAAAAAAAAAAAAAAAGAAAAAAAACATAATTCCAAATGAACAGCCATTATATTGAAATACGTTGCAAGAAAACAAACGAACGGAAAGATGTAAATCCTAAAGTAACAAAGTCACATAAATACTTCACACTTTCGTGAAATAATTTCGTAATTTCATGGTTGATGGATACGTGTCTCTCTTGTATAGTATCAGTGACAAACCCTTAGAGTATTGGAGCAAGCAGCAATCTCAATCGGGTCGTATTCGTAAAATCTTAGATTCAGATTTATTAGAAAATGTAGGTTACGTTCAACGAACATCATTCAATCTTACTTGGCTGAGCATTGAATTTTAAGTTAATTTTATGGTAAATGATGCACAGGTTATCGAGATACAGGACTTCGAACAACCCCATGGATATGGCACCTCCATCATTTGTCCCTCTAATTCCTCCCAATTCCTCAATATCGAATTACCAGTTTTAGTTGTGGTTATAAAGAACCTAAATCTCCATTGTCGTCTGCAAGTGCAGGTAATTGTGGAATATTCTGAATATAATCTCATATTAACGACAAATCCTTTATTTTTAAATTAAAAAAGAAAACACAATGTTTCATGAACCTGATCTAATACTGATAAGTAGTCAATTCTTTTGTGGCCCGAACAACACTCAACGTTTTATCTCAACTAGTATTTTAATAATTAATTTTTTAAAGATGTTTTTGTAACCAGGTGTCTACGTTAACATATGTATATCGAATTAATACAAGTAAATTCTCTACTGTAATTTGATATAACCCCATAAAGGTTTAATTTAATTTGGCAAATAAAAATTAAAAGTTGCTTAAACAAAATAGCGAATAACCTATAACATAACATCTGTTGGTAAAAAAGCTTATGCATTAAATCAGGTGGCAGATAACCAAAATTGCCAGCATCATTTTCAATTCACGAACGCGGAGTCAGAAAAACAAAACTCCAAGGGTGTCATTTGTCGCGTCAAAGTAAAATTTGAGACCGGTTGGAATAAATTAGAATTGGACCTATCGAGTCTAACGCAAACTGCCTTCAAGCAACAATACGCTATAACTCAGAGGATTCAAATTTGCGGTAATTGTCGTTTGCGCAGAGTATACTTTATAGATAAGCACTACGAAGACCAAGAAATTTGCCCTAAATTATACCACAAATTCTTGGATTCTTATATGTTGAAGTGGGGCATAAGAAGTGTAGAAAGATCTACTCAAACTAACTCAAAAAGAACAAAGAATCGAGTCAAAGGGAACAACAACATCAGGATCTCAAAGCACTTCAGTGCTGATAATTTAAGTAGCGGAGAAACTAGTAGTGCAAAGGATTCTAATCTACGGAAAATAACTGACGAGGATTTTCTAAGAAATTTACAGATTAAAACAGACATATTAATTAATGAATTTTTTGACAGGCAGTCCACGAGACTTCCACGTGTCTTAGAATTAAAACAGAACAGCACGTTGAAACCGTATGCTTTTCCAACTTTAACCTCAAAACAGAAATCCTTCAACATTGGTATATCTGAAGATACATTGAAGAAAATCGGCGTTCTTCGGACGTTTACAGAGACCTATATATGCAACGAGGACAAACGTAAAGAGACTAATGTTCTAAAAATTATACGGGATAATTGGAAACACAGATACTTTTTCCCCCAGGAAGAATCATTGCCTAACAACGGTTTGTCCGAACAAAATACAAAGAGAACGATGTTGGAACGTAAACCGAAATCTCTGCTTCTATTGTCTGAATTAAAATCTGCGAAGGAAAGAAATTTAGGCTTGCCGAAAAAAAGCATTGAGGTGATTAAACGTAACGAAAGCGATACGGTTATCGATTAATTGTCAATTAATGTAATATTAAATAATTTAATAGAGATAGAATGTTGTTTCTTCCCTTTATGGTTGGTACTTCTGTAGTTAGACTCAGAAATGGCGATAGAATACCAAAGCTTCTATTTCATGTCACCCTATTATGTTCTCCCGCTATTCACAGCTTAGATTATTTCCTTTATTATGTCTTATATGTGCGTAAGAAAAATAAAAAGCATAAGAATACTTTTACCTGTCGAATACACTGTGAAACAGCAGCATTGATTAATGATGGCGTGATACCAGATGCATATTCTAAACTATGCAATTTAACGCCCATATTTACGACCGGATAACTTAATTTCGGCCCGTGTAAAAGAACCGATTTAACACCATTCCTCACTGCCTTCATTATATCTGCCGGGAGAGCATTTAAGCTATGACCATAATTCTGTGATTTATCTAATAATAAAGTGCTCTTTCCTTGATAGTTCGGTATCAACGACATGATTATTGTAATTTTTAGATTAGCGCTTCCAATCTTATATTCAGTCGAAAAGGTGTCTAAAATAGGTTCCATTATAGTTTCTCTATAGGAGATTTGCAAAGGACCTAAATCAGCATCGACCTTATATTCGGTTCTAATTCTTTCTCTGATAATTTCTAAATGCAGTTCACCCATTCCTCCAAGCACGATCTGACCAGTTTCTTCATTTTGAGTTACTCTTAAACTTGGGTCTTCTCTTTCGAGTTCCTGAAGAGCCTTCTCTAAAAGTGCTTGCGTAGATAACGATGGCGCCTCGATTGAACAAAAAAAGACTGGCTCTAACGTCCTAATATCGCAGTCAAATACTTTCTCTGCGTCTTCCGGTGTAACACCTTTCTCTGCCCTTAGTTTCTTTTCTGCTTGTTTTGTCGTTACTCGATCGGTCGTTACTAAATCTCCAGCAGTTGTACTTTTTAATCCCGTTATCGCTGCGATATTGCCACGTGTGATCTTCGGTATTTCTTGGTACTCGTCAGCGTACGCGATGTACAATTTTCCTACCAGTTCTTTCTCTTCTTTTCGGACGTTATATAGCTTCATACCTTTTTCTACGCTGCCGCTATAAATTCGAAAAAATGTAATTGGTCCTTTTTGCCTATCGTGAACGACTTTAAATGCCCTGGCGCAAAGTTTGTCGTCAAAACAACGGTAATATGCAGAAGATTTAGTTTTATTGGGTGATGGTAAATACAAGAGAACGCCGTCCATTAAAGGTTGAACTCCGATATTTTTATAAGAACTACCTAAGAGAACAGGAACACCTTTTCTACTAATAGTTGATCTGTGCAAGGAATCAATTAACATTTGTGGAGTTACTGCATCCAAAGATTCCTGTTCTATTATTATGTTAGCTAATTCGTCATCCATGTTGGATAATTTATCTGTTAAGCTTCTACGTTTTTCATTTGCCATCTCCCATAAAGTTGTATCTTCATTCTCAGATAATTTTACTCTGGAATATTTCATACCCATATCTTTCTTTGCGAAGATCAATTTTTCTAAAGTAATAACATCCACAATTCCTTCTAAATTTCCTTTCTCTTTAATTGGAAATTGCGTAGGTAATACTTCTGTGTCTAACTTGGATTCAATGGATCTTAAACTACTGTCAAAATTAGCATCTGCCCTGTCCATCTTATTTACATAAATAATTCTAGGAATATCGTATCTGTCAGCTTGCCTGCAGACTGTTAATGTCTGAGCTTCAACACCTGCACTTCCATCTAATATGACTACTGCTCCATCTAATACTTTTAAGGTTTGCTCCACTTCCATAGTGAAGTCAATGTGTCCTGGAGTGTCGATTAAATTAATACGGTAGTTTTTCCATTGAAATGTCACTGCTGCAGAAGTAATGGTTATACCGCGCTGACGTTCTTGATCCATATAATCTGTTACCGTATTCCCATGGTGAACCTCTCCCATATGTTTAATGAGACCAGAATAGTATAACATTCTTTCTGTGGTAGTGGTTTTGCCTGAAAAACCATCGTCAATATTGTAAATTCGTTAAAATAGAAATTTTTATAGGTTATCTATAAAAAGCATATCACAAACGAACCAGCATCGATGTGTGCCAAAATTCCGATGTTTCGAATTTTCGTGATTTCCAGTTCTTCGTGTTCATTCTTTACGATTGTTGTACCTTTTGACGCATATCTTTTTTGAAACTTGTTCCACCACGGGCGTTTCATTAACCAAGATGTGAACATGATTTCTAACCTACACGTTTTTGTACATTCGAAATTAAGGGCGAAGTAGAATCACGTGGAGAATTATTATGATTTTGGGATTTATTTAGATATTGAAAATAAAACTAAATCATTCAAAATACTATAATATTGTCCAATCATTTATTATACTGTTTGTAAACTATTACTTATATCTAGCTTTAATAGTTCTTTCACAGTAGTAGCTATTAAATTTTTTCCATTTCCTTCTTTGTAAAGGATGAAGTAAACCACCTCCAGGAGCTCTCCTTTGCATTAATCCTAAGCATAAGTGTATCAATTTATTTACTGTAGATTGGAAATTGCATTGCTATGATTAATCTACCAACCTGCATATTGAGCCATTATAATCAACGAACTAATTCTCTTTTGTTGCATCTCACAAAGACCTGTAATCCTACGTGGTAATATGCATCCATCTGATCTAACAAATTGATTTAGGATAAGTACATCCTAAAAGAATCAGTTTAATTATCCAGAGACAAGGAAGATCGTAATACGACAAGATATCAAACTCTTACTGTATGTTTAATGTTGAGACCAGAAGAACAAATAGGACATGCCCCGTTTTTAGGTTTTAAGAACCGCCCTTCATATGGGTCTGGTTTAATCACAGCTTCAATAGTTAATGTGTTTCCTTCTTTCTTTTCTATGACTAAGTAAATTCAAAATTATAGGTTAGGAACATCAAGCCAAACAATAAATGATGTTATACCTTAATAAATGTAATACTCACTTTCCTTAATACGCGTTATTGAAGATAACGATATATTTCTATTCTGTCCTATTGATAATATATTTTTGCCTAAGTAATTTAAGACGCGATACAACGTAGCCATTTTAACAATATTTACAAGATGACCTCCGTTATCGTATAAAAAAAGGTGTATGTACTTCGTTATAGCATACAAAAATTATTAACTGTGTAACATTATTATAAATTAGTAACTATTTTGTTATAGAGATACTTATATGATGTAAATTATTATTTATTTACAATTACTATATGTGATTTGTTCTATTAGAGATGAGATATGTTAACTATATGATTGAAACAATATTTTATGCTTACTAAAGGAATATTCTTTTAATGTGAAAAAAATATCAGTTTTAATATTATTTTATAAACGAATAGTTTTCTTGTAAATAAATCGGAGAACGTGTACAGTAATTTATGGATGTTTATTCGTTACCGGTGAATCGAAGAATCTTATTGGTCCATTCTTCTGTGCCATTTGTGAAAAATGTCAGACGACGTGGCCGATGAAAGATGGAACCCGTACACCGCATAATGTAGCTTAAAATTTTGTAAGATCACGAAATGTCATATAAAATTATCCGTTCATAAAAGTGTTTTTAAGTAACTAGTTTTTTATTGTATTGTTGATAATTTATTTTATGTTATAAACGTATTACTTTTATCGTAACTATGGGGCTGTGCAAGTGTCCGAAAAGAAGAGTTACAAATCTGTTTTGTTTTGAACACCGTGTCAATGTTTGTGAACATTGCATGGTTACGAAACATCCAAAGGTATTGTATTCTAATTTTCATAAAACAATTTGCAAAGAACGTACTTTGACGATGAGATCACGAACAAATAAATTTCACTAATTCTCCAGTCAAAGTAATTCTCGTCCTTTTTTTTTTTTATCTATATTAAAATTACTTAACTGTTAAGTATTTATATCTTTTTCAGTGTATCGTTCAATCGTATATTTTGTGGCTACATGACCATGATTACAATCCAGTATGTACATTATGCTCAGTAAATTTAAGCGAAGGAGATTGTGTTCGGCTAACATGTTATCACATGTATCATTGGGCATGTTTGGACAAATATGCCAGGGAATTACCAGAAACTACAGCACCGGCAGGATACACATGTCCAATTTGTAAGGAACGCATATTTCCTGACTCAAAATTGGTTTCTCCTGTGGTAGATGTGTTGAGAGAAAAGTTAGCAGGAGTAAATTGGGCACGAGCTGGTTTAGGTTTACCTTTGGTATGTATTATATTTAAATGTACATAATAAAGTACATAACATACATATACAGAACATCTATATATTGAAATTATTTTTTATAGCTCAGTGAAGACAGAGAGCAAAAACCAGAACAGGAGCATCCTTCATTGAGAATTGAGACCACTTCGTATCAGAACCACACACTAACAACTTCATCACCATCAACCGCTACATCACGTTCCGTTAGCAATGTTAATTCAGTTCACAGTAACATAAATAATGTGCATTTAAATAATCAAAAGGTTGGGCCACCTTATTCAATTGTAAATATCGATTCATCCATGGGATTGTCACAGTCAACATCAAGAAAAGTTTGCGAAGCATATGACGATCCAAAAGAAATATCATTCGATCATGATGAAAATAAATACAGAAGAAAGCCTGCCATCGAATGGTTCTTAAGGTGGTGGAAGTTGATAGTTAGCCCACCAACGCGACGTAGAAATACAACCAGTCCGCAATACAGGAGATATACGGTGCTAGGAATCATGGTAATATTAGCTTTCACTGGAATGTTAATTCTATTCTCGTGGCTTGGACGAATGGCTACAGACGGCGATCCAAGTTACGATCTTCGCGCGGATCCGAACATTTTAGTTGCTGATAAACCCGCTGGTATTTAATATACTCCACATTTCAAAGCGATGTTTGAAGGAAACTGTAGGAGTACCACGTAAACGAAGACGTATAATATGTGTGAGAATAATAAATGAAGCTTGTAAGATAATGTAATAATTTTGGATTATAGTCGAACGAATATGTATTCACTGTCTTATGATTTCATTCTAAAGAAATAACTAGCATAAGATATAGTATACTGCTAGCCAATATTTGTTAATTTTTATGTAAAGTATGCCTTAATATTAAGCTGTATATTTCACTCTGTAAAGACTTATAAATTTACAAAAAATTTTGTGTAATGATTATACGAAAGAGTTTTTTATACTATCATATGCAAAATTAAACGAAAGGAAGAAAAGAACGTTGCTAATATCATTTCCACTAATAATAGGAACGAACTATGTGCAGACAAGATTTTGTAACTGTCATAGGAGTGTCATTAATTAGAAACTGGCTACTTTGTTGTTTATGTTGTTATGTTTATTTTGAAACGGTATTATAGTCTATTTAAAATGTCGATTTTGTAATATTGTTTCCAATATTTTTTCGATCGAAAAACCGGGAATGTGTATACGTTAAAAAGCAAATCTTTTAAGTTGTGCTTAGTAACGCTAACAATATAGGACTGCAGTAGCAGCATTTAGAAACTTCATCGTATTCCATTTATTCATACGTTGTGTGACATGTTTACAATTCAAATCAGAGTCTGGTAACCGAACCGAGAGAAATATTCGTTCATGAAATATTAACATCTCTTAACAGATCAAACTCTGGCATATTGAATCAATTTTATACGAAAAGAAACTAGTTTATAGAAAAAGAAAAGAAAACCTTTACTTTTGTAATAAATAGAAATATTATATCATGCTTATATGATCGTTAAATTTTACTTTGTTTTTGAGTTACACACATTTTTTACACACATTACATGGCGTATTACCGTTGGAATTTTGAGAGGACCCATCGTGAAGCATCGTGAAAGAGTGGGGATATTTAGGTTTCTTTCTTTCTGTACGCGTCCCATAGCAGCCATTTGCGATCAAGACAAGAATATCACCGCTTCGTCTCCTGTGTGTGTTTTTATTCATCCTTCTGTTTGTTACTGCTCATATGTAGTGATCTAAGTGATTCTATGGTGATTTCCATATTGTGAATTCATATATCAATTATACAGACATTAATTACGAGTAAATTCTTATTAGTAAACAGTTATACTGTTATAATTTGTAAAATCGGAACCTTGATCCTAATATTATTTGTAAAATTTTATCTGCTTCTTTTTACTGTGTGAAGTGTATTATATCCGTAGTCCTTCTCTTTTTCTCTGTCTCTTTACAAGGATTTTATACATACAAATAAAGTATAGAGAAACATAGAGTTAACTTATCCGAACAGTGCCATCTGAGAGGTGAAATATCTGTAAATTTGATACCGTATTAATTGTAAAATGGGATTATTTGGATATATCAAGAGGTACTCTGGGATATTCCTAGCAGATGTAGCGACTTCGATAGGCCTTTATTATTTATGGAACAAGGGACATAAGTACTTGGTTCCAACGGTGTCCTTATGTGGTATCGGTAAGAACATAATATTTATTATAATTAATTAGCTTTTATTGATAGTAAACAAATTGTTTATACGGAGCAGATAAATAAAACAAAAGAAACCAAATGAATTTTAAATCATGATAAGATATATTGCTATAATGAAATTCGTATCGGATATACCTTTGAATTGTGAATTAAAGGCGTCCATTTAAGTATATCAGAGAGGAAGTCCTCTCTGACTATACATACATAGACGCACATTTTATCTTCCTTTCTATTGATCGGTAGGCTGGGTCTATCAAAATGCGCCATCAGCTGGAAGGTCAATGATTCGATGCAACTACGATACTTTGTTATCTAATTGTTTTCATTAGTTTAGTCTGGTTTAATACATTCAAATAGCAAATTAAAAATTATTGTAAAATTTTAATAAAAAAAATGTAACACTATCTCTATCGAATTATAAATTCACACGTTCCGTGCCGCACGGGGCGCATACTTCCGTTTCAGCCATTTGGAATTTTAGGGTAGAGTAAATCTTCAACCATGTGTTTATTAAAATAATTCCTTAACCGTTCGTCACCGTCATATTTGTTATTTTTATGGAATATATCTGTATTATTATATATGCGTACTATTAGTTTATAAATATTTCAAGTTTCGTTCAATAAAAATTATTGAGAAGATAACAATGAAATACAAAATACCGTCAGTCGTCCGTAACGTTCAAATGTACTGGGACTTTTCGACACAAAATTTGAACAGCGCGATCGCGCTGCTTGGAATTCAAACGGTTAAAAATTAAATTTATTACTTTGACGTCTAATATATCTTAGACAACGCATCCTCTTCTTTATAATTATGTTGTTTGAACTATTGAAAAAATTGTAAGAAGCAAAACTATTAATCGTAATAACGTAGGGAAACGTAGGACGTAGGGCCTGAACGGAAAGTAACTAAAAATCGGTCCGGCACGGAACGTGTTAATAACATATGTTATTAAGATGTGGAAAAGGATTTTTCGAATAATCTTTCAGGTGTTACTTACCTATGTTGCCATCTAAAATCTCGGGACGAACTGACCTCGAATGATGTGATTGTCATAACTGGCTGCGGTTCAGGGTTAGGATACAGTCTGGCCCTGCATTGCCGACGACTAGGGGCAACTGTAATAGCGGGTGTATTGCAAATGGAATGTCCCTCGGTTCAAAAACTAGAAGCTGAAGGAATAATCGTTTTTCATTTAGATCTCATGGAACTGAGTAGCACCACAAGTTTCACGGATTCCGTACGTCGTACTATAGCGGAAAAGAAATTAGGTAAATTACTTAGCACGATCGAGTCTACGATTACAATGAATGTGCATACTAACATGGTTCCAACAGATGATACATCTAAACACTGAGATGTACACACTCGTAAAAATCTATACAGGGTACTATGAAATACGTGTGAAATATTTGTAGGGTCTATTCTAGACACGAAAATGCTAGAAATATGTACTTGTACCGATGAATCATCAGACGAGCCATTCTATCTATCTCACTCACACTTCATATTTCTCGCTCTGATACGAATATATGAGTCTCTCAGTACAACTTATCAATTTCTTATTTTCATTACATACCAAAATGTAAGATTGGTATCCAATTTTTAAAGAACAGATTACTCACTGCTATGAGCTTATTTATTATAAGGAGATAATATAAATACTAGCAAATTGCAAGGTAAGCTAAAATATAGAATTTTTAATATCATTACTTTCCTTTTCTGCTTTTGGCTTTTGAGCGGCTCATATAACAGCTGAAATACTAACCATATCTTGTGTCACTTGTTTCATTTCATGGATCTCAGGTAACCATAGTCACTAATATAGGTAACATGTAACCATACTCTAAGAAAGATATAATCGTACAAATAGTTAATAGAGCATTCGAATGAATTTGGGTAAATTTGGGAAGAATGTTAACTGATTTAAAAGAAAAAACAAATGATACGAGTATACCTATATAATAGAATATCGATTCCAGTGTTACGATGCGTAATCAATAACGCAGCCGTGATGATCTTCGGCGAATTCGAATGGCAAACGTATGGGCAACTTAAGAATCAGTTGGAAGTTAACTTTCTTGGTGCTATGATAGTCACGCAAGAATTGATGCCAATTATGCGCGCCCATTATAGTCGGATTATCGTAGTCTCAAGCCACTGTAAGGCGCAGCCAATTCCAGGAGCTTCGGTTTATAGTGGAACCAAGGCTGCTATTAGCGCCTGGGCCACTGGCCTTAGGGTGGAGTTGAAGAAGTACGGCATCAGAGTTGTTTGCGTCGTTCCTGGTAACCAAGGCATAGCATTTTGAAATTTAAATACAAGATTTTTCTATAAAAAGAGAGCAGTTTTACGCAAAAAATATTTTGCTATGCTTTCTACTTGCGTACAATAAATTATTTGGGAATTTAATGTAATAAGAAAATTATTTGTAAATTTACTTAAGAGGAAGCATTCTTTTATCGAACGTTGACAAATTTAACAATTTCCATGAATTTTTTTTCGAATCGATGTACGTCTAATATTAAAATCTTTTTTTGTAGTTTATTTAGTTACTTAGTAGTTTGTTTAGTTAATTAATCGTTTCTTGGTTTCATCTCGTCCGCGATAAATGCGCGCCTAACAATTGTACCACGCTGGTGTAGATGATCAGAGCACTCAGAGTGAACTAAATTAAAAAGCTCAAGTTATATCAGTGTGTTTATCGTTATCGTCCTTAACAAAGTAAATAATTTATGTTGGAAATTAGCAAAATAGCGAATGCTTAAATCACAAATTCCGAAATTTAATTCTCTTTTCGGTAATTATTAAATGAAAGAGGTATGATAAACCTTACATGAAAATATAATTTTGGTAACAACGGGAGCTAGTGAGTCGTGGAATAACGGGTAAAAATCTCAAAAACTGGCCGACTGGTCTGAAATTTTTACCGATCATTTCACATCTTACCAGCTCTCGTCAGTACCAAAATTACACTTTTATATTCAGTTTATCATACCTTTATTTAACGATTACCGAAAAAAAAGTATTAAAATTTCGGAGTTTGTAATTTAGGCATTTGCCATTTTCTCAACATTCAACGCAAATTATTTACTTTGATATAAACGATGACGATAAGCATATTGTTTAGGATCCCTTTTCAGTTTTCCATCTTAGTCCATCCTGAAAGCTTCAATCACTTATGCGTGCGAGATACGATTTTTAAACACACGGTTTATTGCGGGTGAGATAAGATCACAAAACAATTAATTGAAACGCTATGAAAAATCGTTACGTATAACGAAAAAGTAACTAAATAAGCTACAAGAAAGGATTGTAGATGTATTATAAAAGACAAAAATATATATATATATATGTGTCGGAGATGAAAGGACATCGGTGCCTTTCTTTTGAAACGTTTGGGAAAAACCCAATACTCTAATTCAGACTTTGCAACTAAGCAATAAACTAAAAAATAGTTATATGGGTACCTAATGTTTAGGACGATGGGCTTGGGCCCGAGGTGACATAACGAATCGCCGAACGTAGCCGCGGTCACGGGAGGGACGTGTAATAACAGAGGTACGAAGTAATTGTGCAGCTCTCCTTAGAAACAATGATTGATACGAGAGGTGAGAAAAGGACTATAGAAGGACAATTCCATTTGGACTAGGCGTTAGTGAGCTAGTCGCCGAACGAATTGCCGATTTAGTTGCTAATGGAAGTACGATTTGTACGTTGAGTCACACCCGGATCGCGTATGACATCGAATTTGTCTCCCATGGCCGTGGATTCGTTATCGAACCTAGATTCATCGTCTTTAGAATTATCGTCTTTACCGGTAACCTCTTGCAATCATCACATCGGTACCAATAACGATCAGCTAGAGTACATAATCACGATGGTCAGTTCGAGCGAAGATTCGTCAAACGCCCCAAAATTCCAATCTCTTATAATCCGACATATGTATATAGAAAGAATTAGACGCACCATCACTTTGAAAAAAGTTCATGAAAATTATTATATCTTTATAACGTTCGTAGGAGAATGCCTCCTTAATGATAAACTTTTAATTTCCAAGAAATTTTGTATTGCACAAGAAATTTGAAAAAAATTCTATTTGACACATCATATTTATAAATTGTATATATATATATATATATATATATATAAAATTATTTATATAATCGCTTAACTTACACGTGATATAGGTTCCTTCATTAAAGAGAGTAATATATTTACTCGACAAGCTGACCACTTTGAGGCGATGAAGTGGGTGATGTCCAGAGAGGTACAAAACTTCTATGGTGAATACTTATATAGATATATGAAATATTTCACGTCGCTGGTGAAAAACACAACCGTGCAACCGGTACGAGATTATCGTATCTATGAAACCTTCGAAGGCGCTCTTCTGGACAGATATCCATCGGCAACCTACAAGTATGTCTAGCAATAAAAATGAAATTTTAATTATATTGAAAAAATTAAGAAATTAATTAAAAAACTTTCTTTTTATCGTATATACGAAAAAAGAAAATATAAGGAAATTTAAAAAATCTAGCGTAATAAAAAAATACGAAAATAATATGGTAAATTAAAAAATGAACTTTTGATCGTACTGAAATATTCAAATTTTGAAACGATTGAAAGAATTATATATTTTTATGGGAATATGCATATATATATATTTTTTTTTTATCGAAAGAGAAGAATTAATTTTAAGAATCTAACGTGGTACGTTGAAAATTATTATACTTAAGAGTATAGCGGATGTACGGTTTTAACTAAATGAACGGAATAGTAGACGCGAGCGAAGATTTTTATCGACTGAAATGTTAAAATTCAATCGAATACAATGTTGTTAAGGGAACGATTGCCACTATCTCGTCGGTTGATTAGTGATAAGCATCTTAAAAAGTATTTCTCACTATTTAGTACTTGAGCTAACATCTGTATTAAAACAGCTGAACTCCGATATAATGGAAAAAATTAATCGTATATCGATCTTAAATCTAAAGTATAATCACGTAGCTAAGGGTTGCTAATATTACAATATTTATTCAAATGTCTATTTAGGAATGAATCATGGCGTTATGCGATTTACCATACCTTGTTTACAATTACACCAACATTTTTGCGTGATCGATTGGTCGAAAAGTTCGTACATGCCCCTGCATGGACGAAAGACGATGCTGAGAAATCTGTGATGTTCGCCCAGAGTGCAATGGATGGATTGTATAAGAGGCACAACGGAAAATCTGTTAGATTAGAATAGATCACGCTAAGAATAAGAAGAATAAAAATGAAATTCAGAAGAAATTTTGATCTCAATATTAAAAACAAATGCAAAAAAAATGAAATTGTAATGTGTTTTTTCGCATAAGAGCAAAAATAAAATGTAAAAAAAATTGCTATTGTTAAATTAATTTTTATTATTATTTATTATATGTTTCGCGTGCGAAAAGTTAGTATATACTTTCCGTTTCTTTCGTATCTTCTATACTATTTTTTTTTTTTTTTATATGTCGTGTGTATCTACCTTTGGTATACCGTTAAAGTTTAAATATTGGGTTGCTCCAAAAGTTTCTTTCGTTTTATAAGGAAATGCGCAAGTTCTTTTGTTTCATATTATTTTTTCACTCGTTGGCTGAATTAAAAGCAGATTCTTAATTTGTAATTAAATTTGTCTTTGCAACTTAAATTTGTCTTTGTTAAGTGACTCCGTGACGATTGAAATATCGCCACATGTAACTAGTCATATCTGGAGAACTTTCTCGATAAAATAATAATTAGTTATAACGCAAAAAGTCAATGTGAAATGTTTGTAAAGTACACAAATGTTCCTCGACACCTGCAATGAAACGATTAATCGTGATTATCAGTTTAGGTGTAAAATATGATTTTTTTCAATTGAATGAACACGAACGTTGATTCAATATTTTCCAAACGATTTTATCGATAAAAAGAACAACAAACGTAATTTTCTGGTCGGCAGGTGTCCATCTGAAGTGTTTTCAAAAGTCTACAATGATAATCGTTTCTGATCCCTGACTCTCGATTAGATAGTAACTACCAATAAATACCTATCCACGGTCCTGTGATTTTCAGTCACTTCGAACAGTGAAACGAGCAGCACATACCAAAAAGCAAAAATGGCAATCCTCACCTATGGTACGTATATCATTATTGGTACTATTCACAGACTCTGAACAGTAACATCTCGAACTTTCATCTGCTCCTTTCTATTAACTTGTTATTCACTCTTGTACATAGCGTACATTTTATAAATATAACATGGCAACTTACATCTATTTTTATTTATCTGTTATATGCTCTTGTACAAATTGAACATTTGTCCGTTTTACAAATTTTATAAGCTTGGAAAATCGATGGAATTCTCTTAAAAAATGATATCCTTTTTTATGAATATCTTGTTACGCGTTAACTGTTACTTGCTAATATACCAATACTTTAATAATATATTAATATAATACGCCATTATTCAAACACACAGGTACACGAACAAGAATTTCCTACCAAAGTAACATTATAATTTAATTGAATATCGAAAGTATGGTCACTTTTTGTCGCAGTATACGTCTTCGCGGTGCTCTTCATCGCCGATTCGATGCAATCATCATACGTGCCATGTAATGCCGGTCCATCCCCCGCGAGCGTGGAGATCTTGGGATGTTCGTCTTTGCCCTGCAATTTGGTGAGAGGAACGACCGTCGAGGCTAACGTTGTTTTCAATGCTGGTAAATAGAGCAACGAATTATAACTGAAAAATAGATAAGAAGAACATTAAAATAAAATTAAGGTACCACGTGCATATCAGATTTCAAACGAAATAGTGGTCAACTTCACCGAGATTATTCATATCGTTTCCGAATAATTGATTAGAAGAAAATCGATCCTGTATCTTAATATTAAAATTAAAGAGTTTCCAGTGAACAGAGCTGAACAAGTTAGTTTCTAAATGGCTCAAGTTTTCTATTTAAATTGAAAGTTTAAATGTGAATTATTTGTTTCCATTATCTTGCCAGGGAACTATAGAAGAATCTTGACGATGTGTTCGTGATACCAAAAATAAATTGCGTATTTTCTATTCTAATTCTAATAATTTATTATAGTCGAGAATACAAAATCCCTGAAGCCAGTAGTAGATGTCCAACTTGGAAGTGGCCATGTCCCATATCCATTACCGGAACAAAATGCCTGCAACAGTCTTGTAAATGGACAGTGCCCATTGCATAAAGGACAATCAGCTACTTACCACTTGAAAATGCCCGTTGAGAAGAGCTACCCAAGGATCTCTCTGACTATCCAGTTGTCTTTGGTTGATGAACAAAACAAACCCCAAGTATGCTTCAAGATCCCAGCGAAGGTTGTCGACTGAACTATTTGACGGACTACGATTGAAATCATTCTTCGATTCGATGACATACTTACGTTTCTCTTAAATTGTTATATTGTTAAATATAAGTGTTAAATATATTGTAAGAATCAAATATCTATTTTTAATTCACCTTACTGAACGTCCAGTGCATGTTTTGTCTTGATCAATCCTTGAACAACGTTGATCAATTTGCAGTTTTCGTGGATCTTTTTGATCATGTAGAAATATCCGTAAATATTCGTTAGATTATAACGTTAGATTTAAACATTAGGTTTAGCTAGAATCAAACATGCGATAAACACTTATTATAGACGATATAGTACCACTCCAGAATAATTTATTTATAATTCTCAATGAGAATTGATTGTAAAATTCTTTCAAATAAAAAGAAAAAGAGAAACATCATAACGTTAAAGGAGTCTGCCAAAGAAGATTCGCTTTGGAGAAGGATGACGATGAGATGTCGTAATTGTAAGATAAAGGAATTTTAACTTTCAATTTGAAAGATAAGAAGATATTTAAGTTGACCGCGCTTTAACGATATTCTTGACAAAAGTTTATTTTACCATCGATCTTATTGTATTGGGTAGCTCGGAGAGTTCGTTCCGATCTTTAAGAAATTTCGTCGACATGATAGATCATGTTGAAATGTTTTTCGACGAAAAACCTGAGAGGTTCTGCAAGAGGTTGTGCAACAAAATGGCACCTATATAATTCGATAAACGTACATCGAATCGAAATGTAAATCGGAACGAACTTTCCGAGGAACTTTGTAGTATCGTGGAATATTCGAGTGGAACTCAATGAACTTGTAAGGAGTACGAAGTACATGGCGCATCGACCCGTCCGTGTCTTTTTCCGAAAAAGGAGGTACCTGGGAAAGCGCTGTATTGATTTAGTTACTCTAGATTTTTTTTTTTTATTATTATTTAATTTGTACTTTACAATTTGTCCAGCTGGACATTTGGCAAATAGTTATTCGAGTTGTAATTTGTTAGTTTATTAACAAATAATGTTAGTCAATTAGTTATAGCTTTTGTGTTCTATCATCTGTAAAGAAATAGATAAATCTATATATATATATATATTTATTTATTATTATATATATTATTTATATTTATTTATTATATATATATATATATATATATATATATATAATAAATAAATATATATATATATATAATATATATATAATATATATATTATATATTATATATATTAATATTATATATATTAATATTATATTAATATTAATATATATATATTATAATATATATAATATATATATTATTATATTATATATATTAATATATATATATATATATAATAAATATATATATATATATATATATATATAATAAAATCCCT
Source organism: Bombus breviceps (assembly GCA_014825925.1). NCBI lineage: Eukaryota > Metazoa > Arthropoda > Insecta > Hymenoptera > Apidae > Bombus > Bombus breviceps. The sequence continues at coordinate 8,173,783 of CM026183.1, read as the reverse complement.
ATACTATTTTCAGAATTTAGATACGATCGAGTCTAGGCAATATTTATAATAAATAGAATTCTTTTGTAGGAAATTTGGAAAGCTTGAAAGAGTATTCTGTTATAGATTTTTTTTTTTATTTACTTGTAAATTACGATCAATTCTCGCATTGAGAATTTTCAGTAAACTGTTATAGATGACCGAGACTTTGCGTTGTGAAGATACGTTCGGCGGAAAAGGGGAAAAAGCGAAGGATAAAAATTTAGGGGGTTTGGGCGCAAACAGTCCCAAAGCACTCCTGATAAACGTTAGGCGGGCCAACGTGCAGTTTTAGCCGCTAAGTCCGATACTATCCTGCCACTTCCCAGAAAAGCAGCGGGGTGTTCATGGGAATTTTTCCACCTACAAAAAAGAAAAAAGAAGAAAAAGAAAAAAAAGAGGATTGGGCGTATACCTGACCCACATCCCTACACAACGATCGATCCAGTGTGGTCGCATCCGTCTGACGGATATCTAGTAACATCTTTGAGCGCACTCCTGATACGAACAATTGTCACTCACAAATCAGAAATTTGATCAAACCTTTTCTTCGAAGATACTGAGAACATTAGTCAACGCCCCAAGGGTCGGTCAGAAACAAGGCTATACGCAAAGACTTACAAATACCAACGGTCAAAGAAGACCAAACCAACTGGCTGCTGAAGCGAGCAAAACTCTCATAGAAAGAAGACTAAAAAGAAAACACCACACTGACTTCACTAAAGAAATAAAATAGTCAAACTGGAAGATGATATATAGCCGCTGGTGATAGCCATCCACGTGTTATTTAGCAGTTAAGTTAAAAATATTTATCAAATGTCCAGCTGGACAAATGGTAAAGTACAAATTAAATAATAAAAAAAAAATCTGTTCTTGAATTTTGAATCTACTGCGATTCGTATTTAAACTTTCATATCGAATTTCTTGACTCAAATTGTTATAAATAGCTGTCAGAAATATTTAATGCGATAAACCTGTTATATAATAAATTTATATAACCTAGAATAACTATTTCATCATGCCATCGTGTGTGTTTTATAATAGTAATCCTTGTGGCATTGATTCCTACAAATAATTTTTGAAAGCTTTTGGATCATTATCTTATATAAACACAAAGCTCTAGAATTATTTTGTTGAATTAATTTCAACCAATTATCACGTCTTATACCTTATATAATATTTATGGATTAATATTACATTATATAATATTTATTATATATTTATTATATTATTATAGTATATTATTATATTATTTATTATGTTATATAATATTTATCTAGGTTTTATTGATTTTATCTGTCGCACCTTGTTAAAAATTTCTGAAATAACGCGACAAACTATAATAAAAGGGAAGTAACAGTTCACGTGTACGATATTTAATTCCACGATTAAGTGAATTATGGTCGAAAATTGCATCGATCACGAGAAAGAATTTCCCGATGCGATAGAGCCCTGTGTACGTGACCAGTTTGATGGAAATTTATTGAACATTCATAGTATACCGGATAATTTCGTTGGAAATTTTGCTCCACGGGTTACCAATTATTTCCACCCTTTACTTTATCCATGATTTATAGCTGCAACACATTATTATGTGTGAGACAAGATCTGGAAACATTAAGGTAAGAAAGATGATTAAAATATCACAATAGACTTTAAATTGTATATAAAGGGATTGAGATAAAAGTGATGCATGTACGTAAGATGAATCGTGTCGATTACAAAATAAATTCTACGATCGATGACTATACACATGTTTTTTAAATGTATGTCATTTAAATATTTCTCATAATCGAATTTTTGGAGGATTATAAAACTCCAATAATCCTTATATTATTCTACTCACGAATGTGTGTGTAAGTATATAAAAGGTAGCTCCGAAATGTCCACGCGAATCGGTCAATTTAATCATATTAGTCGATTGGTCGTAGCAAAAATACACAAGCTGATAAGCCAAGTATATCGTACTTTAAATAGAGGGTGTGCGCACTTTGCGTCAATCGTTTACAAATTTGTCATTTGGCCGATTGACCGTCTCTTGTCCTTGACATTATTCCGTCTGGCGGATACCCACACGAATGAACAGTCAACCTACCAGATAAAATAGAAACAAGCTCGTATTACGCCCGCGTGCACTTGTACGCACAAATACCGTGTCAAACGCGTTCGTGAATAAGAAGAAAGTTACAATGTTTGGCCGTTTCTGTCTTCTAAGCTTTAGGAAGGGAACACGAGTGAGAAATGTATTTGTCAACCCACGCAAGATTCCTAGTTTTTCCTTTGTGCTTGGAACCCCGTTCATAAGTATCAGAACAGCTTTTGAACCCGTCTGCACAGTTGAGCTATTATTTCTACTTCTTTTTTATTATTATTTAATTTGTACTTTACAATTTGTCCAGCTGAACATTTGGTAAATAGCTAATATTATTAGTGAAATTTGATAAATTATCAGTCAGAAATTACCAATAATTAAATATATACTAATGAATCTTCTTCTATAACAATAACAAATTCGGTAATAAATCAAATAATGTTTTACCATCTACCATCTGTAGCTTGTCAATTGTTTGATATTATTAGTTAGCAAATTATCATATAAGAAGATCCAGATAACAATTCCTAAATAATAGTTTTAATAATTTCCTGATAAGCCTCATATATAAGTAAGATAAGATTAGCCTCAGTTTTGTAAGTGTCCTAACACTTATGAACGATAGCGTATCTCTTTTCCCCTCTATTTTCTTCCCTATCTCCGTCTTCTCGTGTCTTCCACTTTATGGCACGCGTACATAATACTGATTCCAGCGAAGGTCTGTCAATAATGATTCAGGAGTTGGGCGTGCCTTGCATATGAGAATCGGCCCGAAAATAAACAGGTCGCGCGCAACGCCGCACATAGATGCCTTGAAACCGTGTCCCACTCTATGTACGTGTAATTTCGCAGAAGGTGCGACCGAGATAACGCGATACGAAGATCAGCGAATGCTATAAAAGAGAAAAAAGATCAGCAAATCTTGTTCCTATGTCAGAGAGAGAAGAAGCGCAAAAGAAGAAAAGAAATGGAGCCTTCATTTCTCTCTAAACTCGACATCAGAATGTTTAAAATAATTGAAAGATCATTAAGATACAATCATCCAAACAGTGGCTCAGGAAATTTTATATGAATATATGATGTGCAAGACTGATCCATGTAAAAAGTATTAATATACAATATTAATAGCCACAGGTATCTAATTTCGCTGGATCAACAACAAGATAGTTACGAAAGTTATTAGTTGCTGTTTGTCAATTTTTACATCTATTTTTAACTTGTTAATTCATAAAATTATATATTTATAATTTAAAAGAGAATTTAAAAGAGAAGAAAAATCAATGGATATCTACGAGGAAAAGATAAGGGGACGGTATTCAAATGCAAAGAAATATGATTTATATGTACATATATACTTAGCTTCTCTTACAAAACTGCTACTTTCCACGAGAACGTTTTCGCTAGTAGCATCCGATGGTAATGCATCGGGTGAAAAATGACTCGGCTGATACGTGCGTGCACGGTTGCAGAGATCTTGTATCAAAGATTAATAGAACAGCTGTTTTAACGTATTACGGATGGCTATGTAGATTATTGTACTCGAAGAATATTTTGAAAGATGTTGGCGATAATCGGAAACGATTTTGTTTCGATCGATCGTTTCTTTTTATTAGACCTTAATCGTTATAAAGGCGATAAATGCAACTTTAATTGCATAGAAAGAATTAGCGATTGAATATTACTGTAATACTTTAATACTACTGAATATTAGAACTGTAGAGAATAGGAAACTCAGCTTATCATTAAACTGCTTATTTATAGCAAAGTTGGCGGTGCACAGAATGTACATAATATAAGAAAATATATGCAATATCCAAAATATGTTGCATTTTGTAATAAATTAAAACAATTTTTTACCAAATTTCCATACTTTTAATTATATTCTCAAAAATATGAATTTGCATAAAAATGTGTAATTTATTTATTATGTGTGTTTCCTATAATCTTCAATTTGATAATAATATCTGTTTTAAACGCCATCTGTAATAGAATTATGTGTTATAACTACATTGAGAACTTTTCACATACCAGTGAATCTATTATCATCAGCTGGACGGAGTTTTAGACGAAACTTGCACAGTTCGCGTTCTACCTACGTTTCAGTTGAAGTATTGTATAATACCGATGCAATCCTATCGCATCGCGAGTAGCATGCATGACATGCAGCTACATGAGCATAAAACGAACAGTAACGGCTGGAACATAGGCGAAACTTTAATTCCATATATGTCAAACTACTTGAACGTGACATTCACAAATTAATTCTATTCGAATGCTCGAATCTATTTTCTCAGATAATTTTTCTAATCTTTTCTAATCTTCCGAAAGTATCTTCTGTTTTGCAACACTTCATCGAAGAGGTGGATTAATCGATATAATCGTTCGATAATCGTAGGGACTTTACAAACGATCGCGCCGCACGATGGCGCGCTTCCTTGTAGTTCAAAATTCGTAAAAAGCATGTCAGGCTTGACCGCGCTTAATTACGTAAGATCAGTGGGGGCAAAAGCGTGCAGGAAGGTTAATTTGCTTTGAATTAAAGCGAATCTTCTTTCGCTCCGTGGATCGTCGACCGAAAGAGAGAAAGACAGTGGGAGGTAATGATTCTGTCCAGCTGACACCTAACCTCAACCTCTCATATACAAATTTACCTATTAACTCATAGTACAACAGTTTATAAATGAACGTCATTTGGAAATGACGAAGCTATTAACTCCTTTTTCGATTAACGATCAGAAAGGAAATAGCATACATATCGGAAGGTCTCATATGAAATCATTACCGATTTGCGACTGCTTATGGAAGTATTTGAACACTTTTATCATAGGAAATATTTTATGTATATATTGTATGCAAATATTTTATTCTATATATTTTATGTAATTATTTGATGCATATACTGATGTACATATACATACATATATTTGATGTATATGCGTTATATAAAACATTTTGAACTAACAGTACAATGAAATGTAAATATCACGATAATACCTGAAATATTCGATCTAAAAATGTACATAGAAGCGACAAGATATTTGCTGCAAACGCATATTAAGTAAGGAATTAGTCTACAGTAATAAGAATTATAGTCTATCGCTATCATATTGTCATATCGCTTACAATAAATATCTTGCAATTTCGGCATAGACTTTCAGATTCATTACAAATTTTACCAATAAATATAATCATTAGAATGCCAATGAAATTTCAAAATAACGCGTTTTACAAGTGTTCGAATGCAACCGTGAGCTACTGTATACACCGCGTGGTATGAAGAGAGACGAAGAAAGGTTATTCAGAATGAAGAAGGACAGATGTACGGTGTACAAACATCGTCCTCGCGAGAATGTCATAGAATGAGAGAGTTGATAAATACAGCTATGTAAGGAGGGGAAATAGTTACTGTATTATAATTATAGAGCAAGAGCGAGTGAAAGGGACTTTTAGTATCGGTCATCGAAAGTGGAGGGGCACACGCGATCTTGATGAGCCGGGGTGCCTTCGTATCGCTTGTAAACTCGTATTCCTCATAGTGAGTCGTAGTACATGTAGTATGAAAAGAAGCTTCACATCGTGACGTCAGCACAGTATTTCGGTACGAGCCGCGTGAATCGTTACGAAATCCGTGCTTCGCGATTTATTTTGTTCAAACGGAAGTGGAGACGTGTTCGAGTTGAGCTGCGAGTGTGTTTCACGACTGAACAAGATCAGTGTCGTGTATAGTTTCAGGATTCATTTGGTCATCCGTAAGTGCGGCGCGTGCATCAGGTAGTCGGAACATCGACCGACACATTGTTGTCAAGATGGCGTCGAAAGGAAAGCTAGCGACCGAGGTCAGTGACGCTTTTCTCTTTTTGCTCTTATACATCTTCAATACTGGTTCGGTCACAATGCAAGTGCAAGATATTCGGATAGGAAATGGTTGAATCCAGCGTGTTTTACGTAACCTTTCTACTTTATCGATTAGTTCATCGAACTTATGATCGACGATAACTGTGTTCGCGCGCTTTGACGACAGGTCTCGCGATCACGAGAACGTCATACTGTCTTGTAAACCACGCCCTTGAAGAGTCATTTTTACGGAATGTTTTTCATTCATCCTCCTCATTGATATATTTTACGATGTTATATTGCGAATGTCGATATATCTTCATTCGTATAGGCATTCAAAAGGACTAGCGTTTGATAAAAATGCGTCTTAGTATTCAAGTTTTTATTAAACTGTACAATGTAAAATATGCAATTATACAACGTGTCAAAGTTGTTTTAAGATATTAGTTTACATGATTGTTTTATCGTAAAGTAATTTAATTATAAGCGAATTGGAATAAGTTTACCGCTATGAAAACATTACAAGCGCGTAATTGCATTTGCAAATTATGATTTCTCGTTTACGGCAATAGAAATATGATCTAACCATGAAATCAAGCGATCTACGGATTGACTTCTGTCTTCTCTCTCTCTCTCTCTCTCTCTCTCTCTCTCTCTCTCTCTCTCTCTCTCTCTCTCTCTCTCTTTGTCGCTCCATCTTGGGACATAATATACACGTGGCTTTGAGTATACAATACCTGTTGTTTTCTCGTTGAGGATACTGTTGCCGCACATTAAGCGGTTGATTGATTCCAGATATTCATGTGCATAAATAATATCATGCGGAGGATATTTTCTATCATCGTATTGAATTACGATTTCTTACCGCGTGATATTGTATTATATATTTTATGTTATTTATACTTATAGTTATACTTATTCATTTCATAATCGATGGAATAAATCGAATTTATGAAACTATAGGATTGTGTGGGATATTACGATACTATTAAAGCACCTTACGATAGTAAAAATATGATAAGAGCAGTATTTTTATTTACACAGCTGCATCTCTTAGATGGGATCTATGATATAGGATATTTGACTATGTTTTATACAAATGTTTAGAAAGTTGGAGCCTATGTCTATGTAAATATACTAGTTTCTCTGTCATTTAATGGTTTCTCTTTTGAAATAAATGTAATATATAGGGGAATTAATCTGATAACAAACATCATAGTACGTACTATGTTTTCCTGTTATAGTTTGAATTTATTGTTCATTTATTTAATGATATAATTAATTATAATTAAAAGAAAATTAATTAAATTTGTCATATCATATTATAGAACGTAAACAACATTGGTTATTTTTTTTAATGTAAATGAACCTATCGATCTATACTGAAAAGTATAACAGTAATTACAAAAAGAAACTTTTATGATATATTTAGTTCTGTTTGCTATAGATTATATTTTTTTATCTTAAAATTTTATTTATAATTAGTTGTTTACAGTAAATAATCTCGTTTAATTAATCTAGTAATTCAACATTGACTTATACCTACAATTAACCATACTAGGTTTCCTCCTTTGTGACTGAAACGACTATCTATTTTTATTGTTTCTCCGTAACATAATGCATATTTCATAACAGTAAATTTGTTCGATATCGTTTAAAATTATCTATGTCACCGGTATATTTGGAAGTTGTATAAGTTTTTCTTATGCGTGTATGTATATGTCAAGGTCCGGATACTCGTGATGGTAGCCATCCCACTGGAAAATATGAAGTAACAGGTAATAAAATCCCCTAGAAAATATCCTACAGCCTACTTTCTAATCCCTTTCTAAAAGTACGTGCTCAATGGCTATTAATGAAAATACATCGTACCCTTAATTTAAAAAGTCAAAGTCAAATTTCAATTAATTTCAAAGTCAAAATTTATGTCGTCATAGTTATTATTTCGCGTTAGTGATACGATATAAACGTTCGTATTTAAAATACATGTAAAATCAAGGATATAAATTTGAATAACAGTTTCCTAATATGGTATGCTTTTGGACTTGAATATGGTTTGTTCGACGTTGTTTTCTTTTTGGCAAGTTGCCACTTGTCGGAAAAGCAGCTTTATTTTTATGCAGCACGATGTTCGACCTCGATTTCGGGTATATGTATTACAAATATCGCCTATATAGGAGAGCCTACAATATAGAAGCAGATCTCTTTTGGAAAAAACAATAACAATGCAGATTAACTGTACTAGTTATTTTGTTCCGTGACCTCGATCTAAAATCAACAATACAAAATGCGATTGAGATTACTTCATTCATTCATTAAAAAGTACGATGATTACCGCGAATGTTTTTGTCAAAGGTCGTTGATCTCAATCAGCGCTGTTTTCTGTATCGGTCGACAAGATCGCGTGTGACTATTTCCATCTTCTCACTTACTCATTTCACTGTTATTTTTACTCGTAGAACATAGATTATGTTTCATATTATGATAAAAATATTACCAAATACTCAAGAGCCAAATACCTATCCTGTGTCATAATTTAATTTCTAATATGCTATGACATTTCATATTATTAATAGTAAGAGAGAATAATATTTAGATTCCGCGAACTATTGAACATAAAATATGTAAAATATTTACACTATAAATGACTAGTAACGAAATATTTTGTATATCGATCTTTGAAGTAAAAAGTAGTGCGAAGTTCAAAATCGGCCCTGACTGGGACAAGTGTTTTATGAACTGGCCACGAGATGGCAGGAGGTGGACATTGGGAGAGCAATACAGTAATTTGTGATACACACGTCAGTCTGGCGTTTCTCTCTCTTATCCTTTTTTTTCTCTCGTTCCTCGGAAGCCCCTCTTTGTCGTTCTCGTCTCACCTTCGACGCTAATTTGAACGATACGGTTCGCGTTTATTATCGCTAAATTAGCCATTATGTCGTTATTTTAACGAGTCGATGTGTGTCAGGGGGCCGTGCACACGCTTCCAGTGTGTCCACTGTATTTCCTCGTTCAATTTCTCTTCTGCTTGTTCAACATCGTCGTCATGACATGACCCATCTTTGAAGGATATTTCCAGTAATCGTTAACCCATTTACATCGGTTCATAGTTTATTATATCTCACCTTACGAGAATTTGTCAGTTAGCAATTATTCTTCATGGTAAAGAATACGATTGATATTTATTTGCAGGTTATTGCAACCATTGGCTTAGTACAATCAATGATCAGATCAGATGTCGCTGACGTCCTTAAGCGAAGTTCGTTGACAATATCTGTTCCGATTATCATTATGTCTTCATTCTAACTTCGGTAGTATCGTATATTACATCACAAAAATCTATTCTTCGTCTGCCGTCGACTCAAGAAGTACATTGACAGAAACTAGATTGATCTTGATATCTCGTGTTTAAGTTGCTATGAAAGTTACATTGTCGTATAGTTTGTTCCTAAATGAAATGTAACTGTACAGTAAAAATGTTTTCGACTGTACAGTATAAATATATTTGACTCTCACGATACACACGACATATAAGTGACGTGTCTCATTAATCCCGGGAATTATCCTAATAAAATTTTCTGTTAGCATTTACTCGATGTAATTTCATCTTAGGCTCTTTGAAATTTTTATCATAACAAAGATTAAAGACATCATATTTAATAATTCATATAATTGGAGATTACCTTTTTTTAAGCCATTTATACATTTTGTATTATGAATTCTATTTTTGGTGGGATATTAGCAGCGCGTTAATCGAAAGATCGCGCAATATTTGCGTGCTTGTGACAATTCATACAAGGACGTGTTTTAAAAGACAATACACACGACGTTACTTTTTGGAATGTCACATTCATTATGCAATTTTACATAATTTATTATGTATTATGTATTATATGTTTGATATATATTTATTAATGTCCATTAAAAATCTTTCATAATTCTACAGAAATTCTACCAATGCGTTCTAATTATTACTGGTTCAATGGTACTCCGATCGCCACATCCGCACAGTTGCGGTTCTAACCGATTCTCATTACCTTTAACAACATAATCTCTTATACATACATTGTACGTTTACAATTACCAATTTCAACCGATGTATTTACAAAAATCTGTACGAAACTTACATAAATGTATTTATCAAACTCATATATTCGCATTAATTTTTCATTGTAAATTATTCTATAAAAATCTTAGCCTTATTTCCATGACATCCAACTACTATCTTACCAATTTATATTGCCTGCCATAATTATGAAACCATTTATGTACAAATACATACATGTACAGTTACATACAAGTAAATATGTACAATTTTGATACGTTAATGCGATAAGGAACGAAGTGTATTCTGCTTGGAATCGTATTGAGCGATAATTTTATGAAAACAATTCGCCAGGAATAAAATAATAGAATATCAGTTTATTTTTGTTTCATGATTGTAGAACCAGCGTAACAGACAGAATACCTCAACGTATGAAATTTGATTTCAAGATACAATCAAACGAAATTGTAACAGTAATATTTACAAGTTTAACTGTTCGATTTTAGCGTGTCGTATCTTTCTTTGTTTAATCTTGAATTTACCGTAGACAAATCTCGCTGCTGTTGACATCGGTCAAAAGCATTCTAAGGATAATCCAAACGAATCGACGTTACGTTACACGAAAGAAGTAACTACTCTCGTCGTCGTAGTTGCACTAGCTGCCACGCCTTTCAGATATACGTTACGAGCTCGGTGTCTGTTTCCACAAGGGAACTAGGGCCGTCAGTTCCGAAAGCAAACACGTCTCAGCGGATTGTGGTTGGTTTTATCAGCGGTCGTGAATCCTCGCGAGGATCCGACGATACGGTTTTGCGAAGGATATCCGATTCGAGGTCAGACCCGTGACAGTGAAGCGGCCAGATTCGTCTCGCGAGATCTGGCTCGATCCAGCTGTTTTAATGGTGAACTTCCGCGAGATGACGACGCGAACACCGGAGGGGTCATCCCACGCGGCACGGGACCATAATTCCTGGGAAGGAAACCGCCCTGCATATTGGCCCTTTTAAACTTCTTTACCGACTAATTCGTTCTCGCATCCGCGCTCGCGCGCACGTTCCACGCTACTGCCTTGATTATTTAAATGCCAGCCACGCTCTGTTTTTTCCTCTTACGCTGACAATGCGGCTCCCTTCGTGTTTATCATGGTTCGTTGATTTCACGTTCGTTGCTTGTAAAATAGTACCCGATCAAGGGGAAACGGAGGAGTATCTTTATATTTTATGGTTGATTAGTTACAAATTCATTTGAATGCTCATTAAATTAATTAATTGTTCGCGGTCCACGTTCTTTCTTCATGGTAATAATCGGAGCGATAAATATTTACAGTTCGAAGATAAATGTTGAATACCGCCATATGGGCGACGTTCGACTTGGAAAATAAATTTTAAATATCGCTGTGGCGATATCCGGTCATAGAGGAAATCGCACATGCATCTCAAGAGTGACACGGTCCATTTCATACCTTAATGCCTAGCAGTGCACGTGAAGAATGAAAGTATCGAACGATACCTTAGAATTCTATTCTGTAAATGCAACGTTTAAAAAGAGGATTCAGAACGACGAAACGCAGAATAAAAGATGGAGTTGTTAAAGGATATTAAATGAAATTTGATGTGAATTTTAAGTTGGTCCATAATGGGTTACATCGTCTACCCCTTCGTCGCGATCAAATTAATTTCGAAGCTAATTTAGCTAATGTAATATTCACCGAGCGACTTCCTGTGGCTCGGGTTACTTGTTTCTTCAAATTCCCTGTAGTAACTCGATTTCTCAATTACCTACGGCCGACGTAAACGAAGCAGACAGAAATTTTACATATCGACCATGTATATCTTAGCTATTCCAGTTCGGAATTTTATAATAGCGCGAGGTTGTAGCATCGAAAGGACAACGATAAGCAAATTAAAGTGTAATTAATATACGAACGAACGAAGTGAAATAAAACAGCGTTTACATTAGACGGTCTCCCTTAACGCGTCTTAAGAAAAACTCGGACGAGCCAACAATTTCATTTCCATTTGCTGATGTATCTCGCTTTCGCTGATATCGCATTATTCTACCTCGTGTGAACGTGTACGCGTATTGTTGCTTTCACGCCGCTTGTATATTCCAGCCGATACCGTGTTCCGGAGATAGCAGCTTATCCACCGATAAAATTATGTAACGCCGACACACGAGAATGTGTACGCGACGTACACGCGCGTGTTAATAGGTTTAACTTTAATTAAGAGCCCCTCGAAAATTGTTGCTGACCTCCGTTGCACCGGAGCGCGCTGGCTTAATTTCGAAAAATTTCATCGAGGTGCAACGATTCCTAGTATTTTATTTCTCTTTACGTCGTTTACTAGATGCATTTTTCTTTTTTCTTTTTTTTTTTCCATCGAATTTTAGTCAAAATTGATTTCGAAGGATGGCAACAACGAACTTACACTCGATCGATTTTCGTCAGTTTACAGAACGTGTTTGCAATTTATGGAATATTCGATATCGATAATCGTATCTTGATTTTTCCTATTCTATTTTCCTATCTCGTAGCGTAGCGAACCGTAGCACGATAGTACATTTAATGTTTCCATAAGAAATCGTAGATGGTATGGAGACCAATTTGGAATTAATGGAATATTTCGAATTAATCGTATTGCGAACTTTTCTATTTTGAAGGAGTTAGGCTAGCGTGCTATGCATAGAAATTATGCGAGAACTTTGTTAAAGGGATTATAACGAGATGACGCAGATTCTCGTTCGAGGTGACCAACTGGATGTTCGATTCCTTAGTTTCAATGGCCCGTCTATTACAGCCTTATTACCATACGGTTCGATCCATTTTTACCTAACTGACGATGCAATTATTCATCAAATAAAAATACATATAGCGGGCGAGTTCGCTAAATTTAGTGGACCATCTTGACGCGCCGTTGCTAATTTCACACACTGTTTGACCTTTCGTATCAAACATAGGACTCGGATTCTTCCACCATGAAAGTACCACAAATCTCGTATCGAGGCAATTACTCTGCTCTAGCATTGAAAGGGGATAGAAAAAATAGTTAGCAATTGTGACAAGCTCTCGGGGTTAATTGTCGCCGACTTGCTTAATTTTCCGACGAAGAGGATTCTACGATCTATCTGCAGAGTGTGACGAATATCTAAAATGGAACTTTCCTATTTGTACCTTGTTTCTGAAGAGACCTAATTTTTCAGAAAATCTTCAGAACTTTATCGAATAGATAGATGCCGCGAACAGAGGCTATTATTTGCTAAATTGTTATTCATTATACACGAAGCACCCCACTGACCTCGCTAAAGAAATAAAATAGTCGAACTCGAAGATGGCATCCCGCTGGGGATAGCCATCCACATGTTATTTAACAACTAAGCTAGAAAAATTTATCGAATGTCCAACTGGACAAATTGTAAACTACAAATTAAATAATAATGATAAAAAAAGATAAAATTACACACGAAGGATAGGTGAAAAGATTCGAATAATATCTTTTCATTCGACGTCTCGGTTTTGAGGAAATCAAGTTGGACGATTCGTCGAACACGCCCGAATTTTATCGGTTCTCAATTGGATATCATTTTTCAATGGTTATTCTACGTTCGAAAACATATCGGAAACGTGGAATGAAGGTTTTTCACGCGAAGCTTCTTTTTTATTTCTTTTTTTCGAGAAGAACGAAAAGTTCTTCGTACGGTAAAAGTAAGTCGCGAGAACGTGTTACAGAATTCTTCGTATGGGAATTCTTCCTACCGGAATATGTAATTTGAATATTCATCCGGCGCAGCGAACGTGCTCGCCTAGAACTCGTTACTTTCACAGCTCCAACACTAGCAACATTGCATAAAGGATTAATCTTTCCCCCTCTGTGTTAACTGGAAAATACACGATGGTTATCTACGTAGCTCGTTTTACAAATTATTTACCGACTGATTTGATATTTACGCGATTCCCGTGTTCACGAATTAATTGAAGGACCATGAAACGACAAACTCTGTTACTCGCGGCGTAACGTAATAGCATAAGAAGCAAAGGAACAAGAGTCATTCGCCTGCTTCGCGTGCATTCTACGATACACAGAAAGCTACATCAGCGTGATTGCATCGTTACGTAAACGAAAATTGTTTTCTTACTTCTTTAATCTACATTTTGCTTTCTTTACTCTGTTTCAGAAATACAAAGTGCCGCCGAATAACGTCTACAAGCGTGAGGCGATTCTTTAGGGAAAAATAAAAGCAAAAATGTAAAATAAAATGTTTTCATCCGAGGTTTTGTTCTCGAGGAAACAACAGACCTCGGAGATTTGTTATATATATTTGAATTTGCTTAGTTAACAATTAGACACGAGTAAACAATTAAAAACAGGTTATTCTACGCGTGAAAATAATTACAAAATTGGAAGAAAATTTTCCCGTTTAAATTCCTGTGATTTTCAAGAAAATGGAATTTGTTATAATAAATATTTCTTTTCATAAACGAAACGTTTCACGAAAACATTTTATTCTGCATTTTCTATGAATAATATGCTGTAGATTATGTTCTTTTATTTAATCTGGAATTAGCCACATTCCGGTATATTTGACAAATTTCCAAACTCAATTTTCTCGGAAGCTAAGCCGCGGATGAAAACATTTCTTTCATATTTCTTTCTGTTGTTTTCTCGAAAGGAATCATTTCATGATAGGTTGCACATGTTAGTCGGCCGTACCCTGTGTATTTGTTGTTTCAAACGAAAATAAATTTTCTTACGAAATATACATTTTCAATTTTCTCTAAGACACGACAATCTATTTCTATTTTGTACGTCGTGTGCCATTACGAATTTTACATATTTTAACCGCAGTAGATTTAAACGTACTATACTCGAACGTTTCATTTCTACAAAATATCGTATCGTAGATATCTACACGTATACAATATTCTTTAGATATTGTACTTTGTTCTGGCATTGTTATCTAAATCATTCATATTGTTGACGATTTTTTAAATCCATGAAATTTATTTTATTTTAATCATTATATTATATATTTTTATACATTACACGTTATTGTATTCGGTTGGCACCTAAGTGATTGCGGATATTGTCAATATCACCCAATGATAAAATCACAATAGTTAATACAGAAATGTAAGCATATTAAAGTGACCAAGCGTGAACAATTTTCAGCCAAAGATAACCATAGCTACCGCTAGGAAAACATTACGCGTCACAGTTTGGATATCCAAAGTTGAAATATTGGTTATTTTTAACTGATCCCGTATAAACTCAATTATTCTCTTTAAATACACCTTAGTCTGACAATATGATTTTTATTTCGTCTCGTTCCGTGCGTAAAATACGAATGAGTTTCTGTCGGTCGTCGGATGAAAATTCTTTTATCGCCAACCAGGCGAATTTCATGACCGAGTTGTTCCTTTCTTCCGTAGCTATGCGAGATTTTATGGTAAGTGCGTGCTTTTTCTCTTATCGCGAGATATACCTTGATAGAGATATTCCAAACCGGAGAGGCTAATTTTTTCCCCACAGATAATTATATTCTCGACGAGTCGATCATTTTGCAAGGAAGTCTGGCGAGGGTGCTGTTATAAGCCAGGAGGATGGTAATTACGTAAACTTCCGTTTTTCCGATGGGTTTGAAGGAACGACGAGAATTTTAACGAAATAGCAACTGTGTTCGATCGAGTCGTAAAGGTAAAATTGTTCGGTTCGAGAAAGAAGAAATAAAATTGTAACGTTGGTAGAAAGTGGAAATGGATTTATAGAAAATTTAAAGGTGGAAACATTTACAGAATGCATATGATGTGAAAAAGTATGTAGAACAAGCTAAAGCACACTTTATAATATTATTATTAATAAATAAAAGTGGTATCTATTTATTTTTCATTTTCTTAATCGCACTGATACGAATATAAATTTGCATAAACGTGCATAATCTAGCAGTCTCCTTTATTTCACAAGATTTCTCATTACAAACATTATTTAAGATAACACGCTTCTAAGTTAACTTTTCTCCGTATCTATGGATGTAAATTTTCAAATTAGTTCTCAGATTTCATCGATATGATCGCATTAGTCTGGTCATAGTAGCAATGAAAATTCAAAGAATTAACACATAACGCGCATAATATGTTTATGAAAGTTTTGCGTACGATGCTTTCGTGAGTCATTGTATATGCACCGCGAGCATGTAAGCAGTTACACGCGTGTCCATCGATGCGTGTCGCCACCCTTTGCCTGCTAATTATGCACGAGCCCCCTCGTCAACGGTGCACGACCAGCAGGTTGCTTGCTACTTTTGACCGACACACGCGCGTCATCGTCGTCGAGCACCACGAGGCTCGCTCTGCTTACCATAACCTCACGTGCTCGTTGTCGTCGTCATCGAGTGTCGTCATTCGTAGAGGTTGAAGACAGCCTGACATTTTCGAGTTTCCACGCGTTGGTAATTCTTGCTCGTCGCAAGAATATCACGGGCCTGACCTATATTATCGTACTATGGCTGCTAGAGCATAGGTCACGTGCTCGCGCCACCCTGGCCATTCTGGTGCATCGATACTTTCCTGCTTTTATACTCCTGCAGTTTTTCGACACGTTGGAATTTCCGGGTCGGCGCACATCACATTAAATTATTATTATTAAAGTCTGTAATTTCGATCTAAAATCGTCGAATTCTTACCTTATTAAGTCGTTTTAATATCAGCGATATTAAACGACAGGGCAAATAATGCGATCTGCCGGTTCTTTACTCATCCAGCAATTCCTCTTGAAATTTATAATTCTATTTTTCCTTTTTATTGCATTGGCTCGCCTCTCTTTGACCTTATCCGAAATCCTTCATTTTCTGCAAGTCGTTCGAAACATTTGCATTCTCATGCGAGCCTTGAAATTTCTCAAATTAGCCCAGCAGAGTTTTATCGGATGCATTTTGCGTTTCTTCATCCAACCACGAAATTTTGCCCCAAGTCTACAATTCGCAATTGCTCTTTGGCGCAAGAGGTTTACGTCCTCCGATCATTCGCGAATTTTCAACTTGCCAAAAATCTTGAAACGTTTAATTTCTCATTCGCTCGCGTGAAATCTCTTCGTTCTTCGTTTCATTTCTGTTTCAGAATTTCGGTTTCAGAATTTCCTGTAACCTCGCAAGTATTTAAATTCTCGCTCGACCCTCGAAATTTCTCAAACTAATCGAACCATCGAGACCATGATTTTGCTCTCTATTTGCATTCGATGTAGCGCAAACAATTTTTCTCCATCCATTTACCAATTTCCCCAAAGTAACGCTATTTAACGAGGGACGTGACACTTCCAACGAGTGTCATCTTTACACTTGTATAAAGTATAGCTTTCTTGCTCCAAACAGAGCACGTGCGACCATAAAAGGGCCAGGCACGTAGCACAGACTCTCCACGCGAGATTTTGCACGATGTATGTGGTACGGTGCCAGGATCGAGAGGGTACACGAGTACCTCGTGATAGAGACGAGGAAAACGCTGGCTGTGGTCGACAGAAAGGGTGGATCCACCACGTGCTACGACATGGTAGGCCACGACATTAAAGCGGAACCATGTTTACGGATGAGCAACTCGTGCGGTTCGAGGATCGATCATTACGAATTCATCGTAGTGAACGCGAAGGATAATCGAGTAAACATATCGATCGGTATCCCGTTTAATTTTGTTGACGTAAGAAGTTGTTGTTGTCTGTTGATGTTTTCCTGATCAATTACAGGGCTCTCATAAGCGAGAAGAGTTTTTGTTGTTGTCGTTGGTTGTGGAATTTTGAAATCCTCGAGAAGCTTGTTGGCACGATAATAAAGATCATAATGACAATGTTTTCTTTTCTTATTATAGTTTGAGTTCGATTCGTCCTTCAACAATGAAAGGATACGTTGGATTTATAGTTGTAACGTTTCAACGTGTAAAATTAATATAAAAAAATTGTTTTCCCAGTGCTAGTATTTCAATCGATCGGTTTACCGTCACGCTAATATCTCGTAAGTGTGAAATCTTCGATAATTACGTCGGATTTATTAGAGATAATTGTTCTCCAGCGTCTTCTTCTGGATATAAAGCGGCAACTGCCAATTACAAGTTCACACGAATTAACGTTCATTTGCGTTGCAATCTTCTTTCGCCAGGTCCATCCTTTGCCAATCGACGTCTTTCACTTTATTTCTTTTTGATATTAATACTATGCAGGAAATTATATTTCGAACGAAAACTTATATCTGACCATACAAGGCTTCTTCAGACGTCAGCACGGTAGTAATAATTTGCTAGCATAACAGTTCAGCGAATATATTTACATGAGAAATATAATACTTGGGTAAGAGCTTTCGAGAATTGTAGATGTAATAATAATAAAAGAATCGCCACGATACAATCATACTTGGTTTAGCAAGCTATGGTAAAAAAGATTGGCACGAGAATGGCACGTGGAGATAAAAATTCTGAAAGAAATATTGGCCGGCTCGCTGGTGCGAAAGGCTTGCATCGTAAGCAAGTCTATTGTAGCCTGTGCTGCGCCAAATTTCCGGATGTTCCTTTGATATATATATAGGGAAGCAACGCCAGTCGGGTAATCTCAATTTCTGGGTTACTTCGGACCCTTTAAACTATTAAGGATCCTTAGATTCCATCTAAATCTTCTGACCACCCGATACTTCCGGGTTTCATCGCATCCTTTGAAATATCTTCTTAGACTCCCTCAAACACTTTGATTTCTTCAAATTCTTCGGCCAAACTCTCAAGAAAATGTGAATTCTGCCGAATACCTCCGATTATCCAGAATCCTTTTATTCTTCGACAAGATTCAACTTTCTCTGCATCTTTTGGCTTTATCAATCCTTTGAACCATCCGCAACTTCTCGAAAACTTTCGAAAATATTTGTATTCGCACTTGGACGTTGGAATTGTTCGATTCAATTCGATCGGATAACGTCACTTTGTATTTGTTCGTACGAAACAGAGTTGGACGTTATTCGAATTGTTTTGAATATCTATCTCGGGTGATCGCCGGAATAAATTCGTATCAGTGGAATATTTTATCCGTGCAACAATTACTTGCCATCGGTAACAAAATTATTTTCTATATTTATTCGAATAATGATTGCAGACTTATTTTTACTGTTAATTTACCAATTGAATAATTTACCAAAGAACAATAAACTTTCTAATCTGGAATTTGGAAAGGTTTATAAAAGCCAGTATTGCAACAACTGGACAACGTTCAGCTTTTGGAAATGCATCTCACGTTCAGTACCATGTCCATCCTCCACATTTTTATTTCTTTTTATTATTTAATTTGTACTTTATTTGTCCAGCTGGACGTTCGGCAAATTTTGTTAACTTGATTGTTAAATAACACGTGGATGGCTATCCCCAGCGGAATACCATTTTTGAGTTTGACTATTTTATTTCTTTATCGAGGACAGTGGCGTATTTTCTTTTTAGTCTTCTTTCTACGAGAGTTTTGCTCGCTTCAGCAACTGGTTTGAATGTTTTGCCGTTCTTTTCTTGTATTTTTCCGCGTATCCGCCGATTTCTTCTTTGACCGTTGGTATTATATAACACATAAATATCTATATATCATTTTATCCGAATAAATTCTTACGCGAATATAAGTTATTCGATTAAATTTTTAGCCAGGTAAATTCTCGCACGAGTAACTTCTTATTCGAATAAATTCTTATTCGCATAGATACGCGTTCGATTGTATATTTCTTCACTAATGGCGAATAAAACTTGATTTTTTATTCTTGTCAATTACCTGTTGTTCGAATAACTTTTTCCCCAACACATCGATACGCGATTCTCCGATTCTCCGTGAATATATAGAAACGAAGTAAATACGTATCGACGCTCGTGGCTATTGTAACATTGTCATAATTGGAGATAGATTGGTAAATACAAACGCGCGTTATAAACGCGTTCTCATTATCATCCATATTAAATATCGTATTGTTTCCACGTCAACAGTAATTAATTACCTGCATCATAATTTAACCAGTTCACCCCACCTATTCTGCTATCGTATCTCTGACCGTTCGCGCACGCTACTTACGTTACTCCAACGTATACGATTCGTGAATTTCTCTTCTCCGAAAATATCGATCGATCGATCGATAGTCTGATATTTCTGACGCACGCTACGATGAACTATTATTTTCCCGTTTATTTGCGTTTGATGTCCGGTTTCCCTTGGAAATCTCGCTACAATGTATCGTTGATTGCGGCAGCACGAGAAAAAACGATCGTACGAAAATCGAGGGCGATTTTATTGTTCGCTAGGCACCAGGAAATATAACGATACCTATTGTTCTTTCAACGACGCCTTCGATGGTTCACAATGCCGCCCGTGAATAGTAATAAATCGATGATACTTTTACGTGTTATAACATTTAGTAGGTGAAACTAATTTCTAATAAAACGAGTTTCGACGTTCCGAACTGTTATATTAGTGAACTGTTAGTGAACTGTTATGAACTGTTAGTGAACAACCAAGTGATCGCGGATTTTTTAATAGGTGGCATTGACAAAATCCGCAATCACTTGCCAATCCAATATTATCGCAATGATGCGATGGCGATACAACTGCTTTCTCGCGACGAATGTTTAAAGTTCCCTTGTAAGATTCTACCAGCAGAAATTACAAGGAACGATCATTTTTGCTGTACTAATAAATAATTAATAAACTAGAAATTATGAATTATGTCGTTGCTGTAGCTGATGAGCGATCTCCATATCCGTCTCTTCCTTTGCACTGCACACAGTGTGCTGATCCAGCTTGCGAGAATCCACTCGCACGATATCCAATAATTCTGACACAAGGGTATAATAACGACGATAATGGTGGTATAATATGCCACGAATTAATTAGACATGCAGCCATAATGAAGTGCATATCACGCAATGGGCGTAGTCCTCTGAAATATTCTACGCCTGGCTGATTGATTTTCCTCGCGAAGACTCAGCTAAATATCGAAGCCGCGTGGTTTCACAACTCGCGTATTTACAGATGCGTACGTGTCCTGAATAGATTCGTACGCAGCTGTCGGTTAGTCGAACGGAAAAGGCGTTGAAGCGTAGAAATGTGTTACCGTGGAATGTTATTTTTTATTCATATCTTGTACCATTCTTTACACTGTAAATAAAAACCTATACATAATTCTGTATAATGTATATACATTCTAATATATATGTCATGTTAGCGTTAGGTTTAAGGGCGCGTAACGAATCTTCATTCGGACCAGCCATCGTTGTTGTACGATGTTTGACTCAACAGAGATTATATTTACTGGTATAAATATGATTTTCACAGAGTTTGACAAATAACCGTGGTGATTGGACAATGTTGTTAGGTTCAACAACGAATCCACTGTCAACGGGATAGCTCTTTACTAAACGTAGAATACTTTGAAGCACAAAATACGCTTGCTGGGACGCTCGGTATATACTGCTCGATATATAACTTTCCAAGGCGATCGCACGAATAATAGACCGATGAAAATTTTCCTCTCTTTACGATTGCGTTCGTTCGTTATATACTGGTTGGAAGCATCGAGAAAGTTCCAATAGCCGTTGCTAGGCAGTTTCTGCCTGGAGTTTGATTATTAATGCAACGCGTGTCCCATTATATCGACACCTCCGAGGCAAAATCACGCGTGGCTAGATTTGTTCTCGAGGCCGTATGCCGCTACAACTATATTTCTAGGGAGAACCATACAACCATTCGACACCTCCGTCAGGCAAAACGTTCATCCCATGACCGTGGCTACGTTCGGCGACCAGTTGTGTCATCTCGAGCCCAATCCCACTATCGCAAATGTCGAACAAATACAATCGGATTGAATGACAACAATTGCTTAATTACCGCTATGATAGAATCTAGGCTAAAGTATTAGAGCATTTTTCCAAAATTCCAAAGGAAAGTCTCCGGTGTCCTTTCATCTCCGGCATATACATATATATATATATATATATATATATATATATATATATATATATATATATATATATATGTATATATGTATAATATTCTGAAGAAATTCGTTGGTTGAAATAGAGAAGATTCCCCGGTAGTTATCGTCGTATACGATGAAGTTAGATTGCGTTATTTCCTGCCAGCTTCTTCCTTACTTCCGAGGTGAAAGACGACTCGGGGATGAAGTGCTTACGAATACTAATGCATACAGATTTCCTCATTCACATCCACGTGTGCAATTCGAGGAAATGTTCTCGCGTTTTTCTAAGCTTGTGCGTGAAATAGAGAAATATTTGATGCAAAGTTACTTACACAGATCTCGAAGAAGCACAGTTCTATTCTATTATGAATGATAGTATTTCATAATTTCCTCCTTCATCCTCTTTAGAAACGAGAGAAACGAAGAAGGAAGATCTTAGAGACAAACGCGTTGTAAACTGTTCGAAAAAAATGGTTCGCACGTTTTTCAAAATTTTATTATAGTATCGCGATTTGTAATTATGGTAATTATGAATGAATTGTTTATATATATGTATTTTAAATTGACGTGTTAGAGAGCAAATAACGTTTGTTGGATTTACAATGATTAGACTATGGGTTTTTATGCGTTTCTGGCCATTCGAAGATACAAAGATGTACAGAATGCACGTAATATACAAAGACATATAAAACACCCGAGCTATAGCACTCGTTATAATATTTCATGAAGAAAAGAGTTATCTACCTGGACTTCATTTTTCGTTTATATTTATAAAATTTGGTGAAATTACATGAATAATCGCGGTCTGATCATAACGTTATAAACACTTCAATGTCTTAAGATTTCATAGAACTGTAGAATCTACACGCAACGGATAGTAACGAAAAAGGTATCGAACGAATGCTTGGAATTTCTTTCTACATTCACAATATCGGAGAATACAACTTAATGATAGAAATTGATCGAGGAAAATCGCAGACCATGCAACGTTCACTCTTAACGGGTTAAAATTCACTCTAACCATCCTTATTTAAAGTATCAAATTGGACTTAAAATGGTTCAATCTACGAAGATATAATGCGTGTTCACGACTTTTTCATTCACATTGAGATATCGAAAAAGGTAGAAAAATGTACGGATTTATCGAGACGATTGAAATTGAAAATAAAATTAAACATTCGTTGGAGACTGGAAGTTAGCCACGTGCTTCGGAATTCGGTGCTTTCGAGATGTTGGGAAGCTGCAAGTGCAGTCGCGGTTCGCTGCATTGGACTCAGTTTGTTAAAAAAACTTGGAGCATAGTTGGAATCGAAGAAGGAATATCCGTGGAATTCTTTGCTGGTAATTTGTTTTCCCCTACTTGTTCCTCGATAATATCGTCGAAGTTATTAAAGCCGAATCGCTGCCTCCGTGAACGAAAATTCAGCTGGACGTGGATCGAACTTTTTTCGAAGCTGATTCCTCGGCAGAGCCTTTCACAAACTACTAAGTCGGTTTCACTGAGCGAGATATACAATGTGCAACGGAACGCGCGTCGTGAATATCGTACAAACGATGACCAGGATTCATACAAGCGTATGTTATGTCTGTCCTCTCTTTATGAGACATAACGAATTTTCTCTTCTAATTTCGTGTCATCAGTCTTAATTCTGTCGTCATTTGTAGAAGACGCTCAAAACGATCGTGTTGCATTTGAAGACAAGACGTCTTGTCGTGGGTCTGAATGGAAATGAATCTGTTGAAAATCTTGCTCTGTTCTGAACTTTAGTACTTGAACATTTTCAGTAGATGTTGCGTTTACAAAATTCGTTACATTTCAGAAACGAAGATAGATGGAGCGTACGTGTATATGAATTTCTTTCGTCGTCGATCGTAGGTGTGTATACCTTGATGTTTGTACACGTATGTGTAGAAAAAGAAGAAAAATAGTGGAAACTGTACGCATAGTAATTTTATCAAACTGATGATTAAAATAATATCAGTAGAGTAGATTTTATTTATTTATATTTCTATCTATTTATCGTAATCCTTGCATTTCGGCTTTCCAATTACATCATATTTACTTATCACTATCTCGCGTACCACGTTTTGTATTTTATTATCTTATCTAATTGAACGCACAGTAAACACTTTTATTTGAAAAAGTTAATTGAGAAGTTAATTTTATCGAATTCAGATTCATATCAAATCTTGATACCAAAACTTTGGTTCAGTTATTCGAAGATTTGTTTCAATTGTTTTTAAACAGAGTAGCCTAATAATTATTGTATTTTTGAAATGATACACTTTTTCGTCGAGAACAAAGATATTTTCGATTCCGAGAAAACAACAATTCCATATACTGACCATTAGCTTTCTTGTGTTTTTATTATTTTGTTAATTTATTAATCATTTTAGTAACGCACAATACGTATAATAATCATTTTTGTACGAACACCATTACTGGTAGTTGTTAAATAATTGCAGCAAGAGATTCGAAAGTGTTCAAGCTTAATTAGATTAAGTAGGAGGAATTGTAATGCAAATAGTTTTCATTTATTCGCTTTATTTTAATGTTAAGAGAAGCCACAACCGAGCTCTCTATCCTTATGGGAAAGGTCCGAACTTCATGACCTATTTTCATCCAAAGTCCAAACCACTAAGGCAGTTCCAATGAAATTTTGAACAAGTACTCTGTTAGAAACACTAAATAAATGGAATATTCTTCCTTTATAAATATTTTAGAAAAATGCGTAACCACGTTATTCGGAAACAGACGAATGGTCATCTTTTCCTTTGAACATAGGAATTTCATTTTAAATTCCTCTATTTCAAATAACGTTCAACATTCTATTAGGAATGATCTATTACTAGAAGTAAAAATTTCCATAATAATTGCTTTGCTTGAATATTGAGAAAATATTTCGAAATAGGTAAATACACGATAGCAGTTTATCAATAATCAGTTCATTTGTCGATGAAATCTAATTTTCTCGATAAACAGGAAGAATTGTATTTTTAGAATAAAAAAAAAAAGTGATTTTCTTAAGCCATCGTCGTGCCCCACCTAAAATATACAAATTTTCGTTAAATTCATTCCTGTATTTCCAACATAAGAAAAATTGATATTCATAAATTCTCTACATTCTTCCAATTGTAAGTTATTCAATGTTTTAAAATCGGTAAAGATAAAACGTTTCGATCTCAACTCGTCGAAAAGTAGAGGATCGGAAATAAAAAGCGTGTCTTCAATGGAAAAGCGTGAAAATTCATTATCCGGGGATCTTCTCACGATAGGATTAAACGTTCGTTTCGGTCGCGTGCAATTTCATTGGACAGCTGGCTTGGTCGACAACTAGACAAGCTTAACCACAACGCATAACAAATTGGTTGGCTTTACTGATTAGGTGCGAAATGCCGGACCAACTTAACCGAGATGCTATTGTCGATTATAAATGTTAATCTGTTCTCCGTTGACGAGTCTGGCTTCAGATAATTCTGCAAATCTCGTATCTTGAGCGTTCTCCAGCCAACTTCCTGCTGGAACACGTTGGTTTAATTTAGATAAGTTTGCGTTCGAGTTACGCTAATTGATTGTTATGAAACGTTAGACTAAAAAATATAGCAGTCTCTGGTATTAAGACTTAAAAATCATGGTATCACGATATTAGCATATTGTCTAGTATAGTTACTTACAACAACGTTTTCGAATTCTTAGAACCTGCGATCTTTGGCAATAGTTAATTTTCGGATTTCTTTTTCTGAATTTTTATTTCGAACGTTTAAGAATTACTTACAAGGCAACATTTATTTTTTCACGCGACATCCAGAAGTTCTTCGATTTCCGGCCAGCACGATTCAGCAGTACGACGAAACTTGTATTTGTATGAAGAAAAAAAAAAGTATCATGTTGTTTCATGGTTGTTTAAACCAACGATTAAGATATCACGCGAAGAAATCAATTTTAGAAAGAATTATTCATATTCTCGTTTATAACATTTTTCCAATTATATAGATACTTGATAAATATTTTAGCAAATAACAGCTCTAATTAGAAGAAGTAATTTTCGTCTAAAAACTTTTTTTCTATCTTTTATATAAAATGGAAAAATAGTTGAATATTCAGGGGTCTATTTTACTCCCCTGGAGTGAATTTGGGCAGCAACAAAAATATTTTATTATATCTACCTATATATCTCTAAAGTTTCATAATTTTCTGAATTTCCGGGTTGGGAATATTCCCTTGTCAAGTTGCAACGTACTCGTAAATTTAACTAATTGTATTTTGGAAGTTTTTATTTCAGTTTTTTGTCCTATAATACAAAAACATTTAGAAATTATAAAATACAGTTCTTGTATTTTAAAGTACTATAAATGTAGAACAAC
Organism: Bombus breviceps; assembly: GCA_014825925.1. NCBI lineage: Eukaryota > Metazoa > Arthropoda > Insecta > Hymenoptera > Apidae > Bombus > Bombus breviceps. The sequence goes on along the minus strand of CM026183.1, from coordinate 8,147,465 downwards.
TTCCAAATTTTCGTTTCGTGTAATAATTCCAAACTAAATTAGTAAGCAAAGTAATTAGAGAGAGAGAGGGAAAGAAAAGGCAAAAAATTTTTAATCTTTTTAAAAGACTCTTTTAAAGAATTATTTTTCGTTTTGGATCAAATTTTCATCTTTTACTCCTTTTATTCCATTGTACTATTCTCTCATTCTCCTATGTTTACTATGTTCGAAGTAAACGTGCTTCAATTTATGGACGAATGTAGTTAAAGCGATCGAGTTTAACACATCTCAACGGAAGCACCTTTGAAAAGTCAGCCATTTAGCACCTTGAACTTTTTGAGCCGGACCACTTCCATTTCTCGTGTCGTTTCTCCTCGTCAGATTTCGTCGGAAATGTCAAAGTGATTTTAATTAAAATTCAACATCCCCGCCCTCCGTCTGGCCCGGCAATTACTCCAGATAATTGAACGTTCGTGATAAAATAGGAAAGAAGAAGGAAAACAAAACAAAACGAAAAAGGAAAAGGAAAAAAAAAGGAAGATGATTCGAGTGGGTGAGAACCAACTCAAATAGACACGCCAGTGTCCACTGTATTGACCGACGAAAACAAGGGTGGTGAGAAGGTGAAAGCGCAATTGGAGAATGTCCCAGGGAGGTCCATCGATTTTCCCAAAGTTGGCCACGCTCGACGATTTTTCCCTACAAACAGGACAAATTGGAGTTTCCGCCATAGAGTCCGGTATGTTCGTGTGTCTTTGGGATACTTTATGCACAAGCGTAGAAGTTTGTTGTAAATTGGACGAGAGAAAGTTTTAAGGGTCAATTATAGGAAATAAATGGCTTCGAAAAGTGTAATTGTTACTTTAAATGTGTTTGGAACCTGGCGTTCCTTTTTCAAACTTCTTAAGTTTTTTCTAACATTATATTCTTGATGAAATAACACGGTTCCTTAAAGCAGGAGTGTTTTAAACGAGAGGTGGAAAATAACGAATGATATTGTATAGCAAAGTGGTTTAAATGTTTTTATACTTGACAAATATTCGGTGTATTGATAGTCGAATTTTCCTATGAGACGATACACATCGTTCTTTTTTCAACTTTTTATCTTGATCAAATACTTGTATGAAGAATGCTAACTGCGAAGCTTAGGCAGATGGCCAGAGTGTTTGATTGGTAATTCGAGAGTCCCCGGTTCGAATCCCGAGAAAAGTTAAAATAGGAAAACTTTGCTTCCGAAAAATATCCTTCGATATTAAGAAAAATAAAACTCCATACATGGTACTTCAATGTAACTCAATGTTAAAACAACACAATAAAACTGCATTTGTAAAACAAATAACAAATTTCTAGGAGATGTAACAATTCAAAAAAAAAAAGATATTCCTAAAAAAGTAATCTTAGAAAGGAAGGAAGAAGAAAGGAACAAAATTAATAATGCAGCTCTAAAAAGTGTGTGTAAAACTTTCGAAAAGATGTAAAAAGAAACTCTGAAGAAGAATTTTTCAAGAGTTTTGAGAAAGATAAAAAAGAACGAAAGGTGTAAAAGTTAGAAGAAGAGAAAACAAGGTGAAATTAAAACAAAACAGATTTTGAAATAGAAAAATCAAACAGTAGGAATAATTACAAAGGAACTCCGTAAGCAGCGCACAACTACTACTAACTAATTCAATCATGATTAAACAATGTGTAACGCGTATATCACATAGATATCACATAGATATTCAACGCACCACACAAAGCCAACGCTTTGTTAATAACAAACGTCATCAAATTTCACACGACGTTGAAGCGTGCGTTAATGAGAGACGCATTTCGAATGGCATGGTTCAAAGGGTTGCATTTGGCCTGGCTCCAAGTTGCTCAATATTCAACACGGTGCGAAATGTCGCGGTATCGGATGAATTAACCAGGGAAACTACAGAAATTAGATAGAGAGAAGAAAGGGGTGAGATATATTAGCGTGAAAGAAACGATGTTTCTTGCTTGGTACAGAGACGAAACTGTGGAAAGAAGGATCGATAAATTCTATCGTCTTAAAATAATGTCATTGTGACACAAATATTAGCTTTACCCCCCATGAATCATTCTATCACGTCGTTTTTCCTTTTATCATTCGTGGAACATCGTTGGCGATTCTTTACGGTTATCTCGAGATACAAGTTAATTCTCCGAGCTTCAAGGAAACGCGATGTTGCTGTTTATGATCGTGCTGTCAATAATCGTTTTTTTATTTACTGCAGCATTCGTATAATTTATATAATATGACTAAAAGGAATTATTTAGAGCAATCAATTGACCATAGAAATTAAGTTTACCAGAGAATCGTTAGGGTAATCAAAATCGTAATCGAAACTTCGTAGATGAACATAGATGTATTTTTGAAAATTTCTATGATTTCTTAAAATATCGGAGGAGAATGAGTATACTGAGCGTGGCACGAGCGTTGGCTATTTCTTGAAATATATAGAAGCTTATTTTTCTCCTCGTAATATCTTCTTGTACGTATATATTTCTTCGTGTATCTTTTAGTTTTATTTCCTTGGTATAACTTTTATACTTTAACTGGAAATGATGTAGAGGATGGCCTAATTATTCGCAATTCTTCATAGGAATTTCATGTATGAACGGTGTACATACTTTTTAGAATCCGAGAGATTTTTTGAAATATATAATAAAAGCTTATTTTTCTCCTCGTAACATCTCCCTGTATTTCTTCATGAACCTTTTCATTTTATTTCCTTGGTATAACCGTAATGCTTTAACTGGAAGTGATGTAGAAGACGGTCGAGTTATTCGCAATTTTTCGTAGGAATTTCATATACGAACAGTGTACATATTTTTCAAAATGCGAGTGATTTTCTGAAATATATAAAAATTTATTTTTCTCTCTCCTCTTGATATAACTTTTATGCTTTAACTGAGAATGACATAGAAGATGGTCTAGTTAGGAACAAATAGTTCAAAATAATTCATTCCGTTTCCCGATATATTGCGGAAAAACCTACGGAAAAATATCCTCTGTCGCCAAACAAAATCGCTCGATCGCTTTTTTATTCCTAGAATTATCTAGAGATCGAACGAAACGATGTCTTTCTTGATCTATACACGATGTTTCGTTATTCGCGTAAAGAAAAGAGGGTTGGCTTAAACGGATCAGCTGATCCATCGTGTCACGAGGCACGATAATATATTTTTTAACTGCTCGTAAATTCCTTCTTTAATCTCACGGCTGCTCGGTGCAGCAACCTTCTCGATATAGAATTCTCTCGTTTCTCATTCCTCCTTTCTTTTTCTTTCTTTCCTTTTTGCGTCTTTTTCTTCGTTCGTCACGGCTGCATAACAGTCTGGCAATCGATATCGCGTTTTATCGATACTCCGCGGCCAAACTTCTCGATTCTCCCTATTCTGCAATGTAGAAGGGTGGATTTGAAAAAAGAAAAAGTTGTCATATGCAAATGTTCCCTCGCCCTTTTTCGGCCTCCTTCCTCTCCTGCTCGTGCATCTTTCAACAGTGCACGTTGCCTCGTGATTCCCACGTAACCGTTGTCGAGGTTTTCGTCTTGATTTCATTGCCTCCAAACTGTTTCCCTTCCTGTTTTTTTACACCAGAGGTTCCCTTCACGCGTCAGCAGAAACTAGAGACACGGTTCTCTCGTGACATTTTTCTACGAGAGTTCGTATTTCGAAGGGATGTCGAGCTGTTTTAACGATGCCGATCAATATTTTTCAAGTGTTAAATATATATATATATATATATATATATATATATATATATATATACATTTAATACCAAAATTAAATATAAATAAAGAAACTGATAACGTAAAGTCGCTTTACAAGAACTATCGAACCATTTCACGATAATTCCATTTTTTAATTATCTTCGTAAGTTTAAATTCGTATAAACATGAACAGTCTGCTCATTGCAAGTGATATCGTAGGTCAAATTAAACTTGAAAATTGTTACTTTGTAAAACATGAAAAATGTGTCTTATTATACTGTTCCCCTATACTCTTCAAATTGTACTATTTCTAATTTATATTAATACCACTGGAGATACACACAATTTATTTAACATTATCACGTAAATTATGCTCAAAGGACTTTAAAGGCGTCAGTCTGGTCTTCGTTGCGTGTCCTTCATTGAATTTTCATTTCTCGGCTAATCGAGCAGTCTCTTCAGCGAACAGCCCTCGACGTAACAAGCGTTACTTGTTACTGCTCAACAAATTCCCGATGCAGCCGCCCCTCGTGGCCTATGCATCGACCGACCCAACGACGACGACGGCCACTTCGATCAGATGACTCGAATTATACGCTGTACGCGCACGGAAATCGGAATCGAGGTTGCGAAAAACTCTTCTATACACCGCATAACCTGGAACCTGGTTTCCGGAGTTACTAGGTTACTGACCGACTCTCGAGACGGGGATGGAACGTGTCTGAACCGGGACAGGGCCCTGGTGCGTTCAAGAATGACGAGGATGATTAAACTCGATGTGAAAAAGATCGGGAATCTTGTACGGTATTTATTACGCTATTAAACAACAAGTGACCAGATAAATTGATTTATTAGACAAATTATTATTAGACAATTATTTTGATTATATTCGTAAAAATATGAATTTGAATAACATTCACAGTTCAGCGATCATAAGTGAAATATATGTTAAAACGCGAAAGATGATATTTTTGTTTTTCATAGGACAGTTTTAAAATTCAATCAGTTATACATTACAGAGATTCGTTGTTTTATTTTGGCGAATATACGAGAGCACATTGATGGTCACAAGCTACATAGTGCCGTTAATATTTGTTTTGCCCCCCTATTTTGTTTACAAACTCGATGGATTTATTACTAATTTTTAACAGGTTTGTATATCCAGATGTAATATTTATTCCTCTGTTCAATCGCGTCGTATTAATATTCCCTTTATTCTCATTTTCAATTGTGTAATATTAAAATACTTCCACTGCGCCAACGCGTAATATGAAAACCAGAGAATAAAAATGGACTTATCTCTTTTCACCGTTGACAAATAGTCAATATATATCTGGTTAACAGAAAACCGTTTTCCATTTATCAAACTGGCACTCGAGTTTTATGACTCGGTAAGAGATATTAAACTGACAAATTATGAAGCATCCCTTGTACTCACTTGACTTAGCGTCATCTGTTTTATTCAGATTACGACTTGCTTCGGATTCTTGTCGAATTATCCGATTGGAAGAACGTCGAAAATCTGTGTAAAAGTCAACAGGACTTGCACAATGTTATTTTACAGACAACAAATATCACCAGGCAACGAATTTTCCGTGACAAAGAGGTCGAAAAATTCGTGGAACATTAGGAAACAGCAATAGAGATCAACGAAGCTTATATTACTGATTATTAGAACGTGAAAATGTTCGCATTTTTTGGAAATGTAAATGCGCAACAATTTTCAGAATGCATAATATAATATGCAAAAATACACAGAATATCCAAAATAAAGTATTAATTATAATATCCAGAAGAAGTCTATTTTTTATGTTACGTTGATAAAAACTAAAACTTACCTAAACAATGACTATACTAACTAAATTTTATAAATATAGTATATCGCTATTTGATATTACGAAAATACAATTTTCGTTGAACCCAGAAACGAAGTGTTTATTGAATATCGAGCTGAAAGAGTAGTTCTAGAAGTGTCTAACGATTTTGCGTGTACAAAGGTAATTTGAACGAACAATCGCGCATAAAGCGTCCCATATTTGCTTCTCCGTAGCATTCGATGCAAATGTGATGTATAAAAAGATCTGTAAACACCCTCGAACTAGATTAAACCTTGTTTTGGATAGATCAGCGGGCGCAGCCCGATAAGAGCGCATAATGGGGGCGGTAAGGCGGACGGGGCGGAAGTGGAGGATCCTGAAACGATTGCTCGGATGATGAATGAAACTCACGGTCTAAATAACAATATTTCCGAGGAACCAATGCAGTGTCATTCGAACGGCTGAAAGTTGCACGGCGCCGCGCCTCGGAACACGCCTTCCTCTCCATGCTGCTCCTCCATTTCCGGCCTGTATACCATGGCGCGTTCCTCTCCTTCCCATCTCGCCGTTTTCTTTTCCCTAGCTGTCCCGTCCGGGCTCAGCCGCGACGCACGGTAAAACGTCCAGAAAAATGCGGAAAGACAAGAAAAAACGATTGTCTACGTGGCCGTAGGACGAGCGAAAGAAGAAATTGAACGAAGAGGAGAGGATGAGGCGCAGAGAGGAAGAAAGAGGCGTGGAACGGAAGGAAATAAAAGGAAGGGAAAGAAAAATAGGAAAAAAGGAGGAAGGAAGAAAAGTAGATGACGGAAGAATACAGAAGCGTTAGAGACAGAGAAAGAGGGAAATAGCAAGGATATTCCTCCACGGTTCTCAGCCTAGCGAGTATGGTGCTCGGTTCCAGGGGTGTAATGGTGGGGGCAGACGAAAAGGAGGGGATAAAGCCCTGCAGTGCGGCGCGGTCGATACAACCCCCACCCCTGACTCTCTGCTACCCCTACCCACGACCCTTTTTCCGATCCCTCTTCACTGATCCTCACCCTTCGCGTCCTTCCTTCTTCGTTTCCTAGCCCTCGTTCCTATCCGATTCGCTCTTTCTCTCTTCAGCTCTAGCAACGTTTCTCTATCGGTATCATTGTCGTCACCGACTATGTCGTCATTCTTTCCCTCTTTTTCCGTCTCAACCCCTTTTTCCTTGGGCAGAGGGAGGGGCAGAGGGCGAGGGCGCTGATTAGTATGAGCGCCATCTAGGTGATTTCACGTGCGCTGGCCATTGCACCGAGCCATGGAAAAGAAGGTCGAAACGACTGGAGAGACCCTGTGACCGACAAAGCTGGAACGCCTGCCCCTCACCCCCTTTTTCGTCTGTCGTTCTTTATCTTCTTTTTTTTTTGTTGTTGTTGTTTTCTCTCAACTCGTTGTCGTTGCTTTTTATCGTCGTTGTTCCTCGTTGTTTCATTTCTTCTTTTGCCGTTTGGTTTTTGCGTGCTCGTTTTTCCACGATCGCGTTTTAGCCTCTTCCCCTATCGAGATCTAGACGTGGTTCAGAGTTAAAAGAGAGAGCGAGCTCGCGACGATCGACGGTTTCAATGAAGGATGAAGACAGGCACGGGACAAAGGATCGGTTATTCTCGCCGGGTTATCGATACCTCGTCCACGACCATCCCTGCTATTAATGGCGCACGAAAGAGGGAAGAAAGAGCCGCGACGATTATTTGAATAAATTGGCCCGTCTGATCGTGACCCGAATGAGTCCATGTCGCGTGCGAATTTCCATTCTTCCAGCTAGTGCTTTAGTCCCGCGACCTTTATCCGGTGTTAATTAATACCCGATCCAGTTTTACCCATGCGATTTAACCCTCTTACGAAGACGATCAGGGTCGAACAGACGCAGTGTACAGAAGTACGGCTACGCTGAGTTCTAACGTTATACGTGTTAACGTGTACGTGTATCCAAACGATAGAGTATGGTCTTATAGTTTTATTAGGGCGTTTCTCAAGGAACGAGGACTTTTTCTTTTTTCTGTGTTTTTTTTTTTTTGGTATTTATATTGGGTGATAATAAACAGCTATCTGCTGATAATTGATTTTCTATGTTGAATCATTTGCTATTTGTCTGAAATATTTTTCATGAAACGTCCTTAATTTCGTTTTCAATTTTATATTATTTGTAGAATGATGAAATTTCAACTATAAAAATGTAACACGCGAAAGATAATATTGTACAATTACATATGTGATAATTGGTTAGCGATGTACTGCCTTTTATTTTCTATCACGTTAGTTTCAATTATTTGCAACGGTAGATATTCGTTCGTATGGTCGATATTTTAGGTAGCGTTCGATCATGCATATTTATAAAAATATAAATTTGTGTAAATATACACGGTGTATAAACGTACGGTTTACGCGTCCGAAAACATTTTTCGAATAGCAAGTAAAATCACAATTGCCAATTATAAATGATCTGGCGATCGGAAAGACAAATTTCATTTGTTCCAAACGAAAGAGCCGGATAACGCTGACGTTTTTCTCTCAATTTTTCTCGAACTGTTCCTTCCTCTTCGACACTTCTTCGATCTTTTTCCAAAAGAAATCAAACGATGGAACATCGTCTGCGAATCGTGATGCTGGTAAAAGCGGTCGTAAAGATTTCATCGAATGATAAACGTGTAACAATCGAATGTTTCCCTTGGTAAGGTGAGAATATATCAAAAGGGCGTGATCTTTGCAAATAGAGGCCCTTCGACCCGTTAAATCTCCTCCAGCTTTCGAGTCTTTATTTAAATCTCACCGTTCTAAAAGATATCGTTACTTCTACTGCTATCGCGATATTGAAGCGACCGCTTTATTTACGGGCCGCTTTATGGACGAGAGACAAATGTCGTTGGACAGCCGGTAGGCGATTCGTTCCAGGAGAAATTGAACGAATTGAACGGCTCGTAAAACACCGGAGGAAAGTAAAATTCAAGGGTACACGCGTTTCCTGGAGTTCTGCCTGTAATCAATAATCGCTGAACGATTTTTGAAAGAACTTTGGTCTCGCGAAAACCGAACGTGTTTACCTAGTAGAGTTCTGCAATTGATTCCAATAAATTAAAAGCTGACTGATTTCACATCCCATCTTATTCGACATAAAATCGTAGTTTTATGAGAACTTGCTACTGTAGTTGATATTATTGCTAGTACTTTATTTTAATTGGTGTCTCCGGATGTTTTTCAAATAATTCTTCAATCCTTCGATATATTAAAACTGGCTGTTTAAACCAGTAAAAGAGTATCGTTACAAGAGTATCGCAAACAATTTTAGGTATTAAAAGTAAATCTGTACTTAATTGACATAAAGCTAATTATATAAAGGCAAACTGAGTTGCAGGAAGTAAGCGGTAAACAGTTGGGAAAGAAGATCAATTTAATACTTATTAATAAAAATAAGTATTAAAAATAATAACAACAAATAACAAATAATTGGTCAAATAACAAAAAATTTAGAGAACATTTAACAATACTAAAAAGGTTCGACGTGTAGCGTGGGTTAGGGTTCGATTTAGCTTTAATGAACGAATTGCGAAATATAAATAACGAAACCTAGTGCGGTTTATGCTGAATTAATATTAGGTTTAGATAGTTTACAAGTAGAATAAAAATTATATATTTGTAAAGTGTAAAGTGTTGCCATATCATTGATTAATAAATTATTCGGTTCAGCTCAGTTCAAATATTAATAAGTTGGCCGATAATTTCTTGGGACATTAAACAGCACATACGTTATGAAACTACTCAAAAGACGGTAAAAGATTGTAAATAAAAATGGACAATGCGTTATTGAATAAAGACATTTGCTTTTCTAAAGAAATAAACTTTCATCTGCGTGTTAAAAATCGCACTAATTCTTTCGCCAATTCTATCATTCTCTATAAATTGTCAATCAAAAAACAAGTGTGCGGATGCCTGAGAAGTTTCCGCTCTTGCTGTTTCTTTACACTCGGTCTTGTCTGACTCGATACTGGCCGTATCTACTTTCGAGTTGTTGCGTGTAGCAAGTTAACGGTCGGAATGGATAGATCCGGAGTTTGAGCAAACATTCAACAAGCACAGTGTGAATATGAGCAATTGAAAGACGGCTTGGCGCTATTGAGAGAAGAATGATTCATTATTTAACGTAACGCGATCTGAAGTTTGCGAGAAAATGGGAATGTATAATATGGAAATTAATATTGCAGATTAATTAGAGTGTGAGGATGGTTTTGTCATCGTGAGATGGTTCTGTTAACGTAATTCGAAGCTCTGGCTGACGTTATAGACCCATCATTACTCATCCCATAATTCGATGAACCAATAGCTAAAGTTATTAATTACCAAATTATCATTACTAGACTGTCATATCAAAAATCTAAATACGACGCTGTTCTCGCAATTAAATTGCTGAAAACCTCAGTCAAGAAGAAATTCCTCCATAAATCCCGGAAAACAATTTACTGGGAACTTGCTCCTTCTCCACATGCATATCTCCAAGATTTATCACCAAATGATTCTTCTAGCAGATTAACCGAACAAGCGTTAAACGAAGCCGCGAGTACCGCGTGTATTTCACGCGGACCAACGTCTATCGCAATTCTTGTCGCCTTAATGACGCCGTTTCTGCCTGTAACATCGTCGAAAACGATCTCCTTTTTTTCCCCTTCCTTTTCTCCGCGAATCGCGTTCAATTTCGTTGCGGTCACAGAGTGGCAGAATCGCGGCCGGGAAACCGCACAAAGAGGTTTCCATTTGCTCGGTGCAAGTGGACGAGAACTTGTACTGGCCGTGGACAGCGAGTAAAGTGGCGACGAACAAAGAGGGACTGCAAGGTGGTTTTCTGGATCGAGAACGCGTCATCTGGTTCTCTTCTGCCGTAGTTCTCGCGAGAAACGTTGATCTCCTTGCAACGTTGGATACGCATAGGTATACTATTTTCATAAATATTCCGATCATAGTTCTTCCACTCGTCAACGTACAAACGTTATTTAATTCTTCTTCTTATTTTCGCAAACGAAAAACACTTGTAACGTTCTAAGAAGTTGTTCAACGTAAAATAGTCGGAACGAGAAGTCGTGCACGCCAACGAGATTTTCTTAGATATTTTGTCCGAACTGGAAGCACCTTTCAACGATAGAAAGATATAATCGGATCTAAAACGACCCAAAGAACGTAGTGGAATTAAACATCCTATGCAAACACTAACACGTTACTTGCTGAAGGTACATTACTATGGACAGAATTTGACTAAATAGCAGACAATTCTCTTCCTATAAAATAATATTCTTCTCTCATTTTGTTACAAATATCTTTGCTGTTTGGATATGATCTTTCAGCTCTTGAAGTATCATCAATCATTAGATATAGTCGTGTACGTAGTCCAAATACAGCTTGGCCTGCTTTTTCGAATTATAGCGCCACTCCTACTCAGGACTCGAGAAACACAAAACCTCCGCAGAATACGGAGACAGTCGTCAGGGATTAACTCTGATAACCGAACAGAGTCCGGCTCGTTCTTTCCGTAGCCGTAGATTCGCTCCTTAATTATCCAGTTCTTCCTGGCAAGCTGCTTTAAGCGGCTAATTAAACCGGGGCAACTAGCTCTCGGTAAATTTCCACGATTAATTTTCACACGATATAAAGTCGTCTAACCCAGTTTCTCCATCTGTGCACCTCCTTTGCAAGAACTTCTAACGTCTTTCTGTCGCAACAATCTACTGTCAATACAAAGACACCTAGTCTACGTACCAAGGATATTCAACGTAAAATTTGAAGATTCGATGCTATGGCGTTTACCATTTAATTTCTACAATTGCGACGATATTGTTATAGGAGTTGGAATCTTCAAACGCGACTCGCTAAGCGAATCATGTTAAGCGATATTATTGGGCCGGCAACTAAGCGATTGTGGATTTTGTCATTATCATTGACAAAATCCGCAATCACTTAGTTGTCAACTTAATATGTTCGTACGTCAAATTCTTAGAGTCTTGGACGTTCCATAATTTGTCTCTCAATCGTACATTTAGTCTTCATAAACGTACCCTTCAGAAGAATACGAAATTGCTTGCTGTTAAACACTGAGCAACATCGCACCACTTATGGCAACATACCATAGTTGTTCTAATAAGGCGATGAATTGCATTAATTTCGTTCATCGCAAGATTGATTTGTTTAGTCTATCTATTGAATCTTTGAGATAGTATTTAAGACAAATTTATAACTTCTCTATCTTGTTTCTTAATTCTCTATCTTCGATCTTCTAAAGAAGAATAATTATTTTCAAAATATTGCGAGTGAATTTCACACGAAGATTATCTTCTCACTTGATTTTGGAATTAAACATGTGTTTTTATTATTTTCTTGAATATTTTAAAAATTAGTTGCGCAGACCAATACTGACCAAGTTGAACATAGTAATTATAGTAATCTTACGAGACATGTTCAAATTATCAGTTACCTTCGAGAGGCTTAATATCTTTATATCAATTAATATTAATAGATAACGTAATAGAAAATATAGTTATCTGTTTCTTCAACTATTTATATAAAAATACCTTTTTTCAGCCATCGAAATTAAAAGCCACTGACACGAAGATAGAAAATTAGCGAAAAATCGCTATGTCGTATCTTTTCTTTTCATTGTGCTTCGAAGACTACGAATTAGTTTATCCGTAGTAAAATCTGTATCGTTCGAGTGATTATAAGCAAATCCATAATAATAAGGGCAGCCTTACAAATGAGTTACATAAATCGACACAGCGTCGAATTGCTTGGTTAAATAACGAAACGTTGATGCTGATTGATTCAGGTTGGGAAATTGAACCGGCTGAAATTCTCATCGAGGTGACTATCAGGGTGTTCCTTTTATTCGATTTCTTGACGACGTTGAATTCTCCGCGGGGACGACTGTGAATCGAACCACGGAATGGCGTGGAAATCTCATTTTACATTGAATGCTCTGTGTCGAGCACTGGGAGAACCTCTATATAGTTTGTTTTATTAAAGATCAAGATATATTATTCAATGAAATTTCCACCCCTCCAGAGGCTTCCAGAATGGAAGTGATTCCGCGGGTTTCCTTTCGTTTAATATATTATCAATTTCAGCTGCTTTGTGAATAATCCGTCCTTCCGGCGTAAAGCGGAAGGGAAATCGTTGCATCTGCTGTAATACCGAGTTTCGAAGTCGAGAAATTTCGCGAATAATTCAGCGTGTTTTTAAATAATCGCTAATATTTCGCTTAAAAATATTACTTGAAGATATTTATTTTCTTCTATGTAAAATTGACATTGGAATTGTAAAAGGTGTGGTGTTTTGCTTAATCCTACCATGCTCGACGTTACGCGTAAACAACGTAATGTAGTTTTTAAAATTTCAGTAATTATTCGAATAATTTTCATTACAGCATTTCTATAATAATTTTCAGCAGAGCAGTGTATTTCTACCGTCGATAATTAGCGAACAACATTTCTATCACGTAGCTGAAGGAACATTCGATCGTAAAAGGACCAACATTAATGGGGTCGATGTGACAATCGATCGAGTTAGAACGATTTATTAAAGAAATTATCAAAAATATCTATTAAAAAATGTGACTAATCCGTTGGTAAGAATCGTGGAGCGAAAGTTAAGTTGACAATAGTCGAGTGAAGCGAATCGATTGTAATTCGATCATCAGAGATTGATATTAACCTTGTTGAAATCAAAATCGTGTATCCTTGCTATGCTCTTTTTCGGTTAACCGAAACGAGTATAATACGCGTAATTTGCCAATAAATTTTGGCGAGCTTGTTTATTTAATTAACGACTGGTACGTGCTAACTTCCATAATAACGTGAAACATGGATGCCAAGTTGCGCGAGTCACCGGTCGATCCTGAGGTTTTCCAGAGTTCTGAAATCCGTGTGACCTTGTTTAGAAATTTATACGAAATCTATATGAAACTCATTTTGCCCATATTGCGCGACGTCGCCCTGGTTAAGCACACTTGTACCAAAATGTTTAGATTTCTCGATGGAACCGAACCGAGCAACCTTCTCGTGTCTAAACTTGCCGCGTATCTATTGGATTTTATTTAGACGTGGAACGCGAGCAGATGGCAAACCAGCGGCAAATTCGGCAAAAGATCGTTATCTCGACCAAATTTTCTCGTTTCTATCGTTTTTAACTTGGCAGGAACACGGATGGTTTTCTATTCTTAAGACGAAACCAGATTAATCTTTAACGCGTGAAAGATTTTGTGGCACGACAAAGCTATATCCAAAGCAGAAAGCATAATCTGCTGCGTTCGTTCGTTCATCCTCGAACGCAATCGTATATTCTTATCGCCAGAAAATTTCTGAAGTCTGTGGCAAATACGAAAGGATCGTTACTCGATCGTTGAAACAAGAACGAAAGCGGAATGTAAAAATTCGCAAATTCCAAGACTAAACGATAGCGTTTTATTTCCCACGATTAAGTGTATTTTTCTCGATATTTAAAATTATCATCGGATAAAGAATTTCCTATTTTGTCGAAGTGATTCGCCATTACTTTAAATTCATAGATAAAGATAGAGCATATAGATTATACGTTGAAGCAAATTAATTTCCACGTCTAGCTTTGCCGAATATTAAATGTTATTTATCAAAACGCAATCCAAATGAAACAGCTCGTGCATTATATCCTCAAACACGATGTAGATCAGCGATCAGAATCGATCTCGATATACTTTTCGATAAACTGAAACAACTCAGCCTTATCGTTCGATTCAATTAATTTCTCGTTGGTTCACTCGCATTACCATTGGATTATCCGATACGATGCGATCTCTATTAATATATCAGGGAATTCTCGCGATTTGTTCGCCCCTATCAATCCACTGGTCCCTCGTTATCGTCCAAGCTCGCGTTAATGAAACGTTTCGCCAATCATGGAATCGCACGTTTTTCCACGATCGAAGGGAAAGAAACGAGTCCCGTCGTCCCGATAGCCGTAATGATGCAAAAAATAGCGTTCCTCGAAGATCGATCGGTTAGCACCGATAGACAGCTCCGGGAAAATATTGCTGCCACATATAGAGACTGTGGTCGAGTAAATTTCAGCGTCGGGTAAGTAGGTGACAAATAAAAGGATGCTGTTAATTAGGCGATTCGGAGCAGGGCCAAGAAACTGCGTCCGCTAGAATCCAGAGAGGTTGTATTAACGCGCCTCTCGTTCACGCCATTGATTTACCGATACTTCGTATCGTCTGACTTGGTACGGGTTGCATCTACTTTGATATCGTTGCGTGTGTGTTCAGTGAATAAATAGATAGGTTTGTGGTTTGTGCAAGTATTTAAGCGGCTAGCTGTTTGAAAAGTTTGTGACGAGGAATGTGTCGCTATAAACAGATTTTTTCATAATTATTCATATTTTTTTAAACATCTTAAAAAGCGTGTTAAAATTTGCGAATATATTTTAGTTTTCACTAAAATTGCAATTTAAATAGCAAATTGTAACTACAAAGCAAGTCGGGACACAAAATATTGCTATTTCTTCATGACGAGTATGCTCGTCGAAGACAGTTAACTGGTTAAGAAGCATAGAACGTAGAATCGTGATGATTCTATTACGTTGTCCGAAAAGTGTCTTTCTTTCGCAAACGTGTTTTTTACAACAGTGCACGTTCGCACAAACGCGAAACCAAGTTTGTAAAATCGCGGTGTTCATCTCAACAGAACAAAATGGATCGTACGTAATTCGGCAAAATAATATAAAACAAAAAACGTTGTGTATCTGTTATTTCCTCATAAAACGTAATAACGTATTCTAAGTTATGATAAGTTATCAATTTGTTATTAATGTTATCAGGCACTTAAAGATCGTTCGCTCGATTTAACTATCATTTTCTTATCTCTTCGTAAACATTGACTTCGAAGGAAGTTTAAATGAAAATCTCCGTGAAACAGATCGGATTTCGACCGTTTTCTCCTTTCCGAAAGACATCGTTGTTTACCAGATTCTAACATAGTAAATTTCTCTATATTCACATAGTTGTCGTTAACAACCACGTAGGTGCAGTTAATGCTACGTTAAAACCTATATATACAAAAAGAAAGTTTTACTTTACAACAAAATAAGATGCCTGTCTTGTGCGCCGTGTTTCGTTTTGCCTGACTGAGTACGGGTTGTATCTACTTTCGAGCTATTGCGTGTGTTCTGTTAATATTTGCATAGATACGTTTGTGGTTTGTGCACATATTTAAGAAGCATAGCATAAAATCGTAGAGTCGTAGAGTGTAGAAAAGACTGTTTCTACGATAGAGATCCATAACTTGCAACTTATCAATTTATTGTTAATATTATTAGACCTCTGAAAATCCTACGCACGATTTTCATCGTCATATTTTTGCATCTACATAAGCATTGACTTTAAACAAATTTTACCTCGCGATAAAATACAACGCTTGTCTTGCGCGTTGTTTCCTTTCTTGTCTGACTGGACACTGGCTGTATCTACTTTTGAGTTACCGCGTGTCTTTAGTTGACGGTTTGTAGATGGACAAATCTGAAGTTTGTGCAAATATTTAAGAAACGTATCACGGAAGGGAAGCAAGCGAAGAACAACGTCGTTGTCTTCAAAGCAGAAAGTTTGATGCTTCGTTTTGTCCGACTTGGACGGGCTGCGTATACTTTCGAGCGGTTGCGTGAATTAGTTTACTGTCTTGAATAGATGAATCCCAGGATTATGCGAATATCTAAGAAACATAATATGAAAGAGGAGTAATTGAAAAATAACTTCATCGCCCTAAAAGAAGATTCACTGATGCTGCGTCTTGTCTGACTCGACCGGGATGTGTTTACATGGAAGTCGTTGCGTGAGTTAGCTTAATAAATCCGAGGTTTGTGCAAACATTTAGGAAGCATAGTGTGACACAGGAGTAACTGAAATATAGCTTCATTGTCTGGGAAGAAAACTTACTTGTTACTTAATATAATTTAAAATTCATCTACTCTTAAAGCTTATTGTCCTTCTCTCGTTACATTTTGCAGCCTCAAATCTCCGCCTACGCTGTACGTATCTGCAAACCTATTAAAAACTGTTCTTCCTCTCTCGATCATAAATATTTCCAAATTGAATGCGCGATAAATTGCAACAGTCCACAGCGTTATCGGGATCGTATCGCACAATCACGATCCAACAACCGACGTTAACCGGCCTGTACCGAACATCAACGAACAATAACCAGCAAGAGGCGACGTAACATTCTATTGAGAACGGTTGGCAAACATTCGTCATGGACCGTGACAGCCGGCGATTAAATCGGCGTGGCTTGATTCCCAGCGATATCGCGATTACGTTGATCCAACGAACGCGATGCATTGGCTGTTATAAAGTTACGAGTGTTGCACAGTTACACGTAGTATGACCAGGCTTCGGACAGACGCTCTCGTCGACTGCTAATTAAACTTTTAACATAATCTACAAGTAGCTGTTCTCCACGGAGCGTGCGTTTCATCACTATCGCTGCAATACCGTAATTACGAATTTTCATTAATGACGAAACGAAACCGACCACCGAACACCCGATTCCTCCCACACCGTTCTCCTTTAATTGAATCCATTTCGAGTCCCATTACGCGATATCTGTTCGAGTTAATTAGAGCTCTCCCCTGGTTTCCGCCTGCCTTTCAACGACCAATGTTCGTCGAAAAACCTGTTTATTAAGTTATCTATCTATCGAGCACGTAGAAGCGAGATTAGGGGTTGATTAGGGGTTGTCGAGGGGTTGAATGGCGGAAAATCGGCATGTTCCTGCGAGTGATCCATCGAAATGAGATCTAGTCGCTGTTACGACGCTGGATTTGAAATATGAAGTCTGGGATTTGAAAATTTATGTATTTGCATACAGCCGATTAGAAAGTTAAACGTTCTATTATAATTTTGGGAAATGGAATTTTATCTCGTAAGAGTAATTGTTGAAGTAATTACTTCACGAAAAACTCTACACATTTTTTCTTTTGTATATCCGTAACCTGGATACCGCTGTTACGAAGAGAATAGAATTTAGTGAAAAAAAATCGAAATAACGCGAGGTTCATATTATTGTGCCCTTGAATATAAATTTTGTTTTCGGTTACAAGGTCTAGAAACAGAAGAGCTATAAATAGATCTCTATTGCTGTTTCGTGTAGCCTTCAGCTACAGCTACACAACAAGGTTAATCTTTTTTGCTAATGTCCTTTGCTAAAAATACATGAACGTGCCGCCTATCATCCTTCTTCTATTGTATTGTAACACTGAGAGAGCGAGGATCTGAATCGGCACACACTATACTTGTACCTATACCTATAGTTATTTCAATATATTTTTCGAGTGCAAATTCATCCACTCGTTCCTCTATCAGTCAACCTTAACAGTAATAAATGGATGTAATAAACGTACATATATCCTGTCCAAAAAATCATTGTTAATAATATGTTGAAAGGTAGTGACTAGTTGATAATTTGTAATACTATTTACTAGTTAGCAATTTTATGAGAACAAGTGCAAGTAGCTATGTATGGTTTCGTCGTCAAGTACAGAAGCAACAATTTGTAATTGATCTAATTGATCCCTGGCACTCTTCGTCAGATGAAGTGTTATTGGAGTCACGCATTGTTAGTGGTTTATTAAAAGATTTCTGTTCCCTCTTTGTTTGAGTATCGAGGATCCCTTGATATATCTTTGCATCAACAGAAATTGGTTCAATATGCGTTAACCTTGGGAAATGTGATTCATCCGAGGCGAACATTCGTAACATTTACAACGTTCTTCGGATTATTATTCTTATGTACTTGTTTACCGAATAAACTTCGTTTCTATCTTACCTCTCTATGTGTCGGTGTTAGTAGTTTCGTGTATTATTTAATAATCGATAGACGAATGAAAGTTTAGAAACGTATCTGTTTTTATCACATTTTCACAGTTCAGAAACACATCTACATCGTTTTTTTTTTTAATAATTTTCTATGACGCTATAATAATTTGTATAATGTTGAGATAATTATTTCCAAAGATTTGTATGATGTGAGAATCGTACGATCGGTATATTTGTAGAACGCTGATGTTTCAAAACGAGAAAAATTCCTCTCTGCGGAGTAATACGCGCGCATAATTACTTTCGCGTATTTTTCAATGAATTTCTGAATTAAAACTCGGGAATTGAGTGAAAGTGGCCTCTTAGATTAATTGGACTATTTAATTTGACTAATTTCCATAAAGTCTCCAACCACCAGCTTCAAAATTCTATTTTCCACAGGCTGCTTCGACCTTCTATATCCCGCGTCACATTTAATTTTTCAAAACGGACGCTCTAGTAGAAAGCAGATTGTTTAAAGCGTAATCAACGAAGTTTGTTCGAGCAGATTACTCCGAGGACGGGATGAAATTTTAAACGATCGCACGAGATAGTAGGTAGCGTTGGAAATTTATTTCCAGGTTTGCCGAAACAATTGCAGTAGTTTTCCGATGAACACGATGCACTTCACGTGTTAGACAGATACGAGACTCGAGCTGAAAAAATTACGTACGTTATATCCTTTCTAATTCCGTTTATGTTCTTTGTAACATGGATCAAACACGCTTTTGTCGCGCGTATCATTCGTTTTATGGTTAGTTGGCACATTGTTGCTATTTCAGAAGGCAAACACGTAGATACTGGTGGGCAATAATAAACGTTTGTTTGCTCTGAATTGTAGACGACTGAGTTGCTCGTAATTACAGCGAGAAACCAACTGTTTCGAGGTTGTTCAGTCTATTCGGTCCTAGTGCTTTCCACGAATCGTGTGCTTTTTTTCGTCCACTGAAGAACAGAAAGTAATTAGACACTCGGCGGAGATATCGCCACTGGATCGTTTGCACGGATCCCCGCGAATCGTTTCGTTTTCAAAAGCCATAAAAGAGCTTTGCTTTATACGGAGTGCGTTTTTTCTTTGAATTTTTCACGATTCTCTAACGTTCCTCTGTCGACTCGCAAATCGAAATGACACAATGAATTTTGAAAGAGATCTATTTGAAACGAATTTCGAAGAAATTTGCGTAAAATGAATTTCAAAGAAATCTATTTTGAACGAATTTTTAGGGAAACCTAACGCATTTTAAAGAAATTTATAATCATAAGCATACGTACATAATAAAATTACGTAATAAAAAATTATGCTCTGCGAAAAATAGGTGGAAACGGGACACCCGGTGTACAAAAGTACTTCTGGCGCATCATAGAAGAACTGGTTCACCAGCGTGTCCGCATCGTTTTTGATACTTTGTGAACAGGCAGGCCTGGCGTTCTCTCTGAAATTACGAACACCTACAGAGCTTTTCATACTCGGTGAAAAGAGCATTCTTCTCTGTTAATCCCAGCCGTCCGTTTATTTTCTCGCTTCCTTTCTTTTTCCCCCTTATCTCTGCTCTCTTTCTTTTTTCGATAAATATTTAGAGATACAGGTCCGCGTAATCGTCGTCACAATTCCGGGATCCTCCGCTGCGACAACACGCCGGCGACTGTCGCGCGATTAATTAATTACCCAGGCATCATAAGCCACTGACGCTTCAAATGATCCTATGATTTATTATCGTGGAAACGTCATTTTTCAACAACGATTAGCTACATCGAAGAATTATGCCAGTCCTGTTACCGGTGCAAGAAATATACTTCACTTTTTTTTCTCAAATTTGTATCGTGCAGTTAGGCATTCGCTCGACGAACATAACGTTTGTCTTTTTAATTTTAGTAAAATCCAGCTTTTGTATTCTAGCGTTTATCCTCTGCGTCTGTATGTTCGTCGTTCCTTCTTTTTCAATTCTGTTTGAGGAAATATATCTAACGATAATATTGTTTTCATACTTCTCTTTTTACAGTTGTATAAAGCATTAAATAAATTGTTGCGTAAAGGTCGTAGACGTGTAGTCAAATGTATCGTCCTTAAAATGGCCATGATTTCTCTTTTTTTTCCTTTTTCTCTTTTCGCTTCAAACACGAGAGGTGTCTTTGTTCTTTTTTAACGCTCAAGACAAACTTCTTTATTCCATTATACTCTTTAAGACCCAGCTATTTGCATAATAAAATCAGGCATCTTGCGCTATCAGGTTGCAAAGATGTTTTTCGTAATGTTGAATAAAAAAAGAAAAAAAAAGAAAAACAGCAATTGAAAAGTTGGCGAGTAAACAAAGATGTAGGAAAATTGCTCTTTCTCAAATTACGTCTGCCTCGAGGACACTTAAATTTCCCGAAAAGCGAGAAACAACGGCAGGGAAGTAACTTCGGACGTTGGAACAACGAAACTACGTGAAACTCATCTCAGGACCTAGCCGCAGTTCCCTTTTGTTCTGCAATAAACTTTTAAAACTGGTCCATCCAGTCGATGCGTTTCAGCTGTCAACGAAGATTCACCGACCGACTTTCCTCAACAGAATTTCAATAGTTTCGTAGTTCGATAGTTATAGTATCTGTCTGTCAACCTGTTAACGCATTCGTTGCTATTAAAATACGATTAGCCATCCTTAAAGTTTCATCAGCTTTATTACAATCTTTTATTTCGAGTAATTACTATTATTTATTTTATTTATTGTTACTTAGTCGGTGCCTTTCGGCTTTGGACGAACTTTCTTTTTTTTGCATCTCTTATATCTATTTCGCTTTTTATACAGGGTGGTTGGTAACTGGTGGTACAAACGGAAAGGGGGTGATTCCACGCGAAAAACGAAGTCGAAAATATAGAATAAAAATTTTTCGTTTTTTTTCTCAGCAATTTTTGTAATAATAAACTTTGTGATTACTTCATATTATTTCATCATGTATTCCTAATTTTCCGTTACGGCAGAAACAAATTTAAACCGCGATAATATCCACTTTATAGCGAGACGCGATAAAGTGGACGCGTACCGAGCGAAAGTTCAAAGTCGATCTTCTCGAAAACAAAGCCTCGAACGAAAAATTGTTATTCTATATTTTCGACTTCTTTTTTCACGTAGAATCAGCCCCTTTCCGCTTGTACCGTCAGTTGCCAACCATCCTGTATATCTACCTCCCTCCTTATCCACTCTATTGTATTGCACTCCCTTAAGTTATTTTATCTCTAATAACCAAAAACTAACGACTAAGAACTACTGCAACTATTGCCTCCTTGCTGTGCTTCCTTCTTGTCGTTCCTCCTCGTCTTTTATCGCCCTTCTCTTCTCTATTATTGCTTTTAATTCTGGTAGTCCTTCTCCAGTCTGATCCAGCGTTTTTTCTATGGAGTAATTACTAATATTTATTTTATTCTCTCTATTATCGTTAAATTTCATAATCATAGAAGTTTTTAATTATAATTGTAACGTCGATATTGTAGAAATTGTATCTCAAATTTCATCTCTGGATTTCATTTCGAACGATATAGTAAAAATAGAAAGTAAACAGAGCGATAAAAATGTTATTTTTGAATAACGTCGATTCAAAGTCCATCCCATTTACCAAATACATTTTTTGGTGAAAAACGACTTTCTTTTTATTTTTTGCCAGTCCTGAATTTGCTTGAAAGGGTGAATATTGGATCCCAAATCTTTCCCAAGGCAAATGGTTGAATTCCACTTCTCGTGCACGTCCATGGAATGCGCTTCTTTCTCTGAACACGAAGCTATCGACCAAATGCAAAGTAATCCTCTTCTATTTTACCGTTCAACGAAGACAATCTGCTAAATAATGTCTCGTGATAAGAATTTTCGTCACAGACTTTCCTTGAATTATAAATTCCAATCCTTTGATTACCTCGTGTTTCCATTATAAGATAGCTATTTGGGAAAAAGGAAGTTTCCGATTGAAGGGCAACTATTAAAAGGTTAAACAGATTTAACCGTACTTTTAAATCTATTTAAAGTACATACAGAAAAATCTTCTCTAAGAATATTATGAGCAACGTATGCAAAATAGAATCAGCACACTATTAAAGATAGAGAATAATTCTTGGTACGTACGAACGAACGAGCAGGTGAATACGTAAGTATGAAGCGACAGAACTTGATAAAATAGCGGAATGGCAGGATTCAAATGCAGATAGGAAGCGATTCTCGGGACATGTAAATAAATAAGCGGACGAATAATCTGCAAGCCGCGAAATCTGGCAAAATATTCGGACGATAAAAGCAGAAAATAATTCTTGAAACATAGAAACGGTCAAGTAATACGAATACGTAATTTTCAAGCCACGTCGATTCATAGAATGCGAAAATGATTCTGCGCGTAATTCCACGCACTTCGAATCTTCCACTCGACGTAATTTAAAAAAAATTCCGCCTTTCTGCTACTCGTTTTATGATCTTCGATGTAGGTGGAAGCGTTTCACGTATTTCCATACACCTGACCTTATGAACGCTTTGGGAACGCTGCTTAACGTGCTTTAATGGCGCGTAATAGCGCCAGGTATAATATCGCTGACAGTCGTACGGTCTGGCGGTACCACTCTCTCACGTACCGCTATAACATCGCCTAACGTTCGCCTAATGTTTCATCTAACCGTCGTGTCATACAACATGGCTGTACACGAGCGCGAACGTTCAACCAGTTAACTGATTGTTCCCGTGTCGAATCCATGTACGCCCACTACCTGCTCGCTCCTAGCTAAGCCAACACCTCGGTGCTTTTCAAAATGTACAATCACGTTACGCGCAATCGATGAGATCAGGTGCGCTAGACTTTCGCAGCTACCTCTCTTCCAAAACTGTCGAGAATTTCATCGGCTATGCGCTGTGTTCTGACCCCGCGTATTCCCCGCGTAGTTCGTTAACGTTTCGGCAATTTTGTTTCCTAACTGAGACCGCAAGTTCAAAGGTTAAACTTTCCAGCGTAAAGTTGCTTGCGGGGAGCAATTTATTTAGGAGGATCATTTTTCTTCGCTTCGGTTATCGCTTTTGAAGTGACGGCACAGCTGCTATTAATATAAGTGAAATTGAACCGAACACTATGTTAAGTATCGAAGATTAAATATCTCGTAAAACTACTTTAACATTGCTGTTGATCATGTTAAACAAATTGGGCATGTTAGAACGTAGCTTGTCTTAATAATTGCACCTTTGCTCTGCAACTAGGAACCAAAATAAAATCTAAAACTTATCGATTATTGTTAAGACCCGCATCTTTCAATCTATTAGATTGTTCTGGGTTCAAATTAACGTTCAAATCAGAGAATCGATGAAAATGTACTTGTCATGCTTTCCCTCGTGTGCTCTGCGACGATTAAATTCCAGTAAAAAAAAAAGCAGTTTTGAAGTTCTCGTTTATAGGTTAATTTCAAGTGGCATTGCTATTAAAGACGACATAGATTGAACGTCCACGTGGGCAGTGTTATCAACGCGCGTGTCACGCGATCGTTGTTTCCGTGAATTCTTTTTACTGCTCCGCTTGCCGGCTGTGTGAAACGTAGGTACACGGTTATATCCTGACTCTTTTTTCCTGAGGAGAAGGGAGGAGGAGGAGGAGGAGGAGGAGGAGGAGGAGAATGACAACGGGATAGAGATCAAAGAGACGAGTGTCATAAACTATGTTGTAGAATGAAAATGTTTTTTTTCAATGAAAAACATGGAATCGAGCTGAAACACGATCGCTTGATAAAACGTATAACGAAATTGAAACTGACAGAAACAATGGAAACAACGTTCCATTTCAAGACACATGTATATTCCTATTGCGTATCGTATAACCGGAATTTTGAGAATCAACTACAGGACGATGCAAAAATAAGTGCAACATTAATATTTTCTACATTAAGAAATTCTACTTTAGCGAAAGATTTTACTTTTACAAACATCGTTAAACAACTTGAAACATCAATAGGAATTTCATGATTATTCTAAATTCTTGTATAAATTATGTTAGTCAATTATACATTTAAGTTATAAGTTTGTTCATACAAGTTTGGAAGATCTTGTACAACTATCTCGAACATCGATGCCAATTCCATCTTCATTATCAACCTTTCTTTTCTATAAATTATATTGGCGAATTATAGTATATATAAACGATAAGTTTGTTCATGTTTCAAGATGTTTTACAACAATTTCAAACTACGTCAGTTTCATCCTTATCTTACGTCCCCTTCTCTACACGAATTACATCAGTCAATTCCGTCGATCAAATCTGTTCGCTAAGTTTAAAACAACAGGTTCAAACATCGATGTCAATTCCATCGATAGCTTAAACTAATATCTTAAAGTAAAACTAATTTCGATTAATTAAACATCTTTAAAAATTTGATATTAAACAACGATATTAAACATGCATACCAATTCCATCTTTCCAAGGAACATCTATTTTGTAGAAATTATTCTACTAAATGTTATTAACTATACGATTAATCTTACGTCCCAACTTTCAAACATTTTGTACATCACCAAACTTTAGCAAACAGAATACTTTCCATCTGCAATACGAATCACGTTCAGTTTCAATAGCTCTCAACAATAAAATCTCTAGATTCTTTCAACAACTGTCTCCAAACATGTTCAAACCACGGTTATGTAAACAGGTATCGACACTCGCTAGGGAGAGCCGTCCCAAAAATTGAGTCGCGAAAAATCAACACGAAAGGCAACAAAGTTGTCGTTCTTGCGAGACGGACGGAGATGAGTGGAGTGTCCCTGTCTGACACATTCGTAGAATGTCACGCATGTGCAGAACGAGAACCTGCTTGTCTTCCATGTTGATTTTTCACCACTCAATTTTTTCTGTATTCTTTTATTCTTTCGTTGTACGAGTGTCGAGACCTGTTTATATCTCTGCTCGGCAACGATAGTGGCCCAACTCAAACAGTTTCAAATATGCCCTCATCGAACAGAAGATTATGTTCCTATTTTTATCACGTCAAATATAAAATGTACTTATAACTGCATGGTAAAATTATTACTTATGCGCTTATTAGTCTAACAACAGCACTGGCTCTTCTTCGGTTGTTTCGTGTACTATTTTTACGAACAGTGGTGTATCTTGCGATAAGTCAGCCGTGTAACGCCGTTAAAACGACCAAGATTTCTTTGTAGATTTTAAAAAGCCTCTGTTCTGAAACTTACATGTTTCTAATTGTGCCACTATCGATGCAACGATACGATCAATCATACTACGTTCGACTACGAGGTTCGAACTACGTTCAACCATAGCGAAGCTCGCGAGTATCGAAGCAAAGTTTCAAACGCGGAAATACACGCTTGGCACGGCGACGTGGGCGATGACGGTTCCGTGGTAAAACCGTGTCGAATATCAGAGGTGTGAGTCACTGGACCGCGTTTTTGTCTCTCTTTGGATCGCAGATCACGAGTGCGGAACGCGAAGTAGGAGTCGAGCGGAGCGGAGGTAGATTGAACGTAATGTGCCTCTTCCTCCGACGCAGATACAGTCACGGTCACCACACACTCATACAATGCATCATCTGTGTTCGTACGTGTGCCTGTGTACGTGTATATTGGTACCAGCAACACGGAGAACTCTTTAACGAATCCACGGACAGACGCGTGTAAGAACGAGACCCTCTTCTTCCGCGATGTGTCCCAATGGTGGTCGTTTGACGGAGGAATTGATTCTTTGATGGTTTGAGCGTTTCGATGCGCAGGGTTGGTGTTCATGGTGTTCGTTACACCGCAGATTTTTATGCATTTATAGGAAATTTAAAAGTGCAAGATTGCAGAGTGTACGTGATACGAAAAAATATGTAAAGCATTGAGAGCATAGTACCTTCTATGATACTTGTTGGCTAGAACAATCGCAAGTTGAACTTGTCGAGGTTCTACCTCTTTTTAATTGTACTCTGAAAAATGTGAATTTGCATAAAAATCCGCAGCCCGGTAATGGTGGTTCTAAGTGGAAGAAGAGGGACAGAAGTGGGACAAAAACTGACTTCTGCCTGGATAATTGGAATCCTTTTTGTAGGAGAAGCCTGAGTCGTGTGAGAATTTAATCTGCCAGACTATTAAATTGTGCAGCTCGTAATGAAAAAACGTTTGTCAAATATTTCAATCTATGCTTCGCCCAAAAATTGATTTATGTCGTTGTCTTATTCAATTGGATGTATTAATTCGTCTGCGGTGTAATTGTTTTAATTCCGATTACATAACGTTACGAATGTTTTGTTTAAAAAAAAGTTATCGCTTGAAGAAGCATCGATAAATAAATTTCTCTTTATCTGCGAATTACAGGGCGAGTAAAGGATATATTTGTACGATATGGTATTCAGTATTCGCATTTCAATATTTAGATGAGTATTTACGCGACGATTCTCGCCAGTGTCAGCCCATTCATTTTCCTCGCGCCATTGTCCAGAAACGAACGATCCGCTTCAGGCATCCGATTGTAGCGACTAATTTATCGCTTTGGAGTAGCACGGCTCTCGATACTTCTCAAGAATGCGAGGAAGGAACGGGGTAGCCATTATTCAATGCGGATTGCGTCGCATTGGTAACGAATGAATCGTCGAATAAAATGTCTGGAAAAATATAACCCAATGACGGTAAAAAGAATTTTTGTACACAGTTTGTATACGTGGAGCGAGAAATTTAGATGGGTATATAGTCTGGTTGGAAATTAGAAAATTCAAGAGACTAATGGGAAGCAAAATCATCGGGACGTCGTTATTAGTCTACGAATATTCACGTAAATTCATTACGTCGATGAGTAGAATTCAATAAATGGAACTTTAAACGAGATACAAAAGTGTACAGTGTGTTTTAAAAAATATCTCGATGCATAGCAGGTACATGTAAATGCATATTTTTTACGCGTGTGCAAACGAATATTTCATAATTATATTGTTATATAAATATTAGTAATTAACGTTATACACGTGTAAATATGTATTTATTTATTTTCGACCTCGCGGTCAAGAAATAGTCTTGTTTTTATGTACAATACGATGATTAACATTGCACACACATACTGCGATTTACATTACTGAAATGTTTACGACAATATTTATGTATCCTCTGCAGTCATCACATGTATTAGGTCATGATACAAAACAAATGCTCTTAAAGAAACTTCAGTATACTCGACTTTAATTAATCAAGTATCGAGGTAAACACATCTCTATGATTGCTTCAGCCATCCTGTACACACTCTCTGTTAAATATTTCATAAATCATCAAGCAGTCTGTCGACTGGTCGAAAGTAACTCAAACACGTTTCAACGCAGCGGTATATTCCAGCTAAGTTTCCCTATGGTAGGTGCGCAACAGTCCGAACAGTTTCCTTGTCGAACGATGATAAAGAAGCGCGTAGGACTTTGCAGTCTCCCGGAGGTTTCTGATGTTTCCAAAGGATTGGTCCGGTTCTATCGGCGTAGCCTTGTGTAGCATATCGGAACGGGCGATTAGGGTCATTGGTTTTCCAAACCAGCGGAGCTGT
Organism: Bombus breviceps; assembly: GCA_014825925.1. Lineage (NCBI taxonomy): Eukaryota > Metazoa > Arthropoda > Insecta > Hymenoptera > Apidae > Bombus > Bombus breviceps. The sequence goes on along the minus strand of CM026183.1, from coordinate 8,119,563 downwards.
TGCCGGGAACCGTTTCCAGGCTCTGATAAAGTCCGGTACGCTGGTTCTTCTCAACATCGATCGTCCTGGATGCGTTCGTCTCCGTGTGAACTCGCGCGGAAGTCTCTTCGAAACGAGCATCGTCCAAATCACGAAGAAACTGCTGTGCAGAGATGGAAAGTTGACGCTTGAATGATCCGACTGGACCTAGCGCAGTAAAGCCACTTTTGATGATAAAGATAGACTATACGAGTTGCTATTATTAGGTCTCTTCTCCCAATATGCGCGAAGATCCATTGGTTATAGTGTTATAGGTCTACTTTCAATTATAATGATAGAGCACACGCTAATTTTTCTTTTTAATTATGGCCATTCTCAACGCTTGGAACGCTTGATTAGCCACGGTGCAACATGAGCTCGCTTTCCATCACGAAGATAAGTCACACGAATTTTTATTATTAAACATGGCTCTTCTTGATATTCGGAAGGTTTGATCGGTTATAGTGCAACAGGTCCAATTTCTTTTGTAGAGCACACACGAATTTTTCTTGCTGATTATGGTTTCCCTCGACACTTGAGACATCTGATTCGTCCTAGTACAGTAGACTCACTTTTGAGTATAAAGATTGAGTATAAAGACGATGTTTGGACGTTTATAGTGAAATAGGTGTATTTTCAAATATAATAACGGAAGACACGGATTTTTGTTATTAAACAAATGATGACTATGACTTTCCTCGATACTTGGAACTTACTTTTGGTCACCCGAATTTTTATTATTAAATATGACTGTTCTCAATATTTGGAAGGTTTGACTTGTCACAGTGTAATAGGTTCACTTTCATTTATGTTAATACAGCACACACGAATTTTTGTTATTAACGGTTCTTCTCAACATTTGGCTTATTTTTGAAATTGAACATTTTGAAAGCATACGATTTTCTGTTCTCGAATATGGTTCTTTTTCATACGATTCTTAATGCGTATATTTCTCAATTCAAATGACGAAGAAACTGTGTTCGTTATGGGTTGTCCCGATTCAAGAACTCCGTCGTGCCGGGATAGACTTTTAATTGAAAATCGGGCGAAATATCGAATTCTCTTGGCTCCATTATGACCCACGAGGAGTTCTAGCAGAGTTCGACTCCTCGAATGGTTCGAGAACAAGATACGGAGGACGGCTATTGTGCGTGGATCAAAGGTGTGGATGTTGGCGTTGATCGAGTAGCGAAATACAAAATATCACAAAATTGCACGTTTATTATAACTAAACTTCCGAAACTCAAGTTTTATCTTCTCAGTTTTCTGTCAATACAATCGTCCAAACGAAATAAGTAAAACGCAAAACATCCATTATGTAAATTTTCGATGTTTGAACTTTTCGCTCGAAATATCGATTATGTAAATCTTCGACGCTTGAACTTTCTTGCGCAATTATTTTCTCTGACTGCATCCCTAACAATAACAAACCAACAGAAGAAATTAAGACTTTACGAGATAATGTCGGAAAAGCAACGTAGGAAAATCATAGAAAACAAATATTCTTCACTGTTCTCCATTTTATTGTTATCTATAGCATTATTTTTAGTCCTCGTGACAAAATAAAATACATTTGAACAACACGTGAACTGCTTCACCTTTAGTTGAATATCGCAGAGTAAAGGTTAACGCCCGAGAATCATCGAAACCTTGTGTATTTACATATACAGTGTAGATTTGAAGTTTCTGCGAAAAACGTGGCATTCGTCTGAACAGCGTCGTCCCTTTCCACTTTGGTCGCGCCCGATGGTTCTTTTTCACCGCGGCGGTGTCTGGCGGTCCTTTTCCACTTCACCTGGCGCGTGCCAGCGAAACGAGAAGGTCGAATCATCGACCGCCTTTTCTACTGCGACCCCTCAGCCGCTTGTCTGACTACTCACCGGGCGAAGTTACTTCGAACGTAGATACGGAATCGGCGTTTACCGCAGCTCTTATCGCGCCCGGCCGAGTTAAATAATTAAAACGGCGCCTGCCGCCGGCGAAAGAACGCCGAGAATTCGTCGGCTGACTTTAATTACACGTGCACCGACTACCTCTACTCGTCAGCGAATTCCTCCTCGAACTGTTTTTCTTTTTATTCCGCTTCGCGTTCATTTCCTCCTTCCGTCGGATGAGTTTCGAAGAATCTTAAATCAAACGAATGAAGGCTTGCGAGCTAATTGTTATATTTGGGTACAGAGATTTGAAATAATTATATTGGTAACTGTACATATATAATAATAAAAATTATGTACTTGGTAAATTGTTTAGAACATTAGTTTTGGACACTTTTGAACGTTGTTGACGATGGCCGATATAATAGTACTTTTGTAGGAAATTGTATAGTTAACTTTGACACTGCCGTTTTCACTTCTTCGCATCTGTATCTGTCTTCTTTTTAAAGATTAACGACTATGTTGAGCTTGAGGTTATATTTCACTCGAAAGCCAAAAGGATAATACCAAATTTCGGCAATATCCTAAGAGTAAAGGTAATTCACAATGTCGAGGGTTAAAACACCAGGTTTCTCGTGCATAACTCATTAAGCTTTTAACTGAAAGTATCGTTGAATTCATAAGATTATGACTTCCTTATAATCTCATAATTTTATGTCGAACGAGAGAGCAAGATAACCGGTAATTTGTAAAAATTCATTCCATTTATCATCAAGCTTATTAGTACTATACAGGAAAACGTATGTATCAGTAATTTATGGCCAGTGACTTGTAAAATTTCATTAATAATATTAACGTAAAAGCTCGAAAATATCGACGAAACGGCCACTTTCGAACAGACAAGAAGAATCGTTCAATTCGGTTAACGCATTACGATATTATGCGCGAGTATACAACTAGAAAAATACGTATATACATAGATATACCAGTCGATCGAAGAATCTCCTTTTTTCGAAGTCGGTTAAAAGACAATTATCGAAATGAATCGCTCGGTCGTCGCAATTATCGTGACTGTTTGTTGTTGATAAATCGACACGCGTTTAATATAGAAGAAAATGCAGAAGCGTATCACAGACACGAGCGTGAGACACGTGAACAGCAGGACCGCGAGTGCATCGTGTGCACTTAAACGAGCTCAATCGTACGCGACCCCATTTAAATAACGACGAATTGGATCCCGGAGTGTTTCCTCTTCGCTCTGCTTCCCCTCTTCGCGTTGCAGTTCACGCTGTTCGCTCACGATGTCGTTTTCGATCTCTGCTTTCCTTAAGCCTGCCAAGCTAAACTGAATTTCCAAAGGAGTTCCTACTGTTTCTATAGTTTCTACAGTTTCTATATCTCTTTGGTCCTAATATTCTCACCTGCAAACGTCTCTCGTGCTTTAGAACAATAACGACTACGATATCGAACTATATAAGCAATTCTGTGTTCCAAGCGAACGTATTCTCTGTTTCACAATTTCACTAGCTTTTGTATTCTTCATCTAAGAAGGAACTTTAACGCTGGAACTACCGATAGTTAACGCGAAGCTATTTCTACCTAAACCAGTCAAGATGGTTTTTAAAAAATACGTAGTAATAGAATATTTTTATATTTGTTGATTTGTTACTTTCTTACGGAAGAAATTCAATGTTATGTAGCAGATTTTTGGAATTATTAATCCATCTGGGATCCCTAAACGAGGATTGACACATTTATAGAATTGTAGAATCAGTCATTTTGACTGGCGTGGTATTTCTAGCGTTAGTATCTAGCGATCTAGCGACCGATCCGCAATTTTCCTGATAACTGATATCGTCGTGTCGAATGACACGCGGTAAAAATTAAAAAAACGCGTGGCAACTTGTAGAAAACGAGGAAACTGGTTAATTGGGGTTCGATAAACAGATCGCAGCACCCTTCTACACTTTGACAAATAAATACCAGTCATTTCGACTGGTATTGGAACAAGTAGACTTGATACAAAATTATTTCTAGTTTGAATGTTTAAAAAACAAAATAAAATTCATTACATTATTCTTTTAGTTATCGTTGCGAAAATCATTACATCATTGTGGAAAAAAATATGACATGAAGTAGGAATTTGAAAATAAAATTGTCAAACCAGTCAATTTGACTGGTGTGGTAGTTCTAGCGTTAAGTGAAAACTATATTTTAATGTTGAGAACTTTATTGTTCCATGTGTACCGCAAGAGTTAAGTAAATAAGGGAAGATAAAGAAGGGTAGGAAAATTCGTAAAATATAGAAAGTTTTGATACTAGAAAAATCATGGTTCCATTAATAGTAGAAGGATCGAATGGATAATGAAAAAATAAAGAAATTCGAAATATACGATTTTTTCAAGCCGCAAGCTTTACGGTCCCCAAGTGTATCAAAAAGGCTAAGTAAATAAAGGAAGATAAATAGATCCGAAGTAAACGACATTTTGAAGCTAGAAACTGGCACCGTGTGTACCAGTACTGAATTAAACAAACAGAAATGAAAAAGATTCGAAAAATACACGATCCTTTAAAGTTAGAGAAATTTGGGTTCCGCGATGAGTCGAGCAAATAAAGATCGAAGTAAACGAAAATAACGAAAAACTACACAATGTAGAGAAATCTTTTATGGTTAAAAACATTATGGTCTTACGTGTGCCCAAATAATTAAATGATAAAACAAAGATAAAAAGGATTAAAAAAAAAAAAAGAAAAGGGAATAGACGATCTTTTAATGCCGGACACGCTGAAACTCCGCGTGTACCAGGAAGATGGAATATTTAAACGAAAATTAGAAAGAAAAAGAAATTAGAAAAATAAGTACCGCGTTCAAGTTCGAAACGTAACGGTAGCGCGTGTACCGGAAGCAGGTGCTTCGGTTTGCAGGAAGGCGCAAGGTGAGGTCGATCAACTTGGCAGAGACGCGTCATCGAGAAGTTGCACGGCCTCGTGGCGTTGAAATAGCAAAGAGGGAAGGAGAGGCTGTCGATAGTATCCAATAACTGGCCGACGCTATCGCGTCGCCTGAGACCGCCAGTCGCCGGTTTTCCGGTTCTAACTGGATAGAAATCGCCGGGACGCCGTTCATTGTTCCTGAATGACTGGTCGAAACGGAACTTTGGCATCGTGGTTCACGTGGGCGACACACGCCGCCTGTGCCTCCTGCCGCTTTCATTCACACCACACCTTTTTCCCCCGCGTTTTCAACGCCAGTTTTCCTTCCATTTTTCGTTCTCGGTGTTTCGTATTAATCGCGTACGACGAAGCAACTCTTCTCGTTAAATACGAGTGGACGTTTAAGTGACATTGAAACATAGCGGAATTTGGAGAAAGATGGTTAGTTCTGGGAATTAAAATGATTTTTTTCGACCTTACGTTTTAATCTTTTGCTTGTCGACCTTTTTTAATTAATTAAAAAAAAAGAGAGAAGATTCGTGGAATTATTTGAAAATTTTCTTCCATTTGATTTTAATCCTTCGCACTTGGAAAGGTTCTCACGATACGCAGCTTTGTACCGAGTCTGTTTGAAATTGCGAATTTTGTTTCCAGAAGAGAACGTTATGAAACGCGTGTTTTATTTGTGACATTTCTTTCCAAGTTTTTATTTTTATCTGTGACGATATATTTTTAGTATAGAAACTAAATAGAAAGAACATTGAAATTTGTTTTTCTGGTTTGGATGGAAAATCTTCACCTGATCGTAAGGTATTGCTGCGATTTTCAATCGAATTTCTAGTTAACTAGTAAATCAGCGTAGGAATTTGTCGACGAAGGTTGGATTTCCCAAAAAATGCAAACTCACCGATTCTTGATAAAGTCGCGTCAACTTTTATTATACTTCCGCTTGGATTTTTGATGCGAAGCCAGAAGTGACAGTGTATTTTTTACTTGCCATTTAACGCAAGATCTGTTTATACACTTTTTGGCAGAGTTATTGGGCGGAATTAGTTTCTAGAATTACGTTTGACAATTTCTCACGAGGCATTTCCAACGTGTTATCGTTCCCAAGCGGCTAATTTATATTTGTAACAGAGGATGCAGAAAGTGCAAATGTGTAAGGCCGATAATTTTGGGCAAGCGAAATCGCGCAATTCTTAGCTGAATCGAGTAACAAGCTAATTGAGGAATGGCTACGATTGTGTAATTGAGCAATGACTAATCAACTTTTATTCAATCAAATTTCAGTTTAATAAAATTCAATTTCATATAATAAAAATTCAGTTTAATATAATTATAGAAATTAAATGTAATGAGATGAATCGTTCTAAAACTGGTAATTAAAAAAAAAGTATTAATCAACTAAACGCGATAAACATATCTGTTTTCGCAAGAACTGATATCGCAAAAATACAAAGAAAATCTGCTATTCACAAACAGAGTAAATAAAGTAAACTTCTTTTCTCGTAGTTCAAGGGGAATTTTCTTTTAAAAACATCGAGTAATGTATTCTCGATTCTAATTCGAACGAGAAATTAATAACTTTTAATCAAACAATCGAGAGATAAAAGCAATAAAGACAGATAACGAAGTATCTTATCTGTTGATCGATATAACGAAAAAAGCACGATAATCTCGTGGCGCCGGTAAGTTTCACAACATTAACGTAACAACGACGCGACGTAACAAAAATCAGTCGATTAGATAAAGCTGGGGCATTTTCATTTCGCGATACGTTTATCTAGAAAGTCAGCCACTCATGAGTCTCTTGGGACATTAGCGCCAAACAAGTTGAAAATAATATTCTGATGGGATAGGTGCAATCGGCTCGAAATTTTCAGTTCAGAGGCCACGAAAATTTGTGAGCCATAATACGCGAGGCAAACTGACCGTGAAAAACGAATCCTCCGTGGAAACGCGGCTTTAAAATTCCATGGCCGGTTTGTTGCTCGTAAATTTACCTTCTCTCTTTTTCTAAATCTAATAAATGTCACACGAATTACGTCTATCAAAAATATTTTCCAAATCGATGAAACGCGAATTGTTGTGAATTCTTTAAGTAACTTGTTTATCGCGATTTGTTACGCTTTCATCACGTTTCAACTTCGCTTCTCGCAAACCTTTTAATTTTATTATCTTGGTACATGACTAGTGTCCGACGTTCTAAAGAATTCACTGGATGACTTCCGTTTAGTGTATTCGTTGCAAAAGAACGATACAAATGATGATAATAAATATCGGGCGAAATGTTGAAAAATATTTCTAACATCATGACGATTCGTTATCTTTTAATTTATGGATTCTGAAAAGTTTATATTTCTATGATACTTTGTTAATTGAAATGAAGTAATACCGGAGAGCATTATCGAAATTATTTCTCGTATTCACGGAGATTACGCTAGGATTTTACTCCTTAATCCCTCGATTCGGAAACGTTGCTGCCGATAATTAGGAAATTCAATTCTCCATGAAAATTACTTCCTTGTGATCCACAGGCTTTAACTATATACTCTCCATGTTCCACCGTTATTTGAATAATTCCAAAAATTCTGTATGTCAAAATCTTATACCTAAATATACGGTTAATATCCAACCCTATTTACCTAATATGTATTACAATTGTACATGTATCGATCTTTCAATCAACTGTGGCATCTTCCTAATCTGAATATACCTATTACTAGAAACCAATAAAACTGTATTCCAACGATCCTATCTCTGCATCACACCTCTAATCCGGTAGATCGTGATCGAACGCAACCCCCATTTACCCCCCATTTGCCAAATCTGATTTGTCCTGGTATTTAGCATTAATTTAATCCACGATAAAGATATAGCTATAATACACTCTACACGTGACTGCAATATTTGATACCAATGTCAAAAATCCTCTACCTAAATATATAGGGTAGAAACTATATATCTAATTCATATTATAATTCTATTAGTCTTTTCTACTGTATTTTTCTCCCAAATTTAATTTGTCACGTTTAATATTAATTTAATCCACGATAAAGATATAGCTACAGTATAGCTATGTCGTTTCAAATATTTGCTACCAATGACAAAAATCCTCTACCTAAATAAATAGAACAGAAACTTGATACCTAATCCATATTATAATTCTGTTACAATTTTCTACTGTACTTTTTTCCCCAAATTTAGTTTGTCGCGTTTAATATTAATTTAATCCACGATAAAGATATAGCTATAATATACTACTTCAATATTTGATATTAATGTAAAAAATTCTCTACCTAAATATATAGGGTAGAAACTTAACACCTAATTCATATTATAATTCTGTTAGACTTTTCAGTAGAAAATACAGTAGTATTTTCCTCCAAATTTAGTTCGTCACATTTAACATTAATTTAATCCACGATAAAGATATAGCTACAATGTAGTCTAGATGTCGTTTCAAATATTTGCTACCAGTGCCAAAAATCCTTTACCTAGATGCTCAAATACCTTCTCTACCTAAATAAAATAGAAGGTTCACATCTAACCCATATAATAATTATACTATATCGTTTCAACATCCTCCATCACCATCCTCCAAATCGCGATACCAAAAAACCAAAAACCTACGACCTTCCTTCACATCCTCGATCCTTCCTGCGAGCCACGATCGAACTCAATTCTGTAGAATCTACTACCACTACCTTAACCATTAACGAAATACCCTCATCCGTCCCCAAATCCTCTCCCACTCCCAATAAAAACATCGTCTCACCATAGTGTGCGTTCCATCATCATCATCATCATCATCATCATCATCATCATCATCATCATCATCATCATCATCATCATCATCATCATCACCATGTACCACCACCACCACCACCACCATCACCATCGTCATCGTCGCCACCAGCTTCTCTCCATCTTGCTCGTCCTCCACGGCGTTGCATCTTCTTCGCTGTCATCTCTCGATTCTCGACGCGGACACGTCGTATCCGTGCCGCTCGGGAATAAGAAATTACCTCGTGGGATGTGAACACGCACGCACACACGCACAATGGAAAACACGAGCACAGGCACACGTACACACGGTGAAACGCGCATAAGGTCGACGTGTCGGGTCGTGGTCACAGGACGCGCGTCAAGATATCGGTCTCGATTGAGGAAGTCGAGGATAAAAGGAGTGAACCTTATCGTCGGCTGGTCGGCCATTCAATAATTGCCGAGGCGCTAATCGAGCCATCCTAACCGGGACTTAGTCGGTTTACCGGTTCGAACCGGTGCGGACGAGCCACCGAGTCGACGATTCGGTGAATGGCGAGCTCAAACCAGAAAGAACCGGACGCGTCATTCACCGCTGGTGGAAGAGGAAGAAACGGAGTACTACACACGAGTCGATGCTTTTAGACTTTACACGCGTTCCACGATCGTGCTCAACAGCTGTACAGACCTCTTCGACCTCAGCCGCGTTCAACGCTTTGTTTACAAACAGAGAGAATGGAGAACGGAACGCGCGAGAGGAATTGGCGCGAAATTTGAAAGAGCTGAGCGCGGATCGGCGGAGAGGGTTGGTATGAAGATGTTTGAGGATCAGGCATTCTTCCTCTTTTTATTTTCTTCCTAAGATTTGTTGCATTCGTAATTAATGTTTGAGTCTCTTTCTTCTTCTTCTATCTTTTGTTTCGTGAAGGTTTTCATTCGTTCTGAAGATTTTGGAGCGGGATTGATCGCTAGTTATGTTAAATTATAAAAAGTCTGATGCATGCGTAATTAATGTTTGAGGATCGGAGATTCTTCATCTTTTCTTTTCCTTTCTCTCTTTCGTTTTTTATTTTGTAGAGATTTAGATTCATTCTGAAGATTTTGGAGTAGGGTTGAACGAGGGTTGGGACTAAAATATAAAGTTTAGAAATTAAGGATTTTTCTTTTCTTTTTTTATCGAAAATCTGTATTCATTCTGAAGATTTTGGAGTAAGGTTGATTGGAAATTAGAATCGAAATAAATTTGTTATATTCACGGAGACTATAATTGGTGTCTATTTAATAACAGAGATAGAATTGATTGCTCTGGAGTAAGTCTGATCTTGCATATGTGTAACATTAATTTTTACAAACAGATATTCATAAGTAACGAAGCTTAAGTTTTCACTTATTAGAATCATACAAGATTTACAAATATATTTTACTTATCAAATCTAAACTAAATGCGTACATTTATTGAATTAATATATTCACTGTATCGTATACGTCAGTTTCAAAAACCAATCACTCGAAAAAGAAACGAAAAAATGTCGACCAATATGCAAACCATTAACCTTTAATAGCTTTAGGTAACTAAATCACCGAGTATACAAATAGCGTATGCAACTTACTCCGAGATAAGTTATCTGCACCATGATAGTCGATGTTTGAAAGATGATTAAGCGATCGTTTACGTTCACCTTGCTCGATTGACAAATATGTTCCATGAAGCCATGTTTCATTAACGAAGCTATAGCGCTAAAGCAATTTTATCGGCCTTTTTTCCAAGAACTTTCTTGCTCGTTCGACGATCGTTTATCTTCCTGCCCGATTAAACAAAGCATTTCGAAAGGTTCGCATTTCTCCTCTTAATAAAACTTTGCTTGCCGAACAATCTATGCTATCGCTAAAAAACAAGATTCGTCTGCTTGTTATTTTATTTTCACTTGGTTCTTCGTCAGCGAGATTCAGTTCAGAAAACGTTCTTTTTTCGTAGAATTTTGAGATACGTTTAAAACGCGAATATTCATAAGAGGATCCCTCAATTGTTTGAACCACTGCATATTATCGAGACGAACGTTCCATCTAGATGATAGTGCGACAGCGACCATATCCAAATCTACGCCATTCCACATTATCTGACAATGAAGCTTTAGGACCTTACCTTTGCACATGGCACAACACCAAATTTTCTTCATCGCGTAGGGCACTCAGGACCCTCTCTATGCTCCTCAACTCCTACAAACTCAACGTACGAAACTGCGAGCATTCGACCACGAGACTAGTCTTGGGTACAGTCTTGGCCGTGATTTGAACAACTATTTTAATACTTTGTATTTCGCTACTTCGTTGTAATATTGTACTTAACCACTCTTGTGAATAAAAGCATATAAAAATATAAAAGGACAGTCAAGCGAAGCTATTGCTCAGTTCTTCCCTTTTTATCACGAATTTTACGTGACAATAGCATCGACGATGACGTCAGAAATCGATTCGGCGAAAACCAAAGCTACGAACAACGAATTAATTAAATTAAACGTCGAATAATCTGGTCCTCTCTCCTGTCATGTTCTCTTCCTCTGTAGCAAGCGGATAAATAAAATGAATAAACGAGTGAACGTTTGCAAGTTCAACATTTTGTCACAACGTTGATTCTAATTAAACGCTTCGTCAACGTTAATTCGTTTTCGTCTAAACCAACGTTAAAGAATGCAAGACATTATCCCTGCGATCTTCCCTGTTTGTTACGCAGCGGAGTTTAATCCAAAAGCAAAGGAGTGTTTCTCGAATCGAAACGATTTCAACGGTCGAATATGACATCGTAAAGAGGAGAACGAAGACCCGCGGAATCCTGGCACGCGATCCTTTGTGTCGATTCGCAAATCCATCGTCGCGGCGACCATTTCCACTGTCGGGCCATCGAAACGGCAAAAAAGGACGAAATGGTGAAATAAATTCCGGTCTGGTCCAAACTGCGAGACCGAAGTCCCATTACTTCGCTATTATCTGCCGCAGAATGCTCATCCCTCTTCGCCACGGTGCCCCGTAATTCTCTTGGCCTGCTTTTTACCTCGTTTCTAATTCCGTCATTTTCCACGTTCCGCTTTAATTCCCGATATCGCCTTTTTCCCTTTTTCCGATGGATTCATGACCGGAAAAATACGAGAAATATTAGACTGTCCGAAAAGTTTCTTTCGTTTTATAAGGAAATAATAAACGCACAGTGTTTTTTGTTTTATATTAGTTTATTGAATTATGAACGAACGTAATAACAGAAATATAACGAAACGGATCATATCTAATTCAATAAATTAATATAAAACAGAAATTATTGTTCGTCTGTTATCACCTTATGAAAGAAACTTTTCGGACAACCTAATAACATTTGTAGCAATGCGAACAGGATTCGTTTTTATATTTTCGTTGCATTTTATACACGCGGCATGTATTTTCGATCTTCGTTGTTTATTTTATTCCCTCGAAGACTGAAATGCCAATAAAATACTTAGAAGAACGTAGAAGACGAAATGATGAAAGAATATTTTGTACACGTAGAATCCATTTCGAACACGATGTTGCATAAACACGAGAATTCAGAATTATTTGAATAATTAGCAAAGACAGTAGTGACGTTAAAAATACATTCGCTCGTGTGTATACATCGTTCATAAAATAAATGTATTATTCGTTATTGAAATCCATTATCAATTATCGGGAGAAAAGCGAATAATAGCGGAGCGTTATAATTAGGTCGCTGCATGCGAAATGTTATTTCAATGCGAATCGAATTTGACCGAGGGGAATTAAGATTTGCAAAATTTCTCCAAAATGATACAATTTAATTAAATCCTAGTAGAAACTACATGTTCATACGTATAATTAAATATACGACGTCTTTGTTTCTTTTCTTTTTCGTTCCCCCCTCCGAAAAGCTATGCGTTCCCAGAGTTTTATCGGAGGAAGTCATATTTCATACTTTTTATCAAAATCATAAGTCACACGATCGAATATCTTGACATTGTTTGACTGGACAATTTACATAGTTATCGAGCATTAACTCACAAACGTATGTTCCATCTTTTCTGAACGGCCAGATCGCGCCTTTAAATTTCCTTAGAAAAGAAAGAAGGAAAAATTAGGCACGTCGTTACGCTGATTTTTCGACGATTTTCGTTCATCGGATTAATTCGCAAAGTACATCGATTCCCAGCGGCATTTGCCATCTTCGTAATATGTTCGCGATTTTACACCGTACGACTTTCAGTTAAATTATTATGACGCACAAGCATTGAAAGCTCAGGAGAATCAAATGGTGTTAATTATGTATGCAATCTGCACGCAAATGATATTATTCCGGGAACCAGGAAAAAAGAAGTTTTCAATTGATTTAATCAATCTATCGCCTGTCAATCAGGTGGCAATTGCGGGCTGATTTTAAAATTGTCTGCTATTTTGTTACTGTAATTTCATTATTTTCATCGAATTTATTTCGTGAAATTAGATGGATAAGTAAGTGTCACTATATTGAAAGCACCAAGTCTATCAAGACGATTGGCTACAGCAGTTTTTTACAAGTACTAAGAATAAAAGAAAAAAAGAAGTTTAAACTACGAAATTATTAAATTTTGCCTTTAATGTTTTACTCATTTCTTTTTAATTTATCATCATTTAATTTTTTTATAAATTTATAAATCACTAATCTTTACGCGCCAAATTTGACAAAATCAACGTAGACTTTCATTGAAATGCAACCACGACTATACGTATATATATTTTACTTTCAACATGCCAATTTAATTACAACTATTTAATCGTTTCGTTATAATCACCAAATTTTTTAATTTATTCAGAATTCAGTTATTTAATTATTTAATTGCGACACGAAAATATGCTACGACTCAGTACACGTTGACGTTGCAACTTATCTCAGTGTTAATACTTCGTTCTTTTAATTTTTTCCTGTAAAAGAACGCTACTGGAACAGTCGAAACGATTTGTTCTTTCGAAGGAATATATACATACGCAAACGATTAATTAACACGGGCTTGCAAATGAACCTTGACAGGTATACAGCAATTTGTTCTGTTTGTCGTAGCCATGAAAGGCTGTAAAGCACTTTGCTACCGTCAATAAAATGTATAAACGTGCGAACAATAACGTCGACGGTTCATAAATAGGATCCAAAGGATCCAATCGAGATAGCTTCCTCTAACATCATTTTCTATCTCCCTTTCTCTTTTCTACTTTCAAGCGAACAATTTCAAACATACTTCGGACATCGTTGGTGATCGAATTCGTAGAGGAGGAAGTTTTATTCGCAAGCTGAACTCTGTGTACTCGCGCGGTTCCCCTCTGTTCTTCAGTCCTCCATGAAATCGCTCCTCATTCTTCATACGATCGAGGAATAAAACTTTCGTGATCGATGGAGACCATCTTGTCGAGATAGTCTATCGAGTAGAGAGTATTCGCGATTGAATCGTACAGATCGCTTGAAGACACAGTGACGTTAATTAGATCGTTTTATCGAACCCTTTTCTGATACTAAAATTGCTTAAAGGTTTCTTTTAATTTGTTTTGGTACATAACGTGAATACATAAGTTGGTAATTTTGATGAAATCTGTTTGGAAGTGATAATTTTATGGGTCTTCGTACGTTACGATCGGAATAATTTATTTCGTTATAGTAGATTTTATCATCGTTTAGGTCGCATAGACGCGAATCTATTCGATTTTATAACGTCGCGTAACTTGGAAATGGTAATTTTCATTCGGAATTTATCTGCAAATGATTATCTGGAAATGGAATAATTTATTTCGCTATAATATGGTTGCGTTGTTATTGCTTTAGAAGTGTTTACACAGATTCATATTTTCACGAATAAAGTTAAGGGAATTTAGCTCCATTTAGCTCCTCTCAGATGTACATACGTGGAATCATGTACCATTACCATTTTCGAGTCTCAGTTGCTCGAAACTTGCGAAGCCTTAACCTAAGACACAATATAGTAGCATTACCGTTTTCGAGTCTCAGCTCATCAAAATGTGGAGAGCCCTAACTCTAACTTAAGGTATGTTATAGCGCCATCGTCATTTTCAGGTGTCAGCATATAAAAATTTGCCAAGCACTAATTTATTAGTCCTAATTTACAATTAAATCACCACTTTCCAGACTCAGTTCATAAAAATTTTGGAGACCCTAGCCTATGTTACGACGCTGTATCGTTACCATTTGTCTGTCTGAGCTCATGAGAATTTCGGAAGCCCTAAACTACTGCCCTAACTCCATGGTTCTGTAGACAAGTGAACAAGCTGACAACGTGTGCTCGTTCACAGAGGCAATGGTGCGTGGTACGGGAGGAACTCTCGTACACGTTGCGTCCCGAGATTACGCACACTCGCATATTCACGATGTTGCTCGTACGTGGCCGTACCACGAGCTGATAGTCACGTGCATGGACGAGGCTACGGTACGCGTCGCTATCGACTCACACGTGCACCGTTCAGAAAAATTAACTGTGGGCAGGCAGATCACTCTTTTTCTGTGGTAGCGTAATCGTTTCCTGTATTCGTTTCTTCCACCTTTTCCTTTTGTTTCTCGAATTCTTTCATTCGTCGATTCGATTACGTTGCTTCGCTTGCTTTCTATATCTAATTTCTCGATAGGATGATAAATGACGTTGTTGCACGATGTTTAACATTTTTCTTTGTAAAAAAAAAAAAAAGTTTAGAATTGACCGTTACTACTCGTTCCCTTGGCAAGGGAAACAATAATTGATAAATATAAACGAGCCACTCGGAAGCCACATTGACGATATTAGATCAAAAAAATACGACGATATTGCAAATACTATTTCTTTTTATATTTCCCTCGGAGTTTCTTGTTAGTTACATTATCTTTTTGTAATAAACATGATCGTGCATGCAATTTGTTTCTCGAGCGTCGAAACGTTAATCGCTCATTTATATAACCAAGTTAGGAAATTAATTAGGACAAAAAGCGAGGTTTGATCAGTTTGGCTCCTGAGAAACAAAATTGATCTATCGATAGAGCACCTGATGATTTATGAGAAATCTAAATGTGCAAAAATCTACGGAATATATTCGATATTCACGAATATACAGAGTTGTTCTGTAACTGAAATTAATACAGACTTGTGCGTCTTTAAATATATATACAGGGTGGTTGGTAACTGGTGGTACAAGCGGAAAGGGGTTAGGTTGGGGTTCTTTTTCAGCAATTTTTGTAATAATAAACTTTACGATTACTTCGTATTATTTCATTATGTATTCCTAATTTTCCGTTACGGCAAAAACAAACTTAAACCGCGATAATATCCACTTTATAACGAGACGCGATAAAGTGGACGCGTACCGAGCGAAAATTCAAAGTCGATTTTCTCGGAAACAAAGCCTCGAACGAAAAATTTTTATTCTATATCTTCGACTTCTTTTTTCGCGTAGAATCATCCCCTTTCCGCTTGTACCACCAGCTACCAACCACCCCGTATATCGAGAATGAATCCTATCCATTTCGTTGATGTAGCGAGGTTAGTCGTTTACATGCGAGCTTCGGTATATCATTTAATTGTTTAAAGAAAGCAGTTTGACCATTTTCTTTGCTTTTCTCCATTCCAGTGAAGTTGAACAACGGTAGAATAATTCGCTTTCATTCGGGACGCTAGTTCTCTGACTGGCTGTTTATCGCGAAGTAATTTCAGTAATACATATCTCTTAAAACATTATTGTCGGTGTCATTTTCCTAACTTCCTCTCTCTGTCTCTCTCTCTCTCTCTCTCTCTCTCTCTGCCTCTTCTCGGTTCATTTTCTGGCGAAAAATAAGCAGTTTCGAATTTCACCGACTCAACTAATCTAACATTTACGTAACCGTTTTCAAATGCTAATTTGACGTTTTCAACAACTTTTATCATCAAATGAATATTCTAGTTATTCGTGGGTCGTATAACGAAGCCGTAACATTTGTTATAAATATATAACAGACGATAATTTATTCTTCCACGTGGTTGATAAATAGTTGATGATATAGCTATTTAAAGGAATGAAAAAAACTCGTAGCAAGATCTTTTCGCAAAAAGTTCTACCGCTTTTCCATGAAATTCTTCGATCGCAGAAAATATGAGAAAAAAATACGCCGTTCATTTTCTGTTAACGCGTAATTTGTTTATTTTCATCTAACGTACCTACCATAGGAGAATAAATCATATTACGCGCAGGACGAGCCTCATAAAAGTATAATAATCATCGTATTATACAATAGTTACATTCTACAATGTCACACAGTGTGGCGAATTTTAAGCAGCGTAAACGTAGAGATTCGAATGGTTTTTCAAGAGCAGTTCAATTTGGAATTTTAATTTCCGGTAACTCGTTAAAGATGTGGTCCCTTTGGATTCAATTCGCTGGTTGAATGGTAATTTTCGGATAGCTTCAGAGTTTGCCTTGCCGGTGCTCTGTTCGACTCGTAGACATCGTGCCGTGATCTTAGTTTATCTAGAAGCGTGTTTGCAACAGTATCAGACTATGTTAACAGATCAATTATTTGAACGCTCTTGAAGCCTTGTACCTTCTGCTACAATTGTGTGCATCGAGAAGGTAAAAAGGACGGTAGGTCAACATTTCTGCTACGAACAAATTAAACGTACTCGAGCGAAGGATACTTTATCTAGATCTTCGTATGTCAATCGGATTATACGAGTCGCTTTATTCTGAAATATCATAAATTGCTGCACGATAATAAATCGAACATACTCGACCGATAAATATTTGCTTTCGCGTTTAGTCGTATTTACGTATTTCCCGATTTATTAAGATTATTATACGCCAATTTCATTTCTCTTGCACGTGTATACGAGCGATCAGTTTTATATTTAAAACGCCATCTGATCGATGCAGTGTTTAAGGTTACTTTAAAAGATCAACCTAAGATAAACTTACGAGAGGTTAGGTTAGATTACGTTCTCTTGTCACGTCGAAGTTCTGTTTGCTCGAACGATTTAACGTTTCTATTTATATTGCAATTATTAGCGGAGAAGGATTCCGCTATAGCTAAACGTAGTCAAAACTTTATATTGCAGCTAGCTATTCGACGATTCCTATTTCTTACGTAATCGTAGCGTGTCCGTATCGTTTTCATCGACACAAGTTCCATCGATCACAGCGTTCATCGACAACAATTTTGTCGATGATAACAATCACGTCGAAAGTTTAATAACCAATCGTTTATATTAACTTTGGACTATGTACGGATTTCATGATCTATTTGTCTTCCACTATTTTTGCCTCTACGTCTACAACATCGACGAGACGTATACACGTACACACGAGCACGTTGCTCGCTCGTTCGAAAAAGTCCAGTCCAAACCAATCCAAATGTTGTGATTTTCGGTTAAGACGTTTCTTTTTTGAAAATTTGCTCGCGTGTGCATCGGTATCGGTTTTGATTAGATCCTTTTCGAGCGTAAATACGTACGTGTGTATGTAGGTTCTGTCGATGTGTAGACACAGGGACAAGAATACAACGTAAAACTGATATACGCGATCCTGGAAACCGTACTTTGCCAGAGCTCGATATAAAGAGTCAGTTGAACCCTGTGTCGATGATTGCTGTTATCGGTGAAATCCGGTGTCGGTGAAATTTTGTCGGTGAAGACAGTGTCGGAGGCAAACAGTCGATACGGATTCGATTATGGCACTCGTTGTCATTTTCTTATTTTCTCAAGAAAATGAAGGTAACGAATGATATTATGAAGAAGAAAGGAGGAAGGTTGAATCTACAAGTAGAAAAGAAACGAGTGATCGATAGAAGTGCAATGTACAAAGTGCCTAAATCGCTGAAGGCTCGTGGAAGCGCAGACACGGATATTTTCGATTCGATAAAGTTTTAAAACCGTAGATTTCGGTAAAAAGTAGCTTATATATATATTAGCGTTTGAAAGTAGAAAACTAGAAACTAATTTTTAATTAAACCGAATTTTAGCTCCGTGGTCTCCACAAAATTAAGTGAATAACACATGTAATATATATATATATATATATATATATATATATATATATATATATTATTTTTCTATTTGAATAATTTTCTATTTAGTTCTCTATTTTAATATATATTAGGTTGTCCGAAAAGTTTGTTTCGTTTCATAAGGTGATGATAGACGAACAACGATTTCTGTTTTATATTATTTTATTGAATTAGGTATGATCCATTTCGTTATATTTCTATTATTACGTTCGTATTATTCGTATAATTCAATAAACTAATATAAAACAAAAAACATTATGCGTCTATTATTTCCTTATAAAACGAAAGAAACTTTTCGGACAACCTATTATATATATATTACATGTGTTATTCACTTAATTTTGTAGAAACCGCGGAGCTAAACTTCTATTTAATTAGAAATAAATTTCTCGTTTTCTACTTTTATTTATATATATTAAAATAGGAATAGAATTAAAATTAAAATAGAAATATATATATATATATATATATATATATATATATATATATATATATATATATATATATTACACGTGTTATCCGTTTAATTTTGTGGAGACCGCGGAGCTGAAATTCGATTTAATTAAAAATTAATTTCTAGCTTTCTACCTTCAAAGGTAAATGGTTAACCGAGATTCTCGAGTGGCGTGTGAGTCAGCTCACTGGCAGTTTTTATGAAATAATCTGCTGCGTTTTGCACGGTAGAACTCCGTTTATCTAAAGTTGTCGGGGTAAACAGTTTATACGCATGTGTAATTGGAGTTTGTATAATAGTTGATCTATTTTCTCCGCTAATTATTTTTCCTTCCCATACATACGCACGCAAAATTGGAGTTCACGTCGGGTTGCGCGGATTCGATCGACGAAAGTTCAGTTAATCGGCCCCTAACTAACATTTCGTTTCGATAAATGCAGTTCTACTGTGTTTAAAAAAAATCCATTCTACTTTTTCACGTTTTGAAAACGTATCGCTGCAGAGAACAAACTAATAACTTCGCTAATTATGAAACCACACGTTTAAGAGTTTCAACGTTTGGCCAAGTACAGCTTCTTCAAATTTTCAAATCGCGCGACTATGATTTTCAGCCCACGAAATAACGTTTCGTTCCGATAATTGGAATTGCACCGCATTAGAAAAAATCCATTCTACTTTTTCATATTGTGCAAACATATTGCTACAGAGAATTGGATAATAATTCAATTAATTATGAAACTAAAGCAGCGGTACATATGCTAAATACAGTTTCTTGAAATTTTCACTTGCGCCACTATGATTTCCAGCCGTCAAATAATATACGAGAACTATAAAAAATAATATACAAAGGTATCTGCACAGCATTCTATTTATTATGGTATTTGTATAAATATATCCAAGTATATTAAGCTTCACATCGTTTGATAGTACTTCCGTGCTACTATACAAATTTTGCCATTATGAAAATGAAACGTGGAACGCGATAAAACACTCTTCATTGGAAAATAAGGATATGTACAAATAATTTCTGTAGTCATTGTGAGCTTTACATCATAATAAATATACCAAACAAATACCAAACTTAACAACATATTAAAAAAAAAAAAAAAAAGAAGGTAAATAAATTTCACTTATTTGATCTCGCACCTTCGATTTCATAATGGACCACTGAATCGAAGAGCGATCGAGAGATCGACGGGCACAGGTGAACCGTTGCTCTGTTGGCTGTTCCGGGAGGAAGCGAGAGGAAAGAGCAGACGGCCGAGCATCGCGAACCGGCATTCATCGAGCGGTCGAGCGATTCGCATTGACGCGAGTTACGCAATCGTCGGCTGGCCTTGCGCCAATCTCGCGTATCACTCGAATTCGTCCCACGAAAAGAGAGGAGAATAGCGTGCAAGCGAGAAGGAAAAAGAGAGAGATGACCCGACGAGCGAAAAAGCCACGCCGACACCGTCGAACGCGTTTCTGCGTATGCTGACAACGAGTTACGAAACGAGCAACGCGTGTGCCATACATTTTTACCTTTTTTCTTTCTTTTTTATTATTTAAAAGCTTCTGGCTAGAAGTCTACGACCATGGTCTATAGGCTGTGATACATAAAGTACAAAGAACTCACACAGACGTTATATACGCGAGGTCGTTTCGCTTGTCATACGGTTTTCTCTATATTTCGATAGTCTTACCTTACGCTAGTTTTGCTTTACTCTTTACGCTACGAGTACGTTAGTCTCGCTTTATTTTTCTCACTCCGTTTAACTCGACCTTATAATTCTACTCTTAGAATTCTATTCAGTCTCGCGCGTTAAACCGCTTAGTCTGATTTTATTTTAAGCATCACCGGCTATAGAGGAATGTCGTCAAATATGGAATAGCATCTTGTTTCTTCGATGTCAGTGTTACGAAATCAATCGCAAACGAACAAAGATTTTTTTACGGTATGTTCCATCGCGTAACTACTACATTTTTATTTATTTTATTTAACACTCGTTATACCATTCGTTCGTTGTAACGTCGTAGCTTCCTTGCTTGTATCTTCCACCTTTTTCCGAAACGTTCAGACATAGACTACTGCGTTTAGAAATAACAACCAGACGAATGCATTTTGAAAAGATTTCTTCGTTCGAAATTTTGGTATATATATTTAGATATTTTCTAGTACAACCACCGCTCCCATTTGCACACTTGTCGCAACGTGGGACGAGCTTTCGTATACCTTCGACACACATTTCCACCGTTTACACGAACATCGCTTCGCGTCGTCTTTTGAATCATTGTTTCCTGTACAAAGATACTTCCAATTCCGCGAGAAAAAAGAAAAAGGAAGAGAAAGGAAGGAAGGAAGAAGAAGAAAAAAGAGGCAGCGTGGCTCGTTTGGCGCGTCGATCACGTGCAATAAATTCGCAGTCACGTTACTCTGCGATGAGACAGGCGTCCGGAAAGTTTATGATCGCATCCATCGTCTTACAAATGATTTAACCATAGCCATATTACGATAAATTACAGTAATTCGATGGTGTAGTCCTCTTAAGCAACGGTTTTCAACATTCAAGAAGCGTAAAAACGCGTCGCTAACAGGATTTTCAATTTGCACTGTCACTTTAAGCGTATGAAATCATCACGATAATAATTATTTGAACACGAAAAATTCAGTATGATTTCTGTCATCGTACGAACGAAGCTACATGACCTTCTATACGCGCGTCTCATGCTTTTGTTTGACTTTTACACGTAAACGGCTATTACTTTCCGGACGATTGTCGTATTAACGCGCACAGTAGATCGAGGTAATGGCACTTTGATTTTGCAATACGATCGCGATGGCGCTATTACGTTTACAAGAAAAATTCTTAGACGAAAATGTCGTTTACTTATCTGACATTATCGAGTCACAAATGTTTCGTTGTACGTCAAGTAATTAGCAGGTTATTAGCAAAAAAAATGAGAAGCGAAGAAAGTGTTACAGGAGACTGTGACCTCAGCTGTAACACTGCGTGGCTTCGATAATAACAAACATCTAACGTGCGTTGCTACGTTTTATAAAGTCAAAGTATTTATTAATTTAATTAACAAGTATAGAAAAAGAAGTGAAATTTTTAAACGATTATTCGCAATCGTAATTGAGATAAATATGAAGAAAATTTTGATTGCTGCATTTTCACGTGCTCGATCCTTACGCTCAGTACATTGCGTCAATTCTTCGTCTGGTTTCCCTACGTTGTAGGATTCCGTGCACACCAGGCGATAGATTTCTGTATCTTCTTCGTCGTGAGAATTGTTATTTGTTACAGGTGTTAAGAGAGCGTTACTTTTTCGTGGTCGATGCTTGCGCACTTAGATTATAAATGTTGACTAACTAGATGTTTAAAACAGCCAAGTAACGATCGGTGTTGCTTAAAAGCAGGTCAGATTGAAGATTAAAAAAATAGAAAAAGCAACTACTCGCGAAAGAAATATTTATACTGTAGCTTCAAGTCAGTAAGAGAAAGTTACTTTAATTAATGGAAAATTAATTTTATGTATTTTATTTTGTAATTATATGTTCACTACGTACGTGTTATGTGAATAATGTCGATAATATAAAATATCAAATATCATTGTTCATCGCATATTCAAAATTCCTGTTATATAGAAGATTATGATTATGATTATGTTTTTAGAAAATTATATTTCCAGAAATTTAACGCGTCACCTAACCCTGAAAAGGAAGTTTAGGAAGGAAGAGGGTTTACACTGCTGAAAACACGACGGAAAGCCAAAGAAGCGCAAACGTGTCATCTAATCGTCGTGAAAATTTCGAACATAAACACCTTCTCTCTACATAGTGCTATCAACCCTGTTCGATCATCGAGTTGGGCTATTTTCGAGCTTTCATTTCCTCTTTCGCGAACGTTGCAGTGTCAAAGGTCGATTTCTAGCATCTTCTGGATCGCGTGCGATCGATAAACGAGGCGTGTTATCGAGAGACGCGGAAGGCGACACGCTGCTGACGAACGAAATATCGAACGTGTCGG
Source organism: Bombus breviceps (assembly GCA_014825925.1). Classification (NCBI taxonomy): domain Eukaryota; kingdom Metazoa; phylum Arthropoda; class Insecta; order Hymenoptera; family Apidae; genus Bombus; species Bombus breviceps. The sequence goes on along the minus strand of CM026183.1, from coordinate 8,096,484 downwards.
TACCTTTAAACGATCCTATTTCTATTTTACGATGATCGGCGCATCGGCTTCTTTACGTCGTGTAGGAGCAACGCGTTAGCTTGCGGTTTGATCAGTTTTTCAAGCGCACCGCGGTCGACGCGTTTTCGAGGTATCTCGACCGTAAAGCACCGATAAGTGGCAAGCCGCGAACCTTTCGAGAAACCTTCGATAGCAATTTGATGATACGGTTTCCGGGCGGATGGAAATCCAGGAAGTGGATTCTTTTACATAATCTTTTCATTCCGAATTCGCCGGTCGTTTCGCGCGAAAATTTTCCTCGGTTCGTTGCCCATAGAAATGAAATATACGGGGTGGCTCGTAAGTGGCGTGTACGATTGGTCGACTGCAAGCATAGTCTACGAACAACGAAAGCGGAAGAACAAAAGATGGAAATATAGAAAGATAGAAACAGAAAATCTAGTTGGATTAAGCCTGTAGACACGACGTGCAATATATATATATATATATAAAAAAGCAAGTTTAACACTTTGATTGCCACGGTTTCTCCTGTGACGCCACGGTGGTCATCGGTGACGGGAGCGCTTGAACTTCTTACGATTGTAAAAATTGAATGGAAATTGACAGTTAGGGTATTTTGAATACAACCGATAAATAGAAGATACTTAGAAATAAAAAATGCCCCATTGAACGATTAAACATTTTTATTAGAACATCGATAAAAAAGAATGAGAACAAATCTCGCATCTAACGGTGCACTGTGTTTGCATCCTTATCTTTGAGGGGTAATCTACGAATATTATTATAAACACACCTTAGAAAATAATCGTTAATGCTGCTTTATAATCGTATAATCGAAGTTAGAAGCGTGCACATACCTTACTATTATACATAGAACGAGCAAATACCGTTTGCCAATATCTTCTACACGTTTCGACGATATATTCTGCACGTTTTGCTTACGACGAAACAACGAATGCGAATGGTTTGCTGAAATAAACGAAGCCTCGTTATAATACGTCGCTATCGACTGTTGCCAAGGCGCCACGGTGGTCACCCGTGATCACCAATAAGGTAAACGGTTCATTGGGAAAGAACGTTGTCTTACATCGTCGATTTATTATTATTTTGCCATTATGTGCTTTGAATAATAAAAATACTGCCGTGGTGTCCTGAGCGAAACGTGTGGTTTCGGCGTGGCAGTCAAAGTGTTAACGCGTATTATGTGCGCGTGCCAGACCATATGCTAAATTGACATAATGGTGAAACCATCGATGAAATGAAAAGATGAATAATTAATTTTGTTCTTTGTCCTTCACGCGCCGTCATACCAGTTCTTCTTCAAAGCTATCGAATTTTATGGGTGAAGGCGAACAAGCTTCGTAAAAATTGCTCTATAAATGGCAGAATAATATAATTTTTTACCGTGAAAATGTTTGAAAGTATGAAAAAAAAAAAAGAAAACAAATTGATGCGAAGAACGGGTGAGAAACGGGACGAAAATGGAGCATCAAATGGAACACTTTTATTCTATATTTTCGACTTATTTCCAACCGATTGTTTATTCGTATCTAGTCGGTACCTGGTCAACTTTAACCTTCCATCTGCACATCGGGTCGTCTTCGACCAGTAGCTTCAAGCAATTTTTCATTTTTCCCATATTTTTGTTTAAATCCTTCTTTGCTAGAAAGAAGATTACGGTAATATATGACGATAGAAACTATCGGTTAATGTTCCGGAAACTTTGAAGAGCATATTGGCGGGGTTTTTTAAAGCTAAAAAAATCTGTGAAAGTATGCAGGCGACGTATGTGAAAATGAGATTGCAGACGTATGGTTAAGTACATTCGATAAATTTTCAAACTCGTTTTTCCCCGAAAGAAACAATTTTTTCGTCCTACCAACAAATTTCGTTACGTATTTTCCACTTATCTTTTCGCGTACAATCACCCTGTACCCCATCGTATCACCGGTTACGGACCACCCTGTATACGGCGTGACAGATAGTTCCTTTGTTTAATAGGAAAATAGATTTGTTTTCATGAATTTGTAAACGTCAAGGAAAATTTTCCAATTATTTTACAAAATTTATCATTGCACGATGAAACGTATAGACCGAAATATTTCTTTTTGGAATAGTTCAAGTATTCGTTTGTAACGACGAAAATATACGAATTGAAAGAACGACGCGCTGTCTGAATCGTCCCGTCGTGTTTAAAACGTTAAAACAAATTGGCTCGGAGAAAGCGGTAAAGAGTTGATCGCCTTGGAAAAAAAGAATTTAAAAAAAAAAAAAGAAAAAAAGAAGAAAGAAAGGAAAGGCAAAGGGAAAAAGCAGCCGTGGTCGGACGATTGATTATTTAGCCAGATACGAAGAGGTTCGATATCGAAATCTTCTTTTAATCGGTAATCGAGTGACGTTATCGGGAACGAAGTATTGACTTGGCACGGAACTTCTGTACCTTCGTTTTTCCACCTCTCGATGTTTCCTCCTCTCTATCAATTCTCTGGCGACGCATCCGCCCAATTCACCGGCAATTTTCCATTTTCTTTCTTTTTCGCCTGCCTTTCTACTTTACCTTCGAATTGAAACCTGCCGTACCTTTCGGCATTCTTTAAAGGAATTCTGTTCGGTTCGTTGCGACTTCGTGCTGCGATTTTTAATTAAATCGCTCTAACACTAGAAATGGCGTTATTGACACATGGTACACAAGTGGAAAGTTATATGTACTCGACGATAAAGCAAAGAACGGCGGGATGATAGCAGCCACTGGTTCAATATTGATAGTTTTTAGAAAATTGTGTAGCTTTCCGAAGCTAAGACTGAGCGTTCAGAGCGCGCAACGATAAAGAAAATTGCGTGTAAATAATTCTGTTATTCGCGTGATGATAATTCGAATAATATCGTAAGATATTTGCCGCTGTTATCGACGATTAATATACTAAACATGACGTCACTGTTAAATTTCTTTCTATCACAGTGCTTTCAATCTGCACCATTTATTTAACGATTTTTCCAGAAACGTCAAATTTTTCGAGAAAGATATACATCTCGTACGATTTCTAAGAAATTTCTAAGAAATTCGAAAGTTAGAATTTAATAAAGAACGCACGCAATATAAAAGAAAATTTACGAAATATGCGAACTGCTATGCTTTCTATACATTTGCCAGGTAAAACAATTTTCTAACGAGGTTCCACTTTCCAAATAATATTCTGAAAAATTATAATTCGCGTAGAAATCCGAGGTGTAATAATCCCACGCACAATTAATATATCTATTTTCGTAGAATAACTATAGACTGTAATAATAAAATTGCTCGTTTCCATTTAAAATCTGGTCGTCAATATCGTAATTATTATAATACGAATAGTGTCAAATGCATTTGGCTAAAACAATCTAATGGCTGATTTTCAAAACACGGATACTCTCGATATACGAAAATACGAGTTTGTCGAACTCATCATCATCAAATTTCGATCAGTTCTATCGTTATCAATGGCCGAAGATCTTCAAAATATCGCGCCAGCCATTCGCCTGCAATTCACTCGCTTCTCCCATTGATTCGACCTCTTCAACCGCCTGCATTAAATTCGCCCATAGCAAACGGTGTTTCGATATTTTTTAACGAGGGCCATTTGCTCGACGTTCCCACCGGGAAATCGAACGATACGTCACGAGACATTTTGTTTTCCTCCCTCTTTGCCCCGCGGCGTCCATGCAATTAGGACTTGACCCATTTCCCGGCGATTGTTCGACTTGCATCGTAAAACGCGACGCCCGAAGATCGATGAACCAAACACGCTCGCGTATTGTAAACAGGCGAGATTAACAGCATCCAGAGAGTTGCAAGCTCGAGCATAAATGTGCAATTGGTTGCCGATCGATCCTACTCTCGCGTGATTTTCTAATCGATTACGAGCTTTCAGTTGGCTAAAAGTATCGGGTCGGCATATACGAGATATTTTTCTATAAAGTTGGATAGTAAGTTTGTTCAAAGTTTCTTCGAGTTTCGGGATTAATCTATCGTGAAACGTGTTTCTTTACATCGCTTGCTTTTCTGTTGATTGCTTTGTACGAAGCATTTATTTATGCCGCAATTTTGTTGCAAATTCAATGGCACAGCGAAGTTCGTTGTCACGATCGAAATTGATCGATTCTCAGTAAGCATCAGGTTTTCTTTTTTTATTATTTAATTTGTACTTTACAAATTGTCCAGCTGGACATTTGGTAAATTTTTCTAACTTAATTGCTAAATAACATGTGGATGGCTACACCCAGCAGGATACTATCTTCGAGTTTGACTATTTTATTTCTTTAGCGAGGTCAGTGGCGTGTTTTCTTTTTAGTCTTTTTTTTATGAGAGTTTTTATAAGCCAGCTGGTTTCGATGTGTTGCCGTTCTTTTCTCGTATTTTTCTGCGTACCTGTCGATTTCTTCTTTAACCGTTGGTATTTGTAAGTCTTTGCGTATATCCTCGTTTCTGGCATACCACGGGGCGTTGACTATTGTTCTCAGTATCTTCGATTGTAGCGACTATAGTTTATTTATGTGGCTCATTGCTACTGTCCCCCATAGCCAGATTGGTTTTATTATCGTTTTGTAGATTTTTAAATTTATTTTTTACGCTGAGTTTAGAGTTTCGACTAGTTAGCCACTACATCTGTCTTCTTTCTATCCGTATTTTGTCTATAATTGATTTAGTACGTTGTTTCCATGTAAGTTGTGTGTCTAAGTGAAGTCCTAGGTATTTAACTTGCCTTGTTTGTGTTATGTGCGTGCCATTCAATTGGACATTTGGTGGTTTCCCTTTTCTCAGTGTAAATGTAATACGATTGCATTTACTGGGGTTTGCTTTTATTTGTTTATCTTGTAATCATTTTTCTATTTTTCTAGTGTGCTCTTGTAGTAATGTGACTACTGTTTCTGGATTAGTATGCCTGATTAATACAGCCGTGTCGTCCGCGAATGTCAGCATTTTGCTGTTGGTAGTTGTTAGTATGTCGACCGTGTATAGTGTGTATAACATTGGTCCTAAGACGCTTCCCTGAGTAAGCATCAGACGTACGCGTTCCACTGGCTCCTAATGCTCCTAATCGAAACGATTCGTTCATGTTAAAAACTAACTTTCGCACGATCGAGTTTCCACAGCGTACGCGTTGGAAAAATTATTTTTTCTTTATCTTTCGCGCACTTCTTACTGAGAACCATCGAAACCTTCAATTTCATTCGTCGGAATTTCGTTGGTAATTTACACCGTGTCATTTACGATTATTCCGAGGACACATTTTTTATGCGAAAGATAAATAAAAATAAGTTGGTGTTTTAAACGTGTACAGTTTCTCGTTGAAATAGAAACTTAAACTTCAAGACGAATGATAGAAAAAGTCATCGGAATGGGAAAGTATTTTTATGTTACGTGCAATCTTGCTAAACCAAGGTCCCTTGGTATCATTAACGCGTCATTTCATCGCTAGAATGAAAATTATCAAAAAGAAGATACAATGGAAAAGGAAAAAAATAGTTTTACGCTACGATCTCCCTAAAGAAGATCCCTAGACACTGCTCCATAGCCACACAATGGTTGAACGCGTTGATTCGGCTTCAACGGCGAAAAGTGACGAGCAAACGAGGAACGGGACGTCGTTGCGACTTAATGGAGATTTATAAGCCGAACGTAGCCGCGTTTCTCTCCGAGGAGGGAACAGCTCCGAGACGAAAAAGGTTGGCGATGTTCCTTAAGGAACCGAAAGGGGAACGAGGATGAGACGCCAGATACGAGGTCCAATTTTCCGGTAGCGACGTAAAACGTACAAAAGCGCGCGAGCATTCGAATAACAAGGAGACCGTAATAAAAGCGTCGTCGTTGAAACGACGACGTTGGGATGCTCGTTCGAAGAATTGGCCTGAGACACCCTGCGACTCGTTCAAATAAACAAGTACTCATAGCGTCGAGCTGAACGTTGAAGAACGAGGCACGTTCCGCGAGATTAAATAAGCAACCGTGAAAAGGCAGGATCAGCGTTAAATTTCCTGGTGATAATCGCCACCATTGTTGAAAGACTAGGAGGAGATTGTTGAAGCAATTACTTCAAGAAAAACTCTACACTCTGTTTTCTTTTGTATATCCGTGACCTGGAGACCGCTGTTACGAAGAGAATAGAATTTAGTGAAAAAGATTCGAAATAAGGAGAGGTTCATATTATTGTGCCCTTGAATATAAATTTTGTTTTCGGTTACAAGGTCTAGAAACAGAAGAGCTATAAATAGATTTCTGTCGCTGTTTCTTGTAGCCGTCAGTTACAGCTAAACACCAAGTTTAACTTTGCTAATGTCCTTTGCTATAAATACAAGAACGTGCTGCCTATCATCCTTCCTCTATTGTATTGTAACACTGAGAGGGCTAGGATCTGAATCAACATATTGTATATTATACCTATACCTGTATTTATACTTATACCTGTAGTTATTTCAATATATTTTTCTAGTACAAATTCATCCACTCGTTCCTCTATCGGTCAATCTCAACAGAGGATTCTCGCGCGACAACGACGAAGACAAGCGACCTTTACGGATTTTTTTAAACGCTGAGTATCGGTTATATGCGACTAAAACCTTTTAGGATGTATTGGGTTGGCAACTAAGTCATTTTTTTTTTTTATTTAATTCTTTACATTCACAGTTTGTCCAATTTGGACATTTGGTAGAATTTTTTAGCTGTTTGATTATCACGTGGGTGGCTACTCCCAGCAGGATACCATATTCGTGTTTGTTAGGTTGTATCCTTTGTGAGATCTGCTGGGTGTTTCCTTTTCAGTCTTCACTCTATGTGGCAACTAAATGATTGTGGATTTTGTCACTTGTTGGTATTGACAAAATCCGCAATCACTCAGTTGTCGACCCAATAGATCGATAGGCTGGAGGTACAAAAGTAATTTTTTTATTTCAGTTCTTCTTGCTTATAGTTTGCCGTTTATATTGTACAAATGTTACGATCATTTTGGACGACGTAGCCGTTGTTGACGCGCGGTATCTGTCATCGGAATGCAGAAGTTAAGAAGTTTTCTTAAAGTACGATAGTTCACGTTGGGATCGAAGCTACCTTTGGAAGAGAAACGTGAAAAATTGGCGCGTTCTGGCGCGTAGAAGAAAGACGTGTCTTTTTCTCGATAAATTGAATTATACTGTTTAAAGATGTATTATAAATAAATAATCGAAGAAGACTTTGAGATTCGATCCCTGGAGAAATTTCTGACAAAGTGAACGAAGCTTCGCCCGAAATTGATTGATCAATTTTCAATTATCGCCAGCTACCGGTGCACGTTGCTTTAAAAAGTTATTAAACGTTGCAATCTGCAAAGTTAATGAACGATAAGAATTGAAACGAAAGAAAATTACATTTGTATCTCACGACTATATTTACATCCTAGAAAGCTCTATTCCCGCGTAACTAATAGCTAAGGAAAAATTTATAAAGATCACTTGCTCTTATCGCAGTAACAATTGTTCCTCCCTTAAGCTTCTCGCACCCTTCGTTGGTCGCGTGTAACAAAGCAACGTGGTATTTGCGAATACAAGACGCATGAATTTGGAAAACTATAAAATAGCAGGTGACTGCAAAAAGTATTTACACATCGATGCATTTATCATTGCATTTACATAGCAGTTAATTAGATCCGACTATCACAAATCTCGTATTATTTAGTAGTGTTTTCAAACGATTCCAAAAATTCGTCACTGCGAGAATCAAATTTACAATTTAATAATAAAATCACTTTGTTAGAAAATAAGGGCAAATACTGTTTGTGGCCACCGTATGCAGAAATATTGATCGCTGATAATAATTGGACGGACTCGCAATAAAAAAACAACTCGTACAAAAGTTACATTCATTAAATACAATAAATAAATACAATACGATATTCTGATAAAACGCGATATTTCGAAGGAATCATTGGTGGTAAAATTTCCAACAGCGATCGAACGATCGCGTACGATATTTTTCATTAAACGAAACACAACAACATGGAAAAGTGACAAGTAAAATGGTAACAAAGTGGAACAACAGTTTCTCTTATTCTTCTTCTGGAAATGCAAGACCAGTTTGAAGTATCGATCTGTGACTACGGACGACGAGTCGTTGCTATCGAAAGGCTTACGACGCTTGTTCTCTCCTTTTTTCCATCCGTCGTTCATCCCCCGTTGCATTCGAGTCGTCAAGTGGTTATCTGTCTGCAGCCCCTGTGTCTCGTCTCTACCTTTATTCCTTCTCTTTCAACGATATCTTTACAAACCTAGAAACCATAATTCCCCTGTTATTATTTTAAAATACAGGACCCACGATCCGTCGTTTATCTCGAAACGTTGCTACAAACGTCGACGACAACAACGCGAATATTATTACTATTGTTCCACTGACACGCGCCATTATCGTTCAAATATGCAGCCAGTAATAGCTAATTATACAACGGTACACTCTAATAAACTTCATTTACATTTTCCATTCGTTGTTCGCCGAATGAAATACGATGCAACGAAACGTTTGTTCGTTTTGTTGATAGGAGAATGCGGTGTTAACCGAGCGATGGGACGAGACAGGCTTTCGAGAAATTTTCGAAACGTCACGTTTCCTCTACACGATCTTTCGGATATTCAGTTTACGGAGAAAAATCTGGTTTATGATTATTAGGTAGAAAATTGTATGTTTTTCCGTAGTTGAAAGGTCCTCAAAATCGACTTCCACGCCCGTAAAATGTTTTCTTAAATCGCGCTTTAAACAATTTATCTCAAACAATAACTTCAGTGTCGTTCGAGACATTTCGTACACTTTTAACGATTTGCTTTGTTGTACGTACAAGTGCTTTTTACTTTTCTTTTCGTTCGAAGATTTACTTATTTGTTTAAAAAAAAAGAAAGATGGTTAGGTAAATAATTAAACGTTTTAATCCATTCGAAGTTTCCCTATTACATTCTGCTATTTTAATTTGATCAGGACGCGTAACTACATTAAGATATTATAATTTGTATCGGATAACAAGTTTAAATTTATAATTGGAATATTATTTGTTAGCCTTTTTTTACGAATATACATTTTATCGTAACGCGGTTGATTGGATATTTAAATCGAAATTAAATTGAATTATTTAAATATCTTCGTATGAATGATAGAATATTCAATATGTTCTTTTCGTGTGGAAAAGATAAATTTGAAGATAATTTTGAAAATAACATGAAAATTGCCCAAAATACAGAAACACATTATACGCTGCATTTCGACATCAGAGCAACGTTCTCAAACTTTCATTTACCCTCGTTAACAAAGTCGTTGAAAAACTTCCATTCTCAAATTTAATCTAATTTGCAAGTTTCTAAATCTACCCTTATCTATCGCTTAAATATAAAATATCGCAATGTCGTGAAACTCCTCCCTCTTTACACAACGAACAACTTTTGCAAATTAAATACTATCCGATAATCGATTAAAGTATCAATATAAAACAGCGAAGCAGCGCTTCCGTTCCAAATTATCATTTACCCTCGTTAATATATATATATATATATATACATATATTAAACGAATAAATTAATTAAAAATTTCTCGATAAATTATATTAATTAAAAAAATTATATAAATAAATTAATTAAAAAAATTAAAAAAAGTTGTCAAATCTATTCTAAATTTCCGCTCTGATATTGTACCCTGAATTTCGAAGCTTCCAGATCTGCCCTAACCGTACGTTGCATTTTTAATTCCAATTTGCAAACCGTTTAAATCCGCTTCAACGTAAAATATCGCAGATCATTAAATTTCACCCTTCTTGCAGAATGAGCAACTTCTACGAATCCGGTAACGTGCAATAGGCGATTAGAGTATCGATACACGCGAGGCATCGCTTTCATTCGAAATTTTCATTTACCCTGGGTTGCTCGCTCGAACCCACGCGTTCTCTTTGATCGCGAGCCGGCTACGTTCGTACAACGCTTCCGCGAGTCGTGTAATCCAAATATCTTACTTGCGTTTCAATTTAAAAAATTGTCAACCCCCAACGCCGGTTATTTCGTTCGTTTAACTTGCGAGAATCGCGAGCTCTTTCTCTCGGCAATGCGCGATGGTGGGAAAAATTCCGGTGAAAATTCATCGTGCCACACGTGATTGCGCAATCTCGCTTCCGCTGTGTACGGTTTTAATAACGAAAGGCAACGCGGGGTAACACAATACAGTGCAGCAGCGAGAAGAAAGAGAAAGAAACAGTGACAAGGGTTAGAGAGAGAATTATTAGAGAGAGAGAAAGAGAGAGAGAGAGAAAGAGAGAAAGAGAGACTGGCGGGCTGGCGAGCGTAATACGCGTGATACGAGGGAGGAAAGGGGCCACGAAACATGATTCATTTCCTGCGAATCAAATTCGTGCGGTATCACAAACGTTAATAGAGACGTGCACAACGTGTACACACGTCCTTTGCTATATGCGAATGGTATTTAATGACTCACGCGTTAATCGTTAAACTACTTTCGTGTCGACTAGACGACCAATTAGTCGAACGATCACTTTTTGTCACAGCGGCGTATGGTAATTACGTCATGTTCGTGCACAGGATGCGTCCTTCTCGAAGAAACATTAATTGCAAACGATCTCTTTCAAATGTCCCGTATTCGATCGAAGTATCGGTTTGTAATATATATTTATCCAGTTCCCTTCGTTTATATAACAAACGCGGAAAGAGTAGGAAACTTTGTACGTATTGGTTGGCAACTAAGTGATTGGGGATTTTGTCATTAGGTGGTATTGACCAAACCGATATATTTTATATCTTATATCGATGTTCGATGTTCGTAATATCGGATATTACGAATAATTTCTGTTAATTTGCTAAGAAACTATACGTATAGCAGATATAGGATAGAAATTTAATAATTTTCTGTGTTTGAGTTAGAAGGGTGGGTTCGCCGGTTAACGAAGGTGGCTATATGAAAATTTGGAATGAAAGCGTTCGGTTCGGTGCGCGTGTATCGATAATTTAATGGGATATTATTAAATTCGGGGCAGCTGGTAATTTCGTAAGAGAAGACAGAGATTCCCATTACTTTAGCCACGTAGCTTATTTTGAAATTTCGAACAAAAGACGCGGATATATTTTACTTCGTATGTCTTATCTTCGTGTTACGAAATTCGCGGAAATTCTTAATTGACAACGTAGAAACTCGATGACTCGCTTTATTTTGTTATTAGAAGATCGAACCGAAAGCGGAGAAGAAATGGAGTTAAAGGAGAGATACGAAAGAACAGTGGCGTCGATCTAACGGCGCCTCGATATCTTGTTTCGAAACGAGTTGGGATAGAACAAGTCGGGATCTGTCTAATCAGCGGAGTGCTACTTATGCAAATTTAATTTGTACGACGAATCACGAAGGGGCAACTGTGTCAAGGTTGACTGGTCAGTTTTGCCAGCATCGTTTCAAGTTCACACCTCTGTGGTCGGCTCGTGTGACAGTGACGAGTGTCCCGTGACACTGCACCTTCCCTTTGACGTGGAACGTTGCTCGATTATCAACGATCGGATGAACCTTCACAATGTCTGGCCGCCTTCCTTCTTTCACCCATTGCACACCCTACACTTCCGCCATTTTTCTACGAAATCTACCATTTACGCTGTATTTTTCATTAAGTCCTTTCCGTACTTTCTCTCAATCCTTTTTTTGTATCGGGCTTACTCGTCCAGTGTGTTGCGCTCGTTCAAACGAATTGACTCGGCTGTATGTGGGTGATTTGGTCGCCATAGCGCTCGATTAAGGCTTCGAGGGGATGAATGGTTGGCTCGAAGAGTCGCTGATAGCGTACAATTTACTGAATTCGACGGGGTTTAAATTTGGAAGTCGGTCGGATTTGAAAGTTGGCGATTTTGAAGAATTCCGACGATGGGTTGCTGAGTCTTGCGAACTTTATTTTAAATAATTCCTCGAATTTTAGTCGAAGTGTGGCAAATTTTGATATATCGAGCGGAATTTCGAGTATTTGGTGAACCGTTTGGAAGTTGCGCTTGGAATATCGTATTTGAGATTATAACTATAGAATTTTACAATTTTTACGTTCATTCGAATTTCCGGGGTTTCGATCGAGAGCACGCTAATTTTAGCAAAATTCAAGTAACTTTCCACGCGCGTTACAGCTTTTAATTGAGAGACTGGAAATCTTGTGAATTTTAATCGAGAGCTGGATGAATTTCATATATTCTAGTCCGGAACACAGCGAATATGCAAAGTTAATAAATCTCGATCAACGGACCATAAAATTCATAAATTCTATCCGAAGGATCGCAAATCACGCGGCATCTAATTAAATTTCGCTAAATTCAATTTAAAAATGAAACGTTGTCGCACGTTCCGTTCTCCAGACGTATCAACCGTCCCGAATTTTATTAAAATATTCACGAATATTTTCAATTGCGTAGAGAATCACTGTAAATTCTGAAAGAGTCAGTGGCAAAATGAAACGCAAAAGCGAACTGTTCGCCTACCTTGGCTTAGTTCGAAGCTTAGAATGGAGGCAAGTGGAAAGTGTGCTCGAATCACGGGGCTCTCCAGAGTTTCGTGGAACGGACTATTTTCCGCGTGTTACGTAACCACCTAGAATTCACCGGTTTCTTTCAGTTTTCCCAAAGAAATCCGCAAAATTTCTTTACTTCGACCTACCGACGTCCTCTCACAGCGACAACGACGAATAGACAATTTTCTTTCCTCTAATATTTCACCATTCTAGAGACGTCTGTTACGCGTTATCGATTCCGGCGAACGACCATCGACTCTCTGCCTCTTTTATGGTCGGCGTGTCCGACAAACAGGAAGGGGTTTACTTTTTAACTCTGCCAGGCTAGACAGCTCAAGAGGGTGGACGAAAATGATCCTGAACGTACACACGACAGCGATTACGAACGAGAAACTTTATTAACGTTATTATTCGTATTGGTAAATTTTCTATTTCTATTATTTTCTGGATGATATGGAATTTTAAGATGCATACATTGCCTGTGCTTTGAGGCGGCATAAATTTCTAAAATTTAAAGAATATATTCATCGGAAGCTAGTAAATTCTGAGAATTTTTTATATAATACAAGTTTTAGTTGGAGCAAACTGACTGTTAATTACAACATGTTTTTTATAACAGTGCACCTTTATACAAACGTGAAGCCAAGTCTGTGAAATGTCGCGGTGTTTATCTCAACTGAACAAAATGGATCGTACGTAATTCGACAAAATAATATGAAACAGAAAACGTCGTGCGTCTATTATTTCCTCATAAAACGAAAGAAACATTTCGAACAACCTAATATAAAGAATATGCAAAATATAAACAATACATATATTGTTAGCGATATTTCAATGGATGAAAAACCGGCAGAGCGAAATTACGATTCGACCAGAAATCTCTATTTCTATAGAATCTCATCTTCTAAAATATAACATTCTGCACTGATATTCCACAGTTGCATGTTCTACGGAATAGTTGCATGTCGTACATTGACTCCGTTGACCGAAAGAATTCTTGTCCAACGTGCCAACATTCCAAGCTCCTTGTAATTATCTCTGTTCGCACTTTTGTCGATTCTTATTAACCGAAACCTCTGCCGATACCTCGTCAACGTGTTCGTTTCAATCGCCACCTGATTTTACGACTTTTCTCTGTATCAGCCCGTGTTATACAACAGCGTAGGGTCAAAGTGACCCAGTGGCAGCGTTTGAGGGTTAACCAGCGTCGAGAACGATGGCTGCTCCGCAAGAAGGAACCGCATTGTCGAAGGCGGCACGCCGCCGGAAGTTACGTAACGAGTTGTTTCAGGGACTTTAGCCTAGCCCAGTTCCGCGGAAGTACTTCCACCCCCGCGTAGCATCGATCTGGCTGACGCTTTGATGATCGTGTCGCGCACCCTCCCTTTCACATCTCCCTCCATTCCTCCCTCCCTCTCTCTCTCTCTCTCTCTCTTTCTCTCTCTCTCTCTCTCTCTCTCTCTGTCCTTCTATTTTGCTCTTTGAGCTGGCTTTTGTGTTATTTATCGGCAAGCCGTATTTTCGATGATTCGCGTTATTGGACGACTGGTCGTGTATTTGAGAACACGATTAAAAGTGCATGATTGATTGGAAGACGATGGCGAATGGTTTCGAGGTTGGGTAAACGGTGATTAGGTTTGTGACGGTTGGGCAAGATGAGAGGGAACAGCTGGAAATGGAAGTTGGAAGAATTCAAGGCTTCTAATTGTTCATCTTATAAATTAGGTTTGGAAAGAGAAGTTTCGTACTTGGTTTGCTTTGTACGATCGATCGAGGGGAAATTGGATGCAGTAGTTGGCTGGGTTTGTGATAGTTGATGGTTCGAATGGCAGGAAGCGTGTACTTGCAATTGTGGATCTTGTAAATCAGGCTTGGGAAGAGAAGCTTTATCGTTGGTGTGCTTTGTGTGATCGATCGAGGGGAAATCGAGGATAGAGTAGTTGGCCAGGTTTGTGATGGTTGGTTCACGCGGTCAAAAGCGTATTCGCGATCGTGGACCTGGTCAATTAAATTTGCGAGAGAAGTTTCGTTCTCGGTGAGCTTCGTGTGATCGATTGAGAGAAAGAGAGTTTTGGAACGGTGCTCAGGTGTCCCAAGTTTGTGACAGTTGATTTAATTGGCAGCAAGCGCGCTTCCAGTTGTGGGCCTTGTGAATTAGGTTTGGAAAGGAAGATTTAGCTCTTGGCACGCTTCCTCTGATCGATTGGGAGAAAGTGGAGAATGATGTTTGAGTCGTATAGTTGATAGTTCAGTACGATAGTGTATGATATTTGGAAGGAGAAAAAAGCATAGCACGACATACAATTTCTAATTGGAAAACAAAGTAATTTTGAGCACAACGCTATAAGGCTGGGTAATTAAATTTTCGGAATTCAATTTTCGCTTTTGAACATTGTTTTGACGATTAATATTGAGCGATCGTGTTGCACGTATAATAAATATATTGATACCATATATGCAGCTTTGAATTATTTTTCGTTCTGAATTTTAATTAAGCGATAATTCAAGTCTGACCTGGAATCTACTCGTTCTACTGCAGCTGAGCTGTGCGTTTTAGGTAACCAAGAATAATAACCGCGATTGGTCAAATTCTTTCACACTTCCACCGATAAATTTCCGTACCTGTACTACAAATAATGGCTTGCAGCTACTTAACCCAAATAATACAATCACCAACTTGTATATATAGAAACAGAGAAGCAAATATAACCATACTTTAATAATACCTTCTTCATCCAACTAATTAACCTCGTAACTATGATCAATTAATTTTATTTGTTTCAAACATTGCAGATAACAACTCGCATCTACTTAATCCAAATTTTGCAACCTCTATCTACAGAAACAGATGCCACGAAAATGAAATTTAACGGTTCAAACGTACACTTTTTAATCCACATATTGCGATCTTACTTCGTCCATACCGATATAAAAACGGAGCATTAATTACGATCGACTAATTTTACATATTTGAAATATATTTCAAATAATAAATCACGCTTAATTGATCGAAGTATTACAACCATCCATCTATATTTGTAGAAACAAAATACCAATTAAAAATTGAATTTAATAATTGAAACTTAATTTAATCGAAATATTACAATCGGCTGCCTATAGAAACGAAGAGCAGCAATTACGGCGATGCTTAATAATTCCTTTTCCATCCCTCTAATTAATCTTCGAGCACAACGATCGCCTAATCTTGCCATTAATATCCGAGAAACCATTCTTCTTAAAACCCCTGTTCTCAGTATCGATATTCCTTCTTCTCTTTTTTTCCTCTCGTGTCGCCAGTGTCAGAAGTAATTATCAAGTAATTCCGGCAATGACCTGACTCACCAGGATGGCTCGGTGCCTGGAAACGACTAGACTCGAGTCGTCGTTTTAACGAACCGTAATGAAAAGCCCCCGGAAAGGATGGTCGGCTGGCGTTGATAGCCGACCGATGATTAAATCGCTGACAACGAGAAAACCCGGTGCGGCTCGCGATTCAATTTCCTTTTCTTCGTTCTAGCGAAACGTAAAGACCTCCGCCACTGTGCACACGACGAAGAACCATGGAAAAATGCAGGAGACCGGGATACATTACGATTTTCGATCGAAATCAATCTTATCTCGACTTTTCTTTTCGTCCGAGCAACGATCGATAGTTTGAAGAAAATATTAGGATATTTTCTCGTTCGATATCTTTTTGTCTACATTGTTCAGGAACTCGTGTGTTAATTGGTAAAGAGCCTAGCACGGAAGAACCATACGATCTTGTTAACATTGACGATGTAGGATTGGATAGAATTATAAAACGAGGATCCTGTGAGCTTAAAAAATTTTTCCATCGGATGGTAAGTGAGAAATTTCAGGAGAGCTGGTAGGAAAATAATTCTACTGATTAAAACGATCTTTTTTTCGTTGATTTTAATCGTTTTCTGATTTTACGGTTTAGTTTTAACTCTTCGCACTTTTAGCATATATACCTTTACCGTGAACATTTTTTAAAACACGGGCTTTTCTCCCAACGGAAAAGTTACGAATAGTTGTACATTTATTTCTACATAATCTTCTCTACTTTTATATTTCTCAACGATGACACGGTATTAAAACAACTTTGCATATTATGCTTAATGTTGTTGTACCAGTAGAATACGAAGAAGCAAAATAAAATGCACACATGTGTGCAATCTCGTTATTGGAGATAAAAGAATGCCAAATCGTATAATATTAACATTGTAAAATTGCAATAACGTCATTCGTCTGCGCCGAGCCTTAAAACTTAACGATGGCAAATTGTTCTACAGTCTAAAGATATTGTCGCTTTTATACGTCGTAAAGACCACATATGGCAAACGCAGCTGCATCCAGAATTGCGATAGAATTACAAATTCGAATATTACAATCAAACGTTTATAGACACAACCTCTATTATTATTCCACTTTTACCTTATCCAGCACTTGCTACACTAGTTCTGCCAAGATTGTCTTCCAAGTCTCTCAAGCGAGAAGTTATCGCTGTTTCCCAAGTAATCCATTAGAGGACCGTCCATAAGGCGTTCAGGTGAAAGACACGGCTTTGGTTTTGCTTCTAACACGTTCCCTTCAGACCCGATTCTCATTACCTACGATGCCGATGTATCGTCAATAATTTTCTACCGTTTCCACCTCATGGTCCACATGAAAAAAGAAACTAATTATTAGAGTGTGAATTTTTCTGCGAATTGACATTTTTATGGGCGCAAGTAAAGGAACAGGCTTTAAATAGGAACTTGTTTCGTCTAACAGAGATTGTAACGAATATGCTACGTTGAAAGCTTTGTATTCTTTTTTTTTTTATACATTATGCATATTGTATGCATTTTCGTATTCTTAAATTTCGCATAAATGCATGTAAATCTGCAGTGTACTAGTTACTAACATTTCTTGTCACGCTAAAAAATATATGTTCAGGATAGGAGGGCATTCGCCTCATTTGTCAAATTAAACTTACTCCGCGTAACAATAGGCAGAGATTGATGAAATTATACGATATAAGCGTCGATCGAGTGTTTCGGCAGTGAAATTGGAAAAATGAAGAAAAATGGAGTTAACCACGTTAGCCTAAGAACGACTCATTTGAAAATCTAAGAGGAAAAAGAAGTCAGTGCTGCTGACTAAATACTGAGGTATTGCACTTTTTTTAAATATTTATGACACACAGCTTGAAAATCGCGCCTGTGTGCTAATGATCTTTATATAATATTCTCTCCACAATGTTCTAAAACTTTACGTACGAAGAGCTTGGAGAAAGACGTGATAAATTAGATTCTTTGTTTTACAGAATTTTTCTTGTTCCTTTTTCCTTTTACAGAAGAATACATTTTAAATCTCAGACTACTCGCACGAGTCCAGCGTTTCTAAAACTCAAAGGGTCCAATAAACGACCTTCCTCCTTTTACAAGAAAGCAAATGATATAAAACACCAACGAACGATTCAATGTTCTGTTCTCCAAGCCACACTTTTTTCCCTGATTTTCAATCGTGTTAAGATCATCGAAGAAGAGTGCATTCGATCCTACCTTCTGCTGACCAGGCTAATGAAAACAGGAGCAATAGAAGGCAATACAGCGAGGATGTTCGCAAATTGCTTTGGAAAATTTCCACTCGTATCAAATCATCCTAACAAAGCATTCGCTCTTGTTCGATGCTTCTCAGGAATTATCCTTCTTCCTTTTGGCACGAAACACGGTCAACTTATGACACGCTTTCTATGCGTTTTTACAAATTTTACCTTCGATTTTATTTCTCTGACTTTCTTCCGGCATTTCACACGATTTTCAATTTTATATATATATCTCTTTCTCCAAAATTCTCGAGGATTCCCAACTTTATTTGCCCCGCTTATCCTTTAAATTTTTTCAATTTTTCAGTTTTACTTTTCTAGCTTCCTCGTTTTCCTTCCTTATTTGTCTGGCATTTTGATTCAAATTCTAAAGAATTATCAATCTTATCTGTCTGGCTTCCTCACTCAAATTTCTAAAATGTTCAATGTTATTTGTCTCCAACTTCCTCACCGAAATATTTCAGGATCGTTTTCTCTTTCAAATTTTCGAGGATTTTCCGATTCTAAATTTCATGGTGGAAATGGTGGCTGAAAACTGATGATTAGAAGCTCGTGGCCGTAATGCAAGGCATGGAATAACGCAGGCCGCTCGATCATCCCGAAGAACGAACAGGAAACGGGATCCCTTGGATCGCGACGTGGTCTCCGGTTAAACTCGGAAGAAGAGACAGGGCTCGTTCCTCATAACGTGCAAGACGAAAGATTTGCATGGCGTAGCGAGGCAGGGAACCGGTACAGCGTAGGGAGACGTAGAAAATGAGAGAGACAAAGAGAGACAGAGAGTGCGAGCCGGATAACGGCGGAGGGAGAAGGAGGATCGTGTGCGAGTAGAGTCGGTCGGTCGGCCAAAGCGCCGTGTGGCGCGTAGCCCAGTAGCACGGATAGCGTTTCAGTGGTTCTCATTCTTGCTCGGTCTTTCCTTTTGTCGTCTAAAAATTTTACGAACCTTCTTTACTGGTCTCTTGATACTAATCGGATTTTCTTTATCGAATCCTTTCCTTCGCCGTTTATTCTATGATTTATAAATAAGCAATGTTCGTTGAAAGAGAAAAGACCAGAATGGAGGTTAGAAATGTATGTAGGTGTCCTACTTCCGGAAATTTAGGAACCTTCTCTACTGTTTCGTGGATCGCTCGTGGAGCAGATTTTCTGTGATGAACACCGATCTCGTTCTTTTTCTTTCTTTTTTTCTTTCTTCTATGTATATTTATCCTTCTATTTATAAGTTAAATGATATAAAACGACGTTTCTCGTAGAAACTAAAATATAAGTTGTAAGTAGATCCACTTTTGGAAAATTTAAGATCCTTCTGTTCTGCCGTTTGGATTAAATTGGATTTTCTTTGACAAACGACTTTCCTTCTTCGCCGTATAAAAAGCAACGATGTCTTTTTTTTTTTTTTGTAAAAAGTAAGATAGATACTGGAAATAATAGCTGTCCCACTTGCGGAAACTGAGGAGACTACTGTATTGTCTGCTGGATCGAATCGAATTTCCTTTAACAAACATCAATCCCTACGATAGAATCTTCTTTCTTTTTCTTTAATGTGCAAAATACCAACGATACTTTTATTAATAAGACATATATAATAAATAATTTCAGACACTAAACAGTAAATTCTTAACTCATCCGATATCGTCCCACTTCCCTTACATCTCGCTTACGAACAACAATGCACTGCATAAAAAAGCAAAATCTTATACATCAATCCTCTTCGACAATCCTCCTACCAATCTTCGCCCCGATATTATCGTTCACAAACGGCAACACCATGCTAAATGTAAAATTCTAGAACGTACTATAACAATCCTCCTCCTTCGATTCCACCGCAAAACACTAAATTCTTAATTCACCTAGGATTGTCCCAGTTCACGAAGAAGCGTCCCCAGAGCCATTAAACCATCGTCTATCATAGATCGCGACACGGTAATCCCGTTCGCAGCGCCACGGAAACACGATCGACTCGGCGAGGCCAGTATTTCTTGGTCTTGCCCAATTAACCCTCTGTCACGGCACAGTTCTCGCCGAAAAATTTCCCCAGGGAGCGACGTGTAGACGGAAGAGAATATCGCAGACACGGTGAACGGTAGTTGAGAGTCACTGAGGCGACGTCGGAGCGTGCGCCGTGGTGTTTGGAGGTAGAAACGGGCATCTCTAGGCTAGGGGTTCGAACGGTGCCACGGGGAGTGGTGGTTGGTCGCGGCGGAGGGGTTGCGGGGCTCCGCGAAGCGACGGTCACGCTCCTTCCTCACCCTTGCGAGTTTTCCAGCAATTTGGCCGTAGGAAAATTTGTACAACCGTGGCTGACAGGATTTTCGACCGTTTTAAATATGTTGGAATTTTTGCGGCGAAAAATATGTAATATACGAACCATAACCATGACCAGTTCATGGTCGATAGCATAATCTGTAATGCATAGGCGGAGTCGTAAGGATATAGAGATTGCATCAGAATCGAATCGATGTGTTATTTACTCCGTAAAAACGTTTACTGCGTGCCATGTAACAACGGGGATAAGTAGAATGTGGAAGCGTGGATTTAATTATTTACGAGATATCCTGCTAATTGCTCCTAAATGCAAGCCTTGGCACAGCCTTTTGACTGCTACAGAACTCTATAATTAAATAATCTAAGAATTCTAATGTTCGATTCTGATCATCGTTAGCGCAAATCTACGTACTAAAACTGTTATTTTGTAGATATAGGAATTTGTGGAAACAAGCGTGATACCTTGGTGGCAATCGCCTAGACGCCCTTGTACGATGTCTTAACTGGTAACGAAGGGACAGGCTAGTAACGAAATCCCTCAACTAATAGAATCTATGTATTCGATACATAATTCAAATAGTTTTTATCAAATCTACTATTATAACTGATACTTGAAGATACAGGAACGATTGGAAAGAAGTGTAGTGAGGTATAGTGGCTAGGCTGTAGGTTCCCTATACGAGGTCTTGGCGATGCTTTGGGTGGTGGCGCTGGAGGTGCGCGGCACAGGAATGGGGGTGAATCGAGAGCGACACAGTAGTGGGGATGACTACGGTGTCTGTGCGGAGCGGGTTGGTCGGGTGAGGGACGGTCGGCCGTTGGTGGGGGAACCGTGAGCTTTGGTGGGAGAGGACGGGTCGATGATGCCGGCGGTCCTCGACGACTCGAAACGCCAGTCAGTCTCTGGTCCACTCGAAGCCGCGCTGTTAACCTTCTATCTCATCGAACACCGCTCGCCGCAGCCATGGGTGACAAGGTTTGTGATTGCTTAGACGCACAAGTCCATCTCTTCGAGTTCTCAGAACCAACGAAAATCTTCGCTTTGTAGCCAGAGCGTGTCACAAGCTTTATCCTGCTTTGTCGAGTTCTATCTCTATCTCTGTCCCTCTTTGACAGTTAGCCAGATACGCCAATAGTGTACGCGTGTATGCGTGTGTGTGTGCGTGTGGCTTTCTCTGTGTGCGCGTTACGTATACGTGTGATATATGTGCGTTCGTAGAATGCGTGCGTGAGAGAGAAAGGTAGATAGCTAGAGAAAGATCGAAACGGTAAGAACGAGCGAGATTTAGAGCGAGATAAAGTATGAAGGAAAGAGCGAGAGGCATATAGTATGAGTGGCTAGCGTGAATGGGTTTTAGAGGTCGGAAGAACGCTCGTTAGAGAATCGGTCTCTCCGTCGCGGACGACAGGACGTGATAGAAATAATAACGGTGCGTGTCACACGTCTGTTTGTCTGTTTTTAGGAATTCCTCTCGATATCTCTCGTGGACATCCGCTCTGTCGCATTCTTTCGCATTCTTTCGCATTCTTAATTCGACTCCTCTTCGTGACAATCTCTTTTCCACTGAGTAGTGACTTCACAGGCTGTCAAACGAACAGGTTTTCGGAAATCAGACAGAAACAGAAGAAAGGGCCAGGAAGAAGGAACAGAAAGAGGGCGCGATAGAGAGAGAGAGAGAGAGAGAGAGAGAGAGAGAGAGAGAGAAAGAGAGGCGAGTCTGTGGTGTAACCACTGCTAAAGAGGAGCTTCGATCGAGGGGGTAGGAGGAGGAGAGTGGGAGAGAGCGAGAGAGAAAGGCGTACGGAGACAAGGAAGGGTTGTGCTCTCAGCGCTCTCTCTCTCTCTATCTATCTATCTCTATCTCTATCTCTCTCTCTCTCTCTATCTCTCTCTCTGTCTGTCTCTCCGTCTTACTTTCTTTGCACGTCGAACTCTCGCGGAATCAGCGCGAAGCAGTTCTTCCCAGTGATCCGTTCCGTCAGTGTCGTCGTTTCCAGGAAAGCGAGGAAGTATCCTCGAGTCGGAAAGGCTGTCCCTCCCTCTGTCTATTTCTTTCTCCTTCTTCTTCTTCTTCTTCGTCTTCGACCAGTCCACTGCAGAAGGAGCGAGATGGTAAAGTGGTATTTTCTGGAGAAACCACCCTTTGCCCTTATTTAACCGTTTCCAACCTCCTTCTTATATATCGCCGTAGATCTTTTCTTTTTTTTTTCTACTATACTATTTCCATTTCTTTTTTAATCTATCCTCAATTTAATCTGGTCCCAGTAGCGTCGCATTTTATTTCATAAAATCTTTCGTTGTCGAAGTTATACGACATTTTTCGCCTGTGACCCTCGGAATGAGAAAGACGGTTGGAGGAATGTGAATTGCTAGAAGAAAGCTATAAGACAGTGGACGTTGCTGGCAGTGCTTCGATCGCGGATTGTACGCGTGGTTTCCTGACCCAATTGTGCGGCTCGAGTACTTTTTAGGCGTCGTCGAGAGTGCGGGGCGACCGAGAAAGAAAGCTAGAAAACCCGTCCGTGCTTCCACCGGAGGTGGGGTTGGTTCTAGTTCTCGAAGGGTGTCGGTGAGGGTGTTGCGTCGCGGTGCGCACGCGCCACCAACCAGCTGCGGACTTTCCAACACGGTCTTCGTGTTTTTCTCGCGAAAATCCTCAATGAAAATTCTGGAAATTTCAACAGCGTCTTACTCTCGACAGCAAATCCAATTCTATCGATATAATTATGTTATTCTAATTCTATCAAATTCCCTATGATCGTGTCAGTTGAACATGAAACGTCCTTCCATGTAACGTGTGGTCGACACAGTTTCCCATTCTCGTTCTCGCCCCAGTCTCTGTTCCGCGTGACACGAAACATAGGATCGTCCAACGGAAAGCCCATGAAACTTCGTAATTCGCTATTCCATCCACTTCCACTTATTAATTATGATTTTATATTTGTAACGGAAGATAGAGAGACGACGAGGCAGGGATTCATCTTACATTTTCTCCTCGAAACTACCTTAATTCGATCGATCGTTGCACGTTCCAGCAGAAAATAACGTCCGCATGGAGATTGGTATTTTTAGCGAGCTATTAAAGCTCACCTTTCGCTAACCTGCGCAAGCTCTCCGCAAGCAAGGATAAATCGGAACTCCTGATAACGATGAATTATAACTCACTTTCCAGACTACCTTGCATCTAATCTTCTTAATCATCTTAACGATCCTTTCTAAACGTTCTAACAAATCAATCTGTCCAACTTGCCTCCAAACGGCTATCTTTCGTCTTTTTCCGTGCCGTGAACTGTGTCGTTAGAAAATCGCGGTGCAGCAGATAACGCCGATTGAAACGTGGAAATAACAGATACCTAACCTGACCGCGGATTCGCGACACGCCCTCGATTGCAAGCCACCCTTCCTTTTCTTCTCTCCAATCCACCCTCTCACGTTGTCGTAACGATCTCCGCGTGAACGCGAACGTTCTTCGATTTTCCAACGATCGAACGTGTTTAGGGAACGTATTCCGGTTAGGAAATTGGGTTGCCTAGATCTGTCTGTCGGATGGCGAGGCCAACTTGTTCGGTGAATCGATCGATCGTTCGCTGGAATTTGAACTAGTTGCAGCCTCCATTGTCTCGTCGATTAACTGCACTTTGTTACGTAGCTAAGCGAAGTCTGCGGGTGTGCGTATCGAGATTTTCTGGCTCCTTTGACGCATTTGAAATTCGGTTGCCTGGATCTGTCCGTTGCAAGAAGCTCTCCGGCGTGCATCGATCGATAGCCCGATGGAATTCGAACGAGTTGCAGCCTCCATTGTCTCGTTGATGCTTTGGAATTTCGCGTGGAATTTCCCCAGTTAAGTGAAGTTCCTGGCGTATTTATTGGGTTTATTGCTCCTTTAGCTTTTTCCTATATTTGCATAGGCAGGTTTGGTATATTTAAATGAGGATTTTTGGTTCGTTTCTCATTCACCCGAGGAATTTTGTCTTTTACAACGCGTCTAACGTAAACTTGCCGAGGAATTTTGTTATATAGTTAAATGTTGTTATATAAATTGAGATTTATTTAAATTGTCGCATTTTCGTCATTTATATGGGAAGATGTCGTTTGCGAGGTATACGAAGCGAATGTGATGAGAAGTTCTCTTGTTTGAGAAATATAATAATGTACAATTAAGGGAAGTGTTTATCGTTATACGTATTGAGATATAGAATTTTTGGATTTTTATTTCAACGAGGATTTTTCATTCGTTTCTCCATTAATATAAGAGAATGTCTTTTACGAGGTGCACGAAGAGTTTGATAGGCGCGTTCGCACGCGAGCTCTTGATCGGGGCTGGTGCTACTGCTGGCCCAAGGACGCAGCCGTCAATTGAAAAGGTCGATCCTTTTAACAGGCCCTTACCGGCGTTTTTCATTCATTGAAATTCCTTCGAACGACTTCCGCCAGTCGATTACCCCGTCACGATTTGTTCTCTATTCTCTCGCGTGATGTTTTTCTCCTCTCCTTCGTCAGCTATTCTTTTCGAAAACTTTCGATCGCTAGACCGCGAATTTTTATGCAAATTCATATTCTTATAAATAAAATGCAAGAAGTACGATTCAAGACGATTAAATATCAACAGAAACACTGCTATCTCTCCGAACATTTTGTATATTCTTGCGTATTGTTCGTTTCTGTACTTCGGTTTCACGTAAATGCATGAACGTGCCGCAATTTTCCAATCGCCATAGATTATCACCATTTTCCTCTTATTTTTCTTTCGTCGTCTATTTTCTTCCTTGACATTCTCGATCTAATTTTTGCTCTAAGAGTTGTTCGAATTTTATACCTGAAGTCCGATGTTCGATAACGTTGTTTGATGTAAAAGCTAATATTCTTGAAGTGGATTTCTGTGAAAAGCGAATTGTAAAGTTTAGGCAGGTCAGATCGGCGGAATACGCTACACCGATTTCGACCTGTGACCTTCGGCCACAGGAAGGGACTTGCGCCCTTTGCGAGCTGCTCAGGTCAGTTACATAACGCGTCGATGACGTTCGTGTTCATTCAACACTCGCTCGGTCCGGTTATCGACGGATCGATTGCGCGATACAATAAACGCAAAGAATGAAATCGTTGCGAGCTTCGCGCCCGACTTTCGTCAACTTCTGCTATCGTGCAACGTCGATCGTCGATCAAACTCGAAGGACGATCGTCGTGCGCATACCCTTTTTCATCGATCATTCCTGTTGTCAATCATCAATGAGGTTTCAAGATGATCACGATATTGCTTTGCTTAATCCATAACTTTTGATCGGTTTAGAATCTTCAATCATTTCCTTACAGCGTTTCTAAATTACAAAACAGATCGATCATTGACGAGATTTTAGGGTAATTATGGTCGTCTCTTACGTTTCATTGATCGTTTTCGATCGATTTAGAATGTTCAGTTTCGCGATCTATTACGAATATTCCTAACTTCCTGAGCTTTTAAAATATTATCCTTTTTTGTATCCATTTTTTCTAATCAAATCTCGAATTTTTTAAATGATCTTGCGTTACGTTCAAGAGTAGAACGAGAAGAAGCTACTTGTTTTTATTCGATTCGAACTTGTTCTGATATCTTTGTTCCCGATCGTTGATACCGATTTAGATTTTGATAATGTTACAAGTAGTGTAGAGTTCCTATTTGATGGAAATTCACTGGCGATTTAGATTTAAATAACGTTAAATCTTTTTGGAAAGGCATTCATGAAAATTGTGGGGATTTTAAGCGAATTGGCAACGCCAAATCTTGTTTAACTGAATTTTCTGAATGGAAACTCTAAACTAAATAACGTCAAGCTACTTTTACACTGAAATCTCTAGTTTGAATAACACTAAACCTCTTTCAACAGAAATCCATGGAACCTAACCTAAATTGCAACAAAGCCCCTTGCGCAAAAGACCTCTACGTTCAAACCGTAACTCTCTACCACCTAAATCCTTTTCAATAAGAATGCATAGAACCTGTAACCGAAATAACGTAAAAAATTATGTGACTCGTAACCGATCCAAAAACTTTCCTACTCTAAGTTTCTTTCAGAATGAAATAAGGCTAACCTAACCTAAATCTTTTCAAAAGAATTTAAGGATCTTCTAACTCGAATAGCACCAAAAATTACGCGGAGATGTCGTAACTACTTCGAAATTTCATCTACTTTAGGTTTGCTTCATTAGTTTGCATTCATCTGGCGACATCTCCTGACTTACACAAAAACTTATGCCCTACCTAATCTAATCTCCTTCAACGGTGATGCATAGAATTTTCAAGGGAAATAACATCAAGAATTACGCAAATTTTCCATTAGAATTATTCCAAGATCTGCTCTAAACTTTTTTTATCGATTCCCATCCATCGGTCAGGTTTTCCTCTCTTAGATAAAACCCATTAACCTAGTTCAGCCGAAATTCTTTTCCCCAAAAATCCATGGTACCTCTGATGAGAATAACATCAAGGAGGTACGTCACAACTATTCCGAAATCCCTTCCATTCCAAATCTTATCGATTTCTATTCATCCAGCAACGTCTCTCCTCGTCTCCACCTAACCTATAATAATACAATCATCCATTTCAATCAGCTACAAGCTGTATCTAGCCATTCTCCATCGATCGTCTTTCAATCAAAACACAAATCCAGGAATATTGCGCGAAGCGAAGCAACCGAAATAGATGCGGTTAACCAACGAGCAGAATTACTTTTAAATTGCAACCAGCGAACATACATAGCAGTGGACAAAAGAAAGTTTGAAGTTGCTGAGTATCTATTTGTGTGTATGCGCGTGTTACTGACTTTCGCGTCAGATATTTTTCATCATTCTGTTGACAGTCGCCTGTTCTAGATGACATATATATTATACTTATTCACTACTTTCATCAAATACAATTATTCCATTTTGTAAAATGATAGCACTTTTCGTACCACTTATATTTAGACTTTCTTTTGTTTGCTATTGTAACTTCGTTCGATAAAAGAGACGTTGTCGACCATTAGACGCGATGTTTCGCGTCACGAGCGTAAAATTAAGCTCCTGGCCGTGCATCACACGCCACTTAACGTTTCTCGTTCAGCTCGCTTCGGCCCGCAAAACGCTCATTTCCGTCAGAAGTGTTTCTAACGAGCTCACGCTAGATGCTGCAGCCTGAACGGGTTCTTGAGGCGGAGCCCGCCTCCGGGGAACGTCCAGGCTTCCTTCCGGTCTCCGCCGCCCCGTATTGCCTTGGATAGCCCCGTATCTCGTAGAAAACGTGCCGAGTGGCCGAGAAAACGAAGTCTAGAAACGGCCACGAGGTGTTTTTCGTTGAGAAGAAAGGCGAGTTAGTGACATCGTGTCTTTCCAATTTCTTCCGAAGAACTCGAGGAGATTGTTGGATTTATGGAGGAGCAATTATTTTTATGGAGGACCTAATATGAGAAACAATTTTTCTTTTTTTTTTTTTTTTTCTTAGTGTGTTTAGTTAGTGATGGTTGGAATAGTTTTTGAGGGTGGTGTGGTTACTTTCGCAAAATCTTTAATTAGAGGTGGTCTGAGTGTCAGAGAGATCAGAAATAATTGGATTTCTGGAAAACAAGAGAAGTTACTTTATAAAATTTGTTTGATTAATTAGTAGTTATTCGAGTGTTTTCCTTTCTTTTTTTTTTTTAAGATACAATGGCTTCGGAAAAAGTTTTAAATTAGTTTGGTTCGTTATCGAAGAGGTTAGGAATTCTAAATAATTATCGTAATTCCGAAAGAAAAGAGTAGTTGCTTCGCGCATTTCTCAATTTCTTTTTTAATCTTCCTCAACAGATTCACAAATTACGCGAATACTTGAAATTCAAGACAGTTGTCCAAATTCCGAAAAAGAAATGATTCTGGTTTCTTACGAACTCTTGTATTTGATTAAAAGCCCTTCGAGATTTCTGCTTCGACATCTTCCCTTGTCAGATCTTGTTTTACACAAACAGATTTCCTTAAATCCTCGAAGCATCCTTCGATGTTGTTTAATAAAGTTCGAGGTCTTTCGATCTTTAATGCGTCGAAAGAAGTCGGTTGAAAAGCTGCGAGAGGAAGCATCGGACGTCCATTAAACAGTAGGTTGCAAAGACACAGAGGCAGAAGAGGTGGTTGTAGGTGGAAAGGCCGCAGACTAGATGGCGCCCAGGCTCGCCTTCTGGGCTGCCTATCGATCCTAACCTATTTATAATTCCTCTGACATTTCGATTCGTACATGATAACGTCGGCAAATTTTACCACGACGCGTTCTCTACCCTTCGTCGACCAATGCAAATCCCTTGCCCTCTCACCCTTTTCATTTGCATACGTTCCTACCCCAACGACTTTATGCTTTTTGTCGTTTCTCTCGACATTGAAAGAAGCGAAGTTTCTCTAAGATCGGGAGAGCCTCTTAGGAGACGACGTTTCTTCGCTATTTTCACTACTCTATATCTTATCTATATTTTCTCTAGTTTTTCTCCGTCGTTCTGTCGCGTGGTGCTTTCAGGTGACATTTTCCAATTGGAATCTTCGTGGGAATCTTTCCGTGTCGTGTTTTCTTACTGTCTTAGAGCATCGAAGTTGGATGACATTTCGTGACGTTCTAATTTTCGTTCGAAGAGATCACGCGAAGATTTATTGCGATCTACTTTTGCGTCAGCGAGCACAGATACGTTGCTTATTCTCGTTAAAACAAGCGAGCAGATTTATTTTGTATAAGCGCTACAACGTAGCTTAAAGTTTCCAAGAGAAACAGCAAATATTTTGCAACAGTGATTCGAAAAGTTATGGGGCAGTCATAGTGCAAACTAGCAATGTTTTAACAGAAAAATCAAGTATAATATAGTTGTGCTATTCGAACTCTGGACATCCTGTACATTTTTGTACGCTTAAATTTCCTACAAAAATGCACTTTTAGTACTAACCAAGAATTCTAACAAGTGGAAAACGACGTGACTCTGACAATTATGAAACGATATTTATTCAAGGATCAATAATTAAAACACAAGGAAACTTATGAAACGACATAATAATCTGCATCAAAATTATTAAAGAGCCAAAGAAAGTAGGCAGTAGAATGCATCTAACCAGATAAATAGTTCGTGCAAGGGAAGGAGAACGTTGCAGCTTCCTCCAAGGTTGGCGTTCGCCTTCTTTCGCTTATTGTTAGTGTAAGCAACAAGCCTTCGCCGCCGGTCAGTGTATTTAAAGGATTTTTATTTCCGACACGACTTTTCTCTTTGAAAGAACACTTTTACCACAGTGGAAACGTGACCAGCCGCGATAGTCGCCCTCTTTGTTCGCGTTACGAAGGGGTTGATCCTTCGACTTGGACGAGGGTTCCTCCGTGTAAGCGAATAATTTTCCCAGCTCGACAAAAATATTATACCAGCCAGGTTATCGATCCACGTCGTTCACGTGCTACGCGAAACTTTGTTGCTGCTTTTCGCATCGACAAAATCGGTGCATCGATTCCTTCAGCAGTGCAGCTCCCTGAACGAAAGCATCGATTGACGATGAATTTAGGTTAGCATCTAGGTCTAGCATTAGAAATGGGTTATTTGTTAACTATCATAATTGGAAGGATCAATGGAAAAGTATATAGACGTATGACCTAACCTATCGGAATTCGATTTTAAAGGATCATGGGAAGAGTACATACGTAGTACACATAACCTAATCTATCAGAGTTTAATTTCGTACAGAGATTTCGCTAGCTGCATCATCTTTTCTTCTCGCGTCTTTCATTAAAATCTTAATGAAATGCGTAATAAGAATCTTAATCGTTGAGATTATTCATTGAATTTAGGTTATGTTTTCGAAAAGATGTCGAGTTCAAAGAACACCTTTCTTATTAATAAGTAACAAACGCTTATTTGTCACCTACTCGACATTTCGTAAATTCTACTATAATCTTCGAATTCTTTATGATCCAATAGCCCTTTTATTTTGGCGAAAAATAGATACATAACCTAACCTATCAGAGTTTAATTTCGTACAGAGATTTCGCTAGCTGCGCCATCTTTTCTTCTCGCGTCTTCGATTAAAATCTTAATGAAATGCGTAATAAGAATCTTAATCGCTGAGATTATTCATTGAATTTAGGTTATGTTTTCGAGAAGATGTCGAGTTCAAAGAACACCTTTCTTATTAATAAGTAACAAACGCTTATTTGTCACCTACTCGACATTTCGTAAATTCTACTATAATCTTCGAATTCTTCATGATCCAATAGCCTTTTATTTTGGCGAAAAATCAATTTCCCATGCTTTTAGAATTTTAAAATACGAATTTTGCTCGTTACTCTGTTTCAGTTTGATTTCTCAGTAATCGAGTTTTTATAACTTTATTGTTTATCGCTTGAAGATTATCTCGTGCGAGTTTAAGATACCCGGTGGTCGAATATCGAAGAAGCCGAGGCGGCATATCCTCGCAATTATCACGAGCTACTCCAAGTTGCACGAGACGAGGATTAAGTCTTAACATTCCTTTCGTCTCGCGTTCATTTCGCATGGCCAGCGTAAGGTTTCTCTGCGTTAATGCGACCTTCCAATTCCCTGGCAATCGTCAATTTCCATCTGTACAAACACGTTCTAGATTCCTGCGCTATTATCTTCCTCAATAACACCCTAATGCCGCAGTTCTGATTTATCTCCAACTCCCACAAGTTCGATATGCAATCGGACAAAATGATTTCTCCCCCAATCGAATTCCCAAACGTGCTTTCAACAAAAATAGCGGCACCCTCGAGACACATTTCGCCCGTTTAACGAGACCAAACAGGGAAACGCGGATAAAATCGAGAGAAAGTGAAAGATAATCTTCGAAGTCCCTTTTTCCTTTATTCTTATTCCTTTTCAATCGTACCGATTGTCTTCGATTTCAAGGACTTTGGCTGTACGCAGTTCCTTCAATTTCTCGACTTCGAGCTTCCGAAATGGAAAGCAAAGAGAGCAATAAAGTCGAGACGAAGCCAAGAATAGTCTTCCGTGGATTTTCATTCGAACCCATTAATCTCGATTACGAGAACGTGGACTGCGCGTCGTCGATTCCCATTTTGTGAAAGCAAGAACGAAATAAAAATTAAATCTTGAACCAACCAAGAACGATCATCGAAGGCTATTATGTTCCATTTCTTAGTTACATTTCCTTCCGTTTATTTCGATTCATCAGAAGCAAACCTGAAAAGGAGGATACAAACTTGAACAAATCCACGACGATCTTCCTAGTCTCTTGCACGCATGTTCACGCGAATCAATCGATTTCGTGTTCCAAGAAGTTGCAGTTCCACCAATTTCCCAAATTTTCGAACCGAGATCAAACGAACGCTAGAATCTTATAGAATCCAAAAATAGGCTTTGAAGTTTCTTGTCGCAGTTCGCAATTCTCACTAGAGTCGACTGACCTCGGCTTCGAGGAAGTCGTCTGTAATTCCTCCGATTCGTCGATCTCCGTCGATTCCTATCGAAACTTAAAACGATATAGAGATAAAATTGTCAAGAACCTAGAATGATCTTCGCAGGCTGTTCTATGCATTTCCGTGTTTCTATGTTTCTATGTCTCAAAGACGATGGCTGCGATTCCTCCACTTCGTCCCTTTCGATTTCTCGAAGCAAGTCGCACGAATCGTTTATCCTGCGCGAACAGGAGAGGCCGATTTCCATTTCCGTAGCGAAAGGCCGCGTTTCTCCAGTCTGTTCGATGTTTTCCTTGGAAGACAAGTATCGATCGGCCCCGACTGCTAACCTCACCCCGGCGATCGTTTTCCTTCTTAACCAAGCTCAATTATTGCATGACGTCTGACCGCCCCGCACGAGAAATTGAATAACGACGTGCCTATGATAATTATTCCGGCGTCCAGAGCACGTCTTAGAAACGTATTTATAGCGATCCGCCTCTTGTTACGTGATTATTCGAGCCACTGATCGATCAATGATCGTAGTGTTGATCCCCTTAGATTGTAGTTCCTGATCTAGCTGGAATGAATGAGAATTGGTATGCTTCGACGCTTCGTACTTTATTTCCTAGCTTTCTATCTCTTTTCTTTTTTTTTTTTTTATCGCTGCGAAATATAGAATAGATTTTGAAAATATAGAAAAATTTGCTTGGTTTATTAAGGAGACAATTAAGCGATTTATTCGATATACCGATCTTGAATTTTGTAAATTTTGTTGTATGATTTATTGTGTGATATATATATATATAAGTAGACGAGTGTGTTGAGAAGGTATTCTCATATATTTTTGTTTTTAAATGTTATATCGTTTTAAGCTGTTAAATGTATTCTCCATGGGAATGAAGAAAATCAAACAAATTTTTGAGCCCGAGTTATGTGAAAAATGATGAATTAAATTTAGTAAATAAATTAAAGCGACAATTTTCTGTAACGTTGGATATATGAGGAATTTAGTGAATTGGACATATAATTTTTCACATATGTCGGCTAAAGTTTCTCCAAGTTTTTCCACTTCTCTGTTACTCTAAATAGAAATTAACTCGATTAACAGGTCAATAGAAATAATTTTTAACGACGCTGATGATTCGCCGAATGATAAATTCAGTATAAACGTAAATAAAGGCAACAACAAATTCTCGCTATAAGATTCAAAGTTCGATTAAAAACTAAAAAACAAAAAAGAATACTCTACCTTTAATCGCTTCCGTGAATCGAAGCTCCGATGAAAAATTGTAGAATTCCTCTTAGAAAATGATCCGTTCGATAATTTCATTGAAACAGAAGCCGCAGTTCTTTCAATCAGACGGAATTTCTCGAGCTGAAAGCACTTGTTCCTGCTGTAAGAAAAGAAAACGGGCTGGAAATCCCGTGGAAATCCGAATGCTGTAATGGCCTCTTCAAAGACTTCTGCTTAGAACGTTTGTAGGTCTTCGGTTAAACCAATGTTTCCCCTTAACGAAGTAAGTCGGCGACGGTCGTTGGCCCGCAAAGGGATTGCCCTTTTCACGTCGCGCTCTTCCGACGTTCCGCCAACCAGATCAATGATGAAGAAGAATAAAATATGTACTCTGTTCTTCCATCAGTCTCGGTTCGCTTAATCTTCTTGAAGTTTTACCACGTCGTGCCACGCGCTTTCCTTCGTTTTCACCTACTTTGAATGCAACTGTACTTTTCGTGCATATACAGCGCAGCGAATAATTATAAACTGAACGCTTTAATTTTTTAGACTTTTTCATAATATTAAAACAAATAACTATTGAATCGTAAATGACGAAAAAAGAAAAGAAAAACAAAAACTGGGTAGACGAAAGAGTTTGATGGAGAAATATTTGCAGATTTTCGAGCGCACAGAGGATATTAAGTCTTTTCACGGCAAACATACACGGTTTTTATGGCTGCAAAATAAGCAAACTTGCTTTTTACTACGCTACCAATTTTTAATACGATCTCTGGACAAAAATTGACTTAAAAATGATTTTTCGCAAATATTTCTCATTTCATATTTCATATTAAATACTAAATTTCGTTGTACACGTAACAATGGCATAGTTCGAATTTAATATCGTAGAGAAAATATGGTGATACATGGTATGCTATAAAATCGATATTTTATTAAATGCGATTCAAATATGAAGGATTCGTGTAATCTGTCGTTATTGCAATCTGTTTCTAAATACGCGATAAATATGATTTCACACCGGGAATCGTTATATCGTAGTTGCATTTTGATTTACGGATACTGCGTACTTTTTTCGGATCACGTAACGAGATTGTTTTTTTAAACATAAATTTAATTTTACAACCGTTTAGACAGCGGGATATAACCGATAGCGCGTTAACGCATTTTTATGTTGAACTTGTTCGTGCATTTGTTTGAAGTTCTCGATGAATTTAAACGTTCGGTGAAATAATAAAATTTTGCAACGCCTACTTTCTCCATCGTTCTCAAAATCTTCTATTTCAATTGTTATCAAAAATTCTTCAAAAATTTATTATTGACATATTCCAAATATTCTTTCATATTAATTCGCATAAAATTGTTCTATCTTTTTCTGTTAATACATATCACAAAATACACATACACACACACACACCACAAAACATTTTACAGTTCACTAAACCGAATCATCGGCCAAATGTTCTTATTACTAAAAGCATATTCGAACGATTATACCAAATATATTAAGAAAATTTCATTTCATTTTCGATGAAAAATTTGTCCAGGTATACGTCAGCTTACGAACACGAAGAAAGCTATTCGAGGTAATTCGGCCAGCCAATGGATCGCGTTAACACTGCCAGACGAATTTTCCATGGTTTGCCCAAGGCGCCGACGTGAACTTTTCATTCTGCGATGCATATTACGTTGAAATATTATTTGCAGCAAATAAAATGATTTATAAAATCATGCTTGAAGCATTTTTCGTGGCGAGGGCCACCGGTGACCCCCACGGCGTTGTAGACAATTATTACGATTGTCCTTTTTTCGAACAATCGTGCTATGTACTTTTAATATTTGCCGCGTCGCCGGTCATCGGTGGTCCTCACGGCGCTATAACCAAATCGAGTGCCGGTCACCGGTGACCCCCATGGCAGTCAACGTGTTAATACGTGCACATAACCGAGACCCAGCGAGGACGTTAGTCGTTGATTCGTTGAACGTTTCGCTTTATCCGGCTAGCGGGCCCTTTTGTGTATCGATTTATTATGCAATTGCCCCTTTCATCGTTCGAGGGGACCAAGGGAAGGCCGTGAACTAGCTACGGTACTGCCACTACACACGAGGATTTCCCTAGCCGCTCATCGCTCTCATAATATTTTCTTTTCCACGATTTACACGCTGGTTACGCGTTATGCAAATCGCCACTCACTACATCTCTACGTTTAATCCATTGAAAACGATGATCAATGAAAAATAACTTGATATAATTGCGAGTAATTGTTCTTGCAAAATACATGTTAGATTTATTTATTCAATTATATTTATTGTTATTATTTATTGAACAATGGATGTAGAAAAGTTATCGAACTTTGTCCAGGCTAAAAGATTCCAAGGTGACTGACGAAAGGTTCGTGGATCTCGTAGTAAATGGTTTCCAAGAAGAGTTCACGGGCAGATGTGTATCTTTATTTGCGTTGACAATAATCGTTCTGCACTTGCACATGACAATTTCGAGGTTAAGGTCCATTCGACTAATTCGTTCGATCGTTTTAATTGGCCAACTCGAGGTTAAAGCTCTGTGTATCTAGCGCCGATCTAATTGGACACCGCGAATGGAGCTAGGAAATCGGAAACGTTCGCTAGCGCTTCGACTGTTTTCCGGATTCTTACGATCCTCTGTTTCCCTTCGATAAGAATTTCAAAGGAATTTTCATCGATTGCTAATCTCCTTTGCGTTCAATTTTTCAGATGCCTATATTACTGCAATTAACGACGTCATATGTATCGTTATATATAGCTGCTAGATACAAGTAATACAAATCTGTACATTATTAACAATTCTATATCGCAGCAATTGATAATTTTATAATAGATTTTATAATAGAATATATCGTATCAATCTTACCGCCGGTTATATAACGTAGTAATAATTTGCTGATTAAAGTTTCGAAAAATTCTCGTGATTTTTCCAAGAAACAAATTTGTTTGAGAGTTAATAATTTCGTTGCTGCAAGTCCGAGTGATTTCGTCTCGTATCGTACTTATCGTGTGTAATAAAATGTATCTCGACTTATCGGTGTCGTTACAGCTGACAATGTTATTACACTCTGTTTATTACATAACACAACATAAATTGTTTCGTGACGTATCACCCATCGTCTTGCTTCTATACACGTACAGGGTCTGCCGGTTGGCGAACGTGTGCTTGAAAGAGCGCTTTTAAAAGACAGCCTCGCGTTAGTAGATAAGGAACGTGTTTGTCGGACGAACCGCGTCATTTCAATCTACACCTTTCTACTCAGCATTTACGTGTTTTTCACCCATGTACGTATCTACGGTATTCTTCCCTTTTTTCTGTCTATTCAGCTTTTTATTCTTTTTCTCAAGTAAACCGCAAAAAAAAAAAAGAAAATGATAGGAAAAGAAAATTATGTAAAGTCTCATCATCGAAGAAAGTCGATGTTTCTTCGACACTCTTCGACCTATTTTTAATCCTTACGCGTAAGTCTCTCGGTCACTTTGACGTACTATTGACGAAATTTGCACACGGTGTGCTCTCACAATCGAAAATATTGCAAGTGAATGGTCAAATGTTGTTAAGAATAAATTTGCATTTTCATAGGATGAAATATTTATTGACGTTAATGTTTCGCGATATAAATGTTGATTATTTCATTGGGCAAATGAATTCCTCTTACTCCTTGCTAATAAAAATCGATTGTTATCATTGCTATTTTTAAACATTTTTTAAACCATCGACCTTAAAATCGTTACTGTTCCTTATTTCACAGTTTTTGCTATTTGCCATCGACGAAAATTCTCTTGTTATTTAAAAAAAAAAAACAACATATTTTCGTTAGTTTCTATTTTAAAGTTTTAATTATTCTCCACTTTGGAAAACCAATTGTTATTAGTACTATGTTTCGTTGCTTTCGATCGTTTCTATTATAAAAGCCCCAATTTCCTCTAACAGTCAAATTTCAGTTACTCGCTAAAAGATATTCTTCATGAAATTTTAACCATATTTTCGGCGAAACATTTATTTTAAAAAAATTTAGTTTAAAAAAAAACAAATTTTTCTACCTCAAAAATATTTTAAGTCAAATAATTTTAACTATATTTAACATCGAAAATTCTATGCTTCTGCAAACGAACAAATTTCAATTATTCTGTATCCTAAAAATATCATCGAGATTGACCAATTTTACCATAAAAGATTCTTCATTTCCATGAGCAAATTTTCCATTGTTTTTCCAACAATAGAGAAATCTTCTATTGATATTATTGTCTCTCATCGATCCGCTTTGAACTGTTGTCACCTACGACGAGTGGATTCTCTATTTGTCTGAGCAAGCGAATTCGTCAGGACGCGTTAGCGTATTTCGTAAGAAACGTAGGGCTTCCGCGAAATCTAAATCATCCGGAGCAGTCGAAGAATGTCAAGGTGAGCGTGAAGATTTGCCGATTCGTGTATACTATGATGAAAGTTGAGTCGCGTTTTAGCCAACCGTTCACACCTCTGATAATTCATCAGCGAATTATTTTTAGCTGTTGTTGAGGCAAGTCGCGATATACTTGCAAACACATACAAGAATTTATCATAGGTCACGCGAACGTAATTCCAATCCACCAAAGATAACACTGCTGCGAAAAATCACGATTTCCCCTACTCCTTCTCCTCCCTTGCTCGCTGATTATTTTGATTAACAAACGAAAGAGCTCCTTTGAAAGATCTTACTGGGTTTAGTTTTCCATTCGTTTCCATTTTATTCCATTAGGTTTCCATTTTAAGCCATTCGTTCGACTGATGAATTCTTATAAATGATAATTGATTCATTAATCTTGTAGGTGACTAAGCTTTAGCTCGTCGATTTAATTGGAAATTATAATTGCCTGTAACGGAGGATCGAGAATGTTACTATTGAAATAATCTTTCAGTGATAATTGCTCGATACACGAGAGAATAATTTTCAAGCGATTTTCAAATAAAAATAATTTTGAGATTCCAAAAGGTTGGAAAAATTAAGAGTGGAATAATTTTTATCGGCGGTGCCAAGTTGAAATAATTGAATCGGTAATTCCTCCTGATAAAATAAACAAGACAGACGAAATAAAAATAAATCGTATTAATGGCAATGGATTAAGATTTATTTCAACGTGAAGCGCGATGTTCCCCAAAACGTTGCTGTCTCGAAAGCTCTATTCTCTGTAACATTTTATTCTGACACTGTATTTGTTAGATCGTTGAAACATATAACCTGAAAATTCTATTTTCTCAGAACCGCGCGTTTCCGCTCATCGGTACCGTATACGTTTTTCCTTTGGCCAAATTCCAGCAAATTTTAAGTCGATCTTTAATGACTTCTCGTTAGAAATTCTTCGTCAATCGACTCT
This sequence comes from Bombus breviceps, assembly GCA_014825925.1. Lineage (NCBI taxonomy): Eukaryota > Metazoa > Arthropoda > Insecta > Hymenoptera > Apidae > Bombus > Bombus breviceps. Next base: position 8,058,108 of record CM026183.1, on the reverse strand, counting down.
TTTAACATTTGACACATTCGTAGTCAGCGACGTAAACTTCTCTTAAATTACATCCGATTACCACTAAATTGTTCGGCATAATTGTTTTTCAGGAAGATAAACCAACAATTGTCTGACTCTTCGATAAATTCAAGAATTTCAAATTATAAACAACTACGTAAATTACGTTACATTATACCCCAAATATAGAATTCTAAAATTAAAAATTATATTAACGATTACTTCTAAATATTATCTCATATATTTATTATACGAATATTTATAACATGTTTAAAAATTCAAAATCTCGATCGATCAGCCGTTCTCTTACTCTTTACGAAGGAAATTGCAATTTTAGCAGAGGGAGGTGAATAACTGGCCATTAAAATTCTAATAAAACGCTAAAATATATTATTTTTCTCTAAATTTTACCCAAAGAATTATTATTCAGATTTTCAATAATAATCAAATAATCAAATAAAAATCAAATAAAGATCGACGCGGAGCGATTCGGTTAGACGAATAGAACGAAGTTCATTGACCAGGATGAAGTTTCACGCAGTTTCCTTGATACCGGCGCAATCGGAAATCGGCTTACTTAGCCGATTACTTTATTCGTCGATTTATGCAGCGCACGTTGCGTCAACGTGGGCATAATTAATACACGGGATCGATACAACTGGTTTCGTAATGAAAATCAATTGTATGCGACGTAATTGAATTCGACGTAGCTAGTCGGCTAGTTAGGTACTGATTGCGGTTGGTACGGTCTCGTCGAATGGTTGCTTGTCTGCCGCGAAACAAGAACGTTAATTTACATCCCCGTGAGTAATTAAACATCGATGGAAACGGAGGAAATTCGACGAATTATTTCTTCTTCGATCTCGCTCTTGATAATTACCAACTTCGAATATGGATTCTGATCAATTTTTCAGATTAAGAAATATTTCCATTTAATCGGCAGAAAAAAATACAATTTTTGTAGAAATTTGTTCGACCTTCCTTTAGAATTCGATGTAATAAAAGTTTATTAATTGGGGAAGATATACGTTTAACTAAGTAAATATAGATTTAATTAAAAGAAGAAACAGCTTTTTACAAATACGTTTAACTTTCTTTCGCGATTCGATGTTCCAGAAGATTCGTAGAAATTAGAAAATTCTAATTATAATCTCTGCCGTTGTTCTTCAAATGATCGGCAATTTCTTAGCTGCGATGTATACTCGTTACATTTGAAATTTATACGTTAAGATCTCTTATCAGTTGATGATACTTTGATAGCGTAATATAACGCGGAATATTATTCCACGCTATACTTTTATGCAAAATTTGTGAAGTCTCCGAGATAGAGCACTTCAACTTCTAAGAACTAATCGTAGGAAGAGATCTAATTGCTATGAAAAGATTTTGCTCGAGATAATCGGGGAAATTGGTTTCAAAGCATAGTAGTATTTAATTTGGGAAAGTATTTTCATCCGGAAGTGTTGGATCCGTAATCTTGGGATTGCAGTGTCAGAGAAAGACCGGTGAAAAATGCGCGCTAGAGAGGCCACACTCTGGATGTAACGTAAATACACTCACTGTCTCGAAGACTTTCAAGGACGGCCGGCCGAGAATAGACGAAAATCCAATTTTAATCGCGGAACCTCGACCCGTAGACGCGATCGATAGATCGTCAACAAAAGCGTCGAACTCTTCACGATCGTCGAGATAGATCTTTCGTCTCGAGGAAAATAGATCTGCGCGATAATTTAATTAGAAGATTGTTATTTCTGATCGAAATCGATGGTTCATTGATAAAGATCAATGATACAGAAGATCTTCAGAGAATTCTCAAAATTATCAGAAGAAACTCTGTGCAACTGGGATCACGTTAAACAAATTAGGAACGTATAAAAAAATATCAAAGTAAATTCGTTTTTCCCTGGGTTATTTCGATTCTCTAAGTTAGCTTAACCTTACCTTACTTTTTTCTGGACACGACACGTGTTGAAATATAAACGATCCGACATGCGCTCGAAGAAGTGGAAAGAAATTTTCGAGTCAGACGATCGATCGGTATATTTGTCGGGAATCTTGATAATCCGGACGATCGTCCTCACGTGACCAATGTTTGATCGCGTCGATCGTTTCAAGCTGAAGACCAACGAGTGAACATACACGCGAGAAGACCCGCGTCGAGACACGCGATCCAATTCCTTCAAGGTAAACGACGTTAGGATCCTCCGTGGTTAACGTATTTTGTTCGTTCTTCGCTAATATTGATGCAATTTCTCGATATTACGGTTCGACGAAACGATTAAATATGGCTGCTCGATCGATCGTGGTTAGGTTCGAGAACATGAGACGATTAATTATATTTCCTCGGCCGTGAAATCGTCCGGTTTTGATTGGTTTAGAATGATTCAATTGTAAGGCAGTAGTTGGTCGATGATAAGTGGCAAACTAAGGGATTTGTTCGTTGTAGTGTGGCTTCAAAGTTACGAGCTGAAGAATTCTTCTTAACTGTGACAATGTAGATATTTTAACGGTAGAATTATTTATAGAATTTTATTATGGAGCTACTTATAGAATATTAGATGGAAAGAAAAACAATAATTAAGCGGAATAGCACGATAGGATATTGAAGTAAAGTAAAAAAAGTACAATGTTATATTTGATCGATGCACTTGATTTGTTATTTTGAAACCTACCAATAATTTTCTTTGCTACAATTCCAACAATCTAATCTGAAAATAATTGTTTCAATTTTTCTGATTGTATTTTTTCATTTAAAATTCCGAGCGATGTAGGTGGTTAGAATGTTTTATTAAGTAACTTGTAGCCGAGTCAACCGAACAGATAATCGATAATAAGCAATAAATGATCGAGTCAATCAATTATTCACGACACTGTCCGCATTATGCCTGTAACATTGCAGTTGGATGCGTCGAAAACCGCTCTGTACGTGCAAAGCAACGGAAGACACGCGAACGTGACATCAATCAATCAGTAGCTCGGGACAGCGAATATATTAGTACATCGTCGATGAATCTGGGGCAAACTGTGGAAAGCATAGAAATTCATTATCACCACGTACAACATTTCCAACTGAAGAAACTACAAAATCATCTTCCCTTATCATCCCTTGCTAATACATAAAAACCTACAAATCGCTTCTGTAGAAAGCAATCTTCATCTAACCTCAAAAGTACTCTCCATTACATACAAAATGTCTAACTAAAAGAAATCCTAAAATCATCTTGCCCTATCGTCTCTCACCACTACGCAAAGACCTACGTATCGTTTATCTTGAGATGAATATCTTCACATAACCTCAACAATACTCTTCAAGACATACAACATTTCCAACTGAAAAAACTATCGAATCATCTTCCCTATCATCCCTTATCAATACACGAAAATCTACATGTAGCTTCTATAGAAAGTAACCTTCATCTAACCTCAAAAGTACACTTCTTCGCACGGAATAAAAGTTCCAACTAAATAAAATTCCAAAATCATCTTGCCTTATCTTCTCTCACCAATACGCAAAGACCTACGTATCGTTTGTGTAAAGGTGAATTTCTTCACATAACCTCAACAATACTCTTCAAGACATACAACATTTCCAACTGAAAAAACTATCGAATCATCTTCCCTATCGTCCCTTATCAATACACGAAAATCTACATGTAGCTTGTGTAGAAATCAAGTATCTTTACCTAACCTCGAAAATTATTGCCAACATATAGCAAATTTCCAAATAACAAAATCGCGAAATCATCGTGTGCTATTATCTATCTATGTAATCATCGTGTTCTATTTGACAAACATGACGGAAGTGTATACGCTGCTGGTAGAAGGAAGAAAGGTAGAATAGAAACGACCGTGCTTCAGCTTCCGGAGCCAAGATCGATCGTGAGCTACTGCAAGAGGAAAGAATGCGCGTGGTCCGACGCGTTCGCGTCGAGAAACAGAGGCAGACCGTGTCCAAGTTAAACGACCAGTCTCTCCCTCTTGACCCAATTCGTGAAGCGCCCTGTGCCACGCACGCGTCACGTCACGGATCTCCTTCTCTGTGCGTGACCAATGCGCGAGGGTGCGTGCAAGGCCAGCCGTACACACTCTGCTCTCTTCCTCTCTTTCCGTCTGTGTCTCCGTCAGCGATCAGCTGATGATGCGTTCCTCGCCAGCATCCAGACTGCACGCGGCCATTTAGATCTGCCGATCGTTTCTCGTTCAAGTTACATCGATCGTAAATTATACCAGCCTCCACGTGTTTTCATATTCCATTGATATTTTAAGATTTAAAGAATGAAGTAAAGATGATTTTTTAATAAGCTTTTATCCGCGTGTTTTATAGAAAGTTTACATAGAATGGAACATCGTAAATTTGAAATTAAAGTAAAATTCAAATTTCTTTGAGGAATTGCGAATCGATTTCGCTGGTTCCGATGTCACATCAGAGTGTCAGAAGGTAAATAGATTTTGGAACTTACAGGAGTTGAAAATTCGTTCATCGATTCGCTGACGAGAGTTGGCTTAGTTCGAACGATTGGATTGCGAAGTTGATGGATCGGAAGAATGGTACGTCGGAGTTTTTTATTCAAAATGTGTATTGGATTTTGATCGATTCGATAAACACGCAGCTGTCTCCCAAGATCACCTCGCATCGATGGAGTCTCATTCCGTTGTGTCGAGAACGAAACGTGGAAGGGGAGATCTCGCACGTTGCTGTTACTTTTATTTATCGTCAAATCTTAATGACGATTCGCGTGGTAGGCTTTGCAAATCTTTGTACAGTGTTTCTTCACAGTCTGTTGAAGCTATAGCAACTGACAAGGATGAGAATTGGAAAATTGGAATATTCGAAATCTTTAAAGTCGAATACTTGAGCAATTCGTAAATCTGTAACTTCGAAAATTTTCTAATTTGAAATTCTTAATATTTGAAATATATAGAAGTTGGAAGGTTCGAAAGCTTAAAAATTCCAAAATTCGAAACCTTCGAGTTTTCAAATCTCGACAACTGCAAAACTCAAATATCTTCAAATATCGTAACGGCTCAAACTTCTAAAAACTAGTCGCATATTTTTAAAATCGAATGTTCGCTTTTCAACGACAAACTTTTCTAGAAAATTAATTAATTTCTTAATTCCACCCTCCACGTTATTTCCTACCATAGTGCATAAAAGGATCGTTAAACGTGTTCGACGAGTGTTTACACCGAACAAGGGAAACACGGTGCCATTAATAAACGCGATCGACGACGTAGCTTCGTAAGTTCGTCGACGAAACTTCGTTGCGAATATTAATTACCATAATCGCGTTTGCCTTCGTCGTGAGAACGCTGGGTGAAACGCGTCCGCGGGGACGTTGTTCCTCAAGCTCCTACTCAAACCGGTTATTCTACGCGTTGAACAAGGACTTCTAACGATGTTGGACCTGCGGAGCTTCTTCCAACTTTTCAGCCTCGTTCACTGTAATTAGCGTCATGCTTCTTCAAATACACGATGTAATATCGTTGGTCTCGGAATCTTTAATGCGTCTCTGGAGACGTTTAATAGGCTGGTCCTCGTCTTCTAAAAAATTTGAACCCTTCAAATTGAGAAAATTAAATAATCCAAGAGATTATTCCGTTAAGGTAAATTCGAACAATATGTTGTACTTTTGTCATAGTTTTTTAATTGAGAAAGATATTTGTTCGTCTTGTGTCGTTCGATTTTACAACTTTAACAGGAGCGTCCTCGTCTTCTAAAAAATTTGAACCCTTCAAATTGAGAAAATTAAATAATCCAAGAGATTATTCCGTTAAGGTAAATTCGAACAATATGTTGTACTTTTGTCATAGTTTTTTAATTGAGAAAGATATTTGTTCGTCTTGTGTCGTTCGATTTTACAACTTTAACAGGGGCGTCCTCGTCTTCTTAGAAATTTTAATCCTCCAAAGTGAGAAAATTAAATAATCCAAGAGATTATTCCGTTAAAGTAAATTAGAGAAATATGTTGCGCTTTTGTCATAATTTTTTAGTTGACGAACATACTTGTTTATTTTGTAAGCTCCGTTTCAAAAGTTTAATAGAGTCGTTCTGATCTTCTTGGATACTTTGATCTCTCGAATCGAGAAGGTCGAACGATCGTAGAAATTGGTCTTGGAAAACAGAGAACGTTCTGAACAATCTAACAATTAAGGAAAAATGTATTTTCGTAATCTCAGATGTAGATGTAGATGATAAAAGGAATGATAAAACTCAAGCAGAAATGATTTTCTAATTTACGGAGCAATTTTTCATGCTGTAATTCTCAGAATTTATATCATCTACGTCTGAAAGATCGGAAAAAGGACGATTGGAAAATCCATAAATTGGAAAATCGTTATTTCTCGAGAGGACTATTTCTCTGAGAATTCTGGAAAGTCAAAGAGGGGAAAGTTCCTCCGTAAATTGGAAAAATCTTTATATCTCGAGAAAACTCATTCTCTGAAAATTCCGCAAAACCAGAAGATGAAAAATTTCTCCATAAATTAGAGGATCTTCCACTTGCGCGAAATTAAGCTGGCAAATAAGTCTGGCAGTTCTCATTAGCCGTAGCTTCCGTCGGACGACGTAATTGCGAATTAGAGACGAACTCGCGAGCGGAAAAAGACGCGGAGGAAGGAAAAATAGGAGAAAAAGGAAAGAAGGAGGAAGAAGAAACGTAGAACCGTTATTTCTTCTCTTCTTGTTAGCGGCCTGTAGATACAGAGAGTTAACGTTTACGTATTTCATGAAGACGAAGGAAAGGGAAAGAGTGGCTCTCGTTTTATGCGATGAATACGAGATCCAGCAAAGCTTGAAGTTACGCTAACTCCAGTGCTATTTTTAGTCAGCCATTTTGCGCCCCTTGAAATATGCATACGATGGTCTGGTCGATGCTCGCGAATTCCACTTTCTTCGTCTAACGATTGTTTACAATTTTCCATCCATTAAGTCACCTGTCGTAGAGTCGTATGACTAAGCATAGTAAAGTTGTACAACTAAAATAGTTGTGTAACTAAGTACTTGTTTAGGCCGATAGTTTGACACTACGAAACAGAATATGAATCTTATTAAATGTAAATTATAGAAATATTTGAAAAAATAAATTATATATTCTCCTACGCTTTCTAAATATTAAAACGTTGATAAGAGTGTCATAATTTGCAAATGAATTCTGTTTTCCCCGTCAGATCTCGGGTGTCTCAGACTCGACTCTGGGCTGAGAGATTCCGGTTCCTTTTGGAAGCTCGTCGAGTCGAGAAGTTTCCAGCGTCTTGCCCACCCTTTCCCTGGTGAATTTACGACGAAACTTGGAAATTCCCGGAATCTAATATTCAAGATTTATCGTACCACCGCACAATATCGGTGGCCTAGCTTTTCCGGAATGTCGCGTAAATTTTCCGTGTTTCTCAGTTTCCAGTTCCTTCGGGAAATTGTCCTCACGGCTGGTCGAAAAACTAGTATCCTTGATCTAATAATATTTCTTAAATTAATAGTGACGATAATATACTTGCGTGATATAGAAAAATATGTAAAATATGGGAAGTAGAATCCTCGTTATAATATTTAAGGGATGAGACGAATCTCTGCTTAGGTTCTAAATGTTTCCTCGATTGTATAAAAATTTTAACATAAAATTGTAAAACCAGTCAGTTTGACTGGTGTGGTAGTTCTAGTGTTAATTAAATCAATAATAGAGATATAAATTTGTGCAAATATCCTCCATCTAATTAAATCTGCAACAACCAAAAATCATCATTAAATTATCGTAGTAATGCTATAACAAACCACCGATACAGAACCATATTCTACGCCTATCATACCTCGACTACACCTGCCATAGGTTTGACACGAGCAGTCAACCAGGTCGACTTCCTCGGATCGAAAGTTTCGTGGCAGCTGGTAATACGATTCTCCACCGATGGAAATTAGTTTACGCGGATCGTGTAACACAGTTACACGAATTCTCGCTGGCTGTGTACCGGTTACATATTTACCAGGCAGACTAGGGGCGGTTTGCGACGTGTCCTATTAATGGGTCACTGGTTCGCTGTTGTTCGTACTGGTTGTACGAGGGTCCCGAGTGAAACGAACGCGACGCAGAAGGGTACGCGAGACCTACCCAAAGAACGCGGTCCAAGAGATGTCTCTGAATAGGAAAGTGGAAGGAAGGGGTTTGCTAAGGCTCGTGGGACCAGGTTGGACCCTTTGAGCCGTGCGAGCCAATTGAGTCCCCTGAATGGACGCTGTTTGGCGTTGAATGTGAAATATTTCATATTGTTTGCTGTCCTTTTTTGCGACGCGACTTATGGCCATGTAGGTGACGCTACCACGGGGATCAAGGAAGTCGCTTTTTCGCTAGATACAGCGGTTTCTTTCGTTCCGCAAGTTTTCATTTGGTCTGTAATTTCGTTGGCGTTTCGTTTACCTTCTTTTTGTAGCTTTCACGTTGTGGCGTAATATTTGGACGTTGGAACGTTTGGGGATTTGGGTGGCTTAAGGCTCGGAAATTGAAGAATTTAGCAGTTCGGAAGATAGGGAGTTTGGGAATTCGGAGATTTCTAAATTTGAAAATTCGGAAAATAAATTTGCGGGCAACGAAAGTTTGAAAATGGCGAAATTCGATCGTCTGGCAGATCGGGAGTTTGGAAATTTGACAATTTAAAAATTTGGTAAATCCGGCAAACTGGAGGTTTGCGAATGTACGCGAGTTCGACAATTAGGAAGTTAAAAGCTTCGAATTGAAAGGTTCGAATATTCGCAGTTTGGAAGACTTTTACAGTTCCGAAAATTTGGAAATATTAATATTTAAAATTGGTAAACTCGAATATTCCACAACTTTGACAATTTTCAATTTCTCAAATATATTTTCTCCGCGTGGAATTCTCTAGAAAGTTGATAAAACTAAATTTACGTACCAGAGCATGAGAACATCAAACTTCTAAACCGTCATTCCGAATATATACCGCGTCGATACTAAATTTTGCCCGGAAATAGCCCGAAGGAAACTAACCGCGGTGACGTCCAGGACGTCGAAGGATGTCCCCGTTATCCGAGTTATACATAACTATCGTCTACACGTATACACGTACACAAGGGACACAATGTGATAAACGAGGACGAGAACTCTGTGCTGACCTGGTTGGCCGGTATATGTTTCTGGCCACCCTCGTCAGTCTGCTAAAAAGAAGACAGCAGAAGTCGTTGAAACGGCTGGTGGAAACGAGGAAAAATGAGACAGTGAACTACAGGGTCGGAAAAAGTGACGCAATGGAGCCTGTAATATTAAACAAGGAGAAAAATGGCAGCCAATTAAGTTTGCGTTGAAACCGACCGTCTGTTAGAGAGAGAAAAGAACGATTTTTCTTAATCGCGAACAATGAGAACAGCAGAGTTGCTCGAAACTAAATGGCTACCTTAATCTTCGTTCAACTTTGACTGGATTAACGGTAATCGAGTTACCGTGCTTTCGACGTTTGCAAATTTGATGAGGCAAGGAGCGAATAAGCGGAAATTGAAAAGAAATGTAGTTAGATCTTATTAACTTTCTGCGTCTGTGTAGAAGCTTAAAGATGATGTTACCAAGTTCCATCTCTCTACTCTTCTTTTTTTCCTGTTCTTTTATGGTGACGCGAAACTTCTGAAGAATCTATCTTATGACCAAGTTAATTACATTTTTCAGGCCTGACGTCTAATTACCTTAACGATATCGAATAAATTCTCAGCAGCAGAGCTACTTCTTAATCTTAACGAGCACCTAAGTTACCAAAGAAGATTATGCTGCGGCTATAAAACAATTTCTATAATTTTTCCAAGTGTACGATTGCAAGAGGTGTTTTGTCAGACGGATGTTTCTTCCTATATAACAATGTGCACGATAATATGTTCAAATCTGAAGAAATTCTGTATCTCAGTATGTTTCAATGATGTCACGGAAATCGGGAAATATTCTGCAGTTAATGTGGAAGGCTTTAAACGCCGGCTATTTACTTTCCAATCAACCGATCATCCACTAACACCAACGAAAACATCTTATCCTCTCAATGCACTCTATTTATCCAAACAAGCCATGTTTCCTCGCCCAAATTACCTAATGAAAACATCTTACCCATTCAATACACCCTAGAACTCTAAACAGCCCATCCCTAATGAAAATATCACACCCATTCAAGCCAACCTATTTCTATTGAAAACATCTACTCACTTTATACATTCGAAAATCCACTTAACTCTAATCTATATCTTACTCTAATGAAATTGTCTTATTTACTCAGTAGACTGTACAACTTATCTAAACAATTCATATTCCAAATCAAATAGTAGTAAATAGAATTTATCCCCTCCCCATCTTTCAACTTACCCGCAAAATTCGTCTAATCAGCCTCTGTTTCGCCCAAATCGTTTAACCTTCAATTTATCCCAAAAATTCCAACACCATATGCACCACCCTAATCACTTAACGAAACACCTGCGATTTACGCTCCGTTGCAATCTGCCTGAAAAATTCATCCAACCAGCCCATACTCCCCACCCAAATCACCTAACGAACAACTTCTAATTTACGCTCAGCCTACGGTCTACCTAAAAAATTCATCGGAACGGCGCATGTTTAACCGGGATCACTCGACGAGAACCTGGGAAACCAGTTGAAAAATTCATCGAAACAGCCGATGTTCCTCGAATCACCTAACAATCCACTTGCAATTTACGCTACCTTACAATTTGCCTGGAGTTTTCATCGAAGCGGCACATGCTCCACCCAAATCACCTCAAACATTTCTAATTTATATCTACCTTGCACGGTCTACCCGGAAAATTCGTCCAAACGCATTCAATTTACGTGTATCCTGCAATTTATCTGAAAAATCCATACGAACAAAAATGATAAAACCGTGAGATCAAGAGTCGTGAGACAACCCTATGGCGCCAGATTGTCCGCGCGTGAGTGTTGCCCGTACGTTGGGTCGCGTGTTTCAGCGACACACACGCGTTTTCGAGCTGCACCAGAGAAAGAGAGAGAGAGAGAGAGAGGGAGGGAGAGAGAGAGAGAGAGAGGGAGGGAGAGAGAGAGAGAGAGAGAAAAGCAGGTGGCCTGGTTGGGTATTGATCCATGATGGGAGGGGGTGGTTGGTTGGGGCTGTTAGATCGCATGCGCGTCACTTGCGGCTGGCTCCGTCCTCATCGACCCACGGCGGACAGTGGAAAAGGGAGAAACGGAAAGCGGAACGTCGCGTCACAGGGTGAAAGAGACGAGGCGGTGTAAGAGGGTCGGTTTCTGGATCAGAATGGTACGGTACCATCGATGGGAGCGCGGTGTGGACGCGACCGCAGGCCGATTTAAATCGTTCGGGGGCGGTTCGAGGCTCCGTGACGCGCTGCGGCGATACGCGAACGGATCACGCGACGTCTGGCGTCGCGTTCTCCGCTCCGGAGGCCGAAGGACGAGTGGTTGCAGTATCGTGTGCAGGAATGCCTTAGCTAATCCATATGCATATGGGACATTTCTGTTTCCGCATGTTTTTATTCGGAAAGAGGATATTTGCTATCGAAGGTTTCACAGATGAATATCTTCCACGCTGGTGGAAAGCGTATGGGTATTTTCTGTTGACGGCTGTTTTTATTCGCAGAGAAAATATTTGGGGCGAAGGATTTCGCGGATGACCAGCTTAGCTATAAATCGTTTGCGTATGAGAAATTCTTCCTTCCGATTGTCTTCAGTCGGAGAGAAATTGTTTGGACTTAGGGGCTCCGTGAACGAACATCTTTGTCTTTCTGGAATTTTTATTCGTACTGAAACATTTTGGAACGAAGGATTCCGTGGACAAACATCCTTGTCCATTTTGTACATCGTGGATTTTTATTTTCGAGCACGAAATTAAATTTAACCTGAGATCAAAATCAGGGAATTGTGAAAAGACCGTTCACGATGATTTATCAATGTTCTATATCGTAGAAGCAGATGTATGGAAATTATCTACGTGTAGCAACGCATAGTAGGGTAGATAATGAAAATTCAATTTGCAGAGGACGTTTCGAGGATAGAAATATAATTGAAATGTGAGAAACTTGTAATTTATTTGTCGAGGTGTAGACATATGTATAATGAAATTGGCTTAATCGATTGCTTACAAGATCTGCACAATTGGCTGGAAAAATGTTTAATCTTCGAATATAAATTATTGTTCTGTTTAAACTACCATACGTTAGAGCTAACTTCTTATTCGTTCGACTTTTTCTATCGCGTATATTACATTTTTTCGTTCTTCTTTCACTTCTGGTTAAAATATCGTGTCCTCTTTTTAAAGAAAATTCAGAAACCATCAAATGAAAATCAAACGAAAAAGGAATTATTGAATGATATAATAACTGCACAACAAGTATAACGAGCATAAGATATAGAAACGGGGTTAGTGTTCTTGGAATAGCAATAACTTCGGCTCTAGTTCTAGCTATGATTATTTCTTAGTATATAGAAGCTTCAAACGAGAAACCAGAAACGATCGATTCTTCGATTGTAATCCCTTTAGAGTTGGAGTGGGCGTCTGGAACATCTACATAATATGTTTCCGTCGCACAGTGGCTGGTTTTATCGCGAATAAGTTTGTTACGGAGGAACGAGCTCTGTAACTCTGAACGCAAACGCTATTCTGGTTTATCTACCATAGAGAACAACCTCTGCCGTTTTATGGGCGGTTATTTTGTATCAAGATGCAAATTTTATCTACCCACTATTTGCCGTAAATACCGCACCATATTTCACTAGCGTAGTTTTAAGTGAATCTCTGTGCTTCATAAACCGTTCTCTTACGCAATTTTATCGTTTACCGTGAAACCCAATGGGAGGAGAAGTGGAACAACGAGCTTCTAAATCAATTTTATTCAAATAAACCGACCCGAACTGTTTGAAATAAAATGCAGCCAAGTTTAATGAAAGAATAATACTACGATATTATAATATTAATTTAAAAATCAAACTTCAAGAAGTCTAATAACCGATCTCTAGCCATTCGAATATTTTATATGCCACGACTTTACTACTTGCAATCTGTATAATATACATTCCTTTCCTATGATCATATTTTACTGTCATACTTTTATATTATCTTTGCTTCCTGTTGTTTAGATCGGAATACCAAATCCACTACAATTCGAAACAAAATACACTTTAACGAAACGATAGTTCTACATTCGCAATGCATATTATAAAATATACTTTATTTTAATATTATAAACGTTACTTTTCCTTCTCTGTAGTATCATACTAAATACAACGTTTCAATCGTCACGCGCTATCGCATATATTATCATTTTTCACAAGAAATTCCAATTAATCCAGCAAGTGCCACATCAGTCGAGAAGTTTCTCAAATTCTCCAGGCTTTCCACGTTACGTAATAACGTAACGTCGCCATATCTGCGAGTTGGCAACGACGAAGCGTAGCATTCAGTCCGCGCCACCCTCGTTTGTACCACGGCATCGTGAAAACTCCACCCTTCTCTGGTTCCGACCAAGTCGAGTCCTCGACGAAGATCGAATTGGGTTAAGCACGGGCTGACTCCGTTAGAATTTCAAGTCGATCCGTTACATCCCTTCGAGCTCTTCCGGTTCCACCCATTTTCCGCCCCTTCTGAAGGGGTGAGGCGAGTGTAGGACGAAGAGCGACGGTTATGCAACTCGATTAAACTCGGTTTTGTGGCGTCTGTCTCGATGAAATTCGTGGGTCGAACGTCTGTGACAAGCGAGAACGAACTTGAGGCTCTCCAAAGGGTGAAATACACCCCTTTCCAACGTACAAACTAATTTCTACAGCTGTCGAAATTTACAAACACCGTTGCTTTTCCGTTGTTTCAGTTTCTGCTCGCGTTTGTCTTTCGTTTGTTTGTTGTTTATTTGACCGTTGTTTTTCTTAGTTCGCAATAGAAGTTGTTTGCGGTTGTGTACTTTCCGGTACGCAAACTGCGTACCTGCGGTGAAAACTTCATTCAAACATTTTTAGACACCCTTTATTAAACGATTCCACGTAGTGCGTGTAGTGTATTGTGGCATATAACACGAGTCTCTCGGGAAAGCAAATTGATTAATTCGTTTTCGCTAACTTCTTAATTTCGTTACAATTTCAATGTACCGCTGCGTGTAATACGAGCCTCGGGGAAACAAATTGGTCGACTGCATTTTTCCTCCAACTTTTTAATTTCATTGCAGTCTCGTGTGCTAATTATAGCGCGAACCTGTTAAAAAATCAAATTAATCAACTCCGCTTTTTGTTAATTTCTTAATTTCATTGCAATTCCATGTTCTACTGTAACGTAACCCTTCGACGAAAAATTCACCCATGAATTAATCTACTCTGATTGTTGTTAATTTCTTGATTTCATTAGATCGCTACATGATCGATATTCAATTCTAAAAAAAAAAAAAAAAGAAAAGAAATTCTAAATTTATTCTCAATTTTTGCAGATATTATTTATCGAAACTATCTGAAACGTTACAAACTTTTTTTAATAATCCAAGACATTTGTTACATCCTTATCTGCGCAATTCACAGCAGAAAATTCGTCGATCCTGACCGCGCTAATCGCAAGAGCGTCCCCCGTTTCTGGCAAGTAATTGCGATCCCCAGATACGCTTTCTTCTCAATAAAAGCCCCCGTACCCTCGACCTTAATTCGACGATTACGGTCCCCGGCGTGGTCGTTCGCTTACTTCGTTTCTTTGTCTCTCGTTCAGCCAGTTTCTAACCTGCCTTCTTTTCGAAAGATCCATCTTGCTCGAGGTTCTCTGCTCTTTTTTATATTCCAGCCTCTGAGAAGCCAAATCGATCAACTCTACCTTACGAAATCATCAATAGTGGATTAATAGATTAATGAATTTGCGTTAACCTTTTATGCAAATTCGAGTTTTTATCGAAGTACCTAAACAAACATTTTTGATTTCTTCTTCGCTTGTTAGGTATTGTAACATTCGCTTTTCTTTGAATATTTTATATATTTTTACGTATTTTGTCACATTCCTTACATCTTTGTATTTATAAATCTACACACACACAAACGCGATAAACTTCGCGTTATACCGATACGTAATTGATATTCAGCGTCGTCGAAAAAGAGGTTTCATTTTCGCAGATCTACTTCTAAAGAGACAGCATAGAGAATTTCGACGGAATGTTTGGAAAAATAATATTCGTCGTTGCCATCATCCTACGAATCTTAATTCATAGAGTCGATATAACTTCTCAGCGAATTACTTTCCCTCATTTTAGATATTAATTCTAATGGCCACATCTAGTCCACGTTAAATTTGCTGTGAAATTTCCTAAAATCTTATTTCAACAACGTCGAGAAATTATTCTAAAAAGTAACTGGAGATGAAAGTTCGTCCTAAACGTTGCTCGAGGAAAACGCGTGTTTCTGGAAAAAGCAGAGCATTCGTCGATGAGGATGGAAATGGAAGCAAAACAAAATCGCGACGAGCTTACATTGTACAAACATGCTGGTTGGGTTAGTGGCACGTTTCGAGCATTTGTTTTAGATATTTGGCGAGAGCACGTCTGCAAGCTGAAATGAACGATTAATGTACCTTTTATCTCTTCGATGTATCGAAAGTATAGTCGTTGGAATTTATAAAATCGTTTGTAGCCTGAGAGTGATACGAATATTAATAATTCGTAATAATAAGATACGTGAAAAGTATTTGCCACGTATCCGTATCTTTCAAGTGGATTCTTTAAACTGAAACATTTCTATTTCTATCACGGCAGACTTTTATAACTGTACAAAAGTATTTTTAGACGGTACAGTTATTGATTCAGGTAATAAATAGCAAAGTGAAAATGGCTACGTGCAAATCCTAGCTGTGTTATCATCAAGATCGATAGATCACACAGAGATTGTTGCATCGAATAGACAAGCATAACGATCGTTCGTATTGATCTCAGAATATATTTTGTGTAATACTTTTGCAATTTCACGTAGCACTAGTTTCTATCAATTTCACGTTACATTACGTCTTCTCTGGACAACGTTGCGTTACAACAGCGACCTCGTTGATCTATGTACACTAAATGTGTTCGAAGCTCGGATAGATAATCATTTGGGAGCCCTGCACAGCTCCACTGTTCGCTTAGCCTATATATTCCAACTAATGACCACGACATAATAGACTGCTGTACAGACAACGTCCAACATACCGTGTACAAACTTTCCAACTGCACACGATTCTCCTCAACGTATCCTGCACTGCGAGAAAATTTAAAGCGTCGCTAAAATTACGACAGAATATTTTTGTTTTAAAGAAATAACGATAAATACAGATATATGCGTTTTTCTTCTTGTAGATTAATTAAAAGAAATTTATTTCATAAAAACGTAACATCGCACTAAATTATTTTGCTATAGTTTTATTTGTTACTTCGCATTAGTCGAAGACTATGACCATTTCAATTACCACAGTATTGTTCCAAGAACAGGCTTTCAGGGAACACTACGTACAATTACAGAGGCAATAACCCGCTAAGTTTTGAAAACAGTCACGAAAATGATACTCGAAGCGACGATAGATTTATCAGAATATCAATTATTACATTACTTAAATCAAGTTGAACAAATTAATGAATCGTACGATAAAATGAATTCATCGCTGTTACACAAAATTCCGTACGTCGTTCGTAGCTTCTTTCTATCGCGTCAAGAATGAGACGCGACCTTGCGATGTCTAATAAATAATAACGACAGTATAATAAATACATCATTGTCACAGTAAATTCTGCACATCGAACGTAGCTGTTTTAACGCGTCAGAAATAAAATGCAACCGTATACTGGAAGATTAGCGATAATTATAACTTTGAAATAATAGTAACAGAATAATAATAGAATAATAAACGTATCACATCCACGTCAAATTCTCTACATCCGTCATAGCTTCTTTTTTCAACTCAGCCACAGCGAGATACGATCTTATAACGATATAAAAAGAAAAAAATGAACAACAATTCAATTTACTTCAGCTTCAAACATCCATCTATTGGAATATTACGAGTCGATTCATCGTGTCTCTTATCGCGACGCTTTCCTGCTCGACAACCACTTCCGGTCCCTACGCGCTAATCTCTCTCGTTATGTGTACGACTGGTCCGGAAAGTGCGTGCTCGCGCGCATTTGCTAACGATCAGCAATTTGCATAAGGTCGATCGGCATTCGCATTCTGTCAACTTTATCCTAGCCTGCGGATTAAATCGATCTATGTCGAACGTTTGTACGTCGATTAGGATTTTCACGGATGCCACGGGACCGTTTAAATCCCAATTTGTTTACCTTCATCGATTCGGCTGTTTCTGCGCTTAGGACCAGGTAATCGCTTGTCCTCGTTAGCGCAGTTCTATCTCGATGAATACTTTCGAGCGTACGTGTGCGTTGAGAAATTTTTAATTCGAAATTTCGATCTCTGGGAAATTTCGATCTCTTTCGTAAATTTCCACCAAATCATTTGATTTCGACTCGTTTCATTTAATTTGCTTTCAATTAGATTCGAGACCGATGAAGATTTTTGATATTTCAGTGTTCGCTGGTTCGTTATATCCTATCGCGGGTATTTCTTAAGGAATTAACGTTCTATTCGAGTTGTTACTCTTGCCACGATTCCTCCGTTTCGTCTAAACAGCTGGGTCTAATCTAACGTTCGTTTCATTTAGTTTGCTCTAAGTTGAGTGCTGATTTTCCAGAGATTTTTCATATTTCGAGAGGGATTATTTTACGTGACAGAGTTTGATGAATGTTTTACGAGCAATTGAGGACCCTTTGGAGAGTTGACGACTAATTTATGAATCATTCTGTGAGACTATAGTCGCAGATTTATTCCTCAGATACGTTAATTAAGGCTATATAAAGCCGCGCGATATTATCTGGATATCAAATGTTTCCTCGTGTCCACGTGATCAATCGGTATATCGCGGATCATAGTAAACATTCGTGATGACATAACTATCTGTAAATATTATTGCAGCATATTAGTAAACACATTGGAAATAATCGGTATAACCTTCGATACTAAAGAAAGATATAAATCTGCGGACTCTGATAGACTTCCACGCCGTGCGGAAGCTTCTAACTGCGACGGATATAAACGTCCCTTGAAAAGCCGATCGTTTCTTATTCAACGAAAGCAGGAAACAGGAATGGGCGGATATTCGAGCAAACTCTATTTTCTTTATCATCGAAATTAACAAATTTGAGATCGCTGTCCTTCGACGCGCGACCAAAAGGTCTAAGAGACTCTCGGAGGGGCAGAGAGGAAAAGGAAGGAACGACGAAGATTGGAACGAAGAGATTTGCACGTAAAAACGCGACAACGATCCGCGACAAATTTATAGTCTCAAGTCTGGCTATGTTAACCGGCTGAATAATTCGTGGCATGTAATTTAATATCGCAATGTGTGGCTGAATTAAATACGTCAGCCGACGTATTCGTTGGAATGCGTTCACGATTAGATAAAAATGCCAAGCGTGTAGAAGAAGTCGGGGCCAAGCGTACGAGTCAGGGCCCAGCGTCATCTACCGCTCGTAAAAAGCGTAATTTCGTTACGCGCGACACCGACGCGACGCGCTCGCGAGCGTAAACGCGACAATTCTCCTCCGCGACGTTATTATCTCTCGTTGATCGTCACACGGCGTTCCCGTCATTGAGGAAGCTCGATTATGCAATTTCGTTACGTACGCACCTCCGCCATTCCGCCATGGTGTGAAACACGCATACATGGAATACAAATGTCTACACATGTAGAGGGATGGTACAGGGCCATATAGAAAATTGAGCATCGTTATCGTCGTCGATGACTCGGTCAGGCTGACGATAATTTGGCAAAATGTTCGTTAGTCCGTTTTGTGTTGAAAAGTAAAAATTAATATGGTTGAAGTTTTGAAAAAGATGTTTGAGTTTTATTGCGAGGTACTTGATTAT
The DNA here is from genome assembly GCA_014825925.1 of Bombus breviceps. Classification (NCBI taxonomy): domain Eukaryota; kingdom Metazoa; phylum Arthropoda; class Insecta; order Hymenoptera; family Apidae; genus Bombus; species Bombus breviceps. The sequence continues at coordinate 8,039,179 of CM026183.1, read as the reverse complement.
CCTTAATTATTACGTAATATCTACTTATCTAATTACATACAAGACTGAGTTAGTCGTGGATTATATAGATGTTTGGAGTTAAATTACTTTCTACGTTTACGAGGATATAGCTGAGGATTGCTTTTCTTCGTTCATCATCATCATTAAGAATCATTGAGAGTGAAATTAAGAGTGAAATGTAGGTAATTAGTATGTTACAAATATATCTTTGTACGTATTTGCAAAGGCTGAAACAAATTGAAGTTTCTTCCAAAGCCACCTGTTTGTAGAAACTACTGGCAATTAATTAAAAGATAAAAATGTTCCTAAAAGAACATACGTGGCCACGAGTTATGATAAGATATAAGATTCTTCTGTAATCTTCTAATTGATGGAAGAATCGACAGTGACGTTGTATTTCTATGCCGTCAATATTTCTTTTCTCTTTACCAGGCGATTATATAGTGGACAGTAAATATATTTGACAGTAAACGTTGGACATTTGGAGCACAATGATTCAGCCAACACTGAGTTATATCCGAGAATAGACGACATCAACGTGAAGTTATCGAGCGTGGAGCTTTGATCAGATGAAACAGATGATCGTTAGCTATCGACGATTAGCTTTGCGTTAGACACGCATGACAATATTGACAACCGTAACTGACATTATTAATAAGAGATACGATAGGATACTCTCAAGGGACAGGGACAGATTCATGGAACGTTGCGACGGTGAACGGAAACGCGCTTCTTGAAGATAAGTAGAATCAGGCCTCGTAAGGTCAGACACGTGGCATGCGCTTCAATCGTCTCTAATATTCACAAACCTTTAATCTTTTAGACCTTCAACATCTCAACGCGTATATCTTACACTACTGGTAAAATCATTACAGTGTCGAGCGGAAGAATAGAGATCGGTCTCTTCTTATAAACAATTAACCTTAAATTAAGTATCTTTAATTACCACAGACCGGAGATTGAAGAGAAGATTGAGGAAAAAAACCAGAAACATGCAATATCAAAATATTAAATGGTAGAAAAATAAACGTGAGCGTTAGGTAAATAAACGTCAGTAATAAACAAAAATCTCAATCGTCGTCGGCATCGTCGTATAGGAAAATACTTTTCAATGGAAAATTGTTTATCTCGAAACTCGCAAAATACTTGGCTACTCCTCGACTACTCTTCGAAAGAGATTTAACTCTGGTTTCTATCGACGACGCAAAGAGACCGCGAACGCGTACAATGTTTCAGTAAACGTAATTTTGATTTAAGACTTCCGCTTGTCGTATGTTCATCGTTACACTATCTTGTATCTTTATACAAATTTATATTTTTGTGAATATAATTAAAAAAAAAAAAAGATATAGCCTTCGTGGGAAAATTATATCGAACGTTATAAAAAGCTGTACGTATTAGGTCGTTCGAAAAGTTTCTTTCGTTTTATAAGGAAATAATAGACGTACGATGTCTTTTGTTTTATATCAGTTTATTGAATTATGCACGAACATAATAATAGAATTATGCCGAAATGGATCATACCTAATTCAATAAAATAATATAAAACAGAAATTATTGTTCATCTTATTATTACTATTATTATTATTATTATTATTATTATTTTAGTCCGTGCCTTTCGGCTTTGGACGAACTTTCTTTACGTTTTACATCTTTTACACTTATTTTGCTCCTTGTATATCTACCTCCCCTCTTATCTACTCTATTGTATTGCACTCCCTTAAATTAATCTCTAAGAGCTAAAAAATTAATGACTAAAACTATTGCCACTTTTGGTCTTTTGCCTCCTTGCTGTGCTACCTTCTTGTCGTTCCTCCCCGTCTTTTATTGCCCTTCTCTTCTCTATTATTGCTTTTAATTCCGTTAGTCCTTCTCCAGTCTCGTTCAGTGTTTTTTCCATGTCTTTTGGTCCTCCCGTTATTTCACATTCTTCCATTACATGTCTCAGGTCTTCTTCTTTCCTTTTACATAGTCTGCATCATTTTTCTCCCTCTTCTTTCCAGTATTCCCTCGCTTTGGTCTCGTTTCCACATCTGAATCTAACTAGAATTTTCCTGTCCTTCCACTTCATCCTTCGTTCCAAGTACTTTGATAGTTCCTCTTTGTTTATTCTCCTCTAATGTCTGCTATTCTTCGTCTATTGTCATTTTATAAAACGAAAGAAACTTTTCCGACAACCTAATATGTATTTTTCACATTTTTCATATGTTTGATAAAAGTTACGTTTCACGAGCCTGTAACGATGTGTAGGGAAACTCGTGTCAGAGTTCACGGGACATTTAACCGTGGAAGGGCAAGCATGCCTCGAAACTAAAATCCTGTTGAAGCGAGCCATTAAAATATCGGTCATAGAGAGGATCAGGAGGGCATGACAGAGCACACCGCTGGCAATTTATTTCGACGGAACGAGAGTTGCCGTCGACACACACCGCTCGTTAAAATCGTTGACGAACAACCGCCGCGTACCTTTGTGTCTGTATCATTTGGATCAATAGAGAGAGGCTGAGCATTCGTCACCAACTACGTCCGCTCGCCTTCGATCCGTCCTGTTTTACGACCGCGTTTCCTCGCAGTTCTTCCCTTCTTTTTTCGTCAACAGTACTGGTAATATGGGAATTGATAAAGTAAAATCGATCTTCCGGTATCTTTCGCCTCGCTTATACGATAGGGAAGAAAGATAAATAGACAGATAGTAGAATGAGCTATCGATAAAATGCTCGAGTTAATTTAACGAATACGTATACGCTTAGTGGACTGCTGATTTTTGTACAAATACACGATTTTATGAATGCGATTAGGAAGAAATAGAAATCGGATAGAAAATTGTTTTCCGCTCGCTTTCTTACGCTTTCGAGTTTCCCATAAGCACAGAAAAATCCCCTGATCCTCTTAGTGTCCGCGTAGATTATTTACGGGAAACAGTTGAAATTATCATTTACGTTTTTCCATACCTGTTTCTATTATTTCCTTTTTCGCTTATTTTTACCTACATCCGTGGCATTCGGATTGCAAGAAAGACGAAGTTGTGTTTAGAGATTGAAAAGATTCGAGAAGGACCGAAGTTGGTTGGATCAGAAGATGGTGCAGTGCCACGGAATTTTCAGAGTTTCAAGGATTTTGATAACTTTCATACGACGATAGTTGGCTGTTACTGTTATGTCTATGTTTTTTAAATCCAACAGGAACAGATGGTGGGAAAAACATTTTCGATTTGACTCACGATTTATCGACCGACTCGAACAGGATTCCGCGAGCGTCGAGAACCACTGGCTACGCGCCAATCTATTTCGCTTATTTCCGCGACACGTTCGGTATTGCAATCACCGTTCCGAGTCGACGAGAGGTCGAGACAATTTACTGCACTGCGGCTAGGCAAAATCTTCTCCTGCAACGAGTGACAATTATCGCATCGCGCGCGCACATGCACCGACCGATCGATACACGCCGCGTACAGCCATCCTGTCCGATGTGTCTCGCGAAACTTTACGCAGTTCCCTGTTCGCAGCTTTTATCCAACCCCCGATATATATATACAGAGTGGTTGGTAACTGATGGTACAAGCGGAAAGGGGGTGATTCTACGCGAAAAAAGAAGTCGAAAATACAGAATAAAAATTTTTCGTCCGAGGCTTTGTTTTCGAGAAAATCGACTTTGAATTTTCGCTCGGTACGCGTCCACTTTATCGCGTCTCGTTATAAAGTGGATATTATCGCGGTTTAAGTTTGTTTCTGTCGTAACGGAAAATTAGGAATACGTGATGAAATAATACGAAGTAATCATAAAGTTTGTTATTACAAAAATTGCTAGAAAAAGAAACCCCAACTTAACCCCTTTCCGCTTATACCACCAGTAACCAACCACCCTGTATAATAAATATATATATTGTAGTATCGTGACTACTATAGTTAGTTTGTTAATGATAAGTAGATTGAACAGAGAGTAATGTTCGTTAAACATGAACTAATCGCAGCAAACGTACAATAATCACCAGAACTAAGTAATTAACACGTTGACTGCCATGGGGGTCACCGGTGACCGACACTCGATTTGGCCATAGCGCCGTGGGGGCCATCGATGACCGGCGACGCGGCAAATATTAAAAGTACATAGCACGATTGCTCGAAAAAAGGACAATCGTAATAATTGTCTACAACGCCGTGGGGGTCACCGGTGACCCTCGCCACGAAAAATGCTTCAAGCATGATTTTATAACTCGTTTTATTTGCTGCACATAATATTTCAACGTAATATGCATCGCATAATGAAAAGTTCACGTCGGCGCCTTGAGCAAACCATGGAAAATTCGTCTGGCAGTCAACGTGTTAATCAACGACTCGTACTGTTATTAATTCGTTCTTTGTGCCCTAGCAACCCCTTGTCTTTTGTCCTAGCCTCACTACATACATGCTCGGCAACCGCTCGTTTATAATTCACGCGACATCCCCCAAGGCCCCCTCGTCCATGATACTACAATATACATATAATGTTGCGAAAATAAATAAGCAGACGCACAGAACTAAAGATAGAAAAAAAAAACTGGGAACTAGAGATTAAAGATGCAGAAAATTGAAAATTAGAATAGAAAATTAAACGGTGAAATTAATAAGAGCGAATTAAAAGATACAGGACAGGAAGAATCAAAGTGCGAAATTCAGGGCACGCAGAATTAAGTATTAGAATATATCAGGTCGTCCGAAAAGTTTCTTTCGTTCTATAAGGAAATAATGGATGCACAATATTTTCCGTTTTATATTATTTTATCGAATTATGATCCATTTTGTTCTATCAAAGTAAGAACAATATATTTCATGTTTGTATAAAGATGCATCGTTGTAAAACACGTGTCTGTAAAAGAAAGACACTTTCCGCACGACCTAACAGAATACAGGAATATAAAAATACAGGAAATTAAGAATTAAAATGCAAAATTAAGATACGGGAAATCACCGATTAAAGCACAAAAGTAGGAGGATAGAAAATTTAAAACGAGAATATAGAAGTAAAAATAGAGAAAATTGGAAATTAAAATACATGATTAAGACCAAATACAAAAAGTTAAGAATTAGTATACAAAACTAACGATTCGAGGTACGGAATTTTGACTAACGATATAAAGAACAAAACTAAATATCAAAGAATTCACTTATTTTTATGTTGGTCAGCATGAGTAGTAGTAATTGTGGGTCAATCGATCAATCACGTTTCAGTATCTTCTTTGTCGAAAGACTAGGGGTGCGACCCTTACGAATTTCTGATCTGTCGTCTACTTTCTAAGGCTTGAACCATAGAAATACCATCCCTTTGTGAAACGTTTTATCGATGCTCGCGTTAGAGTACGTCATTTGTATGCGCTGAAACATTCGAGAAAACGAGATTACGCCGATTCACGGGCAGATATCATGGCAAACGTTCCACTGCAAATGGTCCTCGAATGTTTCCCCGAAGTCGTTCACCTCCATAAAACCACACCCTTCGATTTAAATACCCCAGACACGGGAGAAATAACAGAAATCGTTTGCGTTTATTCGGTAGATCGAAAGGAACTGTATTCTTCACTTCATTCGTTCTCGATTTATCGCAAACTTGATATTACTTTTAATACAAATATATTTCGATTATCGAATACTTTACGAATACGCTGTACCATTCAATTCGATGCTTTCATAAACGTATGTAATAATTTTATATAAATCCGCTGGTAATTTTCATTACACAACATATCGCTGTATACGTTGCCCTCTGATATTTCGATTAAAACGAATAAAGCTTCGTACGTAACAATCGAACTGTCGTTACTTCCAACAATTTATGAAAAACTGCGAAAATATACAGAATCCACTTAATACGCGGAATTTGATTTATCTAGGAAAAAGCGTGCAGATTTCGTCTTCCCGGAAACTAATGAATTCGCGATGAATAAACGAACGAATGCGACAGAAACTTCGAATTGGATCTTTTCAAATTTACGTAAACTCGATTTCCAACTTCTCCTACTCTGATATATCGTTTCGTCTCGAATGAAAATAAATTATATCGTATTTGCCTATGTATGGAAGAATAAAGATCGATTTACCTTTCATTCGTGGCTCGATTAACAAATCGCTATAATAATCGCAAGACTCGTCGATGCAGCGTCGTCCTTCGGTTTATAAAACTGTAGAAGAGAAACATCGATGAACGTCGAACGGATGAACAATAGCGTCCTTCGCAATAGAAATCGTGATTTACATGGCGAGTTATTCGTTCAAGGATCGAAACGATCCGGGAACCGGACGATTTTCAGTGGCACGCCTTCGTTAAACCGGTACCGGAAGTAGTCGTTACTCGAACACCAGCCAGCCGAGGTCGCTCTTGAAAATTAGGCTCGCGGCTGTACCGTGGCCTCGTGTAATCGATTCACGCTGCCCACTGTGCCCACGTGTTTCCAAAAGCCTAACACGTTGCGCTTCTGCATGTTCTCATGGCCGACTTCGTCGGTCGTGCGATCAGGAAAAGTCGTCCACTGGGATATTCGGTTTATTTTTGGAAAATATTATTCTAAGAACCGTTAAACGATCGTGGAAATAAGAAGCATCAAAGCTTCGAAGCTTCAAAGGCAGATGGAACGTTGGGGCTTGCAATTTAAGTTTATCGTAAAATTACAGAATAAAAAAAGGATCGCGTTCAATTAAATTACGTGAAATTAGAAAGTATCTCAAGTATCGTTTAATTAAAAATCGAAAGTGAAACGATTAATTCGCGCTTCTTACGTACCATGAATTTTATTCAATTTATATTTCTTCCTTTCCAATATATATATATATATATCTTTCATTGTCCTTGAATATTTCACCCTTTCAAGCGCGTTGGACGTTCGAAAGGAAGTTTTACAGCCACGTGAACCAAGGAACGCTGGACGCAACCAAAGAGTCATGGAAATATTTATTTGTTTAATTTAATCTTTCACTTGTCATTGTATCGCATCGATTTTTATCTCTCTGTTAATTTTCTCCTTTATTATTTTTTTTTTTTTGTTCGCTCTCATCTCATGTTTTTTTTATCATCTCATTTTTTACAGCATGGCCGCTCAGACTCGTACAGGGTCGCAACGCTACCGAAAATACGCGACGACAACAAAACAGCCGACGGGATGTACAAGGTATTCACTGCGCGACTTCCGGTCCGCGGTGGCTCTCCATTTTTGTGTTACGCCGGCAATTTTCGCCGGTTCTTGCTTCATCGACGACGGATCTTCCAATCCTGTCCTCGTTACTATCGCAATCGCTCTCTTTCTCTCCGCGAATCTTCGGAATTCTATCGTGTGGCTTCTCCTCTCTGGTTTCTCTTCCTCGACGTTCTCGACTAACCATTTTCCTCGTCGCTCTACTCTAACAATCACAGGAGATTCGCGACACAATTTTCCGTAATACTCTTTCATAGAATTTCTTCTAAAACCTCTTTCATATCTTTGCTCTTTTTATTCTTTCTCGAACGAGACACTTTTATCGATGTCTCTGCTTTGTTCCTCTGCGAAGGGAGGATTCTTATTTTCTCTATGGTGACTGGTACTAACGCGTTCTTTCTTATATACACTGGTGTACAAAAGTTTTCAGCTGCTATACACTTCTTTCGTTTTATATCGCAAGAGCGACGAACAAGACAATTTTAACTAATATCGGTAGAAAGCCGAAGATGAGTCAAAGAAAATGGTACAACAAGTTGTTATACGATCGCATGGTATTAGTTAAAATTTCATTGAAATTTGTTCGACATGTCGATTTTCCAACATATAGAGCTGGAGACTTTTGAATATTACTGTATTCTGCACAGTGTTGTTATTTAATACTCGCTATGACACTGACTACTAACACAATGTAATTAATTTAATTATGTAATTAATTTATACCACTTAACAATTAATATGTAAATATTACTGTGACATTACGATTCCTTGCTGAGGAATATTCTCTTTGGGATTTCGTCTGTCGCCTACTTTCTGCATCTTAATGACTCTATTTAGAACAATTGACTGATATCAGGGATATGAAGGGTTGAAACCGGTCTCCTGACGATTCTGTATGATCGTGAAAACGAAACATCTTGTAATTAACGATCGTACGATTAATTATCGTATCTGAAAGATTGTATTGTAAATATCTCTTATGAGAAGTGGTGTTGGAATGAAAAGTAATTTTGTATGGTGAAGGGTATTCTTAGGGTGATCCTTATACTTTGATAAGGACACTTTACTTTTAACGAAGATTGTGGTATTATCATAACTTTGAAATCAAATAGTCTTGAAATATTTAAAGTTTTTCTGATTTCTCTGGTTAAAACTTTATTCTATAAGCTTTAATTAATTTGATAAATGTATTGCGAGATTTAAAGAATTAATTGTTAAATCATCAATGTGAAATATCGATATTCTAACTCGAACATTTATTCTAGGAATTTAAACTAGTCTCAAAAATGTTAATTAAAGTATTAAGTATTCTCTTGCTATTTTCCTTATAATTTTTTCGTACAAAAAAAAATCGATATTTTTGCCATCTTCGTTAAAAATAATATTCCCAACCTATTTGTATTATAGGATATTAAACAGAGTATTTATAACTTGAAGCTTAAGAAACTGGCTTTACTCTCAATTGCTAATAGCGTTCACCTAGATTCAACGTAGCACCAAACTTGAGAAAATAAAGCGGGCTTCACCTAACATCTCGCTAACTCGCTTTCACCTCTGATTAATCTGTTCTATGTTATTTTTGCAAAATAGTCGCGGCGGAAGAATCCAAAGCGGAGAACGGACAATTTAGAGGACCTGAAGCAGGAGCTGGACATTGACTTCCACAAAATTACACCCGAGGAACTGTATCAGAGATTTCAGACGCACCCCGAAAACGTAAGTACATTCATATTTCACGTTTCTCTTTCTTTTTCCTCTCCGAAAAAAGAATTTTGTTTATCAATGATTTATAACAGAAACCTATTCGAAATCGTTCTTTGATAGTTTGCATAGAGAAGAAGGTCAAGATCAGCTCTACTGAAAGGCGATAGATTGGTCGTTTGGTTAAATAAAAATCTTCATGAACTTTAGAAAATTGAATGCTCTAACGATCGATATTTTAATTGGAAAATTTACTCGGAACGAGGCAGAGAAAATTTTAGGGCTGTTTACTTTGAATCGCACTTGAGATCTATGTAACGTTACGTGTGTGCAATTTGAAAGAGTCGATCTTTGCTTCTCATGAAATATTATTAAAAAAAAAATGTGGAAGAGTCAAACGATTAAAAAAGAAATCCTTGGAATCGCCTTCTTCTAACCGTTCTTCTTTGAATCGTATTTGAGGTGTAACGTTACATGTGTGCAATTTGAAAGAGTCGATCTTTGCTTCTCATAGAATATCGTAAGGAAAAAAAAATACGAAAAAGTGAAATGATTTAAAAAAAAAAATCATTGGAATCGCGTTCCAGTTTAGAATAATTACTTGGTGCTGACGCGAGCCGAGTTCTCTTTCTTTCTTTCTCTGCGACCGAGTCGCGCGCCTCGATCGATCGGTTTATTTAAAGCTCTCGAGTATCATCGCTGACACGAAATTCCTGATGTCCCTTATTTAGCGAGGCCGATAATTGCGGAACGCGTTGCAATCGTTAACACAAGACGTGAATGGGTTGATTGAAAAATTAAAAAGAAAAAGATAGTACATATATGCGTTAATATATCGCTATAGCAAAATTTCAATATCTACTAAAATTATCTAACTCTTCGTTAAAATTTCTAAGTGGAGAGCATATAGTCTGTTATTAATTTGTCCAAATAATTAATACCATCCTGGATATAATCATTGCGTACAATGATTTTGTGTACGATAATGAAGAATAGTTTCAATGATTGTTTCTCTAGTCCTTGCTACCGTTATAATTATCCGCATTAATTTGGAATGGATGTTGGTCCATGATGTTCGTTGAAAGAACAAAATAGATATTCCAGGAATATTGACAGTTCGAATAGATAAATGTTACCAAAACGATTAATAGTTTGCGTGTCAATGAAGATTGATAATTCAGATTCTTCTAATTTTACGTTAAAAGTACTACGTAACTATTGGGAAATTATTAGAATTTGAGCGACTATAATGAAAGAGTGACCGAATGCCAACTGTAAACGGTACTTGTATTCATCTTACACGGAGTAAGAACTATAACTAATAAATAGGAAGAAGATGCAGAACATCGGAATCTAATCCAAAATAAAGGTGAAGCTTTATAATCCACGCGGTATTTGAGAACTTAATATCCAAACTATCATAACACTGCTTCGATTTGGCAAGAATTATAAATCGCGATAGACCTCAAACTTTATCAAAGGAATGTTCTAACAAATCGGACATAATGCTACAAACATGATGAACTAACATGATAAACTATTTTTGTTTCAGGGCCTCAGCCATGCGAAGGCAAAAGAGAATTTAGAGAGGGACGGTCCAAACTCGCTGACCCCACCGAAACAAACGCCCGAATGGGTCAAATTCTGTAAAAATCTGTTCGGTGGTTTCGCGTTACTGTTGTGGATCGGCGCGATCCTCTGCTTCATCGCGTACTCGATTCAAGCAACGACCAGCGAGGATCCGAATGACGACAATCTGTACCTGGGTATCGTGTTAGCGGCGGTGGTCATAGTTACAGGCATATTCTCGTATTACCAGGAAAGCAAATCTAGCAAGATCATGGAATCGTTCAAGAACATGGTACCACAGATCGCGACTGTAATTAGGGAAGGCGAGAAACTGACATTGAAAGCGGAAGAATTAGTACTCGGAGACGTCGTGGATGTTAAATTCGGCGATCGTATCCCGGCCGATATCCGTATCATCGAATCGAGGGGCTTCAAGGTGGACAACAGCTCTCTGACCGGTGAATCCGAGCCCCAGTCCAGGTCTCCAGAGTTCACGAACGAAAATCCATTAGAAACGAAAAATCTCGCATTCTTCTCGACGAATGCCGTCGAAGGAACCGCAAAGGGTGTTGTGATCTGCTGCGGCGATCAAACTGTAATGGGAAGGATTGCTGGTTTAGCGTCCGGCCTTGACACCGGCGAAACTCCGATCGCTAAGGAGATCCACCACTTCATCCATCTGATCACTGGCGTGGCTGTATTCCTTGGCATTACGTTCTTCCTTATCGCCTTCATTCTTGGTTACCATTGGCTCGACGCTGTTATCTTCTTGATCGGTATTATTGTGGCTAACGTACCGGAGGGATTGCTAGCGACCGTGACCGTGTGCCTGACGTTGACCGCCAAACGTATGGCGTCGAAGAATTGCTTGGTTAAGAACTTGGAGGCAGTGGAGACCCTGGGCTCGACATCGACCATCTGCTCGGACAAGACCGGCACGCTCACGCAGAATCGTATGACCGTTGCTCACATGTGGTTCGACAATCAGATCATCGAAGCTGACACGACGGAGGATCAATCTGGACTTCAATACGATCGTACCAGCCCTGGATTCAAAGCTCTGGCGAAAATCGCTACTCTGTGCAACCGTGCCGAATTCAAAGGTGGCCAGGAAGACAAGCCTATCCTGAAGAGAGAGGTGAACGGCGACGCTTCGGAAGCTGCTCTGCTGAAATGTATGGAACTCGCTCTCGGTGACGTTATGGGCATTAGGAAACGCAACAAGAAAGTCTGCGAGATTCCGTTCAACTCTACCAACAAGTATCAAGTTTCTATTCACGAATCGGACAACCCAGACGATCCTCGACATCTTCTCGTGATGAAGGGTGCGCCAGAAAGAATTCTTGATCGTTGCTCGACTATCTTTATCGGTGGTAAGGAAAAGGTACTCGACGAGGAGATGAAGGAGGCGTTCAACAACGCTTACTTGGAACTTGGTGGACTTGGTGAACGTGTACTCGGTTTCTGCGACTTCATACTGCCGTCCGACAAATTCCCGATCGGCTTCAAGTTCAATTGCGACGACCCCAATTTCCCGGTTGATGGACTCCGCTTCGTGGGCCTGATGTCTATGATCGACCCGCCCAGGGCTGCGGTGCCCGACGCGGTCGCCAAGTGCCGTTCCGCCGGTATCAAGGTCATCATGGTAACCGGTGACCATCCGATCACTGCCAAAGCCATTGCCAAATCTGTCGGCATCATCTCTGAAGGTCAGTTTTCTTGGTAGTTCCTTCCTTTCGTTTATTTACTTTCCTTCTAATCCATCCTTTACAATTGGTTATATCGAGGAGATTCCGTTGGAGGTATTTAATTGTTTTTAGTGAGTTTTTTTTATAGATTATGTCGAGGAGATTTTTATTAGGAGATTCTACCGTTTGAAGGAAGATTTTCTGCGGAAGATTATACCATATAACGATTGTTTGATAACTATGGTATGGAAACATCAGTAACGAAAAGCAAATACAATTTCTTTCTCGTTGAACCTTTAACTGGATATCTGCGCGTTACTTCCGCTTAGAAAGGAGCGAAAATTTGGTTAAAGCAAAGTAACCACCGAAACTATTTAACCAAATTTAATCAAATTGCCACATTTACATCCGAATCTCCTCGTTTCCCAAATCGTTTCGGTATACCGCGTAGTCAAGCAGAAGAATGCAAATGAGAGTTTCCCCTTCGACTCTGTCCCTTCTTATAAAATATTCATAAATCCGCAGCAACTGTTAGGAACCTGATAAGTAATTTCGATCCTACACTTCCCAAGGGAGTGGATGGTTACGTGTATTTATTGGAGAATCAGTTCGGAGCCTCCTTGCTTTCTTAGAAGAAAGATACTTAGGTTGAAAATGATATTTTTGATCAGGTAACGAGACCGTCGAGGACATTGCTCAACGGCTGAATATCCCGGTATCCGAAGTCAATCCTCGCGAGGCTAAAGCCGCCGTTATCCACGGAACCGAACTCAGGGAACTGAACTCCGACCAACTGGACGAGATTCTCAGGTACCACACCGAAATTGTGTTCGCCCGTACCTCGCCACAGCAGAAGCTCATCATCGTCGAAGGCTGCCAACGAATGGGTGCTATCGTCGCTGTAACTGGTACGCTATTTTATTTTATTCTTTACGCTTTTCTGTGAATAATATTTTGCACCATCGCGAACGTTTGTTTCAATTCCAAACGATTCAATCCCGCCACTATGGCTCTATTGGAAAAAGCAATCTCTGCCGGGTCTATGAACAGATCATCGCTAGATATTCCTTTTTCTAATCATAGGAATATAAACTAAATAAAAATGGAGATTAGATAGTTTGAACGTAACATACTAACCAGACCATTTGACCAGTTTGAACGCAACAATCGGTTCAAACAACTTCATACCTGAACCGAATGATCTTACGTCGTAATATTTCTCTGAATAATCCTCTTTAAGTTGTTTGGAGTGCACTGACTCTTAAGGTAGAAACACGTTACTCTCGCGTCACGTGAAATCACGTAACAACGGGTTATTTCACGTGACGTTCGAGAAGTGCGAGCCGGTGTATTTCCACCGTTTTAAATCCGTTGGAAACGAGTCAGCGTCACGCCACGCTGTTTACGGCATTTCGCGTATCGTCGCGTGTAAAAACAGACGTCAATTCCGCGACGTCTGGCAGTTTTAATGTCGCGTGAGCAGCGCGGACAATGGAAGAATTATTAATAGAAAGTGCGAGGAAACGTACAGTGTTATTTAACGAAAAATCCTGCGCCTCTGTGAATCGGAAGATGGTACGAGAGGCTTGGGAAGAAGCTGATCGACAGTTAAAAATATCTTGTAAGTACAAACATCGTAATTATTTCAAATTTCTACGTATTTATACAAACAAAATGTAGATGAATTCAAATAACAGTAGTTTAATATTGCGTTTTATAAACTTGTTAATCCTTTGTTTCTAATCTTCCTCTACGAACCATATTTATTTGCCACGGTACTGTGCCATCGGAGGAGTCCAAGTATCCCTTAAAATATTCGCGAATTCGAAACGTTGTTTGAGTAAAATTTTGCCTCGCTTATATTCTTACGTTCTTTGTAAAGAAGCAAGCAGTTGTAAAGTTTCGGTAAAACATCAAGCTCCAACTTGTCACATAACGTTTGACGCAGACAGCACGCTGCCAATATGATTTCGTCTGCCACTTCTGCCTATGCTTCTAACCGGTTTCTAAAGACTGTCCAGCAGTTAAAGCAGCAAATACATTTTCTGCGACTCGTCTAACTCGCGACAACCTACAATTAATAGTCTTGTTTGCCTCATTGCCTGCCGAATGATAGTTGCTATCAATGCATAATGAAACACAGTCGAGCCTCGCCATTCCCCGCGATAGGAGAGATGCTCGTGGAACATTGAGCTGTTTAGTTTCTAGTTTTCTTCCAAAAGATGATGGAAACTTGTAGTTAGCATCGACTGAAACTAAAAGTACCGTGGAATGATCGTAATTACAGAATTTTTGAATTAATAGGACATTTTTCAAAGACTCCTTTGTTGGCTGGGCCATCGCAGTTGGGCTACAATTACAAACATCTTTTATTATTCCTCTGACAGTACCGAATCCTAGCTTGTAATTAAGAACTATATTTTGGAGAGAATTACCAAAAGTTTGCAGTAAAAAAAGAAATTATCTCAGCCGAATACGCAGAAAAGAAGCGGAACAAACGGTGAAGCAGAAAAGCGACGAAGCTGCTAAGAAAATTATACCGCGGGAGCATTGGCTGCTCATGCAAATGACGTCTCTTTTGTCGTTTCTGGGTGGCAGAATGTAAGCACAACGAAACCTTACTTCCTTGGTAAAGTTTTAAAATAAGTATTAATGTTTCTTTTTATTTTCTTATTTTATTTTTTTTTTTTTTGTATTCTTATATATATATTTGTTATATTAGTGCAACTTGTTTCAGAACGCATAGTAGCATAGGAGGACCTGAATCGCAAATGTCGGAAAATGATATAATTCGGTAGGAAAATAGTGGAAACAATGAGATTGATACAGACGAAGATCAGGACAGTATAGAAAATGCAAACGGGAGCCAAATCAGTTCGGTCCAGATCAGGAAAAAATTCTACGGATAACACAGAAGGGATAAGAGTATTAGAAATTACAAAAAGCAATAAATGCCATAAACCTGTGTTGAAAAGTATGACGGAAGAAACGATAGATAGTATTAGTAGCAATAGAAGATGCGAAATAAAGAGAAATTCATATATTCTTTTGAAGTATGTCGAGAATGACAGGACAGTTGCCACGATACGAGTAAAGTGAAATCAAATTCACATTGAATAGTGCAATATGACAAGCAGAGATCCGAAATCAACAGAAACAAGATTTCTGTCCTGACCAAGCATCCCATTCTCGGCTAGAATCTTCATACACGTTATGGCTGGCTGTAATATCAATGATCATTTTAATGAAAATAATTAATAAAAGAATACCTTGAATTTTATTATAAATATACCTTGAACATACTGCTGATCTAATTCGCGAGTGCTTATAGTTCTACGAAACTTTTTATTCTCTTTTCTTTATATCATTTTCAATTAAACCACGTAAAAATTCAAATTCGTCTTTAGTCATTCTGAAACGCATATTGTATCAACTAGGATTGTATCAACTCTAATTCTTTAACTAAATGGCTATATTCTCCCAGACGTTCTCTCTTTGCATTTAGTTCCTATAGACAAATTGATCTACGCGTTCCATTCTGAATCAAAAATGCTGCAGGATTTTGTAGATCTTCCTCTTAATAGGAAGAGCCACCTGCTTGAGGCTTCACATTCCATTATTCACAAGAGACAATGTGTTATTAAATAGTTTCCTACTTATGATGTTATGCTAGCAATGCGGTAACACATGATTTCACGTGTATGTAATGTGTCTCTACCTTTGCTGTAGCGAACTGCAGCTTGTTTATTACCTGTGCTGCACTTGACCAAATCCTCTTTTGATTTACAATATTCTATGTTACAAAATTCTATGTTACACTTGTTAATAATCTTAATGAATCCTCACATACATATAACAATGATCTTCTGCATTAGACTCGGTTAATTCCTTGAGCCATACGTGGATTATCATTTAAATGAGCAACAAACAAACGTTTGAAATCCTTTGCCATACTCACTGTTACACTTATACCGAATCTCCTACTAATTCTTCCAATTAATTCTACAAATGCCATTTCCCCTGTTTCAATAAATTTCTGACATTCTAGACTTTCTTATCTTTTGCTAAAACAGCAAAATTCTAAACTAACTTCTTTTTGTTAATTCTTAGTTTCTACGCAACGTAGAAACCTACAAATTCCAATCTACGCGATTACTCCTACCATCCGTAACATTTCATCTCGACAACAGAACCTTCGCACTATACTCCTATTCCTACAGGATCATTTCGCATATAACTTGGCGTTCGACCAACTTGCAATCGCATTAGGATCTATTAAATAATTCCAGGTGACGGTGTGAACGACTCTCCTGCGTTGAAGAAGGCCGACATTGGCGTAGCCATGGGTATCGCTGGTTCTGACGTGTCCAAGCAAGCAGCCGACATGATTCTGCTCGATGACAACTTCGCCTCGATCGTGACCGGTGTCGAGGAGGGTCGACTGATCTTCGACAACCTGAAGAAATCCATCGCGTACACCCTCACCTCGAACATCCCCGAGATCTCACCTTTCCTGGCGTTCATCCTTTGCGACATTCCTCTGCCTCTTGGTACCGTCACTATTCTCTGCATCGACTTGGGAACGGACATGGTGAGTCGCATTTTACCATTCGCGTTTCGATCATCTCTATCACGTGTTAGACATGCTCGAAACGCAAACGGCGAAGATTTCGTATCGAATTCGGCGACTCCTCGACGAGTTTCGTATTCCCATGAAATCGATCGAGGTGTCGTTGACATTCGTCTATTCTTAATCGAAGTTTTCAGCATTGCGTAATTGTCTGAATATTTATCATTGGAATAATCGATTCCATTCGTCCGTGGAATAGTCCATACGTGCGGATTGTGTGTTTAAAAACGATGAATTGCCAGGTGCCAGCCATATCCTTGGCGTACGAGCATGCAGAATCGGATATCATGAAGAGAAGGCCTCGTGATCCTTATCGAGACAACCTCGTCAACGAAAGGTCTTTCATTTTTCAATTTGCGTCAGAGATAGCTTCTCGAAGTACATCGAGTTAGACTCGTGCGATTGTTTAGGACAAGCTAGAGCTCCGGTAATCGCAGTATCGCCAGATCAACCATCCAGGAACATCCTTTTGACGAGTGGAAGCTAGCTTTTATCGATTTCACTTGTTGCACTCTTCTTATTTAGGTGGCCATGTTTGCGAAAACCAATCTGCAGAGGAACCGCTACACATACGAGATAACTTGTCTCTCTGTTAAATTGTTGAAACGCGAGAATCTTGATCCTGTTTGAGATCTTGAGACGCGTTAATTTCTGTTTGATCGAACTTTGATAAATTTCTGTTGAGACTAGATCTTTTAATTATGTTTCGTGTTATATACATTTGGATGTGAGTTTACAGATAGAGGAGATTTCATTTAGGATCAAGGTACTCGTACTTTCAGATATAATCAAGTTTTTCCAGCGAAAGCAGAGTCGATCTGACCAGCCGGATACGAAAGAAGAAATTGTCGAAGGAATTTTGCAAGATCATCGAATCGATGATCCGGGGGAAAACCGATCCCGAAGTACATCCTTTTTCGTCCCTTCGCACTTCCTGCCTCATTGCTCCGATCGATTTGGTTCTCTCAGTTGATTTTTTGCTTACCTTTTCTGCGTTCTCATCGTATGATACTCACTGGTCGCAAGAATGCTGACTGATCGCATTGTAATTCGTTGTTGCAATTTGAAGCTGACCGTATTTCGGGAAACTACAGAGAAACAACAAATATAAAATTCCTCAAAGAGTCTATACAAATCTTGTGAACTTTTTTTATTTATATTTCTTTTTGAATCCGTGAATGTAAAAAAAAAAAAAAAAAAAAAACGAGAATAGTCAGCATCCTTGTATCGCGGGTCAGCAAGAAACGATACTCATCATTGTTCTAACTGTTGGCGTTGTTACTGAGCCTGTTGATAATGTGACGTCAGGTGCCAGCCATCTCACTTGCCTACGAGGAGGCAGAGAGCGATATTATGAAGCGACATCCACGAAACCCCTTCACTGACAAGCTAGTTAACGAAAGGTAACACATCAACAACATAACCGAGTCTTGACAAAAAAAAAAAAATGAACTACTACTACTGCTACTACTACTACAACTACTACTACAACTACTACTTACTACTATTACTACTACTACACCACTGATACTTTTTATGGTCAGAAAGAGTAATCGGTGACATGATCTGCTTGATTCTTGAAGTTTCATTCATTTCCACGATTAAATATATCTAAGAAGAATTATCGTTCATTTTTTCTTGATTGAAATTTCCTTAAGAATTGAAAGAACAAAATAAATTGAAAATAGAATGAATTAAGCGACACAGTATCGAAAACCTTTTCTAAGAAAATACAATGAAACTTTGACTTCAGGAATCAGGTCACAGAAGAGTCTCCATTACCCCTCTATTGGTCGTTACACCTCTTATATTATTCCTATCGTTATTGTACAGTAGCTAGTTCTGTCTCGTATATATTCTCGGACACTATAAGAAAGAAAGAAGAAAAAAAGAAACAAATAACGACACAGAGATATATCACGACACGTTTCTAGCCTAAAAAAAGAAAAAAAAAATCGTATAAACTCGTTGTCCGATCATACGCGGGGGCCACGAGGAACTGTGAACGAGGTGACAACGATTCTCGTGTTACAAATTAATCCCTAGCCTGATTTTTGTCCGTGTGCATACGAATTGTTCGATGTTGTATTCTTTTCTTCGTGTTCGGTTCTTCTATTTCTTTTCTTTGTCTTACGTTCCATTCTCTGTTTCTTTTTCCTCTTTATTTTTCTTTTTTTTTTTTTTTGTGGAAAGTTTGTCGAATTAATTAACTGTACTGTGTTTGTTGAACGAAATTTCTACGCTAACGAATTTCTACGTGAACTACCAAACGGTTGCTGGTTCGCGAGTGAATGCCACTTTTCAACTAAATGCATCGCATTGAAAGAAAGAAAGTAAAAAAAAAAAAGAAAAAATGTCGATAAAATCCTGCGTTTCGCATTTGAAGAGAAGCATAACTGTCTGAAGGATTGTCTAAAACGCTTTTTCTGTCACAAAGAAAGCTTTTTCGCTCGAGCTTCCACGTGAACGAACGCGTATTTTGAAATAAAACAGGAACATAAGGAAATTTTGGTACATGGTTCTTGTATATACGTATATATATATATATAATTTTCTATATTTTTCTTTTGTTTCCGTATCTTTTTTCTCCTACTTGCGTTTCCTCGCTTTGTACGTTTGTTGGTCGAAACGCTAAAGGCTGTGGGTTTAATTTGTTCCGATGCCTTGGTCGAAGGACTGTCAGACACGCTAGGAGATGATAAATGATCGAATGATCGAACAAGGTAACAGAATGGTGCACGCAGGTATAAAGACACATGAGGGCATTTTGGTGACTGGGTATTATTTACACACTATAGAGCTTTATTATCTACTCTCAACTTTTAATATATTCTCTATCTATCAAAGCTGGATTGTGAATCTTGATCGGTGACGTTTGCTCGTCCACGATTAACCGATTCTACTCGATTTCGACTGTTCGACGAAACAATTTCAATCGAGATCGGACGAGAAGCTTTGCCCGTCGTCTGTTAAATTAACTTTATCGATAATCCATGTTATCCATACGATCGTTAGATCGCGTACGACACGATTCGATTATCATAAAATGTCATCTGCAGAGAAAAGGTATTTGCTGGAATTGTTAAAATATCGTAGGACGAGCAATCAGTCAACTTCGAAGATTTTCGAAGATTTTCCTCGTTCCTTCGAATGAACACGAAAAGAAAGACAAAATACAAATATTGCCAG
This sequence comes from Bombus breviceps, assembly GCA_014825925.1. Classification (NCBI taxonomy): domain Eukaryota; kingdom Metazoa; phylum Arthropoda; class Insecta; order Hymenoptera; family Apidae; genus Bombus; species Bombus breviceps. The sequence goes on along the minus strand of CM026183.1, from coordinate 8,019,240 downwards.
TCAAGCAGTCGCTTCCATAACGGTGATCTTCGCTTGTAATTTGTGTGTTATTTCGTTAACGCCAAAGGTAAGCCCATCTCTATCTATTTATTCACTTCCTCTGCCACTTTCTCTATGATACTATTTCTCTACTTCATATTTTCCAGCTCAGCTTTTTCTCTAATCTTCTCGCCACCCTCCCTTTTTATCAAAAAATTCTGTCGCCGTCATCGATCGTCTGCCACGTTTGGCCCACCACGGACAAGGAAGTCCTTCTTTTCTCTTCTTTTCTCCCTTGTTTTTTCACCGCATATTCTTCTAGAAAAAAAATAAAAAAAAAAAAGAAAAACCAGTTCCATCGGTGATGACGTATCGAGATTCAAAGGAGCACAGATCGATCTGCTCGATCTTCGTCGCTTTTCCATTCGATCGTTCATATTTTTAATTACCAGACAACACGTCGTCCACGAGTTCCGATACGACACCATCATCATCATTATCATCATCGTTATTATCATTACTATGAATCCTTTTTCGTTACATAGCATTATTTATTACGTAAAATTGTTTACTTCACCTACTTTTTCAATTTCATTGCTTCATCCGACGTTTCATTTTCTAATCTTCTCTCCTTTTTCGCTCTTATCGTCTTGTGTATCTCTTCCTTAACCAACCTCGACTGCCTTTTTACGCAACGAGCGAAAGTCGTTGCTCTGCCTCGTTGAAACATCAACGACCGATCTTTCGTTTCCCTCTGCTCTTCCTTTGTTTTTTCTTTTCGATTCTCGATCGCTGCGTCCAACCACCCAAGTACAACACGATCCTTCTTTCCAGTCGACCGATTAAACGGTCCTGAATATAATCGACGATGGTCGTTGAACGTTCGGATATCGTATAAGTCAACTGTACTATCTACGAGACACTTGTCATTCGCTTTTCTTTGATCCGAAGTCGAAAATGGACATGCGCAGACGGAAAGGTGAACAAGTTTACATACTCGTGAAGAGAAACGTGTGGTAGAATCCGATGCAGAAACATGACGTAATTTCGTGGTTGTCGCGTGTGGTTCTTTGTTTATCGAAGACGTTGTTGGCCAAAGAAGTTCAGCCACCGAAGTTCCACAACTCGGTTCGATTCCGATTGTTGCTACTTCTGCATCGACCGATTCTCGACGATCTTGCAATCAGGTTTTGAGGGCTTAGTTTTGAGACTTAGTAGCCTAAGGCGAGTCTCGTTGAAAGGAGCGACTGTGGTCGTCGACGAAGTTCTTAACACGTTCGTTTCGAAACTCGACGAGGGGATCGGTGAACGATAAATTTGAAACAGAGTTTCCGCAAAATGCCGATGTTACACGGAGATTGTTTTTTTCAGTATCGTCGAATCGTTGTTTAAAATGAAAATTCTCGACTCTGCTTGTCTCGCTTTAATCTTAAATATACCTTTTTACATATATATAAAAAAAGTAGCTTTTTATAAAAAGAAGGAAGAGATAAGCGTGCCTATGCGATAACACGTGTTAAGATTCTTTATAAATTATCGAAAGGTTTAATAATAGATGTTGTTCCTGTTCAACGATGTTCGCCTGTGAGAGTCATAGCTAGTTGAGTCTCGATTCTATTTTATATATAATTGTCTACATAGATCGATATAGTCGTATTATACATATATATATATATATATTATATTTATTATTCATCCCCTTGGTAATTATCTCATTATTATCATTATTATCGTTATTATCTATCAGCATCATTGTCATCATTATCATCGGTATTATTAGCAATTATCGTTGACCCCCTTTTTCTCCGATCATCATCGTAATATCGATCTCGCCATATCCATATGGTCATTATCTTTTCGCATAAAATCTTTTCTCACGATCGTTTATCACACTTCTCTTGTTACTACTGTTTCTTTTCTTTTTTTTACAATTTACAATAATAACGCCGTCACGATCACACACGCATATTTACTGTTACTACCAGTAACTAATACTATTACTACTACTACTACTACTACTATTATTATTATTATTATTATTATTATTATTATTATTATTATTATTATACAAAAAATAAGATAGCAACTAGTATCGTTATACTACTTCTTTTAAATACTCTATTGTCACACAGCTGTGCCGCTGCTACTACCTCTATATTTTATATTATCCACTATTTGATCTACTATATCACCTATTTAACCATTCGTTATACTTTAATAAGTTGTATCCACGCATAAGACGAACCGTAACGAACGAGACGAAAGATACCATGACCGAAGGGAAATACGATAAGATGATTAAGAAAAATAGGAAGAGAGAGAGAGAGAGAGAGAGGGAGATGGAGAGAGAGAAAGAGAGGGAGAGTGAGAGAAATACGAAAGAAGTAATCTTGAGACGGAAGAAAATAAATATGGCACCACTTTGTACCATTTTTTTTAGGCGTCATGATCTCTTCTTTGCAGTTTTTTATTCTTTACAGTCCTCTCACATTTTATTCTGTAATGCGCTGCCTACCGCCGCTGCCTTCTACCACTTCTGCGACTGGCAACTTTCTAACGACCGCTGAACGACCGAGCGAGACATACTTTTTTAATTATTATAAAGATACCCACCTTTCTTCGCCGATCGAAATTTATCATCTGATGCTCGTGACACTCACCGGGCCCGATGTGCATTTTATATTAATATAACATGGGAGGAACAAGGCCGTTCACGATCCCTCGTGCACCAGAGAGAGCCTATCCGTTTCTTTTCCATTGAATATGTCGAATATTTTCCGGTTTAACGATTCGTCAACATTTCACGTTGTTCGAGAATATCGTAAGAGGACAAACGAGCGTCGAAAATGTTGTCGTGACGACGTCTCTCTGTGCATCGAGGGGTCATATGCCTGTGAAGATAACGTACTAACAAAACCGAAGCTTAAATTATACATACGTACTCGAGGTGCAGGAAAAAGTAAGGAAGTCTAGATGAAAGTGATCGTGATTATTCTACACGGAATATTTCTACACAGATCGCAATTCGTGACTCGAGCAACCTTTTCACGATCCTCCAGTCACGTTCGATGTGCGAAATATTACGCGTGTCTTCCCTTCGTTTCAGAGGACCGATTCTTCGAACGCTGAATGAAGCAAACTCAGAAACTCGGAAAGAAACGATGGAAGATTATATCGTACTTTCGGTATCGATATTGCTACTTTTCGTATCTCTACATACGTGCGAACATATTTATACGTAATTATAAATATACGTAACAACAAAAGTTGCAATTCAGCGGAAGATCAGCCCCTTGGTAGTTGTTCCCCAGGAGGAAGCGTATAACGAAAGATTCGTTATAATTTTCCTGCGGGAAGAACGAAACGAGAGGAAGCGTAGGAACCACGGCCAATGGAAAACAGTCACGAATCTCTCTTCTTTTTTTTTCCTTGGTCAGCTCTCTATCGACTACAAGTGTAAGATCACGTGGCACTTCCTGGCTCTTTCGTCTGCACTTTGATCTTGTAAATATAATGTAAATATGCATACATGTGTGTATATATATCTATCTTGTACGGTGTACGGGGTGCTTGGTACACGTATTTTTTCTAATCAATGGTGGATGGCAGGTGCCGGCCATCTCGCTAGCTTACGAGGCACCGGAGTCGGACATTATGAAACGCCAGCCCCGCGATCCTTACAGAGACAATCTTGTCAACCGAAGGTGGGTCTCCCAACTACCCACCAGAGAAACCAATCTATTATCTAGCAAAAACCCATGCACTCACACCCAAAGCTGCAGACGCATATTAACATTCGAACACGAACACGTACTTACATACAACGTACAGAGAAACGTACAGAGAGATACATACATATTCATATACAGAGAGACATACACACAGCAGGTACATGGTGCGCCGGATGGTCAAATCTTTGCTGCTGATTATTCTGAGAGACTTTGTTTATAGCTTTACCTCTTTGTGTTACTACTCTTCTTTTCTTTTTTTTTTTTTTTTTTCTTTTTTGGGACTGAGAATTTCATAGTTTTCGGTAGCTTCTGTATAGAGAAGAGCTTCCTAGATGATCTTAGAATTTTTATCGGAGATTAACCAAGTCAGCGGTGTTCGAGATGAATTATCGCGAACTTCGTAGCATTATCGAAGTTCGAAGGATCGTATTATACCTATGAGATATTTTTTAGTCGATGGAAATGATAGCGTGCAATGAATCTCGAATAGCAAATCGACCAGTCAGTTTCGAAATCGTGTAAATTTCTTCCGTAGAGCCGTAGAGATTTAAATCCGGAATTCGGAAAATTGAATCGATAGGATTCGCGGGGATTTTATTGAATGTGTAAAATCGTGCTCTCAAACATCTCTGACGAATTTTCGACAAAGCTTACGTCCTCATATTAACCAGCAAAAATTCTTTTTATTCGAAAAGAAAATTATTTATATAATATGATACGACAAATTATATAAAATTGATACGAAAAATGAAGCAATTAGTAATTAAGGAGAGAATTGGAAATTTCTAATTAATATTTGGCCTGTCTTACGCACCACGCCGGACGCGTACGTATGTGTACACGCATACGTACGCAAATAACACACGGAACACATGATTGTTACACGTCATTGACAGAGTGTCTACTGAAATGTCGGAGTCGTACGTTTTATTTCTGAACTACAGATCTCTCATTGTCTCGATGGTCACTCGCTTGATCTTTATTTTGTTACTGCACGCGACAATGATAAATTGTTCTTTTTATATCGTATTTTATTGTGTGCACTTTCGTCTGCACTCCGTTGAGAAGAAACGATAAGACATGGAAAATACTTGAGAAATCTCGCACACGTAAACACTAAGTCGAAATCGCGGCCAATTTCTTCTCCCGAGTCAAAAATACTTGAAACGAAATAAGTATGACAAATACAGTATCGATTGAAGTTCCATTAAACCGAGTAAATGTGATAACAATTTTGTAAAATTAGTCTGGTCGAGAGATTTGTCAGTAAGATGAACGAAAAAAAAAGATAAGATCGGTAAAAAAAAAAAAAAAGAAAACGATAATAAAACAAGAAAAGAAGACGAAAGATCTGAAAGAGTCTCGGTTGACACTCTACAAAGCCACGACGAAGGGCCAAAGTAACACAAAGTCTCTAGGAAAATTAGTCGATTAGTGATAGCACAAGCAAGTAACCTAATCTAGGAACAGTTACAGTGTTGGGAATGCCAAATGCTTTTGCCACACTTAGAGAAAAAGATTCGATCGAACGGCTCGAACGAAACTAACCGCCGATTCGTCTTGCGCCTAATTAAAAAAAAAAAACTTGTGGTCCAGCTTTTATTTGTTTCTTTCACGAACGATTTACACGTATTTTCGTAGCCATTGCACTGCGTATGTGTGCGATGTATACTAAAGCTGATACTTAGAAAGTATTGACAATTAATGAAAAAAAAAAGAAGAAAAAATAGATTAGTAGAGGAAAAGTGCGAAAAAAGTTAACAAGTTAAGAAGAATGAGCAAAGCTAAGCTGAGCTGCTTCGTGATTTCTAGAAAAAGTAATATAATAACGATGATAGTGATAGAAACGTGCACGGCCTGAACAATGTTCAGAATAATCAACGAGTCGATTTTACGTTATTAAAAGGCTGATTACGATGAACCGATAACACGAACGAGAGATAGTGGGTCACTAACAGCTTGTAATTTATTTTATAATCTTCGACGACGCGCCTTACTGCCCGCTCTATTTTCTATCCTAATATTCTTGACCGTTGAAATCTTTCGCCGCGTGCCTCACACGCGAGATCCGTTGATTTACAAACTATACGCCATGATTTTTCTTCGTTTTCTTTATTCGATCTGCAACGCCTGACCAAGCTAATTAACTGATGATAATGCGTGACACGCGGCCTGGTGCATGGGAATGATGTTATTATTCATGGTTGTGGAGCTAATCGATGTGAACTGGCTGTTCGTGACGTGTAATAATAATAATCTCGATAGCAGTAAATCTTCCTATGAAATTCGAATAGCGATCAATTTTCCTGCTATTCCGTGTATTAAATCGTGGTGATCGAATTTGATACGATTAAGTATTTATTGACGATGATTAAGTAGTTATTACGTTAACTATGGCAACTCTATTGCATAGAGCTTGTAAAATGTATAGGTCGCTAACGAAACTTGTTCGTTTACACAAATCCGATGGATTTTATCATATCGAATTTCGGTAATTAAATTCGAGGATGATCGAAGCTCGCGTAACTTCTAAAAATTCTATAACTTCCGATCGATTCCTAAAAATACCGATCTATTAAAACAATAAATCAATCGACCGAAAGTTCCAATATTCTTACGGCCACGTATTTTGTAGCGAAGTATAAAAGGTTCGAGAGAACAACCAGGCACATAGTTAGCTCTATAATGAAATTAACACACACGGACGCTAATGAATACTTGATGCTGCTTCGATACGTTTGCTGACCACGTCAAATCTCACGGCTTCACCGAGCTACCTTTTGCATGCGCACCAAAATCTGCATGTGGGAAGCTCGATTATCGTTTATCTTTTTGAGAAAATACAAAATACCGTGAGGCTTGATAATGAATAACCATGAAAAAACGTGTGCGTCTTTGTGCCTTGCGCTTTGTGTGGCATGCATCAGTGTGAAGAACCGATCGTTACCGCCTGCGTTCCGAGTCGGTAAGTAATCCGCATTTCAAATCCTAGGTGACTACAGCTTCCGTATGAACACCACCATAGGCTGTTAGAGGCGAACTTAGATGATTAGTGGCAGACACATACAGATGCTTCGTCTGACTTTCAAAGAGTTTCCAATAATATATTCCTAGGAAAAGGAAGGTCTTTTATTCTTTAAAAATATACCTAGGATATAGAGAGAAAGTAGGGATAGCTTTGTCGATACCTTAGGTAATCCCTTTGTGGATAGTTGACGCTTTCTTAAAATAACATCAAAAGTCTTCTTCAATACGGACGTTTTTATTTTCATTCGAACATTTATACGAAACGATAGATTTCTATTTTGAAACAATAATCATCATTTCACTTAACAAACCATAATGCAACGTAACGGAGACATTGATAAGTATTCTAGAATTTTGTTAGATTCCTCGAATGCCTAGAAAGGTAAAGAAATTTACTTGAGCATGAACTATGTAATTTGCTTTACGAAATATTAAAAATTGCTCGTGTATGGAAAGTTTTAAAGTTTTAATGTTCTTCTTGACTTTTAATTGAAACCTTCTTCTCTTTATTTTTTGGCATATCGTATATACACTTTTCCTCGTTTCTGAAGGAATTGTTGGTACACTGAAACGGAAATGAATTCCTTGAAAGTCAGAATCTTATTGCAAAACCCGTGACTCCGAGCGATCGACGACTATCTAAATGGAATTCTCTATGCACAGGCTTATTTCGATGGCGTACGGTCAGATCGGTATGATCCAGGCAGCCGCCGGCTTCTTCGTCTACTTCGTTATTATGGCTGAAAACGGTTTCCTGCCGCTGCATCTTTTCGGCATTCGAAAACAATGGGACTCCAAGGCTATCAATGATCTTCGCGACAGCTATGGCCAGGAATGGGTAAATTCTAAGAAACTATCAAGTAACGAATCTCCAGAATTGTTTCAAATCTCAGTCATAATTTATTTCTTCTATCAAATATATAAATATAAATTTCAGAGATTAAAGTTAAGAATAATTTTCACTTGTATTCTCATTATACTTTCACAGACATACAGGGATCGTAAGACACTGGAATTCACCTGCCACACGGCATTCTTCGTTTCGATCGTTATCGTGCAGTGGGCCGATCTGATCGTTTGTAAGACGCGACGTAATTCCATCATCCACCAGGGAATGAGAAACTGGGCCCTGAACTTTGGTTTAATATTCGAGACCGCCCTCGCCGCGTTCCTAAGCTACACACCCGGCATGGACAAGGGTCTTCGCATGTTCCCCCTCAAGTAAGCCTTTAATTATCTTTGATACGTTTTTTAAATCGTTTTTCTACATCCAAGGCACGTGTAAAAAAAAACGATTTTATACCGGACACTCTCTGCAAGATTAGAAGAAATTCTGCAAACGATGGAACAATTATCTAGTGCTTCTTTTTTTTCTGAGTACTTTAAATGAAATATAAGAGCTTAAGACACGTTTCTAATATAATAACAATTCAGTCTTTTAATTGCTTAAATATTTGCTCTTTTTTTATTCAAATTTCTAATTGTCAATGTCAAATACCTTGGGTCTCTATATTTTCTATCTTGAATATATCTTGAATATAATATAAGGCGCATTTTTTAACATAACAATAATAACGTTAGCTTTTTGGATTCCTCGGATACTATTTCCCTTTTCATTCATGTTTCCAATCGTTCAAGGTATCTTGAATCACATTTCCATGTATACAGCCACCTTTTACTTAGTTACATGTATACTTTACATATGTAGAAACGTGACCTTATGCACTTACTTATATAAGACACAAACAAAAAGAAGAGAATAGTTAATACGTTGTGGTGTATTTCAGATTCGTCTGGTGGCTGCCCGCCCTTCCCTTCATGTTCGCCATCTTCATCTACGACGAGACGAGACGATTCTACCTCCGCCGGAATCCAGGAGGCTGGCTCGAGCAAGAAACTTACTATTAAACGCGAAGAAAAATTTAATCATACACGCAGAGCGCGCGCGCAAGAGTTACAAGAGCGAGAGATGCAGAGAGAATGATGAGAGAAAGAGAGAGTGAGATATGCATATTACCCACGCAGATATACACCGAGAAACTAATAAGTAAAAAATGAGCAAAAAAAAGATATACGAAACAAAACCAAAAAAACAAAAAAACATGAAACAACCAAACAATGGGGGAAAAAAAGATGAAAACGTTAAAAATCACTCACGTTAAATACACACACACACATATTTTACCCATGGGGCGTGCTATTCGGGTCTAACCGTACTGTCGCGTGATGATGATATTATTTTAGATGGGGACAATTCGCATCAGCCGAGCCGAATCGTCGAACGAACCATCGCCATAGTCATTACAATATAGAGTGTCTTGCTGTTGTTTTACTGAACAAACAATAAAAAGCGCTTCTCGCGTGGGAGTAGATAAGTGGCTTGCGAGCACTCTCGTTAGATGGTGTGTGAAGTACAAAACAAGAACGAAATACGAAGTGAAAGAAAGAAAAGGGAGGAGAAAAAGGAAGAAGTTATACGAGAAAAGTAAGAAGAAGAAAACGTTCGTCGTTCTGGCTCTGCGAGTTGCTTGCACGCGCGTGCCGGTGTATCATTAAACAGAGAGTTCGTCGTTCGAGAAACATCGAAGGAATCGACGAAGAAACAATAAGGGGTTCTACGAGCAACGTCGTCGGGAAGACTTCGAACTTCCGGGTACACACACGTCTGATATGATTCACGAGGTTTATAGGGATTAGTGCTGCCATCTGATCATCGACGAACGTATGATAAAGAAGAAGTACATAAATAGTAGGGCCTAAGACACGAGAATATGAAGAAAAAGAAGAAAAAGAAGAAAAAGAAGAAAAAGAAGAAAAACGGCGTCGAATGGAGTCATCGAGGAGAAAAGAGACTGTATGAAAAATACAAGCCCGGCAGTGGACACCCGTGTATCTTTTTGGAAACGGAGGGATACTGAAAATGGCGACAAATCGTCGGATAACGCGCACGTCCGTATGAACGTCGACGGGTGTACGACATGGATGAATCTTTTAGAGAAAAAAAAAAGCGGATAACTTAGCATCGATGGAGCATTCCGTTAGATGTCTTGTGATATCAGAGAAAAAAATATTCATATAGGCATCCCGTTAAGTAAAGGAGCAAAAGAACACTGCGCTAGATTGGCACGCCCTTGTTAAGAGTTTAAAAAAAAAAGAATTAAAAAATGCAATGTAGTCACGGTTTAAAAAAAAATAAATAAATAAATAAATAAGAGCGGTATTATAAATGTTACACTGATGCAGAAGTTTAAGAATCGATAACGAGAATATATCATTCGCAGTCGACACACACGAAAGAAAAACGTATTTACAGATAGACGTCTCGTGACACCTACAGTCTTACATAGAAACTTCTTAATTGTTAATTAAAGAAAAAAAAAAAAAGATAACAATGAAACGAGAAAATCAGTCAGTACGCTAGATTGGCACGCCCTAAAAGTTATTCATAACGCGACAGAGAGGGAGTGAGCGAGAATGAGAGAGAGAGCATAATAAAGGGAACCTTAAAGAAATTTAAAAAATGACAAAAAAACAGCAAAAATGAATAAGAATACAGAAGTAATGGAAGCGCGTTTACAGTACTCATTATTATTCTTATTACAAGTAATGTCGTTCGGTTCGAGTCTTTAAAATCCGAGTAGCTGTCGAAGAAGCCAGAAGTCGCATCGTGTAGATATTCTAGTAGTTTGTGAGTCTCTGCATGAGAACTGCTACGCGAACGAAGAGAACGGGCCAGGATTGGACTGCAAAAGAAAGAAAGCTGAAAACGAGAATGCGAAAGGAAGAAAAGAGAAGAAAGAATAAAGATATTAGACGCGCGGGGGCGAGCACGGGGAACGAAGGCGGCAAACAGACAGTATAAGAAGTAACTATCAACTGAATCACTACCAACGGAAGAGAATACATGAACTAGATAAACGAAGAAACAAAGAAGAAGACGGGCATAGTAAAGAATAGAGAAGATACACGTTGTTTAAGTTGCGCGCGAGCAAATGGTAAAACGATGGTCACGGTTTTCGGAGCCATTGAACTGGACAACCTGCGTACCACCGACGAAACTGGACAAATAAATTACAGAAACGTTATTGATTAAAAGAAAAGAAGAAAAGACGAGCTAAGTAGACATGCGAGAATTCAAAATAGTCGCGCTACTCTGGGGGCTATGTGGTTTCCATGGGTGAGGGCGCTATGATAGTCGAGGTAACAGGATATTAAAAAATGCTAGTAGAGGATGGTAATGATGTAGGAAAAGCACAGAGTGGGAACGAGAAAAAAATACAGACAGATGAAAAACAGTAAAAAAAAAACATTCTTACTTAGGCGAAACTAAAAAGTAAAGGAAAAAAAAGGTATAAATTCATTCTCTTAGTTTCTTCATAGGTTTAAAAACGCCAGCGGGACAGCTCGCTATAAATCATATTGACCCCCGAACGCAGAACGCCCTGTACCACCAACCCGCGGTCTGTCGTGTGTATGTGTGTGTCAGTATCGAAACAACGCCCCTTCGAATTTTGTAGGAGCAACAACAAGCCACCACCAACAATACAAAAAGAAAAATCTAAAAAAAAAAATGAACAAAACGAACGAAGGTGACTTAAAATGCCTGCCACGCGACTTTTCGGGCCGGGACGATCCGAGACGTGCGATCATATCAGGTCTCATTTCGAGCTTCTTCGATGTGAAAAAAAAAACGCATACCAACAAAAATTCGTTTTCGTTTCTCTTTTTGCCTATATATCGATTTTGAATCCTTGTTGCTCGCTTTCGCGGCTTTTCGATGTGTACGCGCGCGCATGCGCTGGCAACGTCGGTGAAGAGGGCGCTTCGTTTCGAGCGGAGAACCGTAGCGGAGCGTAGGTAATGACAAACTCGTTTGTCGAATAAATTTCATCGTCGTTTGCCATAATTGCGACGATACCCCGAAATCAACGAACAGCCTCGATGTGTTTACCACGTTCTCTGGTTCCTCTGTTCCGCGCGAATCAAGGCGAACGGACCGTCGAGGATTCAGGTAGACGAAGGGTGACGCTCGCTCGGCGGCCCTGGCCCCAAAACTACCCTAAGTGTTCAATAATCGAGGTGTTCTCGAGGTGCCGTACACGCGTAACACGTTCTTCGCTTGCCAATCCCGCCGAATTTTATCATGTTCGCGAATATAAGAAAGAAATATATATTCCAAGGGCTACGACTTTCCTCCAGCCCTTCCGATGAATTTTCTCTGTTGTGCGCGCGACGGGCTGGTTGAATTATTCGGCCCCGTTCACAAACACGTAACAACCATGTTGAATTTTGAATAATCGAATTCAATCAAAAAAATTCGGTAGGACCGGCGAAGCTTTAACCGAATCGTTTTTTGAGACACGTGGATCGTCATTCAAATCCAACCGATAACTCTTTGAAAGAAACCGGGACAGGAAAGAAAAAAGTGAGAAGGAGAAACAGATAGAGGGCAGCAGTGTACCGTCGCGTTGCTCGTCGAACTCGGACTTTGATTACACACCGACAAAAAAGTACATACGAAATGATCACATTAAAAAAAACGTCCCCAGTTCTCTTCTTCTTCGCGGAAGAGGAAGATGCTCGAAAATTGTCGAAATAAAAAACATGAATCAGTCGTTACAGTGCTAGATGTTGAGAGGCAGAGAGATGTTCAATGTTATGCCAGTTAATTCCGTTTTTCATGGTGTTTCTTGGTTTCGCGTTGCGGGACAGTGTATACCGATAGCTCCGTGTGTGTGTTATCTAGAAAGATCGATCATTCCTGTCACAACGAAATCGAACCAAACAAAAAGAAAAGAAAAGAAAAACAAAAAATGGGAAACAGATTGCCTTCAGCGGATCCCCGTGTTTTGAGATAGGACGCGAACGAAAAGAAGGAAGATAGAATCGGGAAGAAGAGAGATCGAGGAGTGATAGCGAGGTATAAGCATGGCGGTAGGGGGGGATGATGCATTGGCCCATTCATTTCAGTAAAATCGCTCCCGACATGGGTACCGGAGCTGGATCGGAGGATCCGTGGTTTGTCGACAGGGTGTTCCGTGCCCGGGGGGCGTAGGAGCCCAAAAAAATGCTTTGCCGTCGTGCGCCTCTTTACTTTAGGCAAATAATTTAAACATTAATAATATAATAATAATAATTATAATATAATACATGTTACAATAAGATATTATTAGATGTAATTATTATATATGGTTTAGTCTAGATCGTGTTGTTGAAGAAAAAAAACAAAGTACGTATAAGCGAACAAAAAAAAAAAGAGAACAAAGATAAAGATATGAAAAGTATAACGACGACGATGATGAGAGTAAGGGAGAGAGAGAGCGCGCGAGAGAGAGAAAAAATAGAAAATCAAGGAAAAGTGGCGATGAGAGGAAAAAAATTCGGTCTAAGACCACAATATCTTGCGGCGGACTGAGCGGGACACAAACGAGAGAATCCGCTTTTTGCTTCGTTCTGTGCGCGTGGTACATCGATCTTTTATTTCTTTCTCTTTTATATATATATATATATATATATATCTTTTTTTCTATTTTTTTCTTTTCTTTTTTTTTTCTTGAAACGCGTCATATTTAGAGATACGTACATCTTCAGTGATCCTTTTACGTACGAAGCCGTGTTTTTCTTTTCTTCTTTGTTTTCTTTTCGCTACGTTTCCGGTTACGCGGATGGATTTGCGGCTATATTGTATTCCCTCGTTTTGGCGACGCCATCGTTTTCTTCTCACTTGTATTACGCCCGCGGATTCATAGGAAAAGACAATCCTCGGTAAACGAGTCGCAAATCTTTTCGTGTTCTGCAAACGGGTAACCTCGCCAAAAACAACGCAATCGTCGCAAAACTGGTTTTTCGGGTGAATCGGCGTAAAAGAGCGGGAGAAAAAGAGAAATGTGTGAATGTGGGCGAGAGATCGTGTGTTTTAATATAACGGATTCTTCGCTTTTCTGTTGCCGCGATCGAACACAATAATAATTGGCAGTAAAATATTCGAGCTCAAAAAATAAAATCAAAAATCTGGGAATTGAGGAGGAGATAAAAGAGAAAACAAATGCTTAACATAACAAAGAACAGTGTCACGAGAATTCTGTGAAACGTCGCCCCTGCACAGCCCGCCACATCACAACAGAATCATTGAATGATTAAAATATAAACAAAAAAAAAAAATGAATGATGTTTTATTAATATTGTACATATTTTAAATAACTGCAGACGGACAAACGGATCGCGCATGAACGGTGACCCACGAGAAGGTGGTCTGTTTAAATGGTCCGCCTTTTCCATACGGGTTTCATACTCTTTTTCTGTTTTTCGTTTTAGCGCCGCATATATGATACACACCCCACACACATACACACCACACACGCTGAGAGACACGTGCGAACATAGAGAGAGATATACACACGTACACGCTCAGAGATAAATGAAAAGAAAATGTACACCGCTCTACCAAACAATCTCTTCTGATTGACGATTCCTTTCATATTGATTATTCTGTAAGTTCTGTTTTCACACGTGAATTACATTAAGGAAGAAACGAGAGACATTGTCCAACCCAAGTGTCATTACTTTTGATGTTAAATAAAAAATACATAATTAATAAAGCACTCTTTATCCTACCTTCCTGACTGGTACTTTCAGCACACAGGCGTAAATATTTGTTACAGGACAGTCGCGACTAAATGAATGGAAGAGAGCTTACTTTAACTATCATAGTATTTATTACACTTATATACATCTGTAATTATTCCAGCTATGTTTAATTTGTATAAATTTTAATTTCACATATACCATGTTCTTTTATTATAGTCTGCTGACGCTAACTGTCGTCTGTCCCTTCGTTGATTCTTCTTGCGCAATCGTTGAATATGTTTCTTTAGTTTGCCTGAATTTTTCAGTTCCTCATATTGAGAAACTAAGTTCAAAATTCGTTTTTCAGCTGTAAGGAAAGAATAATAGAGTCACTATAAAATACACATTATAGAGCTACAGTTATTAATATCTTATATATCTACTTACACTTCTTTTTGAATACTGGTTTTTCACCACGTCTGATGGCCTCTGCAATCTTTTTCTTTTCTTCATGCTCTTTTTGTTCTTCCAAATTTCTTCTCTTTTCTTCGCGTAATTGATTTTCCAATCTCTGTATAAGGTATTTGATCTTCTTTATCTTTTTCGGGTCTTTACTCCCAGTCAATTCCTTTTTTAATTCTTTGATATCATTCTCTTTTATTTTATTAATGAATCCATAATTTCTTTTAAATTGCTTCGAATCATATGTGCCACATAGACTATCGAATCGAGGGTCTCTTGGAATGTACTTCTTCACCTGCAACACTTCTCTGAATTGCGAAACAGGCTTCTTTGAAGATATTTCACGCGGTCTATTCTTATTTTCTCGTTTAAATTCAGTTTTCTTGTTAACCTTCCGTGGACCAAAAAGTGCTTCATTATATATTTTAGAACCCAATTTCTCTTTTAGCTTTTGCAGATCTTCGAAACTCATCTGTGAGAGCTCTTTCTTAATTTCATCCTAATTAATAAAAATTTATTCAATTATTAAAATTTCCATGGTTTTAAAAGTAGTTCTGACTTTTCCTCAATATAAATATAACCTATTCCATTTACAATAAATTAACCTACATTATGTTCGTTACGAAAATAGGAAAGAAATATCATATATGAATATCTACCTGATCTTTATCTTCGTTAAGAAGAGTATCTTCCTCATCACTCATATTAAATAACGAAGAATATTGAACAAGAAAACAATCTTTTCGTTTGATTCACAATACACATTTAAGAAACCGACATTTTATTTCGTAGGTACGGTTTCGTATTATGGCGGTAGATGATGCTAAATTATCGTCCCAGTCTGTGCTGACCTCTAATCTGAAATTATCAATTGCAAAATTGTTTAAAAAAGATAAAATTACTTAATATTCTTTTTTACGAAACATAGATTACGTAGTTCAGTAACCTAAGATAATATATACTACAAAAGATCTTAATATGATATTCTATGAGAATGTTTTGAATCCACGTATTTCTAACAATTTGGGAAAAACAGTTATATTGAACTTTTTCAATCGTGTAAAATGTGTAATTAAAAGGATAATAACACAAGATACTTTTAGATGAAAAATCATATTCTAAAGTATACATTGCACTCGGTAGATATGTAAATTCATATACGTATGTTTCATATTCGATGGTAACTTTCTGCAGATTTCCTAGTGATTGCGCAACATTATGAAATCCCTAATTTTACGTAACATGTTATATCAATGTCGAGACTTATTGCTATACATATATCACGATAGGACCCGCTTGAACTGCGTAAAAGGATATATAATTGTGCTGCGTAAAATCTGTAAACCTGTACAGTGACTCCCTCTGCCTAATTGTTATCAAGCTTTCAAGGTTATCTGAGTTTTAAATCTAATAAACATCATTACTTCCTAATTGTATTGGTGTTTTGCTGCAAATGCAGAAAGGTGCTTTGTAGTTCACTATCACGATTCCATTACCGATACAACTCCACAAAACATAGATATTTCAAACGGAAATACATAGTTTCCATTACATAAAGAATAAAATATTTGAGATTCTCACTATAAGAGAATAAATTATTGCAAATAATACATTTTCGGAAAATGTTAATTTTCTACTTTAAGGTAAAACTTTGTAAAAAAATAACCTTTGGCATGGTCCACAAGACTTATTAATATTTATAAAAATTAAATATTGACATATCTTACACTGTACGTAGTTCTTCCATACTTCATAAATTTCTAATGACGAAAATCACACATTTCTGAATTACATTCTCGGATGTAAATTTCACATTCCTTACGAGGGGGCAGCACTATCAGAAGTATCTAAAATGGCGGGTGTGCTGTTCGAGGATATTTTCAACGTAAAAGACATCGATCCAGAAGGGAAGAAATTCGACAGGGGTAAGTCTGAAACACATTTTAAGCTCTTATCTATTTATGGCCACTGTTGGGAAGAAATACGTTCCGTTATCGCTGAACTTTTAAGCGTTAGAAAAACAACGTTCCGTCGATGCTCGTTCTTTACGGATGTTGCCGGGAAGCACATGGCGTGACAGTATGATTTAAATAGTAATTTTTGTAGACGAATATGTAAAGAATCTAATGTGTCTAATTGACACAAGTTCAAAATGTATATCTCAATATTTGTTCATCCATGTATATATCGTATAATTGTTTGGAATAGCCTGAATTATGTTAGTCACTCGTCGACAATTTTGTCTTCTGCAGTGGCGGGTTATTTAAAATGTTATACTGAGAAAAGATTTTTTACGAAATCACATTAATAAATCATATCGGTTTAATATTAGAATACGTATGTATTTACGTATCCAAAAAATAATAATCGATATGTCATATTATCTAATGACAGTTTTAATAGTATCAAAAATTTATTATTGTTCATCTAACTTTTTCCATGTCTATAGATATCTTGGTATATTTCAATGTGATAGTTTAGTGATATTAATTCTACAAATCTGTATAGTGATTTACTTTGTATAAAGAGGGCGTAAGGGTCGAGTATGTTTGACATTAATTTGAAAGGCAGCTCTTTGTGACAAAGCAATTTCACCATTCTTATCACCTTGAACTCTGATTCGAGATTCGCCACTGATATTTCTTTCCCCCTGTACAAATCCATCGTCGAGACAATTTGGAGTATAAAGATTGTCTCGATGACACAAGATATTTCATTAAAACCGTTCGTAATCGAGGAACGCTATTGCGTGTTGCTTGTTATTCCATTTATCGCTACCTCTTGTCGACCTTCTATTTTACATTTTGTACAGAAAACTTTAAGGTTCACTTTTATGCTCGTTTCAACTATTTCCATTGTACTGTAGTATCGGGCGGAAAACCCCAATATACCCCAGGTAATAGGAACAATATAAGTGCGGACGCATTAGCCATATACCCATGGTCGTTTACGACACGGGGATAATTGAGAAAGGTGTGCTTGACCATGGGTCATCCACATCTGTGTGCATACCAAAATGTAATATAAATGGTAGCCGTGAACAATTGCGAGTAGAATTGCGAAGAGAGTTGCGAGAGAGTTGCGTTGCGGCAGAATAATGTAGACAGCAACGTAGGGAGCAGTGTAGAGAATGTAGAGCCAAGAAGTAGTGTAAGACGAGTTGTAAGTTGCGAGTTAAGTTGCATAAGCTGTAGCACATCACTGTATTTAGTTCATTAATCAATTAATCAATTAATCAAAGTATTTAGTTAATCAATCGTTGTTTCCTGTTTTATAAGAAATAACTTGGAGAGAGAGAGAGAGAGAGAAAGATCAAACACCAGAGAGAAGGTGTAAGATAAGATATTTTTTCTACTCTCTATAGTACGAATGTTAAATTGTTTAGAACCTGTTCTAAAATGATTGTCCTCCAGAACAGGACAAGGGACGATTTGAAATTTTAAACTGACGTGCACTCTCAAGTTTTATGAGACTGAATTTATTACTATAGGAAGTTTGTGCACGAAAGTTTATTTAGAAATGCTAAAGAATGTGTACCAAATGTAAGCTTGAGAACGAATGCAATAACATACGTAGTAAAATGAATTCATATTCGTAGTTAAATTATATATGATATACGTCTTCAAATTAATATAATAGACAAAAAGTAATATTTAAAAATTTCATATAGCGATCCTGAAAATTTAGAGACATTTCATTATCTTAAGTCATTTCATATATTACTATGTATTAAACACAACAATCTTTTACAATTCGCCAACAATTTTCTGACAGCTACGCATTTTTCAACAAAAAGTTACATATAAAATCGATCATCGAACAAATTAAACGTTTCCTAGATGCAAAAGTAATTCGCAGAAACATCACGTCACCCTATACCTTGATGTCTAAATTTTACACAGTGACCTTGAAAATTCAGAAGAGCACCCATTTCTCATAAAGTTCCCTGTATCTTACATATACTACATATATACTATCTTTTACTATTCATTCGCGAACCCTGGGAAACTTCGCCCAATAATACATTTCCTAACCAAAAGTCGCAAATAAATCGAACGTATCGCAGACGACGTACTTCGCAGAAAAAGCGCGGCTTGTATCGCGCGCGCCACCCTATATTTTCACCTACATTACCGCTGGGAAAGGGTTCCTCTGGAACAGCGGCGTTCGAACACGCGGATGGGTGTTAGTGGGGCTACCTAGGCGTGCGAGCGAGAGAAAAGATGGGATTTCGGTTAGCAGGGAAGAGAAAGGAGTCGATGGGTGGGGAAAAAGAGCGACGGGACGCTGGGAGCGGTATCGAAGCCAGCTCGCATGATGGAGTAGGAGGAGGCTGGCTCCTGCACGGTAAAAACACCTTCTCTCCCTTTCCTTCTCCTAACAGTGCATGCTACGTATTCAGTTGCTCCAGAAAACATTCCTCGCGAAAAATGCGACTAATCGGTACGCTCCACGTGGCTGTAAATCCAGCCTGTCCGGTAGGAAACTTTTGCCGCGATGGAACCACTTCGTTCTCGTTTCCACGGGGGTTCCATCGCGATAATTCACATCGCCCGTCGCAATACAGATATCTTAGCCCGTATATCTTCATTCAAGGTATTCAATATCGATGCACGTACGAAATAGAAAGCGACTAGCAGGGGAGGCTTGTAAAACGGCCAACGTGAGTGAATATCGTTCCATCGTTCCGATGCGCCTCGCACCCGCGCATCTTCCGTATGCGCTACGAGCCTTTTCGAAAAACATACGGATATGGTTGACTGGGACTAGTAACACCAGTCCCAGTACTGGTGGATTACGGGTGGATTACGCGATGCTATCGATATTCAAATATCCCATCAAATCCAATTATATATCCTATATCTTCGCTTCAAATTCTGTAGATGCCCTCGGTGTAAACGTCGTATACCATATTCATTCTTATCCATCTTGTACTATATAGTATTCACGGTCATCATTTACCACAGATATCTACATATAACGATTCCTCTCGACTTTCACCAGAAATGTGGATAGACGTTTATATAGGTATATAGAATGAAAAGGGCGGTGGGACGCGATCTGCCGGCAGCTCGTTGCTTGGTGGTAGTTCGATGGGTGGGACGGGAGGGTCATGACGGGTTTGCCAGGGGGTCGAGGGGTGGAAGACGAGGGGGCTTGGCAGTCTGTGCTGCGGCCGGTCGATGCAGCAACGATGCCCGCAGCCGCAGCAGCAGCAGCAGCAGCAGCAGCTAGCACCGAGCAACATCGCATTCGCGTAATACGACGCGACTCTGGCTGCCGTGGGGAGGTGAAATGGTAGGGAGGGGGGAGCAGCCGGGACGCGTTAGATCGGCCTGGTGGGGGTTGACACGGTCAAGGTCAGTCTCCGTTCCAAGGTCACGGGGAGATGTCATCTCAGGAGGGAGCCGCGTGGTCTTCCTTCTCCCTCGCTCTTCTCCCTTCCTCGCTCGCTCCGATTGCATCTTCACCTTCGTCCTTTCTCCTTCTAACACGTTTCAACGATAACACGATTTCCCTCCGCGCTTTTCCGTTGTCGCTACCGTTTCCCTGTGACAATTACGGTGTAACTGGAACTTCTTTTACAATCCTTCTTGTATTCTTCGTTGTAGGCTCACGTGCCTCTACTGGTCCATTTTTTACATCGTGTCGTGACTGTTTCCTGTTCGAGAGGTGGCTCGAACCGAATGCGAGGGTGGCTCCAATATATTCCATATATTGACCTTTTCCATTGTCTGTGACAGACTTTATTGACAAAGTGAGAGTTGGTTGAAAGTTCGAAAGTGTACTGGAGAAATGTGGCGACGATCAAATTTATAGGTTTGCATTTTATATTACTGTTACTATTTTCATTTCATAGCGGCGACACTATGGCACGACTAGAGGAAGTATAGACGCGTAATTTCATTTATGGAAGCATTTATATAATTAGGTCCAATTATTCGAATTAATTAGGTCCAAGTATGTGAAATTTCATACTAGTTATATTTACTTTCATATGACTACAGAAATGTGATACTATGAAAATCAAATAGAGAATTTGATGAAAAGCGCTTCATTGGAAAATATGTCGCAATATCTTCTTTAACTATTCTATATGCAAATTACATGTTTATCTGTAGAGTTATAGATCGTATTGAAGAAATACGGCAACCAATAGGTATTCAAGCTTCGATTTTACATAATTGTTACTATACATATATATATATATATATCTTCTTATTGTCCTATTATTACTTGATATTTTAATACAGCTAACAAATTACTTGCCTATGGCTAGTACGATAGTAAATAATGATTTGATTAACGCTTAAAGCGATTAATTTATGGTTTGAAGCCAAGGTAGATAGAGGATGGTTTTTAAACGAAACGGTAGAGCCTTCTACCGTCGAAATCGATTTTATTCGACGGTCCTGGCGTCAGCCGTAGAGTTGGAGGTCGCGTTAAGTCCCATTCCCACGATTCGAGCACCGTTAATTAAATAACGCTGATCAATCCGTGTCTGAACGACCGGTCAATCAGTGTTTTATTTGCGAAGCATGTAAATCCATTTTCAGTTTGTTTGGCCGACGTTCCAATTTTGTTACGGATTTTCGTCAAACGCCAAATATCCGAACGTTATGCTTCGTTTACGTCGCTGTAAACGCTGTTACAGAACACGCCCGCGACATTCCAACTCGATCGATCCTACCTTTACAACGATACTCTGCTTACAACGTACAACGATTCAACGTTTAAAGGAAACCATATAAATTGTAGAATTAGTAGCAGTTAGAGATCAATACCCACTAAAGGTTTTGTAGTTGAAGATTGAATTTGAAATTAATACAATTTCTAACACAGAACGATCCTAAAATAAAGAAAAGCGTAAAGTGTCTAAAAATTACCACGAGTTTCGAAGCGATACTAAAGATTTTGTGAACTTTCAGTTCGTAAAAAGGGAAATATTCTAGAATAAAGGAAAACAGATATTTCATAACTGTCGAGTAAAATTGTTAATAAAATATTTCACATTTTTCAGTTTGTAATATAGTAGAGCGATCCTAAAATAAAGTAAAATTTTTAAGTGATCACAACATTTTCTCGTTTTATCTTATCACGGAGAATAATTCTCGAATAAAAGAAGAGATAGATTTGAAAATTATTTGGAAGCTACAAACTGAAGATAAGATTCCAAAATTTGTAGAAATCCTTACGATATCGAAAGTTTCTCGCGTTTTAGACGATCTCGAAAGTAGGTTAGTAGAAATTTGAAAAACCCAGGAAATCTTAAAAATCTTATTATCTAAAATAAAATCTCTCGTCGTTCTTTCCTTTTTTCTTCTTTCTTCGAGTTTTTCAAGAATTTCCAGTTTTATGAACTGTAAAATATTTTTTAATATTCCGGAATTCAATATGTTAGATTCTAAGATATTTAGTATCGTTAATATATGTATTTTAAATTTCATCGATATAAGATCCTTTCAATCGAGCGTCAGGTTGCATGAGTTCAAATAAAAGGGTAGAGCGCTAGACTGTATGCACCTAACCTTTATAAGTCTTGTGTCTTCTACGGTCTATTTATTCTGCGTAACTCCATCGATCCAAATGTCCATTCATTTGATTCGCGCGACACGTCCTCAGCAGTACGATTTTACTGGATCAAAGCGAATACCAAAACGGCGGCGTACACTTTGTCCAACTTGTTGCAATCGTACAAATGCACCTTAACACGGTCCACTCTAACGTTGTTCCATTCTAAACACGAAATTTGTTAGGAACAATTTAATTTCTCAAGTTCCACTAGAATGTTAGACCAGAAATATGCTCTTACGTTCCTTCATTTTTCGTGTAGAAGATAATTAACCCTAGGATACTTGACCTATACAGAGTCCAAAATATAGATAGTTAAACGGCATAATTTTATTTAAACATCTTTCACTGATCGACTGATTTTTCTGACCCATGGAAACGTAACTTCTTTTTGTCCATCATGCAGACACGTATCTCTGATACTTTACAATTCAAGACCAGTTTCACAGGGTACAGATACATTTATCATTTAGATAGTTAATATAAGTTCTTAAGATACGCTGTTGCGTGTATGCAACACCGAGCGAGGAAAAATTAACATAACAATCACTTTAAAGAAGTTCAAACCTGTTATATACTAAGCTGTTCACAAAGAAGTACCATCTTCTACAAATAACAAAAAGAGAACGAATAAGGATTGTTACAGTCCGCACTGGTATTCCAAATATTAATAATTCAAAGTAAAGTGAGATTCTATAACGAAACAAACATTATCATAGGAACTGTATAATTCCTTCGATACACGCTTATTCGTAGTAAAATCTCGCCAGAGACCAATTCTTAATCGATACGTACTTCCGATCGACAAGAACTAACAAACTCTTCTTCTTCTTCTTCTTCTTCTTCTTCTTCTTCCTCCTGCTCTTCCTGAACGAGGCCAATTTCTCACCAAGATTTATTTCACATTTGCAACGGACTTTCGTATCATCGTATTTGCAAGTGTTTTAGACCATCGACTGTTTGGTGAAACGAAACACGTACGTAAAGTCGAATTTACGCTGTTTCTCTTTGCCGGAATACGAAACAAGGACTCATCCGCCATCTTTCTGCAAAGTGAAACAGGGTAAATTCGGCTTAAGAATCTGACACGAGTGGCCGTCTTTGGAATTGCACCGTCGATCTACCAGTCAGCAGACGAACGGCCTTTTGACGATCAATCATATCGCTCTGAATACCTTCGAGGTCGGTCGAGCAAGATCAGATAGCCATTAACTTGCCACCACCATTGTACTATCGTCGTTGAAAGACGTATTTACCTCGATTTTATTAAAAGTAACTAGATATTTGTAACATGGAATTAATAATTTAGGAAAAAATATCACTTTCGTGGCTGCGGAAGCAGCGAAAGGTATTTCACCAGGGAGCCCGCTAGCTGAAACAAAAGGCATCAAGGGAGGAAATGATATATCATTAATTCGCTGCATTAAACCGGTCTCTTGTTTCTGACGGCCGTTTTGCCAACATGATATTCCAATAGGATGTACATATCTCTCTCTTGCACCCGCTTTGTCTTCCGTGACACGCGATATCGACTTCATTTCCATTTTCACGTACATATAAAATTAATCACGCGGAATGGCCGTTTACCAGCGAATTTTATCGCTAGATACCTTCGTCGGATTTCACGCACGCACCGTTTGTTCGTTTGGCGAAGGTCTCCTGGAGTTTATGTAATCTTGAAAGACTCGAAATTTTGCAAATTTTCAGTTTTTTATTTCTCAGATTTCTTAATCCCGAATTTTTCGAAATTTTGAACTCGTAAGGTTTTCAATTCTCTAATCGTCGAATTTTTCGCGGTTCCAACTTTTCGGAAATTCTCGGACTTCCGAATTTTCCAAACTTCGACTTGTCAGATTCTCAGACGTTGGATCTCCAATTTCTCAGAATTTCTACTTTTCAAACTGTCAAACCTCTAAATTATCGAAACGTTCGTGAATTTCTCATCCTTATGAATTTTCTAATATCTTAATTCCCAAATGCGTAAATTTTCCCACTTTCCAATTTTCCAATTGCCAAATATCCACTGACCTCTAAAAGCAGAATGATAAATTCCTAAAGTGAAAGTGCCAGTGAAGGATTACAAAGGGAACGTAATTCGAACCCTTCGCCAAAAATAAACAGCACTCCCGAAATACAGGTCCGATAAATCGATCCGCCTGTGTATGTATGTACGTACGTGTGTATACACGTGTATGTCCCGTGTCTACTCAACGATACTTTAGACGAGTCATCGGTCGAAGCGTGAGCGTAAACCTCGACGTGGATTCGAGGACGTATTTCTTTCGCGAGCCGCTATTTCATCGAGCAAACGGTGCGGTAAGGTAGATAACGTTAACAGCTATCTGCTTGTGTTTCGGTGCTTTTGTAGCGTGACATAAACGAGAGGCCAGATCTGCTGTTATATACCGAAGGTCGATAGCGGCGATCGACTGTCTCGAAGGCCGATCGATTATCAGGATTGAATCATCGCTGGTGGGCCAACTCCCTTTTGGTCTTGATCGATATCGTAAATCCGACGATCTTGTTCTAACGAGTTGCTTTAAAGGCCGGTTCTGATCTCGTCAAATTATCAAGTAACGATTTAAGCTTGCTTCGTTGCTGGGAAAATCATGTCGCAGCTGTACGTTAGTACGTAGCAGCAGAATCACGAAATTAGTAACTGTGTATGCTTATTACTAAATTTATGATATAAAATAAAATTCGTAATTGTATATAATTAAGCAATTTCCTTTATCGTAAATATACGATGTATCTGACAAAGGTGCAAAATTGCGGTTAATGTAAAACGTAGTTTCTAGAAGAATCGGTCGACGAATGAAGAAATATTTGAGTAAATTTAATACCGGTATCTTAAGAGGCTGTGTTATTTGTGAATCTATGTACCTTCGATCTTCGAGAATTTGCAATTAAATTTAATAAGTATAATCATTTCCTTAAATACGTAACAACGGGGACATGCTATCGATAGCATGTACAATTACGAGAAGAACTAAGATTAAATATTGCCAAATTTTATATTTAAGAGAAATATGAATACTCCTTCACGCTCGATGTTGCCTGCAACCAACATTACCTGCACTTTAAAATACCGTTAAATAATTGTTTTTTCATGCCCAGTAAAATTGATCCTAATTGTGCTATATTTTCTCCTTGACAAGAACGTCAAAAGAACTGTATCTTCATTATCGATAATTTACGAGAAAAATTCCTTTTACATAATGCAAAAAGCATTTCGTTGTAACAGTTTTAATTTCCATGTTGTACTGTCTGAATAACAATGTCATATTCGCAGGCAAAATCTCCCGATTTCTTGACCAACCCAGAAACTAATAAAAATTAAATGTAAATAGCTACATACGATAAAGTAATACGAGTAAAAATTGTTTGGTTCTGAACACGAACCGCGGAAACATTAGTTTTTCTTGCGAACACGGTGGAAATTTGTCGTTGGTGGTAGCAATCTCTGGTTCGATTTGGAAAGTTTCGAATTCGTTTATTTGGCTATTGCTGGAGGACGTATCTCAGCCTCCGCACTGCCGTATCGTTTATCTAGAATGCTCCTCCAAGTCGATATAGCCCCCGGTAGTAGTTTGAGAAACTTACTTTAAATCCTAGGGCGCATCTGGTATATATAGGTCAGACGCCCAATAACGATTAAGGTCACGACCTTGGCCGGCAACTGCAATCGCGCAACCGTTTTTCTATCTCCTGCGAATTCGGCTAAATTCGCGGCGATTGTATTTATAGGCACCCACGACTGCTTCTATAGCGTCTTCGACCATTTTAAATTGATTTGGACCGTTTCGTTCCACCGAAACGAAGTGACGTCTAATTTGCTACGATTATTTTATTTGTATTCTATCTTTTATGATCTATTATTTAATGATTGTGTGAGAAGCTTCTTTAGCAGTTCTTCCGTTGCTGTTGTAGTATTTTTCTGGTTGTTGCTGGTTATTGGAACGTAGCTGATCGTAGCTTTGCAACTTTATATGAGCTTCGTTTAATACATTATTATTCTATATTTATCGATTAATATACGATAATAAATAAGTTAGTATCAATAGATGATATGGAAATTTAGTGAATTAGATTGCGTATGATATGAGGCTTGGGGTTGTTATTAAGTTCTTACACCCAGCAATATACGCTGTTAAACGTTTTTAAGCAATAAGTATTCCATGTAAGTTCAAAATCGAGAAAAGGAACCTAGAGTTACGTTGCCTTATAACTTGCATCGATAAAACGATATTGTTAGATTTAGAGTATGTATAATTAGGAAGGGGATTTCCAATATTTGATGTTCTTGAAATCACAGTTTGATAGTCTTACTGCGTGTTAAATGATCAATATCTGTTAGATAATTTCGTTAAACAATTTCTTCTGTGCTAGGAAGCAACAAAGTAGATCATGTACGGTAATAG
The DNA here is from genome assembly GCA_014825925.1 of Bombus breviceps. NCBI lineage: Eukaryota > Metazoa > Arthropoda > Insecta > Hymenoptera > Apidae > Bombus > Bombus breviceps. Next base: position 7,992,482 of record CM026183.1, on the reverse strand, counting down.
TCAGACAGTAGGATCTTAAAGTATTTGCAGTAGATACGATCTACGAATCAGTCATACGATTCAATCATTTTCCTATATTAATAACGATTTAACAATATCCTAATAATATTCTGTTTACTATCTGCTTGTAAATAAAGATCGTTTTTGTAGATCTTCTGATTTCGATATTTAATTGGTGATTAAAAGCGAGTACTCTGGTACAACATACTTAAGCAAGAAAATCTATAATCTCCCATAATTTTCGATTTTTAAATATAGATGTTATTATTCGCAATGTTAATCAATTAATTAATTAATGTTGCAATTCGATATTTTTGACATATCGAGGTATGGACAAAAGAATGAAATTAAATGAATGAAACCAAATAAAAATGCAATTTTAATGAAATACAGAGAATAATATATAATACGATAATACATATAAAATTGGTTGGCAACAAAGTGAATTTTAAAATTGCTCATCCACAGAAGCTACAAAATGTGATTTATACTTGCTCGAAAACTATTATTCCTGCAAATAATGTCATTCCTACGAGAAAAAATATGACGAAACACGAACGAATGCGTTTCAGGTTAATAATACGTTCTACTCTGTTGAAATTAGGTTGAACGTTTCGCAAATTTCCATGTTAAATCGCTTCATTATCTCGATCACAGGATCAAAACGAGCTGTGAGCTGACTATTAAACTGTTATCAAGAACGATTTTCAATCTTCTTAAAGGACGGCGAATTCCTAATCCAAGATCGCCTATATCGCGTTGGTAATTGGGTGCCTTCGAAAGAGAAGCGAATGGCGGAAGAAGAAAAATTCTAAAGTTCCAAGTTGCACAATCCTTTGGAGAGATCGTTTCTGACAGTAGGTCACCTTCCATTGCCGGGTGCTGAGGTAATTCGAGCAATTTACTCGGATAACTCAAGCAGATCGTTGACAAACCTAATAATTTCCTCTTTGTGTCCAAGAATCGTGCATATGTGCCACATTTTTATTTTTAACAGACGAAACTCGTACCATTCGTGTAATATAGGTATATGTTTCTCGATTGTCTCATCTTTCGTACGAAACGATGCAAAATTTCTCAGAAAAGATACGTCTTTGTTGTTTTAATCGCAATTAGGTTGATCAGAAACCGTTGTCATTCTTGTTGTGCGAAATAGGTGAGGTTGATTGCCTTGACTGAAATTTCCATTAACAGTAGAACTATAACGTACTAAATATAAAATCTAGCTAGACTAAAATATAAAATTTGTACCGAAAGAAAAGAAAATGGAAGATAATCAAAAAAGATACGTCATATAATTCTCGTGTTTCTCTTAATTGCAAGAACTCGTCGTTGTCTATCTTAGGATTTCAGTAGCGTGAATATGTCATGTTTGAAAAGATCATTAAAAGTTCACAAAGAGGTAGAGATGCGGTAGTTGTCAAAAGCTGCGCAGTGTAATTTTATAACCTTGGTGAAATAAAGAGTCTTTGAGAATAAACTCGTTATACAAATGCAATGTGTACTCAAGCGTCTAAACCATTGTCTCGTTAAACTGTTTGCATGAAGAATTTCATTTTAAAGTTATTATTTAGTTGAACATTGTTGACAATCGCTATATAGAGTCTTCTTCAAGTATTTTAAGGATATTACATTTTTACAAAGAATTTATAATTCTCTAAACATTTAATTTCCTTCATTCGTTAATTGGAATAGTAGAAAATTTAATAATATTTAAAGATCTTAGTTCGTTTTTTTATGAATAAAAGATGCATATTCCTCCAGTTCTTCATTTTTTATTTTTTAACTGGAACAATAACAAATTTCTAAATTTTACGGTGCGAATCATGAAAATTGTAAGAAGTCTAGAAAACGGATATTAATGTTCACGTGATCAACGTACCTACTGCATCAAATTGCAATTCAGCGGAGACTAGGTGGGAGTGCCTAGACTGTATTTAGTCGGCGTAATAGTTTCTTTAACGACCTAATCAACGTGGCTGCCGTAAACTCTAATTACCGGTTAAACTGTGCGTTCGCAGCGAGATGACTGTGATTTCGTCGTTGAAGCCGACCTTTTGGATGTGCCATGTGAGAGTTTATCGTGCTTCGCCTTAGCACTGTATTACACTCAATTTTGCCTATTTGAAATAAAAAAAGAAATTAAAACTAGAAATTTCAAACTTTGCATATTCCTTTTATTACATTTAGCATTAACTATATCTTCCATTTTTAGATTTTCCTGCTAATTAAAACATTTATAAGCATTATTACTTATCTGGTGTACGAACAATTACAAGTGTTCAATATCTACAATGACCATGGTGTCATAAAATTTTATATCCTGTTTCTAAGAAATTCCTAGTAAAAAAACGGAATTTATTACTTCGCGATACAATTTCTGCAATCTCCATAAAAATAAATTTAAGTTACAGTTGACAATTTATTACTGATTCACAATAAAAAATGAATTACCACTTCGCGTGTTACATGTTAGCATCTTCAAATCTTCATAAAAATGTGTTCGAGTTACTGAAATGTTATTACTAATTACTCTACTCAAATGTACAGAATACATATAAAACGCAGAAATATACAAAATCTTCGAAGTAAAGTACTAATTGTAATATTTAGAGTATGAAACAAATTTACATCCCATTTATTTACACAGACAATCTGATCATTACTACTAATTTACTAAATAACTAAATATTTCACACACAAAGTCATTATTCTCGCAAGAAATAATTTCCATACATCTTTATCCTAAATTTCATTTTTTTTCCTTCGTTTATTAAACTCGATAGATAGCTATAGCTAGGTTACGTAATGGCAGGGCCACCCGGCTAGTATCGCGTTTTGGACAGAAACACAATGAACTCGTTAACACGGCCGATTGTTCGCATCCAATTTCAGCGGTTTGTTCGATTGCGTAACTTTGGTGTGTCCATAGGCAGACCAGTAAGATAATAAAGAATCTTTGAGAAACGGCGGTTCTTGGGAGTGCGGCGTTACGTCAGACGCTAACCAGCATTATCCATTTAATCTGATAAATGACGTCGAGTTAATCAGGCAATGGCGAACGGAACGCAACGCGCCTCCGGATGCAAGGCACGTACTCAACGCGCGTGATCCTCGTCCTCGGCTGGCTTTTCTCCATGTCGCTGCCGTCCCGTCCCATCTTGCTCCTTTGCTTTGCACCGTGACCTATTTCGGCCAGACGCGAAGGTGAAGAAGAAAACAGGCAAAAATGGAAGGGAAAGACTGTCACTACAGAAATCAGTGAAACACACGTACATTACGTATAATGGCTCTCGAGATGACTCGTCTCTGTAATTTGTGTTTCGTGGGTTGGTATTGTTAGATGATTTTTGGTTAATGAGAATGTAGCAAAGTTTTTTTCCAGGGTCGTCTTGCACAATTAAACTATTGCTGTTAATGAAATTTTTACATGTCACAAGATACCCAGTATCGATAAATAAACGATAAAACTAATAAATAAGAGAAGAGAAATATATGTCCTTTCTTTGTTGATTTTTCTGACCTCTATGTCTACAGCTCATAGTGTGTAGACTTATCAATATTATTAATTATTACATTATCGTGCAAGAATCCCATGCTAATATTTGGTACAAATTATCAATTCTTCCCACTGTTTTTATTTACCCCCTTTTATTACCAATTTATTATTTTACTCGCATTACCTGTGCTTTAGAATGTAAAATACCAAATACAACTTAAAATACCAGGTTTAAAAATCGAAATTGTACGGCTTGTATAACTGCACGAAGCACTTGTAGCAGACGTCGTTCTTTAAGATTGTTGGGTTAGGTTGATATATCTACACCGGTGATAATTTCGAGCAATCTTCGTACATATTGTGTTCGAAGAGGTGTAAATGCGTCCATTTAGCAGAACAACAATTCGATAGAAACTCCACAGATGATTTTCATGAACTGACAATGGTTGGCAGCCATAATGTATTTTCATAGTTTGAAATGTGTTGTACAGTATGTATGTATATGGAAAATTCGATGTATGATGGTCCATTTATGTGCACTTCCTTGAGTTGAAGCTAAACGTAGATGATTTACGGTTTCAGGAAAATGTTCTTCTAAGAACTGTTATTTCACGTCTTTGCCACTTTGCTTTTTATTGACCTACACATCTTGTTTGAAATTTTTCTGGAAAATGCAATAAAATGGGAATATAGCTTGGAAGTATATAGTAGGAACAGAAGAAGTAACCTATACGTGCAGACCTCAATAAGAAAGATCAATTGATTTAGTCGCAAGAGACAATATCATAGACATAAACTTTTTATCCTTAAAATCCGTAATGTCGTCAAAACTGCCAGGAACCAACTTTTTCCGATGTAGCAGGCGTTCGTGTCTGCGAGAACGCGGCACCACCTGACGACCGAAGACGCATTGCGATTGGTCGAGTCGCGGGCGGCCAGCCAATCGGCTGATCGCTTTGGTATGGCGCGTTGTGCCGGTTACCGGCTTTCGCACTGGTTCGGCTGCTGGTCCGCGGCTGGTTGGCTCGCTAGAAATTGCGCGCAAAGCGAGAAAAAGGCAGAGTGAGTAGCGTGTGAATTCGCAAGATAAGGACGAACGTGAATCGCGATCGCGACAGAGACAAACAACAACTCTCTTATATATATATTTCGTTCAAACAAAGATAGAAACGAACAGAATAAGAAAAAGAGACACGAATAGAGTGGAGACACGCGTGAAAAGAGCAAAACGAAGACAAAAGTAAATAGCGACGAAAGAAAATGGACGTGCAGGCGACACCGGGAGGCAGAACGAGAAAGAGAAAGAACGAAGGAACGCGTGTGTGTGAGCGACATGGTACGACGGAGGAGCTGTTCGAGAGAGAAAGAAGCGGGAGAGCGCGAGAAGGACACGTCGATGAAAAAGGGGGGCACGGTGGTGCGGTGCCGGCTGCCTTCGGCGAGTCGACAGTTTGGCGTTCGGTGTTGCTAGGCGCGAGGGCCACTGTCAGTGCCAAGGCGGCAGCCGGCAACCTTCTCGTGCGACCGCGAATCGTGCCACCTTTTTTCTTTATTTTTCTCGCTTTCGCTGTACATCCGTTCCTCGCAGTTTTCCCACTAGAACGACTGGTCCCGCGACATTTTCGTTTTTTCCTCATTGTTTCTCACCGAACTAATGCTCCTATAGAGGATGCATTTTCGAGACTGTTCCAACGGCGAACCGGCACCCGGTCTCTCTGGGTTGTCTCTCTTTGGCAGCACTGCGTCGTCGTCACCGTGGTGGTGCTGCGGCTGCGTGCGTGTGTGCGTGAAAATCCTGACCAAGAACATGGAGACAGGCGAATTTCAGTAAAGTGACGAACGATCATGGGGTGTTCGACCATCTTCCTCCGTGCCAAACGATTTCGCCATTCTATAGGAATACCGCTTTCGATGGAACCGACCAGGTACAGATCAGATTATCTTGTGAAAGTTACAAGAGCGGGATGGAATTTGAACGGTACACGCATCTCTTGCAACAAGTTAATAAATTCGTTATATGTTACGAGCTGCTAGCTTCGCAAATTGAATTTGTGAATAAATATTTTGAAACTTTGATGATTTTTCTAAATTTTCATAGCAATATGCTGTACGCATGTACATTGTATAAATGATTTGGAAGGGCCAATGAAATGCGAGATATTTAGCGTCCAGTTAAGCTAAGTAAGATTCCATCCGGCTGTTATTCTCTTTTCGGTTTAGTTTTTATTATTGGATAAATTTATTTTAGTATCTATGTATATATACATTGCTTTTTAACAATAGAATTGCAAAATAATTTTCTATAAAATAAATTTTAATACAGAGGTATGTAAAATAAGCGAACATATGAATTATGGAAGTGCGGAAAGTAATTTACCACGTGTTGCATACCGAATCCTGTCGGAGAAAAAGCGCATAAAAATTGCGCTCACATTCAAATACTAATGCGACACGTTTCTGTTGAATCTTATCGTCAAAAAATCTCACAACGTTTTCATGTTTCGAACCGTTTCACGTGAAATAATAGGCAACGCTAACTCACACGAGTACAACGCCAATGATAAATCGTTTCGATTTCATCGAACTTGTTGCGTCTTATCTCGCTCACGTTTGATAGTTGCTGAACACGCATCCGGCCAAAAACTTTTCGATACCACGGTTCAATATATGTTCGATGTTTGAAAAATACATTATTTAGCAGCATAAATAAGACTATATGTACATTATCTGACATAGATATATTACGTTACTGATCGACTAGTTATCGAAAAAGAAAACAAGATATCGAATTACGATCTGTCGCAAATGCCTAGAAACGAAGCATAAAAATAGAACAATCATCGTTGCCACGTTTCTCAAAAATAATTTTTATCTATAACTAAACAAATAACATTTTTGCTTTTGTATATTAATTGTAAGGTATTTTCGTTATTCTCAGTGTTATTAGATTAATACTTTGTTTCATCAACATTAATATAATATCGTGAAATTATTATGAGATTCGAGATGCAGATGAATTCGATTCCGCATCGTTGAGTTGGCACACGTATGTATTTGCGTGGCACACATGCGCGTTTACTCTTGAAGCTGCAGAAAAGTGTGAGCGGAAAATATGCGTCGTTAGCGTATTATAATCTCTTATTCGCCTTTGAATCATTCTGAAGACTTTTTAAGTGTTTCAACATTTATGGGTTCCCATTTGAAAGGTCATGTTTTTTTTACCAAACTTAGTTGGCATTCTAATTTTGGTCTAAAACTTTTAGATTGAAGATTAATAAATACAAATTATGTACAATGTCCCGATATCTTATATTCGATATAGATAATGCTTACTTGAAATCATAGAAGCTAAAAATCATGAAGCAAAGGGTTAAGGAGAACGAGGGTATAAATCAAGTGACGGGTTTTACGTACGCGGGATGAAGCTGCGCAAACGTATGCGCAGTTTACATCTCTGTGGTCGATGCTCGAATTTTTAGTGCTATTTTTTCATTCCAAATCTATCAGAACCAAAATAAATACCGACGTACAATTTGTTTCAATATTTCTCAATTTCATTAATTACTATATCGGATACAATTTTACTTCAAGTTGGTGTCGTCGAACGTATCTCGCACAAAGAACTTCTATACAAGATACGACTCAACGATTTAAAATGTCAACCGTATTAAATATGTTGTCAGACTGGTACTATCTAATCAGCCTTATTAAAACGTAAAGATTATTGTTCCTTCCTTTGATTCTTCTATATTCGAGATTACTAAATAATCGCTTCGTGTAACGACGAATCGACTGAAAATTTGTCTATTTTTAAATTTCTTCCTAATTATCATACCGTTGTTTCCTATCGCTTTTACATGATCAGTTTACTAAAACAATAATTATCGACTTGTTCATAAATCTTATTTCTATGAATTCTAATAATCGTGTTTACAATTCTAGGGAAGCTTTCTTATCGTCGTATCGTTTATGTAACTTGTTACAACTGCGAAATTGACAACATCTACAAACAATATAGTTCCCGATAGGGACATTTACTTGGCCTGTAACAAACGTCGTCGCTTGTGTCTCCTGAAATCAATTACATATTTACCATGATCCCTTTATATCCGTTCTCTCGTTACTGTCGTTTTTAACATCCAGTTTGACTAACGATTATTATATTTCCTTTTGCCTCTAAGTTATGCTCGTAATTTCTCCTCCGGCTATTACTTTCTGCCAATCGAACTCCGATCAAAACCGGTTCTTAAATTTCGAGTCATTACAAAGCATGTACCTGTCCCACTGTTCTCTCTCTTTTCGCCTTTAGTGCCCTTTCAAACTCTTCTGTACGGTTCCATGGTCAAACACACGGAGTTCCAACTCTGATAGTGCGGCCTGGCTCAATTTCGCGGCGTATTAATTAATCGGAACGTGTTTCGACAGGCGTCGGTAAAACAGTTCGCGGATCTATCCGCTGGACGACGTTGTTCCGTTTTGCAAAGTGTATGTGTCAATAACAGGAACTGCCCTAAAGGAGAAACGCGTTTCAGTTTAACAATGACGACCCTAGTATATAAGCTCTCTTTGTGCGTGTGCACGCGCCAATGCGAGAGACCGTGTTTCCGTGTGGAAAAGGTCAAAAGATCGTCGAGAGGAAATCGTGTTACTGGCAATTAATCAACGGACAGACGTGGACGCGGCGATCTGCCGATTGTATAATACGAATTGATGACTCTTCTTCGCGAATCACGCTGAAAATCCATCTCTTTTTAGAGAGAAGTTAATTCGATATTTATTTCATATTCAAATATAAATTAAAAGACGCGGAACTAAATTTAAATTTGGAAATTCAAAAACTTAGAAAATTCTAATTTATTTTTCGACTGAAACATTTGGATTAGGTTTTAAAAATTACTTTTTGTAAACATTTTATATTTTATGGTAGAATTTGGATCGAATCTTAACGCATTAGTAGGCTACGTTAAACAAATGTCTGATGGAATTTTTTCACTAAGGAGCGCAGTGTAACAGTACTCATTCGGCTTCATAATATACTTAAACGAGTTCATAAAAATAGCGATATCCATAACATTATAGTAACGGTTGCTTAATTCATAACAGATTAGCGAAGAATTCTGTTTATCAACAATCAAAGAGAAAAGCCAAAGACTATTTTTACGTGTTCAAAAACGTTGTGCCAACGATGTTTACATCCATAGAAATCGTAGTAGTGGCATTAACGCTGAATCGGTTTCGCAAATAGCTAGTCACAATACTGGTAGGACACAAAAACAGTTCAACAGAGTTCCGTGAAGTCAAACACGTTAAAGTCACTTCGACGGCTAGGACAAATGAAGTGCTTATCGTTTCTCACAATTTCTCTCAATAATTCCTCGCTGGATCTAATGAAATTTTTTGCTGTCCCACCATTCTTGTCAGTCGCAATAATTTCTCCTCCGCTTCTATACGAAGAACATTTTTCAGTTAAATGTTCTTCTTTTCTCCCTCTCTCCCTCTCTCTCTTCTCTCTCTCTCTCTCTCTCTCTCTCTCTCTCTCTCTCTCTCTCTCTATCTATCTATCTATCTATCTATCTATCTATCTATCTCTCTATCTCTCCCCTCTTTCTCTCTCTTTCATTTTATCTTTATCTAGTCTCAAGAATTTTATTGTCGCGTTTTTAGTGACAATTAATTCCACGGAATAAATAAAAGAATATTGCTTATTATCTTGAACCGTTTGAAAAAGCAGGACAAGCAGATCAGTAAATGTTTTAAGTGTACAATACTTTTTCTCCAACAGCTAAGAAATAGCTGAGGGATTAATAATTTTCTGCTTCTTCGTTGCGGCGTGCATGCTTGAGGAAATAACGGGGACTTGATGCTTTCGAATTTAATTTCTTTTACTTATTAAATCATCCAACAAACAGTAAATCTTCTTTAATTCTTCACGATCCTACAGTATTGTATGGAACATTTCGTTCCATTCTTTTGGCTTTTAGGATAGAAAACGTTAAATCTTTCACAGTGTAACTTTGTTAGTTTAATCAAATGTGCATAGATATTAATTTTGAAAATATGCAAGTATAAGTTATTGATTACGAAGATATAAGAATATAATTACTAATTACGAATAGATTCTGAAAGTGATTTGTCGAATATAATTAATTTAATAATATTCAAATTTTGATTGATTGAATATAAATCAATAGACCGCAGACACTTATGCAAATTTATGTTTTTATACAAAAAATGGAAATTAGATGGAAATCGTTTACATCCTCTAAGCGCTGTGATAACTAAGTTACATAGGCTATTTTCTATATTTTATAAATGCATAAAGTTCTACGGTTTATTAATCGTTGAACAGAATACCAAGTATGACTCGAGATACTGAAGAGTTAACTCGTTTCCCCTGCTACCAAAATTTTCATTTCATTCACTATTAAAATTTCGTTTGCCAATTATTTCCAAATACCACACTCCCAGTGATCCATTATCATCAAACGATGAATACGTCATAATTCTCCCTATTCTCCTAGACACAACAAACAAACATACATAATAACCGGTATCAAAATTTCCTCCGCGCGTAACGATCACGTAACTATCCGTGCAATCACGATATTGCCAAGTCCGTTTCACACCTGGGAGCTCGTTTTCTATCTTCAACTTCATTCTGAATGTCTCCCGATCGTTCAATCTGAAAATATCTTCGCGAAAGGACTTCGATATGGCGGCCAATCGAACGAAGAAAAAGAAGCGAAGGAGAGAAAAAAAGATTACTTTCGAGGAACGACCGACCGGTCTTTCTGTGTCTCCTTCACCCAGTCGACCTTGAAACCAGCTGACAAGCCGAGGAAGAAGCAGCTATAGGATCGTTCGAAACGCGGGGGAGGAGGGGGAGGGATTGCGCAATGCTTCGAAATACCATGACATCGGAACGCCCATTGTCGGACACCCTGCCACATCCTCAGGGTTCCTCTTTGTCTCGGCGAATTCGTAACGAGGAAGAGGATGAGCGAAGGAGTAGATATAAAAAAAGAGAAGAAACAACAAGAAAAAAGGAAACGTAGAAGCCGACGCGCGGTTGCCTCTTCAACCCCTCTTCCACTTGTATATCTGCTCTTTATCTTCCTCTCTTTTTCACTCGCTCTCTAGGTCTCTTTGTATCTTTCGCAGGCAGAATGTCGGCCTGTCCGACGGATGAATTTATTTTCGTACACGCCTTTCGACTTCACCGACAAGAGATTTATGCGAGAATCGCGGTCCGTGGTGAACTTTTAAGCGCACCGGGGATTATTCATACCCCGCGGTTGCTCGATGAGGAATTAACGACGGGGGACGTGTTCGTTTTTCGGCTAAACGCGGAGGGACTCGTGAAAAAATATATCCTCTATATTTCTTCTCTATTTCGTATTTTCGCCGCTGTTCTTTTTAGTTTCCTGATTTTCGTGAAAGCGTTTTTTGAGACCGAATCGTAAACTGCATCCTCCTCGCACGTATACAGAATGTACTATGATATGTGGAGCTCAGAAGCCAACGTACGATGCTATTGATATTTTATTAAAAATAATACGTAGATTAGAGCCTTGTTGTATAATAATTTACCAGTTGGTATTAGTGAATTGCCAAATTGCAGACTGTAGATTATATTCCTTATAATTTTACATGAAATGGTAAAAGGTGGTCCGTAATTTGTAAACCGTATCAAATTTCACATAATTTAGTAACAAACCTATTACTATTATACAAAAAAATTTATTAGTACTAGTATATTAGTAATTTCTGATTCGTAATTTGTAAAATTTAACTAATAATATAAATTTAATTACGTTTGGTAAAATTACGTTCTGTAACCGCGATACTCTGGCTGATATAACTACTTTCACGGGACTATAATTTTGAAGGAGGCTCGACAGAAGTATGTAAAAAATGTTCGCTGATATTCGAAATGCACAACTTTTCAAGCACTCTGAATTCCTTTTTAATCACGCAATCGCGAGTCGTGATGATGAGTCTGCGATTGCAAACCCTCTAGCGGCAAAATGAACAGATATCGAAGTTTCGGGGCAAGCTGCCTCTTTTAATCTCCTCTTCCATTAAACTTCGTTAAAATTGAAAACGAAATGTCTAGACTGGTGAAGTTGAAAAAATTTCTGTTATAAAAGTTCTGAAAAATTTGTCATTAATGTTAGAAAGAAAAGTGGGAAAGCTTCCGAGGATTTTTAATACAGGAATTTCGCCTAGTTGGAATGAATTTGTAGAGAGATTCACGAGGTTCCGATAATTCGTTACGTGCGATCGACCTTCGACTCATCGAGTGGCTTCGCTGATCGTCAGTTTGGCTGACGTGTTCTGCTCGATGTATGCTGTTTTATTAAATCGATCAGCAAACGTGCCCATCTCCCTTTTTGTCTTTGATTTCTATACGACGCTGCGACGTTGCCGTCGTCTAACTTCTTCCGAATCATCTTGTTGTCTATCTTCTATCGTAACTCAGTATCCAACGACCATGAAAAAGCTATTCCAAAAATAAATATTTCACCTCTGATTACTTATCATTATCGTATAATGTATTAGTACATTGTATTAAAGAAACATCTTATTTGTAAATTATGTGATTCTTTAAATAAGCTTTGAGTACAATGTTATTGAATAAGATAGTAACTCTATTCATCAGAGAGAGCTACAGAAATACATTGACAGTTGTAAGTACATTATTTGGACATCTATTCGTTACAGTTATTGGAAGATACCACAAGTTTCATCTTATTTAGTGTTTTACGTTGTAAGCAGGATCTTATACATTTATAGGGGATTTTAAGTGCGCAAAAATGTGCAGAATGTACAAGAAATACGGTAATAGTTAATTGAGATAGTCAAATACTTCGTCATGTACAAGGATATCTACTAATATTGATAACCTGTAATTTGTGGCTTTTAAAATTTTACTATTAATAAGGAATACTAATCCTACAGTCTGCTACATTCCTAAAAACAATTATCGCTTTAAAACGGCGCCAAAAAATCAAATAGCACATAACCTTAATACCGGATCGATCGATGCGATGGATACTGCAAACTGCAAAAGATCGCTAAAATTCCACGCGCATCGTAGTGAGCTAATTAAAAAGTTTCCTATCCTTGGTTGATCCTCGATTAGAAGTAAATAGAAAAAGAGTACAGAAAAAGAATAACTCTCGATCTAAAGACAGAAACAAAAACCAAACTCAAAAAAGTGAACCCTATATTCTACGTATCCAACAAAACGGTAGAAAACAAAGAACGCAGAAGAATGAGAGAAAAAAAAACACGAATGAAACGCGTAGATATATGCGTAGTGTGTATTTGATCGTCGTGTAGCTGGAATTAAAAGCTTCGACACAGAGGAGAAGAAGCGAGAAAGAGAAAGACAGGAAGGCTAGCTGTGCGCGAGAGTAGCGGGGGTTGGAGATGCGTCACCGGGAGGAGCGTGACTACCACCCTCGCCCTCCGTGGCTCTTTTGAAGGTCAAGGTTTCCCGCCCCTCTCCCTGTGTACATGTATACGTGTACACGTACTTGTGTACATGTATATGTGTGTGCGAGCGTGGCAAGAGGATTATGAAGGGGTAAGAAGGGAGGTTGCAGGCGTAGAAGTGTTGGTGAACGAGGACGTGGCGAGGGGTAGATTGAGGTGTGCGTGGGTGGTTGGGGGTGTGTGCCAGGGGTGGCGAGATCCCGGTGCCCAGTATTTATAGCGCTTGCGAACCGGTCGATAGCGGATAGCGACACTGCGCAGTTGGGAAGCCCTCGTACCGAACACCAACCCTTCTCCCCTCTTCCGTTCCTCAATTCCGTCCTTGTCACTCTCGCTGTCTCTGTCAGCAGAGCCTAGCTTCGCCACCCCGTGTTCACCCTTTACCCGACCTCTTACTTGCTCGACCACCCCTTTCGTATCAAGGCTTTTTACTCCTTTTTTCTTGTGTACATTTTCTATCCTGCTCGTTCTTTATTCGATTCTACCTACATATATTTGGTTTTATCAGTCTTCTATCTTTAAACTTAATTTTTTGCTCCTTTCCTTTTTTTCTGATGGTAATACAGAGCAATAGGAGAAAGGGAAAAAAGAGGGATGACTTTCCTCCGGGATATTGGTCATGGGTATGTACGTGGTGGGATGTAGCACTCTCTCTCCTCTCTTCGCTCCAGGGGACGCGGAATGGTCGATATTGATATTGATTGGAAGTTTTTAGCGGCCGATGGTTTAGAAATTGCGCCTTCCCGAGCGTCAGAGGAACGCCATGGGGATCGTGTTTCGCCCGATGGATCGGGTAATCGCGTGACCTACCGAATGTTTTCAGGTTTCCTACAAGTATCGCCGTGCGAGATCTATCTCTAGTTTTTAAGACCCAAACGAATACCTTTGGCTATCGTCCTTTCTTTGATCTCTATTTCCTTTTTCGTAATCGCGGTAGCGTTTACTCGTACTTGTACCTGTACTTGTACTTGTACTTGTTGGGACCACGTTGTAATTCGTAGGATAGGTAATTATTTTGTACCAGAAACACTTTCGAGTCATTTAACAACGAAAGAAAGCTTGTTCAATGTTAATAATTTCAATCGCAATTATCGTAACTCATTAGCGTGTACATATCACTTTATTTCTGGAAGGATTATTTTAATTATTTTTTCGCTTTGGATATTTTTTCTTGGTTGACCTAATTCTTTCGTTATTAGGTTTATTCTATTATAGGGATTAATGGTGTCTCGTAATATACGAGATTAATTACTCTGTGTGAAGTTCAGAATTAAATTATAAAATGGTAGAGCTTAAATGACTCAAATACCCTTACCCTTACCCTGTACCTGCTTTGAGACACCAAGGTGAGAAACGCTTCCGCTACGCAACTCAGTTCCCGGAAATACACGTTCCTAGTCAACGTTAGTGATCGTGTAAACTGTCCATTCCACGCGTATTCTAAGTATAGGGAGCTCGGGTCTATTTTCGCGGTAATTCATGATGTACGATATCGGAAAGTAAGCGGTGACTGGTAACGCTAAATAAAGGCGACCGATTATCGAGTATACTACTATTAATAAGAATCATTCGACTCGACGTTAATTGAGTCTCCTACGTGTACATTCATTGGCGGAAAAACGATTAATAAGCTGGAGGGGTGGAGATAAACGACGCAGCTAACGAATCGCGAACATCAATTTGCCAATCAGATTTTTCCGAAAAATTGAATCTCCGACTCCTCGACGCAAGTATTGATCATCGCGGAGGACAATCGTGAGCAACTGGAGTCTGATCGAAAGGTTAGTTTGGTTTTGATTAACTGTCCTATTGCGTCCACTCGTTCTTTTTTCCTTTCGAAAACTATTTGCATGAGTAAGATAACGATAGAATTTTTATCGAACTGAAGCGATCGAAGAGAATTCAAAATGTTTTAGGAACTTTTTAGAAATGTTCGAGTGAGCAAGGGAATTGTAAAATTTTAGTCGCCATAAAAATGTCGAAGACGATTAGACATATCTGTTATCTTCCGCCGTAAAAAAATTCGATACCAAATAAAGGAACTAGAAACAAGAATCTGGACAGTCAAAGAAAAAAAAAAAAATGGAGATAACGGAGTACAGTTAGATAAAGAAACTTGTCTGGAAAAAGGCACGAGAAAACGACGTATCAACTGTACCTGCCGCAAAGAGTAGGAAAGAGAGAGAGTACGCGGAATGGTGGAAGATGACGAAGCAGCGGTAGAGTATGAGTGAAACAACGAAGAGGAGAAAAGGGAGGTCAGAGGGTTGCTGAGCGCCGCCCCTCTAGTAGTGGGGAGAAAATCTATCGCCATCTTTGTTCAACCGCGGGATACACAGGAGGGTTGGTACCCCTACTCGCTACTTTCACCGTGAACTAGGGAAAGACAGTCTTCTAAGGGGAAGAACAGACAAGAACAGAATGATCGTGTGGGCGTTACTGCAGAGAAAGATGGAAGCTGGTTAACGCAACAGAGAGGCAGGACGATGGAGATCGGTGGCTAGAAAGGAAGCATAAAAGAGGGAGAGTGAGCGAGAAGAGGGTGTAAGAGGGACAATAGAGAGGGATAGCGTTTCGTGCGTTTCGTTGGAGAACTCTAACTACCGGCCGACCGTAAAGGTCGGCATTGCGTTTTCTTTCTTCCTCTCCGAGTCTTCCCTTTTTTTTCTTTTTTTTTTCTTCTTTTTTTTTTTTGTTGCTTTATTTCTCCTCTTCGTGGTCGTCTTTCGTCGAATCGTCACATCCTTTAACGACGAGCCAGCTGGTAGCAACCGTTACGCGTTTCTGGGATTCGGTGCACTGTTCTCCACTGGCGCGCGAGGTGTTTCCGGTTAATTTTTTTTTTTTCTTTTTGCCTTAAAAGATCTTACTTTCTACTAAAATAACTTTGGAATCGTTGCAATGAGATTCAAGTTCACGGTGTTAAATGGATGACGGTTAGAATGTGAAGAAAGAAAAAAGAAACGTTACGAAAGAGGAAGATTAGCAAGAGAACCCGAAATTGTGGAGGAGAAACGGAAACGCGGTGGTCTCGTGGAAAATGTGTCATTTTCTGTCCTTCTCTGCTGGCGAGGAAATTTAAAGGGACCGCGAAGAATGGTGGCAGGAGAGGGTAGGATTGTGTGGCAGGATGGTGAAGGTGAGAGGGTAGTTAAAGGATGAAATAGAGTGGGATGGAGGGGCGACGGAGAAATTGAGTCTGGTTCCTTGTATCTCGTTCGCCGCGCCCCGTGCCATTAGTTGACCATGAAGAGTATCGTTACGAATCTCTCCCTCTGGAGGACCAGCTGACAGCCTCACTCGACCAAGTGAAACTATCTACAAGTGAAACAAGTCAGTGTTCGTCGTTTACCATTCTACAGTAAATCTTTGCAACGAAATAAACAACGAAGGAAATGAATCGCGAAGAAAGAAAAAAGAGTATTCAAGGAACCACGCCATAAAATAGGATATATTACGGAACAAAGGCTCCCTAATTGCGAGGAGACGGGGTAGATATTTTTAACGAGTCTTTATTAACATCGGTTTCTCCGCGTTAACTTCGATTAATCGGCACGAAAGCAACGAAAACCTCGTCTCGATTTTTCTTACTGGCATCTTACAAAAGGAGCGATTCCTGTTGACTCGATATTTAAAGAAACATACAAACATACATACTATAAAGCAGGAGAAAAGAAGGTATTGTCAGAGGAGAGAAAGAACGAGGATGACGAAGATATCCTGCGGAACGTGTATGGAAGTATATGTATACCTATCCAGTGGCGGAGGGTCCGCCAGGACCAGCCAGCGAAAACCACCCCTCTTGCCCTTTCCAGTGAAGCGAAAACACACAGAGGGAGCTAGAGTGCGACAGGTGGAGAACAAGGATGAGGATGGAAGAGGAGGGATAGGAGGGATGGGCATTTCGGGGTAGCGAAGGAGAAAGAGGCTAGGCTAGTCGTGTTTGGCTCGTGCGACGAGCGCATGAGAGCGACGAGGAGGGACTTTGGAGGTGATGGTGAAGAGGATGGTGGCCGGTGTTCGGTGGACGAAGAGGGGAAGGATTAGAGGGTGAGAGTTAGGGGCGACGTAGTGGGGGATAGAGGCTGGTTCCGTGCGTTTCGTTGGAGAACTCGTACCACTGGGCGACCGTAAAGGTCGTCGTTGCTCTCTCTCCACGTCGGCACATAGAAGTCGAGCAGCTGGCAGCAACGTCAGCAACGAGGAACGGATCAGTCCACCGTGTGCCAGCCTCGAGGTCCGTGTTTCACTCTCTCTCTCTTTTTCTCTCTGTCTGGATCCTTTGATCATCGTTCGCGGTGTGGAGAGGCCTGCTCCGAATAATACACGATACGATTATCGATACACGAATTTCATCGAGTATATACTATCTTATTTTCTTCCTCCGTCGCTACTTTGTTCTCGTATAAGAAGTAATTGAAAGTTCTACTGGCTCTGACGATGGAGAAGATGAAACGAAAGGATTTCGAAGGAAAGAATACAAATTGCCGTTTGAGAATGGAGTTGTTGGAAGATATTACGCGATTCGGATTGGATCTCGACGGTTGGACGACGATCTATAGAGAAATTGTATATTTGAGAGGATTGGTGGAAGAGAAGGAAGGATTTAAAGAAAATCAGCTGTCAAGGTGGCTATCGTCGTTCACGCGATCATGGAATTACTATCAACGATCGACCGTGGCGATTAGCGTGAGTAATCGAACGATATAGACGATCGCGTAGAAAATGTCTGTTTTCCCTTCAACCGCTATGTTGTTTCGATTACGAGCGGCCAATTCATGATTTCGTGTGTGCGAAGCATATTGTTGTACAGCCAGCATTGTGTTCGATGATCGTCGAATATTTTTCGATCGTTAGAAACGAAACACGTAATACGATTTACGTACGACTTATGCTCGCATCATTTTCTTTATTATCATAAGATATTATACCGTAATTTCGTCACTTCGTTTTCAATTATCTAGCTGTTCTATCATCCTCACGTTCATAGCCTCTGGTTTTCTTTGATATATGTATTTCTTGGGAAGTTGTTGCACAACCGGAAAACGCGAATTAAACGTGTAAATACGAAACGTGCCGCCGTTGACGAGTATTTGCACTCCATTGTCTCCGCGTCTTCGCTCCCCTTTTCCGTTTGGCCGGGCTCGTTCGCGATTTTGTCGCGTCGTCGATCTCCAGTCGTCATCAGATTAATTTTCGATTTTCGTGAAATCCTTTGTTTTTCAACGTGCAACGTTTCGTTATCGTAGAATAACTGCTTATCGATAAAATTAACATCGGTTGGACTTTGAATTCGTCATAAAATTCAACGTACACGAGAGAAGGAAATGTTTCATTTACTATAAACCAGATTTTTATTAAGCCACTTTTATACAAAAAATTATCTACATATAGTTTATATTTCTCTGCTGTGTGCAATAGGACTGAAGTAACGTTTACTGTGCAATACATATACATACGTATTTAACTTTAAACGTATTGCATTTTTACATCGAAATAAACTAATGAGAAATAACGAGAATAATTGCGCCAGTTAACATATCGTCAAACATTTTACGAGCTTGTCGACGGAGCAGATTGAAGCGTTGTGTACTTAAAATTTACAGAGTCACGTCGTCCAAAGACATTTCATTAATTCACGCAAATCCGATGTGAACAATGCGATACATACAAATTAGGCCCGTCCCTGAGCGATTTCTCGTGAACGAACGTATCAGCGGTCAAATACCGTTCTCCAACCGCAAGATAATAATCCTAACATTACTGTGATGCTTCAAAAAATTTCACGAAAAGATGATTCACGTTTACCTAAAAACGCTTCGTATTTCATTACTTCACTTCGTATCTTTTTATTTATTTCGCATAGAAACTTTTAACATAGTTAAGAAGCTCAGATTTCGATTTCACCATTAGAGAAATTAATAGATAATAATTCTAACATCATTCTAGTTGAATGGAAAAATTCTATTAAAAATACATGCATACTTCATATATGTAGAAATTAGTCATTATATTTAGAAGGACTCGGATTATTAAGTATATTAATAGATAATAATTCTCACACCACTATAACTGTTCCAAAAGATCTGTCAAAAAATATTTCATTTTATAAAAGTCGTTTATACATTCAAAGAGACTTAAATCACAACTGTAATCATTACGAAGACTATTTTGTCAATCTAAGTTGTCGTTTCGCGACCTTAAATCAACCTGTCTACAGCGTTCTCGTTTCGTTTTCCCGCGATGCAATTTCATTTCGGTGGACGTCTGTTATTTCATGCCCTACCGCTGAATTATACTATCGTATTACTACTTTGTGTACCTGGTCGCGTTCCACGGTTCGCGTTTGATACGTGTAATCTAAGAAAATCGTCTCTTCAGGGCAGACGACGCGAAGAAGTTCCAAAGTACATTTGAAATTGCCGCGTGAAGCGGACGGGTCCATTGCAATGATCGGCGCGGTGATGCAGCTCTGATCTTATTGGCCAATTCGCAGCGGCGAGTACAATGGCGTAGGGAAGACGAAGTGCCGGTGCAAGGACGAATTATGTAATTGAGGCGAGATATAGCTTAACTTCGCTAATAACGAATTATTTGTTCGAGCGCGAACGAAAATCAGGTGATTCTAGCTGGAACTGTTCCCGTAACAAAACATCTGGTATAGCATTGCTAAAGTGTGTTCGAAGTTTCAAGGACATCTTGTTTACGATTTGTGGGTCGTAATCCCAGATCGATATTCAATACCTTGTATCGTATAATTAAACTTTCGGAATTTTTCTTTGTTTATACGCATCTTCAGTGAATTTAAATGCCAAAATATTATTGTACAAAATATGATAATGACATGTTATATTAACATTTTAAACTTTACCCTATTACTTAATTTTATGTCATGCTGGTAAAAGTCAAATGAATAATACAATAAAAATGAAAAATTTTCTTTGATTAATTAAAAAGAATGCTGTATTCGAGCGCAAAGTTTTGGCTATGTTGACAAAAAGAAAGTTACGAACAAAGCAGGGAAATGTTTACGTATTTCTCCTGGGCAATTATTTACGTGAACTTAGCTAGAAGGTCGCCACAAGTACACGTGTTAAGTGGAGCGCGCGCGCGTCCGTATGTATCAGCTACGTATCCTCCAAAACTGTGTACAATGATGTGTACGAATAATGCGAAAAAAAAACCTGCGAGGCTGCCTCAGGGCGAGCCAACGATTTTTTGTCGAGATCAAAGGTATCCCGTAGCTTCAGCTATGTATAGTATACAAACAGTGCGAGGCACGCCTTGCGAGGCAGCCTTGTTGGTCTGTCTCGTACTCTCTGTACACTTTACATATATAGCTTAAACGAACGTTCGAACCCTCCTCGTCGCCTATATGGGCGAGTTTCGCGAATGTCGGCTCGGACGATAAATTCGTATCGTGAATCAAATGCGATTGGCTAGCTGACAGTGACGTCAAGCCGGTGGGCAGCCGTTAAGTGGCAAGGCTGTGTCGCGTTCACTAGAGATTTGTAAAAATTCGCTTCCTTTTCTTCCCTTCTCTGCCCGATCTTTCATAATCGGAACCTATTATTACGACGATACAACGACAAATTTACCGAAGACTATGAATCATCTATGGCATGGCTGACGCAACGTCACGTGATGGCTTAGTTCTTTTTTTTTTCAGGAAACATAATGTGTTGCCTCCAGTTAGAATTAATCAGATTCCGCGTCTCTCTTTTGCGTACATTCTCGATATTTGCACGCGTATTTGAGATATACGAATGTGTATACACGTAACATCTATCTAACGATGACAACTTTCCCGTTTCTTTTTTCCGGTTTCCTTGGCTGGGCGGCGATCGATGATGGGTGGTTGCAGTGAGCAGGCTCCATTGCGAATCCGAGTCCTTCAAAATGGACTTGATCCTGGATATCAACAGCTGGCTTTATCCTATGGAACTTGGTGAGTATCTTTCCACGATTTTTATTTTTAATATGAGACAACATCAAGATAATTGCACCACAATTATAATTGAGGATATTATTAGTAGATATAGTAGATTAAAGAACTATTGGCATTTTTCTGAAATATTTTGGTACACTGAAATTAGATGTATATCAATACCAAAAAAGAATTAAAATTTTTATTTCATTAAATTTCATTTTTTTTTTTTTTAATTTAAAGTTAAAGAAAAATTTTAAGAAAAATTTTCATAATTAAAAAAATATTTTATAATCTCAAAGTATGACCCAGCTATTGTCAAATATAACTTCAACCAGATAGAGTAGCTTCACGAAAACCACTTCTCTTGATAAAAAACATATGGTCCTCATTATACCATGTGTCGACCAACATGACAAATCCAGCGATGATCAACGACGTTAAATTCTCTAACGAACAAAAATATTTTTCACCCGAAGCTATACATGCTTGAAGATATGTAGTGTGTCCTATTTAAACTAGTCAGAGTTTAAGAATTCTAATTTCACGAAAGAAGGTACCGGTCATGTAGGACGAGTTCCACGCGTAATTAATGACCGTCGTTTTTAGACTTACTTTCTTGCCAGCGGTAAAATTTTGTCTGCTTATATTATAATTTTCACTTGACAACGTTGTCGAGAGGGAAAAATACTTAAACAACGTCTGTTGGCAAAGGGACGACTCAGATCGCATGAAAATTCTGTTTGCTATAGCACAGAGGCGCTGTCAGGAGCTCTTAGGTGTTTGTTTACATCGCGCGCGGCTCGCAACTTTGCGTGCGTACACTTGTTCGATATATGTATGTAGTCACGGTCTGTAAATGTTGCAAGATAAATATTGAGTTTACCATCTCCTTTAATTCGACGTAGTGTCTAAAAGTTTCATCATCGTTGTGAAGTACATATTTTCACGATTCAAGTCGTGCATAATGCTAAAATTAAACGTATTAATTGATGCCATGGAAAAGCAAAATTTTAACTTAGAATTATATGCATATTTAGTAACTTAAATTCAATTTCCATATATTTACATATATTGGGAGAAAATTTTTGATCATATCGTTTCGAATAGAAGGAACATAATTTAATACATTTTTTATCTTCCACAAAGGAAGCGATACTCCTACTTTTAATCAAAGCAAGAGCGATATCAGTAAAAACGATCAGTAATTACTGCGAATACGTAGACCAGATATTATTGAATGTTCGATAAATGTACGAAGCTAAAATACATTCTATCGGGGCTACAAACAATATTATATTATACGACATTGTTTGTTACGCTTGTCTATTTTCATTCCGGCGACCAAAACACACGTAAAGATGTGAATTCCGAAGCGCAGAATGAAATATATGTTCGTTTATAAAAGTGGTGGAACAGGTGGGATGAATTTGGCAACCGCGGCGATATTTAGAAATTTCTATTTTCCTTCTTGAGCGAATTTCGGGTACCGTCCGTTTCCCGGTTGTGCAACGAATACCAAAATCATTGATGCGCTAAAATCGTTCCATGTGTTCTTTCATTTGTGAGCAGAAACTCATAATAAATCGTATTTAAGGCCTGAAATAGTGTACGAATTTGTTGTAAAAATTAAAAGATAGACGTTACGATTGTTTTATCACGCACGATCGATATCGAAGAAATTTATATAAACGGCGCGTCATATTTGGCACTTTGGTAAACACGACACGTGTTTCGTGCTTAAAAGACACACGTGCTGCTCTATACGCGTGTCTTTTCATTCTTGTGGTTCTACCACTTCTTGGTTTAGACGTGCGAAGGACGACCTTGGTTAATGGACACTGCCGGAACGTGTTCTGCACAGCTCGAAGCGAGTTGCTGCTGGCCTACTGTGTACTTACAACTTTCAAGGTGACTTCTTTTGCTTTTTTTGTGCCAACGAACTGTTTTCGTCTACGACCTCGTCGTGTTTAGGACACGTGAGCCGTCCATTTTAGAATATGGAGATACGACGTATTTTCGTCTTTTTTTTTTTTTTTTTTTTAAGAAACACGCCTCTGTCGTCATTTAGTTTTAGTTTCTTCAGCGTCGGTCCTTTATGAATTCCGTGTCTTTGAAAAGCTACTGGAGCTTACGACGACGCGGACGTGCAAAGCGACGCGACTTTGATATCTCTACGTGTAAGTTGATGCTAAAGGTCGTCTGCTTGGTTAGTGTTTTTACTACTGCTGTTCATTCGCGTAACAACTGTGTCATTAACGGAAGAGGAGGTAAGGAGGAAAAAATATTTGTTAACTACTGAAATACGTTGTACATATTATATTCGATATAACGAGAATCAGGTTATTAGAAAATTTCTGGGCATTTCCAAATTCGACTTAAATTTGTTTCCGATTCGAGACGAATCAGTCTGATGAAAAAAACAGCACGTGTAATATAATGTATATTAGATTTGTAAATGCTCAAGGCCACGTCACGCTGCAGCAAACCTCTAACCCCTCCTCCCTCCAAATATCGTCATTTTGACTCGGCTCACGGACAGTTCTGGATGTATCTCGTTGATTCGGGCGTTGCAGAGGGAGTGGGTGCGTCACACCCACCGGTAGCAAGGAAGGGAGAAAGAGGTGGGGTGCACCGCATCGTCGTTCCACCCCTGCCTGTTCACTATGTTTACAGATTCATATCCTGTTTCCTCGCTGCTACTCTGAGAATGGTGTTTCCTTCTACGTCTTTCTTATAATCCCCGATTAACTTCAGTGCTGTATAGCTCAATTTATCTCTTTTATTATATTACCTACTATGTTGTAGTATTGCAGAAACAATAAAATGAAGTCATAAATATATATTAAATACATACATACTAATTCTAGAGGTTCGTATTATAATATAACTAAGAAGTTTTATTCGTGTAAAAATAAAAGTCTTATAGCTATAACGTAATCTGTAGTATAATCGAAATCTACATAGTAAAAAAGGAATGGAGATCGTTGGTTTACAGCTGGCGAGGAGCAAAGAGGCGGGATGGATTTTGCAGGAAGGAGCTTGTCGATCGTGCAGAATAGAGCGCGTGGAATTGTGTTGGAAGGGGAACGAAGGTTAGTCCATAGGGCCAGGCAGTCCCGCTGTATTGACGCGCGGCGCACAGGCTTGCGCGAGATGACGCAATCTGCCTCCCATGCGCCCCGCTTTGCCCGTACCACATTCTACTCCCCACTCTGTTCCCCGTCGCTCGTATTCCACTCCTCTCTCCTGCTTCAGCCGGCAGCTCCCATAAGTTCAATGCCAAGGTCAAAACGTCCACGACTCGTAGCCGTGTCGGTCGCGATACTCGTTCGCCGAGAGAAGAAGCGGTTTGTGTGTGTGTTCGTCTATACTCTCTTCTCTGATCGTGTGCTGCCTTGCTTTTGGTGGTATCACTCGTCGTCGCCGTCGCCGTCGTCGTCGTCGTCGTCGTCGTCGTCGTCGTCGTCGTCGTCGTCGTCGTCGCCGTCGCCGTCGTCGTCGTCGTCGTCGTCGTTGTCGTTGTCGTCGTTGTCGTCGTTGTTGTCGTTGTCGTCGTGGCCGTCGTGGTCGTGGTCGTTATCGTCGTCGTTTTCGTGGTCGTCGTCGTTATCTTCGTTGTCGTCGTCGTTATCTTCGTTGTCGTCGTCGTCGTCATCGCTATCTGTCGTTTCATCGAGCGTGTATTCGCGTTCACCTCCCTGGTCGCGTATCGCGCGCGCTTTTTCCGCCGGTTACTTCGCAGCCGGCAAGCGCTACGTGCCACCGTCTTCTTCGTGTACACGCAGTTTCGTTTCGCACCGCGCGACTAACCTATATTACTCTACGCACGGACATGTTGAATTACATGAAGTTGAGATGTGTTACGGATTACGCAGTGAGAAGGAGCATGTCGACTGCGAAGGCAGTGGAAAAGGGATGGGGCTCTGCAAATCGTCATAATGTAAACGTTATATGTGGTTATCCGAGGAATGCAGTTGTAGCAGTGTGCTGGCAATCGCCTTGAGCAGTAGGCAAGATATTATGGTGCAGGTGCGTGAATATTGAAATAGAGAACGGAAGTTACCCTGTGCGGAAAATGCGGATGCGCGATCATATCAAGAATGGATATAAACTATCGTTGAATTCTCTCTTCCTCTCCACTGTGCTTAATGTCGTGAGACAAGATGGCGGTTTTCGATAGACCCTGGAACACGTTAAAGCTTTCGTACGCGGGGGTGGTCGATGTTGCTGAATATGTTATGTCGTATTATTATCTTTCAAAATGTCTTTCGCTGTTTTTAATTTAAAATAAAGCTTTATTTAAGCATTTAGTAATATCGGATTGCAATGTAATACCGCTAATTTTGTCTACCATATTTTCTCGTATATATACCGTATTGACGTTTCAAATATTTATAACGCAATGTAATTTTGTAAATCGCCTTCGAAAACAACCGTGTTCTAGGAACGCCTAAATTTAGTTTAAAGTATTAATATGCGTCTCTGATGCAAGGGAATTAACGATACGCGTTGCTGTCAGTGTCAAGGTTAATGCTGTAAATCACGCGAGCCCATATCCTTCGCTCGGTTCGCATCGGTTGTAATATGGCTGGGGTTGATAATATGGTCCTGTATCGCTCAACTAGATAATCTATAATCGTTATACCATTATCGTGATGTAAGCCTGACCCCACAGACATCTCGTAACATGATCAATTGGTTATGTAGATTTTTCTAACTCCGTTTTCATTCGTCGTTTCTTTGTGTCCTCCTCGACATTGCCACGGCCGGTAATATCGATTACCATACTATATCTATCATCGACATAGTATAGAATTCTAACCTTGACCCTTGTTCTCTGGGATTCTTACGTGCGAGCTTCGCGGCGCTTCCTATTTAATCGAATAGATGCAATAGAGAAGTGGTATGTTTCATTCAACTGCGTGTTTAATGTAATTCCACCGATAATGTAATTACGTTGACAACTTTGTCCTTTTCATTTAGTGCCCCAGTTTTCTATGTCGCTAGTAGTCTTATTCCCTGTATAGGTTAACCTCCTCTCCCCATGCATCCCTTCCTTTCGACCTCCCTACTTTCCATCTTTCACCCCTTTCCTTCCCTACTATGTGATTATTCAACGATCCATTCCGAATATATTTACATATATTCTTAAAAGATTGCTTCCTTTCGTGAAATATCTTATTCTATCTTGTTACGATATATTAATATTCCATTTTATTATAACAATTCCAACATGAGAAATTCTTTGATATTTATATAATATGAATGAATATTTACATAATACTAACAATAACTATGTTTTCGAAATATTCTCCCGCTATTGTTCGATTACCCTCACTTCCGCTAATTTAGGATCTATTTTGTTGCGGTAATTTCTGAAGCTTTTGCTACTCTATCGACCTCTTGCATAATCATCGGTAGGACGCATATAATCGATATGACATATGTTGTATTACAATTTTCGTGTTTCCTTCCAAATGTGCGATAACGTGTCGTGTCACGTTTGTAACGTGCGATGTATGATGCAATAAGAGGGGAAAACGTCAATCGGTTTTCTCGTTTCTTTATCGTGTGCACACACGTATGTGTCTATAGTCCGTTCCGCGAAAGTAGCGGTATGAAGACGGACAGGTCCTATTGGTTTAAATCCGATCAACCATGTATGTATTTCGTTTGAAACGTGGCGAAACGAACGTCTGCAACGCCCTCCCAGTCGTATTTTCAATGCAGTCACCTTGAGGTTTATTATTAGGTATCAATTTCCGTGTTTCAACGTTGCGGATTTTTGCTGCGTCAATATTTAGATAAAGACAAAAAGCTTCTTAAAATGGCTACATATGTTATTTGTAAAACTATTTTTCAAATGGTATAGTTTATTAGAATATTCTGATTCCTTTTTTCAGGTGATAAATTTCGTTTAGTTCTTGCAACGACCTTGAGGGAGGACGGTTATCCCGATGGGGGGGAGTGGAACGCAACGGAACAGGAAGGCGGTTCCAGAGCAGATAGTTTTGAATACGTGATGTCCGGTATGGTTTATCGAATCGAAGGTGACGAGGCAAGCAACGAACCGAGCAGTAGACTGTAAGTGATTTTTTACATTTGGCTTTTTACAGTAAAATCTTGGTGGATCTTTTAGCAGAATAAAATATCAAACATTTTGAAACGTTAGATTTTTAAATACCAGAAGAATGGACTGAGAATATTTTCTTCGCATATTTCTCCAGATAGTAGTAGATATATATATTCCATTATCTTAGACATAAAAAAATAATAAAATTCTATCCAAAATTAGAACCAAGTATCTAGAAACTACCTATGTTTTTATACTATCTATTGAAATATAACATCCATTTCGGATCATGTAGAGGTGAAAGATACATGTATTTTAATTAAAAATATTAAATTAGAAATTTCAAAAACTTTCAAAAAAATCATACAAAAAGATTGTGAAAAAGATAGATATATCTGAAACACGTCACGTCTGTATCACTATTTTATTCTGTTACGATCCAACGTAATCGTTTGGCGTATCGTGCGTGCACGCACGCAACGTCACATTGTGACGTCATTCGCACGCGTCGACGACGTGCGTAAACGCGCCCTCTTTCTACTGTGATCTCTGATTGGCTCGCTTCCAGTGCTCAATGAAGTTCCGTGAGAGTTTTTATAACCTTCAAAAAGAACCCATTAAGTGTTCTTCGGTGGTACGAAAAATGAAAAGAAATAAACGCATTAACGTTTGTGTGGTGTTAAACAATTAATTTATTTCTTAACCAATTTGCGTAATATATACTAATGTATGATAAAAAACGTAAACGCTACCGACATTAGTAGCTTGGCAAAAAATTCTACAATAAATATGATCCTGCGATAATGAAAATATATGTTTCTTGGAATTTTGTGAATATAACTTTCAAATTAGATTTATATAAATTATATTGTTAACTGTTTAATTATATTTTATGAATGACAAAAACTCCCAGTGATTAATTAGAACAGGACGAAGTTATTCTATTGGAAGAGACCCCGTGATAACCCTGTTTTGAACGACTTATCGTTTAACCTTGAAACTCGACTACCGTCACGTACCGTGTATATAGCAGAAGCCGCTTTGATGTCTGATCGTTGCCGGTCTCGTCGTAAACTGCGCGCGCGAACTCTATCCGGCTTTGTGTACACGTTTGAACTCGCATATAGCGCCGAAGATAGGAGAATACAGCGTGGCCGACGCTCGATAAGATAAGCAAACTCGGTGCTATACGTAAAGGGATTTTAAATTGTTCGTAGAGCTTATGTAATTGTTTTGTTTCACTAATTATACATGTATATTATATGTATTCCGGATCCCGTACTTTTCCATTCCCATTATTTTCTTATATTTTGTTTTAAAGATTTGTTATCATACAAAAAAGCAAAATGAATAATTGTCAGGTATGTGTACATACATATATTAAGATTAGAGTGATCGATTATCTTGAGTTTGAATAATAAGTTTTTCTTCTTCAGTGGTACCTTGGTATAACTATAAGTTGACCATTATGCGACAGTTCACAGTTCATTAAACATTAAAAAAAAAATTTTACTTCCAGTCGGTATCAATAATGTCATATTCAGTTATCAGTCTTATTGTGATTCATAGTTCATTGGTTCTCTTGCTATCTTCACATACATGTTTCCATTAGCTTTTCATTACCAGATTTTATCATGTTCGATAGCTATTTTCTAATCTTCCGGGATTTTCAGAAATTCAATTATTGAACGGCATGCGTGTCTTACGTTACATCAGATATGTAGTTTTTCATATCTTTAATGAAACTATTCGAGGAGAAATAAAGTTTATGAAACAAGGAAATTATTCACCAACAAAATGGCAAATTTTAATATCTAAACGTTGGATTAATAATGAATGCGGCAATAACATTGAATCAATAATCAATGAAAGCGCAATGAGGGTCCTCAGGGTCCCTCTTTTTAAAATCCATCAACCAAAGAAGAACCGTGGAAAGACCTGATTATCATCCAACCCGTTCGGTCGGTAAAAGCGAAACGGAAATGGTGAACGGGCTCTCGGAGAACAGGGAGCCACTCTGCGTTCACTCGGTGGGTAATGAAGCGAGTGAACACAGCTGGTGGTATCTCAGTTTTCTGAGGGCGTTAGCAGCCCATTGAGTTATCTGCAGGTCCTCTATGGTGATTTTATGAAGGGACAATAAAGTGAAATAACAATAAAAACGATCATATAATTGTACTTTAACTGGAAAACATCAGATACAAAGTCTGCATTGATATTTATGGGATCCTATAATAACGCACTCAACAATTTATGGATTGGAAGTCATAAAGACTGTCATAACCAAATAATATTTGCTACTACGGATTATGAAAGCAGCTTAAATATTTACACTGTCAATCAGATTCTATATCGATATCAGCTATGCCTAGATAACGAAAGTTAAGAATTACTCAGGTGCTTAATGACACGATTGGCTCCAAGTTCAGCAATTTAACACGGTGATTTATTGCGGTGCGCCTCTACTGATATCACGAGTCCACCAAATAGGGGTGTGACAGATGAGAAATGAATTATTGATCCTCTGGCAAGCCGAGCAATGCGCAAGTACGCATGTCATCATAATAGTGAACCATCTCTGAAGATAAAGTCTTCAATGAATTTCTTTGTAGTTGAACCATCTCTCAACTTGTTTATTCAAAAGATACTTCCTAAATTAAATATCTATAAAATAGAAACGTTATGAAGATTCCTATATTCAAATTAAAATAACGATTCCGTTAGTGAGCTGGTAATATCGAAAAGACTTTTGGATGTCGTTAATGCGAACAGGAAGCGCGTATGCACAAGGCGCATGCGTGGACGACATAAAACGTATATTTGAATTGGTTCAGGGCGCGCGACGCGCTAGGATGCGCACAAGGTCGACTGTGCTGTCAAAATCAGCTGACGCTCTGGTGACCAATCAGCTGATTCTCAACTTCTCGGCAGAAGACTTCCCTCCTAGTTGCGAATTCTTAGAGGGCGCTAAGTTTCCACTATGTGTTTCGTTAGTCTCTCATTTGAAGATCTATACGCCGCCGTCCTATAAATTAATTTCCTTTTAATGAAACCAATTTAATCGTTCATCCATTTGTTGATTATTAAGAAGATCTAAATTTGAAAGAACATTTTCTAAATTTCAAATTTTTTTAAGTAACCTAACCCCGATAATAATTAAAGGAATTTACTTCGCAGTAGTAATTTAAATAAATCAAGTAATTTTACAGACGCACTGGTATTCGTACTAATAAACTTTTACATTTTTATATATGAATTACATTTCATCTTCTTTCTATTCCAATAAGTATAATATAAATGTTAGAGTTGCTTTATTGCTGCAAACTCTTCAATTGATGAATTGAATTCTTCGAATTGAAATTCGGTGCGTAATCTGGTTAGGAAACAAAGAATCAGATAGAACAATGTAGTAAAATGCGTAGTGAAGTTTCTTACGAGAAGCTAACATGATTAAATGCCGCACTTGATATCCTCTGATGCGTTCATTAGATCATTGCAGCGTTGATGCTCGGCGTGACATCATCGCTGCCATTATAATGATTAAACGTCCCCAGTGAAAACAATTTAATTTCTAATTATTGCGTATTTGTATATATTTAAAATGACTTAATATTTAATCAAAAATATGAATGATTCTAAAGCTTCTATTGTCATTCTTTTATAGAATAACAACTTTGATACGAAAAATACCATTCGATGCGCGCATAAATTAATCTTTATATCCTTAACGCGGCGTTGGGGAACGCAGGCTCGATATAATATAACATATAGACAGCGTGTATTATCGTAGTTTCTGTTATCTGCAGTGTAAGCAGCAGTGCACAAATATAGACATTCACTATTTCGATAATTATATCACGATAGTATAAATTGAATAATCGAATCACGTTATTCCGATTAAATCTTAATGAATTCTCAATTCCTCTCTCTCTGTGATCCGCTTATGACGATCCCCTGAAATGGATTGCGTTAGTCTAGTAACAATTGTTTTTATATCAATCGTAGATCAGGATTTCCTAACGTTAAAACAACATTATATAGAGATATTCGGTATTACGTTGATACCTGAATGGAAAATGTTTATGCAAATTTGTGTTGAGATGAACAATCAGAGAGATAGGATTTAGATGAAGATTTGTTTCATCTTTAATGGATATTTTGTACATTTTACATAATATGTGTACTTTGAAAATTTGTTATATAAATACATGAATATTCGTAATCTACTCGAAATTGAAATCTGACATGAAATTGACATTTATCAGTCAGTTAGAAATAGCGTTTCCTAATAATATTTTCTAATAAAATTGCAATTTATTTACTATTACAAATATGCGTAAGGAAATTTATTCTAAAAATTTGTTAGACTTGCGTTAAACGCTCGTAGGCATTGACAAACAAGATCAAAATTATCACAGGCGTAGGCGAATAGCTTTAGATTCAAGGCCCCTGCACCTAAAAGGTTTTAATGCGTTCTATACATCTTACTACAGCATTCCAATCTATATTTATAGATAACTTGATTACGCTTCAATTTCAAAATATGTCCATTATTCCGTAAAGATATCAAATTGATCAAAAGAATATACTTGGAACTAGAATAAAAATTGAATAAATAATTCGAATAAAATTCGAATACAGTAATTTGAGATATATAGGGGGAGATAAGAAGTTTCGTCAGAATATTTAACAAAGAATTTTATAATGTACAATTTGAATGTTAAAACACTATCTACATTTTGGCTAATATTTATCGAAATATAATTTCCACTCAGAGTCCCACGAACCTAAGTTGAACAGTAGGCTTAATTTATAATTCTATATATCTCTTCCGCCAATTATACAACAAAAGACCCTTTTTTACCATCAGAGTGTCTAACAAGTTGTTCAGTGTAAGGGAGCCCAGAATCAAAAAGCGACCGTGTTCGAACTCGTTCCGACGTTGTAAATATATCCGCGCAACTTGGTGGAAAATTTAACCGCCACGTCACTCGACTTTGCGTTCCTAGAAAACTCGTGCGAGCACAGCAAAGAGGGAGAGCGACGAGCACGTAAAAACATCGCGTTTCGGCTTGCAACAAAGGGTCGTCCAGGTGGCGCTAGGAGTAAGGGGAGTAGGGTTATGTAAGACTCACGCTGCGACGACAGCGAGCATTGCGGCATCGCGTTTTTGGCAGGGAGGTACGTTTTCATTCCGTCCTCTAATGAGCACGCTCCTTTCTAGTGTGTCATCGATGATGGTGCAGGTGTGTATAAGAATTCGTTAGATACATGACGAATCAAATTAGTAGTATTAATAGTTGTTCTATAGTTATAATAAAATCGTGAATTTGGTGGAATAATGGAAGTAGGATGCAACAATTTCTGATAATCAAATCTTAAATTTAGCAGAATAATAAGAAAGGATGCGATCATCTCTAAAGGTGGAGTTTTAATTTTAGAGAAATAATGAAAAGAGGAAGTCAGTGAAATTTAATGGAAAAGCGTTTTTTGCGAAATGATTAAAATACAAAGGAGATAATTAATGGTAAAATTATTATTCCTGGATAATGCTTCGTTATATATTATTTATTTTTTAACGAAGTTAGGTGTTGCAAGTTTTGAAACTTTTGATTAATGGTTATTTTGCATTTAAAACACCGTTAAAACGGTGAAAATAGAGATGCCTACAACGTGCCAGTATGTCGTACGTCACTGGTCAGCTCGTAGCCTTGTACTTTAGAGGCTCTATGTACTCATTGTATATAGACTATCCGGAAGAGCGGAAGGAGGAAGGTAATGCACCGTCACGTAATGCAAGCATTATGCAATCCTGTCCCGACTATTTAACAACAGCTGATCACACTTTTAGCTTGTGCAATTTTTCACAACTAACGCGTACGAAACACACGTTCTTATTCAACATACATTCCCAGGAACGTCCTTTTATTTCTATAACAAAATATATATTCGTCAAAATTGTTGACCTATCGTATATTTTATTATTTTAATATAGACCATGAAACAATATCAAGCAACGACAAATAGGACACGATTTCCTACAAATCTTCGCATCTTCAAAAGATTAAATTCACCCCAATAACATTATCGTTTATTGCTTCAATTTCTTTTCAAGATTTCTCCTTCCGAGCTCAATTTATCTCGTTTTATGCGTCCTTTCCGACCCTCGATCTATCATTTTTCGTTCTAAATTCCTGGTATTCATAAATTCGGTCGGTCTGAAACTTGGACCTGTCGCTCGGTCCCGTTGTTAATGTTATTGTCTCATTTAGGAAACTCTCAACGGTGTGTTGAGAGTTATTTTACGGCTACAGAGCGATAAATACAGAGAAACAGTCACGTACAAGTTGGAGTTAGTCGTTGACGTCACGTCGTGAACGCAGAAGGGGACTCAGTGGTTCCAGTTATTCGATTATGTTACATTAATCCACGTATTCCGAGCAGTACGATTCTAACTGCATCGCTGCAGTTCCATATATCTCGTTAGACCCTCTAATTCCACCATAGATGAATACATCCACCTGAACTCGCCATAAACTCTGTTACAAGGTATTAGATTCCTTGTAATCGACGGAAAGAATAGTGGATTATTCCAAAACACTTACGTAAACACTTACGTTAATTACTAAGGTGAGATTCATTGGATCTTAGTTATTTTCGCTTTCGCGATAATTTGGAAAATATCAAGAATTGCGAGATGCTTTGTATATCGGTATTCGCGTAGTCTTCTCATAAATAATATTACAAAATGTTTGAATGGAAAACTCTTTACAAATTTTTATGCAAAACATTCAAGTTAATTGGCAAGTAGATGTCTTTCAGGTCTTCTTAATCACGATCATTTTTACTTTTCTGATCATTTGAAAAATATACATTGCTACGTGTTTCCTAGATGTGCAAGCTACTTTTCCAATTTATAGTTACAAAATTCAACGCAAGTCGAATTAACTTTTTACGATTGACCGATATAAAATTTATGACTCAAGGACCAGGTAGATCTTCTCTTGCGCTGCCTGGTCATAGTATCAAAGGAGAACGGTCTGGTCCGAGGCAGAATTATTATTTCGATATAATCGATCCGCCTGTTTTTCCTTCAAACGATCTAGGTCAACTGTCGTCGATGATATCGGCGCCTCTCAAATCTCTTCCTCTCTTTGAATATGCAAATACGCACGGTGATTCATATGTTTTCATAGATACGTTCGTACGTCGAGATAGCGGATGTTATTTGCTCTTTCTCCTAATATTTTCGCACAGGCAATGACGGTACATGACCATTGTTGGCCAAGTAGATCGTTTGTCTTTGCTCGAGAATGAAACGCGTCTTGTATCTTCGAAACATAAATTCTCTATGTGTATCGTTCTGTCAAAATGACTTTACCTTAACTATATATTATACGTACACGGTGGACAAAATTATTTGGAAGAAATTAGTTCAATTTAAATACATCAGATTTATTAAACCTATTAAATTAATTTATGCCAAATAAGATTAAATTACTTTACTTTGGATATTATGTAATTCATATAATATTTATAAATATTTTGTATATCTGTACGCTTCTAAATTTTCCAAAATCGTAGAAACATCCATACTAAAACTCTTTCACCGTATTACATTCGCTGTATCGATCAAACTGAGACAAGGTTTCACACGATTACTATTATCTGCTACTTACGAGGACTATGTTCTTTTATCGTTCCTCTTTATTCTACGTACAACCAACTTAGACGAAAAAAAGAAGACAATCTCCCCGGTAATACCACGAATTATTTTAAACCAGCTCCAGCAAATTGGCACCGAGAGAAATGTATCCCTGCTTCCTGCACCGTCCGTATGTTCCTTATGTTTCATCAACCCGCCTCCTGACCTTTATCATTCTGAATTATATCCTCTATTCATTCGCAACAGAACAGCATCCGAGAGCAACGTTGTATTATTTATTGCCACGATTTACGACGAATTCGTACCTCAAGTTTTCACTCGATTCATCCAATTCCTAGACGATATGATAGCACGTTCGTTCAACGCTTTCAGAGTTCAGAGTTCTTTCATGCATTGATAAGCTAGCGGCGCGTAATGCATAATTCACGAATCGAGCCCACCGTATCGCAATTTTCCA
Source organism: Bombus breviceps (assembly GCA_014825925.1). Taxonomy (NCBI): domain Eukaryota; kingdom Metazoa; phylum Arthropoda; class Insecta; order Hymenoptera; family Apidae; genus Bombus; species Bombus breviceps. The sequence goes on along the minus strand of CM026183.1, from coordinate 7,957,356 downwards.
GCGAGCACAGGTTCCTTTTTGTAAATAATGCGTGCGCCGACTTCCGTTCCAAAGCCGATATATTCACCAGGTACACGCACACATGCACTATCATCTTTATCTTCTCTCGTTTCCTCTCTGTGGCCAGTCGTGTTCCCGGACACGAGCCCCAGGCTCTCCGGTTCCCAGGGGTGACCCAGTTTCGCTTATCCCCTCACGGTCGTTTCGCACTCGCCTGGCGAACCTCCGCTATCTACGGCGCTTGTGTACACCTACGCAAATTCGCCGACCTTTCTGGATACGGCTTAATCCCAGCCCCGTTTCTCGTTACACTTTTTTTTCTATAAATTTTCTTCCTGTGGAAGTTTCCTCGTGTTCGTTTCATAGCTTTACAATTTGATTTATCATTAAGCTTTCGCCGATGGTGTATTGGATACCGTTTCTGTTAGATTACGTTGCGAATTGCACGAGGCGAGGGAAAGAGAAGATCGTGCGAGAACGCAACTTTCGAGTTAAGATGGAACCGAAGTAGAGATTTGTTTCAGTTACTAAATATTATAACGATTTTTTTTTTATATATTTTTATATATCTATTTTTATATATATATATATATTTTTTATACGTATGTATATTTCTGCGCAAAAACTTATTATACGTTTCTTCTATTTTGTATTTATTCGCGTTTCATAAATTTCCATAAACGTATAAAAATCCGCAGTCTGCTTATGAAGTTCAAATTTAGTTTGCTTGAAATTCAGGAAAATTTAATCTGTTCCCCCCTTTTTTTAAAGAGCATGGCAGTATGACCCGCGGATAGTCGCATATAGCAACTCGACTACTTGTTGAGTCTGACCCCGATCGGACAAATCTACTTATCCTGCGCCACAGAATAAGCACAAAAGATTTATCAATAAACGGTAATCCGGTTTTCTCAGTACATTCAGTAACCTCAGTCAGCTTCGTTACATGATTAAATCTAACTTCTCTGATTCATTTTTCCGTCTTACAACTTGCTTTCCAATTTCTGGGCTGCTACGCTTTCACTTTCGCGATTAAGGTTAAAAATAATCAAACTTTGTAGTCATTTTTGCTCTCTGTTTTCTTCTTCTTCTTCGCTTTCGTTTACTTCCCTTGTTCTCCAATTTTTTAACTATTACACCTCGACTCGCCGTTACAATTAAAAATATAATCAAACTTTGCAGTCACTTCTCCTCTCTATTTTCTTCTTTTTCCCGACTCTCGTTCGTTTCTCTCATTTTATACCAATTATCCTTCAACTGACAAATGATACTTAACTCACAGAATCAAAGTCTCCAAACTTTCTCTCTCTGTTTCGCTTTCCCGCGTTGCCATTGTTGACTTTATTTTCCGATTTCTGTTCCATGCGTATTCTACGCACTGTCGTTACTACGCGTTCACCCCATATTGCGCATGTTTCTCCTGCTTATGGAGGCCGTACACGTGTCCGCCGTGACTCTCTGTCCCTCGAACGATTCGTAGCTGGTTCACGGGCTCGTACGCGTGTACCCTCGCCAGGAACTCTCCTGGGAAAAGGTCAGACAGTCAGAGGCCAACCTACGAAGTGGAATTAGGTCAACCCCTGACGGCCGCTCGTGCATGAATTCCTCGCTTCCCTCTCTCTCTCTCTCTCTCTCTCTCTCTCACTCTCTCTTTCTCTCTCTCAGTCTCAGGATATGGGGAAGAGTGGAATTCACCTTGTTACGCCTGTCGTACTTTCCTTCCTTCGTATCGTCCGCAGCCTTTTCAGAAACCACCCACGTAGGAGTAGTTGATACTTGTCCATCAAGAAATAGGTTACGTGGTTTAGGGATGAAGAAATAACTTATGCAAAGGAAAAATGCGTCGGTTAGATTACTTGCTTTGAAAGTAATGTACACCGATGGCTATAAATATTAGGATACTTACTGGCTATATTGGAGAAGTATAACAAATTTTATTTTATTTAGTGTTTTATGTTATGATACGAGAGTCCGTTCAACGGACGAAACAAATCTCTATGTTCCTTTTATTTTGATTGTAGCTGTAAAAGATATGAAATATGAAATGAAATATGATACGAAGCAAGTAATAGATTTATTTTAAAATAGGTAGGATTAGAAACAGGAAAAACCTTTCAGTTTGTATTAAATATCATTAATTGCAAGTCTTGCGACATTGCAAAGATACTTGTATTTCAAAAGAAATGTAAAGAACGAGCGAAGATCTCTTAGTCTTATAGGTTAGTTTGACAAAGTTCCAATTAGAAAAGAGGTTATGTAAAAAGTTTTTAGTTTTTTTATCAATTTTCCAACTTGAGGAGAAGGTTCGTAAAAATTTATGAGTTTCTTATAAATGTATCTTGCATATTCATTTTTCTACCTCTTAAATGAACGTTGAATATTCGTGTTCTACATTTACTAGGAAGAATAAACGATATTGAAGGATGATGGAAGATTAACGGTTAGCCCGAATGGAAAACGGTAACGCTGCTGATAAGTCGCGAGCAATTTTGTCGATATTTTATCAATTATTCAAGCGAGCAGTTCGTAACCGGACGAGATGTCCTTGGCCCTATTTGCTACTGAGCAAACTATGATGCCCTTAATATACTCGAAGGTTAAGCCTTGTTGATATAAAGACGACATCCCTGCTGCGCGCAAGAAACGAAAGCTGATTATCAGTTGATCGATATCAGAGAATGTCTTCGTTTCTTCCTTCCAAACCCCGATACTTCCTTGGAAATAATTATAACCGAAGAAAATTAAATTTAAGAAACCTTCAACGGAATTTTTCTTGAAGATTCTTCAGTTCTGATATTTCGAACTTTTATATGAAGGATCTTCCTCTGCATTTAGTAGATAATTTCTTCGCTTTTTCCGTCTAAACTCCGGTACCTTCTACAAAACTATTACAAGCGAAGAAAATTAAATTTAAGAAGCTTTCAGCAGAATTTTCTTAAAAATACATTAATTCCGATATTTCAGATATTTACACAAGCAATCTTCTTTCTTCGAATATACTTTTAATACGAGAGTACAAGAATATACTTGTACTTCTTTCTTACTTCTTCGAACTGATTCAAATTATTATAATTGAAGGAAGTTAAATTCAATAAACTTTCGGCAATGTTTTCTCAAAGACTCCCTAATTCTGATACTTCAGAAATTTACATAAATAATCTTCTTCCCTCTTCTGTATACCTCGACATAAAGACTTCCTAACGAACTTCTTTTATAAACACTTTTTATCTTCATCTTGACGAATCCAATTTAGTGGGTGTAACAAGAAAGCAAGAATACTTAAATACATTTTGTCGAGATCCAATCTACTTTTCTTCGAATAAATATATCGAGATAAGAGATGAGGAAAAAGGAAGATTTCCCTTGGATATTGAATAAACTTGAATGGAAAGGAACAGGATGTTTCGTTGAGAGAAGATACAAGGGGGTTGAAAGTCGAGGCTTGAAAGTGGAAACGTTCGAGGGACTGAAGTCTTCCGTCCTGCTATTGTCTGGAAGGTACTATTCCGCCCCTGTGTGTCCTCTCTTCGTCACTTTCGGGTGAAATTACAAAAGGAAGGGGGCAGGAATGCGATAGAGAAGGAATCACCGTCGTCGTGCTGCATTGTAACGCTATGATCGTGATAAAAATCGAAGAGCAGATGAACGAAATTATTTATGAAAAAGGAAAGAATAAGAAACCTCGGAAGAAAAATAGCGAAGGACCAGGAAAACGTTGTGATAAAGCCTTTATGGTATATTTTCTGAAATATAACTAATCATTTTAAAGAAATAAATTTTTACTTCTGGTTCTGTTTCTATTATTATTGTTTATATTATTATTATTGTAGTTGTTGTTATTATTACAATATTTTCGCAGTACAATTTATTCGCAATTATCGCAATTGCTAATATTTTTATGGAGCTTTGGATATTTTATATATTTTTGAAGATTACATGCATTCTGCGAATTCGTACACTTTTAACTATTCCGTAAATGGACAAAAATTTACACTTTATTATAATCGTCTCGTTTTGATAATAAACTTTCGCGGGAAGTGTAGAACAACTGGGGAAAATTTTTTAGTTAATTTTTCGCTTCTACTCTTTACATTCAATTCGAGTATGCACGGATATTGTTAATACGTCTCTTTTACCGGTGCATACTTTGACCCTAAAAAAGAGAAAAGATACGCATGCAATTTTTTTATACGTTCGCTTGACTGAGATAAAATTGTTCTTCAATGTACGTTTTACGACGTAGGAATATTCTTTAAAGATCTTGCAGTAATAATAAAAGGTACCTGATGGAAAGAATATGGCGGCGATCTATTTTTCCCTGCCCGTAAAAGCAATATGTGTGTCCTACAATTTCCAAGAACTCATAAACGGCAATCAGATTGTATCTCGTGAAATTAAGGTCAAGTTAAGCAAAGCATTATAGGATCCTCTCTCAAGCCCTTGCCACTTCCTGGATGAGGGTTGAAACAGGCCTGTTAGTCGGCTGCCAATCGCAGCCCTGCCGCTCGATCCAATTACTCGACCTGTCTGTTGTACTCGAGAGAATGCTGAGTTACTCTCGCGTATATTCTCTGCTCAAAGTGTGTCCAAAATTGCACGGAAATGTTCCTCGGACGATAAAACTGAATTAGAATCGAAATTAAGTAAATTTGTGATAAATAAAATATAGAATTTCATGAATGATAATATCACGAACGATATACAGTATCTACGTTTGCATCACATTTTATTTATTATATCATTTTTAGTATTAATTTCATATGATTATTAAGGTTTCATATCATAAAAGTGAAACATGGAACCTGATAAAAAAGAAAACATATTTCATTAGTAAGTATGGATATCTGCAAATACTTCTTGTAGCCTCTATTATCATTCTCCATATCTCTTGAAAAACATGATGATTCAACCTCGTCGCAAATAGAATGTTATCCAAACAATTCCGACACCCGTTAGAAAACGCAATGGTGTACATTCGGAATATGGGTCATTTAAATTGATCGCGAAATTTCAAGTCCTATAAAATTGCCTCTGTCGATTGGATATCACCGGTGGTGTGACGCCATTGGTTCCAACTTCGTGTTTCCCCCACCATCGTAACTCTTAACTCTGTAAACGAACAACCGACGATGCATATCTGTTTCAGTTTCATTGTATTTCGTTGCGCACTACGATATCTTCTTTCCTCTAATTCGTTTGCTTTTTCGCGGTGCATGTTTCTCTGTTGCATGTTATTGTTTTTTTTCCTTGTTTCTCTCTCTCTCTCTCTCTCTCTCTCTCTCTCTCTCTCTCCCTCCTACGTCGATCCCTCTACGCTCGGGCGCGTTTATCGTGCCTGCTGAAGCCATGACATTGAGACGCCGAGCGTGTAACAGTTCCGGACTTTCGTAGCTAGAATAATCGAGTCTGTACGACAGCGGCGACGTCGATCACTCCCGTATTCCCGGGGCCACGTGTTGCTTCGACTCGACTCGTGCCCCTTCGTGCATCTCCGGGTCGCCCGATTTCTAAGTAGAAAAGTTCGATTCGTGGTCAGACAGGGCGACGCGGCCTTCGAGACGCATTGCGGTCTCTCCCAGCTTTGCGATTTTTTTTAGATTCATCCTTTTTTCTACCCCCTCCAGTGTCTCGAGGCCCTGGGGATAATTTTATTATTGTTTACCAAGCCTCACTCTACATTCATATCACCGTAAACCGTCCTCTTGTCTCCGCTAATTGACAATCAAATCGTCATTGCACGGTTCCGTCGATCTCAATCGTGGTCTTGAATTATAATCCAATTGGAATTCGACTGGTTCAGACATAACTGCGCATGCTTGGACTAGTGTACGAGGACGGTGACTAGCTTGATAGCCATCTTGAATTCCTTTTTAATGGGTTTAATAACTTAGGTTTTTTTGTTATGTTATGTTATATATTGTATGTTTTTAGTTATTAGAGGTTAAAAGGAAGTATTTTAATATGAAATAGTCGAAGACAGGGATAATCTGGTAGATTAAAAAATATAAAATAGGTGATAAAGCCACGGTATTTTATGAAAAATGAACATTAGTTTAGCTATTATGCTAACTTAACTCGATTGATATTAGTCTTTATAATTCTTTAACGTTATTTATATATTTTGAATATTCGAAACACTTTCTAGTTAGCTGTACTAGTACATATAACTTAATTCTTCTTAATGTTAATTTTGAACCTGAGCACCTATTAACGAAAGCCAACTGCGCAATTCGAACTTGTCTCCGAGCCAAAATTCGAATCGACTGCGCTCTGCCTATGAAACAATGCTCGCTTTTACAAATCCGAACTGGAACTGAGGCTTCGGTAGAGCGTGGAACGGAATAATCACCAGTTTACGCGTTTCTCCGTATAATCGATGATCATCTTATGTAATCGATAATAACGTGAGACTCCTTATGCATCGTCGAATCGTATTAAATTCCCTGGCATTTGACCTCTCTCCCGTGGCAATCGCTTTGCGTTGGTCCTTCCTAATCAACCTATTAATATCACAGTATGGCTGGCTCCGACAACACGCGTCGAAGGCAATCGATTGTCCCGATAATATAGATTGCGCACGGTGATTGGCAGTGTCTAAATTTGGACTTGCGACATACGAGCTCACCAGAGTCTTTGTACCGTACAAAACAACGTCGGTGTACTCGAAAACCTATGGTTTACGCGTGTAATTTCGATTCGCCCTTTGTGGATTAAATCGAGGTTCGTTGACTAGTAGGAAATTGATACCTAACGAGGATATTAATTTAGAACCACTGTATACATTGTTAATGTTTCCTATCCTTCGTTTTTCTCCTTTGTTCCTCTTCTTTTTTACCCTTATTGATTGTATTGTATCCGATTCAATTCTACGATTTATAAAATGAATCTTATTTTCTAACAAGAAAAATGAAAGTTACAATAATACGATAACTTTGGTATATATGAATGATACAATGATAAGGCAACTGGAATGAGACGCTACAAATGGCTTCGTTAAAATTATTATATAATGTGTATAATTAAGTATATAACTAAAAACGTGGTTTAAATCGAATCACGTTAAAGATAAGAAAAATGTGATATTTAGTCGTGATGAAGATAATGGAGCGTCTCGGTGTCAGATTCAAATTTAAATTATGTACATTGAAATAATAGAAATTGGATAATTGCATTCTAAAATAATCGAGATCCTGTATCACATTGCCAGATAATTATTAATCACTAGAAACTCTGACAGTAAAATTCTAAAATTTAGATTAATGCACTTTATATCCATCTCAACTTTCGCTAGCCCTGTAGTAAAATTACTTTTAATCCTGCATAAAGACTCAATTTCCAAATCTGGCGATCAAATTGTTTTGCATGTGAAGCCAGAGTACCCCAGAGAAGGCAACGCGTACGAGTCATCCACTATTGCACGTACGTCGAAAATTCCTAATCATTGAGGACTTACATAATCGCGGAACGAGCGCGCGCGCCGCGTTGAATTTAGTCGACAGTGGCGGCCATATTGGTGTCTGTCACTGCGCGGCTGTGCCGAGAGTGGAAGGGACCGTCCCCGGTTCTCTCTCTCTCTCTCTCTCTCTCTCTCTCTCTCTCGATGGTAATCGACTCTCGACGATGCATACTGGGTATTGGGTGGGTGGGTGGTGTTACAGGGTCGACGGTGGATGTTGTGCGGGGAAGGCGACGTGAGTGCGCGGGTGTAGAGGGGAATGAGAAAGAAGAGGTAGAGAAGGTGCCTCCTAGTGACCCCCTCTCCAGTCAACTACAGACGAGTTGTAGAGCGTTCGAGAGCGTGTTGGAGGAGGTAAACGAGAGTGAGAGAGTAGGTCTGGGTGCTCGTGGAGAAGAGCGAAGGATAAAGAAAGAGAGGGTTAGCGGGCTGGGAGGGACAGGAGGAGAGGTGGCGCGACAGGGACAAACGGGCCACGACCGAGAAAACGACGCAGGAGCGCGCAGGTGCGCTTTCCTCGCGCGATACGTTGTTGTTTTACGAGACAACGAGAGAAGCCGACCGCGCGCGCGAGATACTTGAAGGCGCGTTTACATTGCGATCAGATTCAGTCTGTGGAACGACAGATTTTCCTTTACTTCCTTCTTATTATTCGTTCGTTCGATTCCTTATTGTTTCCAACTTTATCTTTGTCATTGTCATTTTATTTCTTTTAGTTGACCGTACCGTCTATCTCGTTTCAATTTGATTTACGCGTTCTCTATTCTCTTCACTTATTATACGTATTTCTTAACTGATATTGGTGTGTCGTGCAGTGTATCGTAGACGTATTATTCCGAACGGTGGTGTGTCGATCGTTGTCGTTGTCATATCACGGTGGTGTCGCGAGAGAGCGAGTTCGTGTCGCGATAGCGTGTCAGTTTTCGCGTTACGTTGCGTGTGCACCTCCCTTTAGTCCGGTCGTCGTCGTAGCCGCGGTGTGTTGCGTGTGCCTTCGCGTCGTTGTGGTCATCGTGACTGGTGTGTCCCGTGTGTCCCGTGGCCGAACCGCGCTGCGCCGCTAACCAGCAACGATGACGAAAGTGTGATGAACATACAGCGGGTAGAGTGGTGGTGAGAACGCAGTCTGTTTGTTGGCAGTGGAGGAGGTGTTCTAAGATTAAGTCGGCCCCAGGTTCCATCCACCTGGCAAGGGAGGCTGCAGTTTCTTCTTTATCCCATTCTCCCCCTCCTCCTTTCTTTTTCTTTCTGCACGTTTGATTCTACCTCTGTTTCGGCACTTGGCAAGGTACGTTTTGCGTCCCCTTCACTTCTCCTTTCGTCCTTACGATCGTAAGGTCGCATTACTTCTCTCCGTTTCTTAATTTTGTCTCTTGGATCATTTAATTTTTCGCGTTATTGAGTAATAAGTATTTTGTAACAGACAAAGATTATTCTTAGATTAAAAATTCTTATATATTGTATGCGATGATTCGAAATGGCAGCCTTGCTTGATCTTTTTTAATCGTTTATGGTATTCGAACGGTACTGATTACGCAGGTAATTATCGACGAACGACCAACTATGCCCAGCTGACGTCACGCCTAATACATATGACATATGTGCCAAGTTAAATATATAGCTTTAGATTTACATGTGTAATTGTAATTTATACCACTCCGTACGGCTGAAATAACTTCTCTGCTGGATTCTCATGTCCGCTACAATCTGTCAGCCGATAACATTGCATCTACTTGTTTAAATACTTGAATAACTAGTATACATGTTAATTAGCGTAATTGGCTACGCATATCTGTCCAGTAGCATAAAAAACAGATAGTTTATGTTTTATAAACGCATAATGAATACACACGATTTATATTCTACGTATTTAATGCTTACCTCCTAGGTGATATTTCTTGTTAATAACTGCATTAATTGTGCGCTACAAAATCTCGCTCGTCAATGAATCTTTTCAAGTCTCACGTATACGTGAAGATGTCAAAAAATAAAAAAGACCAATTACGATTGCGCCCTTGCATCATCGTCATCGCCTCGAGCATGAGAACTCCATTCATAATTGCTAATTAGCGATCGATAGTAGCTGCTTTTGATCAAAAGGGTGAGCCATACAGGGCGTTCCATTATCAGCAGAGTACACTTTCGGAGATAATGAGTTCAGAGTTACAGAATAATAGTTCTAATCCAATTTATCATTTCGCGAACAATCGCTTCGATCGCTCTATTCTCATTTATTGAAATTTGAAGGATAAAATTCGAATGGCTTACATTTGTGAGATATCCTTCTCTTATTTTGTCCTATATTTTTTTTTCTCAAAATCAATCGGCTGTCCAAGGCCACTGTTCCCTCTTCTACTCAACATAGCAGTCGTAACATCTACTTTTATTCTTATATTATCCTTTCTACATTTACCAAACTGTTTTTATATTTGAATGTTTTATCTTTAGTAATTATGATACATACTTTTTAATAACCATAACATATCAATTCGTTGTAGATAAGTGATACAAGAATATTATATTTAGTCACTGATATGCGCTATAGTATACACTAACTATGAACATTTTGCGAATATCTTAAATCCATACGTGTATACATACAATATAATTTTATGAGTTATCACAAAACTATACATATATTTCGTGGCTCTAAACGGGCATATCTTAATTATTCAAATTTATTACTCGATACTACGTATTTCCACTTACTACTTATCTCACGATAATTTAACCGATAACACAACACATGTTATAACTTAGCCGACAACGAGAAATATCAATCTTTCTTATGTTATATTATCAATCTAAAAAAAACGTGGTTAAATAGAAAATCGATCTCATCTCGAAAATAGATCGGATTGATTCTTTTATTTAGACTTGTAGCAACAAACGAATCGTCCTGTATATGGTGGACGTCGATAAAAGTAAAAGCACACGTGTGCGAATAGCAGGTGGCGCGTGTGGTGGCTTTACTCTCTCTTCTTTCTCCTCTCTCTCTTTCTCTCTCTTCGCTCGTCCAGGATCGATGGAAATTCAGGGACGGTGGAGCGCCGCGCGCATTCGATAATTAGCGCTAATTATATTTCACGCGAAGGTCGCTCACGGAAACTACTAAAAGCAACGCCGTTTGTTCAACGTATTCGATAGTCATATCCACCTTGAGAATCGATCGGATTCCCGATGCGCTGACCTATATCCATCCGCGTAACCCCCGGATATCCGTTGCAGCAAAACGGGGCTACTCCTTCGAGGCGTGAAAAAGGAAATGGAACGCGTCGTCACGGGACCGATCGAACCCGAACTCTTTCTTCTGACGTCTTGAAACGTTAAATGGAAGAAATTAACCCTTGCCGGTGTCTTAACTTGAGTCTTTCGCGCTTAAGTTAGTATGAATTATATTTCACGTATTTTATTTTATATTGATACGAATATATTTATATTTATATCGTTATAGATCTATTTACATTAAATATACGTAGATATTCGCTATACGTGGTCGATAAGAGTTTAAACGGTTCGAACAGGTTAACAAAAATATTTCGCGCAAAAGCTGATTATTATCAAATGAAAAATTTACTGATGTAAAAAAAAACCGTTGAATGTATCATTTTTCGTAAAAGACAAGAGTCATCTTGTATCCTTTGAACGACACTATATACTTTCCTTATCAGATTCTTAAATTGCGTGATAGGCGATCTCAATGATACAACTGTAACAATTAAATGTATCTGATACTACAATAATATAATTTGTTTCTACATAGTAGTGTCATTCAGAAACAAATCATATTATTACAGAATCGGATAAATACAATGGTAACGTTATTACCGAGTTCGCCTTCTAACGTAATACAAGAACATGACATAACCTAAATGTATATCACACGCAAGACCCGTATTTATAATTAAAGATACCGTTTTTATAGTAATGGTGAGAAGAATGGTATTAGTTATTGTTTACAAAAAGAATTCTAGTGATATTTTAAAACACAAAATTCCAAGAAACATGTAGGATAGTGAAATGGATCCGAAACACGTTTCCAGAAACGAATCTCGTTCGTGCTCAAGGAAAACCGTAGAAATACATATCGGTTGCTTTAAAGCGAAGAATAATGAGAAATATTTGCTCCTCTGTTCTTCTTTGAATATTTTTGTTGAGAATTTTTTTAGTGATCGTAATTAGCTTTGCTGAACACTAAACTGCGGATTTTCATGCATTTATAAGAAAGTACGAAAATAATATATATAATATATATTATAATATGATAGTATAATATATAATAAAAAAAAAAGTATAAAACGTGTGTCAACATAATAGTAGGAATGAAATATTCAAAGTGGAATATTTGTTATAAAAATATGAATTTATATAATTATTCTCAGTCTGTTGATAACCGATTGATCGTTAAATAGATTCGAATTAAATTAATTAATAGAGCTAAAGGACCATATACAGAGCGTTTCAGTAATACAAGTGTACACTTCTAAGTCGGATATTAATGAAACAACCTGTATGAAAGATAACGAAACAGACCAATAAAACTTCATTCTTTTGTAATTTAATCATACGTGATAATGAATCGGATTCGATTTACGTACGTAAATAATTAAAACAGACATGTTTACCTCCGGGTCATATCTGTGAATAATTACATTCAAGTGTTTTCAAACGAATTCAGATACAAAGTGGAATTTAGTTACCGATAATACAAAGGCTCCGACATAATCGCTGTTATTGAAAATGAACTTCTACGCGAGATAGGTATAGAATTTTTTTTATTCGACTAAATCTACTTCTGACAGATAGGATATTGGGAACAATGTTACTCGATAGAGGTTACGTGTTCTTCTCCAATAAAATCGAATATCTAATATCGATTCGGCCATTAACTTACGATTCCAAGTACGTACATAAACTGTATCGAGAACTTTAACGACTAAGCATTAAATATTCAATGACAAGCTGTGGTCGAGCGTATCGAGTCACGAAGTTTAAAAAATATCGAACGATCGATTTACGGGTTGGTGAAGTAGTTGAAAAGAACTGGACGTTTATAAAAAAAAAAAATTCAAATTTAAAATAATATTAATTTAATTGTCTTTTACCATTTAGTTTGAAACGATATTAAATTTAATTACTTTTTTCTTATTACTTAAATAAAATAACATACGAGTTCTAAAATTCCCTCAATTGTTATATGCAGGATGATCCGTTAAATATTCATTATTAAATCAAACATACCATATCTACGATTTAAATACCGCTTTAATATCTATATTATCATTGAAAACTTCGTTACAAAACATTATGTAATAGCCTAGTTTCGCAACAAAATTATCTCTAAAAAGCACCTAAGCGCGCGGTTATGCTTGAAAAAATATCGATGACCTTCGTGTGTGCTTGCCGCGCGAATTTCGCTAAGCAATCATACTTTATTTTTATCCTACCACCCTATATATTCGATCATATAACAATACAAATATTTCGATGTGTTATTCCATACGTAACACGTTTTAATTCCATCTATATATCGCTATAGGTTATTTCCAATGATCGATGCATTTATGGTAGCAAGTGAGAGAATTAGAGTTAACCTATCTTCTCATTACGGACCCCAATTTTGGGATGGTTAGGATCCTCTTGCACAATAATTTACAAACCGCTACAGTAATATTGGTAGACTGACACGTTACAGATTGCACGTAAAAACAACTTGTAACAAATATATTATAATTTGTAATGAATATATAGAAATATACTATGCATCTTCGGATAGGTTTCAAATATAACCAACATAATCACGCTATTCGTGTCTTGTTACAGTGCTCGTGAAATTTGAAAAAGTTTTCTATAACGAAAGTAATAAGGCCATAAAAGTTTTCTGTGACAATTATTCAAATAATTTCATGTACCAGTGTCATAAAAATCCGCAGTCTACTAATAATATTAGCTTAGTTATGCAAGAGGGCCCTGGTCTCATCTTAACTCGTTAAGGTCGCCGAATAAAAAAAATAACGCCCCTAGACGATCCGAATGGTCCAAATAACCCTGGGCTTTTTCGCAACCCTAACACGCGACGCAATCATATGCTATCTTGATGCGTACACATGTACACGTATCATATACAAGTCTGTGTGTGCGAGCCCGTGTGTGTGTGTAGAATGGTCGTGTATCGAGTGTGCCACTTTTCTCTGTTCTCCTCCGGTTTCGAGGTTAGGTGGACACACATTTACGCCGTGGCCCAGCGCCACGCAGCTTGGCACAGCTTTTTCGGCCAGCATTGTGTAACACGTCTGCCGCCAACTGCTCGTAAGGCGCCTTTACAAGCGTAATGTCATACCGTCGGCCTAGTCGCGACTAGTTCTTCTCACGATGTCCCAGACTGCGGACTTTTTTCCGATCCCGCCCGCGAACGCGACCGATTCGAGTCACTTTCAGTTCGATGCACAGTGCTTCCATACACAGATAGAGTGAGTGAGTGAGTGAGCGAGTGAGTGAATGAGTGAGTGCGCGCGCGCGTGTGTGTGTGTGTGTGAGAGAGAGAGAGAGAGAGAGAGAGTCCCTTTGATAGCAAAAATCGATCGGCTTTGTTCGGTTTTACTAGTAACACATAGTGGTTGCTCGTAACTCTTTTAAGGGCTCGTTAATTGGTGCATATAGTCGGATCGCCTTTATGTGTTCTTCTATGTGATCTAATGTGATGTAATGGTATTTTTAAAGTGAGGTTGATTTGTATGGAGAGCAAGAGGTTTTTCATAGGTGAATGGTTGAAGTATACTACTGGTCATAAGTATTAGGACACCTATTGTTGGTTACATTCATTGTAAAGTTATAAATTTTCTCATGATATAAGTTTACATTAAATTTTATCTCGTATCGTAGTTCATATTATAAGACATATATAGCGTGAATGAAATAACAGATTCATAATAAAATATGTAACTAGAAAATTAAAGAAATGGAATACATTCTATTTGTACTAAACGTAAGCAGAACCCTCTTGGACAGTAATTTATTAACTAATAAAGTTGTAGGTTACACTTTCATTATTAAACTTATTACTATTATACGCAAGAAAATTTCTAATAATATTATTCTAATAATATCTCTAATAATATTAGTCCAATTGTGCAAAAGAGCCCCGGTGTCCTACTACTCGTAACCAGCGATGTATGTACCATATAATTATTCGTTCCCTAATGAGAAATCTGGTAATTGTATAATACCAGTTTGTATAGTAGCAAGCGTTGATTAAATCTGTGTTAATTCAATTAATTAAATAAGAATACTTCAGCCGCTTTTCTCAGTTGGAATGCAGTATGTAACTTATATATATATATCCGTAGAAGAGTCGGTAGAACAGGTCGATGGATGATTCGTCGCGGAATCAACCGGTGACGCTCGCATCATTAAAACAACGTCACTGGTCAGGAGATCCATTCCGTCGCCTCTCTGCATTATGTCATTAGAGTGGAAGGCAGAATCGATCGTTAAGCTCGTTTAACGGCAAAGTGGTCCAATTACAACCACCACTGCTCTCTGTGGCTTTTACCTCGCTTGAAAACTACGTTGATCGTCCCTGGATTTTTCTCACGAGCGTTCGTCTCGTTTACTTGCCGCCCTCCATCTTCTTCGTTCGTTTCCTCTTTCATTTTTACTTTCCCGATTTATCCGTATTGAGTTTCCATCAAAGCACGATTCGTAGAATCAATATTCTTAACATCTTTTCCTTTTTCCAAGGCGAAATATAGATTAGGAATTATAGGGAATTAACCAGTGAATTAATTATTCTTCAAGACTTTTAAAGACCATTTGTCATCCGAGTTTCCTTAAGCTTAACCTTAGAATGAACTTTTTTAGTTTTCTTCTTGATAATTTTCAACTGAATTATAGCGAATTCTCGTGTTAGAGAATCTTCCTAAGTTTTAAAAGAAGTAAATAATTATAGAGTCATTAATCTTTGTCCCTTGGCACTATTCACCTCAATCGACGGCAGCGCGCGCGATAGAGCAGCAGAAATTGCTTTTTACATGTTTTCTTCCATTTGTCTTCTATCTTCGTACGTCGCTAACACACATTAAGGGAGACTGATTCGGCACGCGCATTGAGTCACTGGTTTGTGCTATATAGTGCTTCCTAAATTGCCTTTCTTAAAACATCTCTTCTACAAACTAAAATATTCACCTACTCCAATAGAAATACAACTCTGTCATCTTTTTATGTTTTCCCATCTTCTTCTCCTTGTTACAAAATAGAAAACACAGCAGAATAAAAAATTTAATTGTTACCAAAAATAGTCAGATTAAACTCTAATAAAATCATCTGTAAAAGTCAAATTCTTAACAGATGAAATCTACCTTTCACAAATAACAACAAGAATGACTCTATTAATAGAATTTTAGTTTCCCACCAGCAGCCCATCCGCACCATCGCTATAAATAGCGATTTGGTTAGCAAAGTATGTTAGCTTCGGTTTGTTCCTTCTTCCAACGTGCTTTCTAACTCGTGTTACACAAATCCATGAAATCTTCGAAACCTCAGTCGCAACTACTATTGTTCTCTGTATTTTCCCTATCAACTGCAGACCAAAGCAACGATACAGTAGTTTCTAACGTTCTTTCATCAGAGCCTAAAAACATCTTTCTCCTCACAGATCGGTTGCGGAAACACTGGTCTAAGCAGAAGGAACCGATATATGCGTGTGGATTGTATAACAGAGTCGAGATAGAGACGAGAATGTAGCGCCGTTTCTGCTTGCTGCTGCTGCTGCTGCTCAACGGCTTACGGTCACATATCGTAGTTCACTGTGGCTGCTTGCTACAGCACCACGACTACTACTCTAGTCGTCAACTAGTCGTCGCGCGTGTCGTATATATTCTCTCTTCCTCTGTGTGTATGTGTGTGTATGTGCGTGCGTGCGCGTGCGTGTGGGTGTGCGTTTAACGTCGTGTCGTGTTTTTCATGGAGAATCGCGCGCACGATCGTTTGGTTTTCCTATTGTACGCCTGGGTCGTATACCTTGATCGATCGAAATCAATTTTCGTGTGCCTGGTCCCCGCCAACCATCTCGCTTTGCCCCCCCCCTCTCGGGTTAGGTTGCAACGGTTGATCGTCACGCATACACGTGTACCCGCTTTGACTGGAATAAATTGAATCTGCGTTAATCGGACCGGTCGTTTCAAAGAGACATTTTGAGAGGTTATATCGTTTTAGAGAAGCATATTTCGATCGGTTTCGCATCGTCTTTATTCAGTGTTTGAATCTTTCTGTAGTAATTTGTTTTGTTAGATAATCTATAAGTACAGCGGAGTGGCTCTTTCCGGTGGTTAATCATGATCAATCATAAGAACGTACATATCTGCGAGGATTACTCAATATTGTGAAAACGATCGTAAGATCTCGTCTTTCAGTCGATTCGATGTTTCGAGCGTAAATATCGTTCCCAGTCGTCGCCGAGGTGTCGCTGTCGTATGTGTGTCGGGCTCGGTGCACGAGTACAGTACCGTTCGAAATATAGCCACGTAAATACATACGTACGTGCCTTCGTATAAATACACAAAGCCTGGTCGGCAACGCGGAGAATCTCGAATTCCGAATCGATTTCGTCGGATAAATTCCTGAACACGCTACTGTGTGTCTTCAAGGTCGTAATTGTGTAACGAACGTTTAAGATCTCTCGACTGTATTCCGTGGAGCACGGATCATGAGTTGCAGTTGCCACTGGCAGCAGTGCCTCGGTCGGACGCGGTGCTGTGTCACAAGAAGCTGCGTTTGTTTTTCGACTCGGGTTCGCGCGCCTCAGGTTTATCTTTAACCGTTCCACGGTCCATCTTTCGATTATATAATCTGGGGTAGATCGTCGACTACAATAATCGACTCGACGGTTTATTAATCGAAATGTAGTCTCGAAGCGTACAGTGAATATTTCGAGCCGCGCTCTCGGACATGATTGCGTAACGCATGTAAATTACAATTGTTTTGTCGATAATGTGGTAGCGCGTTCGATCAACGTCGAACCTTTCAGTGCTTTTTCTGCGAATCGTTTATCGAATTCACGCACAGTTCGTCGCGTTGTGCAACGTACAACAGGTTAATTAGACTGCACGCTGTGGATCACAATTGTATTGCTCTGTCGGTAAAAGATCGCGGACTTTGCGAGTTAGTGATGATCTTTGACTTTGTCGTGAAATATTTTTTATCACTTTTTGTCAATTTTTTATATCAACACGCGATACATTGTTTAAAAATGTATTTAGTAAGATTCTATTGACAATTTCCTTATATAGTCATATAGTTGAGTTAGCCATATACAAGGTAGTATTAGGTAGATAATTTTACATAGCTACTGTCGTTTTTCTCTAATTTTCTTGTAATACCAAGGATTATCTATTTACGTATGTTACAATTGGCGGAAGAGTATTCGCGATCAAAATGGCACGCAAGGTTCTACCAACGTTCGGCCAACATTATCGAAGGTCTAAGCCGCGAACATGATTGTGTAATAATGTGTCCGCGTCTTATGCCATTATTGCACTTTTAAACGCATCATCGCGTAACTGTCCTCTCGGTAGCATCGGTGTCGTTCAAGAACTTTTAAGAAGCTTGTATAATCGACCGATTTCGTGTATTTCTTTAAGTCAGCATTTTAATCGTGTGTTACATCGATAATATCGTGTGTGACGTAAACCTTTAAAATTACCTGTAAACGCATTTTTAAACGTATAATTCATTAAATAGCCTCGAAAATTAGTGAATAACAAATATTAAATTAAGAAAATTAATTCCTTTGCTGTGATAAAAAAAATAAAGAATTTAGTACACGTAAAATAAAAATAATAAACTCAATACGAATCTCCAGATAATTTAAAAAGAATAAAAAAGGCCGCGTATTCTAATAAATAGTTTGTCCCACGTGAGGTTAATATTACGCGTTCGCATGACGTCACGTGACGTAACCTGTACGTATAGAACAAACAATCTCAACAGATCAGTTTCGTCGTCGCTCGTTGCTCATTTAAAAAATTGCAATATTCGAATGTGATCCGTTCAATGTTTATCCTTCACGTGCTAGTGTGAATTGCTAAGAACGTGTGGAAAGTTGTTCATAAAAGAGAAACATCGATTTTAATTACATGCGTAAAGGTGTGTTATATTAACTGCAAATAACGAGCGCGCCCCGACGCCGCCAGAGCGTCGCGGCACCGGGGACAGGCTATTATTAGAGACGTCTCTTCTCCTCATTTGACTTTTTAACGGAGGAAAGTGGTATCAGCTGACATCTCTTACATAGACGATTCATCGTGGAACACTTTTATATTCGACTATCGATATATCATTTAGAAATTAATCGAATCAACTAAAGCAATTGTTCCATGATATATAACTACAAATAATTTTAATTAAAACTTTTATCTAAAAAATATACGGCGAAAAAAAATCGAATAGCGCGCAAACATAAAAGATTTTCTACAATGTCGGAAAGTGTTTCTCCCGTTATAAAAAAAGAGGAAGGAGAGGAAAAAATGAAAACGAAGGGCTAGTTTGCACGATGAGAATTAATTAATCCAGGCTGGCAGTGTGTTAGAAGCATTGAAACTAGTAACGCGAAAACGACCGTTCTTTTGTTTCATCCTCTGCTATTGTCCTTTAACGTGACGGGAATAAAACCTACGAGAGAGGCAGTCCAGGTGCCGGTCGGAAAGCAATTTGCCCGCGGGCTTGACGCGTTTCTCTCTTTCCACTGTCAGGCTCAATCACACTTTCCGCGAAGCAGAAAACACTTCCGTCGAGAGTTAAATTAACGAGGAGGAAGCGTGACGCGACGCCTCGTGATCTGACGTTCTCAACATAATCGAATCGTCCGCGCGCGCATCGTATTGTGCGCGTGATTAAAAATCGAAGCTTAAAACTGAGAAAATTCGTATCTTCATATAGTCGCATAAATTAATAGAGATAAACGTTTTAAAAGAAGAACATTATTTAAATCCATATCAATTACTAAATTACTTCGTGCCTATTTAAATTGGTATTTATAAATTAACGAAAATAGGAAGATTCAATACGCGCGTTAATCGAACATCAGACACGAGCGACGCCATGACAGTTTTCAAGAAGTCCTTCGTTTAAAAGAAAATATATGCCAACGCGCATTAAAGGGGTTAATTAAGGGAAACCGCGGGTGTATAGGTAGAAAAGAACAACGAAGGAGACGAACAACATGAGAGCAAAAGATAGAAAGGGAGTAAAGATAAAGAGTCGTGGGCAAACGAGAGAGCACGAACGAGAGAGCTAAACGGAAGCGAGCCAATATGAGATTACAGGGCAGTTGGGGCTCGTGCCAGATGCGCGTTTACACGGGCCCTGAATACTGTAAATGCACTATCTGGTACGACATCTCTCCTGTCGCCGCCACCAGAGTAACGGTCATCGAGCTGCTGCTTTTCGGCGGTGCGATAAATTCCAAAAAAAAAAAAAAAAAAAAAAAAACAAACTTTTCGATTATATACATAACCTGGAATGACCAACGCTCCTTTTCACCGGATTAGTTTTTCGCTTAAGAAAGAGTATCTACAAATGAATATTCCATGTTTAATCCTTCGAGTAAAAATTTACATTATTTCATTAACCCTGCTGCATTCTTTCGGTCATATTCGATTCAATTGTAGTTTCTTAATGTTAAAATATATCTCGAGTATTGACATGCATGATCTGTTGCTTCAATTTCATGCTAAAAAAGCTTCTTAAGGAAGAAAGAAAATTGAAATACAAGAATCGCAATAAGGTTAAGAAATATCACGAAATTACATTTTGTTTTTCACTAATAGTAATTTTCCTATCTTGGTATTAAGCTGTTCGTGATGACTCGAAGGGTTAAACAGGTTATGTCATAATTATAATAGTGTATTTTTCAACATTCATTTGTAACTTTAACTTTAATTAGCCAATTGTCTTCGAATTATTTAATGTTTGTTACGCATATGAAAAAGAAATTGTATAAAGAACACTTCTAAATATGAGAAACTTGCAAGTTCGAATGCGTGGCGTTGAACGCGGTTAGGTAAACGGTTTGTAGAGGGGCGACTCGATTGTGTTTCGCGATGAACAACGAGGGTGAAGATCGCGTGTGTTCGTAATTTCGCGTCTCTATCCTCGTTTCTGTATCATCCCAGCTGAAAAGTCGACGCGTCGCCGCGCAGTGTCATTGAAAACATTACGGAGTTACAATGTCACGTTACGTCACGCTAGCGAAGACGGATCAGGGAACAATTGGATACGCGAAGAAACACGGGATTGCGTTACTCGCAAAGTGTATCGTGTTCTTATTCCGGTATCGCATGACGTTTTGCCTAATACATCGAAGCTAGTCAATTTTATTTATAGAAGTAAATTTATTTAGTAAATTTGATATATCATAATTAGACTGTAGATTTGTATGCATTTATGAGGAACCTGGAAAAAAATGTACATAATATATCAAATAGAATACGTATAATATTCAAAGTAAGACACTTGTTATAATATTTTCATTTCATTAATTACATTCATAAGAATTCGCAGTCTAGGCGTAATTAAATATAAATTTAGAAAGAGCACTCGAGAGATCAAAGGACTATGATCAAATGCTACTTTCGATTAAATTTAGAGAAATACATTTATTTGTACATTGTAATGAATCACTTGTAAATATTAACTTTTATCTCGAACACAGTCGTCAGGGTCAGTATATCAGTTCGATATGATGCCTTCTTGTTCACTGATGAAGTGTTGTTGATCTGCTTGGGTCGAATGATAAAATTCTTTCAGACTCAGTACGAAATATATTTTATTGTTGATAAAGGAGGAATATATCAGTTTATAAGGTGATTTGGTATATTGTTATTTGTACAATAGAATTTCTTTTTAAACTGAATAGATATGTATCGAGTACCTGGACTACTATCGGATTTGACGCTAGAGCTACCAAACCAGTAAAAATGACTGTCATCAAAGTCTTTGTGTTTGCGATTACCAAAATACTTTAGTAGTTATATGGTAATAGTAACAGTTAAACTTTAATTCCAATTAGCTATATATAACATTATGATTTTTTACCTGAGAAGCACGGTAATGCGATAAAAAATATCTTGCTATTTTATTTAAGCTGTATTTTTAATGTAAGAATAGATTTTAATCGAGGATGAGGAGAAAATATGAAATAGCGATAAAATTAGAAATAAATCGGATAGTAGTCCAGGATCGAAATTTCCTGTTTAACGACGCATATCGTGCCAGAGTGTGCACGCCGAATCTGTGTATGTGTGTGTATGCGTGTATACAGCAGCAAGTTAAATTTGGGATGTAGAATGAGATTGCGAAATTTATAATCTAAAACGAGAGTGTAAAGCATCCATAACGAAACATACACGCATCTTGAACGTATGTGTATACACATATACACACAAACATATTTTATCTTTGATAATGTTGGAAAATCACATTACACGGTCTATATAAGTATATATGTATTAACTGCTACATAGCAAATACTGCACAAGCGAGGTTAAGTGAATAAAAGCGACTGCATGCTAATTTTAAATTAAGCCAGGTAGACCAGTACAGTTTTCCTCTTAAAGACCAGGCCAGAGAATACTCGTATGCACGTTACATGTGGTTTAAAATTCTGTACCTCATGTTAAATGTCTCTTAAAATCTATACGAAATATATAGTAACTATATACAACTGCTTCTAATTATTCATTCAATTTGTACACTTTGGTAAAATTCACTTATTTACAAATCGATCAAAGTGGATACTTATGAGTGTATATTATACATACATAGAAACATAAATAAGCATATAACAAGTTCTAGCATAATAAGAAAAAGCAAAATTAATTAGTACACCGCTTATAGCGACTTGCGTTAATATCCTAATACCACCGGCAATTATTATTGTACATACTTTATAATAGTACCAAATCTAAAAAAAAATATTGTGGATTTATCGTCTATTTTCACCTATTCTTGAATTCGTCACGTTCTACCCTTTATAAAAATAACTTTTTTCAACTACCAAGTGACCTAAAAGTTAGAAAATTCTTAAAAATGGACACGTCGTTCTTCCCCGTGTAGTTTTCATATCAATGTAACCCTTAAAACCTCGTAACGACTGGTACTTAAATTCAGTGACATATAACTCACGGTAGCCAAGAATAAAACTAGTGGAAAGCATCGAAGACACGCCGTCGATAATGCGAAATTCTCGAACGCCAGTCATTTTTCTGCGTCAATGGCACAATAGGTATCGTGGAGTTCATAGCTGGTACAGATTTCACGATAGTTACGTCCGTGCGACACAATACCGTGAATCACGCGCGATACAGACGTACGCACGAGATATGGGAAACCTGTTTGGCCCACCGTGGCGCTTGTGTCGCAATAAATCTGCGACACGTTTGCTCGGTAAAAGAATTTCTCCGACTCTAGCATGATGTCAACGCGTATGATATTTTCTACAACATACAGTGGCTCGTGAAAACATTCGAATGCTTCTAGAAACCTTTTACGAATGTATTCTATATATTTTATATTGAACATTTTGAAATTTCATTAGTATTATAATGATTACATTGATAAAGTTTGAAGCAAAACTGAGAATCTATATAGAAGCTATAAGGTATTTATTCCAACTATATACAATATTCCGCAGGGATCACAAAAGCCTTGCGATAAACGTCTTGTTACTTATATATACTTTTTTAAATTGGTTCCAAACTTAACCGATATAATCATGGTGTCCTTCTTTCATTTTAGTGATCACGGGCTTTCGAAATGTTTTATATAGCACATAATATATACATAAAAATTTTCTATGATAAGTAGCCGCTCCTTCGATCTTTTATTTTTTGTATTTTCGTGTCTTTCTTGTATATATCGTAAATGATTACGTGTTCTGGGAAGAGTCGAATAAAAGAATCGATGGAGCGTGTAAACGAGAGTATCGGTTCGCGGTCGACTTGTTTTTCTTTTTTTTTTTTTCCTTTTTTTCTTTTTTGTTCTTTTGCTCTCATTTTTTCCTCGTCATTCTCGGTCGTCGGACATCGTTTGCACATAGTTGATATTTATACCCGTGACTTGTTCGTTTCACCACTTTCTGGACCTTTTACAACTTCTGACACATTTCAGTTGCTGTCACATTGCATAAGATGCGCGCACCACTTGATGACTTTCTTTGTTCAAGTTTATTTATCGTAAAGTCAATTATTGGACTGCGGATTTTTATGCATGTAGGGGAAATTTGAAGATGCGCAATTATACAGAGAATGCGTAAAATATAATATGTTATGATATTTAGTAAATAAGAAAATTCCATACGCAGATTCCATTTTTTATTATATTCATAAAAGTATGACTTTTCATAAATATTTACAGTCTATTAATTATGTGACTTATATGATTTTCGATGAATTATTCTTATATAGATCTGATTAGCGACAAGAGTGTTTCAAACAAATTCTCATCTATAAATGACATGGATCTTCTACTTAGGGTCCATTATAGCTAGTGGGCTTTCGCGAAACTTTCAAGAACGTTGATTTCCATGAAAAATTCATAATTATATATATATATATATATAAATTTATCTATCTATTTTTATGTGATTGAATTTTGAACAATATTCTCATATATAAATACATGAATATCTGTATTCAAGGATAATATAAAAGGAAGATTTTTGAGAAATTTAAAACGCTGTTGTCGCTGATATATTAGGGTAACATAAGTAAAACATTATAAATGTAGCAGTGATATTGTCGACCAACTATTATCTCAAAGTGTCATCATTTTTTGTCGCTGCTCGTTGTAATTGTAATGACAATAAAAATCATATACTGTGCCGCATCCTTCTCATCATTTCATTTCATACCGCCACCTCTCAAAGTCGTTGCTTCCCGGAACCTCAATATCATTTTAGCAAGTTATTCTCGACCCGGTAGAAATGCTCTTTTTCCTTCCCTTCCAGACATACTCGATGTACGAGGTACATACATAATTATTTTCTATATATTTCATGCAAATTGCACTTTTTTATATAAACAATATTTAAGTTTAGTTTCAAACATACGTATATAAAAAGTAAAACAAATTTACTTGAAAAATTTAATTAATATTCCCTAATAATATTCGTAATTTTAATTCTAAATTTTATTATAATATTAATTCATATTTTGGCACTTGGAAATCGTGCAATTGTAATATGAAAAAGAATTTGAATAATGAATCAATGTTAATCGTAGTTAATTAGTCGTTACTTATAAAAAGTAATAAAGATAACATGGTTGAAGAATAATAATGGCAGATGTTTACTCTACTAAAACGTCTTATTTTCTTTTAATATTTACTCTACACAACATTCCACTGTCAATGTCACATTGAAGATAAGTCGTCCGATATCTGAGAAGTTTAATATAGAGATGGATTAATTGAACAAGGGATGAGGAGAAGAGGGTTAGCCAATAGACGGAAAGGAGGGGGCAGAAACCAAGAATACTTGGGTTAAAAATAATCAGCTCTCTTACTATGGATGGTGAGAAATTTGGGAGCAAGGTCAATCGATAGCAGCGTAACTTCCTAAACATGTGTATTGCTCGGTTTATTTAAATATCCTTGGATCGTTAGCGGATGTGTATTATTTCTTTGAACTCTGAGATGTAACGTAGATAATTTTTTTTCACTTGCTAGAAACATTTTATATCTTTTAACGTATCGTCGGAGGTTAATTTTGTGAAAAGGAAAGAGAGAGAACAGTGAACAAAATGTTGTCCTCTTTATATCGAAAATCGAATAACAACAGTTCAGTTTTTGGATTCTTTTTCATTTATAATTCCGTCAATAAACTGCGGTTAAAGTTCCATCGCGTAATTCTATATAATTTCCTGCTACCACTTCCTACAACGTTGGTCAACTATGGAAAACAAAATTTCGAATAATTTACATTAAACTGTAAAAAAAAATTTTAAAGCTATTTCACACAGTATTGTATTTGAATCGACACATTGATGTTCTTGGAAAATACATTGGTAAATACATAATAAGATTTCATTTCAATAAAATGAGTTCTGAATAATCGACAGTGATGAAAATATTGTTGAAAATTGGCAAATCTAAAAACTTAGGAAAATAACTAATATCGTAGTAAGGTTAGAATTATCTTTATGATTTTGAATTATAAAATAATATTCACCTACTATGTACAATAATACATTGATGTATTTTAAACTCATCGTTTATTATTATGTACCTCGTAATCGTCATAATCGTTATAAAAACATGTACACGATAGTACACTTAAAAAATCCCTAGCATCAGGAAGAAGTTGCGTTCCTATTATGAAATCCACCAGCGGAACTGCTTGAAGAAGAGAGACACGTTTGACGTCAGAAGAAAATCCTTGGCAGAAGATTTTTGCGATTGGCATGTTGGCAGTGTTGTTAGCTGGTTGTGTGGCTATATTGTATATACGACCGCTATCGGCACTGCAATTATGACGATTGCAGATACGCAACCGTGATTGAAAACACAACTTCGATAATCATCGCCAAATAACGAGGACGAGGATTTAAATCAATATTTTCTAATTATCGCATTAGTGTATTTCGATTGGAACATTTTATGTGCGAGGATGAGAAACTGTTTTACTGACCAACGTAATAATTTTCAGGTTTATTCTATGTAGATACGTATGTACATAAAAAATATTTCTTAATTAATGCTAACATTAATTCTTCTCAAATCCAGAAATCTCAAAATCGAGTTAGACTAAGGGAAACTAAGCTAAATATAATTAACGTAACCTAGTACAATTAAGTTGAAAAAATTGTAGAACTTAATTTTGTAGACTTAAGAATTTCCTGAATGTAAAATTACATAAACGTTTATTTCTCAAAGGCTATCATATGGTTGAAAGTTCGTCTCATTTTTTTAATGAAAATTTGAATTTAAACATTTCAAATTCGATTAAATAAATCCCTCGATATAATATAACAATATAAAATTGTTTTTTTTTCCGGTGATCAGGAGGGTAAAGTCAAACGAAAAGTCAGCATTCGGTTTCTAAACGAATATATGCAGGCTTTTAGTGTGGTGATTCACGGTGACTTACATCGTCTGTTTCTCTCTGTTGCAGATCTGCCTACGTATCCTTTGGAGGACTACTGATGAGGTTACAGGGTGACGCAAACAACCTACACGGTTTTGAGATCGACCAGCATATGTATCTACTAATGAAAAAATTGGCGTTCTAACTGCATTACATGCGCCGCAATTATTGATTTAGGAAATGTGTGTATATTAAATGCATTCTTTTCAGGGAGGACGTTATTATTAAAAAATCTAGAACACGGATGATTGATTAATAATAATGTTCTGCTCGATTGAATTGCTAGAAGTTATCGATGGTCGATATTATTGCAGAAAGAAATTTCTTGTATATTGCAATAATTGAGGAAACAGTACATTAACGTAAAACAGGAAATACGTATTCTGTTTTCTAGCTGATTGATCACTATTCATATTTTCCAATTCATGAATCATTACTAAGCATTGTCACTGCCATTGCGATTTTCAGATACATACTGACTAATAAAAGTATTTTTCCACGTAAAAAATAACCTCCTAAATATGAACTCCCAACCTATCCAATTATTCTTATTTAAAAAGTACCATAAAAATTACCAGAATTAAACAGTTGTTAAATAAAATGATTACTAATCGTCGATTAAATTCTTGGAAAACAAACAAAACATGACAATTTTTAGGCCAGTTTGTAGTAGCTTTGCAACGCTGCGATTGGCCAGTTAAGTTGGTACATATTTAAATAAACTGCTTTGCTCCTTGTTACCAGTTGAATTAATTACAGGCAGTTCTTGTAATCAAACTGTAAAGACCCGTAATTCCGCATTCCTTTAATTGCGAGCAACTGATTCAACGAAGTAAAATATTTTTGCTCACTCCTGTCTTTTATAAAAGTAACCATTAAAAGACAATATTTAGTTCGTAACATAAAATTTTCAATAAATTCATCAAATCCTAAAAAGATAAAAGAGATTTATAGGAGAAAAAATCTATGTCTTGTTTTCTGTGATGCTGCGCGTACAGGACGACGCCATTTTGGAGAACAACGGAGCCAAGACTAAATGCGTGATCGAATCGGAACGCGCGGTAGCTTCGGTGAACACGAGAGCAAGAAACGAAAAGAATGCATCACAGAGACACGTTGCAGAAGGGGGAATAACCAAGAACTAATTTATGTAATTAAACTCGCGGTATTCCTGACCTTGTATGGCTGAATATGAGCTGGCCGAGGCTTGCTCGAACAATGTAGCATAAGTGCCACTTGGCGTGGGTACGTCTCGCGCCTCAACATGGCGGCCTGATGTTGCATAACATATCGCACTATAAGATGGCTGCCACTTAATAAGGGTTTGATTCTAAATAGATTGGCCCGATGACATATAATTCGCTTTCATCTGGTCGTCCGTACCGCGAAGTTGCGCAACGCGTGCACATGTATACGGAGACAAAAATCGATATTTAACGAACGACAAGTGTCGCCATCGTAATGAAAATTTCCTTCGCAGTCGGTAATTTAGACTCTTAGACAACCAAGAATTCCAGACAATTTAATTTGAATTTAATGAACAATTTTGTAAAATATTAATTATTTTATTCGTTTTATTTCATCAAATTATATAAATTAAGATAATTGATGTTTATTTACAGTTCTATCTCATTTCTATTGCAATAGTGAACGTTTCATACTGAATAATATTAAATAACATATAAATTAAACATCTTATTTTTTTATAATTAATTAGAACATGAATTTACACTTTTTCTTAGAAAGTATTAAGTTTTGTCGTGATAATTACTCTTAAACATTGATCAAACGCAGTGCAAACAGCCAAACCCTGTTTGTCTGGACTCCAGTCTAGGGAACTAACAGGTTGTGATGAAACGATAGTGTTTTGTAAAAGAGTTAGATTACCGACGATTCCGCGGCCAATGCCATCTACGTCTACTACTTTTCGTTTCTCTGGATAATTACTAAAAATAATTCAATAGTAAATAAAACTGTAAAAAGCTAAAAATAAAAATAGATATAAAATGTATAATTACTATTTCCATAAACAAAGGCTTCCTCCTCCACCACAAGTAACAAATATTTCACGATTTTGGGGCAAGTGTCTGACTAACCATACTGTTGCATTATGTGCCTAAAACATTATAAATCAAATTAAATGAAGATGCGATTTTCACGTTTTAATCTTACCTTCTCAGTTAGATAAGTAAATCCTTTTTTAGGATGCTGAGTTTTTAAATCGAACAAATAAAACTTTGACTCCAAAGTGGTAGCTACTAATTTATTCATTGGAATATCCTTTCTATCAAATTCAATGCTACAAACTCCATTTTTAAGATTACTTTCCCACAAAACAGCCATTGCTTTCAGATCAAACATTTTTACGTCTCCATTATCATAACCAGCAGCTACAACTCTTTCCTCGCAATTGTATGAATTTCCAAATGCAACTGTCCAGCAATCTCTACGATCTTCACCCTCTTTAGGTTCCATTACAGCAACTGGCCGACCTTTCAACCTAGGATCCCAGACTTTAACACTTCCATCCCTAGAGCCAGTTACTAATTCCGGTGCGCCACATCCAATGTTCTGTCCAGCTACACCATCGATACTGTTTATAATCTCGTCATGAGCAACGGTAGTATAAATTGGTATCGAAGGGTCTTCTAGGTTGTAGATGTTCAATTTACCCTAATAAAGGTGACTTTAAATCTTCTCTATGTAGGAACAATAAATTGTTAAATTTTAAATCTTATATATAATATCATTCATTCAAATGAAACTATATCTTTTAAATTTTTGATATTTTTTGTTAATACCTGAAAATCACCAGTTGCTAAATATCTGTCTTTTAGGCTAGACGCTTTAAAGGTCCCGCATTTTATCGGTTGAGATCGTTCGATATCTTTAACAAGATTTAATTCGCCACTAGAAACTTCATAAATTTGTATAATACCGCTACCACGCGGTCGTGAGCCCATAACCACAAATTTTGTGCTGCACGGAATCCATTTTGCGTCGAATAAGGAATAATTTACCGATTTCTCAATATGACAAATTATCTGCGGTTTCTCAAATTTATCCATACTTTCGGAGTTGACTATACAACAAGATTACTTGGTTCTTATTTAAAATTTGTGAGACTGTGACAGCAATTATTTTGACGTATCTGAAGTATTTGAAGTATCCATAAACAGAGATCAATAGGGTACAGGAAATAGGAAGTGGTGAATACGGAGTAAGGAGATCGCTGATGCAATGTCAAAATGCACTAGGCAATGTTGGCCAAAAAATGCACTAGGAATAGGAACCTCTAGTGGCCAATGGCTGAACTATAAACATGTATCTTCTCCGGTTCTCATAGTGGGAGAAATAAACGTATACACAGTGAGAAGGGAAGTATTTCAGTTATTAATGAATAAGATTTTGCTAAAAAGAGATTTTTAATTATCATATTCCTTTAAATTTTTAACTTCATTAATATCAATAACATCCTTTTCCAAAAAATATAAAAATTGCCTGAAAGTTTAATTAAATATCACAAATAAATTGCTTCATCTGTATTGTTTATAGAAATACAATAAAAAAATGAGATTATTTACTGTAAAAATAATTAAACAAAATGTATTTAGAAAAACTTTTAATAAACCAGAATAGTTTAACAGCATTTAACACTTTTGTAATATATTCCATACATTACCCAATCTCACAAAAATTCAGACAAGAAATTAAAAAATGAAATCAGAAAATGTTAAACGTGAAATTTAAAGAAAAAAAGGTATATAGTATATAGGAATAAAGGTATATAGGTAGAAGAATTTTAAAATGTTACGTGGAATTCAGAGATTTTTATTATTTCGTGAACATCCTATAAAACATTGCATATATAAACATATGCTCAGGAAATATGTAAAATTTAATTCAATATTATATAAAATATAATATTTTCATATTTAGTTCAGTTACGTTCCTATTAAGAACAATTATTCATTCATCAGCTTCAGTGTCTTCATCTTCTGCTACATCGGTAGCATTAGGAGCATTTAACTTTTTCGTAAAAAGCTCGACGTATCTTACTAACCGTTTATCAGAAACTACCTGTAAAAAATATAAATGTTTATATAAATTCGTAATATATAATTAACAATTGTTTGTACGTAAGATATTTACCATTTCCTTTACTTTATCGATAGCTTCCTGTAAATTTTTTTTAGACGTGTTATCGTCCAGTTCCAAATGCAAATCTTTCAACGATTTAATAAGAGTTTCTTTGTCAATGTTGCTTTCTGTATTTAATACTTCTGCCAGAATAGAAAAAACGAGGCTATTATGCGCACAGAAATTCTCTCCTCCAGGTTTACGAGTTTCAAGCCTAGTCAAGTTTAATATAAACCTGGATACTTCATAAGGATCAATTTCTTGTAAGGGACTGATGTCTGGTGCATTACATAAAATTTGTAAGGTCGGCAAGTATGCTTCTTCTAATAACATGTGTGCATCAGGTACGAATGTGACAAAATTATCGAAGAAACCAGTTAGACATTGTCGAAGATAGAAGTCGCTATCGTTTACAGGATTGTAACATAAAATTATTAGTCTTGACAATAAACTCGAACTAGTAATTCGTCGATGAAGCAACAATTTGCAAAGACCTTCCGCGGCAATTGTTCTTAGTCCTTGATTCTACATTTTTAACAGAAAGATTTTCACATTATATATTTAAAATAAAAGAATATTAAACTAGAATATATACTCACTGCATTATCTAATAATCCGGCTATAATTTTAATAAAATTACAATTGCCTCGTTCTGCTTCTGATTTACGTAGAGATGCTACAGAAACTTCTGTGTCGGTATCCGTAAATAATTTAGTGCGAGATTTTTCTGATTTACTACCAGTATTATCGGGTACATTTTCTAATATATCAAAATGCTCCAGGCCGTATAACAATAAAAGGTCGAAGATTCCTTTCAAAGCAACAATCCAAATATCTGGATTTTCTTGTTCCAAAGAAAATTGTAAGAACAACATCATAATATGTTGTTTAGCTAATTCCCTGTCCAATATACAGCAAACACTAACTGCTTTTAATGCTAATATATGTACTTTATCATCCGGATGCTGAAAACAATAATTACGTTATACATAATAATTTAAGATTAAATAAATTTATATTTCAATCACATACATCTAAACTATCAAGCGCTATTTGCATAAGGCTTTGAAGTGTTGGCGTTAACGAAGTTACAGACTGCATCATTGTACATATTATAGTTAGACATTTTATCATTGTTGCAGAATCACTCTTTTCTTTGATCTCTTCGTTAGCTATAGTTTGTGTTACTTGAGGTTTTTCTGATAATTTTACTATTTCCTCGTTCAATTCGTTTATTTGATTTTTTAAACCATCTGCCTTTAAATACTGTTTGTCTTGTATAGCCTGATATTCTTCTTCTTTTAATTCTAATAACTTTACCTTAAGTTTTGCTCTCTAAAAAATACTTTTCATTAAGATAAATTTTTACCAAAATGTGAATTTTTTAATATTATATTTAATATTATATTGAGAATACCAACTTACTTTTAAGTTAATCTCGTGTTGTTGTTCCTCCGTGATTTGTGTTTGTGTTATAGTTTCTTTCAATGGTAATCTAATTTCACTGATTATGTTAGCTAATGTATCTAGTCTGCTATTTACATCGGGTATAACGTTTTTTAGGTGTGTCACTGCACATTCAACAAGTTTTTCAGTCCAGTAATTACCCATCAAAATATTACGTATTAATTCGTTCAACTTTTTTCTTCCAGCTTCATCAGATAAATCATAAGTTGTTACTATTTCAAATAACTGTAATAGGACAAATTTCTGCATATGATTCACCCATGTTTCGGTTTGTTGTGCGGATATTGCTGTAAGGAAATCGGAAATATAATTGCAGAACATCGACAATTCTGGCAAAATTGTTTCCAATTCTTCTGTACAAGATTCACGTTGAACATATTTTACTAAGCATCTCCAATACAGTGCAGTTTCACTGCCCAATTTATTCACTGGTATTAATTTAGTCTCCTTATCTATCGGTAATTGTTCTATTAATGTATTTAATGTAGTGTTCCTAATCAAATAAAGATTAACCATTTAGTATTTCAAACAAATATTCAATTGCACATATATATGATAAATTAAATACTTACTTAAATAAAGAATCTAGAGCTAAAACAGATACATCTGTACCAATTTCAGCATCAAGAGCTGTTATTAAACTGATGAATTTACCATTAAAATGTCTTAACCATGATGGTAATAGAACATTTTGAACAGTTTTTTTAATTATATCAGATCTATCTTTTAAACCATCATTTAGCAGTTGATCTCTTTGTGTAATAGTTAAAGATCTTACTGTTACTTTACTAATGAATTCATATGCCATTTTACGAACTGCCTCATCCACATCTCTGGTTCTTCTCAATGCAACCTGTAAAGTACTTTGATTCTTTCCCATGCTCATCAATGCTGCTTTACGAACCATAGCATTTGGATCTTTGCTGGCATGAAATATATACATTTTTATAACAGGGCATTGCTCATCTGTAGGATCCTGAAGTCTATGTAAAGCGAAAATTGCCTGAGCTCTAACTTTTGGCGATCTATCTAACAGCCGATCCATCATAGAAGCAGTAATTTTATCACAGACAGCATCATCAATAAAAGCCTGATCACCCATAGAATTTAATAACATATTCAAAAAATGACAAATACGAAATCTTACTCCTATGTCTTTTGCACTATGATTCGTTAGAAGAAATTCAAACAGGTTGGAAAGAAATGGACACATCGGTTCCTCAGATTCATTATCATTTATGGCTGAATATAAACTAGCGGCAAATTTAGCAACAAACTCCAGAGTATTCTCAACTCGTGGATGTCGCTGTGCAAAAGTAAGTGGAACTTTAAAACAGGATATAAAGCAGTCCCAAAAATCTGATTCATTAGTCTAAAATCGAAAAAGGAAATGTTAGTAATTTTGCACGCTGTATGTAAAGCATTTATATTGAAACTTTTTTAAATAAAAATAAATTAGTTATAATGAATACGTTTGTATTACAACCTATTCTTACCTGTTCGTAGCATTTCTTCAATTTTTTTAAATTACTCTGATGACAAGTTTTATTAAATTGAACATTATGAAATATTTCTTTTATATAATTATTTGTATTTCGTTTCATACCTATAAAATAATACGATTACGATCTGAAATATAAAAATAGCGCGTGAGAAAATTATAATACAACATAAGAAACAAAAACGTTACAAATTCAAATATATTTTCCTTATTGGTTGAAATGTTCACATCTATCTTACATCCACGAATCAGAGATCGCATGACAAGGATAATGAAATGATTGCATTGGAACTGAGTAAGATGGAACGATAACAATACCCGACTTTAGAAGCATTGGCGTAGGCATGGATTCAGATATTAACCTAAACATATGATCTTAACCTACATATTCAGGGAAATAATGTTTAATATGTACAGCCCGGCAAGATTATCTGATGAAAATGAGCCAAAATACAATCTCATATTGAATGTTTTTGTACGAAGTTTTAGTTAAAAAGATTTCATGTTCACGATAAATCTTGGAATACATACATATCGTAGGTAGTAACTTATTACCAGATATTATCAGGTATTTCTCAAGGATGAAAATTCTATGGAAATTCTGTCGGCATCTTACGACTATGTGTAACCTTTTGTCAAGAAGGTGAGAGTTAGATGGAGTGAACGGAGGATGTTTATAAACATAACCTCAAATTATTTATATCATCTTTTTGGTAGAACAAATAAATTATAATTTTATTCATAAAAATATTAAAATCCCGTATTGATCTAATACTATATACATTATATTATAGTTTTAATTATTTCATATTTGAAATCAAAGGAACATATATTACATAAATAATACTGCTTTTTATATCACATCTTTATTATTAAAAATTGGTATTTACTAGCTTTTATCTTTTATATTATATATGTGTATTATTATGTGATATGTTATAGGTGTATGTTCATCAAATTTTGCTTTTAGTAGTGTTTCCTCCAATAAAGTGAAAAAATTAATGAAATAGTGCATTCTGTTGATATTGGATAGATATAAAAGTAAAAAAGATGGATGTAAAAAATGATAAGCCACAGGTAATTTTTTTCTAAAGTTAATTTATGTTTTAATAAATTCTTTAAAAAATTTATAAATTATTTAATTAATTTTTTACTTTACAGTTACAATTTGAATTGCCACCCATTTGGCCTGATATTACAAATGAATTAAGGGAGCATATAGAAGATTTAGATAATCTTCCAATTTACCATCTAGACTGTACACAATGTTACTGGCCAAGGAAACCTGATATTTTATCTCTTTTGGATTGTGACTTAGCACCACTTAGTACCACATTAAAATTTGATCGTGATCCTGTTACTGGAAAACTTGGGGAGATGCATGAGGTACTTTCAAAATCAGCAGGTGAAACTGCACGAAATTCTATGTCTATGACTCGTACACCAGGTCCAGCTAGTGATAATATCAGAGGTATTTGATAGAAGAGATTCTATAATAAAATATGGCAATTTTCTAAAACATTATGTAAATTAAGATCATGTACAAATTTAGGAAATACTAGTAATATTCCATTCTGGCCTGGAGGTTTTGATGAACCTGAGATAATAATGAATCCTTTAATGGAGGAAATAGACTTTGAAAACAATTTAAGAACCTTGGCAAAAGGATTTAGTGCAGGTATAGAATTTAAAACTGACAATTGTACTCCAAAAGAAAAGACGGCAACTGCCACAGAGCAGGAACCACCAGAATTAGAGAAAATAAATGAAATTGAAAGAATAGCAGATAAGATCAATTTAATGACCATCATAAAGGAAGAACAAGATGAATTTGACTTTTGGAAGTCAGAAACAAAAGAAACAAAAGAAACAAAAGAAGAAACTAAAATAAAATCTTCAGATATAGAACAAGCAGCATTTAATGAAATTGCTTCGTTCTTAGAGGACGCAGATATTCCTATTTTAAATATTTCAAAAAGACCTGTGGAAACTGCAAAGTCAAAATGGGCAGAACTAATAGATGTGTCTGTTCCAATAACTGATTTCGAAAAACGTATTCCTGAACTAGCGATGAGTTTTCCATATGAGTTAGATACTTTCCAGAAACAAGCTATTCTTAAATTAGAAGAAGGCTGTAATGTATTTGTGGCCGCACACACATCGGCTGGGAAAACAACAGTAGCAGAATATGCTATTGCATTAAGTCAGAAACATATGACAAAGTAAAATTGCAAATTATATTTTGAATTATATTCTGGTTAATTAGCAATACTAATTTTGTTTCTTTTTAGAGTTATTTATACATCTCCCATAAAAGCGCTTTCAAACCAAAAATATCGCGATCTTAAACGAAAGTTTGACAGTGTGGGATTGTTAACAGGAGATTTACAAATTAACCCCAATGCTTCGTGTCTTATTATAACCACGGAAATTTTACAATCTATGTTATACTGTGCATCAGAAGTTTTAAGGGATTTAGAATTTGTTATATTTGACGAAGTGCACTATATCAATAACAACGAAGTAAATAAAAATTCCAAATGTTACAGTTTTATATTATATTTATATTATATGTTATTATATATTATATTTATGTTATTCTATATAAATATTACAATTTATATTTAATATTTATAATCATGATATATCTTATTATTTTATGTTATGTTAGCGTGGTCATGTTTGGGAAGAAAGTGTGATCCTTTTGCCACAAACAGTTACTTTAGTAATGTTGTCTGCAACTGTGCCCAATCCTTTAATATTTGCTGATTGGGTTGGCCGTACAAAAAAGAAAAAGACATATGTAATAAGCACATTAAAACGACCTGTACCGCTCCAACATTATTTATACACTGGAACTGATGGTAAAACTAAGGACAACAAATTTTTAGTGTTGGATGAAAGTGGTCATTTTCTGTTAGATGGGTAATCAATGATAATTTCTATCTTTAACCCCTAGTGTGCTGTATAAATTTTTAATGAATAATCTTGTATTGAATATAAATATTATTATTCTAGATGGTACAAAGCAACAGCTACGCAAAATCCGAAAAATCAAAGTAATAAAAATGCTAAAGATGTTAAAAGGATGCCAACGCAACGACAGATGACTCCAAAACAGGAACAAGTATTGTGGAATGCTTTTATAAGTCATTTAAGAACTCAGGTAGGATTAATACTTATATATTGATCAAATTTTACTTATTCATCTAAACATATATAAACAATTACTTTTGTTATGCCAGAACATGTTGCCTGTTGTTGTCTTTATGCTATCACGAAAGAGATGCGATATGAGCGCTGTATTATTAAGAAACGTAGACCTTACAACCGAGACTGAAAAGCACACTATTCGAACTTTCTTTCAAAATAACATTCGGCATTTAAAAGGCACCGATAGACAATTGCCGCAAGTGCTTATGATACAAGAATTATTAGAAAGTGGAATTGGTATTCATCACAGTGGTATATTACCTATTTTGAAAGAAATAGTGGAAATGTTATTTCAAACAGGAGTTGTAAAAGTCAGTTTTCCAATATACTATATTTTCTTCCTTAATTTCATAATGTATTTACTATTTTTAAATTTTAAAAGTCGCTACTTTTATGGTTTTGCAGTTACTATTTGCAACAGAAACATTTGCGATGGGTGTAAATATGCCAGCACGCACTGTGGTTTTTGATTCTATAAAAAAATATGACGGTACTAATTTTCGAATACTTTATCCTTCTGAATATGTACAAATGGCTGGTCGAGCTGGTCGTAGAGGTCATGATACAGCTGGAATGGTTATAGTCATGTGTCGAACATTGGTGCCACATTTTAACGAGTTACAAAATATGATGTGTGGTCAAGCTCAGAACTTAGAATCTAAATTTAAAGTAACATATTCTATGGTTCTAAATCTGAGAAGGCTAAATGAGTCAGTAACAGTTGAAGCAATGATGCGAAGATCTTTTAAAGAATCACCAGTAGTTAAAAACCAAAATAATTACAAGATACAATTGCAGAAATTGGAAAATGAACTATCAAAATTGCCACCATTAACAGATCTACAGAAGAACTTATCTGACTTTTATCGACTAGCTGTTGAGTATCTAGAATATCTTAAGTATCTGAAATCCTATTTTTATGAGACTCAGAAAAAAGCAATAAAATGTTTAACACCTGGTAGAGTATTGTTGATATCATATGAAAGCCATTATAATAAATTAGCTATATTACTGAGCACTGTTCAAAATAAAGGTAGTAAACAATACAGGGTATTAGTCCTTAAAAATTCTGATGCAACAAATTCTGTCATGGAAACATCATTGAAAGAAAAAAGCGAGAAAGCTAAGAAATCCGATAAATGGTACGATATTGTTGCTTTAACGAAAAAGAAAATATTTGTACCAGTTGGAATTCCATTAGATGAAGTGTTAACTATAGCTGCATGGAATATATTGGAAATAACAAAATGTGAAATTAAAATAGATTATAACTTGGTTTTGGCGAATTGGGAAAAAAGACAAATATCAAGATTTAGGTAAATAGCGTGAAGTTAAAATTAAGAGAAATTAGATTGCGTTTAATTTATAATTTATAAGACATCTAAACTCTTGAATTATTTTTAGAAATGAGCCTCCCAGTCAAACTATGCAAACAGCTGTAGAAGAATTAATGACATTATCTCTTAAAGCTTATCGCGATACTTCTGTTCTACAACCATATTTGCAAATGAGAATGAACCATGATATCGATATGAAATTAAATCATCTATGCGAATTAGAGAAAGCTATGTATGATATTAATTGTACAGAGATAGTAAATTTCGAAGAGCATTTTGAAGTTGTATACGAACGAAGTGAATTAGAGAGCGAAAGGAATAAACTACAATTGAAACTTAGCGATGAAGGATTAAGCTTATATCCGGAATATATAAATGCTGTTGCACTTCTTAAAGATTTGGGATATATAGATAAAGACGAAAGAGGTTTGTCTTCTTTCAGATTATCAACACGAATTAGTTATGTATAATAATTTTATCTTGTTTTTTATAGTTGCATTAAAAGGTCGTGTTGCTTTACAAATGGGAAATAACGAATTACTAATCACCGAACTCATTCTCAGAAATGTGTTAACTGTACGTCAACCAGCTGAAATAGCAGCATTGTTGTCTGCTTTAATATTCCAACAACGAACTGATATTGAACCAAATTTAACACCAGAATTAAAGAAGGTATATATATTTTCATAATACGAATTAATTATTTACTGTGACATTTAAAGATTTTTTGGTTACAGAATTGCCTTATAATAAAGCAAATACATGCCGAATTAGAAGCTTTAGAACAACATTATCAGTTAGTAACGTTGCAACCACTAAACTTTGGTTTAGTGGAGGTAGTTTATGATTGGGCACAAGCAAAGTCATTCGCCGAGATTATGGAGAAAACGGATGTACAAGAAGGGATCATAGTACGATGTATACAACAACTAAGTGAAACATTACGAGATGTAAAAAATGCAGCCATTACTATAGGTGATCCCGTTTTAAAGGAAAAAATGGAAGAAGCCTTTACTGTCATTAAAAGGGATATTGTTTTTACTGCATCCTTGTATACTCAAAATTAATCGTTTAACAAACCTATGTATAATAATTTATTTAAATGTGTAAATGTGCAGAATATTTTCTACTTTGATCAATGAGATACATGTATATTTTTATAATTTATACACCGTTTATGAATCATATGCTGTTCAAAAAATGTACAGTACAATATTTCTTTACCATAGATGTAAAGTACTGAAATTCAGTTTGGTCTGAAAATTATATTTCTTTATGTATAGATATATGATAAGAGTACAAAGTAAATGAATAAAATTGTTATTAATATTGAATAATTCCTTTAATTTACAATGCTTATTAGTAAAAAATATTATCCTATATTTTATTTTCAGATATTATAGTGCACGTTGTTCCGTGTTATTAAGATTTCCTTGACCTTTATTTGTCTCAGAAATACAGGTCCATTGACCTTCTGTATTTTCACGCCAAAGGGATACTTTATTATCTCCACCACTAACAGCTAATATACCTCCAGTTAACGACCAACTAACATTCCAAATGACATCGTCAAAAACATTAAGAATGGTTGGTGTCCAACTAGTATAATCATTGGAGGTCCATACAATTACACGACGATCTTGTGAACAGGAAGCCAAAGCTGCTTTGGATGGTCCAACTGCAGGTGCCCACGCAACATCCCTTATCTGTAAGAAATAAAATATTAAATTACTGTTCTTTTAATTTATATTTCTAAACTTGAAAAGTGGCAAATGCATTACCCAATCACTATGTGCTTCAAGTTTGTCTTCTTCGATCCACCTATCACCTTCTTCTTTCCAAATTTTAACTAAATTGTCACAACCACCTGTGGCTAATCTCTTTATTGGTCCATTTTTTTGTGTTCCACTAGCATCAAAGCTGGGTTCAATAGCAGGACACCAACTCACCGCATTGCATCCAATGGTATGGGCATTTGTAATTTTTTGTGTATCCCATGTATCTCCATTATTAATAAGTATAGACACTGAACCATCAGAGCTGCCACAGGCTAAGATTAAGCCAAATTCATGTGGTGCCCAAGCCACTGAGTTAACAGAGGAATCATGACCATTGTGTTCATAAATCTTGGTCCATTCTCCTAATTCTTTCCAAATAATTACTTTTCTATTGCAAGAAACAACGTAAAATAATTTCAGATCAGAATAGTTAGTTCTAATATATTACAATTTCTATGAAAAGGAATATATTTTATATGTATCAAAAAATGGTAACAAATTGAAACATACCGATCGTAACTACAAGACGCTAAAAGATTTCCAAATTTAGGATGTGCCCAAGTAACTTGCCACACAGGTCCAACATGACCCTTAAGATCGGCTACTAAACTTTGTGAACCATTTTTTAAATCAAAGATTTTAACCGAGTTATCACTGGAACAAGTTGCTAACCTCAAACCATAATAATCCATTTCTGCATCGTGAATCATATCTTCATGACCGGTATCAACCGTATTCAAAACTGATACCATTTTTATGACACTTTTTGTTCAAATTTTGTTAACTATATTTTGAAAATTATTAAGTTATACAATTGTAAGAGCAACAAAGAGGTTATGTTATCCTGGTTGTTCAATGCTTGTCACTTACGTGGAAGCATGTGCGCACTGGCTGTTAACGCATGATTACTTTGCGCAACTCGTGTGCAAATTTAGTGCCGTTATATCTAAAAACTGAATATAAATCCTTTTTTGTGATTTTGTCAAAATTATGAAGAATATAAGTATTTGTTGTACCTTTATTATAAACTAAGCACTACGACTTTATACATAAGGACTAATAACCTTTTTTACGTGGTATGTAGTAAAGCTTTCTTATTTATTTAATTTCTTATACCAAATTGAAATTAAATTTTATTCTTATTGATTTACTATAATAACATATAATAACACATTTTCACAATGTCATACTATACATCTTAAGTTTATGCTTAAATATTAACATTCATAAATCATATTCTATATATCCAAAAACCAGAGCAGAATCATATTTAGGATAAAATGATCTAAACTTAACATGGTGCATGAGCATGATAAAACTCGTAATTGAGTTTGTGATCGATTTCAAAATGATCATGTACAAATATTTAACCTGTCACTAAAGAAAACAAAGTATAAATTCATCATTCGTAAAATACGCTGCTGGATAATGGAATCGCTTTATGTTCATTCTTTCATTCGCCCTTCAATTGGTAAAGGCTTTTAAATTCGTTCGTTTTTGTTCTGTTAATGAAATGTTATATTATACTACATATACTTTTGAAAAGCTTTAAAATTAGAAAAATAAAAATAAAATGAGAAAGAATTTTAGTTACATACAATATTTAATCATAATATTGAGAACTTTTTTACAAATAAACTAACAAGTTAATTTGTTATAACGATGTTCCATTTTTATTAATAATTAATATAGAAATCCCATTTAATTTTATTAAAATTTATCCGAAATTATACATACAGTAAGATATTTATAATATAATTACATTAATAGAATATAAATGAGATAGATGACAGGAATTGATAGGTAACATAATAATCTGGTCATTATTCGATTAATTTAATCTAAATCCATTACGGTTTAATTGACGAATATTTTCACTCTAATTACTATCTCATCTTAACATAAATTATAACGATTTGATGTTCAATTTCACGGATATTTGAGCGACATCCATCATTAATTTATCCCAACATTTAACCGTCACAGCGTTACCGGAAACACACAACTCAGAACACATGCTTACTGTGTGTAACGTCCTTACGTACAGAAATGTTATTAGTTCATCATAATTCACGAAACTGCGGTGCAACATAACACGGTATACGTTCGTGCAAGCTTGTCCCTTCCGGCATGCCGATAATGACAAGGCTCCTGGCGTTGCGTTGATAAGATGGATAATTGATATATGTTTCCCGAGAACACACGTACATATGTACATATACATGTGCACTTTCTTGATCCTATATACCTACATATAAGTGCAGATATATACACGTACGTAACGTTGCGGGGTACTATAAAATTTTCAATATGCTGCACGGTCGAGTAACAATTACTGTTACCGCTAATTACGTTTACTCGTATAGGAGGTAATGAAATCACGGCTGGAATTGTTTATTGATCGGGTGGTAGGCATCGCGTGGATCCGCTGTTGAATTTATGTAGAATAACCAATGGAAGCAGAATGATCAATGAAACGAATTCGATAGTTCCATTTTCTTATGTTGATCTTTCGCGCTCCAGTAACTTCCAATCGTACATATAGTAGCTCAGGAAAGCATTTGAACACTTAACATAGCAAACTTTTATGTATATATTGCATACGTTATATGTATAAAACATTTTGAAATTCTATTAGTACTGTAATGAGATACGATTATCATGATTATATTGATCTTTGAAACCAATCTAAAATGTATGTAGTAATTAGAGGATATTTACTCTAAATATATATTTAGTAAAAAATTACTCACCTTAAACAATAAATGCAAATATTTCTACGATTTCTGCAAAATATGAGTTATAGCTTGTAGCACAGGCTTAGAGATAGCTCAGATACAGAGATCGTCTTTAGTTGTAGTCTATTAAATATCTTGTAGTTTCTATGTACGTTTTTAGACTTGTTTTAAACTTTAGCATTATGATCGTAAGGTCTCATTATGGTACTAATGAAATTTCCAAATTTTTTGTGTAACACACATAATATATGTTCGAATATTTTCATAAACCTTTGTATGTATGTCTGACGAAGAGAATATATGGCCATAGACGAAGTGTACAATAGATCTATCACACACAATACGTCTTTCTGTCCCACGTGACTATGGACCCCACTTATTATTTTGGTGTGATTTGCAATGTAATCATGCAGCAAAGAAGTTGCAATTAAAATTGAACATTATGAAATTACAAGTAAATTCTCAAATTGAAATTGAAATTGAAATTCGATGTCAAATATTCAGACTCAAATTCTTTCCAAGTCAAATTTGTAATATGCTTCATGTGCATTAGAAAATGGGCCAGAGACAAAAGTTATAGCACTTGATGTTTGCTAAGAAAACTTTCGAAATAGTTTAACAAATCTAATGATATTAATTTCCAAGTTATTTCCCAAGTTATGTATTCTCGAAACTATCTTTCATAACTAAGATAATGGCGTTGACATTGAAAGCTATGGAGAAGGTATTGTATCGGGGTTCTAAAACTTTGCTACTCGTACCTGGCGCAGGTGTAGCATATACGTATATAAAGCATTCATGAACTTCGCTTGATTCAACTGAAATTGCACTTATCACTAACATATGTGCATTACGCAGCGTTACCGTGTAACGTGACTTTGTCGCGTTGGTCTTTTCCAACGGTAACGAAACGAATCAACGTTAAAAATAGTGATTATTTATTAAAATTGCATTATTTAAATTTCGCAGGATCCTGGTGAAAATGTAGGTCTCCGCTCTCCGGATTTTTATGGATGGATCGTAAAAGATACATAACGTTGTAACTGTATACAGGCTTTTTAAGAAATGACGCTCGCGACTCGAGCGAGATACTTATGTAGGTATATGCATCAATTTATTTCATTAAAATGATACAACATCTTTTTCTATTCCACTCGCATAAAATGATTAATACTTATTTCTTAAAGAATTAAGTGAATTATTGAAAAATATAAATAAATAATTTACATATTGTTTTATCGAGACACGAAAAATATATTAGGATAATAAATACTTTGCAGGAGTTTAAGAAATAAAATTATAGAGTCCAAGAGAAGAAAGAAATGACGACAATATTAATCAAATTTTATCATAATTACAATATTAAAAAACAGAATCTAATAATGTAAATTGACAAGAAAAAAAGAATGAATAAACGAAACGTGAGTCTTTAATGAATTAATCTATAACTTTATATAATTCTTAATATTAGAAATCTACGTAAATTAAAAGTTTCTTTAAAATATCGTGTGCTGCTTTGTGATAATTTTCAGAAAGAAACTAGAAGGGAGATCAACGTAGTTAGTAGCCAAGAAAAGATTTTGAGATTTTGAAGATGGTTTCGATATATCAATAGCGGTAGACGTAGTTTTTCCAAGGTTCGTTAGGCCAACAACCGAAAAATTTGACCTCGTACTCGAGAGAGTGGCTGGTTCGTACGGAAATTCAGGGCGAAGGTTCCAGAGGTTCCGGTTACGATACCCGCTACAGGTCGTCGCCGTGT
Organism: Bombus breviceps; assembly: GCA_014825925.1. Taxonomy (NCBI): domain Eukaryota; kingdom Metazoa; phylum Arthropoda; class Insecta; order Hymenoptera; family Apidae; genus Bombus; species Bombus breviceps. Next base: position 7,912,826 of record CM026183.1, on the reverse strand, counting down.
ATACGTTAGTATCGCGGCAAGATCCGGGCAAAGGAGTATCAGGAAGAATGGAAAGGGGAATGTCGGTCACTGGGCCTTTCCTTGCGATGACGGTACTCCGTTTAGCGCCTCGGGGCCACCTAGGAATGTTGGAATGGCACACAACTTGAAAAGTCTCTCGTCTTTTCTCTCTCTGCTTTCCTTTCTCTCTCTCTCTCTCTCTCTCTCTCTTCGTACCCTCCTACTTCTCTAAGTTGGTAATATTTGCGTCTGCGTCTGATGCGACGTACATCTGTTTTTGAATAAGCCACAAAATAAATTTGATGAACGAAATACAGTGTAGATCCGCAGTTGATTGAACATATAGATTATGAATACGTTCTACGTATAGTTTATATTTGGTTCATGATTTATGTATAGGGTCGAAAATTGTCGTTCGAGGTTGAGCTTTATAATTAATATTTTGTACTCTTTAGAAATATTTTCGCTCAATCTTCGAGGGTAAACGATATTAATTAAATGTTAAATTTCCCATTTAAATAACGTTTGATCAAATACCAATCTCTTCTGCCTTTTTATCTTTTTTTCTAAATGTATATCAAAGTAGACTCGTTTATTTTTGCATTTCAATATTATCGTGCTTTGACATGCCAAAAAGGGTTAAACACAGAGAAGCTTTTAAATTCAAACCAGCTTCAAAGCGCCCCCGTTGTAGCTTATTTACCGCTTTCTCCGCAGGTGTTACACTTTTTCGGTAGATTACATAAAAACCGAGAGAGTTCAAGCTCGTATTTAGGTAGCTAGTGCCGCTAAATCTCCAATGGTTTCCCTTCGAATTTCTGTTTTTTGAGGAAACTTCTCGTAGAAAATTCTAAAATGTGTTCCAATCTTTCCAGCGCAACCGATAACGCGCAGAGGAAGAGAAGAAGTGGTCCGCCAGAGGAAGAGGAGATTCATGAAACGTTTACGCTTGCCAAACAGCGCCGTTTCGTTTGCACGTTTGCAACGATGGGGGCCGGTGAACGAGAGCAATGGACGGTCGTGCGAAACGGCAAAGCTAAACGGCAATGCGAAACGGGCGCGGTTCACTGCATATTTCCATGGCGGTTATAGCCCAGGATATCGCGCGAGTACCGTAAAGGTGAAGAAGCGGGTCGTTGCCGGATCGAATTCCGCGCGTACCAGCTCGAACCACATTAATTTTCAGCGTGCGCGCTAGAATTACACCGGATCCTTTCGGCGAGAAAAATGGAAGGTAAGAAAGATGGGTGGTGCTCAGTTTTACCAGTGCCTATCTCCTCCCTCTCCCGGCTTCTTACCGTGTTGGTTCGCCTCCCCGCGGATGCGGCCGCTGCAACCGCACTTTTTCGTGTCTACAATCTATAGGCAATACTACGTGGAGTACCGTAAAGTTGGAAGGAGCAATACGTTCCAGAATCGAATTCCGGACGTGTCTGTGCGAGCCACATGAATTTTTCCCAAGGTTCCTCCCGCTGAGTATCACACCGACTATTCTTGAAGGAAAAGAAGAACGAAAGAGAAGGAGTCGAGAAGGAAAGGAGAGAAGAAGAAGAAATAGGTAGTATCGAAGTAGGAGAGACTAAGAGGGACATGGATCCATCGTGATACACGAAGAGATCGAATCTTTCGTAGGCAAAGGCCGTTGACTGTGACGCAGTGTAATTCCGGATGGTTTTGGGTCATCTGGTCGATCGATGGCCCGTTTCATCTATTATTGAAATGTAAGCATCGAACGTATCATCATCAAGTTTTACCTTTCCGGTTGATAGAAACAGAATCAAAACGTGTGCAACGTTTCATGGGAAGTTGGTTGATCTACAGATATTTGCAGCTTGTCTCTGCGTGATAGAGAAACGGTTGGCGTGATCGATATTTTAGACAGGCTGGTATGTTACAGAGTGACAAATCGTTCCAGGAACGTTGTCAGTTGACAGACCATTGTATCGTGAATAAAGTATTATTTTAAACTTTATTTGTAATAAATGAAATACGAGGATTATTTAAACAGGAGGCGAGTATTTCGTGCGAAATGCTGCATTAGGGTATAAGGAAAGTTTAAATTTGCCTAAAAGTTTCATTTGGCTATAGTTAAAAATACTAAGTTCAGTTTCAGTTTAGTTTTAGTAGTTTTAATGGAGTAGAATATTTTTAAAAACCACCGTGAATCGATTTAAGCTACAGGGATTACCGACCACCTTATTTCTTTCTCGATATTCCTTGGTGAAAACCGTAAAACACCGATTCCGTTCATAAAGTCGAGAAAAAGTTAACGTTTAGTTAGCTAAACTAAATATAGAAAGGAAAACCCAATTAAGAAAGTAATTTCACTCGCTATTATAAAACAAATTAACTTTAACTAAAAAAATTCTTTTACGTCATAATTTTTGTTTATTAAAGATGTTAAATTTCTATTTAAAAAAGCCACTTAAAAGATCTCACAAAAACATATAGAAGACAAAACTATAGACCATAAGCAGTACCAAAAAAATGCAAAAAAGCATTAAATATTTCTCTATGTATCTATTATTTAACTAGATGTTTAATTCAACAAAATTTTTCAGAAATTCATCAGTACTGCATCGGACATTGGTGGCAATTCAACGATTTTGTTGGAATTTTTCGACGAAATTTTCGATGTAAAACGATCGAAGCCAGTAGGATTGGCGTTGCACGTTTCCTGGTGTTACGCCGGTGTCCAGAGACTGGCGTACGTCGACAGGGCCGTAGAATTCTAGAAGGGGGTCATCATACGAGGCCGGCTCCGCCGAACGCACCGAGCCAGGACAGTATACGAACGTCATTCGGCGCGGACTGAGCGGCGAAAGGCGCGTTACCTGCGAGCGGTACCGCAATTTCGAATCGAAGTTTGCTCTCTCGTGTCTGCTTTTCTCTTTACGAACGGGAACGGCTTGCGATTCAGTGCAACGATCATCGTATAAATCCACGCGATATTTGCGATTTCTACGTTGAGCCAGTGCGAGGAAGAAAGAAAAAAATATCACGAGGGAGATCTACGGATTGTTTCACGGAGAACGAAGGATTAATTGGCTGCACGTTTCCACGCGTGTGAATTATAGAAATCGAGGTATGTCTACACGAATTGATTTTTCCACTTCGTTTTTTTTTTTTTTTTTTTTTTTTCATCCGATTCATTCGATTTTCCGTTGCGTTCGCTATGAAATGTCGCGTTCCGTGGGATCGACATCCAGTTGATTGAAACTGTTCTTTCTTTACATTTTTTAAATTGGGAAAGCTTGCTGGATATATATTTGTTATTGAATTAGAAAATTTTTAACGCAAATTGTTTCGTTTCTTTTACTTTATCTTTTCTTGTCTAATTGAATTGGAAGCTATGTTTTTCCTTCTCTTTTCTTTTCAAAGTGAATTTAAGTGGATTACGACGTCGTTTAGATTTTGAAGATGATGGTACGTGATTTTGCACGGTGGATCTTATTTCGGTTTTAATAGACAGAGCTTCTCTAGCCGTGGTTATTCGCTGTTTTATTTACGGAAGGGGATACTCCTTCTGAGTTGAGAGCACGAGCACTTTGCGAGCCCGTGAACTGCAGTGACTCGCTTGTGTATATGTATATACATATGGAAATGTGTGTGTGTGTGTGTACCTATCTTCTTATTCTGGTTGATTAAAAATGCTCCGCTAAAGCTTGATGAATTTCCATCGCGCGCGAAAGCTGCCCCGTCTCGCGTTCTGAAAACGCCAACTTCATCCGTTGGATGTTCATTAAATTTGCATTATCCTCCTAGAACAATTTCTTTTCAAGTTGCAGCTCTGCTATTTCCTAACCATATATCAATTATACATGTATCTATTCCCCGAACAATTTCCTTTTATTCTACGTTAAAATTATATTTTTCTTGCAATTTACAAGCAACATAGAAATATTTAAAAAAGGCAAATTCCACAATAAATTAAAATAGGAAAATTCTTCGTATGTACATTGCACTTTATAAAATATTCATCTTTTGAGGAGTACACATGTAAATATACAGAGTTTCTCTTTCAAAAGATACAAAGGGAGTATACGTTATTATTAAATATTTTCTAATATTATCCCGTTTAATATTTTTGAGTATAATTGAAGAAATTAAAAATAATTATCTTCTTCCGGTATCGAGCAACAAATTTATTAAAAAGTTAATTACTTCTCTATCTTGAGATGCACTAATATAGTGAATATTCTTCCACGGACCGTACATATTAGGGGCGTTCAAGCCGAAAATTAAACTTGGACTATTTTTATTTGTAATTCTGTAACGTTGCAATTACACCGTTTCTTGCTTTGTGACCGCTCCGAAAAAACCTTCGGCCAACCGGCGGATCACGTGCACGCGATTTTCTTTATTTACTTATTATAGTTCCCGTTTTGTTCTTATCTTTCTATTCCATTTTTCTTCTCTCTTTTTTCCCCCGTTAGAAATTACAATACCGAAATTACACGTATTTTCTTATGGAAGCTGCAAGCATGAAATTCATGGGAATCGCGCTGCGTAAATCACAACGATAAGTCTAGCCGAATCACCGAGTCAATTAATTCCTGTGAAATCCACCGAGCCACGAGTTGGCATGTCCACTTGTGCGTGCACTTTCTAAAGCGGCAAGAATGCAATTTCTACATGTCTACACATATGTACCGTACGTACACTATTGCTCATAAGCATCCGGACGCATCGATCGATTTGTAATAACAGTATGTAAATTTTATCGAAGCGTACGAGTAATAATTCCATAATGATGAATTAGGTATTTGAGGCAACGCTTATTATTTTCTTATGGAATCACCGGGTTATAAATATAGATTAGTTATTAAAAAACATAGCAATAATATATTTCAGTATTTATTTTATCTATATGTGTTAATATAATACATACATTTGTTAAAAATGCCTCCAGTTGTATCAACATGGGAAGTGTTTCTATTAGCTGAGAAGAGCCTCCTTAATCCATTTTATAATTCAAAGGTCAAAGAACGTGGAGATAAAGAATCTGTCAAATAACAAGCTTCTATAAGCTTGTATGACAATTACAAACGTCAGTTTTATTGTCACGCGACCTTCAAAAATCAATTTAATCAAATTATAATGTATTATTATACGTAGCTATAGCGATTACAGAGAATAAAATCATTGCAGTTTGATTCGACCGTAATTTTCTAATTAAAATACGCCTTGTCAAGAATAAACAAGTGTTCGAATACCTTTGAGCTGTAGCGTATGTACGGTGTTTTCCTCAAATCCGCCACGGTGTTTCGAGTGAGAGAATATTCTTTAACACGATGTTTCACGTACTTACGACTCCCTGCGCGAAGATGTGCTCCGGGTATTAATTATTCCCGCTTTCTTTGCATTCCTCCCTCGCCGTGGCTTACGTGCGTCTTTTGTTAAGGCTGTACTTGCTCGCTGGAATCGATGCTGTTCAATAGCGAATGTAATCTTCCACCGAGGCTGTTCGAAATTGCGACTGATTCTACGTGTTAGGAATCGAGAGAACCGTGTTCGTGGCGCGATGTTATTAGGGCTTGTTAACGGTCTTTTAAGTTCGCATGTGTTCCATCTTCTGGACAGGGACTTCGTACGGTTGCCTTGAGAATATCAATATACAGGGTGTATCATAACATATGGGAGTCACTTTAGGAATGAACGAGAGGCACGAAAACAATGAAAATGAACATGTGTCCTATCTGATCTTGTTCCAAAATTATAACCATTTTCGTGTTTCAATAATCTGCAACTGCTTACCTTCGGAAAAAACGCTGGAAAATGGTTATCCTCGACCTGTATACGAACTCACAGTGGTCGTGTCAAGGAATTTCGCAATTTTTCAAAAATTCCAGGTGCATATAGAATAATACAGATAGAGGGTAATCATTTGGGACACCTTTTATGTTCCGGACTATTGAAACGTAAAAATAGCTATAAATTTGAAACAAGGATAGGTAGAACACCTGTTTGTTTGAATTTTTCTCATTGTCTTTTCGTTTCCTGTCCACTCCCCATATTGTACGATACAACCTGTATATTGCCAGTATTTCAATGTTCTCAACTAAAAGGATCAATCTGTACTGGTAATACAATATTATCGGTATCTATTGATAAACTGCATTTTTGTTGAGAATCTTGAAATATTGACAATATTACCTAACATTTTGGGCAAGTTGAATTTTCTCCCTTTTAATCTTAAATATTCTTCGATTTAATTAATACCTGTATGATCTATGATTTATATATAGCTAATAATCCTGACTATTCATTTGATTTTAGTTAAATCAATATATACTTGGAATGAGTTAAATTATAATTAGTAGGCTGTGGATATCCGACCGTTCGTGCATATCCGACGAACGTAAATAATGAAAAATGTACGAGGTTTCGCATAGATCAAAGATCAAAACGAAACGATTTTGTTAGATATTTTAGTCGCGCCGCGCGACGTAAAGTTCGGAAAGGGAGGTACCACAGAAGCGTGTGCAACAATGATTGTTTAAACGGGAAACAATTACTACTCTCATTGGGGAGGGATTTCGATCCAATAGAAATTCAGCTTTGGTATTTATGATACTCACATCTAGAATTACAATGTGTGCTTTTAGAGGCGCGGAAACGCGCTTTGGAGCAATGAAACCGACGACTATGGCTGCAATTTTCAAGTAATTACTCGAACGAGTAATGAGAATCGATACTTCGAACCTGTTATAAAGTTTCGCGCTAGTCTTCCATCATTTTGTATTTTATTACGTGAGAATATTGTATATTTAATCAATATTGACACGTAAAACAAGATCGAAGCTAGTTACTATTGTCATAACAAACCATACAGTTCTCATTTTGGACATTTCATTCTTATTGTTCTTGATATTTGTTTAATTTCATTATTTGTCCATTAGGTAACGTTTCATAAACAGCATTTTACTGGTCGCGACGAACTATTCAATGAATGCATACTTGCCTGATTATATTCAGCAGCCAGTTTCGTGCAGTTTGAGCTCGACAAATAATCGTAATCGGTATTTGTCACTGGGCGGAGACATTAGTAATCGTTTTACTATTGAATCAATATCTCGTTTACGTTAATTTTGCTAACCCATAACGGCTCTGCCTTTGTTTTCATCGTTTTGCATTTCTCTGTTCCAACTCTGTCACAAACGAGTGAAATGACGCTTTGTTAATCCTCTCGTATTTGTGGATAAGATATCTTGCGATGCAATGTTGTTTATGCGATGCTCTCAACCGGATATTTCACGTTTTCTTTTACAATAAAACGCAAGATATCTCGTTCATGGATCTTTGTAAGAAATAGTTCGAGACATCTCATTTATTGGCGTGGCAGAGTTAAGAACACTAACCATAAGTTCTATTATACCTTCAACCCTAAGCAAACATAGTTCTTCATTTATCCCAGGCAAACTGGGTCGTCCACGTCCAAGCCTAATTTTTTTACTATTCGACGCTTTTTAAAAAAATTTTAAACAGATTTGGGATGTTCCACGATGCTTCTGTTATATTATCCAAGCGCATTTTAAATCAAATGTTTGAAACCTTTTTCGATAAAAGTAGAAATTTACGAATGCTAGCTTTTTTTTTTTATCTCTTGGACCACATTTTATTGTACTCTACGCTGTTGTAAAATCTGATAAAATTTGGGGAAGCTCGCCAATATCTCTATTATATTATAGAATTACTTTTTACATCAAATGTTCGAAATCTTTTTTTTTTTCTTCAAGAAAAGTAAAAATTAGACGAAGAGAAATCGAAGGATGGACTTTTTCCATGTCTGGGCTTAATCTTTTACGCGCTCCATGTTTTCTAAAAAATCTGGTAAAAATCCTAGCACGCTCATTAATAACTCTGTTACTTTATAGAATCGCTTATTAAGCTAGACGTGTTTTCATGCGTGACTTTGTTAATTTTAAATAATGATATCAATTAAATATTAAATACTACTATACTAATATCAAACGCGTCAGATATCATATTCCAAGTATCGTCTGAACAAAATTGCTTCACCGGATATGTCCATAAATGTGAAAGGACTAAAAATTTGCTGGTTCATTTGCACGAACCGAAAGTTTCCGATCGAAACGTTCTTTCATTGTCGACTATTGTCAAAATACTATTGTATCCTATTGTATTCTACGTTCGATTGTTATCGTGCCAAACTAGCTGGACTGCAGCCCCGAGGGTTGCGTTGACACTATCCAAAAAATCGGAATTTTCACCGCGTTCCTCGATCCTTTTGGTCGGTCGTGTATATTCGCGGATCAACCGATTCGTAGTCACCGACTTTGTCTTCGTGGTACGAGACCAGTGGCACAAAGAGTTTCCAATAGCGTTTCACGAAGAAAGCGGTCGCGGTTCTCCTCAAAGAAACCGTTTATCCTCCTTTGTGGGCGCGGCCGAGATCATTAAACACGCGGATATGCGTCTTCTTCGAGCTTTTTCTAGAACAGGAGATTGGATCCTTTTTTCACGAACGGCATCAACGCGTATTTTAATCGCGTCAAACTTTGAATTTCTATTTTGACGGAGTATGTGACCCATCTTTTGTACGAGAGAAAAAGTTAAGAAAAGATAACGAAAAAGTTGATCGATCTTGTTTCCAATCATTAATTCTTGGTCATTGAGAATTTGAGATCTTGAATGACCGTGGTCCGGACTTGTTTGCATAGGTCTTACTTTTCAAGTGTTCCCGAAGGAAAATGTCTGGTGCTGTTAGCCGAGGGGAGCGACGGGGCCAATGAATTCACCGTAATCCTCTTTGTATTTGCATAACGGATTACTGACTTTGATAAAAGTTGTATTATAGCGACATATCGTTGAGCCGTCAAACGACCGTAATAAAATTGTATGATCCATACTACACGATTGTTTGCTAATGATTGATATGACTTCAACGCAAGACAAATGACGCTAAAACAGAAAGGTATCGATCCTTCCACGACACGTCGTATGAATATAATAAAACGCATCATCTCATGTATTGAAAAATAAGAGTTGAAACTTGTACATATCATCAAACCTGTTACTTTAACGCGCAAAAATTTCACATTATCCACAACAGCCGTAACTAGGTAACTTGTAAAATTTCGCTACTAACGTTACTCTAATCCAACAACGAAGTTCTGATTTCTCCCAAGTGCCCATCTGCACGAAAACTACCCTATCGTTGAAACTTTTATCCACTGGCTTCGGCATGAAATTTTTCCAAATATATGCATTTTTATTAAGTGCACACGATATACATACATGCACGGATATTGCCGCGACAAAAGTATCGTTGCATCATTTTTCCAAACCTTCGCTAACCCCAAAGAAGATCCTGTAGAAAATTGGAACGTCCCCATTCGCCGGTTCAGGAGATCGGATCGCGATTTTCGTTCGAAAATAGAGAGGAACCTCTGTGTGCTTCCGCCGCTCGTTTATCCCGTATTCATTCGAACTGGATGAATCCTTTATCCCTTGTACGTCCTTACAATACGTTGCTTTCTCCCATAGGACAGGACCAATGGTTCCTGGTATATCTTTCTCGAATTTTGAATGAGTCGTCGAACAAAATGTTTCCACGTCAAGAATCACGCTTGATGTTCTTTCAGAAGTAGAAATGCAGAGTGTTGAACCAGTTAGTCAGAGCTCGCCGCGAAAAGACATTCACTTTTCGATGTGTTATCGACAGCTAGTTTTTTGGAGGATGGGCAAGGTTTTTATACTATTTTCGGAAGCATGAATCCTACATTTATAATCGTGATTTGTCGAATTTCGCTAATAATTAGATCGAAGATATTTATGCAATGTTATATTTCTGTGAATATAACTAAGGAAAGGAAATTTAGATAAAAATTCGTTCCATCTATCAAACGTTATAACGAATACTTTGAACGCTTTATGTATTTTTGCATATCGTATGTATTATTATCTACATCTTTGTACGTTTATTTCACGAACACGTAAAAGTAATCTAGCAACGATATTGATTTAATTGTGCAAGAACGCTCTATAGCTGTTTTAAATTTCAAAGGAGTCGTCGGACAAGATGTTCCCAAGTAAAAAGTCCTTCTCAATCTTTCTCTTTTTCAATGATGGAACAACACATCCTCAGAGTTTCGACGATTTTCGATGTCTCGCGAAAAGGCATCCACTTTTATGGCATTCAGTAACCAGTTTTCCTTCGTCCCCGTTGCACAGCGTCGTTCAACGGCGACAACAATAGCACACGCGTCAAATAGAAAGTACACACAGTAGCCAGGCTTCGAACAACGGGTTGCGTCACGCTCGCTCGAGGAATGTTCGAGCATTCCTCTGTTTTCTGTTATTCCAGCGTTGCATTTTCTTTTTTCCCTTTCCTCTTTTTTATTCGCTGTTTATCCTGTTCTTCCTTTTCTCCACGACGTTTTTCCCTCGACCTGTTTCGCCCGGCTTCGTTCTTTGTCTCGTCGCGTGCCAGGCGACAGTTTGAAAACGCTCCTTTTCACGCGGTTCGACAATGCGAGCCGCGAAAGGAGGAAAGCATTACGTTGGTATCATTAGTAGCGCGTGGAAAATACGCTTTTTCCACCAAGCAGCCAACTTTCTACCCGCCAACGGGGCATAGAAATGATCTGGAACGGCCGATATCGCAGAGTATTCGCGTTTTGACTCGCAGTTCATCGGAGAATCGGACACATCGGAGAGTTAATCAGATCGGAACACACCGGCTCCCTTGCGATTTCCTCCTGATGCTGATTTTCATCGTGACGCGTCGGTCTTTTGTCCTCTGTTTGACGGTATACAGAATTAATTTCTATTGTTTGCTTCGTGAGTTGGAGGATAGAATAGCCTTTTTGTATGAAAATAGGTCAGAATTTTTAAATCGTTTTATTAGCGATGTTTGATGGAGGTAGAGAGCAATGAAAGTAGGCCAGAATTTTGAAGTTATTTTATAATTTTTAACTGTAATAGTATTTCGAAATTATTTTATTAATTTTAATTGTAATATCGTAATACCAATAGTAATGTTAATTGTAATATCGTAATAATAATAGTGTTTGTTATATAAAAAAGATCAAAATTTTAAAAGCATTTTATATTTTCCAATTGCAGTAGTATTTTTGAGTCGTTTTATAATTTTTTTAATCGTAATAGTACGAAGCGAAGGTCAGACTGATTTTTTTCGTATAAAGATGGAAAATTTTAGAATCGTTCTATGATATTTGATCGTAATAGTACGAAGTAAGAGTTAGCGATGATTTTTTTGTATCAGAATCTTAATATTATTTTAGTATCGATTTGCTTAGTATTAGATTTTATAATAATATTCTTCATTCATTTTTCACTTATCTTTTATGCATGTTACGGTGAATATTCACGAGCTCTTTTGTGTTCATGCCCCAACGGGCAGTAAAACGAGTTACTAATTACACATGGTTGTATTCATAAAATTTGTGCAATTTCTTTATCAAGGGAATAGCTTGTAAATGAGACCAATTAAGTCGTCAGATAAACGTTTTTATTATAATGTACGATTTATACAATCATAATTGGATTGTTCGAATATTACGTTACATTATTTTAATTATATTTTTATTGATAATCATTTTCAATAGCCGATTATCTTGTTGCGTTAAATATTTTTAAGTTACCTCGTCTTTTCACATTCTTATTTTTAATTTACAACTGTTCTTGACTAACTTAATAAAATACAAAATATATTACCAAATGTCTCGAGCAGTAGAACACGAGACATAAGTTAGATTAATGTTATTGCAATATATGCTATCCTCGATATTAATTGCAATTTTATCATGAGAAACATTGAAGCCTCACACTTAAATAGATGTCTAGTTTGGAATTTTGGGATACTAGAATTTTCATCAATCTTTCAAAATTAATATCATGCTGCTTCAATTTATTATAAACGATCAACATCCACGATTACAACATGTCGTCCAATTATGAATTCCGCACGGTATATTCGAGAAACCTTAGAGCGTTCGTTTTTGGGTGTCGTGTATCGCAACAGACGAGCCCGGTGAAATAACATGGACTAACAAAGCCAAGGGGATGCTCAGTTTGGACTGATAGGCCATGGTCGTAGAATTCAGCATATATCCGCTTTCGAAACGAGTCTCTTCTTTGAAATTGTTTGCAGAGAAAGCGACATGAAAGCTGGTTTTAAACGTGGCTGGTACTCTATGTAACCATGGAACACACTTATTAGCGGACAATTTTATTTTACTCGTTCGGATTCACGGGACGAATCCATTAACTCGTGTGTTTCCTCTCCTCGAATCTCTATCGACGTTCTGACTCTTTGTAAACGTACACTCTTGTCCAAGAGTATGCGGAGACTTGCTGATATTCGATCAAATGTATTTTAATTACAAAATTGCGATCAAATAAAACTGCATTGATTTTATTCTACAGCTTTTATTCTATAGATTTTATTCTATAGAGCTACGTACAATAGTATATTGTAGCTTGATTAAATTGATTTTTGAAAATCAATATGTAATAATAATCAAACTGACGTTTGTAATTGTTATATCTCACACAATTAATCTTTGTTACTTTACAAGCTTCTTACCCTCAGATTTTTTATCTTTTTAATTGTAAGACAGATTAGGAAGATAGATAAATAGACAGACTTTCAATGTTAATAGAGCTAGTGATATTTAAACAGCAAATGTATCTACCATTATACATAGCAAATACTAAAATATTGCTATATACAGGATGGTGGATAACTGGTGGTACAAGCGGAAAGGGGGTAATTCTACGCGAAAAAAGAAGTCGAAAATATAAAATAAAAATTTTTCGTTCGAGGCTTTGTTTTCGAGAAAATCGACTTTGAATTTTCGCTCGGTACGCGTCCACTTTATCGCGTCTCGTTATAAAATGGATATTGTCGCGGTTTAAGTTCGTTTCTGCCGTAACGGAAAATTAGGAATACACGATGAAATAATACGAAGTAATCGTAAAGTTTATTATTACAAAAATTGCCGAAAAGAAAACGAAAAATTTTTATTCTATATTTTCGACTTCTTTTTTCGCGTAGAATCACCTCCTTTCCGCTTGTACCACCAGTTACCAACCACCCTGTATATAGAAGTTGACATGTTTAGATTTATTAATTTTTATTTTATTTTTATTAATTTAGATTGGGGTTAGGTTTGCTTGCAATGTTGCTTCTACTTCATCATTAATTTGCGCACTTCAGTAAAATTCACATACCACAAACGATCCAAGTATCGTCGACCAAACTTATGAAGATACTTATGAACGATAGAGTAGCTCCAAATGGATTATTTAGACATTTGACGAAGGCATATAATACATAATGTATGTTAACATATACGAATCGAATCTAGCAAGCTGCTATTTCAACGACAACGTGGCGCGATGATTATATCTCCTCGGCGTGAAAATACGTTTTCTCAATCGGTGTTCCGAGACTCTTGGGAAAACGTGCAAGTCAGAAGTGTTCAGCACTTAGCGTATAACGTTTTCGAACAACGAGGAACCAAAGTGGAAAGTTGTTTCCTGCGGAAGAATAGGAAACGTTCCTCTGCTTGAGCCATGAATGGGCATCTTCTTAATGGCGCGCAATATTGCCGGCTTGCATATTGTACGCGTACTTCCGGTATGAAAGGTAATGCCCGTTATTGTCTGGATGCAATCGGCTACACAACAAACGTCGCTCTCAAGGAACGCTTTCCAGGCTTTTCGGAAGAGATCCGTGGATTTCATAGATAATTTTCTTCCTGGAAATTCTATTCTAAGTGGTATTATCAATGGCAAACGAGACGTTCGTACAGTATAGGCAAAGATAGCCAATTTACATATGGATGGAGCTGAATGAAAGTCATTTTGTTGCCTGTCGTGGAATATTTCATATTCTGCCTAGTTTTTATTTCATTTCACCGGGGAAGTTTTGGAATTATGAATTCATATTACAAAGTTTGAAATTAGATTGTAGTATCTATTCGAAGTTAATTGTTCTGCTGGTCTCTCCTCCAATGTATATGAAAGGGAATTTGACAATTTTATAAGATTCAACGAAACCTAATTAATTTTAACATATTGATAAATTATTGCTTGGTCCTTATTGGGTTAATTTGTATTTGAGCTGGGATCGGAATTAGCTTCAAAAAATTTGTCCTCTCTCCCAAATTTGTTCTAAAATCTATTTTAAAGTATGTTTTAACCTTTGAATTTTCTCATCGTGTATTGTATTTGTTGTATCATCTTTATCATGGATATTTTAAAACATAGTACAAAAGAATTTCAGTATTTCATCATATGAACATATTTTCCAATATTTTATGGGGAAAATTTACTAATCGTGTCGAAGTCTTCAAGTTTACGTAAGCCTACATGTTTTTCGATATGTTATGCGTTTCCCCCATTAATTTTCCATTAGCGCTTTACAATTACGTTACAGAGTTGTTACGAATAGTCGATCGTTCGAGGGGAACGTGGTCGCTTTCTAGCGGAGGAAAGTCGGGGAAAAATGTAGGAAGTACTAATAAACGGCGCAAACCGATGATCTACTATAATGCACTGGCCACGCTACGGCATAGCGATGATATAAACGTTCCACGATACATACATACTTTCTATTTTCGTCGAGCCTACGCTTGTACCACTGAGCTACTTATCAACAAGGATGCAGTCGAATTGGAGGATCTTCTTTTTTCTTCCGTTTCTTATTTTATGGAGATGGTCCACCACTACGTTCGTATATGCACTGTACCATTACATCAGTTTAGAAGATCCTTCTTAATCTGTTTTACATATATTCGAAAAACCGAAGAAACTCAAGACAAAGAATTCGTCAAATAACAAGATAGTTCTATAAAGTATAATAACTTCAAACACCGGTTTTATCATTGCTATGGCGAGTGCGAGGAATAAAATCGTTGCAGTTCGATACGACCGCAATTTTGTAATTAAAACATATCTCGTCAAAATTAAGTAAGTTACTTACTTTTAAACGATAGTGTATGCGAGATAGTGTACAATGTGCACGTGTATGCATAGATTTATACAGTCGTGGAGGTCATTCGCGATTTCCATCGGTCGATGACCTATGGGAGAGACCACTCCACTCGAAACTCATTTAAAAGTACCTTTCCACGAAAGTGTTCCACCGATGACGCACGGATGAGTCCATGCTTGTGATCGAGGATTGGTTATATACGTATGCATGACAATAGAAAGTTAACACGAGAGAGCTCGACCCGGAAGGAACACCGATGATGACGAAGTGACCCACATCCTGTGTGTATTAGCCTTGGGAGAGAAGGCTGATCTTTCTGGCCTATGGACCGTTTTCTGGTCCGTTGGAAATCCGAAACCAAGACGTAAGTCGACGAAAGAATGCATGTGACATCCTTGCTTTTCTAAGAAAATTGAATTTTCGATGGCTCAGTCGAACATTTTTTCAGTGAAAGATCAAAATTAGAGAAGAAACATGTGGTTTAACGTTTTGAGAAGCATGGAGATATAGCGTAACAGTCTTGTTGTGTTTCTTTGATTTTCTATTTTAATCATTGAACTTATGAAAGGGAAAACGTATCTTGTTAATATAATAATAATATAATATAGAATAATAAATTACAATACAGAATCTGTTTGGCGTGGGAGTTTTTAAAATAATTTTTAAAATACTTGTTCGAAAGTTGTTGTTAGATAAGTTAATTTTAGAGATTGATATGGACATAAAAGCTATGGGATGGAAGCTTCAAAACTTCTTTACTGTCACCTGTTTACGTCAGTTCGATGATGACCGTTAAAAGCATCTAGTCGATATTCGCGTTAAAGTGGAAAGTTCTGCTATTCATTTAGTTAATCAGCAAACAGTTGATCATTGTAAAATTATAAAATAATTTTCGAGGAACATAAACGACATAGTTAGGTACAAAAATTAGATAGTTTGTAAATTTTATATAAAAAATTTAGTCGCTTCGTTTTATTATCAGAACACATGATTCATATTCAACATTCAAAAGTCGAGCAATTTGTACGTAAATTCCAGTTTTATGCGATTTCAATTATCAATTCACCTATTTATCTATAGAAAATAATTCCAACAAACTTTAAATAACAAATATCTATTATCATACAAAAAGAAAAGAACGCAGTAAAAGATCATAGATTAAGAATCAAATTCAAGGTACTCGTATACTTGTCTAACCAATAGTAGAAGCTTCTTCCATTTTTCTTTCCAACGAAGTATACTCTAAAACGAGAAGCGAAGGAAAATTATAGATAGCGTCATGAAGCTAATTTCAAGAAATTTATCAAAATCTCTTACATTTTTCACTGCTCCGATTCGTAGTATTCGTATCGTTAGCCTACCGATAATCGAAAGTAAAATTTCTTTCCATTGTGAGTTTATAATCGCAGAGATTGCTATAACATAGCAATTATGCTGCAGGCAATATTCCAAGGCAACGTTCCTTGTTCAAACGTTTCACCACGATGAAATTGTTGCGGAGATATGCGAAGAACGCGGGCCACGCTTTTTGGGTATCAATTACTAGCAGACCGCGTAGAAATTAGAATTTTCGGCATAATAGCGGCGTAACGACCGTTCCGGAGTAATCTTAACGTGATCATCGATGTAATTACCAGAACGATGGCGGATGAAGGGAGTCGCGGATACGCTCTCTTTCTCGATGCATTATTCATACGGACGGGATATACCCTAAATTCAAAGGCTTCCCAGAGGATGTAACCGGTGGTAATTTCGCCATCGACGCAAGCCCGGTGTCGTACGAAGCTTGAAATGGCAGATATAAGAATCGTCCTCCTTTCTACATTTCCTGATGCTACGTAAATCTCTTGCATTTGAAGATTACACGAGAAATGTATATGACACTATTTTCGTTATCGTTGAATCTATGATTTTGAAGATACAATTTTAATACTTAAGAATCCTTAAGTACCATGAGTGATAATTCTATCCAGTATACAGGGTGGTTGGTAACTGGTAGTACGAGCGGAAAGGGGGCGATTCTACGCGAAAAATGAATAAAAATTTTTCGTTTCTTTTTTTTTCAGCAATTTTTGTAATAATAAATTTTACGATTACTTCGTATTATTTCATTATGTATTCCTACCTTTCCGTTACGGCAGAAACAAACTTAAACCGCGATAATATCCACCTTATAACGAGACGCGATAAAGTGGACGCGTACCGAGCGAAAATTCAAAGTCGATTTTCTCGAAAACAAAGCCTCGAACGAAAAATTTTTATTCCATATTTTCGACTTCTTTTTTCGCGTAGAATCACCCCCTTTTCGCTTGTACCACCAGTTACCAGCCATATATTATTCTTTATTTTGCAAATCAATCGAAACCTATGAATGCAAGTGATTGTTTTATTATTATTTGACATTGGGTAAAAAATAGAGGAGTTGTTGTTTGCGATGGTTATAAATAACATCACGATGATGTTATCGTGGGATGATGTTAATCCTTAACTACTGTAGACGTTGAGACATACGTAATTGCTATAGCCGGTCTCACGGACCGCTAATGTTTATTGCATCGTTACGCACATACAGATGCAAGTGTTTTTCCTTCGTGCATTAATAAGGGAGAGATGCAAGTCTGATTAAACAATAGCAAACATCTTTCTTTGATAATTATTTATCGTTACAAGTTATGCAGAAAGGTAGAATGAAAGTTTCACACTCGTTCTATAGTAGCTAAAGGTTGAAAGAAAATTTGCATAGGGAGAAATTCCAACCACGATAGTCTTCAGGCGTTAACAAAAGAAATATGTAATTAATTAGGTTTAAAGATACGAAGGTCGGTTGATAATTAATGCACACTCGTCTGTATCTAAGAATACGTAATCCAAAAAGAAGAAAATAAAATTACAATTAATTACATACAAAACACCGTATTTATTTTTTAATATAATCGCCGCTATCTTCGATGTATTTTTGTCAACGTGTGACGAGCTTCTTCATTCAATGCAGAAATCTGTCGACCTACTTTCGGCGAAGGACTTCACACTTGCCTTGACTTTATCGTCTGATATGAAATGAATACTTTCCAAGGTCCCCTTCAATTCCGGGAAGAAATGGTAAAAAATATCGGAAGCAGTCAGATCTGAACTATAACATTTGACCTGGCCAATTTAACTTGCCAATGGAAACGGTTCCGCATAAAAGCGCCAAAGCAAATCGCCTTGGGTTGGCTTAGCTGGCCAGTAGATTTCCGGCTCAAGACGGGCGTGGAACAATTTGAAATTCTAAACTCGCAAAAGTATCAAGTGTTGTGCGTGCGGTATGCGGCCGAATGTTGTCACGCTACGATGATATCCAGTTCGAGTTCCAAATCCGGCGTATAGACATTTTCGCAAATGTTTCATGGTCTTTAATACCGTGGCGTACACGTGCTAGTAAACGGCGAAGAACTTCCGCAGGCGCAATGTTTACCGCCATCAGAAACTCGATTACTGCATTTCGCTTGAATCTCGTTGACATCGCATTGATATTCAACCTCAGTCTAAACGTTACTGTTCGTGATTGCGTCAAACAAACTTATTGAAACTCGGTATGTTTATAAAGGAGGGATGTAGCTATAAAACGAGCGATCACGCAGATCCTTAACTCTTCCTGTTCTTGCGATACAGACGAGCGTGCATTAGTTATCAGCCGATCATCGTATATACTATAAGGTGTTTTAATCGCGGAAGATTATAAGGTACCGTATATGTATAGTATGAGAGGATGAAAGGTATAATAACGTGATAATAAACATCTCTGGAACGTTCACAATAATGACAAAAAAAATTAATTTATCGAAAGCAATTAAAATCACCCTCTTATTAAGATGAATTTCTCGGAAAGCGTTCTAAGCTAAAAAATTGCTCGCGTGTAAAAAATGGGCACTGTATCTCATTATTGAATTATGAATATTTAAATAACGTTGAAATTTAAATAACGCAGTTATAAAAATATAAATGCAAAAATATACGAACTATCCAAAATATCCATTAATTTAATTAATTCATAATATATTGCAGTATTTTTTTTCTTATCCTTTTCAGTGCCCGTAAAAAGCATAAATTTGCATAAACGTTTATAATCTAACTGTTATATGGTTTTTAGTTTGTGGTTCTTATTTGCATTTCCTAAATGAAACAATCGATGTGCATTTAATATCGTGAAGACGACGAAGACGAAGAAAAAGGGAGACGAACACTTCTAAGAGAAGCTTGGAAGTTCTCCCATAGACTTAAATTGAATTTTCATGAAAAATACGAAGTTCCGTATCGTTATTAAAAGAGAGTGGTTCGTTTAAATTTGAGATTAAAGCAAAACACACTGAAGGAAGGATGGGGAATTAATGTAAGAGACTGTCCCAAGATTTGGGAATATTTAACAAAACGTGCGCAAACAAAGTGAAAGAGACGTTGAAAGTGGAAAAGAAAGCTGGAAGAACAAGGTACTAAAGGCTGCTTCGACTTACATATTTCTTAATATCTGATATAATTCGTATCGACGGTAATCTGACACTGCAAAGGAAATATATAGCATGGCCAGTAACTATGATCATTTTGAGTATCTGCGTTATTTTTAGGGATATAGGAAAATTAGGTTTACAAAAGTCGCAAACGAAAGAGACCATAATGTTAGTTGAAGTCAGTCAATCAGTTGAAATTATAAATTCAGTTTTGTAAATTTTAGAAAACTGCTGTTAAAAAAAAAAAAATGAAGAAAATCGAATTTTTTGCATCGGATACGACAAAGAAATAACTCTTTTCTAAACTAAACCTTTTCATTCCAAATTTCCTCTCATTTTATTACATCATCAAAGGTTTAAAAGATCCATGAAACTGTTTAAAATTTTCCACCATGCATCCTGAGATTTCACTCTAACAATTTTACGAGGAAAAATATCGAAGATACCGCGAGGGGCGAGGGAATGAGAAACAGGAAGGGGAAAGCAAATCTCTCTTTTTTTTTCTTACTTTTAATCATCTTTTTAGCCCTGTTGGAACGGTGGCCACAATGAAAATATCCGTGTACCAGAGCGGAATGGGTGAAAGGGTGGTGGCGGGCGAAGAAACGTCTCCGACGTCGAAGTTGTAACGAGGAACAAAGGAAGGTGAAAAGAAACGAAAACGTCGCCGACAATTCGTAGATCTCGAAGCTGACTCTGGGGCTCATGAATAACGGAGAGGAACGCATTAGAATATTCTCCGCGGCATAACGAATAAGGAGACATAACTTCCATTGTTATTCTCCCTTTTAAAGAAGGGAATCCCTAAGTTGCACGAGCGCGTCGTCCTCGTCGCTTTGCCCACGCCGCAGATGCAGTTTTCCAAGAGTGCCACTTGCAACCGGTTATAGAATTAAAGATTATTTTCCATCTGCCTATTAACAGCGAGACAAAGATAAAGCGACGTCGGGTCGATGTTCTTGAACTGCAAAATTAATTGCAATCCGCGACCGCTGCTCCACGATCGTTCTATTGTTGAATATTGCAGCTATTATCCCATCTTCTTCCTGTTTAAAAAATGTACCGTTATGTTTTATATGGCGAAAGAAGAAACTTCTTATATTTTCGTATTCTTCCTTTTAATATTAGTGGAAAATCAGTTTTTGATATACCAGAAAGTATACAAAAAAATTAGTTCCATACTAATAAGTTATTTGTTCTTTTTTTCTTTGAGGGAAAAAAGAATCTCTTAGTTTCATATTTCTTTTAGTTCCTTTAGTATCGTTTTATTAAGACGTATTTAATGTGGATTTTTTAAGGACAGGCTTAATAATACCGTTATGGAAACGACAGGTCAAACTTTTTTAATCAAGGAAGATGGTAGGAATGAAGACAGACAAAATTCGTTTAACTTTATAAACGTTCCCAATAATGACGATAATTTGCCTGATAACAAAAGAAATTACGCTTCTTTTAGTTAATTTATATTATGGGATTCTGCATTTTAGAGAGACAGACATACCAATAAAGTATTGAACAACTAATATCATCTGGACGACATCTGCTCTGTTTTCAAGAGTAAATTACTAGCACTTAAATGCATTACAATTCATTAATAGATCTTCTAGAAAATATTTTATAATATCTTAATTTAATAATTATAATATTTATAATAATTATAATAATTATAATAATTATAATATTTTAATATCCTAAAAGTGCCATCGCACTTATTAGCAATATGATAATCTCAAGCTCATCCATCCAAGACATTAAAGAAACATATCTTACAGTAATCTTGAAGGAAGAAATGTAACAATACAGTGTAATACCACTGTAATATGACACTGTAATATAATAATACAAATATAATACCACTATATATTCAAAGAAACAAACAAGCAGATAAGGAAGCAAAACTAACAGTTAACGCAAGAGAACATAAAAAGTTATCCACTAGATCACATGCAATGATACAAAAAGCTATTTAAATACTTTCATAAAATAGCATTCCATAGGAACATTAGCTATAAGATGCATGGAAATATATGGAGCAAACGGATGGAGATACGGGATGGCAAATATTTCCAAACATGATTAATCCAACAATCCAATCGTCAATTAGCAGAATTAGGACCAGCCACTCAGCATTGACTCGTTCATGTCTACTCAACAACCATAAACCTCAATACAAATCTGCAAACAATGCAAACTGATATCGTCTATTAAACATACCATACTAGAGTGCAGAAATTATGATAAGAAAAAAGCCACTGAACTGCTTAATGATATAACGAAATTGTTGAACTTCAGCTGAAAAATGGTGAAACTTTCCTTCAATTGCTGAGATCTATAAAATTCTATCTGAAATTACAGACTGTTAACTGTGCTGCGTTGCTAATTATCTCTGCTGTAAGCAACGTTAAACATATATATACAGGTTGGTTGGTAACTGGTGGTGCAAGCTGAAAGGGGGTGATTCTACGCGAAAAAAGGAGTCGAAAATAT
Source organism: Bombus breviceps (assembly GCA_014825925.1). NCBI lineage: Eukaryota > Metazoa > Arthropoda > Insecta > Hymenoptera > Apidae > Bombus > Bombus breviceps. The sequence continues at coordinate 7,890,866 of CM026183.1, read as the reverse complement.
AGAATACAAATTTTTCGTTCGAGGCTTTGTTTTCGAGAAGATCGACTTTGAATTTTCGTTCGGTACGCGTCCACTTTATCGCGTCTCGTTATAAAGTGGATATTATCGCGGTTTAAGTTTGTTTTTGCCGCAACGGAAAATTAGGAATACACGATGAAATAATACGAAGTAATCGTAAAGTTTATTATTATAAAAACTGCAGAAAAAAAACGAAAAATTTTTATTCTATATTTTCGACTTCTTTTTTCGCGTAGAATCATCCCCTTTCCGCTTGTACCACCAGTTACCAACCAGCCTGTATATACACACAAGTCTTTGGAATGTTCTTCCATAATCACAATGTGAGAAAACGAAATTTAATAAAATCAGTGTGCTAAAATAAAATCATTCTTAACACTTGACTGTTTCCTATACGAGTCGAGATACACCTAAATTTCGATCACATCGGCCTGTACGAACTTTTTACGTCCCTTTAATTTCGACGAGGAGAGGTATCAAAGAAAAATGAAAAACTGTCCGGTTGTTGCTTTCAATTGGCAGAGCGACTTCCCTCCGGCTTCTAAGAAGAAACTTTTTCCATTACGGATCTATAATCCCGAGCTTTATTGGCCCCGGAAACGGCGAAACGTAACTTTAAGGTACTTTAATAGTAACGTTTCCACGCGGAAAGAGGAAACAGAAAATGTGTTACTCCTTGGATCTTGATTCCGTCACGCGCTCCAACTTTCTCTCCCCGAAATATTCGAAGGTCCGATTAATTATTTTCTCGACCGATAACGGCCTCCTTCGACTCTCTGCTTACGATCAGGCAACTTTCTGACCCCGATAGAAAAATAAATTCGTGTTTAGCGCGTACTTACCTTTCAATTTAATCTCGTTTATTATCATTAATATTATCGAACTATGTAGTCTTTCCCATTTTATCTGGATAAAAGGAGCACAAGGCTTCTCCATTAAAAACTGCTTCAATAACCAATTAAATAAGAAGCTTCAAAAAATCAATATGCATTACTCTGATTATAGGCCATCAGCGGCGGGCTTGATGAAATATAGATATATAAAACCTGTCATATCGTAGCTCATCAATCGGTTGTATAAATAACAAAAAATGTATGGTTTTGTGAATTGCAGTGTAAATTTTGTATCTCTGTTTTTAATTTATCAACAATTTTTCATGCATTTACACAAAACTGGTTATATTTTAGTTTACTAAATGGTAATATAAGTAGCAGAATTTTAAATCAATTAAAATTTTAAATACCTAAATACTCTCTCAATTCGATAATAATTCTTGAATCCTTGTGAACCACGTACAATAATAAAAGCAGTCGGATATTCCACGTTTCGTTCTATTGAAACTTACTGAAACATCGACGTGAATAACAAAGAGATACACCATGCTGAAATTACATATGAATTTCAAATTTCAAATTGAATTTAGATGCATGAAATTTTTTTTATCGAGTAGCAATTTTTCAAGCGTAATCAGACCGATAGATACGATTATCCGGGAATAAAATATTCAGGCGCTCGAGATTTGCTAAACGTACGTACAGTCTTTTTATACATCGAGCGATCGCGTAAAATTATCGGACAAACGCATATCACCGGTTTAAAATCGTTTCATTCTATTTTTCCTTTCTGGATAATTTCAGATATAGCGAGCCGATTAAAAAATCACTTGATGCGCTGAGGATGCGCCGTGATTTCTGCAACGGTGGGCTTGCCTGCGCCGTTGTGTGGGTGTCATCGACCTGCTGGCTGCTACTATCTTTGTCATCGTCGGTCACAGCAGGTACGTCTACCTTTTTTCTACGTCGTTTATTTTATTTTTCCCTCCCTCCCCAACCCCTTTTCTCCTTTTTTTTCTTCTATTTTATTTCCAACGATTTCCCCGCCCTAGCCCCGCGGTTCGTTCGCCTGTAATGATTGGTCCCGAATTATTGAAAGAGCGGCCATTAGCAAACAATAGAGGCCTGTGTAGCTGTGTTCACGTTCGACCAACGAGGCGGTGACGACGTGCACGGGGTGACGCTGCGAAAGAGATAGAAAAAGAATTAAAAAAAGGAAGGCAAACTCTTGAAACGGCCGTGCATCTACATATAATGCTACGCCACAGACGTGATCGGATTTCGAGAGACGTCCTCTCACCGACAGATTCGTCCTTGGTATTGCGAAAAACCACCGGAAAAAGCCAAGCCCATCCTTAGGAGAGGCTTAATCCTCTTTATCCTTTTTCAAACACCTCGTCAACTGGAGATATTTCCGTGTTTTTGTACACAGGCTCGCGAAACTACTCGAACCCTTGCACACAAACACGATACAATTGTCACGATTAAAATCGAAGTATAGAAGTTGTCGGATATTTATTGCAAGCATATCGTAAAAATCATGAAATTATTTTAAACGGTGAATTATTCACTATTTCAACAGACCTCGATGTTCAATGGGGCTAGCTTTAGCCTTAATTACGTGTTTGATGCTGTGTGACTTGTGACTTGTGTATACATTTCCAGATTGATCTCTTTTACCAATACAATCGCGACAATCGTGTCTCGTTACAGCGCCGATGAAATTTCAAAATATTTTGCATAACGCAAATGATACTATCGTCGGCCAGTGTATTTTATTTATTCATGATAGAGGGCACAAACAATAATATTGTAAGATTGATAAAGATGGAAATGCTCGTAATGTATGACGATTCATGGACGTATTCATTTCAAAATTGCCGAGGATATTTTAGTATTCACGTTACCAACGCTCTCTCTAAAGTAACGTTGCATCTAAAATCCTGCTTCATATTTCATCGAACAACGTCCTGGCTCAGATAAAAGATTCAACCGTCGCGCGCGCCGTGTCGTAAGGTACTTCTTGTATTTTTTAAGAACGAACGGAATGTTTGTCCAACAAAATATTAATCAATGCTACACGATCCAAATAATATATTCGATAATATAAATTTCAACTGAAAAACGTTAGGTTACCAGAAGTTTGATTCTTAATATTTTAAGAGTGCGTTAAATCGCTTTAAAACTGACTTGTCCGATGCAACTGGCTATAAAAATTGGTATTAACGACATAGTTACACGACGTTAAGGTACCTTTATAACGCTATATAGATCTCGACGAAACACGAGAGAGATCCCCTAATCGATGAGTTAATTATTTGTCGAGGATTATACATCGGTAAGCCACGGTACGTCCTCCAGGCAAATGAACGATGTCACTTAACGAGACGTTAATTAGCAGGTGAAATTGCTAGTGGACAGTGGACGTTGAACGGTGGTGAAGACTTCGATCGATTCGCAATGTGTTACAACAGGATATCGGTTTCTCGTCTCGATAAATATCAGGCCGGTGAAACGATTTGCATACTACAACAAATAACAAATTGAATCTCCCGCACCGTTAAAGCGCATTCTACTCTGCATTCCTCCGCCTCGTCGCCTGTGTCCGCCTTTGCGTCTTTCCTTTCTTATGAACACGTTTCCTCTTCGCCGATCAGAATGCGTTTCTTCGTTTCCTCTGCCTCTTTGACATTCTTGCCGATCCCTTCCTTGTTTCTTCATCGTTTACGCGTCCACAGAGATTCCTGAGATACTTTTGTTCCCCATTGAATTCTATACTATATACAGGTTGGTTGGTAACTGGTGGTGCAAGCTGAAGGGGGTGATTCTACGCGAAAAAAGAAGTCGAAAATATAGAATAAAAATTTTTCGTCCGAGACTTTGTTTTCGAGGAAATCGACTTTGAATTTTCGCTCGGTACGCGTCCACTTTATCGCGTCTCGTTATAAGGTGGATATTATCGCGGTTTAAGTTTGTTTCTGCCGTAACGGAAAATTAGGAAAACATAATGAAATAATACGAAGTAATCGTAAAGTTTATTGTTACAAAAATTGCAGAAAAAAAACGAAAAATTTTTATTCTATATTTTCGACTTCTTTTTTCGCGTAGAATCACCCCCTTTCCGCTTGTACCGCCAGTTACCAACCAGCCTGTATATAGCCGTAATACATGTAAAAACGGGCACGACGCGATTCCTTGTAAGAAAATAAGGAAAAAATATGGAACAACATTTTTACATTCTCGACTTAGTTTTCGAAAAAATCGAATTCGAGAATTTATCAAGTATAATTAAACACGGCTAAGTCCGGATTGAACAGTAGTAGATAATCGATAAGAGATGATTCTATTTCTGAAAATAAGTCGAAAATATGAAATAACAATTTTTCCGTCAAAGGCTTCATTTTCAAGAAAACAGAGTTTCAACATATTTCGTCAAGAATCGGCCCAGTACACGCGTATAATTAATTTTCAAATTTCTTTCTTTCGGACACACGTAGAATGACCACCTGTCGATATTTATTTCTATCCAGTCCGGAATTAATCATGTTCAATCGTATTCGATAAATTTTTAAACCCGATTTTCTCGGAAATTAAGCCGATAGTGACCTAATTTTATTTTGTGCTTTTTTTATTATTTTTCCATAAGGAATCACGTCGTATCAGCATTTATATGTTATTCGACTGGATCGTATGTTATAGTATAATACAAAGGTTGGATGAGTGAATTCATTGAGAATGAAATAAAGTAGGGAGAGTTCATTTGCGAATTTTACGCGAATAGATAATTAATTCTTGCGATAAAGAGAATTTCATTCGGGAAATTAGAGCTATGTGGGTAGAAAATGGTAATTTAAAAATGTTATGATGCGCGATGTGCTACTCTGTGGTGAAAGGAGTCAATGACACGTACACTACCGTTTATGGTTATACGAACGACTTCAGAAGTCGATGTACACTGCTTGTGCATTAAATAATTTACGTATACTTTAAGTTTAACCTAATCTAATTTCGAAATCCAATTTCTTAATTTAAGATGCGTGCTTTTAAAGTTTAAGCTCGAAGATATGGTCCCTTAAATATCTTGAAGACTATGAAAGGCAGATAAATTTTGTAAGTAGAACAATTTTGTGTTTTTGTACGGCAAAATACGTCTGTCTAAACAAATGAGAAAAAATGGATTTATTAATAAATAAGTATAAATCAATAAATTAAATCGATGTAGTGTATAGAATACAGAAATTCCGAATTGAAAATTGATCTGTTACAGTTTTCTAAAATGATCTAAATTGTACAACGCGGAATTCGATCGTCGGAATGTTGTAATAGGGAAACTAGTTCGTTGCGATGAGGATTAACGAAATGATTATAATAGAGCGTAAAGAAAGAGGACGATGGTCAACGAACCGGAAATTCGGGTAATCGGATGTGCCGTAGATTTCACTAGACTTTTATGAAATCTTTAACGGCGTGAAAATGTGGTATGTGGTATATAGAGAGTCAAAGTAAAAAGTCGATTGGCATGCACCGCATGTATCTTTCTATCCCATATGCTCGACGAGTGTAATCGTGCGTATACTTTCCCTGTATGGCTTCTATAAATCGTTTTACTCAACCAGATTTCTCATCTTTGAACTAAACAATGAAATAGATACTGAGTCATAAAAGTGACTCATGAACGATCGATGACTTCATACTTCGAGGCTATAGCATCTTTTTAGGATAGATATTGTAATTAATGTTTTAGCAAATTACCAGACACCGAATGAGTGTGGTATTGATATTGATACGAGCACGATATTTCTCTAAATTATAATTATTTTGTAGTTACAATTGATCAGATTTTCTATCAACTTTAGACTCGTCGATAAAAAAAATGTATCTACATATATCTCGTATTACAAAATGTTTCAAAACTCTTCGAAACTCACTTCCAACTGTTGCTGGTTGCTCCAACGTAAACCAGCCTCAACAGCCCCAGGGTAACATTTTCGGAAGCAAACTTTTCAAACTATCTGATCTTTTTCCCACTCTTCGAAAGATTTAACAACCATCGACTTAGCCAATACGGCTCCCAAGACGTTCCCAGCTATCCGCAAAAAGGATCCGTGAAAGCACGTTCGACGTGTATACGCAAGTTCTTGGTCGAGTTAAAAGGGTCGCGTGACCGGAGGCACTTGCTGTTAATCGAGCAGTCGTCTCCGTTGCATTCGAATCCCGTGACCATTTTACACTCTGTTCCTTTTTGTCTGTCCAGTGGTTCCTCCAAGCCTACGGCTTGCTATGAAGTTTGTAGTCGTCGAATTGGAACCACTCAAAACTTTCAATGTTTTTCACTCATTTGGTATAATTGAGAGTCGTGTACGAACTTTAACAGCAAAGTTTAATTGTTAACTACTACGATGTTATGCGCGTACGCTCGTGAAAATATTTGAACACATACTGTAGAAAACTTTCGTACACATGCTATACAGGGTGGTTGGTAACTGGTGGTACAAGCGGAAAGGGGGTGATTCTACGCTAAAAAAGAAGTCGAAAATATGGAATAAAAATTTTTCGTTTCTTTTTTCAGCAATTTTTGTAATAATAAACTTTACGATTACTTCGTATTATTTCATCGTGTATTCCTAATTTTCCGTTGCGGCAAAAACAAACTTAAACCGCGATAATATCCACTTTATAACGAGACGCGATAAAGTTGACGCGTACCGAGCGAAAATTTAAAGTCGATTTTCTCGAAAACAAAGCCTCGAACGAAAAATTTTTATTCCATATTTTCGACTTCTTTTTTCACGTAGAATCACCCCCTTTCCGCTTGCACCACCAGTTACCAACCACCCTGTATATTGAATTTTATTAAGTTTAATTTGATTACAGATAATCTCACTGAACATCGAAACTTATCAATATATGCGGATATAATGGATAATTGACTGTCTAAAATATATTATTACAATGTTTTTTAATACGTAATTTAAAATGATATCTTGATGGATAAAGAGGTAGCAATTAGGTTGTTTCTAATTACTATATGAGTCATCGTTAATTTGCACACTTTCGTAAAATTCACGTACTGTTGCTATAATACAAATCGGCTAAGTACCATATTCTTATACGTACGTATATACTTATGACCACATATACTCATATACTTATGATATTAGTGAGTGTATTTGTACGTAGTCCTAATTCGATAGTGAGGTACGTGTCTGTGAGCGAAGCAGAGAACTGGAAGCTACTGGAAGCCGATGGAAACGTGTTCGTAGCACGTTAGGCGAGTAGTAAGTGTGGCAGTAGGATGTGAGGAACCGTTAGCTCGACTCCGGCTATTTTTATTATTATTATCGTCGTGCTGCACTTCAACGCTGGTGCTTGAGAACGAAAGCGGCGCTGTTCCGCGAGATCCATACGCGAGCTGTCCGTGAGATCGCCTCGATGTTCTGACCTATAAAACAGGCTCCGTTCTTCGCGTGGTACAACGACGACGATGATGATGATTATGATTCCGTTGCTAAGATCCGCCGAATGTTCGTTCCGTTACGCTCGAATAAATTTGTGTCGAGGTGTGCCGTTTTTTACGCCGCTTCGAAGACATTCCGGGCCGAGGAAATATTCTTCTTTCCTTCATAATCTCTTCCGCGTATTAATTGAAAGAGGCGGCAGAGTTTGAAGGAGAAGGAGAAGACTCGCCGAAATTGAGTCCTCCCGAGAGTCAATTTTTAATGTAAATTTTGACATAGAAACTTCCTTCTTCCTTTTCTTCATCGATTTGTCGCAGCGATTAAAAATGAAAGATCTTTAGATCACTGCTTAAAATGAACTTAAGGTGGCTCAAATAGAATGTGGAAATATATAGTTTCCAACTATTTGAATTATCTACGAATCGACTAACTCTTTCAGGACCCAATTTTTTTAGTCTGTAAGAAAAATTATATACAAAAAATAAAGATGACGATCAAATCTCTAGCATTTCTACTATTGCAGTTAATATAATAATTGAAGCGAAATGATTATACTTTAATCGTAAACTACATATATTTTGACATATATATTAGAAAGTATATCATATTTTACACGAAGTACACGTATTGCTCGTATTACAGAGCCATCGTTGAAAGCAATAGGTCGATGCCCAGCCTTCGAGGAGCAGAACGTGTGTCCCGCAAGGGCGCCAAATTGCGAGAATGACTTCCAGTGTCAGGCGTCGGGGGAACGTTGCTGCAAGACAGCTTGCGGCACGAAATGCGTCATCGGCGAGCTGACAGGATGTGAACAGCTGGCGCAGGCAGCCGTGAGAAGATCGCGCGCCCTTGGTCCACGTGGTCCGTCGCAATTTATACCAAAGTGCAACAACGAGACCGGCGAGTTCGAGAGGATACAATGTGATCCGCGAGAGAAAAACTGCTGGTGCGTGGACGATATCGGTGCCGAAGTTCCTGGTACTAGGGGATCCTCCAAGGATGTGATCGATTGCGACAATCCCCGCGAGTGTCCCGCACATAGCTGTCGAATGCTTTGTCCACTAGGCTTTGAGGTAAATTTTCAAATATATCTTGAAATATCAGTTAAGATATATCCATAAGAAATACGATAGATGAGATATTATAAATAAGATTTTTTTGATCTTCAAATAAAACAAAAAATTAAAAAATCTGGAAATATAATACTGTCGTGTATTTGATCTTTTAATCGGCTACATTTTCGGTTAAGATGCGTATGTTATAACGGAATTCTTTAATTATAGTTCTTTAACAAAAATAAGCACGTATTCTTGTTCTAAAAGACCGGCGTGATTGAACTTCGAGAAATTAAATTTAAGAAATAATTGCTAATTACCAACGATATATAAGTAAAGAACATGAAGCATGTATAATTGTCTCTAATAACTGCATTACGGGTGTTCATACATTTATGAGTTCAAAGGTGCAGAAATATACAGATGAATACATGTAATATGCACAAGTAACAATTCACTGTAAGTAGAACAAATTCCTCCTTAAGTTCCATTTGTTCTATTCATAAAGTTGCATAAATATCCTTAATTGCATGCACATCCTTCGCCTACTTTATAACCAACGATATAGAACCAAAAGAAAAAAGTATCAAAATGATCCCTTCCTACACAAGTACCCATAAGACCTCTTACGAGAATCAAAATCTCGACTTTATGCAATACTCTGTAGCAACTGCTGACTAGTTATTTCCACTTGCAGATCGAGCCGAAAACTGGCTGCGCTAAATGCGAGTGTCGAGATCCTTGCCGCGGGGTCGCCTGTCCGGGGACCAGTCAAACGTGCGAGTTGATTGATGTAACGTGCGCCCGTCCACCGTGCCCGCCAATTCCCAGCTGCCGCAAAGCGAAGTCACTGTCGACGATTTGCCCAGCCGGTGAACCGCTGCAAATCACGGACTCGCCGAGGCCATTCCTCTGCGGCGACTCGCCAGGGAAACCGACCTGCCCGCCGATGTATAGCTGCCTGGTGGAACCGAAACAGGAATACGGAGTCTGTTGTCCGTCCAACATTAATCTAAAGAGACCAGGAACGTGTCCATTGGAGGAGCCAGCTATTTGTGGCAATTCCTGTCAGCATGACTTAGAGTGTCCAGGTCCGCAGAAATGTTGCAAGAGCGAGAAGTGTGGAGGAGGAGTTTGCTCTGTTCCACAGGGGCTCAGTGCTTGCCACAGAGACCGTGTGCTGGCGGAGATGCTGAGTATTTCCGAGAGGCAGGGCCGTGGATATGTTCCTCAGTGCACGGAAGGTGAGGACCTAAGGATGAATAGCTAGCTTTGGCTTGGTTATTAAAGAGATACTGTTCGGTGAAAGATAACACTCTACGATAGAATCATATTTGTTTGGATCTGTTGGTGGATAAGTAAACAGTTTATGTACATAGACAAACAGTTTGTATGTATAATAATAATATACGGATTGCATCGGTGTCAACTATTGCTGGTTCGGATAATAAGTTTACATTCCTAGTTAGATAAATATGTAGCGGTACATGAGTCAGAGGACGATGCGAATCGAGAGCGACTCACGTTGTTGTTTTGTCTTGTCAACCGAAGTTGAATTTAAACTTTCATCGTTAAAAGAATCAGTCTTTCTTTAGATCAGTTATCGGTTAGTGAGCAATCTTAGGGCGAATATCATCGAGCGAACGTACTCATTACCGTGTATACGCATAACGAGCGACACTTAGCGAACGACGATGAATTCTGTACTATAAATAGTTTTAAATATATTTGACTACACTAAATATCCACTCGTCTCATCAATAGATACACCAACACGTCTGATCATCCTCCACAAATATGTTTGTAATTGAAATGGGATTCTATTGTATTATACTTTTGAGGAATTTTGGGAAACCAATTGTATCATAACATTTTTAATTTGTCGATATGCTTTGGGTGTTAAAAATGTATTAAATGCGAGAATTTAGGTATCCCTTTTGAATTATTTTAACAGCATCGATTATGAAGATCGTAAATAACTATGTTTTTATAATCTTTTGATAAAATAAACATTATTAATATTTTCAAACTTGTAGATGGAGGATACGAAGGTAGACAATGCTCGAGGAACGGTCTGGTTTGCTGGTGCGTGGATAATAATGGTCGAAAAATATCTGGAACCATGGGACCAGCAGATAAAGTAGATTGCAAGTCAATAACGAAGGGAAGATCGCTTCCGGCCTCTTGTGTTTCCCAACAGTGCGCCCAAGTTTGTCAATATGGATTTAAAACCGATGCTTCCGGTTGCCCAACTTGCGAATGCGACAATCCTTGTGAAGGGTAAGTGTACAATTACATCCACTCAGATATAGTATATTTCATAACAACAATATCTTATGCCTCTAACTGTTTTCTTCCTCAGTTTTCCGTGTCCGGTTGGAGAACAATGCGTTCTGCATCGCGAAGACGGTTGCCCAGACTTTCTCTGTCCAACCAGACCAGAATGTAAACCGAAGAAAACTTATCAAAGTCCTTGCGTTTATGGAACTCCCCTTATCGATAACGAACGGAACGCTGTAACCTGTTCTGAGAACGAAACTTGTCCGCAAGGCTACAAATGCACCGTTGTACCGGAAGCTGGACAATCGGTGTGCTGCATGACGTCAGCCAATTCCACAAAACCACAAACCAGTAAGATGTCCACTAAAACTTAAAAGAAATATAAAAAGTAACTTTAAAACTTAAAAGAAATCTAAATCATTGGCATATTGATATTTTCACGTTGAACGTTCCTACGTATACCATTTTTTAATAACTAAAATTAATACCTCTCGGCTTTAATTCTACTTATGAAAAATAATGTTGTTAAATTATTCCAGTGTGTGAATACTTGAGGGAATTTAACGACCGCATGGAAGGAACCAGGGAAGACATGTCTTTAGCGATTCCACCACCACAATGTGAGAAAGATGGTAGCTACAAACCGTTACAATGTCACAATGGTACCTGTTCCTGCGTAAACGACCGCGGAGTTGTTCTAAAAAGCGGTGTGAATCGTAGCACTGATTGTAAAGAGATAAACGACCTTCTCAAACTCTGTGGATCTTTCTCCTGCAATTTAAGGTGCCCTTACGGCTACGAAGTAGATGCGACTGGTTGTCAGCAATGTCGTTGTCACGATCCTTGTAAAGATGTCTCATGTGGCCCACATGAGACCTGTACGATGGTCGACGTGAATTGTGGATCAGGACAGCACTGTCCAGCTGTTCCAGCTTGTCTGGCCATGAAACCAGGGCAGTGTCCGTATCTGGTACCAAGTTCATCGAGTTGCGAACTACAATGTAGTAACGATCAAGAATGTTCTGCCACGCAGAAGTGCTGTTCTACAGGCTGTGGGACGCAGTGCGTAGCTCCTGTGATGGCCACAGCTTGCCAACACGCGCGTGCAGTGGCAGAACATGCGGCCAGAGAGTCGGGGGAACCAGCCAGAAGGATTTATATCCCGAGATGCGATGCTAGTGGAGCATTCGAACCGGTTCAGTGTCACAATAGAATGTGCTGGTGCGTGGACAAGGAGGGCAGAGAGGCTGCAGGCACTCGTGTTCTCGAGGGAGTGGTACCAAAGTGTAACACGCCGCTCAGATGTCCAGAGATCGATTGCAAGCTTGATTGTGCCGATGGATTCGAACTAGATCCCGATAGCGGTTGTCCAATGTGTTCCTGTCGAGATCCCTGCAAGAGCGTGACTTGTCGGGGAGAAAACGAGGCCTGTAGAATGGTCGAAGTAGCCTGTAGCGTACCACCGTGTCCGCCTGTACCAGTCTGTTTGCCTAAGAAAGATAATCCTTGTCCAAACGGGTCTCCTTTGCTAGATCAAAACGGTTCTTCAGCAATTTGCGGACCACATGGTCAACATTGTCCATCCACACACAAATGTGAACTGTCTCCTCTGGATGAATACGCCGTATGCTGTCCCAAACCTCGCGAAGTTTGTTTTGAACCACCGCGAAAAGTATCCTGTAATATAGGAATGGGTTTAAATGAAACTGAGAGATGGTACTTTGACCCAGAACATAACGAATGTAGGAGGAAATTCGAGTGTACTCTGGGTCACAATGATTTCTCCAGTCGCTTAGTATGCGATACCGTGTGCCCTGTATTATCGCAATGTGAAAGACTTAGAGAGAAGAACTTGAAAACATCTCAAAGGCTGAAGCAACCAACATTTTTGCCCAGATGTGACCCGGAAAATGGCATGTGGGAGTCTATACAGTGTTTGGAGCACGTTGGTGTTTGCTGGTGTGTCAACAGAAAGGGTCAACCTGTGAAAGGTTCGCTTACCAGAGGAGCAGAGCCCAAGTGTAACTTTAGGCAAGCAAGACGGGGAGGCAGAGGGCCGGCAGTTCAAGAAATCGACCGTGAAATTCAAGCGTTCATGGAGAACGCTCTAATTAACTTAGAAACTGACGAGAAGCAAATCGGGATGGTGTTAGGCACAAGATGTCAGGCGATGAAGGATAAAGGCCACGTCCCAGCAATTTGCGATCGCCAGGGCAGGTTCGAGCCGACGCAGTGTGCTGGGGACACATGCTGGTGTGTCGACGAGGCAGGCAATCAACTCATTGGCTCAGAACCTTTCCTGAAAGGAACGAATATTTGCTGTAAGATACGATATCTTTCATATATTTGTATTGAGTCATTTTGTCAATTTCAGGTAGAGTCAGTTTACGATAGTCGATCAATAAGAACTAAAACTTGATTTAACATGTATAATACAAATATTATTTATATAATATATAGAGTATGGATGTTTATGCAAATTTATATTTTTTAACGAATACAATTAAAAGAAGATATATTTCAATTAATATTTTTAATATTTCATAAATCCATACAAAATCACAGTCTAATAATATATATATATATATAATTTGATAATAGAAATAATATATATTGAAATAAATATTTGATAAATTTTTGTAAATTTCTTTAGTGCCAACTCCAGTAGAAGCTGTCGAAGTAACTCTACGTTTCCCCGGTCGATTCCTCGGCGATGACGAGGCTACACTGACCAGACAAGCAAAGGATCTACTACATGATCTAGGCGCCAGAATAAAGAACGACGTGCGAGTAGAAATCAATCAAGACTCGGCCATACTTAGTTTCGAAGTAATAGGACCGAACAAAGTAGACATAGCATTCCATCTGGAAGAATTAACCAGAATACAAAAATTATCCATGTTGGGATCATTCGCGGACGCAACCACTTCTCGTTTCACACACAGATCTCCTCCAATAGCTATGCAGAGTAGAATTGTAGCATTAGAACAACGAGAAATCCTCACAGAAGTGGAAACGCCCGTTTATCAAACTGCTACCTTGGTTTTGGCTGCTGGAAGCGCTTTCATAATTAGCAGTTTGCTGATTTTATTGATGTTATACCGTAAAAAGGTACACTCTCAATTTTATTGAAATAAGTAGTTGTAATTATCTGCTATTATTTATTATTTTTTTAAAAAGCAGATATCTAATAATTCCACAATGACGAATTTTTTTCTTAAAGAGTAACAGATTTAAATAATAGTTAGCGATACAAAATTATTATGTAATTAGTTGCTAATTCAGTATATTTAATAACGATAAAAAAATATTTATTTTAGATGAAAATGAAAGATCCATCAAAAAATTTGGCGGCGGATCAGCACTTCCTCGCGTACCAGCAACCAGTGTATGTGATATCGGGCGTAGAACAGGAAGAGAAGAAGAAGGACATAGCCGAAGCGCAAGAGAGTACGTCTACCTCGGATGTGGTCGTCGGTACATAGAAAAGATCAAGAGTTCGTCGCGTAGATCGCTCTTATTCCATGCGCGAATATAGTCATGATCCAAGTCACGTCTACGTAATCCCCTTCATATTTCGATGAGATATTTATTCTTTGAATATGAGATACATCGCGACTGCCAGAATTGACGGTCGACCGAATAAATTGCAAACGGTACTTCCTTCTTTGTGGACATCATGCGATATCGATCCCACAATATAGGATGTAACGTGTAGCCACAATACGGATTTTATTTTAAAAAATTAAAAAAATGGAATTCGGTCGGTCGTCGAGAAATAATAGTTTTTACTTAGAACAATCTGATCTTCTCGCGGGTCTCTCTGTTTCACCTCGAACTTATCGAAGCCACCAACGCAAAAATGTCCTGGCTCGAGAACGAAACGCCGAGGATATCGTTGCGTTAAATGTATGTATATCATGGGTGTAAATATTAGACTCATACTGTGTTCGTTTATTTATATAGCTCAATAAAGATCGGAAATTCCTTTATTCGTGTGTCGTTATTAATACGTCTAGATCATTACTTTGGACGCTAGAGGCCAACCGTTTACCCAATCAGAGATCTGTTTCCCTAAATCTATATTCCTAACTTGACCTGTATAGGGAGATCTTTTAAGGTCACAATAAAAATTTATATTAATAAAACGGAAGCAATTACTTCTTTTAATTTAGAACATATGTGGATCAAAAAGATTTAGTTCCCAAATAGTTTTGAATCTTTCAGTAAATGCTGGATGCCGGTACCGTAAGTAGAAGCGCGCTTTTTTTAGCCAGACCTCCGCCAATCAGATGACTACGCATCATTCTAGTGTTTCTACTTGTCCCGCAAGCTCTCCATGCAGTCGAGTCTCAGCATGCCAACGTATAATATACTTTACAAACTAAAAACCACATAGATTCGTTTAATTTCATTCACTTCAGTATTCTTTATACAATATTGGTACGAAAAGATGTCGAGGAATCGAGTGTATATATTCTCGAATTTAGTGCATAGATGGCCGAGATCGTGGGTGAAAACGCAGCCTGAGCTTTCGACGGAAACGCACGAAATATACCGAGAGGCATTCGAGGCCGAGATCGAGTCGCCCTTTAGACGAAGCGCGGAGTGACCAATCGAGCGGTTCGGGTCGGTGGGACTGTCCGGGGACGGGAAACGAGTGCTTTTATCCACGATACGCTGTTTTTTTTTTCTTTCAACAAAATCGTGGAACGAAACTTCAATTGGTGTTTTGAAAATCGTGTCCGAGAACTTCGTTCAGTGGTTAACGAAAGGTGGAAATATATAAACACGAAAAAGGGCAGGGAATCGAGAAGAGAAAAAGGAGCTTAATGGCTCTCAGGAGATCGGGAATACAAGGACAGACATTGCACTCGCGGACGGGGCGCCTCGCAATAAACATCGTCGCCTCTCGTTCGCTCGTCCTGCATCCGCCTCCTTTGCGTCTCTCCGTTTTCAACGAGCTCCTGCCGTCGTCGATTCTGCTTCCGTTTCCGTGTCTGTTATGTGTGAACGCAAAGAGAGCCGAGTGTTTATAACTGCACGGTGCTGGTGGCGGTGACGAAGGGAAAGGGAAAGGGAGGAGGAGAAAGAGAGAAGGGGAAGAAATTTGGAAGCGAGATAAAGAGAAGGATAGCTAGAAGAGAGTGTGCGTGCAAAAGCGAGAGGGAAAAGGAGAGAGAGAGAGCCAAAAGCTCGTCGGACGGAATATTCGAAGCGGTGCGCCATACATTTCCTACGGAAGATCGTATTTATCGCGGGAACCTTATTGGTGAAATTATTTCAGTTATTGAAGAAGATTTTGATATACCTTATATATATATCAAACCTTCCTTACAGCGATCGCTTCCAATTGAAAGGAACTACTACATACAGTCGGTTACAACAACGGTGGTCCGGCTACTTAACTATCTATCTACTTAACGTCGGGTAGTTGACTAGGAATTCTGGATAACCTGATCGCGCAGAAATTCGAAGTGTCAACTCGTCGACAGGCGTGACAGCCTCGTCGACTGCCTCGTCCGTCCACTGTCCTCCCTTTTCTTGATATTCGGTGTCGGTACCATCATTTGATTCCGCGATGTTCACGGGGACAGTGAAGATCGAAATATGTGAGGCAGTTGGACTAAGGGCGACGGACAAGCAACGAAAGTTTTGGCAGGATGAACCTATACTCGATCCCTACGTTCAGCTGGATGTCGACGAGAATCATCTTGATCGTTCATCGACTAAACCGAAAACGTTCGACCCGGTTTGGAACGAGTGTTTCACCCATGAAGTTCAGGATGCGGTGATGCTTGGGCTGACTGTCTTCCACGATGCGGCATTACCGCCGGATTATTTCGTCGCCAATTGTAGTATTCCTTTCGAGGAACTTGTCAGCAGGAATGACAAAACTGCAGATCTTTGGGTTAGTACTTACAATTTTGGAGGCTACTCTATTTCATCATGTGGATATATTCGTTAGGAATTTTTTGTTAGAAAATAAAAAGTGTTCCTTATTTACTTTTATTTTCATCTTTTTATGCTTATGAATGCATGTTTCTATATTTTACTCCCTAATTTGTAAGTAGTTTTGATTAATCGGTTCACATTAATTTTGTGTTGACACTACAATGTTTGTTGTTCATATGTGTAGTGGAAAAGCAACGTGTAATCTATGTATATCTTTTTACTATGACATTGTAGAACAATTCAAGGTAGTTTGATAACATTGTGTCAATAGAAACCAAAGCAAAGAAAGATAGACGATAGATATTTCTTAGACCTGAAACATGTGTGATGACTAAAATTCAGTTTGGTTTCTTTAAAATGTTGAAAAAGTGTATACCAAGTGTAATGTATCTGAGTAATATTTCAATACATACAGTTACTGATAAAATATGATCTATCAAAGTTCAGTTAAAAGAATATCGTTATATTTGTATTACATTAATAAATCATTTGTAATATTGAACAATGATGATATTATTGAATAAAATTTGATTTGAATTAAGATATTTATGTTTGTTATATGTTTTAATTGTGTAGTAACTCTTTTTTGCTTCGATGCTTTTAAATAACAGTGATAATCGTTGTGAATTATCATCAGAAATTGAATTTATTTTAGGTTGACCTTGAACCTCAAGGAAAGTTAAGGGTTAGGATTGACCTAAAGTGGAATGACCAAGGTAAGGAACAGGTAATGGCTAGGAATTATGCATGTAAGGTATACTTCCATAATAAAATTTTAGATCAACAAAGAGGCTGTGGTACAGGTGATGGAGAAGGAATCGGAGGCAGAGGTGGTGGAAGCATCACCACTGGGAAGGAACCCAGAAGGGAATTCAAAGAAAGACAGGGTTTTAACCGGCGTAGGGGTGCTATGCGACGCAAAGTTCATCAAGCGAATGGTCACAAGTTTATGGCTACCTTCCTGAGGCAACCAACTTTCTGTTCTCACTGCCGTGAATTCATATGGTATGTATTTTAACAAAAGCATATTGATAACATTGCTTAGATTCTAATTCACAAGCATATTTTAACACTAATTCAAAACATTTACTAATTTCAATCATTTTATAATATGAAGTGTTATGTACTTAATTTGGTGTGTATATTTTAAAAGGTGATCAGTTAAATTAAATTAGTTTGACCTAGCTTGCATAGATATAATAGACTTATGCACACTAAATTAATATGGGATTTTGGTTCTTTGGATAATTTAAAAGTGTTGAAGTTGCATGCCTGGGTTTTTGGTTTTTTAGAATATACTGTAGCATCATTAAGAAGATATCATTAGGAAAATGGCTTTTCGAAGTATATATTTTGTACAATATACATATATCTTCTTAATAATTAAGCTAGTTTGACAATACAGATATATAAGAAATAATGTTTAGTTAGTTTACCAGCACATAATATTTGCAGCAGGGAAGTGAATATTTAACACCTTAGATATATTGACTTTTAAGCTTTCAAACACTCTTTCCTCTCTTGTCTCTTTATAGTAATGTTACGTAATATTCTATGTATTTTATTGGAATAGATCATTCAACTGAGAAATAGGCTGCATGCATTGGTTTTGCAAGCATATACTATATCTACTGTTTGGTGATATTTCTTACGAATTAACATGTTATTATGTCTGTAGACAAAAGTTCTCTAATATAATAATAAATTATTTTTAAGAAAGTACTAGAAACATCTAAGACAGAAATAAAAATTGGATCTTACCTAATCATTCTTAAAAGACTAGCATAAACATCTAATTATGGTTTATGGCCCAAGAAAGCATACGTATGTGTTTTATGAGGGTATACAAGGAGATGATGTGATGTGTTTTGTCTGTTGTATTTCAGGGGCTTGGGCAAGCAGGGCTATCAGTGTCAAGGTGAGAAGACACATACACGTTATTAACAAATATTATAATTATATATTTGCTTGCTCTACCTTTGTGTGAACATATGTTTATCTAGGTGTGTGTATGTGTACTTAGTTCTTTATAAAAAATCAAAGCATTTAGGAGTAAAAATTCATAATCCAGTTTGAAAACTTTGACGTTTTTAATGTTTAATTTAGCCCATGGCTCAATACCTGATGCTATGCTTTCTTTAATGAAACGGAAAATAAAACTTAATGTCCATAATACATCAATGGAGTTTTTATTGCAAATTATATTAGCTGTGATTTAATATAGTTATAAGTGGGGATATATTTCATTGCATGTTTCTAAGTAAATTGTAACAAATCATCAGGAGGTTCTAATGGTTTCATTTTACTACATCCTTAGAGTTTATATTCTGTCTTCAATGTTCAAGCTTATATTGTTTCCATGGCAAGACTATCACAACATCCACCAAATTTTATTTGTGCTTATCATTTCAAATCAGCGCGTCTAATCACGCATGCAGCCAGCTTGGGTCATGCTATGCTAAAAGTTATTTGCATAAAAAAATGTAAGCATTCAATGAGATTTTATTATGTTTCAGTCTGCACATGTGTAGTTCATAAAAGATGTCACAAGTTGGTTATCACAAAATGCCCAGGCATGAGAGATGAGGTGAGTGTATTTTACTGCAGACTATTATCTTTATATTGTTATATATTATATTATATATTATCTTTAGTATTATTTTTAATATCATATGTAGTTTGTAAATATCAAGAAACTGAATTTTTTAAACTAATCTTTAAATGATATCGTCTTTCAGTCAAGTCAAGATACAGAAAGACCACGTTTCAGTATAGATATGCCACACCGTTTTGTTGTTCACAACTACAAGAGATTTACGTTTTGTGACCACTGTGGCTCTCTGTTGTATGGTTTATTTAGACAAGGTTTACAGTGTGAAGGTAGATATATAACAGAACAGATTTATTATACATAAAATGATTTACATGAATATGTAATACTTGAATCTGATGTTTGTTTATACAGCTTGTAATATAAATGTTCATAAGAGGTGCCAGAAAAATGTAGCAAATAATTGTGGCATTAATACTAAGGCTATGGCTGAGATTTTAAGTACAATGAATATATCACCAGACAAACAGATAAAAACTCCAAAGATTAATTATAGAACAACAACTTGTCAGTCTGGTCAAACACCCACAACAGTAACAGTCACAGACACATTACCAACGGATAATTCACAGACAATTCAAAAAACGGAAGAAACATCTGTTATCGCTACTGAAAATGCAGTACCTGCTAGTGAGAATGAAGTTAGGAAATTTGGTATCGAGGACTTCAATTTCATAAAAGTTCTTGGTAAAGGTAGCTTCGGGAAGGTGATGCTGGTAGAACGAAAAACTAATCCCGATGAAGTTTACGCTGTAAAGATTTTAAGAAAAGATGTGATTATACAAGACGACGATGTAGATTGCACAATGACGGAAAAGAGGATTTTAACACTGGCAGCGAGACATCCTTTCCTTACAGCTATTCACAGTTGTTTTCAAACAAATGACCGATTATTTTTTGTTATGGAATATGTGAATGGAGGTCAGCATTAATTGAAATATAATTATAAATAAAACGTATAGAAAGATATTCTCTACTATCTGAATATAAAAAATATCTTGCTTCTTTCAGGTGATTTAATGTTCCATATTCAAAGGGCTCGAAAATTTGACGAAGCAAGAGCACGCTTCTATGCGGCAGAAGTTACGCTTGCGTTACAGTTTCTTCACAAGCATCATATTATTTATCGAGATCTCAAGTTAGACAATATAATACTCGACCAAGAAGGTCATTGTAAATTAGCAGATTTTGGAATGTGCAAGGAGGGTATTATCGAAGGGAAGACTGTTACAACAACATTTTGTGGCACACCCGATTATATCGCACCTGAAATTCTTCAAGAATTGCATTATGGTGCTAGCGTTGATTGGTGGGCACTTGGCGTTTTAATGTACGAAATGATGGCTGGTCAACCGCCTTTTGAAGCAGATAATGAAGATGATTTATTCGAATCAATTTTACGAGACGATGTGCTTTACCCTATCTGGATCTCAAAAGAGGCAGTTTCTATTTTAAAAGGATTTATGACAAAAAATCCAGCTAAGAGATTAGGTTGTGTGGCTGCTAATGGTGGTGAGAACGCTATAAAGGTTCACCCATTTTTCCAAGAAATAGATTGGGAAGCACTCGAAGCGCGTAAAGTGAAACCACCAATTAGGCCGAAAACTGTAAGTTCATATTGAATTTTAATAATATGTTAAAAAGTAATTGAAAAATATTTCACGATAATTGTGTGTTTCAGAAAAGCAAAAAGGACGTAATGAACTTCGATACGGAGTTTACAAAAGAAGATCCAGTGTTGACGCCAGAAGATCCGGACGAAGTGAGCTATATAAACCAAGAAGAATTCCAAGGTTTCTCCTTCGTCAACAAAGACTTCAACCCTGCTAGGTTTGGGGCACAATAAGAAGTAAGAACGCAAACAAATGAAGAGGGTTCAATGTTAATATCATCTTAAACGCTTCTTGCTTGGAAAATTGGCGAGCATGCCAATCTGCAAAGCTGAACATCGGCGTTTTGAAGCTGCTCGGGGTCTCCTTTGTATTTTATCTCCACCGGGGATAATTTTACGTATCATCGGAAGCAACGTTCAAGCTGTACAAAAAAGTGGTGGAGATCAGCAGGAATTTGGGAAATCAGCTAGAAACTTCGGTCTGTTTCACGTACAAAAAAAAAAAGTGGTAATTTTCGCAGAGAATTTGATTGCTAACAAGGAAGCGTGGCCTCATTTCGACAAAAAAGAAATGCGTTTGGATCCAAGTCTCTTAAAGTTTGACAAAGTTCTTGATTTCCTTTGTTTTCTTGAAACAAAGACAAATGTGATCGAGAGGAAACGTCAGTAAGAGATTTCATTTGTAATATTGATAAGCAGAAAGATCACGTGCTTTGGAAATTAAGTATCGGTTAAGAAACTTAGTACAAAAAATATAAAGCAGAAAGAGAAAGTCATTTTCGATGGCATGATGGTAAAGGTCGCTGGGCGATCTGTCATTTTTCTGTTGATATTGATATTCTCGAGAAAGATTCGAATAAAACACCGAATTTTTCAGTAACCTCTTAACCGTATATTTCGTTTCCTCTTAGAGTTTCTTTCGTAGAATGTCTCTCTGGAACTACAAAGTTTTCCATCAATGACAAAAAAAAAAAAAAAAAAAAGTACTCGCGCAGGAAAAACCACGAGTCTGCAGGATAAGAAACTCATGGACATGTCAATTTCGCATTGAAATTCAGTTCCATTAAGGTATACAAAATTTTACCTGATTTACAGACTCCTAGTTAACCATATATAAAGACTTGGCACTTATTACGCATTTTTTTTTAGCGCTTACGTACTTACGGACTTAATTTTCATTGCAATTCACGAGAATTATTTTTTACTACGACAGGAATACCGACAAAAACAGGACGATCGAATTATTGTGATTATTGCTTAGTAAGTCAAGTTTTTAGGTCTTAGCGTAGTGTATCAAATCACTAGTGATCAAGACTGAAACAGAAGCTGGGCTTAACTTTTAGGTAAGCACTAGCTGCAGGCGTAATTATAATTGTCAAGTCTATAAAAACCTGTGCATACATAATAGCATCATATAAAGTAACTACATAGAGAATCGAGAAGTTATGTTCCGGTTCGAATCGAGATCTCGTGTCTTCGAACGGTCTAAACTTTTCGTCGAGCTTTACCCAGAGGAGCATCTCGCAGCGCTTCTCCGATAGGATTTAAATAATAAACAAAATAATAATAAAATAATCATACAACACTAAAAGAAATCATGCTCGCGTGGTGAAGATCGAGCAGGATACGATCTGACCAGGTGGACATGCCAGTTTCATACTTAACATAGAATTTTAAACGATCACAGACGGACTCCACTGGTGGTTGTTCCGTCAAAGCTAACACAAAATGATATATACGTATATGTACACGTATAAATTTAACTTATTTTAACATACGCCTAAAATTGTAATGAACAAAAAAGGTCTCGCTATCAGGAACACCGAAGAATATATAAAAGCGATGGTCTCTGGTGAAATTCTCTGGTGTTGCTGTGTGTGTCGAGTCTTTCACAAAGTGTTATAGACAGAGCATATATACATACGTATGTATATGCTTTGTAAAGTTACCGCTAAGCGAATTAAGAAAATTGTAAGGAAGTCCACCTAGCGATGTCGATGCACTTTCCGGAATCTTCGTACGTGTTGTCTCTAGTTAGGTGTCTTTAAAAGCTTGAAGCAACAACTCGTGTACTTAAATTAGAAAAACTGCAAGCTCCTTAGTGTTAAGTGATGAAATAGTCGAGAGCCTTATCCGTACCATAAGAACGCTGAAATGCGTTAAAAAAAAAAAAAAGAAAGGAAAGAAAGAAACCAATGTTATATCGAGTTAAGTATCGTTGTCGGTCCTAACGGCTAATAAGGATAAATTAATTCGAGATACATAGATGAGAGATAAATTTCTCGTGTTTTAACAAGTAAACAGAAAATACTCTAATATTTGGGGCACGTAGTCCACCGTTTTGTGCCGTCGAGTTTATACCAAAGATTTCGTTCAGATTTTCCGTAGAAACCTCGCAGAACGAATTAACGAGGGTAAGATCGCGAATGAATCAGAATTTCATATCGATCCGACTTCAATCTTTGGTGTAAACTTCAATCGTCGTTGATAGTTTTAATGAGAAAAGTTTAATTGATAAATAGTAACGATAGACCGTAACAATTAGTCGATAATATGTTTTAGTGATTATAAATTCAGAAAAAAGGACAACTGCGGTGAAATCGTGCAGTAGTGCAGAGCAAAACTAAAAAAAAAGAAAAACAGAAAAAAATATTTTAGCGTACGGTCTACCAATGAGCCACTGGACTACAAACACTCAGCCCCCAGATTGTATTCGAGTGGCTTATCGGCATGACCAGAAACGCGTTACTCAGTGTCGTGATCATTGTCGTCGTGTCATACTCGTACATTTTTATGGACTCCGTAGATATTTAGGTTCATTTAAAAACAAAAAATATCAAATAAAAAAATTCATTGGTAGAGTACCTTTAAATCACGTGCTGCCCTCTACGTGCTTTGATTTTGTGTAGAACTCGAAGTTCGAGGGCCGCGGCACCGACACAATCGCATTGTGAACAAAATGATGTTCTAAGTTACGGCACGTGTCGTGTATTCATCGCACGATCTTAGAAATTAATGATGTACGAGATGAATCT
Source organism: Bombus breviceps (assembly GCA_014825925.1). Lineage (NCBI taxonomy): Eukaryota > Metazoa > Arthropoda > Insecta > Hymenoptera > Apidae > Bombus > Bombus breviceps. The sequence continues at coordinate 7,867,009 of CM026183.1, read as the reverse complement.
TACCATTACAAGGAGAAATCACCTATCGTAAGATATATATACGTACGACGTCGCTTTTATGAAAGCAACGTTGTACTCGCAGCCATTGACACGAAATAATGATCGTTCGCATGTAAATGTAGCTGATCGTATCTTTTTACAGCTTTTGCTTGCATAGCAATAATTATTGACCAGTGAATATAGTATCCTATTGATGTATCGACCGATGAATCGATAATGTTCTCCGTGTACTAAATTCAGAGTGCTATATCCTTGTCGTTGGCAAACTGACATAAAAAATTAAATTTATTATTTATTATACTTAATATCAATTTCTTAGAATTTAATTCTTAGTTTTTAAAGATGTATTAAATTTCATAAATGATCCAATAGGAATTTCTATTGTTTCTAAGAAAGGGAACTGTGTTTAAAATAACTTAAAAAAAAACTGTCCGATTGACAAGGATCTGTACTTGATTCATCTGCGTTCGTGCACTTATCGTAAATCTAGTCAGAACGAGAATACCGAGAGAAGGTGTTTGGCTCGATGTATCGAGCTACGGAAAAGGATATGTTTAAATTCAAAAGAGACGAGTTAGTCCGGCCTACGCTTAAAAAAAAGACGGTTTTGTGCGTTATTCGAACAAAAAATTACTGCTATACCATGTACCTATTGTTACGTGTAGAGTTACCGCGTAACAAATAACCGTACGTCTAAAAAAAGAAAACAAAAAAAAAGAAAGAAAACAAACACTGTATCGTCTAGGCGTAGTAAAGCGAGTTTCTTTTTAGTCTTATATCCGGTACATTAGAACGAAGATTTTCATCACTCCGCGTCGTATTATCGATAGTTATATCGCGATATATCTCTTTCGGTTGTATATATCGTTTTTGTCAGAACGATAGATTCTCGATGGTCGTTGAAAATGGCGCGAATCAGACGAGAGAATGCAACGATTGCCGTCCTAAACACATCGATACGTCGAGCGGGGTTAATCGATTATCCAAAGGTTTCTTTCGACTTTAATTGTATAGAAAGTAAGCCATTGGTGATTTATAAGTACGTGACAATCGTACACCGGTGTACGATTACACCGTACCATAAAATGTTACGAATTCTGATCCGTCGAGATTTAAATGAAAAAGTAATATTCGTTGAAAGACTTATCGAATAATCAAAGTTGAAACCTCATTCATTGTGTGGAAAGAAAGAATATGTTTGGAAGAAAAAACAAATTATCGAAACGTACTGTTCATACTGTTGTTATTGTTGCAACGATCATCGAGCTGACAAAGATGTAATCTCTTTTTTTTTTTTAAGTTAAACATTGTATGTTTTTTCTTTTTTTGTTAAAGAGAACGTGTGGCGTTTCATTTATTCTAATGTTACATCGTTTTGCAGTATTTATGTTTTTCAATATCATACAAGTATTCTTGAGATATCGTACGCGGCCAGGCCACGTTAATAGCTGAATGTTAAGGTTGCTAGCTAATTAGCGAAAAGTAAATATATATATTTTTTTAGTTTCTCGTTAAGTACATCAATTTTTTCAGACATTTTTTATCGGAACCTTTCGTCCTTAGGTTTTATCTTTTTTTTTGTATTTACAGCGATCGAATCGGAATAACTTCTTTTCTACTTAATTTCTACACTTTATATGGGCCCCGTTTTAGTGCGCATGCGTAAGCTTTTCTAATGATTGTGCTTCGCAAGATCTAGCTTATATCGTATAACGAATTGTTTATATTTTTTATCATCATGTAACAGAGGAGAGAAAAAGCCAGAGTATCTTTACGTGTGTGTAAATTACAGAGTTTAACGATTCACGTTGCACAATTTAACGGGTATGTAACTATTAAGATTATAATTTCCGTTGTATATATATTTCTTTCGATTATCGAAGAGAACTATCGTCATCGATTCCATGGCGTATAAGCAATGTATTTTAAAATCGGCAGGAGCTAAAAAAACAAAGTAAGGGGAATGAAATAAGCAAAAATCAGAGTACATAAAAGAACAAAAAAAAAAAAAAGAAAGAAAGAATATGATGGTAAATATGTATAAGTATATACATACTTATATATATATATATAGTAAAAAATTTACAGTAGCATGTTAGAAATAAATCTGTGGCAGACGATAGTACTCTTGTCAGGCGCCGACACTCTAACCTAACCCCACAAACAATTTTTGCCGTGAGATTTTTGTAATCGCTAGTCAATCGTATTAAAATAGGGAAAAAGGGATATTGTGGGGAGAACAAGATGAACAAGTTATGCGTTATCGATGAAACGTTCCACTCGCTTCGTTTTAATACTGTATGCGTGCGCACGTGTACACCGGATGTCACGTGCCGTATATTCGTTAAAAAAACGAGGAAAGACGTTAATTTATCGATGTATCCGCGAGATTATAAGCCAACAGGAGGTAAAACCGCGTATTTTTTTGACGTGTCAAGTTAACATACGTAAAGAGTGAATGAAGTGATATATACATACATATATATATATATATATATATATATATATATATATAAATTATAAATACATATATATATATATATATATATATTATATGTTGCATAAATTAAGATGATAAAAGAAAACTAAAATATTGTTGCAATATAGAGCGCTAAGTAGGGTCACACGTGATTATCAACCGTGGTACCCCTTTCCTTTTTAGGATATAATTTACAGAAATTATATATATATATAATTATATATATATAAAGACATACATACCCGCACATATGTATATATATGTATATATATATATATGTGTGTGTGTGTATATACGAACAAAAAAAGAATAGAAATGTATATATTTATAAATATATATACGTACTACATAAATAGGAAGTATCATATTAGGAATACGTCATATTCTTTATGTTCCTTCAGACCTATGTTAAAATCCGTCATTTTTCTTTCTGTTTCAACGATCTTGGTTTGCTTTTCTGTTCATGGGAACGCGGGATGGTTGCTGCAACGATGACGACCTTCTAGTACTCACGGAAGAAAAACAAAAAAGAAAATAATGAAAAAAAGGGACCAACGTCGCTGAAAACGAACGAACATCGTGGATTTTATCCTGGGTCTGAAAGATATCGGGAATGCCATACAAAAATGAACAAAAGGAATAAAAAAAAAAAAAAAAATATGAAAGAAAGCATCTGCAAAAAAGAAGATGATACCAAGATCATAAACTCTGTAATGTCGTAAACTACATATTGTCTGTGCACAGTGTTGGGTAAAGATATTCTAAAAATGGAATGGCAGCAAGATACTTCGTGAAAGCCTTTTGAAACTCGCGGTCAATCACCGGCTCCTCTTTCGTGTGTGTTAAGCAATCGTCATATCTGATATAACTTTGTAATAATAGTACTATTATTAATAATAGAGCTGTAAAATCGTGCGAACATAACTCTAGATACGGGACAGAATAGAAATTACGTCGGAAATGCAAACGAAACGGATTCTCTGATTGTACCAAGGGACAGCCGGTAACAGCTGTTATTCGAGTAAATGGTGAACGATTAGCGCTTCGATCGAATTCTCAACGCCTCACAAGACTTTACTTTCTACGTGTACATAAGTGTAAGCGTGGAACTACGTACTCACGTAACATCAGATATTTGGGAATGTAATATTCTTGAATTTGATCAAAGGTGTAGGCATTTCAGTTCACGCAAAGCAAAATGAAAATGAGAGATGGTCTATGCGTTTGAATTACTTAACACTGTTCCATCGAACACACGAGGAACATATTCAACAGTGTGAAGGCCCGTTTTTAGATAAATTCGTAAACCCCCGGTAGCAAAAAAGGTCCGTTTTCACAAACGAACGAGCGATCAGCCGAAGGCTGGAGATAAATCTACTTCGTCGAAAGATACATACATAATCGAGAGAGTTTTATCCTCTGACGAAAGTAGCCGTCCGTATGATTGGAAAGCAAAAAAAGAAAAAGCGAAGAAGAGGAAGAAACGAGCGAAGAATTGAGCAGGATCGAGAATTTCGATGCGTGAAGGAGTAGCAATCGCTGTGTTACAATTGTATTAAAACAAATGTGTCGTTGAATATTCATAGCGAGCGTACCTACATATATGTATATGTTGACCGTATCATTGTCGTTACCGATCGTAGAATTTATGAAAGCTCTCTGAGTGTGTCCTTTCGTTACCTGAATCGCTATCCTTCCTTTTCACGCGACTATCATACATCGCGCCGACCATCGAAACTCTCTCTTTCCCCCCGTTTTCGATATTTACAATCAAAAACTCTTCTTTTTTACTTCTCTTTTCATTTTTGAAATATTTTGCTCACTTTTCTTCAGAATATATCGTATGTCATTGTAAAGCTAAGCGTTCGTGCGTGCGTGCGATATGTACATAAATGTAACGATACACATGCGCATACATTATAGCGAAACGAATTGTATTCGTGCACAATGATGCATCGTACATGCGACACTGTGCGAAAAGAAGCGATTCTTTTTAGAGAATTTATCATTAAACATTTTCTGTTGTTTGATTCTTGTGAAGGTAGATTTACTTTCTAGTGAGAGATAGATTTTTCTATGAAATAACTATTAAGTTTGAACCTTCTGTAGGTAGAAGGAAAAAAGATACGGATGCAAAAGATGCATTGCTTCTTTTTGTACGGTGTTTTACATGAGCTAATGCGTGTTTCGTTGAAACTGGAAGAGCGACACTATTTTCCTTCCGACTCGAATTGAATCTTGTATTTTATTTTATTCCCGATTCGCGCACAAATGCAAGAAATGACGCGTTAGATCGACCAACGCCCAATGTGATGCACACAAGCTGTTTAAACGTACAATTAGGGAACAAACATTTATTTTTTTATATGTACCCCAGCTGGTCGTTCGTCGGACATTCTACGCGCGTGATTGAGGATTGAACACTTCGTATAGGTCAAACATTATTTCGCGTGTTGTATCTCCTCGCACAAAAAAAAAAAAGTTTATATATCAGCGTCTGTAAGTTTTCCTGTTAGAGTCTATAGAATTCCGGAATGTACACAAATTCAATCCCAAAAAGTTACGTTTTACAATAATGTTATTAAGAATAGAAAGTCTAATTAATACGTTGCAATTAACACCTTGTGAACTAACAACACACGTTGCTCTTGTTATTACAAATATTATCGACATCCAACCATTCTACCATTTATCATTATCATTACAAAGTAATATTAATTTTTATCATAAAGAGAAATATATCATTTAAGGAATTAAAATCGTTTAAAAAAAAGAAGAGGAAAAATGAACGCGCGATAGTGCACAAAGTGTTAAGCGTTTTGATTGTCAGCATCGATGCTTCAGAGCGAAGAATCATTGTTATTTTGATTAGAACCGCGATCGATCTATCTAATCGAAATATACGAACACGAGAAAAATGAAAACAAGAAAAGGTAAGAAAACGCCAAGTCTCCGAGACGTTGACGACTCGTCGAGAATCGAAGTTTTACACGTCCAGTCGCAGTTTCTTTCTAATGAGATTTATTGCGTTGTTGACCGTGCTAATTCTATCTGACTTAAGCCTATTTCCATGTTGAAGACACACCAGTGATTGTTGCCGAGCTGAAAAATTCGAAGTCTAATTTATAAATGTGATAGAAAAGCGTGCGAGCAGGGAATTCGCGAAATCGGCTTTGGAAACAGTTCTCTAATCAAATTATAAATTAATTTCATCCAGAATTATGTATCGTCTTTATGAGTTGCAAAGTGGATTGAGATTTATGAATCTTTTTATCTTTTGATAAATAACTTTTTTACGCGTATATCGAGAATCGTTCTTCCTTATCGATAGAGCATCTTACATATCCGCTTTGTAATTACATATAAAATTCATTGTACAAATATTTGTTACTCGTTTTATGGTTGTCTGTTCGTGGACAAGTTTGTTAAACTGATCGTTCATCGATCGTTTGAACATACGATACGGTAGAGTCGAATAGCGGAACCGAGAAATACTTGGCAAGCATACATGCTGCTGTTTAAAAGCCCGTTAAAAGGAAGTTTCCTGCTCATGCGCGGACAAAGCTGTATTAGCGATCGTTATAAATGAGCATTATTTATTTCTCGATTGTATTTATATATCGTTAATCGTAGTGAGTCTTAATAGTGATTTACGGAAGTGTTATTATCTGGTGCTGAATATTAATATATATCTGTCGATGTATTGGTGACTCGAATCGAGGTATCGTTAAGGAATTACGATCGAAACAAGGAGGAATTAGAATATCTGCATTAATTGTTGAGTAAATAATTTTTGAAAAATAATTTTACTTAACTCGGTAATACAACGATTTCACTATACGAGTTACTTGTTACTCGTTGCTTGGGGAGTGGTAATTTCGTGTGCAAAAATTGCTACTGCCGATTAGCGTAATCAAGTTAGCTCGATTTCGACCGTATTACCGTGGTAATTAAAGATATTTCATTTATTGATCGATCATTTTTTCGATATTACAAACGATCCTTACGGTTCGCTGTATAAAAGAAAGAAAGAAAGACAGAAACTCGGTATAGTCGCTGCTAGAGTAAGAATTCTCCTTGTTTGTGTAACGATACTTAAGATCGATCTTCGATCGATTCTCGATTCGATCTAGAAATACATCGGGCGTTATACGCGATTATTATTACTCCGTAGCTGATGATTCGTTATGTGCGTATTGTAAATTCGAACGATTGTGAATGTATTTTACTTGCGTTTGCACGAGTCCTACGCTATTTCCCTCGATTTTACTTTTCTTTTCTATTTCTTTACCGAAGCATTCCCAAGACGAATCTCGTAAGCACTTCTTCGTAGAAGTAGTAGAAAACACATTTACCGACCGGCATTTAAAATACGCGTATTCCGATATATTAAAATATTTCGACGGGATATTTTAATATACATCGAGGGGTGTTTAAAGTGGACACACTTATAAACGATGAAATATTGCAGAAACACACACACGCAAATTGAACGCAATGAAGAGAAAATGTGTGTTGTTGAAATTAATTGAGTTGTTAATTTCGTGCAAATGAGTCAGAAATACATTACCAGTCTCGTTGAAAAAGATCTGCTTCTCATCCTAAAAATGGGAACGAGAACGCGTGACGAGAAGGCAACGTTGTATGAAAAAACGCTTTCGGTGTTTTGTGACGAACAGTGAGTCCTATATGAGGCTATATAGTATAATAAGCAAAAACCCTTTGCACTCGATGTTTCTTTCGATGTATGTTACGTAATCAAATCGGATTATTGAAATATAAAAAGTAATTTTGAAACGATATCGATCGAATGTTTATTTTTTAATAGTTTCTACAATACGACTGGTTAAGTCTGTAATAAACGGAGGATACGTTATTAGGAATTCAATTTATTACGGTTTACGGTATAACCTGTTCTTTGTTAAATCGTTTTATTTCGTTTGGTTAATTTTTCGGTTCTTTTTATATATTACATTCGTGAAAAGTATGGTATAGTAATGAAGGAATTTCTTAAGTTCTAACCGTACACACATACTTGATCGTTGCGATTATACTCGAGGTCGATGCCAAACAGATGCTGTTCCAACAAAATCGATTATCATGAACTCGCAACTACTCAAAGTATGGCCTTCGGTCCTTGGCAGTGACCGGAAATATTTCGTGGCCTCGACCAATATTTCCAGAAATACCGATTCAAGGTCTTGCTGCGAAAAAGCCACGCTGAACTATCAGAATTACGTCATGTATAAAGTGATATTGAAATAAGTAGTCCCATCTAGCGTATACTTCTCTTTTTAAACCTGAAGAAATGAAATGAAACTTACATAATAATTTCTTTCATTCGCTACATATATATGTTCTTATAATGAACAATTTACTTTTAGCTTAACAACTTCTACACTTTCATATTTTCCATACAATTGATTAATCACGATCGATGTAAAAGAACATCCATCATTTTTTTCTAACCTATACACTTCGAGGTCGATACGCTTTGAGTTTTAAGATCGACTAACAAATCCATAACTTATTACGTAACGTGTTTAAAACAGTTCCTTTTTTGCGATCGAGTGGAAAGGGTTAACAACTGTGTAAAACAAAAAGTACCTCTATTTTTCTTTTTCGTTGTAAAGTATTTTCAAGTATCGTAACACCTGTTTGATATTGCGAGCACCCGATGAAACGTATCCAAGTTATTCTGCCAAGTCTATCTCGTATTTGTTGAGAAACTATGCAGGTAAGAGAATCTTTGTTTTTGACGCGAAGAAAGTATTTTTACGATATAGTTGGGAGAACTAGGAAACCGAATGCGATTCAAACGATTGCGTATTATGAATACTGTTGCGTGCACGTGTCGTATATTAGTTCGAAGGAGTGAATGAACGATTTACGAGGCAAAAAGAGACAAAAGAAAAAATGAAAGAAATAAGAGTTGCACATCCTGTTGATTATGTATTTTTTAAAGTTAGCATTGAGACATGCGTATATTCCTATGGAATCGATGAATAACGCTATAATTTTAATGACAAAAATGGAGTAAAATAAAATATTAAACAAAAAATAAATCGATCAGGAAAAGATCTTTTATTTAATCAAAATTAAATAATTTCATTTTTGTCATTATAATTTAGTCTATACAATAGCGAAAATTTTCCTTCTCCTTTTTCTAAAAATTTCTGTTTAAACAATGCATATCTTCATTCATAATATTCGTGGAGTGTTTCTTAATTTCATTACAGGTGCCAAAAAAAATATTCCAGGAAAAATAGAACTGCATAAATAATAGTAAAAGAAAAAATACAGAAAAATCGATATAATTCTTATATGCTACAACATTGATTTTATCTTGGCCAAAATGCATCCATTTTGATATCGTATTTTTGTAAATAATGATTTAATATCATTCTCTATTGAACAGAGATATTATTACTTATTGCCCAAAATTTTAATGAAACAATTTACACGCAGATACCTATTGTAAATTATTGAAACTTCGATTTTGATCCATTATGGCAAAGATAAAAATAAGATGTAAGCGCGAGAGTTCAAACGATCTTAAGGCCACTTTTACACGCGTCTGTAGAAGTGCGTCTTTTAAAGACAAATTTTTTGACAGCTCCATCTGCCATACTTTGTTGAAACATGCGTCCATTCCAGTTCCAGTCTAAAGAGAGTTAACGTATTATTTCCGTCAATGTTGCAGCACATTTAACGCGTTTAGAAACGTGGGAAGAAGGTCTCAAAAGGGGAAAAAAGTAATTTTGATGGGTACAAACTGAATGATCGAAAATGCTGCGTGCAAACATAAGAACGTTATTAAGTGTAAGGATTTACGTTTATCACTTTCTCCCTTTCCATTTGTCCTAATTTTTATTTTTGAAAGCTATTTAATTTGTCATAATTTATAATAATTATTATAATTTGTCATATCTGAGAAAAAAACACATTTATGTATGAACGATTGCCTTTGTGCTTGCTGAGTTTGCCTCGTCATAATCATAAATCAAATACGTTTAACTGATCGAATGCAAATATATGTCTATATATTAACGGAGAGTTTATCGGTTGCAAATACATGGGCAATCGTGAACCGAAGCAAATACTGTTACTTGTCTGATTATTGTATACAAAATAAATAAAAAATGTATATATACATCAGAAACGGTAGTTTTAATTGTGTAGATTACAACCTATTCAAGAAACTCTTTTGAAACATCTAAAATTTTATTAAGCTCAATTATCAATCCAATATAATTCATGTATATTTTTAATGCCGATTTGTGTTGTAACCGTATAAATATTATTCATTATATTTTTATAATATTTCAATTAATCTGATTTTTAATAACTTGAATAATTCAATAATCATTCATCAAACAATTGAAGAAACAGAAATTCCTGTTATTTGCAATATTAAAGCTTCGCTTTCTTTTATTGTGTCCTTATACATAGCTCGAGTATATTAATAATCTATATATATATATATATATATTTATATTTATGTTCATATATATATATATTTATATTTATATAATAGTATGTATATTCTCGTCACATGTAGGCGTGTAACTCTCCCCATCTTTCTCTTTGTACGTGTATTTTCTCCGAGTTTTACAACAGTCTGTCGTGTCGCATGTGTAATTGAGTGTGTAATTCGCGGTGTGCGTATCGTCTATGCGTGTCTATTTATATATACGTATATACAGTGTCGATTGTTCTTAAATATTTCAATATAACATCATCAACCAATAATTTATTTCGCTTAAGCTACACATACAGGGGTCGCGTATTTCTCTCCCCGTTTCTTCTTTTTTTCTTAAGTATCATGCATGCATCGCAAAAATCACATCCTCGTTTCGTAATGTTCTCTTCACACATTCACAACATCTTTTATTCTTTCTCTCTCTCTCTCTCTCTCACACACACACACACACTCACACACTCACACGTGCTCACCTTCTCTCTATCTTTTTCCTTCTTTCGCTGCTCTCTTTCTTTAATTAGTTAACACGAAGTCTCACTCGTTAAACAGCTCTCGAAGACTAAGGACACCCAAAGCGGATCACAGTCTGTCTCTGCACTCGTAGAATCTTAGCCAAACTCCCGGAAAGGAAATTCGAATAAATACAGATTATAGAGGATACACTAACTTCTCGTTTCGTCACGACGAATTCTCGATCCTTCACAATTTGCGATAATTTATGTAGCTGATCCTTAAATACGCATTACATAATGTTTTTGCAATATTTTATGATAGATAATCGAGTCTGATCGCAATGTAATTGGTTTTGCCGCCAATTTTTAGATGGCGCGTTTATCGGGGGAAATTACTTTTGTTTTTTTATACTACAGTTTTCCTTCGCGATTGGACGAAGTTATAGCTTTAAAACGGTAGACGATAGAAAAAAAATTTTACTATAGAAAATTAAAATCGATCGAGTGGCTACGGTGAAATTGTAAATTTAACCTTAAAATTTTTTACATTATAACTAAGATATCTTTTGAATTGATCATCTTCAGACACAAGTACCTTGCTATCTATTCTGTGTAAAATAAGAAGCATATTGATTGATGTATATTAAAAAAATACTTTAATTTGAAGGAATAAAGGTGATTCTCAACTCTAAAATTACTTCTACCTCTACTAACCCCAATCTAGTGCAGCCACATGTACTAAGTGATGCATTATTTAAAAATCTAATTGTACCTAATGAAATCTTTGTCTATAATTTATCATTTTAATACTATGAATTCTTTTGTGAGTGTATGTCTAGAGTTAACGCGTAAATAAGGATCCGACAATAATTCGAGTCTTCGTGACGAAATCTTGGTCCGAATAAACTCAGGATATTTTTTTTGAGAACTCCAGTGTTCGACAGAAGATTCTTGGAGGAAATTTCTCGTTTATGTTTACATTAACCCTTTCTTGACTGTGTCCCGTAAAAAGTGTATATCTTTTTTTCTGTGGTGTTGGACTTCGTAATTATTACTCGAGCAATGACCATTGCTCGTTATTAAAAGAGTAATATGTATTAGCGAAAAACTAATAGTATTTCTACATTATAAACTGTAAACAGTGTAGAGATCTGAAAAAGTTTCGATTCTTTATATTAATCTCGTCACTACATTATTAAAAATTATTTTGAAAGGGTTAAATTACAATTAGATAGTATCGTTTCTGTATATAAGTGAGCTGTAAATCTAATTTTACGTGGAAATGTGATCACTGAACACTGGAGAATTTTGCTTGAAACCTGTTGTTATTGTTTTTAGTTTAAAGTTTAAACATTTTTTTTTCTTTGTTTAATATTTACACGTCAAGATATCGAGCGATTTTTTTGGATTAAAGAAAGAAATTTCTTTGGACGCAATTTCGTGGCAATTTTCGATCGATGCGATCGCGCCGGAATCACGGATTTTTCGTTAAGCTTCCGCGTAAACGATTTCTTCCATTATACTTGATTTTAACTCCGTAATTATAACCTTTACGAGAAAAGGGATGATAGCGTGAAAGGATTGTCTATAAAATGAATGTTAGATTATCATTCGATTTTCATCTTCGAACTTGTTCGAATACTTCTGAAATACGAGTCAAAGAGACTTTATCATCCTTTTCCAAGATGTCGTTCATACAGTAGTGTTTCGTTAATTGGCCAGACGTCATTTTGTTCGGCTACTTAATGAGAGTGGTATGTTCTTAGAAAAATCTCAAATATCTTTCATTTCTATTGAAATCCGATGTGATACAAATGATCTGACAAATTTATTTATTTTACCTGTGTCATAGCTGATGGTCATAATGTTGGCCATTTAACGAAGCAAACTCTGTGGTCAGTTAACGAGGCACCACGATATCTTTGTATTATTAATTAATATACGCCGAGTAAAATTTTACGTGAAATATTGCGTCTAAATACAATACTTATATAATCGTATTTAAATTTTGCGCAAGATTAACATTTGAAACGTTAACATCGACTGCAATATTATGGAATCTTGTATATTATTGTATCGTTGAACAGAGTGATTAACAAGAGAGACAGAATTGAAAGTATTAAAATCAATAAATTGGTCGTTTCTGACATTAATTAAAATAGATATAAAAACTGTCCAATCACCCCTCGTCGAACGATACAAAAAATGATATGCCAAAAATGTAATACCATTGATCGCATTAAAATTTAACGATTGATTCGATAATCATCGACATTCTTAATCTGGTTTCATATTATTCTGCAAAAAACACTGTATAAAAAACATTGACAATCGCTCGTAAAAAAGGCAACGACAACGATGGACAAAATAGAAATAGAAGTCTTCGACAGCTTTCTAATTACTTGTTTTTTTGTAAATCGTAAAATGGCAGTTATTTGTTGATCCATTCGCTAATCTACTCTCTCCGCGGCAGCAGCTATTTTGTTGTAATGTCTCTCGAGCTCTAAGCTAATCGAATAAATACTGGAAGAAAGAAGTATTTCTAGGCTAGTGCTGTCTCGTCGCGACGAGACTTTATTCGTCGCCTGATAGGCCTTGCCGATAAAGCATTAATAACTATAGAGACATTTTCTCGCTACAACCTGATACTGAAACTATATTGTTTAATTCACACTAATTAAATAATAAATCCGATTTGCAATGAATAGAGGTATCAAAAGAATATAAAAAACGAATTAACGAATAAGTAATATAGAATCATGTAAATTGAAATGAATTAAAATTATAGTTAAAATTAAATTAAATGTATGTTAAATAAGTATAATAAAGAAATAAAGATGTGTGTGTGTGTAGTATGTGAGGTAAAGATTAAGGTATGAGGTTGAGGAGAAGTATCGCATCTAATAAGTTACCTAACTTTTTAACTAGCTTGCGATTGTATCACTGGAGCACCTCTGTGTAATACCGAAGCAGGTCGAGATTTACGACCACCGGCAGGAGCCGTAAGATTCGTCGATGGTTGTTGAATCGATTGCTGCGCTATTTGTTGAGCAATTGCCGATTCTCTTTTCGGTACTTCCGGTGGTGATTGAAGAACATCCATGTATTCGCGAATTAAGTTCGCAATTTGGTGTGCCTGCAAATGAAATGACGGTAACATCGGTAAATAATAATTACGCAGTTGAAGAATATGTTTTAACATTCTAAAAAATAATTATTATTCGATACAAAATTTGTCCAATGTAATATAGATTCTTAAACAAAAAGAATTACCTGAGATGTCGTAAGGATAACTTTGCTCTGCTTTTTATCAGTACCAGTGATAATCATCAAACAACTAACAGCTGGACTATAACTGAGAATACTGCTATATTCGTAGGTACAGAGAGTGTTTCTGGAACGATGTTCCAAAAGGTGAAGACCTTGCTGGTCGACGGCCAACCACAGAACACGTGGCCAATTCGAAGTAAATGACTGCATGACATCGAATATCGTGGCTCTGTGAAGCGGCCACGATTGAATCAAATTCAGGAACGCCTTTTTCGCTTCGGGAGGTGTCATTCCTCGTAGTGATTGATGGTGTTGAAGTACTCCTTCAATGCACAAACTTGGAACCAGTCTTGGTGGCAGGCAGTGACTTGATATAGTTCGGTAATCGTGATCCGATACAGCGTCTTCACAATCACCGAGTTCTAATTGCGCTTGTAACGCTGTCAGCATCATCTAAAAACAGATTATAAATTTAGATAATCTATACCATAATTTATTGGATTTTAACGGATAATAAAAAAAGAATAATTATTTACAGCCTCTTTCTCAGTGATAGGAAATCGATCAGCACGTAAATCATGCAGTACTTGATGATAAAGTAACTCTTTCTCCACCGGATCATCGAGATTCATGTACTGATCAAGGAACAAATGTTTCTTAAATAGGAAGAAATGATGTGCGTGCTTTCTTTGCGATTGATTCTGTTGTGCGTTCGCCGTTCTGTAACGCTCCCATTTCGACATCACATCGGCAATCTTTTCTTCTGGTATCAATGCTCTTTCGGTCGGTCCTAAGACTTCATAAATGGCATAACCTATAAATTCCAATTAAATTATAAATATTTACAAGCCATTTAATAATTAATAGAAATAACAAATTTAATTGAACTTCGATTACCCATGGCAGTTTCTTCTAAACCAATCTTAGTCTTGATAATCTCCATAACGTCTCTAGCTGTTGCCGAAGGATGAAATTCAACAGCATGATATTGTCCATCCATGAAATGGAATCTCGCATAAATAGGCCTGCGATTAATCGTGCACATTATTTCTTCTCTGCTCGGCGGCCATTGTCTTCTTCTCGTGCCCTGCGTCTTGTAAAGGCACTTTTCAGCAAATCTGGCGTATTTTCCCTCCTCCGTAACGTAATCACTAGCGCATCGTTTCAAATGCGCTATCAGATACTTTCGAATTACTTTCTGTGGAGGTAGAATAACTGAACAGGCCAAAGAAAGTAACGCCCAATGCCTGAGATTGACTCGACTATTAGGATCAGGGTGATCTGTCGTTTGTTTGATCAATTGAAGATACAGTTCGCCTAAGAGATTCTCCTTTCTTATACAACGTTCCATCACGGTTTGTATCAAGTTCACGTGTTCATCTTCTACCCTACGAACCGTATCTCCGTTTTGTCCTAATCCAGCGTAAGTTAAAATTAATTGGAATACACTAAGAGCCATCTGTTCATCCGGATCGGGTAGCTTCGAGAGACTCTGAGGTATAGTTTGTCTACTGAATGCCCAATAGGCATAAGGAAATCCTTTATAGGTTTCACCATGATCAGTCGCGCTACCATGTTCTTGCCTAAGTTTTTCTATTTTGTGCTTAGACAATCTTCGCAAAGTGTTTCTCAGGAAACCACCACCAGAATCTTGAGGTTTTCTCAATATCTCCGCGTCCACTAGTGTTCTTCGGCAATTGACTAAGTTATGATAGAGCCTAATACGATCCTCGTTGGTAATACACTTGAGTTTCTTAGTAGGAACCTCGTTTTCCGTGATCCAGCCTGCCAATGCTGGACAGTAACTAACGATCAGACTGCCTATCTCGTTCTTCTGCGGCGTTTCAAAAACAAAACACTTGTGCGAGCTGTCGGGATTGTGACGTAGAAGGGACAATGTTATGAAAGAGTCACTTGGGTCCAGCATGATGCTTTCCACATCCTGATAACGATACTCTGATAAGACAAACTTATCGTCCGGCTTGATCAGCATCAATCCATCGCAGTTTATACCCAAGATTAGTTGATTGCCATACGACCAATAACCACGATAAGTCACGTTGAACATGGTCGTACCGTAGAGAGGGTATTGCATTACGCAAGATAAATACAACACCTTGGCTGCCAATTCCTTGCGACCGGCGCCATACTGTCTGTGTGCCTGCGCTATTATTGGCACCCAAACATCGTCGCCTCGGGCACGGCTGATTCGATAAGGCAAAAAGCTATCCACCTCGCTGTAATAATCCAGCCGATCGTTATCTTTTGGATCGCCCAAGGCGACTTGCGCTTGTAAGCCCGCCAACTGGAGCGCGAC
Organism: Bombus breviceps; assembly: GCA_014825925.1. Classification (NCBI taxonomy): domain Eukaryota; kingdom Metazoa; phylum Arthropoda; class Insecta; order Hymenoptera; family Apidae; genus Bombus; species Bombus breviceps. The sequence goes on along the minus strand of CM026183.1, from coordinate 7,851,008 downwards.
TTTTTCTGATACCGGGAAATCGTCGCACTGAAAAAATGACAAAAAGGAGAATAGGGCGTTTACAAGAAGCGAGATAAGATCAATAATTTGATTTTTCCCTCTGTAGTTTACCTTCACAACGTTATATACAGCTTGTGCGTACAGCATGTTCACCTCGACGGGATCTTGGGATATTTCTCGGGTATTTCGGAAAAGCCTTCGTTTGAAAACGAATCGATTATCGCCACTTCCTAAAGTAGCATTATTTCCACGACGAAGCGTTGAAAATGTTGATTGTGCTGTGTTTAATTTGCATTGTTTCCTGAAAAAAGTAAAATATAATAGGACAAGCTATCAATGTAAAATTAAGTATAATAAAATTTGACATAACTGCATAAATATTCGTAGTTTATTAATCAATAATAATAGTAATCAATGAAAATTTACATTTCCCAAGCGGCTATAACATCATATAGATAATCATGCGCTCGAACATGTTCCTCGCCATCCGGTCTACTTTGGTAAATTGCCCAACCTTCTAAAGACCTGAGTCCCAATTTTTCACCTAACTTAGCAACAGCATCGGAAGCAGTATCAGTTGGATGCACATCGATTGCCTTAGTTCTTCCATCCAAAAAGAAGAATCGACAAACTATCGTGCCTAGTCGCCTCATGGCCGCAATCTCTACCGTCGACGGTGGATGTTGTCTACAGGAAACTTTCATATTTTTACAATTATCCACGCACCACTGAACGTATTGCCGCAATTTGCCCTCGAGAGCCAAATTCTTCCGCAAGAAAGACACGAAGTACTTGTACAGTAGTTTACTGGGTTGGAAAGCGACTATAGCCAAACAGAGCAATAACCAGACTCGTTCAGCCCATTCTGGATTAGGATTGTTAGTTGCTTGTCGCATACATTGGACGAAAATTTCATCTCTTAATTCTTCACGCTCAATACCATAACCTATTATACTTTGAATAGTTGCGATTTCCTGATCTAGTTTCATCTCTCCTCTTATATACTTACAAAGATCCTAAAGATTAAGAAAAAAACATTAGTTTCAATGTTAATTAACACAGAAAATAATCTGTACAAATAATTTACTTACCCTGAAGACGGAACAAGCGACATTAACGTTATCAGGGTCGTACATGTGAATGTGAGAATTCGGTATAGTAGAACCTTTGTAGTAGGTAACCATTTCGTACTTTGGAATGAATTCTACGCTCTTGCCACGTGATTTTCTAGTGAGCGTAGCCATGATTGTACCCTCGGGAGATCTTTCGTGGCTATTGAAATAATTTTGCGCAAATTCTACGATATCATGATAAGTAACTTCGTTATCAGGCTCCTTCTTGTCCTCCAATTCTTGAAGTTTACGCTCCACTCTGCATTTGCGTCTCTGTTCTCTCTCCACAGGTGGTTGTTGAGATTGTTGCGCCTGCTGTTGTTGTTGATCGTGACCATTCTGTTGCTGTTGTGGTACCGGTTGGTGGTGATTATGGTGCAACAAATGGAGACTATTCGAGTTTCTAGATTCTGGTCTCGATGGAGGGCTACCAGCAATTGGTTCTTTAATGACTTTGTTATTTGGTGCAGGTGGAGGTGAGCCACAGGATTCACCGTTAACTAATGATCCAGAATTTCCATTGATCAAAATTGGACTGCTAGGACTGTTCTCTTCACGAGGTAAAACGGACTCGTAGATAGGCTCTCCATTATCAATAGAGGAATCGCCACCATTCATCGTCAAAGCTGTAGCAGGAGGTGGTGGAGGTGGAGGAGGTTCAGTGGGCTCTGGAAGACTCGGCTGACCGAGTTTGCCAGTGCTCGGACAAGTTATCCTTTGCTGCTGCTGCTGCTGCTGCTGTGACGATTGTTGCAATGGCGAGGTAGCTTCTTGCCCATTTGGAGTATTTGCTTTAGATTCCGCTTTTGAATTTAACTCCATTTCTTGCTGAATTACAGTCTCCAGTTCCACATCGAGGTCTTCGACCAATGCGTCCATTTGTTCACCAATTTCTTCAATTATCTGATGACCCTTCGTCGATTGCACGTCAGATAAAAATGAAAATAGATTGTCCAAGTCTACAGACTGTAAATCTGAGGCAGCCATTTTAGAATTCATTTGCTCCGCCATCTGCGACAATGCAGCGATCTCTTCTTGCGCTTTTCTGTAAAATGGAATAGCACATATATGAAAATACTGAAATAAAATTCAATGCAAGTATTTTAATTTCTTAAGCGCACAAATTAGCCAGGTGCCGGTGTATGTGTGCGTATTTTGTGGTACTAAACGCTGCATCTATGTTAAAAGCAATTATTCTTAGTGAATTCTCATCATGCCGTAAGGATTTTTAATTCGCCATTCGACACGTCATACGAACTTACCCGGGTTCCATCCCGACAATACCATTGTACTGTGCGCTATAAAGGACACAAATGGACATACTATTAACACACAAACGAACAACGGTCCTATATGATCGTCACGGCAGTTTGTATACTGGAATAGACGTGCTTTTATCATACAGTTTCAAGGTAATATATCGTTATACCTTTGACTTTCTTCCAGAGCCTTCTTATCCTCCATCAATCTTCTCTCCTCTTCCAATCTCTCCCTCTTCCTCATCTCTTCGTCTACTCGTCTCATTTCTCTCAAAGCAGCCGCGACCTCCCTTGCGAATACGCCACGCAGATGACTCTGTATCACAATGGCTGCTCTTCGTTTCCTGATGAACATTATTCTCAGTTTCCAGCCTCGGTATGCATGTTGCACTTTCAACGCAGCGTCTCTCACGCGTTTATACTCTGGAAGAATTCAAATTCTCTTCAGTTCAAAAATAAGATAAGAAATATATCATGAAACATTAAAATTAAAAATAACTTACCTCGTCGAACTACGTAGCCTCTCCATATTTTCTGTATCATCATAGCGTTACTGGTAACCATTTGATTTCTACAATCTTCCAGCGGCTCGTGTACATAGCTTCTTAAAAACACTTTAGTTTTGCCTATTTGCCATTCAGTTTCAGGGATACCCTGACTACTGATTAAGCACCTAACAGCCTCTTTCTCGTTATAAGAACGTGACAAACGTGCTTTGTCCAAACAACGATATCTCGCTATAAAGTCGTGGAAGGGCATGTGTATAGGAAAGCCTTCCTTCCTGATCCTAATAATATCTAACATGCCTAAATATTTCAGCTGGTCTAGAACCAGCTTCTCGTCATAGTGATTCGACACTTTTTGCATATTTGGCTTGATGCATCTAGCGTACCAGGGTGTGGTAGCTTGAAGAACATCAACCAGAGCCTGCAACTGATGTCTGAAGGAATCACAGAGGGTTGGTTTTCCCTTGGATGTTCCACGAGACATGGTAGTTGCATTTCCACTTGCACGGGCTACCGTGCATCCCAAAAGATCCTGATAAACTGTGATTTCTTGAACAAATTCATTTGTGCTCCTAGACATGAAATCGAAGAACACATCTTGTTGTACATCTCGATTCTTATCGACAAATCCTTCGACTGCGTAAGTAACGCAACCAGCGTAGTGTTTCACTCCAAATTCTTTCTCCCATTTTCGTCGATCGTCCCCTTTCACGTAGCAAGGATGATTCTCGAATTCTGCGTGCAAATTGGTCAGGTAAGCTAGGTCCGAGCCTTTCGGCATATGGCACTGCTCGGTCAGTAATTTAAGAACACATCGTGGAGGTTTCTCGATTAATTCCAGGCACATGGTGTTGTCAGTGAAGGTGATATGGGAGTATTGGATCTCTTCCTGTCGATACTGAAATTCAAAACGTTTCACGTGTTACGACAGCCGACATGGAAGGACAAGTGTCAACTAGTCAACTTTGCAACCAGTTTATTTTTATCATCAACCCTCGACTATATTCAGGTGAAGTGTTAATGACAATGTATCACACGCATTTAAGTAGGTAACTTGAAACTAGGTACCCATGTATAATATATCTTTGTGGTCTATTACCAAGTATCACATGAAAAAACATAGAAGTATTCAATTCAATTAATATAGAAGGACAATTGGCACCTAGCGAAGTTTGGAGCTAGTTAATTTTAAGCCCTACAGAAACTCACGTTCTCAGACACCTACATCTAATATATCTTCGGTTTATTGTTAAATATTACAGGTAAAAAAATAGCTAAGAATTCAACCGAACTATCTTACTGCACCTTCGATATCGAGGTCGATACAATGTTACCCTAACGGTTACGTAACAAATCCATTATCTCACCCTATCATGTGGTACGATCGTTAATCGTGTCACACAGTTGACTAAGTATATAGGAAAACAAGAAAGCTTAGAAACGACTTACTAGTTCCTGTTCCAGTGCGAACACGTAGTGATTGAAAAACTTATGCAGCTTCTCGTTCGTGTAATTGATACACAGTTGCTCGAAGCTGTTGACGGCAAAGTTCTCGAAGCCAAATATATCCAAAACACCAAGAAATCTCGAGCTGTCCTGGCCAGGATTCGTGCAATTGTTTATATGATTGATTAACCAGGCGAACGTTCTCGAGTACAATGCTTTTGCCATCGCATGCCTATTTTCACGAGCTTCTTGAACCTTCAATGGTATCTCGGTGATATTTCCGCGGACGTTTATCTGTCGTATAAGCACCACTTTGGTGAGATCCTCGACCTGCAGCCCGAGCAAAGGAGCAACCGTACCAACGATGTCAAGGTCTTCTTTAGTTAGTTCGCATCTTTCGCCATCCACGTCCTCGAAGCTCAAATTCCCCAACCAAAGAATGGCAGACAGAACTCTGAAAATACCCTCGCACATTTCCGGCGCGACCTACAAAAACGAAAGTGCCGGTCAGTCCGCGGCTAAGGATAAAATAAGTCCTCGTTACTGAAGCAATTTATAGAGGGAAGAAGATGAAACGAAATAACGGAATAACGATAATACAGTTATAAATGTAATAATAAGAAAAACGAAAATTAAATTATTATTGTCATAAAAATAAGAGATGTACTGATTATGTATTTTAACGGAAAAACAAACGTTTAATAAATATTTGAACTGATTACTTTGTTTAAAAATAATTGTTCTAATTATTTGTTAGACTAATAGAACGAAACGTCATAATGTAACTTTTACAAAGAATTCCAGACTGTTATGATAAATTTTCTATTGCTCGTATTATAAATAAATATTCTATCATTAATAACGAATAAAAAATAATTTTCTGACAGACTGAACATAAATTCTATCGTGAAAGAATTAAGTAGAGAAATTATTAACACTTCATCTATATGGAACTGTTTGTACAGACTATTAACACCAATAAATCATATCCTTTGATGATACCACCCTGTGTGTACCGACTAATTACCTGTAGCACGTTAAACGCAAGCCTAAGAGCGTCGAGTTTCTTGCAGTCGGAGATTCCATCGATCTTCACACAACCAGACTGGTTCAGATACTTGTAGTGGCTTGCTGGCATCAGTTTATATTGTTCCGCGAATTCCTCGTCTCTGGTTCCAGCTTCGACCAGCTGATAGAACACATGGTAATTCCTTTCTCCGCTACTTTGAAAAGTTATACGGCTCTGCTCGAGCAAGTAATCTTGGATGATACAGCCTTTGATCATCCATTTACTGTCGAAGCACACCTGCATAAACTTGCCAAACCGGGAGCTGTTGTCGTTCCTTACTGTCTTTGCGTTTCCTGTATAATATTTTTTGATAATGAAAATAATTATATTCTAGTAAAAAGAAAAAAAAAAAGACTGTAATATATAAAGAAATTATAAGATAATTATTTAACATATTAAACTTCGGATAATTTTAGTCTGTAGTTTCAAAATATTAAATTTTATAAATTATCAAATTTAGAATAATCACATTCCGTAGCTTTGAACGATTAAACTCTGTACAATATTAAATATAGGATAATCATATTTTGTGGTATTAAAATACTAAACTTGATAAAATGTCAAATTTAGGATAATTTTCATATACCCATCGCGAAGAGCGATTGAACGAAAGATAAGAAATTTAAAAAAATAGATAAACATGAAATATATATACTAAAATAATTATTTGCAAAATTTTAAATCAATATGAGACAGTTATAGGAGAAAGTCTAGTCTTTTAATATTGGTAGAATAAAACGCGACGACAGAAAACATTTTCACAACGAAGCAGGTATTCCTGCAGTGTTTGGTAGCGCATTTTGCCGAGATACAAAAGCAAACGGTACAATTTTTATGATACCCCCTTAAATCTTTTGCCTCTCGTGACCCAGTTTTTACCCCTCGCGCTTTTACATTTAACACCTGACTCGATCTCGGCCTCTTGACTCCGAGTAACGAATCCCCTTTTTATTTTTAAATGCCATTAGGAATAACGTTCATCGATCCGTTTCACAAAAGTCTTCCCGTTTCTATTTTGCCTTTGGAAGAAGAGAAAACCTCGAGAAAAAGGCTTGCCTTTTCTTCGGCGACTTTCATGAAAAGTATCCACCGAACAATTTCGCGACAAATCTATGCTTTCAATGAAATCCGACGGAAGCCCTTCCAGTTCTTTCTATTTGAAACCATTTTCAAAGTTTCTAATTGAAAGAAAGTAAAACATGTAATGTTTCTCTTAATTACTGGGAATAATATTTAAGAACCAACGATTGTGGAATTTCTTGAGAGAAGTGTTCCTAAGAGGAAAAATTACGACAGAATTGTTAATACTAATGTTTTAATACTCGTAATAATTGAGAAACTTCGTAATAATTCATCTAATACTTTACTAGAAAACACACTCGACATCTTTACGTATATTTATCATAGATCCTTCTCTTCAGATTAATAAACTCCTCAATTAATAAATAATTGTAACTTCTATAATGTTGTTCGTACTTTGCGATTGATGTTTTGTAACTGCTTATTTTTTAATTTTAGAAAGATCCTGGAATATTAATTAGTTAAATATTAATTTAATATAAGGTAACTTTCTATTATCAAAAAAAAAAAAAAAAAAAAAAAAAAAAAAAAAAAAAAAAAAAAAAAAAAAAAAAAAAAAGAAAAAAAAGAAAAGAGAGACGTAACAAGCTTTTAATTATTTTTATAAGAGACAAAGCTTTCGTGTTGGCGCGACAGGCGAAAAATTCCAGGAAAATTAAGGACAGGCCGTAAACTGTTATAAAATATAATCAACGGGGACGAAACTGGTTATTAAGGGGAATAAGTTAATTACCGAAAGCTTCGAGGATGGTGTTCGCCTCTAGAATTTGTTGTTCCACCCACGTGTCGACGTTGCTGGTCACCGAGCAAAGGTATTGCAAGATGAATTTCGTGGTTTCCGTCTTGCCAGCGCCACTTTCTCCCGATATCACGCAGGATTGATTGCTCTCCGTGTCCTGGAGAGACCTGTACGCTGCTTCCGCCAACGCGAATACGTGTGGCTCCAGGGAGCCCATCTTCTGACCATGATATCGATTCACGTACTCCTACAAATCGAAAAATTTCGATATAGTTTAATGAAGAATAAACTTTTCTTTTCTAATACAAATTTTATTGTTTTCAATAAAACAGAATCAACTATGTTATTCGTGAAAGAAAGATGCTGAGAATAGACTGCCCTGCATTTTTACAAATAGCAAAATTTTATAAATTTATTTGTATACATTTTTATTAAATAATTACTTTTTTTGAAAGGATTACCTTAACTTTGTACCTGTCACGTTGTTATTTCTGTATTTAGAGGAAGGATCACAATAGCTATTATTTTATTCTTTGAATAAATCTATCGCACCGTTCTGAACCGAAAAACCTTTATCGCACTTTCTTACATGGACTAGGGATAAAAATAAAAGAACGTCTTGAACCTATCGATTAGATCTATCGATTATATCTAGAACTATCTTCTAGTTACTATTTATTGTAACTAGCGCATCTGCGCATGGATGGCGAGCGCGAACTCACCTTGTCATTTCCAGCATGTTATTTGTATAAAAAGGTATAAAATTGGTTGGACTTTCATAGAGTCTGGAAGAAACAGCAATGCCATCTTTAGTTTTACAATGTTATTACGACAGTTGGAATAGTTTGGGGTGATGCGTGACGAGGTAGGGGAAGGAAGACGTATGTAGACAACTCTATTTCCGGCGTGGAAGAACTTTGGTCGACTTGTCAATAAGACTACCTATCTGAGCTTAAAATGTACATGTCATATCCACGAAGGATGCATACGTACTGTATGTAATAGTCGATGTACAAACAAGAACAAGTCACAATGACGAAAAGATGTAAATTTTAACGTTGGAAGATTATTTAGAGGTCATTGCTGCGATCATAGTTTTAGTTAAGATACAGTGAATAAAAATCGAACAGTGTAATTTTGAAAAATACAATTTGCTACGTTTAACAAACAAATATTTTATACTTCTATATTCATCAGATATTTATGGCAGAAATTAGTTTGCAAAAATATACGAAACATCCAAATTACAATATTTTTAATTCTGCTTACGGAAATATAAATTTACATAAGAATCCGCAGCGGGTTCGTCATTATTTTATCCAGCTTTTTAACGTACAAAAAATCTCAGTACAGAAATTTCTTGAATTCCAATTACTTTAATCATAAATGTCCTTTCTTTATGGCAAAAAATCTGCGATATAGTTCATTAGCCTTAATTACCGTTTGGAACGCATCGGACACGACAAACAGATTCCGATGATCCAATAGAAGGTTTGAATTAAGAGCGATAGCTGGGCTCTGGACAATCCTGGTAACCCGATTAATTGCAAACGTCATTTGATAGGACATTCCACGACCGAGTTCCATTCGGCCCCTTTCATTTGCTGGTTCCCTTGGGAGACCATATCACGGTTCTAAAAGGTATGTACATCGATAGTTCGATTTCAAACGGATCGCAGATTAACGCTTCGCCTTTACGTGGTCCGTAAAATGTTTCCTACTGTGCACGTGAAATCTACTTTATTCAACGCTTCCAGTACATGATTTCTGCCTACATTCGTTATTTTTTCAAATAGAACCCTGTTTTCGACTATAATACAATTTCTTCTTAAATACAATTTACGAATTTAATATACGATACTAAATGTCGTTTTTTCTTTTTAATAAAGATTAAAAAATCTAAGTATCAAACAACAAGGTAAAAAACTAACTACTAAACCAAAAAGGTAGTAAAATTCTACGTTAACATACAAGTTTATATTAAATTTACTTCGTGTGGTTTATTAATATTTATCTTCGCTATAAGATGAAATTACATTCTAAGTTAATATTAGTCTATAATCGAAAAATCTAAAAAGGGCCAGATTACCATTCGCGTTAACTATAGTCTACCGACGTCGACATTAATGCCAGCTTCGTGAAACCTCACGTAGCAAAAGAAAAAAGTAATGTATTCGTTATACAAAAGACCGGAAGTGTTTCATAATTTTTTAACAAGGGAAACTTTGCTCGTTAGACGGGTTTCGATTCGACCTGTGCACCGATGCATTATGCACACAGCACCTTAGCTGGTCGTGCGGTTGCAGCCAGTCCCGAACGAAGTAGTGCAACCCAGTTTCGTGTCAGACACACGTCCTCTGCGCAACTGCGAACGCAGGGAGAACGTTAATCCACTAACCCTTGGTGGCTCGTGAAAATTCATCGAAACGCTTGATCCATTTCCATGAAACCGCCGACGAGAACACTTGGATCGTATGGCCCCCGCTGCATATGTACACGCGTGTACCTGGTATATGCACCTTAACGAAAGGGCCGAGTTTACAACGTTTCGAGGATTCCATCTAGATTGGAGTGTCGCGTCGGATCCTTGCAATTTACTTTATCTTTCTGCCAGGAGAGGGAGGACGCGTCGAGATTTCGGTTGCAGTGTTACCGAGCGTTTCAAAAATGCATGCGCCACTTCAAGCAATGAACATAAAGAGGGGAAAAGATTATTGTGCGAGCACCACTGTCTGCACCGGGAAATTTACGTAATTGGATTGCTCCGTAAATGTTGATCTTTGCGAAAATTAGCTAAGATAAAAGTCACGTCGTTCTATGACGCATCACAACGAAGAAATATGTTTCTTCTCCTTTATTACTTGAATTATGCTACTTCCCTTTCTTCTTTTTTTTTTTTTTTTTTTTTTTTTTTTAGGTACTGTAGTTTTGTGATAGGATGTATGAATTATAGTGGAGGACATCTAATTAAGAGACTGATGCCATGCTCGTGTTATTGGCTCTTTACATGTAGCTCCACCGTAAATAGGGGATACGTACAGTCAGTCACAAAAATCTATATACACGAATCATCGAATTCTTTGCATTCGACATTTAGATTATAATAAATATTTAAATTGTAAAAGTGAAGATTGTACTATATATTATGAAAATCAGTTTAAAAGCTGTATCAATAAGGCAGTAGTGTCTATTGCAATATTTTAATTCTAATTTATATAATCTTTTGTATATCATACATCTTTTACTGTTAGAATCGTTAAAAATTTTTGCTTTCTCAACACTCCTTTTTCGATTTTTTCTTCTCTTTTTAGTATATACTCCACAGAATGTTTTCCTAGATGACAGAAATTATTTCGAGAACATCGTTATTGGCTATATTCGAAAAGGAATTATCTTTGGCCGTGTTTACACAGCGGATAAACTTGCGCCGCGGGCCCTAAGTTCTTGAGAAAATAAATGGCCTCCGGTAAAAATAGCGGAGTGCAACGAATTCCAGGTGGCTGTCATACGGAAGATGCGTACACGTATCTTATCTCCTCCTTTCAAGGAATACATCTGGCATGCGTGGACATACGAACTTTTAAGCTCTCCTACATGTTTTCTTATCGGTGATTGTTTTTTTATTTTGGGAGCTTCAATTTTCAGCATGCTGCTGTTATTGAAACGATGTTTGGATAGCTCTTACCGGACTATCTAACTTTTATTGCGATATTGGCTGGTTGGAATCGGCACACCTGCCGGCGAAAATGAAATTTTTTGAAATACGATTGCCATACATCAGTTTTCCCAATCTACGGAATATTTCACCAAGCATATAACGTAACTCATACCCGTATACAGGGAGTTTCAAAACGATACATAATCACTCATCAGACCTATTTCTTTCCACATCATTAAAAATCACTCTCTCCAACTTCTCAAAGAAGTTCTTCTCTTTGTAGTTAGAGTGAAACAAAACGACTGTTCCACGCCTGTACATAATAACAAGAGAAGAAAGAAGGAAAGAAAGGCGCAGAAAGCGAAGCAGCTATGCGCATCGCGAATGTTTTGACTCCAAGAGTGTAACGGGGGAGCGAAGAGCTCGTGTCCCCGTTTATTCCTGCAGCTGCGACTGCAAAATCAGCGCACGGTTCGCCGACTAGAGGCTGTGGCTCGTGTCAGGACATCGGCACCGGGGATCGTACTTACGACCCCTCTTCTTCGTCGGTGTCGTTGTCCGACCGTGCGCGCAAAGACGAATGGCAAAACGAGGTTACGTCGAACCTAGGGTAAAAACGGGACTATTTTCCATGGCTCGTTCCTTTACTGGGTCGTTAATTAAGGTTATAATACACACGAAGTTCGACAGGATCGATTAAAGGTGTTCGATGCTCCTCTTGTATCGATGATGAGAATAATACGAGGAAAGTCTAGGGATTTTCCCTAAGTTTGTTGACGCACGTTGATTGGTCCATTGATAACGTCGTAAATAACTCGCGAAGAGGTTATACGAGGAGTTGTATGGACCTATATCGTCGATGGAATAAAAATGTAACAGAGGAGGTGAGGTTCATCTCTGGATGATTAGAATTTTATTTATACGATTTGAAGAATTACAGATACTAGAATTCTAATTAAACGTAGAAATGTTATAGGTACTAACAACTGAAGCGTAACAGAGGAATTGAGTCTATTTTTGAGACATTAGAATGTTACTTGTATAGGCTCTGGAACTACAATTGGATGCATGAAAGTTACAAACTTTAACTAGACTAGATATTACTGACTTAACTAACTAGATATTACTGTATTTAAACGTAAAAGGGTTATAGGTACTGAAATTATAGACAAATGCAACCACAAGTTACAGTTACTAGAATTATAGCCAAATGCAAAAATTTTAAAACAACATGACATTGATTTTTCAGGGATGCAAGACAAGAGCAGACGATACATCGCTTCCTTATTTGCATAGGAACCTAACGAAACCTAACGAGTCATCGGTCACGCGAGCAAAGCCCATTCTTCGGAAGAAAGAATGAGACGGTTCCAGAGAAATGGGGGACGCTTCGTTTTCTCCAACGAACGAAACCACAGCCGGTAAAACGGCGTAAAATATAGAGCCCTAGAAGAAAATGGAGCGATCTAACAGCCTGCAGCAGGTCAGCCTTGACTAATCGTTAATGACGACACACTGGCGGTCCAGTTACCTGAATGATTGTCTTTGACGTGAACCAGTACGGTTGATTACTTCGAAATACTCGGATCGATCGTCCGTGCAATACTATGGGAGAAACAGAGGAAGATATATATGCACGTGTATAGAAGCTATGGGTGACGCGGAATGTGCAACGACGAGATAAAAATGTTTCATCTCTCTGGCATGCCACATACTGCAAACGAGGGAATATCGAGATGCTCCAGTTCCTTTTGTTTCTGGAGAGACGCGGCTGATAAAGAGCGTTCTTTGACCCGAGAAATCTGGTATTACGTGATGCTAACTACCGTTAATACCGTTCTTCCTTCGATTTGCTTATAATTTATCATGTTTGTTCTTGAATAATGGCATTTTAAATCTTATTTTCTGCAATCTTTCGAAAACTGTATTGTTTGTCTTTTTCGCCAGCTGCATTTCTTCGTTTGTTCGAAATACGTTATAAGCGTTGAATATGCGAAAGGTGATAAAATTAAGTAGGAGCAGTTAAGAAAATCAAATATTTGAAAATTATGCATATTAATAGCTATTGAAATATAACACCAATTTCTAGACTATGAGAACAGGATTATAGTATTTCAGACTTGTTTAACACTCTTACAATACATATGATTATGTACAGATCCAACACAGTGCGAATAAAATAATGGAATTATCTACATGACGTACATTGCCAATATATGTGCGCTTATTATGCACGCACGGTACTGGCCAATCTCAATCTATTGCTTTATTAACTGACCGTCGTATCTCAAATTTGTCTGACCTTTAAGCCTGTTTCACTAACTGACCACACGTTGAGATCTTGATTCATGTTTCCTGCTTGCAACGTTACGATTATGTAATTTGATTTTTCTATTTCGAATTTTTATCCTACCTGTAATGAACAACACACGTTTCATTATTTCATGAACGAATCGCTGTAACCAAATTGTTCCATTGCTCCATTATTCCTTGAAAGATATTTTTCATAATAGGAGTACGTTATTCGCGAGGAATAAAATGATAAATAATATAATAATTGTATTATTTCATAATCGAGTATGACGCAAGTTTACTATGATTTGTAAGTGACAGCGGAAATTACGCTGGTGCAGATCTATCGCGGTGGTCGACGATTAATCAGAGCACGACACCGTTTCACGAGTAGAACTGATATTCGATTACCACAAAATTATCCTTACATGCTGAGACCGTTGAGACTTACTAACTGTGTTTCCAAGTTCCTACTACGAGTTAGGCTAACGATTATGACAAGTGGATTAATAAGTGTGATTCCTGTCGATTGGAAAACAATGAGTTACACGTTTTGCAAATTGTGGACACTGTGGAAATTACAAATTATTAAGCATGTAAAACTTTCCTGCCAGGGAAGATCTTCCTTTTCAATTTCAATTACGATAATTTATATTCTATGGGAAGGAAGAATAGAAAGAAAGAAGGCAAATATACATATACAGGGTGGTTGGTAACTGGTGGTACAAGCGGAAAGGGGGTGATTCTACGCGAAAAAAGAAGTCGAAAATATAGAATAAAAATTTTTCGTTCGAGGCTTTGTTTTCGAGAAAATCGACTTTGAATTTTCGCTCGGTACGCGTCCACTTTATCGCGTCTCGTTATAAAATGGATATTATCGCGGTTTAAGTTTGTTTCTGCCCTAACGGAAAATTAGGAATACATAATGAAATAATACGAAGTAATCGTAAAGTTTATTATTACAAAAATTGCTGAAAAAAAAAGAAAAATTTTTATTCTATATTTTCGACTTCTTTTTTTCGCGTAGAATCACCCCCTTTCCGCTTGTATCACCAGTTACCAACCACCCTGTATATAGCAATATTACGAGTTTGTAAATTATTTTTTCGTGAGGATCAGATTCAAACCTATGGTCAATTCCCAAAACAAGGCTTAACTTTTAAGAGCGGTGGGGCATAGCCGTGGTCAATTAATAAAGCAACGGACTAAATCAATATTTGGAGGAGCACGGTTCAACGAATTGGATTGTAACAAGAAATCACCACTCTAACTAGTCATATGAAAGGTAAATAATGCTATAGTGGCAATTCTTACCGAGAAAAATTCCCTATACACCATAAAAATCAATCGAATGGACGTTGCCCATTTTTTTTTCCATATCTTTCACGAGTGAACGATCATGCTAGATGAATGACATTGGTGTACGATTTTCAATGCACGCATTCAATTTCAAGCAGAAATCGGTAATAGATTCATGAGGATCGACACGTGTACCCGGGCATTGTCGTCGACGAGAGGAAAGGACGAGGTTCCGAAGGCTCCAGGGTAACCACGACGAGTCTCCGAATCCGATGTGCGCTCCAGCCCGATCAATAACGCGGGGCGTGCACCACAGCGAGCCACCCTTTTCCTTCTTGCCAGCCAGGGGTCCTTTGGTACCCCGACTGACCTTCGAAATTACCGATCTATTCTCACGATCCTTTGTATTTTCTCTTTTAATTACTTTTTTTTTTTTTTAATCAGTTTCTTATTAAAAATTGTTTAATGTTCAGAAGCTGTCGTTAATAGAAATCAGCTCTCGTTAATCCTATTATGAGCGAAATTTTATTTAAATATGTCTGTTTCTTATTTCACAGATAATTCGTCAAATCTATCATTAGACCTAAGATTAGCCTATCTGCTCAATTTTAAGGAGACCTGCTTGATTAAACTGTACTCAATTAGTGCTAGTGTAACGAAGTCTACTTCGTCAAAAGAAATCAGCTGTCGATAATTCTATCGCAATGAAAATTTCACGCAAATGTACAATATATATGGCTTATTTCGGAGATAAATAAGAGATAAAACGGTCCTCATTAGCATTGTATTCGATGTTACATGGAAAATAAAAACATTACTATTTGCATAACACGATCATAATATAATAACAATGCTATCATTATGGAGTGATAACGTTGAAACGAGATACGTATGAGCGTGAACTTTCAGCCACGATAGCCTTTAACGATTGAATATTCTGAACGATATGTAAGTTGAAATTTTCTTCATAAGCGATGCCAACGCCCTGTTAGGTTCTAGAAACGCTATAGATATTAGGACATACGAGCCTTTTTATACGATTGAACTGTTGCCATTATTAGATGCGAGACATCACACAAGCCACAACCTATTGATATATTAATAAATTCTCTTACATCGTAGCAAGAACAGTTCGATAATAAAACAAATAAAATTTCGTAGTTTCTAATTTATATTTTATTTCGTAAATTGCCGTGACGACTAACGGGCAAAATATTTGATTTTATTACGCATTACCGAGAGTATTACCGAGAAAAGCCATTTTTCAAGACCTTTTTAAAACGTGGTACTCGCTTGGTATGTGCAACGCGAGTTCATAAAGTCAAAGGAACGCGATCGAAGCAGAGACACGGGTTACAGCATCAAAGCGGTTTTTCCCGTGAACTTATTACCTACATGCACAGACAGTCTGTAAAAACCAGCCGAACTTGAAGCGCACAGAAAGACTGTATTAAGTCTCTTTCGAAAATTATTTCAAACAAACGAAGGAAATTAGCTAGTAAATTAAAAGATATTAAATGAGCAAGAAATCTTGGCCGTTCTTTAGCACAGAAAAAGATAACCAAAAGAATCTATTTAACGAACTACTTGTTATACAGGGTGGTTGGTAACTGGTGATACGAGCGGAAAGGGGGTGATTCTACGCGAAAAACGAAGTCGAAAATATAGAATAAAAATTTTTCTTCTTTTTTTTCGGCAATTTTTGTAATAATAAACTTTACGATTACTTCGTATTATTTCATTATGTATTCCTAATTTTCCGTTACGGCAAAAACAAACTTAAACCGCGATAATATCCACCTTATAACGAGACGCGATAAAGTGGACGCGTACCGAGCGAAAATTCAAAGTCGATTTCCTCGAAAACAAAGCCTCGGACGAAAAATTTTTATTCTATATTTTCGACTTCTTTTTTCGCGTAGAATCACCCCTTTCCGCTTGTACCACCAGTTACCAATCACCCTGTATATTTTAAAGAAATGATAATAATAATCTAGAAAAGTTACACAACGAAAACAGATTAAAACTATAAATAAAAAAGATAAATGATAGAATAAAGGATAGAAAAATGAGTCTTATTTATACTCGAATGCAGAAAAAGAGAAATTCTATATTCGGCGATAAAAATAAGATTAAAAGAGTCGTTCGAGCTTGACCAGGTGGAAAGGTTTAAACCGCTGGCTCGGAGCAAATTCTATTGTGCCGTGGCTTTTTCTTTATTGCTTTAATTCCATTTAATCGCTCAGCCCTTTCATATTTTTTACTTTCTTTCCTCGACGAAGCCACACGTCGGTCGAAGGGTCGAATGCCGTTCGAGGACTGTTTCACTGTCGGCGACCCGTATTTACGTACGAAGTGGCTGCCACTCGATCCCGAAATAAGTCCTCGCGCGCAGCCTGCACCCTAATTCAACCAGGCTGATACGCGCGTTAACGCCGCCGATGGTTTTAAGCTCGATGCTTGCACGCCTCGAAATAGAGATTAAAGCTACGCACACCATAGGGGAAAAAGAGAAAAGTGCAACGCCAGACGATTATTGAGAACACGCCAGGACGCTAGGGACCGTGTCTCTCAGCCTCTTGGACCAAATAGGAAACAATTTGCCGTTGTGCTTGCGAAAATGCTTTTAAAATGGCCTCTAAAAGTGTTTTCGAAGGTGTTTTCGGAGATGACGCAAGACGATATGGGTAATCTTATTGGGAGCCTGGAGAATATTTTTGCAACATGAAAATGGAAAATGCTTTGAAACATTCACCGTCGATGGGAATTTTATTTTACGTTATGCATAGAACTCTGCCACGTAAATAGGATCTGCAGTGTTTATACATAATAAAAATGTGTTCTAATTGCAATTAAATAAACTTTGTATCTATATTTATATCTGGAAGCTGAACGTCAATTAATCAAGAAGGGAACAATAGGAAGATAAAGATATATCGTCCAATTAAGTCTCGCGCGAATTAACATCCTTGAATAATTCATACGTTGAAACGAAATAAATGAAAGAAGAAATAGGAATGTAATAGTTTTTGGAATATTTCCTTCCTGTTATGTCACTATTTTTTTTTTTAGCGATATTTACAGTTTACAGAAATATATAATATAAAAAATGAGGGGAGTTCGGTGTTTTCGCAGCTGCAGAAATAAATGGATTACTCATCGATTCGTCGACAACGGAGTGTATCGTGACCTACAAAACCCTTCAAGAGTTGATCGGTCGTTTCGCGATATCTGCACGAAAGCACGTCGTGGCTTCCGTTTCCTGTTTTCAAACCGAGGCCTAGCAATTCCAATACGATAAAGACGTCCTGTCGTTGGCATTCTCGTGCGTCGACGAAATATATTTGATAAAAATGTACGTCGCGTTATTATAACACACGTCTTTCACAATAAATTACCATTCTTTCTTCCATAATATGTATCCCTAATTATCGCAATAAATATATTTCTGTCTTATATTGCAATTAACAAACGCCATCTTTATAAATAAATTGTTAATAAATATAATAAAATATAATAAAAGATAAGATATAATAATAATAATAATAATAATAATAAAAAAGATTATTTGAAATGATATAACGTTATTTTAAAAATATGGATTTACTTAAAGGTATTCTGTCGCGCGTTGTTGTTCCGCGTTGATGAAATAAACTACGTAAAAACGTACATCGCGTTACTTTAAAATATAATTCACTGTAAATTACCAAGTTCCCCCTGTGTTCTTATTTAACGTAACAAGCATGTTTCATCCTCATAATGGAAGTAATATTGTAACTTCGAAATGAACCATTAGCATAAAAATTATATTGTGTTGCTTGCGATATTATTAGGCGATTCTTGTTTAATAATAAGGTGGTAAAAATTGTGTCGTTAATAATTCTGAAAATTGTTCAAGTTTCAAACTTTTTCGCAGCAATAATTTATGTTATTATGCGATTATTTAAAATAGTTTTTGAATTATTTCATAATTAAACAAAAAAAAAAAAAAAAGAAACGCTCCATCGTTAATAACTCTGATAATTTTTGAACGTTCTAAACGGTTCTTTCACAGGAGTAATTTAATAATGAATCTTTCATTATACACGTGACCAAATTCTTAATTGTATACGATAGGAGAAACCAATTATTACTTGCAAAGGAGAGGGGATAGGCACGTGCAGTCTGCTCCGTTCTTCGAGGCAGACGCCGTGTTTAATATTTGCTATTCTTCGACAGCACTTCCTGCATACATTTGACGCCGGAAGTGCGTAAGTAATTGCGCGTTTCAGCAACCGCGGCACACTCTTTGTTGTTTTAATTCAGCTGCAATCCTTCGGTATGTAACAATTTCATCGTAAGATATATTTATACACGCGTATTCTTATAAAAGTTCTTCTTTACACAGTAAAATCTGCAGAGGAAGTTAATATTCTATAAAATATATCGGCATACCAAAACTATTACTTTCTCTAAGAAAGATATGTCATAACATAATATAAGAAGCTAGAACGTTTCTTAGAAGAATAATTCTTTATGTAATTTTCTAAATATTTAGACGAAAAGAAGGAGCTTCCTCTTTACAAATTTTCCTACAATTTAGTACGCACTCGAGAAGTTAATGTAACGTAGCTGATAAGAGTTCTTAGGTCCAATGATATAGACTTTCAAAAATATACAGGGTGGTTGGTAACTAGTGGTACAAGCGGAAAGGGGGTGATTCTACGCGAAAAACGAAGTCGAAAATATAGAATACAAATTTTCCCTTTCCGCTTGTACCACCAGTTACCAACCACCCTGTATAAATAAAAATTTCTTGTAATATTATTTTGGTATTCCTGAAGATAGATTTAACCGTATAAAGAAATCACTTTTATATTACAATATTCGCTCTAAAAATATATTACGACGAAAGACTCATTCTACGTTATTATCATTATCATGATTCGCATTCTCGATAACGCCAATTATCTCCATCCACTACGAATCCATTACAATGAGCAAAATTTCAACTCACAACCCCTATGGTTCCCAATCGAACGATTGCCTCGATTCAAATAAAGAAAAAAAAAAGAAAAAAAAAGAAAAAAAAGAAAAAAAATGAAAAGGTCAGAGGAATTTAGTATTCGTCTTAAGCAGTGTGCATTAAAAGATAATCACGCGAAACGGTTCCAATTTACTTACGTTCGTGTAGAAGTCCACCTCTTTGTACGGATTCACAGCCACCAGTATGGATCCCGTGTACGTCTGGTCGTCGAATCGTAATATGCTAAAGTCAAGGAAAATTATCGAAGCAGCGACTCGTTAAATCGCTGATGCATTCAAGCAAGTCGTTCGTCTATTAATCTCCTCACCGTGCGACCAAGAGATGCAAATGAATGGACGAGGGGAAAGGAAAAGGAAAAGAAAAGGAAAGGAAAAAACAGAGGGGAGGCGGGTGGAAGGTGTGTTTACCCATAGCTGAAAGGAACCGTGTCGACGGCATTATTTCTCATTCCCCAACCTCGTGAACCGCCTTGAATGATAATGCGAGGTGCATTTTGAATGGAGACCTACACTCTGTGCACGTGACGTCACGCGCAACCACGTAAATGCGTGTCGCTATTTCTCTTTTTCTTATTACATTAAACCGTTTTACGAAGTTTATGCCTGTTTCAGACGAAGAGGGAATTTCCTGACGCTTCGTTGTCTTAGTTTAGGATTATCCTAAGAGCTTAAGAGCGATTGCTAAAAAGAATCTTTTAATAACAATAGCAATAGAGAAATTTGTAAAGTGTTGCCACATACAGTGTAATAATTCTTAACTCTTACGCTTAACACGTTAACTGCCATGGGGGGTCACCGGTGACCGATGATCGATTTGGCTATAGCGCCGTGGGGGCCACCGGTGACCGACGACGCGGCAAATATTAAAAGTACATAGCACGATTGTTCGAAAAAAGGACAATCGTAATAACTGTCTACGACGTCGTGGGGGTCACAGGTGGCCCTCACCACGAAAAATGCTTCAAGCATGATTTTATAACTCGTTTTATTTGCTGCAAATAATATTTCAACGTAATATGCATCGCATAAGGAAAAGTTCACGTCGGTGCCTTGGACGAACCATGGAAAATTCGTCTGGCAGTCAACGTGATAAGAACCTTTGAAAATTCTTATTATAATATTCGTAGCTACACGGAGATCGAAATATATTACATTGCAATAATATGCCTGCAAGGAACGCCACCTCAAAAAAAAAACAAAAACCCGAAAGCAAAGGAAATTAATTCGACTCAAATGTAAAAATCAAAACCGAACAGTCGGATTCAATGGAAACTGCGATCTCCGCCCCTGCAATCAGCCAGACGCTGTTCCTCCTCACGATCCAAACTCCTACCCTCCTGAACGTAATTCATTCCGTCTCTCCGATTCGATCGACGATAGAGCGAAAACGTAAGACAAAAGAAAAGCAGGACCCGACGATAACTAAATGGCACATTCACCGATTGTTAGAGGGAGAGAGAGGGAGATTTTAACGATGTCTCGAATTATCGAACGAGTCTCGTTGTTACGTAGTTCATCTACAGACCTATCTGTCTTCCTTCCTTCTGTCTGGCTAACTGTTATCGAAGTATCTCGATCCATTCGCCTTTATTATAATCCTCGTCTCTATCCGTTGAAATTCGTCCGTATTCGATAGAAAATAACGTTATAAAAATCGTCAAGGTCGAAAGTAGTCAAAGAAAATTTTCGCTAACTGTCGATAATGGTTACCCGAGAAAGCGAGAACTAACTGATAACCAATAATGGTTTATCGATAACCAGCAAAATTTTAATTGATTTTCTGGCTAAAATCAGTTAAACGAAACCTATCTCACCACCAGCCCCAAAAATTAAGATAAACGTGTATGTATGAAGAAATTGAAATAAAATTGCCATAAAGATGTCAACCTTTGCGCTACAACTTTCCCTTTAATTTAGGATATAACGATTATAATCTCTCATTTTCCTTCTTTCTGCCTAGCTATACGTTATCCACCCGATTCATCCCCTCTCGCTTCAATTCTCGTTTCTATTGGTTGAAACCAATCCGTATTCGATAGAGAAGAAGATTATCGACAGCAGTGGTTCCATCGAGGAAGAATCCTCGAGAGAATGGTTGGCGATTTTCGGCCTCCCTTGCATAATAACCGAACGATGACACGCTTCCGACGGTAGATCTCGATGGGGTGGAGGACGTCGAAATGACGTCACACACGGGGGTTGAGTACGAACCGATGACTCACGGATGAATGCCAGCAGCGAGAAAGGGGATAATATAAGTACTATAACCGTATACCCTTCTGTAACATTTGAAACAGCAGGCTGACCCCCCTTCCCTATCGACTGGTTTTTGGGACTAGTGGTGAAGCTAGGTTACACTTTGCGACCATCTAAATGTGCAAGCCTCTGTAGTTTCTTTGTTTCGCGCGGAAAGTTTGAAAACACGTTAAGAATTGTTAGAGGTAAGGAAGACGGTGAAAAATTGAAGTATGGGGATGTTTTGAAATTAAAGTTAGAGACGAGCGTAGACGACAGAGGAGAAGCGTAAGGTATTTTCTAAACTGCGTGTATCGACGATTTTCTACGATTTCCCTCTGCTTTGTATAGAAAATTTGGAAGACTCGAAACTCGTTGGTGTTTGCAAAAATCAAGATCTATCGGAAGCAATGGGCGTGATGAAACATAAAAGCCTGAGGATGATTTCAGATGAAAGAGTGATCAAGCGTAAGATAGCTGAGCTTCCTTTAGCTTCTCTATTTTATGCGAAAAGATTGGAAAAATTGAATCTTCTCGCAGCGTGAAGAGATCAAGCGTTGTTAGAAGTAATGGACACGGTAAAAAGGAAAATTTGGGGGATGATTTAAAACGAAAGGAGAGATATAAGGTACTTTTTAAGCTTCGTGTATCGATGGTTGAACTTTCTGTAGTTCCCGTGTATCGGATTCAGAAAATTGAGAATTATTGGAGTTAATGGTGAAGAATAAGAATCTATAGGGATGGTCTGAATCGATCGGATGGGCAAAGTGTAAGATACCTTATAAACTTTGTGTATAGTTGACGCAATATTACGTATCGATAGTTGACGCGATATTATGTATCATTAGCTATACAGGGTGGTTGGTAACTGGTGGTACAAGCGGAAAGGGGATGATTCTACGCGAAAAAAGAAGTCGAAAATATAGAATAAAAATTTTTCGGTTTTTTTTTAAGCAATTTTTGTAATAATAAACTTTACGATTACTTCGTATTATTTCATTACGTATTGCTAATTTTCCGTTACGGCAAAAATTAAAACTACGATAAAAATTAAAAGTTAAACTGCGATAATATGCATTTCATAACGAGACGTGATACAGTGCAGGCGCACCGAGCGAAAATTCAAAGTCGATTTCCTCGAAAACAAAGGCTCGAACGAAAAACTTTTATTCTATATTTTCGACTTCTTTTTTCGCATAGAATCACCCCCTTACCAACCACCAGTTACCAACCACCCTGTATATCATAGGTTTGGTCAATTTAGCTTCTGCTGTGGTTCAAAGTTGTCGGTTTAAGATTGACTCCCACAACATCATTCTGCGAACAGTACATTCTATTTCGAATAGACGCTGATTTTGATTTCAAAAGAAGCTTTTACGTGCTTAATGGACTGGCTTTTTATGGCTGCCTTGAGTTCGACATGTCGAAGAAGATTACTGAAGGAATAGTAAACGGGGATGGTCTTTGTCCCGTCACTTTTCATTTTTCCTGTTCGATCGATGAAGCTGCCTTTCGTCAGACTAACTAGAGTCCTGTGTAAACGACAGGTAGAAGGCTACCTTTACGTCGCAGTAAAGAAAGAAATATTTGCCAGCGGACAGAAAGGTCGTCGACTAAAATAGACGTAACGTCGCCTGATACGGAGGAGAGGTTGTTGGAGAAGGCGTCATCAACCCTCTACTTTTTGGCCAACGTAAAGGGAGAGAAATGTGAGTCGTTCGCTTGCTGGTTTATACCACAGATATCCATGGGTTTATTATTCCATTCTTTTATTGGATTATTCTATCTCTGAGGAAGTTACAAAATTCTTCGAAGACTACTGTATATTAACTCTCGGACAATAATATACAGGCTGGGTCAATTCTGACACGTGTAATTTTTTGATGTTTATTACATTCTAAGCTATTGTATTGGTCACAAATCATTTCTGATTTATTATAAGACTTTATAAAGTGTTTGTAAGATCTGTTTATATCTTTATAAATTTCATAAGATTCTATTTTATCCATTATGAAAGCATCTTCATCAATTTTCATTCATCTTCCTTCGCTACTTTCGTATTAATTCTAACATGATTTCTCATAATCCTATTGCATGGTGTATTGGTCGAAGACGCGTTTTAAACAAACAATTATATACATAGTACGTTCTTTCGATATATTTCAGATTATTCTAACCCGAGAGAGTACTTCGTTAGAGAAAGATACTACAGACACAAGAAGTAAGTATAAAAATCAAATTATGACAGAAGACGAGCTAATTATTAATTTAAGCAACGTATCGCAATAAGATCGTAACCACGAATCGATCAAAATAATTCAAAAGAAATTAAACAATCCACGTATCAGGATCAGAATCTCCCATTGGATGGAGGAGCAGGAAACACGGTTCTGTTTGTAATCCACAGGAAACTCCTTATGGGCAGTCGCATTTCCTCCCATTGTCGTTGACGATATTAATCTTTCGTCGTACAGAAAAGCGTTCCGAAAGAGGAATTCGTGAAATTCCACTGAAAAATACTTCGTACTTAACGCGCACAGAGAGAGTAGCGCGCGATTTTTATTGTAAATAAAATTTTATTGTAAATTTAATTTCAAAGACGTTTCACGTTCGAGAGATCGGTCGAAACGCAACGTTATGTCGACGAAGCAGCGGAAGAATTTCCTCGCATCGAATTGGAATCGATCAGTGCATCGTTGGAAGAATCGTTTCGACAAAATCTAACGCTAGAATTGTCACAGAGTGAGCTCGATATGCAGCGACGCAAGAAAATATAAGGAAATCGTTATATCGAAGCCTTTGGTGAGCGTTTCTACAGGCAAACCGGCTTATTTGTCTTTGGCTGTGGCCTGTGAGAAAAGTACTAAAAGCAGCCAACGCTGTAGCTTCTAAAGATGGGAACGTAATCATCCGTTCACTTTTTTTCTATATCTTCTTCTTTGTCTGGAGGCGGGTGAATTCTTTCGGATGTTCGAGGCTTTTGTGGACAGAGCAACGAACCTCTGAAGCGTCTTTCCCTAATTGGAATAATCATTGCTGCTCGAATTTCACGCTAATAACACGTGAAATGAATTGATAGTGCTGCATATTCTTAGAGAGAATAACAGAATATTTTGTAGACGAAAAATGAATGAATCATTCTGCGATGATATTACCCAGGAAAGATATAAAGAAAATGATTACAGACTAAGTCATCGAAATAAATAATGTAAAGGATATTCGAAGATAGGCATAAAAAAAGAGTCTCGTCGAATGAAAAACATTTAAGAAAGTATACAAATAATAATCTCGGAAAATATACCAAGAAATGTAAATAAATATCTGAAGAAATAGCCCTTTGAAAAGATAAAAAGAAACTACAAAAATCTACAAAAAAAGATACAAATACAAATCTGAGAAACTAGTATTACAGTGATAAATTTCCAAGAAATAAGATAATCCGGAAAAAGCAGCCGCCTGCAGTAACTCTAATCACAAAGTACACCATTTCCGTTTCGGACATCGTCACCACTCGACCTCGCTTCTCAACATTTCCCGCATTTCCACTGCACCGTCTAACGACGGTCAGTATCCGGTTCGAGGGTCAACAGACAAACGTTGCAAACAGGATGGCTGACCCAGAAACCCGGGAAGGACAATTTTGCGCGCGCGCACCGGACAAGAAGAGCATGAAATTTTCAATAAAACGCAACCCCCATACACACCGGCCAACCGGGTGACCTGAAAGGAGGTTGGTCTGGAAAAGGATCAATCTCCATCCCTTTTTCTAGCTGCAGAGATCTTGATATAAACGAGCTTGAGATCTTCAATCGATATGAACGATAACCAAGATCATTCTGTTTCAATGCATCGTCGATATAAGAAATTTCATTAACCTTTGCAATACTATACTCGATAAGTTGGTAATTGATTAAACTGTATGCGAATTCACTTTCAATCAAACGGGTCATGAATTTAGAGTATTATATTCTGTTTACAAAATCATAAGGAAAAATGTGTTTCTATTATTTCTTATTATATCGAATACTAAAAACAAATTTCTTTTCACAAGGAAATTAAAATGAAAGATGAAGATATGTGTATATAATATAAAAGAAGAAACCAACTTTCATTCATATACTTGGCAAAATTAAATCCCCGAAAGTATGTAAAACTTTATAGAATGCAAAGATCTTCTAAGTTATGCAAAAGTTTATAAAATGAAACTTCCAAAAAATTTCCTTTCACAAGGAAATTAAAATGAAAGATGGAGATATGTGTATATAATATAGAAGAAGAAACCAACTTTCATTCATAAACTTGGCAAAAGCTCCATAAATAAAATAAAATAAAAATAAAATCTCCAAAAGCGTGTAAAACTTTATAGAATGCAAAGATCTTCTAAGTTATGCAAAAGTTTATAAAATGAAACTTCCAAAAAAATGTACCATTGCAAATCTATAATTCTGTTAATTTCATAAAATGGAAAGGATTTCGCGAAATTTCAATATTATAATTTAATGCTAATTTTTGATAAACGTAAGGTTCACAAGCTTCTATATTTTTTTATATTAAACTATCACGAACCGAGTTAAATTGGGCGGTAAAAAGACTTTTACACGTTCTGATAGATTTGGTTGGTTGGGTTCTTTTCGTGGCCCAGTTCGGTTTCGCATCGACAGTTTCAGCAAACACGGGACACAGGGTTTTCTCGAGAGGCTGCCGCATATCCGGTCTTGTGTATTCCATCTCTATTTCGTTCCATGGCTTCGTCGAGGGTTTCGAAACGCGCCACTAAAAGGTGGCCGAGCTTCGTCCTCGACGAAAGCAATTGAAGCAGCCGGCTAAGAGCGCTTCGCCAGCGAGAGGTTAATGAGAGCGAACCACCCTCCGCCTCGCAAACCTATTCGCCTCGTGTACACGTGTATAGTCGGAGGAAGAAGCGTAGAGAGATCGTGCAATCGGTATCGAGGCGTATATGTTTCAAGTATACGTGTTTTTTTAGGTATTTAACCTGTTAACCGCGGAGTTTCATCTCAAAAATCCGTTACGAGTCGCGTAGTTAAAATCAAGCAACGACGAGTATATACGTCGAACGCAGGGCAAACGCTGGTATTATAAATTTTACGAAGAAAGCAAAACGAGGAAGGATCACATTTTTATTCGATAAAAAATTTATAATTTATTGCTGAAAAACGTAGTTCTTAAAAACTTAAAGATTGTAAAAAAAATAATAAAGTAAATTATACAAAACTATTCGGGCAATAGCCGATGTACGCAGTAGAGTACACAAATAGGGATGCATTGGGGAAAATAATCAACTCAATTTATAAAAGGCAATACATTGTACGTATAACCGATATACTAAAGAGAATAATCAAATAATCAAATTTTTTCTTATAAAATATATTATAGGTTTACTGGGAGTATAAAGGAAATATACTACTAAATGTTATTTATATTACTTTTTACTAAAATTTCGAGTTTTTACAGTAAATGGTAATTTTTTATTTCACACGACGAGTATACACGTCAATCGCACAGAAATACAATTTTGGATTTACGTGTATACACGTCGAACTCAATTTACTTGTTAAAGACGCATTCGGGAAAATATAATCCGAAGAAATATTTCTACAGCAATATGAAATTACTAATTATAGTAATACACCAATAACTAGTTACGTTCGTACATAATCATCGTTTCAATTAACGACACTGATATTGGTAAATATCAATAACGACTGTGTTATAGAAATTACAAAATTTGTAAAATTCTCCCAATGAAACTATAATAATTAATAAAAAATGAAATGAACACGTCAACAAGCAATACAAATAATAAGAATC
This sequence comes from Bombus breviceps, assembly GCA_014825925.1. Classification (NCBI taxonomy): domain Eukaryota; kingdom Metazoa; phylum Arthropoda; class Insecta; order Hymenoptera; family Apidae; genus Bombus; species Bombus breviceps. The sequence goes on along the minus strand of CM026183.1, from coordinate 7,823,459 downwards.
CAAATGTTCCTTCTTGTCTACATCGCAACCAATTTTTGTATTAATTTTTACAAGAAATTTGATCAGAAGAAATAAAAGCTCTAAATGTTAAGTAGAAAAAGAAAAACCTAATCTCGTTTATGGTTACATTCCAGCGGTTCCCTTTCTGGTTCATTCATTCAATCTTTATCGTAAACTTCCGGTATATGTCACACGGTGAAACCTTTTTTCAAATACCAGCAAAGAAGTGGACGTTACGTTACACGCAGACGGAAAGATATCGAGAAATATGATTTGTGTGACGTCACTTAAGCCTCGATAATATTTGGATAAAAGCTCGATTCGTTCACACGTGAGGAAAAACACGGGTTAAGAGCGAGCAACTCTTTTGGTCCCTTCACCGACTACATTTCATCGACACCCATTATCTACCTACCTCTCATACGATCTACCCAACGCTCCTTTTTCACAGGCTAGTTTCTCTTTCGCGATATCGGATTAACCCTAGTCCGAGCGACAACGTCGAAACCGGAAGCTGAGAATCCCCTCGCGCGTCCCTTATGCAACTCCGGTTATCCGATCGAGCATCATTCATCGTCTTCTTTCCCTAGTCTCCACCCACGGTTATCTCGTTTACCCTGCGCCTCGACCACCAGTGGGTTTTAATTTTGTACATGCACACGTGCAGCTCGATACAACCACGTTCACAGGTTTAAGTTAATACGTAAAATGTATAGTGAAACTATTCGAGAAATAGCTTTTAAAGGAAATTGTTTGTTTTCCGCTAATGTTTGTATCTTGTTATCTATCCACTCTGATTTCTGTTCAATGTTTACAGAAAATTTTGTTATCGTACCTTATCTAGGTTGTCTTTTTAAGTTTCTTATATAATTGGTAACTGTCGGTACAAGCGGAAAGGGGGTGATTCTAAGCGAAAAAAGAAGTCGAAAATATAGAATAAAAATTTTTCGTTCGAGCCTTTGTTTTCGAGAAGATCGACTTTGAATTTTCGCTCGGTACGCGTCCACTTTATCGCGTCTCGTTATAAAGTGGATATTATCGCGGTTTAAGTTTGTTTCTGCCGTAACGGAAAATTAGGAATACATAATGAAATAATACGAAGTAATCGTAAAGTTTATTATTACAAAAATTGCCGAAAAAAAAGAAGAAAAATTTTTATTCTAAATTTTCGACTTCTTTTTTCGCGTAGGATCACCACCTTTCCGCTCGTACCACCAGTTACCAACCACCCTGTATATGGCAAACGGAAAGATCTCATTAAATAATTTTCTTTCGATAAAGTTATTTATTGTTATATTACTATCTGCAACTTTTTATTCATTTTCTATTGTTATTATGGTGCCTACTTTTAAAATTATTTAAAATTATTTCCTATTACTCAAATTTTTCATTACTATACTTTAAACACTATTTCCTATTAAAATTCTAGCTCCTAAAATTATTGCCTGCTGTATCATAATTATTTATTATTTCCTACTATGAAAACTCCATTATTTTCCAGCTAAATTCACGTGACAAAGTACAAAGGAGGCAGAAGCTAGAGGCTCGCGAGGACGTCAACGTCGGATCTCCGCAGTTGAGCCTCTTATTTGTATGCTATCGATGTTTTCACCGCGACGAGATAGGCGGCGAAAGACACGGATCGTCGTTGCTGTCGGTTCGCCTCGCAACTTTCAATTTTCCTAACGAAATTAACCGTGACAAAAGACCGGGAACCAGTTGCTTGGTAAAACTGTACCGGTTTCGTGTAATTAGTCCTGGCCGTCGTACTTTAACGAGATTCGATCGGCCGTCACGGCACAAACGTTTCCCTAATGGAGGCGAAAGAGATTCGCTTAAATGGAATTGATTATATTCGTCCGATCGTTATTGGAAGAACGAGATAATTGAAAGCTTGATATAATTTGCCTATATCACGAAATTGCGACTAATAATAGCTAAGTTGTGCACTACACTAAAGCTTCTTTTTTTATTCGTATTCGTTATAACAATAATCGATTGCAGGTTTTCTTGGCTCATCTAATGTTCCGTATAAATAAACTATGGTGCAGTAATGTAGAAGTAAATGAAGAAAATAACGTTTCAAAAATGTATATGTTATTTTTTAATCTTTCGATTACAATTTTATATTTATCGTGATATTTCTATGACTATATGTTCTCACTTTATTAATACTGCCTTGACATTTTTCTGTAGAATTATAACAATGAAAAATGTTTATATGGAATACAGGAAATAGCGTGATGAAAATGTAGTAATAAATAAATATGTATATGTAATAGAAGAAAACAATAAAAATCTTCTCGTCTATCATTCAGCGAGTTTCTTACTATCTCTTACTATCGCAACGTATAAAATAATTTGTCCTACTCTCTACATCCTTCAGATCCTCTGATCGCAAATAATTTTCCAAAATCTGTGTTAACACTTCCAAACACTTCCGATCGATCTCTCATTCGCCTAAAATTTAACCAATAGCCAATTGTTAAATAGCTTAAATAACCAAAAGAATGGAACCAGCATCCTTTCACCTCTCACGGATATTACGAAGGAGAAGGATATCCATTAACTAAAAAGCACTCTACAGCGAACATTCGATTTCAATGGTAACCAAGTGGAAAGCACGTTGAACGATCTATGAAAGCACGGAAATGGAGAAGGAACTGTCCGGCATAGAAATTCGAAGGAACATCGCCGGTTTCTTTAACGTGCGCGTGATTTCTCGATTACATCATCGTGCAAAAACGACGATTTCCGTGGTGTTCCGTTTCCAGCGAGAGGAACGCCCGCTGCTGCACAAACGATTCTTGGCACAAGGGCCATCATTTTGTCGAAAAGCGAACGCCTCACGGCGTTTTATCGTCGACGTATTATTTCACCCGGTAATAATGTGCAATCTCGCAGTTTAATATCGACGCTGACGTAAATACATTACCATTGAAAGGTGTATCGAGTTGGCTACTTTTTCACACAGATTGCCGTTTAATCACGAAAAATTGCTGATTTTAATAGTTTTACCCGTGTTGCAGTTACTATGGTTGTATGCTTATTATGGCTGAGAACCTCGATTTTTCAAATTGTTAATTAGTCCATCTCAATATTCAAACGCGTAATCTTTAACATTTGATGCGAGATGCTACAACCTATTCTTACTATACGAACCTGTCCAAATTATTCGATTTCTTAAGATAAGAAAAATTTTAGGAAGGTAAGAAAGTTATTAAACTTATTATACAACTTTTTCGATTTCTATCACTTTGTTCGTTCTAATATTGGAATATACAGGGTGGTTGGTAACTGGTGGTACGAGCGGGAAGGTGGTGATCCTACGCGAAAAAAGAAGTCGAAAATTTAGAATAAAAATTTTTCTTCTTTTTTTTCGGCAATTTTTGTAATAATAAACTTTACGATTACTTCGTATTATTTCATCGTGTATTCCTAATTTTCCGTTACGGCAGAAACAAACTTAAACCGCGATAATATCCACTTTATAACGAGACGCGATAAAGTGGAGGCGTACCGAGCGAAAATTCAAAGTCGATTTTCTCGAAAACAAAGCCTCGAAAGAAAAATTTTTATTCTATATTTTCGACTTCTTTTTTCGCGTAGAATCACCCCCTTTCCGCTTGTACCACCAGTTACCAACCACCCTGTATATAACTTTGATATATCTGACCGATTTTACGGTTTATCTATAACGTAAAGGCTACTGCACTTTATCTGTGCTACTGAAAGGTATCTTTCTCGATCGAAATAGCACTCGCAAAGGCGAGCGGTTCGTAGTACAGTTATTTAATCAACCTGCGATCTATCGATCGGGCCCTTTGGGAGGAACCAGGATACACCACGGCTAGTTCTATTAGCTAGACGCTAGGCGATACGGTTGATAGTCTAAAGGAAATTCCGATGCATTGTACGACCGGCAAGATCTTTTATCAAAAGCTACCTATAAGAAATTCCGCATTTTTATGTTATTTCGTATTTTTTATAATTTTTATGTTCCAGATATTTTCAATTGGCGTAGTTTTTGTAGGAATGTTCTTTTAGAAAACTTTGAATTAGAAAAAATTTTAGAAAATCCAGTATCAGATGCTATCTCTAAAAGTCCAGTGACATACGAGAGATAAATCCGATCAGAAGTTAACAGTTGATGTTTCAATTTAGCTTTTTATATAGTGGTTTCTCGTGTACAATTGCTTAGATTTATGAAAACAAGCCAGACAAACATTTTAATCAATCTAAAAGCATGGGAATATGAAAAATATCTAGAAATTTGAAGTGCAGCGTTGTCGGGTGGCATTGATTTTTTTTAGTTGAATTTAAAGTAATCAACGATACGTGTTGTTAGGAATTGATACTGGAAATCACAGGATGTGGTTAGTTACTTATACTAATTACGCGTGGATTGATTGATATGTAGTACGTTCAGTGTTTGGTCATTGAATATACGGTTTTATCCGTTCACTGCAATCAACCGATAATTAAACTTCCTGCGGAGGCTGGACGATCTACACACTGAAATTATTCGAGCCTACATTTTAATCGAATACGCTAATTTAATATCAGAGAACGAGAGAAACTGAAGAATCTGTAACGTAATTTACAATTTGGATATGTACAAAAATATTCAGCTGTAATTATTTTTCTCGATTCTCCTTCCGGATTGAAACGATACGAAAATCAAATTGAAAATTTAAACGGAGTTAATGTAAAAAAATGTAGAAAAGAATGTAACGGAGTTAGAAATACAAATTTACATAAACGGACCTAGTCTATAAATTATTAACGACAACGATATTATTCCATCAATGATCGAATATCGCGATGAAAAATAAGAAGGAAGAACTTACGAAGAAGAGAACATTTTCTTTAGTAAAAGCTCTGTCATCGTTGATTTCGTGGCCAATTTGACGTCTATGCGTCCCACACGTCACGTTCTGCGGCGTACATCGTCGTAATGCACGAGGAAGTGTCCACTAACGAGTGCGTTCCAACGACGACCTAAATCATCGAAGCGGACGCATCACGCGTTTGAATTCCGGTGTTTGATCCATACCGAACCGAGAAGAGCAAAAACTATGCCGCTACTGGTTAGGCGAATCGTGCTGGCATCGTTAACGACCCATCATCGCCTATTCGCGTTGGAAAATCGATTGCACGTTCCTTTCGAGTTCAGAGTAACATCACGAATATCCTAGTGCTTTACGACGGAATAAAGTGTTCTTAATTTAATTCCAGTTTAACGATGGTAAATTCATGGACACGACGATTCGTAGATATTTAATTTTAGAAAAATTTAGAAATCTAACGATTAATCTCTTAATGCATCTTCAACTTTTAATGCATCAAACGTATGCACGTCTGTGTTTCATATGGACAGCAATTAGATAATTCTTCTTAACCATTACTTTCATTTGCTCCAGTTTTACAAATTTATTATAATTCTGTAAGCTTTGACAGAAAGCCAGAACCTCCGCAATGTCTCGAAAAATACAATACGTCACTTCTGTCAATTCGACTAACGAACCAAAACAATAAGAAGTAATTATAGTTACATAATTAGTTTTCCCTGCTACGAAAGTAACTGACCTTTCCGACATAAACCTTACCATTTCCAATATTCCCAAAAACGTAATACAATACTGTCTCCAATCCAACTAACGAAAACCAATGAATTAGCTATCTCTTCCTAAGTTCAATAGCCTCTTCAACAAACCTCCTCACCCTCCAACCTCCAATATCTGCAAGAAAGTAATACAATACTTCCACCGGTTCAACCAACGAAACTAATAAAAATCGGCGTATCAACTATTTTTCGTTCTATTCATTGGTAAACCAATTAAGAGGAAAACCAATCCAATTAAGATATCAACAAAAGAGTCACCGCGAACTTGCCAGACTCCTAAACTTCCCTCGATATTTTCAGCTCGAAGGCGAGTCGATATTATGCGTGTGTGCCTATGAGAATATCGAACCATACTCGCAATAAAAGGCACGGATGATCATTTGGACGTCTTTTCGCCCTCTAGTCATAGATCACGAACGTAGGATAATCGAGAGAAGGGTGAAGGGTGGATTGAAACACGACAAGAAACTACAGTGGGTCGGGTCGGTGTCGGTCGTTGGGTCGGTGAAACCAGAGGATGAATGGGTCTGGCCCTGGGGTGGTTCACCAGCTGACTGGGGTTGTCGTCATGGCAACGAACCAACCCGGGAGCAACGCCCCACCCCTGCAAAATTCATACGTATAGTTCTTCTCTTCTTTAAACTACCCCCGTTTCTTCCGTTTTCTTCGTCGTTTTCTTTCTTCCACTCGCTATTTCGTACTCTATCGCACTCGGTTTCTCCCCTTTTAATTCCCTTTCCTAATACCGGTTCTCTGTTCGCCGGGATACAGATGTGACAGAGATAGCTTTGTCTTGGACTTTTTACGTCCTTATAGGTTTGCAGGAATTTTTCAGTTTCTTTTGATTTGAGAACGTCCGAGAGATATGGAAACTCTAGAAGTAGGTATACGTAGTTTATTTCGTCGGGAAGTTTAGCAAGTTCGAGATGTTTAGGAATTTTGGCGGATCGAAAGGAACTTAAGGGTCTGGGGAAAAGTACGGGTAGTTGGAAAATGTGTATTGGTAATTGAGGAGGAGTGGTACTGGAAGTTTCAGATATCCTGAAATTTCGGTGAATTTGGAAGAGTTTATGAGATTGATCTATAGTAAAATTGTAGATTTGAAATTATTCTTTTACGGTATTTTTGGAAGTTTGACTTAGTTCCTCGATATTTATATTAATACGAATAATATTTAAATTTTTACTCTTGACCTTAATAAATTTAATATTACACATTAACGCAGTCCTAATAACGCATTCTGGCATTATTAATTTGATATTATTTTTTAACGTGCTTTTCACCAGCTACAAACGTCCTTTCGCTTAGAGGCCAAAAATTGTTAAAAATTTCAATATGAAATACCTTAGTTCCAATGCCGCAGTACTGTTGAGAAAGAGGAGGAGCAGAAGGAACTCGAGAGAGAGTTATACGTAGGAATGCGCGAAGAATTCTAACTCCAGGGCATACTAACGTACGAATTACGAAATGAACGGACGTCCGTTCACTGTTTTTTGCGAAACTCTCCGACGAACAGAACAAGACGGTTCACACGTGGTCTAGCATTTTTATGAGATCGTATTCATATGGAAGATGTTGCAATCGTACTCGAATCAATTTCTAATTTAATCGCTGATTCAACATCATAAAAAAGTACTAAAAAATATCCTATCTAATAAATTTCTAAATTAAAGATGTATGGGAATTTTTGGCAAAAATTACGGTACAAAGAAATATACATTTGTGTATAAAAAGAATGTAAAAATAAAACCAATTAAGATATGTTTAAGATAGAAAATAATAAGATAATTCTTACCTAATACCTAGGTATAAGAATTAATTTTAATTAATTAAAGTTCGACCAAAGGATACATATATCTGGTCCCTCTTATACCGGACTTGCAGATTTCGATTAATTCCCGTTTCATCGATGTCACTGATGACTGTCATATCCGGGACACCCAACTCAGGGCTGGAGCCTGAAACAAAAAAAGAAAGAAAATTTCTTTTATATTTAAGAACTCGATCCAGTGAGGTCATGTTAGCTTTTCCAAGCTGTCGGTCATCCGAGCTCGGCCGACCACTTAACACTGATCCCGTTCGTTTGGAAGGAGCGCGATATGGAAACCTGGTAAATTCCCTGACCACCTGTTGTTCTGTTCGGACAATATTGTACGTGACGATTCCTTGGTGCCAGCAGTGGTCAATTTTCAACGCGATTCGACGTGTTCATAGAAAAGCCACTATAATATTGGATCAAATACAAACATGACTACATACGTGATTTTCTAACTTATTTTGTTACAGGTTATCCATAAGATACACATTTTATAATGTTTAGTATATTATCAAATATTTCCCAATATTTCCCTTCGTAATAATTGATTAACATATTAACAGTAATGGGTTAAATCTTATTATCACAAGGAATTGTACTCCTCGATGAAATAATAAATTTTGTAATTAAAGAAAAAATAATATATAAAAATATTTTAAATATAAAAGAATAATACAGAAAAATATTTTAAATATAAAAAAAATAATATTTTATCAACTATGTATAATAATTTTTCCTAGTCTTCTATCCGCTTTAATGTTCAAAGAAATCTCCATTTCAAACCCGTTAGCATTAATTAAAACGTACATAATACACATGTGATACACGTACGTACATATTTCCTCGCGCAATTCTGTTCGAAGAATTCAATGGAATCAGTGTTACGGGGTTTCAAGGAAAGATTCCAGCTGTTTGATCGCAATCACAATTTAATTAACGTGCCCTCGCGATGACGAACCAAGTGAGGGATCGTGCACACAGTGCTTACCCCAAACGCGGTGATCTGTGATGTAACTGCTGCGGTTTGTCTTCTTTCCCCGGTTCATTAACCAATCCTTTGTATATAACCTATGTACATTCGCGAGTTTCTTTTTTTCCTTTTCACCCCGCTGCGGTTTATCGCCGGGGAAACACTGCGGAAACGATGGAATTAACCTTTACACTGCGACAGTCGAGTATAATTGAACGCTTCTGCATTTCTGTTCATTGCAGTATTCGTTAATCTTTCTACGTTCCTCGATTCATTTTCCATCGAATCGTATTTTTCCACGATTTAAAATCTTCATTATTCACATCGTATATTCACGACGTAATTGGGGATATATATTTTCCTATAGTTAGGAAATTTCTTAAGTTTAAGAAAAAAAAAAAAGAAAGAATTATGTTCTTTAGTTAGAAGTATTACTCACATCGCATATTCATCATACTTGGAAATATTTATTTTTCTACAATTGGGATATTTCTCAAGGTTTAGAAAAATAAGAAAGAATTATTGTTAATACGTATTTATGAAGAATATCAAATACCGTTGCATTTTTAACTACTTCTTTCAATTTGATCAGATATGTTTTTAAAAAATCAAAAAAAATATCTAATCTCATCCGGTCACAGCATCATCTCCAATCATCGCGGCGAACCACGTGCTCGCGATACGCAGGTGCCACAGCAGCAGCAGCAGCAGCAGCACATATGCACCTGCGAATATGTTGCACCTGCACGTCAGCTGCCATGGTCCTATTTCCTCAAGGTCGTATATCACGTGACTCTTTGTGGACCGTCTCGCTAACTATCGCGAAATTTGATACCTCATCCCACAGTTTGAGACCCGTTTGACAATTTCTGACAATTTTTCTCTTTGCCACTTAGGAGGTACATTTTTCACATCTGATGAAACTTGAGACTTTTAAAAGCAAGAAGCTTCCAACAAACTGTAAGATCATTTATTATAATCTTATATGTATACCAAACGATAAGACAAATTGAATAAAATGCTACAAATAAAAATGACAAAAAGTATATACCTTAATATTTCGATCTTAAATAATTATATAAAAAGAACCATACAATATCGTAAAATAAAAACTAGCGAAAACTTAACATTTCATAAAAAGCGATTCACTTTTGATGCAAGAAAGTTTGAAAAAAGCAAATGAGAATCTACGCGATATACACAGTTCGGATTTAAACGTAATCCCACTCATAAAGCGGTCGACCCAGTCGACGTTTCCGAGATTAAGCCGTGTTTGCAAGAAAAGAGTATCGCTTGACGTAACGACCCTCGCGCGAACTCGAGGATCGTTGCAACGATCTTGTATTAAATTTCTATGGCTCGCGAATGGTAGTCCGACTAACGTTCGTCCCGTTTATTTCCATGAAATATATCGCTTGTGCTCCTTCGCTCTCCTATATTTCCTTTCTCGCGCTTTGGAAACGGCGATTCCTTATCAGAACTGCCATCCGTTTCCTGGAGTTGACGAAGGTCCTCTGGCCATACTATTTAAATAGGAATGCAGCCAGAAACGATTCATGGCCGTACGTGACTGTCTCCGTAGATGGCGCGCATGATTGTCATTCGATCGCGTGTCATTTGACTGGATTAGTTAACCCAGACTCTGTCAGTGATTTAGGCAAAACACGAACGATGCCAAGATAAGATCTCGAGACACTTGTACAGGTGCTAAGATTGATGAATTTTTCGCTAGCCGTTTAACGAGTACACCGAGTTCGCGTCTTTCATGGTCGCTGCAAGTGCAATAATTTACCGTGCAAGATACATTTAATCCATATCAGTGGAGAACTGATAAATCTACTATTTGCCTTTTTCTTATTTGCCTTTACAAGGGCTCAATATCAGAGGGATTATACTGCATGATTCAATTTATCGATATTATAACTTATCACGGTTATATATGTAGATATTATTAATAAATTCTGTAATTGTAGGTTATCTGACGGTAGTAGTTGTCTTATGAAGGTAGTCCCTGGAGATTCCATTGGATGATTTAGTATCTGATAGCCATAAAAAAGGAATAAAATTGAAATTCAAGCACGTTGTGGTTCACGTGACGCAGAAAAGATTGATCTAATATGCATTATGGTAGTAGTGTCGTACGGTGGAAATGAGCACGAATATAATTTACGGGAAAGGGAGACGTAACACGCGGCTAGAATATTCTAATGTAAAAGGAAGGACACGGAGAGGGTGGCATATTTATCAGTCTAGCATAATTATTCATCTCGCTCCTATCTACTTCGAATAACGAATGAAATCTAAAAGCTACGATCATCTCTTACTCAATTCCTTTGATCACAAAACTGGAAAAGAATAAAGTCAACGAAATAAATATACCTGAAGAATATAGATTTTCTGAAATATAACGAGAATATAACGAGAATGAGAAATAGATTATTATATTCCTTCCCTATAAATCGTAAAATGTATTGGGTTCCTTGTTCTCGCGTATCACTGTAAACGAACTCTATATTACGAAACAAACATGGCGTCCATCATGTAAGCGATACATATCGATAAACATACCGCTACTAACATAAATAAAAACATTTGCAATGAAATCGTGTACAAGTTTCAAGGAACGATTTTACGAGCTATTTACAACTGTACATATAAAAATCGAAAGGAGAACGTAATAAAATCGAACAAACGAAATTGCTTTCAAGAGCTATGCGATGTTATTATCCGGAGATACAAGACGATTTTAACGAGCAACTTCACAAGATATGTTCTTTTTATATTCAATTAGAAACGATCGAATTCGTTTGGTAATTGCAGTTTCCTTCATCACATATTTACGTTTCACCGTAGGAGCCAGGCTTATTTAATTTTCTTCTTTCGTTTCTCCGCTTGTCCTTCTCGCTGTGTGTCTCCCTTTTACGGTGCGCCACCTTCAAGGAACTTCATACTGTCGATCGAGGCCGAAACTTTCGTGCAACGATCCAACAGTATAGTTCCCGAGGAGTTCCCAGGCAGGTCGATGACACGCAACAACCGGAGGAAATAATTAACTCACTGCATTATCATATTCAGAACATCGGTGGTATATTAACCTGGCCGAAAAACGTTCGGTCTTGCCGAACCTATACTTCTTACTTTCTATATATCGCTGCTTGGCATCGATAGTAGTACAGCTCAAAAAATGTCAAATGAGTCATTTCAACGACATTATAAGGCTGACTCAAGACAAGATATGCCACTATTCATGAAAGCAGCCTTCCGCTTGCAGCGTCACAAAACAACTGAAGATGAGCCGGTGTTGTTGAAGAACTAAGGCCAAGTTGATAACGGCATACGTAATAAGTTAGCTCTCTGGCGCAAAACTGATGGAATTATAAATATATTATTATACATGATAAAAATAGAAACATAGTATAGATTCAACGACTTCTATTCGATGAAAGCAAATTTGAAATTTGTTTAGTTGTCACTATCGTTGCCAAGCAACGATATGTAAAATTAATCTCATCCTTTATTAATTGTGATATACCACGGGATTTCAATTATTCTTAAAATCGACTTGATCGAAGCAAAGCATTGAATTTTGCGATTCAATCGTATAATGTCCAATGTATTTTCTTTATTCAACCAAAGATGTTCTCTTTTTATATGCGAGGATCATAGATTATTTGGTCATTCTAAGAAAAGGTTGCGACTTAAGATGATTGTGAAACTGATATAAAAGATTCATGATGATTAATAGATTAGATTTTTAATGCAAAAATGTATATAATATCAAAAATGTGGTACTCGATGCAATATTTAATAAGTAAAACAATTCTCTAAGTTCCATTTCATGTGATTCATTGACCAAATTGATTATTGTATTTGTTAAATAAACATTGTTCTAGGATGATTACAAAACTATTACTCTAAAGAAGAAGGCCTCATATACAAAATTTTACAACATAAATCATAATTGTGTATAATGGAAAAATCATATCAAAAGATGTTCCATAATTTTGTTGCTTTCTATATCTAAAATATCAAACAAATACAAGGTTGTATTAAATATTTCAACACTAAATGTCAATACATTTTGAAGGATTCTAATTTTGCGTTTTCGAGTAAAATATATATTTTGACGTTTATATCCGGTGATTCATTGGGAGAGCACGAAATTCCGAGGAAACCTGCTTTTACCAAGATACTGTCGTGACTCACTCGTTCGAGATGTTCACGATATACCTGTGCACACTGTAAAAGTTTCTCAGACGGACTACATATTTGAATCACTGTTGATCGAATTTCGGAGAACCTACGTATTCCAGGAGTTATTGCTCCTAAGCTATTAGAAACGCTGGGGGAAATTTATACAAGATATCTCCTGTTAATCTCACCAAAGAGATCTCTCTGTTTGATCGATCGTAACTATTAGTTCGATGACACACATAGTACGTGAAGTTGGTTTCTTAGAAGAATGCGTTGCAACTATCTATAGTATCATAGTCAACTGATTCTTTATCAATTAACCTCCAACCTTTTAATATCGTATCACGCTCGTGACATCAATTGCAGTTACGATTTAATAAAGACAGATTACTTATGTAACAAAAGGTTTGACTTAAACACAGAATTTGATATCCATTCCTCGGATGGAGGATTTTTAGATACAGTGAGAAAATAAAGCATTCGTACAGTGGGAATGAAATTTTATTTCTATGTTATTAAATATGTATACACAAATATATTTAATTGTATATTACACACAACTATAGCAATAAATGTAAACAAAAGCTAATTACATTTATTGCCGTAAGTATCTATGTATAATGTACAGTTACATATATTTGAATATACATATTTAGTAATATAGAGAATACTGCTCTTTTTATTTCTACATTTCAACTCTATTAACGTTTCAGTCTCTTATACGTGTATACATTATGTCTTCCATTTCAATATTTTACTAATAGAAGAATTGTAAGAGGTTAGGAATACACTATGAATGTGTAAATGTATACTGTTAACCAACTAAAATTAAATGTATGAATAGAACAAGTTGAGACAAAGTATGAATCTCTATTTTAGGTATTTCGGTAAAATACGCTTAAACAAGTGTTCTAATAAAAATGCGTCGCGCGTACAAAGCAAATACCATCATCCAATTAGTCGTCCTGCGACTTCCAATGCTCGTAAAAGACGAGAGGAGTTTTGCCTGGATATTCGTTCGAGTTTCGCTTCTCGCGGTTTTTCATTTCACGACTCGAGATTATTAAGGAGACGGATTTCAGTTCCAACTTGTATCGTTCTACGAAAGAATATTTTTTCATTCGCTATCTACAGATACAAAACAACACAAATTGTCTATGTTTTCAATCCGATCCGCAATTAAATTATATTTAATATAATTTCTATAATATATTTTCTCATATTTCTATAAATAAAAGAATTTTTTAGTTCTCTAGTGATTTTTAATTCTCTAGAGTCCTTAAGATAAAGAAATATACAACTAGTGTAACATAGTATTAATTTCCCTTGGTCTCGACTCACTAGAGGCATTGTATCCTCGATCGGAAGTAACATGTATACACACGTGTATGTGTCCCGTAAGTGGTTTTATCATACGCGACATGATAACTCAGGCCCTCGCTAATATACACACATATTGTACACACCAAACTGCCGTGAATGCTGATTGTGTACGAACGGCGAGATTGTATTGGCTGCTCTGCACAGAACTGGATCGCGTGTCACAAAAAAAGGTCGTTTTTATGTGAAACATTTTACGAGCCCCTAACGATCTGAGTGATCTTTCGTTAGAAAGAAACATACTCCCAACATCTGGCATTCCTTTGTTCTAGGTACATGATAAAAACAATATTTATTTTTACCAATTGTAAGTATTACTTCTAGTAGCTAATATAAGGTAAGCAATAATAAGAGAAATTAAAAAATTACGTGTGCAATAGTTCGCCATATTTAACAAACGTGTATTGAAATTTTACGATACTTTAATTTTATATCATAAATTATGAATTTTATGAAAATTATAGAAACAAAAATTGACAGACTTTTCTGATTGAGAAACGTGTAATGAAATCCTACCGCGCAAACAGATGACAATGTTTTTATTTTAAATTAGTGTAGATTATAAATTCTATAAAACTAAGTAGGTACTAAAATTGTAGAGACTAATTTAGCGACATCGAAACTCAGTTTCCGTAAAATTGAGTAACGGAAGTAACAAGTAGAAAGGCTGATTCGAAAGTGCAGAGGAACGTGCAACCTTTATCGACCTGCACGATGGAAGAATTCAAAAGAAACGACGTGGAAGATGGAAATCCCTGGACGTATCACTGCACTGCAGGTGTACATAGTATATAGAAGAAGCAAGGCCTGATGGATTTAGAGCGGAAGAATCATCGCATACTGTAGAACGCATCCTTCGTTAATTGAACTTCCGTGAAAAATTACTAGTGACATTTACACCTACCGTGTGTGACAAACAGACGCTAAAGGTAAACCAGAATTATGTTGAAGATTATTGCGTGGTAAGAAGCTAACAAATATCGCAATGTAAATTAAAAGGGTTGTGGAATACCAGTACAAATGGATTACCAATCACGAACGATAGAAATAAAATTAGACTTCCATTCGCTTCATTTCACTTCATTGAATGTATTTCTACTACCTCTATATATAAAGGAAATAAAATAAAAAGTATAATCAAAGACTAGATTCTATAATAGTAATAAAAAATCATAATGAAATTTAAATTTCATTAAAAATATTCTGAATATAAAGAACTGTCAATTTTAATGTCTATAAATTTCATAGAATTTACCGCCTATAATTTAAAATTAAATAAACAGTATTCATTTGAATTACATATATTATAAAAATTTAGAAAATTATTATTGACGACTGTATCCTGACAGTAAAAGTACCAAGGTATAAAATTTGTACCAGATAAATTAAAACGAAAGTGAATCTATAAAATTTCTATGAAAAATAACGAATTCATTATATTGACAACTACAGTGTTGTAGTTCTAGCATTAAAAATACGTTACGGTCAACCATCTTGGGAAACGTGCAGAATGTGTTCAGCCAATTTTTTCTCTTTGCTTTCGTCCCCTCAATTTCATGCAGAAAAACATGCGTGTTCAGAAGGGCACGCGCGAGTAAGATTACGCCAAGTGTCGATCGATGGGACATCGAACGAACGGTTTAAAAGCCACCACGAACTTGACATCGGCCTCACGCAAGCTCCAGAGCTTATCCCCCAGAACAATCGGTCAATGCTACTCCACCCAGACTTGACAAGCTTTACTTAAAAACGTGATCAAACTATAAACTACTTTGGAACCTCATATCTAGTTAGTAGTTATATTCACATATAATTATATTATAATATACAAATTTCCTGTCTACAAATTTATTCCTTAAAGATGCTACAATTTATGATTATAAATTACCGAGATTTTACTTTCACCGAACACCTTTTGAATAATGGATGAAAAACAAGGAAAAGGTCTTACAGCGTTTGAGTATTCTTAGTTGTATAAAAATGTCACAGAACCGTGTCACGAACTATGAAAGTATCATAATAATAGACAAGCGATTTGACTTTGTTCCTACTAGTGTATACATGTCTATATCACGTAGAAAAATATATTCATATGTGTATTTCTTGCCCACATAATTTGAATGAATTTTGTTCGAACTTTGTTTTATATGTCAGGTTGTAATTCGTATATAAATATATATATATATATATAATATTTGTATGTATGTATATGTGTACGTATATAATATTTAAATAAAATTCGATTGAACAGAAGAAAAATCTTCCGATGTCAATCTATATTTGAAGTTTTGTGATGAAAAACGGTGTTTTCTTGTGGAGAAGTGAAAAGATACGATTCTATTAAATTTTACATGTTCGCACGCAAAACTGTAATACCTGATCCCTTCTAATTTCTTTGATCTCTATCGTGGAAGAAGTGTGATCTATCATGTGATACAACCTTACAAGTGTACCATTATTCCTATTATTATTATTATTATTATTACTATTATAGAGCTGCACCACCCACCATACACCGTATTGGTGCACCATGGATATTACGTGTGCACGTTTTCACCTCTAGGGTACGCAACGATTCCGAGACTTGTATTATCCTGCTTTATCAGATCGAAAATTCGCAGGAAACGTAGTTATATACTAGAAACAAAACGTGTGGTTGAAAGGGACGGTTTGGAAACTTACCCTGTGTGAAGTGCTTAGCAACCATGATGTGCGTGGTTCACGGCTCAGAACATTATTCTCCACCCCCTCGAACGAAGCTGCTACAGGGTAACGATATATCCGGCAAGGAAAACCTTCACTTTTCACGCACGCGGTAACGAGCGTCGACGAAACGTATTCTCTGTCAAAATCACATGTTCGCGAACTGTCTGTCGTTCGTTCATGTACTAGGGTGTACATGCAATTGGTGTTCTGTGTGCAATTTAAGACACAACTAAACAGGCACGAGGGACGACACACATGCTCGACAGTTGCCACCCGACTGATACCTCGGCTTCGTTTTTCAAATGAACTAACCCTGACTCGCCGCGCCACCATGCTGCGTCCCAGGCCTGTTCTCCTGCACTACTTTGACGATCGAAAGTCACTTCTCTACATTATCGGTGATATCACAGCTGTTAGTTCGGGAGAAAGCTACGTGGCAGCACATATTCAGATACAGTATTCGTGCTCTACTTTATCGAGGTGGTCAAAAATAAATCTTCAAAAGAATTTTAATAAAATGAGTAATCAATAATTGGATATATACTTTATATATGGATTATACCTAGATTAGGTTATATATATACTTTATACGTGGATATATACTTTGACAAATTGTGGATATATAATTTGAGTAATCCTTATCCACGATTCCATCCACCCTTCCTTTTATGTAAAAATATACTAATTTTGTTTTAAAAAATTTTAGAAAATTCTTCTTTTCGCAAAACGTTCAATTCTATGATCGTTGTGCAAAAGAAATATCAAAACAACTTTAAAAAAACCGAACAACTAAACCTGTACCTTTTAGCAATAGTAACCAATGTCCTATTAAGTAAAATGATATCTTAGCACATACTTTACTAGTCGCAAGTATTAGTATACCTCTGAGAAAGGCTAACAAGTTAACGAACAGGTCGATCCCCTTATTTCTTTTGGGACAATAGGGATGATTGATGTGGTATAGCACTGCGATTAACAGGTTATAAATTCTATATGTCCAACAACTTAATACAATAAAGAGTTACGTCGTTACGTGTGATACAAATGTCGTAAACGATTGTTTGACGGATGAAGACACGATAGAGAGACGTTGACTGATCTGTAGGTGTGATCAAATATCCGTGTATTGGTGGACTCCCGACATCGCGGAGCTGATGCAGATCATCGGGACGCTCTTCCCCCCGCAAGAGGACAGTGCGGCAGAACAGTCGCGGGAAACAACCTGGACGATGGAGTGGACGGACGACTGGGAAGTCACGGAGGAAGAGCTGTGGGAGGCGACCGGAAGAATGGCCTGCCGCGATGTAGCGCCGGGCCCGGCCGGAATCCCGGGCCGGATCTGGCGGGAAGTGAGGGGGGTCATGGCTCCCAAACTTCGGCGCCTCTACACGAGATGTCTGAGAGAGGGAGTCTACTACCCCCGGGAATGGCGGACGGCGAGGCTGGTCTTGCTCCGCAAAGAGAGCCGACCGACGACCTCGCCATCGGCGTGCCGACCGATATGCCTGCTGAACCAGATCGGCAAGCTCCTCGAGAGGGTGGTTGCCGCCCGTCTGGAGCGGCACATGTCGGGACGGGTGCCAGGTTGGCACGAAAGCCGGTACGGCTTCCGGAAGGGACGCTCGACGATTGACGCGGTCACACGCGTGCGGACACTCATGGAGGATGTGGTTTCCCGGAACGGCGTGGCGTTGGCGGTGTCTTTGGACATCGTCAACGCGTTCAACTCCATGCCGTGGGACAGGATAGTGGCGGACCTGGAACACTTCGAGGTTCCCAGTTACCTCGTTCGGCTGATCCGCGCCTACCTCGACAAGTGGGTATGCTACGCCAGTAGGGAAGGGGAGGAAAGGCGGCCCGTCGAGCACGGTGTTCCGCAGGGCTCTGTGTTGGGACCGATCCTGTGGATCATCGCGTACGACGAGGTACTGCGCTGCCCGCTGCCTCCGGGCGCGGCTATGGTGTGCTACGCGGACGACACTCTGGTCTTGGTCGAAGGTCGTGGGTGGCACGAAACGTGCATCGGCGAAGTCGCAACGACCTGCGCGATTCGTGCTGTGCGCGGACTGGGCCTGAGGATCTCCCCTGCAAAGTCGGAAACCATATGGTTCTATGACAAGAACAGGCGAGGGACTCCTCCGCCCGGTCTGAGCATAAGCATGGCTGGCGAAAACGCCGGGGTGGCATATACCTGGGTCTCGTTATCGACAACCAGTGGACGTTCGAGCCGCACTTCGACTCCCTGATTCCGAAGGTGTCGGCAGCTACCAACGCCTTGTGCAGCCTGCTGTCGAACATCGGCGTGGCGGAAGTCGCGGTGCGACGACTATACGAGGGCGTCGTTCGGTCTCGAGTGATGTACGGGGCCCCGGTATGGGCGGACGATCTGATGGCGAATCATCGCAGCATCCTGCTCCTCAGGTAGTTGCACAGAGTAACCGCCATCAGAATCGTCCGGCGTGAGAGCTGTCACGCTATACCCTGCGTCTCGTCATAGACGTGAGATTGACCCCCTCGGCCAAGACCCCCCAAGAATATGAGGCTGTCTGCCTCTTCTGCGAGCGAGTTATACTCGTAAAGGAACGGGCAGAAAGGGAAAGAAAGAGAAACTCTCGCTCTTGTAGGATAACGCGATGAAGTAGGATGGCGGTCAGGCGACCCAGAGCCGCTCCACTGGCGTCCCAACGAGCCGCGACTAGGCTCAAGGCGATCAGGGGCAATGGCCCTCCTAGCGCCAAACTTCACAGTTAGAGGAATTTTTAGGACTGGCTCGACTGAAGGGGGTGCAACGGAAAGATAATTCGTAAGAGGTCCCCGAAGCACTCCTGTTACACGCGTAGGATGATCATCGTGGAGATTTAGTCCGAAGGTAGGAGTCCGACACTACTCCGCTGTTGCCGATTATTAGCAGCAGCAGAATGTTCATGAGGATTTCTCCACGTGCAAAAAAAAGAGGTGGGATCAAGTACGAGTAGATACGTTGATGTTGCTCGAATGTAGTAGATTGTTCATTGATCCGTTGATGATTTGGCAGCTGTCGACTTGATGCCGGAGCATTGACTGAACTAATGCCGTAGAAACAGTTTAGTTGACTCTCCTAGTATCATAGAAGTTTAGTTGACTCTCCTAGTGTCGTAGAACAAGTTGAGTTGACTATCTTAGTGTAGTAGAAGAAGTAGTTGACTGTCTTGATGTAGTAGAAGAAGTAGTTGACTGTCTTGATGTAGTAGAAGAAATGAAGTCCGTTCTCGTGTTATTACGGAGGAAAGCTCGGTGCTGGTGTGCCTTTTGAACTAAGAACGCGGATTGGTTGTTCACACTTTTCATTAGGAAAGAGAGGGTAACGATCCGCGATGCCTATTGGTTATAGCCAACGTTAACAACTGAAGATAGGAGGAGGAAGTATCCTGCCAACGTGGCTTATGGGTGTCATTGTTTACGAGAAAAACCTGCTTTTCCGTTAGACAGATAATCCGCTTTCTCCGTAATTTGTAAGACCGTGCAATAAACCTAAGGACTGTTTTAAAGACCATCCATAAACCGAAAGTACTTGCAGGATTAGAGTTTAAGTTAAGAAGATTCTGTTATGGTGGTTCCTTAGGTTTATCGAGGGTCTGCATGACGGCACGGGGACCCTTGACGGTCAGACAATGAAGGTCGTCGCACGGACCATCTCACGCAACGTAACAATATCATTTTAAAAATACTCTATCTATCTACAAGCATTGAATCAATCACATCTATTTCAAAAAAGTCTGTATCTAGATACCTACATTATTTATGAACCCATACAAATACATAAATATAATAAAGGAACAGGAGGAGAAATATTTTATAAAATGGCTATTTTATTTTCCTTTATTATTTATATTTTTATTTTATGATTGTATTTTTATTTTGTAGATGTTTATGTGTAGAGGATAGTTGGTACGTAAGGTTTAAAGGACGAGATTGCTCGTTGTTGAAACCGTCGAATATATTTAAAATAATAAATTAATGTACAGCCTGTATACGTGAATCATTAGTACAAAGTATAAATCGCAAAATAAAATCGCGGATAAATACTCGTAAATGCTCGTCGCATAACTCGATAGATACTCGAAGATATTGTAGATACTGTTAGATACTCGTGATACACGGAAATATTGTCGCGTCCGTTTATTTATGCTGGTCGGGGTAGAATCGGAAAATTCAAATTCGTCTTCATTCGACGGTTGCATGTAGCGGCGACATTGTTTTGCCCGGAGTTTATTTGTCGTTATGTTTCATGTTCAAGGCTGTATCAATACCCGAGACAAAACAACAACATGAGTCGCTCTTGATTCGCGTCGTCCTTTGACTCCTGCGCCGCTACAGATGCTACCAGCAAATGTAACAACTATAAGACTGATTGAAGAAAAAAAGATAATCTAACAATAGATTACAATAGATTATAACAAATAATTGAATACCTTACGTATAAGGTACCAAAACGTACGTTTGTTCGACCAGTCGCGGAGAGACGCGATCGCGAGGAAGCACGTCAACGGTTACGATTCGAATAATTGACGCCACGAATAGATCGATCCTCTGATTTCTGTTAGGATAATAGGGGTGGTTGAGTGAGTATGACACTGCGCTTAACAGGTTATAATATATATTTCCAACAACTATATATAGAAGATATTTACGCTGTTACGTAAGATATAAGAGAAGAAGATAAATGAAAAGTGGACGTCTCCACCGTAGAGACACCTCGGAGGAGTAATACAATATGTATACACAAAGACCCTTCTATCCACTTCGATTTTCATCAGCAGAATGACCCCCCTGGCAACAATTTGCTCAGTGAAGTTCGGTTCTTATTTATAAATTATACTTATCTATAATAAGTATTAACTTATTATAAATAATTAACCATGTCACAGCGCCACGCCAGAAAAATTACTGAAAATTCTCAATGCGAGAATTGATTGTAATTTACAAGTAAATAAATAAAAATAAAAAAAAAAAGTTCGGTTAGCAAGGAGTGGGAGAAGGCTCGTCGACAAGTCGATCGTACACAAGCAAGAATTATCGAGGAAAGGATATGTTTACAATAGTTCGATATTATGTCCGAAGTGAAAAAAATAATACTTTAGATTGAAACGCGAATATACGTATAGAAAGTAAATACGCGTAAGCTAACTGTAATACAGGCGAACAAAATTTAAAATAAAACATCGCAAAATTATTATTACCATAAAGTCGATCGATTGTCGAACCAGATTTCGTTAATTTATAGTTCGATATATACAAGAAAAGGGAAGAAAGGACAGAAAATGAAAAAGAAAGTAAAATCGAGATAAGAAAGGAATTATCAAGAGGAAAGAAGGAAAGGAAAATGATCGAAAGGAGTAAAACAGAAAAGAATTTCGTTCTAATTGTTCGACCATTTGCGGAGAAACGCGATCGCGAAGAAGCGCGCCAACGAGAGTCGTAAATTCCCGTTACGATTTAATAATTGACGCCACGAATTGGTCGATCCCCTATTTCGGTTAGGATAATAGAGGTGGTTAAACTGATGATAACATTCAGTTAACAAATTAAAATATGCACTTTATTCCAACAACTTCGTAGATGTAAATAGTTACGCGTGGTGCGTGTAGATGCATTCTCAGCGACTTGTAAATGGTAAGTTAAAACTGATGACTGATCAATGAATGGAAAACCAATCAAAAGATGGTGACTGATCTAAGTATGAAAAGCTAATCAAGATATTAACTGGTTAACAGATGAAAAACCAGTGAAGTTCGCTGACGATGCTGTTGTCACACACTTCAGAAGGCTACCCGCTCAAAGACAGTAATCAGGTAGATGATACATCTTGCATGCCACAGCTATCGAAACAATAACCAGATAGTAACGGAATAGCCGCCTTTGATATACATCCGACGATGACCCCTCCAAAGGGACTATATAAAATAATATAAAATATAAAAACCTTCCTAAATTAAACCTTACTCCTTCTGGTATAATACTTTGAACCGTCACTCTGTTGGATTTATATAATAAAATTCCATTATCATATCCGAAGTTCAATTTCTTCACCTTATTCGTGAAACGTTCGAACTGCGACGCGAGGAGATCACTTTTTTTTTTTTATTTACTTGTAAATTACAATCAATTCTCGCAGCGAGGAGATTACTGGTGATCTATCAGTTTCGTGATTTATTGTGTCTCCGACGTGACACTGTCGCAGAGGAAAACTATTGATAGGTGTTGGGCATCCCACTAACGGTCGCTTGCGGATGGAAATGGCCATTAAACATGAGAAAAACCCGACCTTTCCATTTTCTACCTGACTGAATAATAACCATAAGGAACATCTGGACTTGAAAATATTTTATAACAATTGGGGGCTTTAATAATAAAATCCCATAAAAATGCTTAGTTCTATGACAGCTCTTTAGGATTATTACGGTCCGACTTATATTTGGACAGGTAGTGGCCGTCTTGACCGAGGGATGGATTCTGGTTTGTGTAAAGAGTCACCGGATATAACACCAATTATACGTGATTTATGCTTTTTGACGTAACTGACTTTGATTGAAAATTAATAACTGTCTATCCACATCGAAAAACAATAAATTGATATAAATATAAAATGAAACAAATTAATATAATAAATAAATAAGATTCTCATCATTTTAAAGCAATAACACATCGATGTATGCTAAATTTTCCACATTTATGACGATCACAAAGGATATAACCTAATAAACACGATGATGGAACCCCACTGGAGGTAACCATCCACATGCTATATTTTATTTTATTTTATTTTATTTTATTATTAAGCTATAATACCAAATGTCCTACTGGACAAATTGTAAAATTTAAATAACATAAATAAATTTATGACGATATCTCTGCAGTTGTTTCCACTTTTCGATATAACGTGCGAAATGATATGAATTCAATTTTTAATTCCTATCTCTGCCACCAGGGCGCAAACGACTCAGGTACGTATTATGTTCTATTAGTACTCTGATACTGCATTCTTTCGATCCTTATTTTCACACAAAATTTTATAATTCATGAAAAAAGATTTGAACTCTACGTAATTTATTCGATTCTTACTAATAAACTATATATTGTATTATAGTAAAATACAAGATTTCATAGTTATATAGATATCTTATTGCTAGGTAGTATTAATTTATGACGTAATTGGAACAATGTTTCCTAAATATTACTATTTAAAAAGCGATATAAGTATTATTATTTCCGAATATTACTGTTTGAAAAATATACCTTACAGCCGGAGCCATTACATATATGTACGAGTACACAATTTTTTATTTACACACACACATACACACGTATAAGGCAACGAATAAGCTATTAACAACAACCATAGGACACCGTGGGACATTGGAAGATGTAAACCTTAGTATTAGTATATTTGTGAAAGTTTGTTGATCGATATTTATCCACAGAAGCAAGTTTTAGTTGATCTATTTCTCTTTTTATTGGGCGTAATCTGTCTGTTTGACTTATCCATAAATTATATTACGATTATCTGAGGCAGAAGTCTATCCAAGTACAACATTTTATAATTCGTTTGCGATTA
The DNA here is from genome assembly GCA_014825925.1 of Bombus breviceps. Lineage (NCBI taxonomy): Eukaryota > Metazoa > Arthropoda > Insecta > Hymenoptera > Apidae > Bombus > Bombus breviceps. Next base: position 7,799,173 of record CM026183.1, on the reverse strand, counting down.
TACCATAACTATCCTTTCTATATTTTATTTATAATTTCATTGTAGACCTTAGTTTTAATTAAAATCGCTACTATATTGAATTGATAACGTCGTACGTGACATGTAACACAAAAATGAAAAGGGGTCAGGTGAGCCCCAAAACATGGGACACAAACAAATATTATATGTCATGTCTGTATCTCGTCTGTGCTAATATGTTTAATGTGATTTATAAGGGTTAACATAATAAGTATATAAGGGTTAACATAATAAGTATATAAGGGTTAACGTAATAAGTATATAAGGGTTAACGTAAAATACCATAGAGTCTAGGTTATAATAATACAGTGTAAATAAGATGCATGAATCGCAAAGGTCTAAGTTACAACAATAAATAGAAATGATACAGTACAGTCTTCCAATTAAAAGCTGAGAAAATGATAAAAATAGTAAAATAGACAATGGTCAAAATGATGATGCAATCTTATTCATTACATAACATCAAATATTGAAATTCACTAGAATTCTCTATGAATATTTTTAGTTCTCAGTTTAAACGTTATGAATGGCAACGTGGCTTTTTTTAGATTCGACTAAAGTTTATACAAAAGTATGAGTAATACAGATTTTAAAAATGTATCAATGAAATATATACTCAAACGAATTCGTTCAATATTCCAAAATCGATGCATATGTTTCTTGTGAGACTCGATTAAATTACGGTTCTAACTAAGTGTACATTTAAGTATGTTGTACTTATTAAGTATATTGTAGAATTACAGTTTAATCTTCTAGAATGCTGTTGGCGTTGTAACATAGTGATAACAGATTTTTATTAATCACCCTTGCAACGCATGGAACAACGGTAAATTCTCCGATATATCGTTCTGAATTTATCTACGTACATTTTTTGTCATTCTTAAATGATATCGAGTTGTATGAATAACAATGATACGAGACGAGCAAGAATGGACAAGTGACGACCGTATGACGCCATATTTGGCTCCACGGGAAGTGTCTTTGCCTAAACAGTATCAGAGGATTGACACGTTTTTCTGTAGCAGTCAGTAGTCCCGTAACATGTACATAGGCACGGTTACGTCAGTCCAATCGGCTATGAATCATTATGCACAGAGCATATCATATAACTATAACTCGTCTTTTCAAGGCTCCCGTTTTATGATCAGACCACGTTCCTTGATATCAAGTGCCAGTTTTATAATTATCGCAAGAGAATTCAATTGTACCTATCGTTAAATATGACCTTAAAATCTTTAATACAACTTCTAACATTAACATACAACTTCTACAAAAAAATTATTTTAAACACTTACCCTCAATGTAGATTACCTAACATAAGTACATATATAACTACATAACTACACATATAACTATATAAGTATATAAATATAAAAGGTGTATAAGTTTGAAGCTTTCTTCTAATAAAAGAAATATGGAAATGATTACCTCGGTATCTGATTACTTACTTTAGAATTAAATCAATTATCAAAATACAACTTAAAAAACTTAAAAAGATTCTTAAAAGAGCTTGGAAAAGTTGTATCTCTTTAACTGTACAGCATTAGGAAAATTAAAATAATACATTTTTTGTATCTAATAGTATGTATCTAATAGTATCTAAAATCTAGATAACAGAGAAATTCTTATTTTCTAATTTATTCATTCCTTAAAAAATTAGTTTGATTTGTGTATGTAATTACACGCGCATTGTACAGTCTAGGAATAAAATGTATTTATAGAATCACGCACGCCGTTAACAATGAATCGAGTTCGTTTACACGCGTCCACCAAAAACTATCAATGATTTAACTACTTATATGCATTTGGGAAAGCAACAGGCTCCGAATTTAGAATGATGGACAACTACGGCTAGGATAGGACCGCAACGAGAAGGGAAAAAGGAAATTTGTTTACACCGGCACGGCTGTTGCAGATCGGTAATTCTGCACAAGACAAATTACGCTCTGCGAGAGAGTTGCTGGACCCGTTTTCAGACAGGTAGTTAAATCGACACTGCAGGTCAACATGCGATGAATACTCTCTCACTCGCTCGGAAACAAAACGATTTTTCCTTTTACGAAGTTGTGCCAAGTTTCGAAAAGTCCGTTGACCTGCAATCTTACCTGTATACATACCTGCGATATACCTGATATATGACCTATAACAGTTAACTGGGCATGATTTTGTTTCGTTAACTTGTAGTCTATTTTACCAAATGTCCTACTGGACAAACAGTAAAATTTTAAATAAAATAAATAAATAAAAAAAAACTTGTAGTGAGTAAGCCTAAATAAAGTTAGGTGTTTTTATCAATATCTGCTAACTGTATATAGTTGTCTGAGATAAGTTTAAATATTCAAATTAGATTAAAAAGATTCATTTGAAGTATATTTCATATGTATATTTGTAATAATTTAGAAGTGTCTTAATATTTATAAATAAAAGTGTTATGTATACTAATGTGTTAGCACGTTAGGTGTTCGTATCTTGAAATGAGACTGAGAAATTTAATGGCCAAATAAACCATTCTATGGTTAATTAGAAAAACATTACTGTATCACTTTTGTTCAATGAACAAGAGTTTTTTTTTCTTTAAATTTTACAATTTGTCCAGTAGGACATTTGGTAAAATATTTTAACTTAATGAATAAAATATAGCATGTTGATGGTTATCCCCAGCGGGGTTCCATCATCGTGTTTATTAGGTTATATCCTTTGTATATGAACAAGATTGAGATACAAATACATAAAATAAAGTTTCGAGATCCTAACGTCAATAGACTATTACATAAGATACAGACTATGGTTACAGTAATGCATGTTATGATGAATAAAATACCTTAAGAAAGTATACACATACAGTTAGGATTTAATCGGTCCAACGCATTTGTTCTTATCAGAGCAATAGTTCGTTAGAACACGAATCAACAATAATCATTCAATAATCTTAAAGAAAACATCTTCAATACACAGAGCTATATAGATACGTAACACAAAGTTACTTGGATAGTTCGAAGAACTGGTGGGAATAGAAACAGTCAATTAACGAGGCAAGATCTCGGAGACCTACGCGTCACTGCTATGTATATATTATATACAATAATATACACATACGTTGAAGTGTTTTCAAGGAACACTAGCGCCGCCTATGGCATATTTACTATTTACAATCGTGGGAAGTGGGCAGGTGCCTACAGTATCCTACTCTTGTCCTGAATCTGTGCCCACCGATGATGTGTAATCTCCAGCTGGATAATAAAAAGACATGAATTCTCTGTATAACCGCCGTTACGCGCTTAAACAAACCGCAAAAGCGTTTGATTCAGCTCTCTCTATTTGCTGCGTGGGTGGCTCGCCTTCTCCGTTCACTCTCCACCACTGGCTTCTACCATACCGATCCCATACTGACGTCACATTCCATAGAAGGGAAATATAAAACCTGTTCGACCGTCTCCCTTTCTTTCTCTACAGTTTCGTATTTCTGATTCACTTTATCTTTCTTCGTATTATCTTGTCCTCCTTTCCTCTTCTGTCTCTTTTCTGTTTACGTTTCCGCCTGCATTTTTCCATCCGCGCCGTCACGAATAACGAGCAAATGTGCGGTTCACTTGAAATTAGGGATCCCCAATGTGCACGCGCATGCGCAGAAACGCAACTTTTTGTCTCGGCTTAACAGCGGCTTGCTAGCCAGTCGTCCGCCTGTGGAGACCGTGTTGAGGATGATGTTGTTCATTGCGTGCGAGGGTCGACGACGACGACGACGTTTCGTAGTACGGCGGCATTCGTTGACAATGTCTTGTCTACGCAGCACCGCGAAATACTTTATGTTCGCGTAACGTGAGTTGAGAAAACGTAAAAGTGACGAAATATACCGCACTACACCAGCATATCTTGACAAAATCCATGCGTTTCTTATAGCCATGGCTTCAGTGAAGGTAGCCGTGAGGGTTCGTCCCTTTAACAAAAGGTGCGTGCAACTAGTGATAATCTGTGTTTGACGTGTGTTTTATATGTTTTCATTATTATGTGTTTGATATACAAGCTGTACGTTCTCTAGTACGGATACATTCTTCGTCACGAATTTTATTCAATGCCTGTTTTTAAGATCCTAGTTTTTACAATTGACCAAGCAGCGAGTCAAGGCCTGCTATTTATGATTTAGACGACAAAGTCCTCCCAAAAGATGTTTTTGCGATACAATTCGCGAACGTTCGACCTTCGAACGTAACGCGTTCCATGGGACGATCAATCATATGGTTTCGATCGACCCACGGTGCGACTGACGACTGGGCGACAAGATTCTGCCACCTGCTGTCATTCCCTCTAATGTTATTGTTATCCAAATGTTTTTCCCTATCGACTATCTTTTTCTTCTTTTCGCGTTATATTATTTGTAGGAACATTAATGAAAATATCAAGTGCTCAGTTCTATGGATAGAGATGTGAATTTGTCAAATTTGTATTCCAGGGAGTTGGCAATGAATGCAAACATGATTGTGCAGATGGATGGCAGAAAAACACGAATTTTCAACACAAAGGTATTTCCTAGCATTTAAAAGAATTAGTTGTAAAAAATTTATAAATCTTTTATTAAGGTTAACCTTGCTGCGATCTTCAAATTATTTTCAACTATTCGTGGTTATGTCATTCTTCAAAAATGTCTGAAGACTGATTCCTAATTTTATGCTAAAGCTTTCTTAAAACGACACAAATTCTTTTGCTTATTAAAATAAAGATTGTAGCAAGGTTAACACACCAGACTAGGATTACAAATGACTAAAGTATGAAATTTGTTTATACTCCAAAAATATGTTGTAACTTTATAGAATTTCTATAAGAAATTGAAAAGTTGGTCATTTTACAAGTTCCAGCATTGTATGTTATATACGTTCTTATGCAGTTTCCATGTATAATCCGCAACAAGCGACAATGTATAATCCTGTTGCAGTTCCTTAAGCCAATCCTTATGCAGTTCGTCCTTAATGATCGCACGGGCGAACTTTCTAAAAAGATTTCTAGACTGTAGAGCGATTTTTTTTGCGTCCCGAACTACCGTTGACCGCCACGCCGTTAAAACGCTCGGAGCTCGAATCGTGTCATAATTTCTGGTCGACCGAACCACGGCTATTGACCCATTAACGTCACAATGACCGCGACATATATTGTTCGTAGACGTGCAGAATTTTTTTTACCATACGGAGATTATTTGTTATTCTAACATTACATCATTGATATCCACGCTTGCCGAGCGAAATCTTTGGCCGAGCTAGTGAGAGCAAGATAGCGAACGGCACGTCATCTGATCGGAGAAAGTGCGAAAATCGTTGCTGGACCAATCCCGGACCACTCGGTTTCCGTCCCACGACACTAACCACAAAACTAACCAATTATATCGCGATTAAGAATTAACAGCTACCAAATCTATCAAAATCACAAATTATAGGTTTTTGGAATTATTGAAAATATGTAATGTGTTTTTTGACAAAATTAATATTAACTTTCATCGGGATGAAAATTTCATCTTTGTTTCTATCAAAATATTATAATTATAATAATTTTTATGTATGTAGTATCATATAATATTTAAAATTAAAGTCTGATATATATTTCTATATAGAGTTAACAGACGTTGCGCGTAAGTGAACTTCTGTTCGTCTCTGTATGACCATTATATAGGTCTTAGAGCTAATTATATCGTCCTCATTAATGCTTTGGGGTAAATTTGGTTCGTGTATGATATTAATAGAAATTTCTATTTTGTTCACTTGTTATGAGTAGGTCGTAAATGTTTGTGCAAATTTATATTGATACGAATACAAATATGAAGAAATGAAACCTATGCAAAGATTTATTTTTTCCATTAACTTTTGTATGCATTATATGCATTTTACACTTTTAAGTTTTCCATAAACGCCTAACTATCCACCTAGTCATGAATCTTTAGTTTCTGATTCCTTTTTCTCTCTGCAATGACTCAATGTTAAAAATACGAGTTTTATATTTTCGTACAATTCCTTTTATCGCTCCAGGATCAACGCTCCTGTACCTTGTTACAAAAGGAAATAACTTTTACGTAATTTATGACTACCGCTTACCTTTATCTCATGTTAATTATCATAAAACAGATTTCCCGTTTTATCGGTGGTAATGTGACAAGACAGGTTTATGAAAATCTAGCGCATGCAACATTATGGCGATCATGACGAAGTTTATGGCGCGCGTAACGCTGTTGGCTATAGGTACGTGCATGTTGTTAATTGAAACAAACAGTTGAATAAATAAAATTCTTCTCTATAAGAATAATTTTAAATATGCTAGCGAATACACGTTTCACGAATTTAAAACATTGTATATATCAGCCGATTCATTTTAACAAATAGATTACGAAAATACCACAATTATTTTGCGGAAGATTATTATTATTATTATTTTAGCGAAATATTGTGCTAGATACTTACTATATCTTCGTATTGTACTAGATTTTTGAACAATGGCTGACATATTGATTATATTTTATCCAATAAAAGATCACATTTATTTTCTGTATAATCTTCCTTTAGTTAAAATATAATATAAACAAAGTACATATATTCTATAATATTACATTTTATAATTTATATTAACATTATAAAGTATAATTGTATTATAAAATAGAATAACATATCCTTTGTTAGGAATATTTCTAATTTGATTTCCTGTCTAAAGTACTAAAACAAAGAACAATGAATTCACAAAGTGTAACGAAATCGATGACCTCAACAAGTCGAACGTGATGATTCAAACGTTTTAACGTTTCCTCAAGGACGAAATTCAAATTTCTTACGGCATCGAGCGTGTTGATCACGATCCTAGAACGATAATGACTCCTCACCTTTAGCACCTTTTTTTTTTCTAGTGTAGGTTTCACGATGGGTAAACATAAAAGAGTTTTATTTTTTTAATTGCTTGCTATTCGCTTTGTGTTGCATAATGTACGGGGTGCCTCTTGATAGTATGCGATTATAGTTATATGGGATGCAGCCTTACGAATGCACGTGATATAACAGCTTGCTGTTTGCCAGCCACTTGTGAATGATGCGCTTCTTCGGTATCAATCATCGTACAGGCTTTTGACCCGTGTCAATCTATCCAGTATTCCTTTTCTTTAATATGACCAATCAATTATAATCCAATATTAAATCCAATAATAAAGAAATAGTTCACAAATTATCTTCAGAAATTGTTGGGAACTTTGAAAAATTTATTTGACTTGTCTTTTTCAATAATATGACCAAACGTTAAGGTCGTTGAACCACAGACGAGGTACAGGAACTGTGCCTTGAACTTTATATTTTAATCTTAAAGGGAAGTCTATGATGCATACAGATCGATCAATAAAAAGAGTTTTCGTTTGTTAACGAAGGATCCAATGGATTTGATCCAGTGGATCTGAATCGATAAAGACATTTCTTTTTATAAAATGGAATAATTATTGACTTTGTTACTTTATTGTTATTTCCAGACACCGGGTAGTTGCAGGGAAATTGATAGAGAAAAATATAAAGATTTTACGTTTGATCACTCCTACTGGTCCTGTGACGCGAACGACGATAACTACGCATCCCAAGAAGAGGTATATATTACTTGTTTTTTTTTTTTTTTTCAAAGCGTATCATCAATTTATCAATTCGATATTAATAATACATAGCACGATACAGATTAAATAAATCATTGAATCCAACGATGCATTAGAAATAGAGAAAATACTTTTTCTTACATTACGTGTGTTCGTTTGAATATACGAGCCATTAATTATTACGAACAATATGTTAAGTAATTTTTTATTTCGTTTGTAATGAGAATTAAATTATTTTTTAATTAAATAAGCTAGTTCTCTTTGGAGTTAATTTTGTTCCCAATAAAAAATTATCGCCATCGATCGATTCGCATCGGGCAATATCCCACATTGGGCAATGTTTTGACGGTGAGCCACGATCAGAATTAAAATAGAAGACCGGCATGCGTGCACCGGTATAGCAACCATTGTCGTAAGAGAATAGATTCTAATTAAAGACTTCGCATTTTTCAAAATTTTAAGGATCATCTCTAAATAATTACAAATTATTTCGTCACCGTGATAAGTGATAAGTCTGACTTGTCTTTTATCGCGTGTGTAATAAATAATGATACATCGTGTAAGTAAAAAAAAAAAAAAAAATTTCGCTTTTATCATTTGTGGAATTAATCAAACCACGCGTATTTGTTTAATACTTATCGACCATCTTGATTCCTCTGGTGACCCGTTAAAACTCTTTCAAGTAAATCACTATCAAAATTCCCCTATCAATGCGCACAGTTAAGTACACACAAGGCGTGTCTGATGCTATTTTTAAATTCGATAAGAAGCACTTATTTTCATTTACCATAAACGTTGATGCTTCTTAGTTACTATCATTAGTTAATATCAAAAACAAATAGCTGATCCTTTTTCTATTTTAGGTTTTTTATGATCTTGGTACGGACGTAATAGAAAGTGCCTTCGAAGGCTACAATGCCTGTGTCTTCGCCTATGGCCAGACAGGGTCTGGAAAGACCTTTACCATGATGGGCACTCCGGTAATATTTTAATCGTCTAACTTGCCAGCATGATCATTTCGCCTTTATCCTTTTTACAAAAGATTACTCTTCTTTGATCTTCTACAATATTCCATTTTGCTCAATAAATGTTATCTTTATGTTTGATATTCGGACATCCTAGATTTAGTGTAATATTTGAGTAATTCTGCAAATTTAGTTTGCTATCTGGATAATTCTCTGATATTAGTTTGATATATGTGAATAATTCCGTAAAATTACTATCAAATGTAATTCCCTAATTGTTTTAAGCATTTAGTCCATTTTTCCATAAAATTTTATTCATAGAGAAAAAAATCGTAGAAATAAAAAAGTTACCATACTTTTAATGAATTTAATACGCTCCGATGCTTCTAGATCGCTCGATCGCGTAGTTCACTTATCATCAATGCAGAAACCCATTACGTTATTGCGAAACATTGGTTCGTACTTTCACTGGCCAGTTGATTTCTATGATTTTTCTTCGCCTTGTACTCTGTATTTCTTTACCTAGAAAAGAATCCTTACCTTTAACATCTAATAATTTTATCATTTTCAATTTCAGGAAGCTCAGGGATTGATACCCCGGATTTGTAAGACGCTGTTTGCCAGAATGGCAGCTGGTAAAGAGAGCGGAGCGTCGTACAGGACCGAAGTATCATTTCTCGAGATACACAATGAAAGAGTGAGGGATTTATTGAGACTGGACCAGTCACAGACTCATTCTCTCAGAGTGCGAGAACATCCAAAAAGAGGGCCTTATGTACAAGACCTGTCGAGTCATCTTGTATATGACTATTCAGACATTCAGGTAAATGAACCCGTTCTCGCTTCCTGGTCGTTCCGCACTCGCAACACACTTGTGGGAGAGGTAGTTTTAAAATAAAGAGTTGTTCCCGCGCTTGTAGGAATGTATGGTGAGAGGCAACACGCATAGAACCACAGCGAGTACAAATATGAACGACGTGAGCAGCCGGAGTCACGCGATTTTTACGATCACGTTCGTGCAAGCTGGACTATCCGAAGGCAATATGCCATCGGAGACCGTTTCAAAGGTGCATCTTGTCGACTTGGCTGGAAGGTAATCGAGACGAGTGTCTTGAGGATAATTCTTGTTTTTGGAATCATCGGACTAACACGCGAGATGTGAGCAGAAAGTTCGTACAAAACATAACCGAGTTTTTAATACTTCTTTTTCTTTTACTTTCTATTGTAATTGAAACTTGATAAACGATTGGAGATTTCATAAAAATTATTTCTATCGGAATAGGAGAAGCCTCGTTTATAGAATGTATAAATGTAATAACGAATTAAAGAATATCTTGCGAAGAGATCTTACCGAATAAAGGAATACCAACATCGAAGCCAAGGTTTCCCACTTGGTAATATCTTGAGTAATTCTCTTACAAATCTCTGCATAATGTACTTTAAGTTGAATGAAGTAATCATATACTTTGAACCTTCTGCTCACATTCTTAAAATCATTAAGAAATATAGATATTTAAGATAAATGAAAGGTAGATGTAAGCAAAAGTTCAAGAGCAAGAGTTCACATTTGTTTACCTACGTTTGTTTAGCGAACGTGCGAATGCAACGGGCGCGACAGGACAACGATTAAAAGAAGGTGCACATATAAATAAGTCATTGGTAACACTAGGTTCTGTGATATCGGCGCTTTCGGAAGTTAGTTCCACAGGCGACGCGTCTTCCTCCTCTAAGCGCGGTGTCTTCATACCCTATCGGGATAGTGTACTAACTTGGTTATTAAAGGACTCGCTTGGAGGTAACTCCAAGACAATTATGATAGCCACAATTAGTCCGGCTGATTGTAATTACGGCGAGACTCTAAGTACGCTCAGGTACGCTAACCGAGCGAAAAATATTATCAATAAACCCACTATTAACGAAGATCCGAACGTGAAGTTGATCAGGGAACTCAGAGAAGAGATACAAAAATTGAAGTCTCTTATTGGGAAGGATATGGTAAGTCCTAAAAAAGATATACACTTTCTCCTTTACCAATTAAGAAAAAATTCGATTAAAAAGTGAAATCTTACCTGTTCATTGCAGAGCGTCGAAAGGCCACCGCAAGTATTGTTAGCTCAGATTCATGAGAAACAGGAGCAAGAGAAAGTATTGACGGAAGAATGGACGGAAAAGTGGCGAGAAACGCAGCAGATTCTCCAAGAGCAGAAAGCGTTAGGTCTTCGAAAAAGCGGCGTTGGCGTAGTTCTAGATTCAGAGATGCCACATTTAGTGGGTATCGATGACGACCTTCTTAGCACTGGTGTTACACTTTATCATCTGAAAGAGGGTAGAACGTTAGTGGGAACGGAAGAAGCACCAACCACACAGGTAATCATTTCATTTATTTATCCGAATAAAAATTAATATTTGTTGAATCTGAATACTAGTTAAACTACGAGAATATATATACACATATTTTATGAATTATATAATATGTGCTATTTAATAAATAGGATATTGTATTGACTGGTGCGGATGTCGAGCCAGAACACTGTGTGGTGGAGCTAGACGGTGGGGTTGCAACTCTTCATCCCCTTTCTCCTCACTGCTGGATCAACACCGCTCAAGTAGATAAGCCAACGCGGCTGTCACAAGGCTGTATTATTCTTCTTGGCCGGAACAATATGTTCCGATATAACGATCCAGCTGAAGCGGCGAAACTAAGAAAGGAAGGTGGAACGAGTAACGGTAATTTACAATCCACGGTCGTCAATCTTTCAAGATTGTCTCTCTTGAGTTGGAGTGTCTCGGATTTGCATGCTTCGTCCTCTAGCGATAACCTTTTAAATTCGAGCGAAGATCTCCGAACGCTTGAAGAACTGGAACAACAAAAAGCAGCCCTTATCAAAGAAAAAGAAGACTTCAAGGTTCGTGAATTAACTAATTAACTTTATACGATATTAGTTTTTATGCAAATTAAATCCATTATAGTTTACTACTATAATTAATAATTCAATAATCATAGAATATTATTTCTAGTACTCTAGTTATATTATTATTAATATCCTACACATAAAGATATTTAAATTAGTGCAAATGGAATGTTAAAGGAAAGTTTTGAGCTGAGATAAATAATACAAAATTTTCATTTTAATTTGCATAGAGGGAGCAGGAAGAACGAGAAGAAAGGTGGGCCGCGAGAAGAGAGGCTCTAGAAGGAGCGCAGCGCGAATTGGAACGCGAATGGGGTGCCCAATGGAAAGAATGGGCTGACGCCATAGCAGCTCTGGAATCTCGGCAACGCGAGTTACGCACGAGACGTCACATCCTGGAGCAAGAGCGACGGGACGAAATGACGCAAGTAAGTGACTCGGATTCGCCGTCTCCAGATTCGAACGTAATCTCGATCGTCTATCAATTCTTCCTCCTCCTTATTGCTCTCTGTGTTCTTATTTGCTTGTCTGGCAACATCATCATCAACTCGCACATTTGCCCGTTAAACATGTGACCCCAGAAAATGTGTGTAATAGTATTAGGGAACATGTTCTCGTTAAATCACGTTTATGTTATTCATCAAGTGTTCATAAGTGTACTTGAATATCAAATGGTGTTCAGATGTAGAAAGAATGAGCTATATCATCAACATTGACGATGATCACATTTTTTTTACTTTAGTTTAACTGTAGATATAGAAATCTATTTAAAAAAAAAAGCTTAAGGTGCTTCAACGCAACGATCGGCGTCTATAACAGGATTTTCTCCTGAATTGTAATATAATGTAACTAATGTACAATTACATTGTTAACGGGACAATATTTGTCCGATATTATATAATTTAATCGTTTTTTAATGTATAAAAGAAATGTTTCCTATTCTTTTTTGTATAATACTTGTCCGTCTTTACGTAGGTTCTATTACGGGTTTTTAATACGAATCGCGCCTAATATCACGTAGACTATAATCTTAACGCTTATTTTTTTAATGGCGAAAATTAGATAGAGAGGCTTAAATGACGATAAGCTGTCTGAATACGATAAAAGTGCCAGTGTTGACAAGATTTTGCCGGACAAATATGGCATTCCGTGGAATGTTATATGTTAAGTATCTTGTAGACGACTGTTACAATGAACAGAGTAAAAGGAAAAAAAACTGTTATGTACATATCTGGGCTTGTCTTTTGTAGAAACGTCTGTATATATGGGTTTGTTATGCGAGAAAGAAAAAAGAACTGTTTATTATATACATACATATATATAATATATATATATATATATACGAATACTGTTGATTAATAAATTTTTCTTACAAAAATTGGCCTTCGATCTTCCACGATATGATATTTTGCACGCACACTTCTAATATCTGTATTCTATCTTTCATATATATTTCTATTAAGCATTATATGTATACACAGTCGAGAGAATTAACGCTCCCGATTAACAAACCCAGTGTATCTTGTTAACAATTTTGTTGGGGTACGTCCGCACGTACACTTTGTCCAGTGCTGATGTGGGATTTAAAGACCTAACTAACAGAATTTTATAAGGTAATGTATTTATCGCGATTATCTCATCGTTTCTGTTTTCTTCTTCTTTTACCATTAATTTTTTTTTTCTTTTTCTTTCTACATTTAATTGGATCTTTCAATAAATCTCGTATGAACTGACCTCTGCAATAACGTCACGTAGCCCCGTATTATCATTGATGCATAAACAGATGGCATGCTTTTGTTTTTATTTTTATCCATTCTACATCGTTCTTCTCTCGTAACCGATAGCAGAGTATCTGTGTACATGGTGACTTGTAAAACTATTATTTTTCGTTATTATCACTTCAAATGTAAGTTTAAAAGTTTATTTTTCGTTTAAACGTACAATTAGAGGAATATTTATATATATATATATATATATAAATATAAGTATATATATATATATATATATATATATATAATAAAAAATGAAATTAATGGGAATTAAATAAAAGGAAAGGAAGAAAAAGAATGGAACTCGCATCTAAACTATATTTTTTTCAGTTATCTTTTTTGTTAATGCATCGATATCTGTGTGTGTGTGGTACTAGGTAGAAAATTTATGTAGGGAAGTTGCCTCTCTGCGCACGACATTGCAGTCCAAGCATCGTCAGTTTCAAGAGTTCATGAGCAATCACGAACGCGCTCAAAGATTTCATCAATGGTGGGAGAAGGTAAGAGTCTAGACAGAAAAGAAAAAATCGGTATAACATGCGGCACATATAGTCCGTATTTTAATGGCACGAACTATTGAAATAAAGAGGAGAAAAAAAATTTTTTTTAATGTAATCGCATGTAACATATATGACCCTGCATCTTGTCTTTATTTATTTTTCTTTTTTTATTATTGCTTTGTTAATTATCTCTTTATTCCTTTCTTAATAATACTCTAATGAAGTATTAACGTAGGAACGAAGCTTCGCAGTTTTTCAGTTCAGAAAAAAATGTACCATTTCAGACGGACGACGGTGCTGGTAGCGATGGCAGTTTGCCAGAATCCTGGTCGAGCTTGAACGATGATAAATGCGTTGACGCGGTGAGAGAGCTTGTTAATCATCATGTAAGTGATTCTAAAACCATCCTTTCTCAAGTTTAACTATAAACTTAATGACTAGATTAATTCTAGGAACTAGGTCAAGCCATAACTCTTTTTTTAAGCAAGGACTTCATGTTTTTGTGAACTACATCTCTTTAATTATGATTTAGTCTTTTATTTACTTGACCACTAGACTGTGCATATTTATGCAAATTCGTATCTTTATGAAGACAGCTAAAAAAAGTAAACATATATGGAAACATGTTTCATCTACTAAATATGCATTCTATGTACCTTTATATCATTAAATTTTGTATATATGAATTTAATAAGAAAAATATGGTTCATAGAAAAATCAAAAACAAGAATTAGCCAGTTCCTATAATCAAGAAAACATTATAAAAGAATCAAGAAATAAAATCCAACTCTAAAAATCTACCTTCCAGAAGAAAGAATTGGCTGTATTGGAGACTGAGCTACAGAACAAGGTGAAATCCCTCAATGAGCACCAGAGCAAGGTAGACAAGATGGAGGAGGAGTTGATGGAGATAGCTAAAAAACAAAAACATATGTTTAATCTCGAGGTTAGGATACTGTTTACAATTAGAAGTTAACTTACTTTTCTTATTCCGATTAAATATTAAATATATATGTTTCTAGTTTCAAGAAGAAGGACACACAGAGAAGAAGTTGTTGCTGGCGAAGCGGAGCCAGGAGCAGTTGCAGGAGATCCTGAGAAGAAAACAAAGTCTTTCATTAAACTTGAAGCGTGCGTTGCCTGCTTCACCAGGTGATTGCTCCTTAAGCGGCGACGAAGTTCTTCACAATGGAGATATTGAATCGTTGCAGGGATGCAATAGAAAACTTCAGATAGCTTCTGCCTTGAGTCTACTGCCACAAAATGTTCCAAGTTCTATAGACACAGCAGATACTTTTCATACAGCTGCGGCTGACTCGCCTGAACCTAGAATTTTGTTTGAAAATTCGGAAACAAAAGAATCTCAGACATTACCAAGTGATAAACAAAGAGAACCTAACAAGCAGCAGAAATCTTCTCCAGAAGTCCACTTAGAGAATGATAGAGCTAAATTGTGTGAAGTAGAAAGCAGAAGTTTGTTGAACTTAAATAGAAAGTCTTCGATAGATACTATCATCAAGTCAGAAAAGTGCAATGGCAGCGTTAACAGTGAGAAAACAGAATCAAAGTCTCCAACGAATTCTATTACGGAGGAGGATATTCCTGAAGATTCGCTGGAGTCACCTGTGCAGCAGAATCCAGCGATGAAACGATTGAACCAAAGAATCGCTCGTCAACGAATGATGGTGATGAGATGCCTAGAGGCCAGCACACCCTCGAAAGAAGATCTGAATAGACAAATTGCGATCTTACAAGATCTTCAAAAGCAGCAAATTGAATTAGAAGTATCGCTTTTAGAAGACGAACGAAAGAATCTCAAACAACAATCACAATGTGATGATAGATTGGCAGTTGGTGATGCGAATGATCCTGCACAAACAGTAGAAACAATGTCGTGCCGTGATGTAGAGTCCACGACTAGCTCAGCCACGTTGCTGGCCGTGGCCACAATGCGATCTCCAATTCTCAGGAACCACAGGCCTAATATCAATGGCGAGGAGAACTTGTCAGAATCGGTAGCGCCTCGAATATCAGCGGGAAGAGGATATTCAACAGTATATTTAACGGTAATTTATAATATGCATGATGTAATATAAATTGGAAGACAACTAAAAATTATCTTCCAATAATGAAAATATGAAGATCATTTGTTATGATATCTGACTTTTGTTTTAGAGTCAAAATCGAGGTGATCGTTTGAGTAGTCCATATTCCTTGACAATCACGAGGTCTTTGCCATCTTTGATAGCAAACGACGCCGACTACGACAGTGTGATTAACCTGATCGTTAGTATACCTTCCTACGTGATACGCGGAGCTGGCACGTCCAGTCACTACGAATACGAGGTACGCGTCGTAGCGCAGGACGATAGCTGGACGCTTTTACGTAGATACAGAAGATTTCGAGAATTGTATATTTCTATGAGACAAAAGTATGGTAGCAAGGTGAGTAAGATGTTTTTATTCATTTTATTCATTTTCTGTATATTTGAAATTTGTTAACATTAAATAATTTTAATTGATAAAATTTTCTCAAAATTTTTTTCTCAAATAACAAATATTAATACATTTTTATTTATTATTGCTTAGTCCGTGTTTTTCGGCTTTGGACGAACTTTCGGCTTTACATCTCTTTTACCTATTTCGCTTCTTATATATCTACCTCCCCTCTTATCCACTCTATCATATTGCACTTCCTTAATTATTCTGTCTCTAAAAACTATGGCATCTTTTGGGCTTTTGCCTCCTTGCTGCGCTTCCTTATTGTCGTTCCTTCCCGTCTTGTATTGCCCTTCTCTTCTCTATTATTGCTTTTAGTTCTGTTAGTCCTTCTCTAGTCTCTTTTAGTATTTTTTCTATGTCCTTTGGTTCCCCGGTTATTTCGCATTCTTCTATTACATGCCTCAGATCTTCTTCTTTGCTTTTACACGGTCTGCATCTTTTTTCTGCCTCTTCTTTCCAGTATTCCCTCGCTTTGGTCTCGTTTCCACATCTGAATCTTGCTAATATTTTTCTGTCCTTCCACTGCATCCTCCCTTCTAAGTATTTTAATAGTAACTCTTCTTTGGCGATTTTTCTATAATGTATGTTATATTTGGATTCCCTTATCCTTTTCCCCTCTCTTCTGCTTCTCTCTTTCTTCTTTTTTCTAAAATTTGGTCTACTGTCTTTCTTGCTCTTCTCTTGCTTCCATCTGTGTCCCTCCATTTCTCACCTCTTCTAGTCCCTTCTTTCTCTTTCTTGCTCTTTCCCTTCTTGGCCATTTTCCCAGTTTCTCTCTTTTTCCTTTATGCACTGCTTTACTAGTTCCTTTTTTTGATTCTATGGCTTTCCTCCCTTCATATCTTGCTGCTTTTCTTCAAATAGCAATATAGTATAAGGTATATATAGGTATATAAGGTGTATATATATATAAGGTATATAGTAGTAAGGTGTAATAGTTGTGGGTGATAATGCTACTGTTGGTGTAGATTGCTATACTGGGAGGTACTGCTACTTTTTTTTCTCATTTAAGAATCGTGGAAAGAAAAATCGGACTACGGGCGCCGGGATTTGAAAACCCGGGTTCCGAAAGTTCATAACCAAAGGCGTTAACCATTGCGCTGTCGTCGTTTGACGATAGTCGCTGTCGAGTGCCGCTACAGTAACCCCTTATCCGTGATAACGTTTCTTCTTTGTGTTGTGCATATGGTAGTATGACTTCGGTCGTTGCTTCCATGTTGCTTCCGGTTGTGAGAATTCGGCATCTGCGGATTTGTCGTTTCAATGCGGGGTAAGGCGTCGCTCGCTTATTATCAAACCCGTGCAGATGTTGCGCGAAGTCTTCGATGTGGCGGTGGATCTGTCAATACGGCGCGGACGTTTTAACGTACGGTCGTAGGCCTCCGTTCTTCTTTAGTATGACGTGCAGAGGTGATATGCCCATAGACTTTGTGTTGGCTGCATCACTCCTGGCTCGGTCATCGTCTCGTATCCCGTCACCTGCTTGCGTCGATGAGAAGTGAGGCGTCGAGGTTCGCTGAAGACGGAAGAGCCGTTTCGTATTTATCGTAGCGGTAGATCCAGTTTCCACAGTCTTAGATTCGCAGTAATGAAGTCTCGGTGGCGCTATCACGGTCACCTCTTTTCTCTGTCGATCACGTCGGGATCACCAATTTGAAGTATGATAGTTGTGAGTGATAGTGCTAGTGCTGGTGTAGATTGCGCTGGTAGGTACTGCTGTTTTTTCTTCTCATTTAAGAATCGTAAAAAGAAAAATCGGACTACGGACGTCGGAATTTGAAAACTCGGGTCCTGAACGTTCGTAAACAAAGGCGCTAAACCACTGCGCTGCCGTCGTTCTGTGATAGTTGCTTTTGAGTGCCGCCACAAATATAATACCTATGGTCATCAAAACTATTACAATTGAGGTGCGATAGTAGTCGTGACAAGTGATGCTCTGCTGTATAGGCCGAGATGAGTAGATCTCGTTGAGTAGTACTGGCTGTTAGTGTACAGGATTTTGTGTCTTCGTCCGGGTTGCCTTCTTCTCAGTTAGGAATCGTGGAAGAAAAATCGGACTACGGGTGCCGGGATTTGAACCGGGGTCCTAAACGTTCGTAACCAACGTCACTAACCTCTGCTTTATCGTCGTCCGGTCATAGTTTTCTGTCGAGTACCGCTACACAATTAATTTTAATATCCAAAAATCCTATTTCTCACGAATTTAATTATAGTCCTTTCACATTATTATAATATGTATTATAGCCGTTTGCAAAAGATTAAAAATATTAGAAATATGAGAAGAAGGAACTTTTATCAATTTGTTGACAGTTTTATATACTTCAATTATATACAGGTAGCGGCAATACGCTTCCCACCTCGACAAGTTTTTCCAAGGTATGAAGTTGTGGCACGGCAACGTAGAAAACGACTAGAGGAATATTTACGACGGTTGATTCAAGTCTGCTCAGAATTGCCGCACTGTGAACCTCTCTACAAGTACAACGGCAACTTAAGTAACATAGATAAGCAATCGTTGCTGGAATTTAGTTCGTTCTTCAGACGTGGAACGTTCGAAAGCAGCAAATACGGAACAAGTTAAAAAATTAAAGAAAAAAAAAGACCACACACGATTCTCCAAAAATAGAAGAATGAACAAGTTCGAGTGGACGCATAATAGATATTTATAATTCGTTATGTATTTTTTATATCGATGAACTGGAGAAAAGCTAAAGTGGGAAAAATATTAGCAAAGTATAGTTACCACTTTTTGCAATGATTATTATGTATTTGCCAAAATACGTTTCCAAAAGTTTATTGTTTATAAGACTGATATATATATATATCGTATATTTAATATTTGTTTTGTTCTTAGCATTAGTAAAAGAAAAAAGATATTGTGAAATTTCTATTTAACGGGAAACGAAGATCTGATGTGTTTCGAAGCTATTCTCGAGACGAGATTTTAGCTATTCTCTGTTACGGGTTACGAATATTTTCCTAATGTTTTTCTCCCGTTAAAATTTTTGAAATTTTCCAGGTGTACGTTTCTTGTTTCTCAAACGAAATTGTTGATTTCATTGAATCTAAAATCGCGTCTATCGCTAGTAAAACGTATAACTAGTACCAGTATTGTTACAAGATACGCACGATATAAGGAATAATTTGTTGTGCGCACAACCACGGTGACCATAATCGAGCGTTTATACTCGTGATAATAATTAGATTTCATAAATGATCGCGTTTATTTTTTCGTCGAACAGCGTCTTTTACACATCGTCGGGACTGAAAATTGACTGGATCTTAAAAGAAGCAAAAAAAAAAAAAAAAAAAAATAAGTAGTAAAAAATAAAAAAATATCGAACTTCCTCTTAATACGTAGTTATAAACTTATTGAATTATAATTTTACGAAGTGCAAATGATATCATATCGCTGTTGAAGTTCTTCCGGTTTCGGGAATTTATATATAATATATATTGTATATGTATACACTGCGTTTCGCGGCAAAGTTTGTAAAGAAAAAAGAAAAAGGAACAGCGATGTTAAAGTTGACTTGAAATCGTTATGCAATGCTTATGGCAATGAGAGAATTGTTAGTAAATGCTAACTTTGATATTATCGATTATTCTCGGCAAAATGTTTATCCGCTATATTTATAAAACTGCTTCTCGATGAAAGGAAAAAAAGAAAATATATACGCTTTTCAAGCCCAAGAAATCTCTATTATAATAATAATAATAAAAAAAAATCGCATCTCTCCGTTACATGGCCAGATCATTTTGCCTTGAATTCTCTAATAAGTAAAAAGGATGTTATTAATGAAGCTTATACTTAAACCCTTGTTGTTTAGTATCGAATGAAACTTATAGCAATACGTATTGTCATTGAAGTGGATAATCAAGTTCGTGACTGATGAGCGATACGTATTCCATGGCTGTGTATAAACGGACTTTAAACCCCGAGGAATTGTCCTGGACGGCTAGTGGTACTAGTAATTTGTAGCCGCGAGGTCTGTACATTTAGCAAATTATTTAGACAAACATACCTCATGTTTCATACAGTTTCCGAGAAAAAGCATGGAGAAAAAAGATCATCATCAACCGCTTTTTTATACTCGATCTATGCGATCTATGTTCTCTAAATGTAAAGACACACAATAAATTTGTCATAGCTCAATTGTTTCCAATTAATAACCTTATAACCTATAAAATAGAAAAATAATCTACAAATTGTGATGAAAAACATGAAAAACCGTTAAGGGCTTTAAATATGTTTTACACTTAACGTGCAATGGATGTCAGATAAATACAATCATTATTTATTATTTTTGTTACTCGTTTTACAAATGTAAATTTATATCTTGAGCATTTTTTGAGACACTAGATTTCTATCCGATGTGATTGTTCAACGAATACTTATTATTAAAAAATACTGGTTCATCCAGTTTCCTATAATGTACATTTTCAACTTGATTTGTACCATGTCATGAGACGATTAATATATCCGTGATATAAGTTTGTAAATGACAAATTACGAACGACGAATTTAAACGAAATACAAAAGCTAAACGATCAATATATGAATAGGCACTATCCTTTTGTAATAAATTATGAATATTATGCTTATCATACCTACAATTAAATGAACACTTGCTCGCTCGCTAAATTATCCGCAAACGGCGCAACAATTACCCTTGTGGCGAAATAAAATGTTAAACCAAACGTAACAGAGATTGGTAATGCGGGCAATGCCTTCTTGAATATAGCCAGTAACAACAGGGTCAAGCAAAGCCCCTGGAAATAAAAACGGTCGCAATAAAACTTTTACTATTTTAATATAAAATATAAATTACAAAACACGTACAATAAGAATAGCAACGAAACAAGCCAACGTGGTGTTCCAATCGCCATAACTGGAAGCTTTCCCAACTAAAACACTGTAGAATATAAAATCACCAAGACCTAATTTCACACCTCGTTCTTCTTCGGTAATTGCAATTTGCTGCCCTTGTGATTCACGCGCAACGCGATTATCTTGTTGCCTTGATCTTTCTGTTAGGGATAAAGTGTTTTCACGTACTTCTTGCGCTCGCCTCGCTCCTCGATCACCTGATAATAAAATATTACATCAAGTTACAATAACTGAACAGGTAGTACACTAGTAGTTTATTTGCTACCGTGTGTATCTATCCATTCAGGAGTAAACCCACTCTCTTCTGCATCTCCCGATGCAGGATTGTTTTGATTATCTGCTTGATCACGCATTGTATATGTCGTGCTGTCACCAGTAGCATTGTCGCTAGTAGTCATAGTTGCGGTTTGTACATAACCAGCGTAAGTCATTGTGGCTGTGTACATAATTGTAGAAGAATAAATCAATGCAGGAAAAATAGACTCATTTCGTTCTTGTGCGGTCTCAACAAGTATCCTTAGAGGTCCTTTTGGTGTTAACACAGCAATTAAATCTGGATGGAAAATTATAAAAACATACGTGTATTTCATCTGCAATGCATTTGTACTTTATAATAACAAATCTATTTTACCCCAAATGCTGATAACACCTAGTACAACCCATGCTGTCCATTCTGGCAAATATTTGATAAAAACAAGCGCCATTAGAGCAGAGATAAAAATAAGATATGCTTGTTGTAATTGCAAGGGACCTTGCCAATGTATACATATCATTCCAACTACTCCAAAATTCCACAGAACTAAGCCTAATGTAAACAAATCCATTGGAATGTTGTATGCTTTTAATACTTGCCTACAAAAGACATTTTTTTTAAATGTTAAGACCACAAAAAGTAGTTAGTAAAATGACAATACTCACTCGCAATATAACATGGAAAACATAGATAACAACAATAAGGAACTTATTATCAACCATCCATGAATTACTTTGTAAAATTTGTATTTGTATAGGACAATAAGTATCACAGTCATAAATACAATGACACTCATGAGTATCAAAGAGTTAGCAACTGCTTGCCAAGCCTTGGTACTTGTGTCAGCACTGTCTTCATGAAACGGAGTGTATACTCTAAAAGCAATAATACAATCATAAAACACAACTAATATCTTATACAAACAATATACAAAAGACTTCAAAGTATACTTACAAATACATTCCTTTGGTTGTATAGAAGTTTATAGAACTAATTGTGGCAACTACAACTAACATACAAAGGGATACAGGCACAAATAATTTAATGACATGTGCTGCTCCATACTTTAATTCCTCTTCCTCTTCATCTCTATAATTTCTACCCTGCCCACTATTGCCTGATGTACCTCTCCTACCTGAACTTGCATTATTCGATATACCTGGTGTCTGAACATGGACTTCAGGAACACCATTTTCAACCTATAATTCGTACACATTATACAATATATATATTTTGAGTTCTTTTAAGTTATCTGTGTAGATAACTCAACCTGTATAAGTACCACACAATAAAATAAAATACCTCTTCGTTGCTAATGCGAGAACGCCTTTTTCGACCAGTGACCAAGCCCAAATCGTCCGTGCGAGATTCCGCGACGTGACCGTCCATTAGGCTTGTATATTCGTCCGCCGAGTCGTAAATATCACTCTCAGACATTCATCAACGCTTGTAATTATGGACAAATTGACATAAGTACCTTTGACAGCTTCACATACGCTTTTTTTATACTTCCGCACTTAGTTTAGGTCACACAGCGATTACGACTACATTCGAAAAATTTCACCGATATAAAAATACTTAATTAATATTTATGCATCTCGAGGATTATTCATGGGACTTTATTATCGGAAAGCACAAAGATAATTTTTGATTACTTAAAAATGAACGATTTCAATAATTTTTCACTTTATAAATAAATCCTACACCTGATGGCAGCCATTTTACGAAATGATTCACTAATTGCCCTCTATTGTCAAGCATTTGGAACTAAAAAGAGCGTAGTTACAAAATTTAAACTCTTTTTCAATTTCAAATTTGATATCACTAAAAATTAAATTGTCAAACTTTTGATAATTATTTACAAAACCATTCACCTAAATAAATGTTGAGATATATTTTTAGAATTAAAATCGTCAGTAATTTTGTGTATATATATATTACATATATAACCTATAATATATACACATTTCGTGTATTAGAAAATTGTATTGTTTTATATATGAACCTATAAAATATTTGTAATATTATATTTCGTATTTCGAAGATTTGGGATAAATTAGAGTTATGTTTCGTTTACATAAGAGATCAAATTAGACTTGATCGACATTATATCTCAAAATCATTGAAATCTTGAAATAATCTGTTTTATAAATAATTATCAAACTTTTTTTCACGAAATTATGTGGAATTCCTTGAAATCAATCATCATAATTTTATTGTGCAATAAAATGTACATTCCATCGCAGAAATGTGTACAATCAGTACGATGTCAGAGAAATCTTTGGATAACGAATTTCAGTTACAGGGGAATAACGCATTAAGTCAATTCCGAATGACGTTTCTACGAGAAAAAAAAGATTGCCTAACGTGTTCATATGAATGCAAATACATAATTTCATTTTTTTTTTTCTACTCAATTACTACCTGTCCTATATTGCTACAAATTCTATAAACGTTCTTACAGAATTGCAATTTCATAATACAGGATTGTACAGCATCGTAATTTTATGAAAAATTTCAGAAATTCTATTCGTTACTCGAGGAGCCGCAAAATGGCGCTACAAAATTCTAGTTGCCATAAATACCTCAACGATGCCCCCGTTAGACTAATGATTCGAAACAATTGCAATCTTTTTTTTTTCCTTCACTGTATAATTCACATGAACAAGAAAGTATCTACGCGATTCTATTTTTTGGCAAAAAGTTTGAATCAGAGGGTAACATATAGTATTCCTCTCAATGTTGTATAAAATAATAATTGTATGTATATATATATAGATATATATATTAACTCTGTTTTACATCGATATAGAAGTGACGAATTGTAAACTCGTACCTTTTGTACATATCCTCCATTTTTAAATAGTTGAAAAATAAAGTGTAAGACACTCTCATACAAGTAAAGAGATGCGGTAAAATTGGTATAATGCAGATTATCTTGCGTAAACAATTAAATATCTTTAAATGTTTTTTAGTATTTTTTTTTTCTTTTTTTTATACACATAGACTTAGATTTGATCATGTCAATTTGTAAAAAGAAAAAGTAACAAACAAATTGGAAAGATCAAAATAACTTGTTTTTAGTAATATAAATTCAAGCTCTCAATGTTACTAACAGAACAACCATTCGCATTGTTATCTCTCATGGAAATGTTTCAATGACACTTTTCAATGTTTCTCACAGCTTATCATTGTTAAATTTAATTCTGAAGATGTTACAAGCGTAATTATCCAGTAAGAAAAATAGTTTGGTGCTGTGCTAATAATATTAACAGCAATTTGTATATTTATAACATAAATAATAGCGAGCGATTGTTATAATGATACTAATAAAGATAGTTAATTAAGTACAATGTTTAAATACGATTTGTAAAAGCATTCTTACGCAAGACTGTAATAAGTTCATTTTTTCCCTCTTCTTTGTATGTATATATATATATATATATGTATAATACGCACATATATATAGACCAATATTTTTCATTCTTTTTCGTTCAATAATATAGCGATACAATGTTTCGCAGAGAATAATTTTCCCGTTCAATGACTCCAACGTCATTCACGTACTTAACAATTTATGTACATTACATATACACACTGCTTTTCTTCTCTCAATCTACTTCGTTATAAATTAGTGAAAAAATAATGCTGCTTTGGCCATGGTCTGCGTATCGGTAATTATTATTTACCTACAACTTCGTTGCTAAATACCTACACATTCGAATGCGATTCTTCTGATAATCCTCAAAATGGTCAAAAAACTCGAAATGTATATTTATTACAATCTCAACACCTGAATACCATATTGAATATATTCACCACAATACAATATAATTTCTCTCCTAAAATTCCGTTTATATATTCAATTGCGACAAATGGTATTAATACTTTGATTATTATCACTGTGTACAAGATGAATTCTTTCTGAAGCAAACAAATTCACATTCTGTTTTTGCTCTGTATACTTCCAATACTCTTCACAATTTCATTTTACTTCAATTCTCTTCTGTTTTATCCTTTCAAATATTCTTTCAGTTTTATTATTGTTACTCAGAAATAACACGTTTTGACACAGTATTGAAAATACTTCTATTTTACGTATTGTAAAGCACCAAGTATGTGTACCTATGGTATGACAACAAAAACTATTCTTCATGTGAATTTTCATTCTACGTTTCATTCATCTTAAACAATTCTCTTGTGTGTTTGATGTGTTACAAGAAGAGCTCTGGTTGTCAAATTTGATTACACAAAACGTATGTGGAATGCTTTAACCATCCATGGAGACATATTGAAAATTTCATTCAAATTATGGACAATGAATAGCATATAGAAACGATTGTTTGTATGGAATGTAACGTATGAACAGATTTTTTAAAAGATTCCATTAAATTATTGTCCTTCGACAATGCAAGCCGAGATCGGACCAACATCAAACAAATGAAGTTATAACTTATTACAGTATCTAAGAGACATGACATTGATTAGTAAAACGTTGCTGTTAAAAAATAACATTTGATTCTTATTTCAACACTCATATAGACGCGTCCTGTGATTATGGTAATCATGTTCGTCCTTTTATCACCTCATTACATTACAAGAAATAAAATAATTCTTTTTATGAAGGCATGTATATATATATATAACATCGAGGAGCTCGTTATCTTTGAAATAAATTAAGATAGAAGCTTTAATCGATATTAATTATTTAAGCTTACCTATTCAAGTACAAGGATAAACTGATCTTAAGAAAGTACTGTACAATGAAAATAGCTGTCATGTGACTCTAGTGTATATAACAAATATTTAGTTACTATTGTATTATCTATGATCCGTTAAATCTTCTCATATATTTACGTTCCAATAAATTAATATTCACGTTGCAACAAATAAACAACGATCTGTACATTTAATATAAAAATTAAACCTAAGGACGGAAAACAGAAAACGCTAAGACTAATTGGATGTTTGACGCCCACTGTTTAAAAATTGTTCTTTCTTCATTTTAAAGATGGTGGATCATTGAATCTACCATTACATCGCTTATGCATCTACTACCTTTCAATGCACAGAAATTGTGGGCTAGTTATTTTATGTTATTGTAACATATAGCATCTTAAAGAATTCTTTTAGATAATAATATCTAGGATATGCCCAAACAACCATTTGTGCAAAAAATGTTTTTTTCTTTATGGTATTAGTACAAAACTTCTTATTTATATCTTGGACTATCTGGAGGTGTGGGTTGAGTGTTTGCTCTCTGTTTCGGTCCAGTTTTGAACGACATCTTTTTTACGGGTCTGGGAGATATTCCGTGAAGTGCTGTGCTTTCTGGAGTATCATTACTAAACCATACCCTGCTTCCATCAGAAACTGGAAATAAAATTTAAAAAGTTGTTTTGATTGGAGTTGTGCACTTTCAATTAGAAATCACGTAGGAAATAAATACATGTATTATAATAATTGCAATGACAGTCTTTGTCATGTATGCATATGTATTAATGGCAAAAATTTACGTGCAATTTGCTAAAAAAAAAATGTAATATATAATTAAAAATTAGTCTATGCTAATTATGCATATAGAATTATGTAAAAAAGTTCTACTTTTATTTTTTATTTGTATGTAAACAAAGTTTTATAAAATGAAGTTAGAAAATTTAAGTGTTGAATTGTTTGCATCATTTTTATGAAGTGACATATTTTACATTTAACTTTTAGGTTGTGATAGAGATATGACTGCCTACATTTACAAATAGGCACATTTATTTACAACTATATGAGTTGCAGACAACTACTTGCAATGTGCAATACTATACATACATATATTATCTTAAAACTATTTCGAGTTACAGATGCTTTTATAAATTTGTATTCATTAATATTAACAACTATAATACAAAAAAATTTAAGAAAAATGTCTATTATGTATTATTTATTTAGAAAAGTATATGCATAGTATTGTACAGTATTTTCAATCTATAAAGCACCATTAATAAAATGACACATGTAATATGACATGAATGTTTTAAAGTATGTCTTGAGCTATGTCTAATACGCATGTAAAAAGGAGATTTTACCTCTGAATAGATTGTGTAAGACTGTTAAACAAAAATATAGTTAAGAGACATGTGAATATCAAACAAATAATAGTTGGAATATATTTATCTTCAGCCTTGTTTCTTTTTTTTTTTAGAGGAAAGAAGGTGTGTATATATATATATGTATATATATATATATATATACTTTTTTGTAAATGTTAACAAAATGTGTAATGTCATCATAAATCATAAAAGTGTCTATATAAAGTTACTATTATTTTTTTATGTAAGTAAAGATAGATTGGAGTTCACTGGATGAAACATAAAAATGGTGTATAAGTTTGCATAATTATCAACATATTATAACATATAAATTCACTACCAGGTAATCTATCAAAAGAGAGAAATAAACAGGATACACTTTATAGAGACGAAAAAACATTGGAAAAACAGCAAAGAAAAAAATAAATAAATTATAATACTACCTTGTTGGGTGGTGTTACAAGGTGGGTGGGGGTTAGTGGACTGAATTAGTCACCTCTATTCGCGCGGTTATCACTGCTCGCTGCCGAAGAACTTCGCAGTCCCGATCGGCCCTGATGTGAATCTATAAGCGCTGCTGCGAGGTTTGACGATGCTGTGGATTGCACGCTTGTTGTAGATCCTGACAGTGTGATATCGATAAAAATAATAATAATAACTGATACCTAAACTCGTGCAAAATCTATTAAAAATAGTTTAATTTCTATGAGTCACTCACAGCTTCTATGGGAAACGAATAAAAATAATCCATTTCATAATTGCTATAAAACAAGAACTATGTACAGAATTTAATTGCAACTATTTCGAAATCAAAGAAGAAAATGGTAAAAGGTTAAAAAAAATTTTGTTCTTTTCTTACTAACATATACAAACTAACCAGATACTGAGGAAGTCCCACTAAACGGACTTGGCGGCTGTACGGGTGAATATACATTGGCTGTAAATTCTTCAAATGTAGTAGCTTCCTTGTGATTCCTCATAACAGTATCAATAGACCTCGCTCTCTCTTCATAACTAAAGTATTTCGTATTAATCAAGAAGTACAATTATTAAACAGAAATAATCAAAATGGCACACTTACTAATGTTGATACAATGTAAGTGTTGACCGTTTTGCCCTACTTGCCGCCAATGCTGTTGTCCTCACTAACCCAGGTAAAACTTTATCTTCAACGATACACTCATCAAACAGGGGTCCAAAAAACGGAATTTCTGGTTTTCGAGAAATTTGGATTCTATATAATTTATTATGTAACGGATAAATTACTATTAAAACATCACAAAATTC
Organism: Bombus breviceps; assembly: GCA_014825925.1. Taxonomy (NCBI): domain Eukaryota; kingdom Metazoa; phylum Arthropoda; class Insecta; order Hymenoptera; family Apidae; genus Bombus; species Bombus breviceps. The sequence goes on along the minus strand of CM026183.1, from coordinate 7,770,399 downwards.
AGTTGGTATAATATCCCGACGATAATCTCTCCAATGTTCTGACCAAACTATGTGAATCTCATCGTTACCAAGATGCCGTGTCTGAAATAATTTTACTTTAAGTCTCTCATCTTAATATACTTTTTTTTCGTGAATAACTAACACTTACTTTTTGCAACAAACTTTCGGGACTATCAGAAGGCATTCTTGTTGCTACATGAAAAAGGATTTCAGTGAAAGATGTTGCAAAATAAGGTGCTGTAACACCAGATGCTTTTCCAGGTACAAGGCCTCCAAGAAAGCCTGTATGTGATTCAAGTTCGACCTCCCAAGCCAATCTAGCAATAAAGCTTTCATATTCTTTGCTAGCAGTGACATTACTTAATATGGAGTTTTTGTCTTCTTGTCCCTGGCTGACATAAATTACGGCTATTTTATGCGTTTCTCTAGATCGTTGACTATCGAGATTTCGTAATTCGCGTAAAAGTTTTTCGTTCTTGGATAATAAATGCAATTTTCTACGTTGTTCCCAACCGGATAAACCCAAGTGTGAAAACAAAAGACGGCAGTGATGAAACGGTGCTGGAGGTGGACGACACGATGGTGGGCTTATTGCTGACGCACACATGCTGGAAAAGATATTCCAATGATATGAATAAATTTAATATTATATCTTTTAATATAGCATACCTAATGTGCTGACTCCAATTATTGATATGCTCTTGCTCAGCGTTTCTCTGGTTGAGAATTGTGGCAATGGTTTCACTCTCAAGATATTGACCTTGTGGTGGATTAGCAGGCGCATTAAGTGCAATTTCTGGATTAGTTAATACTTCCGGACTTGTATGTCCTATATATTGTAAGAGCTAAAAATAAAAATATAAAGTTAATATAAAATGAGTATTAATGATACAGATTAATGTTTTAAAGTACTAAAATATTACATCATCTAAATTGTCCATATCACTCGCGGCATTTGCAAATGTAGGCAATATATGTGGCTCACGATGTCTTATCGTATGTCGAGGTGTACATGTTTGAGATGTTATAACACTGCTCAAATCGTCTCCATGTACTTTTGCTTTCCATTCAACTAAAAATGTTAATGAATATTATAACTGAAGATATTTAATATATAATAAAATTGAAATATTAACGAATAATTTTATTACCATGTTTTGTAAATGCAATCGGCACATCGTCTTCAACAAACGGTTGACTGTATAAAATAGAGCTATCCCAGGATGCTTTCCCTGCTAAATCTCGCAATAATACCCTGACTAATGATGGTGCTGTTGTTAATCCAGCTGTAACACCTCCGCCGGGTGCATCTAATGCTGCCAGTTCAACAAGTGACATTATTACGGAATTTGACAACATCAACAGTTGTATATTTGGCGCATGAAAAATTGCAGAAGATAGCTCATCCCCATCGATTCCTGGTACATCATCTAATTCGACAACTAACGAAGATAAACGTGCTGCTCCAATACCCATTGGAAAATGTCCCAAATGATTTATTAAATGCATCATTACCTAAGAAGAAATATTGAAATTTAAATTTAAGTCTGTAAGAAAAGATATTTCAATGATATCCTACCATCTTTGCTGCTAACTGAACGGACTGAGTATTGCCTCGACGGGGTGATTTTGCGCAAATATCGTCAGCTAAGTTATCTAAAGTAATATCAGGATCAAAATCATCATCTTCATCCTCGTGACTTTTATTTGTTTGTGATACATCTTTATCGATTCTATCTTGTACTATGTTATCCAAAACCTGCAATATTTTTAGTATGTTTTGATGTTATATGATTATCATGAATATTTCAATTTATGTTAAAAAAAAAATTGTTGATAGTGTTACTAACCGTAAATAAAGTCATTAACAGAGGTTTTCCTTGAAAAACGCGTAATAGAACGGAAGGACCAAGGTGCATAGCCCATTCGCCCAAACAGAATAACATTGATATCGTCAAAGGACCGCGTCTTTCTCGAGTGCTCATATATCCAAGTGTTTCCGATAAAATCTAAAGTATACGAGTAAAATAATTATATATATACCAATTAAACTTCAAAATTCAGTAAATTTTGATTTGATGGCAAAACTTACTTGAATTATTTTACATGGCACATTTGGATACAGCTCTAGCAGAATATCTGCTTTATCGCATAACAACAAAAGAGAATCGCATGCCACTTGAGCAACAGTAGCATGAGTGGCCTATAAAATAAGAAAGAAAAATTGTTAACTAAAATATCGTATTTATATTATATTTTAATATTTATCTATGATTTCATTCTAATTAGTTTTATAGGGATAGCATAGAACAGTTAATCGGTGACATATAAAATAGGATAGTTGTCGTTCTTTGATGTTAGGATTCCCTTCCCCCAAGTTGATTTGATTTATTATAAAAATCTGATCTTTTTTCTTAAAAATTCTAAGTATTATCTTTCCATGGGTTGACAAATTTCGGGGGAGGAAGAAAGCAAAATATTTAACCCACATCTATGAACCACTGTAATATGTAAGATATAATAAGATTAAAAACATCGAAATATCACTGGACGTTTTACACACACAACCGTGCAATACACCATGCAATGGCGATGACACCCTTAAACAGACACGAAGACATCAGTCAACAGGTAAATACTGTAACAACACGTAATGAGGAGTCCAAAAAGTTAGTTGATCTAAGAGAAACTACCTGATCCATTAGTGGATAACAGATACCAGCTCTGCGACGTTCTGCTCCCTGCATCTGCTGTCAATCAGACTTAAGTGAAAGAGACACTGAATTTCTCACTACTATTATTACATATCTACTACGTTTAACAATACATTACATTGTGTTTACTACTTAACTAAAAACTATAACCCAAATAAAAAAATATTAAATAGCTATAAGATAGTTACATATATTTTATAGCATGCAGACTATCTTACACGTTAAAGTAAATTAACACAGGAATTATTTTTGATTTAAAACCGTTTACTCACAATGAATTCGACAAACTTACTTTAAGCGCTAAAAGAAGAACCGTAACAGCTTCGGGGATTCGTGGATGTTGATTTTTGTAGCACAATTCTCTGTATACGAACATAGCAATGCTGGAAACAGCTATGCATCTTGCAATGCCGGTTGGTTCGCGTCTACAACTTCTCAAAAGTATCATAATTATATGTTCCTAGAATAAAACAATTTTTGTTAAGGTATTTTCGATAAATTAACGTCAAATAAATAATTGTTACATTTTGCATCTGGATTGATACCTTTGCATCTGGACATGTCATGGTTACGATATCGTTCGCAGTAGGTTGCAATACAGGTAATTTAACTGTAGTAGCTGGTAAAGATAGTAACGATCCGATAATCGAAACAGCCTCAGTTCTTGGTGCCTATAATTTACAATTTAGTTTATAATGTACAATTTAATAATGCTAATAATAAAATACCGTGAAATCTTTGTAATACCTGAATATCCTGATTGCTCAATATTACATTAGCAGCATGAATATAATCCAAGATTAAAAGACTAGATCCAGGAAGATTCAAACTGAACAACCTAGGACCGGTATACTTGACCAATACATGTAACACTTTGTTATCATTACTAACGATACCGCTATGAACCGCACGATAAAAAAGAGTTAAGTGCTGTTTTGGCAAATTAATATCTTGTGGTTGAACTGTTAGAAGACAGATCAAACGGTATGCTGCCAATTTGCCAACTTCATATTGACTAGGAAGTTGTATTGCCTAGAAAATAATTACATTAATAATAGTAATGTAAAAATAATATCAAAATAACAAATTAATATTGACCTTGAAACACCATGGAGCAATGACTGTAAGTGGAGGTATAAGTTCTGGAGCTGGAGGAGTCGCCTGGTTGTCACCAGACACACCTTGATTCAAGCGAATCTAAACGATATACGAAATGTTAATAACAATATAAAACGTGTAATAATGCAATGTAAGACATATTATTATTATGATAAAATTGGAAACATCATACTTTCAGAAGTGTTTGTGTAAGCTGAACAAGGTAATCCATAACTTGTCCATGAAGGGTAGGGTCTTGAATATTATTTACATCCCCTAATGCTGATAGCATACGACGCCATAATACGACCGCAACATCGGGTAACCATCCGCGAACTCCACCACCTGCCATAACAGATCTCCTTTCTGATGCATCATTTGTATCTGCAAATTGATGATACAATCACAAAATTACTATAAATTATTCGTGATCATAAAATTACATGAAACAAACTCTTAATAAAGTTAAGATACTTTTGAAAAGTTTTCTCGTCGATTGAAACGAAACTCAAAATTTATTAGTAACTAAACAGAAACGTATTAGGAACGTATGGAAATATGCAATATACTGCTAGATTTATTTCAGAAGTATATCAAATTCTTATATTAAGACTTCTTATATAAAGAAGTCTTATAAAAAGAAGCTATTTCTCGTATACATAGTTTCGTTAATTTACAAAAAGATAAGCAAAGCATGTTGAATGGAATAATGTATTATTATTATTATCATTATCAAAGTAATAAAATATTCCATTGTTAGTTTTATATTTATGATTTTCTGTGCGATAAATAAAGAAAAACAAACATGAGAAATAATTTTAAATCATAAGAATGATCACACGTTGTTATGCAATTAAAAATGATGTTCTTATATCTTGATGCAAATGTTAAACAGCAGCAAACGATATACTTACCGATACTACTGCCGTCAATGTTTTCTATCTGTATCGGACTGTCTTTGTTACTGTCGACTCCGCTGCTCGGTGTTGGAGAAGGACAACGTGGTGATGGTGGTTCGCTATCGACTATTACAATGCTATCCAAAGATTTAGCACGCCTGTTCGGTAACATTTTCCGACCAGTTGTCGACGACGAAGTAGTACCGTTTGACAGTAGTCGTGCCATATCTTGCTCTATCGATAGGGGGAGTACTGCGCGTGTGGAAATTTGTTTACACTTAATACACAAATAAGCCACAACCACTAAGAGAATTGTTTATACCGGATCAATTTAAATAGAGCTTTATCGTCTAAAATTAGGAGAAAGCACAAATAAAAAGGATATTGCGAATGAGAGGCGTATTAAAAGAATAAAAAGAGATGTATGAAGAGAGACAAGTGTCTGGTCGACGCCAGAGTAGTTATTTTTAACTAAGTGTCAGCGACAAAGCAAAAAAGTAAGAGACAAAGTTATAAATAAATTGCACGTATTATCAGCAACATAGATGGCACTACCAAATGAGAAAGATTATCCAACTAAAATTTAAGAGGAAGAACCTTGAGACTCGATATTTGGCAGGCCACACTTACCAGGAATACCACTGTGTACAGTATGTGTGCGATTTCTATGAAGTTTTGTACGTGCTTTTCCATTGTATATCGTGTTATCGCTTGCACTACGAGGAAGTGGTCGTACCTTCCTTAAGTCTCGCATCGGGTGATCTGTTAACAATAAATATCTAGTTTCTTTCGAAATGATAAATTAAATCTTAGAGATAAGAAATCAAAAATTTCTTACCTGAAACATTTTCTTTAGATACGGTATTATTATCTTGATCGACACTCCCTTTGCGTGGTGGTTGAACACTTCCGGTTGAAGCAGCCCGGCTTCCAACACCACGACGCTTTTTAGTTTTTTGTTCACTCAATCTATCTAATGGTAAATCATTTAAATCCAAATTATACACATGCCTGGCAAGCACCCTTGTTAAAGTATCCAATGTTTTCTATAAAGTAATAATAAAATATTAAATAATATAAATGTTAAATTTCTCATAATATGTATGCAGAACATGACTTTTAACTTAACTTACCGCCCATTCTCGAATTAACTCTTCCCACTGTGTTAAAGATGTCAATACTTCCAAGAACTGATCCCATAATTGTGTAGAAATAACAACATTTAAATTAGCTTTAATCCATGTAACGATTAAAGTCTGAAATATGGCAGGGGCAAGTTTACCGCCAATGCTTTCTTGAATCTTGCGCCGAGAAGATTTTTCATTTAAAACAAGTGATGTTATTTGTAGTAATACTCTAGCAAATATGTATACAATAAAATTAATATTACAAATTTGCGAAATAAAATGTTGTTATATAAAAAGAAAAATATGATTTTGAAGGTATTTACCTAAGCAACTGTTCCCAAGTACCCGGTTCTAGTCGAGAATTCATTACAACATATCGATATACGTTCAAAACTCTTTTGCAACTATCGGTCTGTTCTTCCAGTAATGATAAAGATGCATTCGGTCCAGAATTCTCCAAGAAGAAGACGTTGGAAGCTTGTGTAATGAACACTTGCAAAACATTTTGTAGCCCCGCTCTTATAAATAAATTTTCTCTGTGTATAGCACCGAGATAAGAATCATTTCTCAATCTTGTTTGACGATAACTTTCCGAAGGACTTTTATCGATATCATTTAGATCTTTTCTCGGATTTTCTTCGAAATCCCTTTCCTTATGACTATCCAATGGTTCTAACATGAATGGCGGTAATTCCTAATTAAAAGTGTAAAAATAAGTAAATATCACTGGCCATATTATTATAGCATCAAAGAATTATAAATTAAAACTTTACATTCATTTGGATCCAATCTTTATAAACAGCTATAGCTTTTCTTATAGCACCAGCATGATTAAAGTCTAACAAAAATGCTTGTCTATATAGCTCGTGTACGAAATTCACGTTATCCCTGTTTCCATACAGAACATCCCTAACAAGAGTAACTGCTGAAACACTACTATCTTCCTGATTTTGATTCTCTTGTTGAGACACAGTTGATTCGGGAGATAATAAACTTGAGTCAGCACTATTTTGTGTAACGGAAACTCGACGAAGCTCTGGTTCCGTATTTTCTTCATTTGGAGTTGTGCTAAAATAGAAATTTTTTAGCCATAATTTATGTAAAATCATTATAATGTTCACCAAAAATACTAAACTATTTGTAACCAAATACCTATGCGAAAGATGTGCGACACGGGCATCTTTTCTGGCGATATGGGTAAAACTAGCGATCCACTTAATCAAAGCAACTTTACATAATACATAATTATCCTGACTCTGATTCGTTGGTTTTCGCATCGTAGGCAACTCCAAATTCGGTTTGTACAACGAAAAATTTTCATCAAACTCAGGACAAATATGACGAAGATACGTAGTTTTAAAACGTTCTAATAAAAATTGAAAAGTCTTGTGCTGTCTTGAAGATTTATCTCTCCATTCTATCTTTACAACCTGTAAACGAAATAAATAGTAGTTTTCTTAGTACATTTTTTGGTAATATCAATTTGCATTGTTTCAAAATATGTAGATATACCTGAGTAACCATAAATTCAAGTAATGCTTCTAAAAATCGAACAGTCTCATTATCAAGAGGCTTTTCCCCACTTTGTGGGGGTAAAATAGGTCCACTGTCAACAGGAGTGACAGGACACAGGTTTGAACCATTATCATGAAAAGTACTTTGTGACAATTGTGTATCATAAAATTCCTTCTTATCTTTATCATCACAACCAATAACTTTGACAAGTTTATCTTTCTTTCCATCTATCTTACGTTCAGACTTATAAGGAGATGGTTGTTGCGGTGGAAACCCTGGTATCAAGCTTGCAAACATTTGGTGAATGTGATCAGGAGCATTTTCACCAAGTGCTTGGTACCACAAAATAAAGTATCTAAAAACAATTTAATACACATTATATAAAAGCATAAAACTTCTTGCACAACAACATCACTAAGTATATGTTTACCTTATAGCTTCTCTTCTGAGTTTCCAACTATTACCAGGATGTAAAAGCTTTTGTAAAATCCTTGCTAGACTGTGACATTGCCATCTTCTATTAAGAAGCTCAGGGAGAAGTGTTAAGACTTTTTCCAAGAGTTGCAACACCTGTTCCAATTCCTCTCTATGTGCTTTATGCACTATAAACGAAATATTTATTAAATGTACAATATTCGGCCAGCTAACATTTGCTTAATATTTCATGGATGAAAAAAAAGAAAGAGAAAGAAAAAAGCATTAGTTCTATAGAGCTTTTGTGTATATACCAATTACAATGATATTATACTTGTGTAAGATTAGATGTAATGGTCAGATTAATGGAACGCAGACTGCAACATGCAAGGAATATACACTCTGTCATCTGTCTATTACTCACCAATGTGGAAGGAAAGTTCTGGCAGCAAAATAGAAAAACAAGCAAATAGTAAAATAACGATAATATTAGCATTTTGCAGATATTACACATAATTATAAGTTAATATTTTTAATAGAGTTGTAGTTTTATAAATAAAACTATATGATTTGGTCGACAGAAATTGCAGTCACATCTACGTTACAATGCAAGGCAGTTATGATGTATATTGTTAAAATATGAAATATAATATACATGGAACAGCAAATATTTTTACCTCGTTGTCGCAGATTTGTTTCAGCTGATACAAAACAATCATATAGAATAAAATAGACATGACTGAAGTTGCCTTCAAAAAACCCCTTTGCTTCATCAGTATCCACATTTTCTATAAAATAATAATAGTAATAATTAATATATAGTAAAGTATATATTAATTATTATTACATAATTTTTTAGTTTATTAAAAAAATCATTATTTTGTATTATTAAAAAATGAACAAAAAGTTCCCTTAAATTTTTTTACTATATTAATTCAAAAATTTACAACAACTAAATTTTAACCAAACTAAATTTAGAAATGCTAGAAAGCAATTATCTTTAATAAATAATTATTGTAGCTAAGGTCAGAAATTACAGCTACTTTTCTTTCACAAGAGGTTTGGTTTATAGTTTATAGGGAGAGCTGTGAACCTCTATTACATCACCACTGGTCTTGTACACTTACACTTATACAGTAGAACCTTTTTCCTTCTATGTTCTCATATCACCACTGTCAATATCATTCTTCTTGATATAAGTACAATTGTAAAATTATAAAATGTTATGTAGTTCTATTTTATTTAATAAAAAAATTAAATTATAGAAATTACATAAAAGTATAATAGAAAGCATTTATATTTTCTGCAAGTTGGAATAAATATTTATTTCTAGCACAGAATAAATGCAAAATTACATTTTAAAAAATAGGGAATTATGTTATAAGAAATAAAAAAATAATAACATTGTTCTTGATGTCAACTTGTATAATTCTTTTTCCAATAATCATTTATGTATTCTCAATAACGTCCTAACTCATAAACAACCTACAGAAGTTTTTATTGGTTGATGATTATACATTTAAGCATATAATATTATCTATGTATAATAATAATGTAACATTAGCTAAAATTGGAGGCCACGATAGGTTGGTTACTGTGGTCATGCGGTTTGGTGATTAGATACTACTACTTAACACTACACCATCACATTATAACTACATACAAGCTAAATTATTCTCTTTTTAAAAAATACTATACAATAAGATTCAATAATCTTCAACGATTTATTAATATATTTTAAAACATGAAATTATATAAACCTTCTCTGATATCATTTTAAAATATACAATAACCAATACATTTATTCAAAATTATTCATTTAATTTTTACTTTTATAGCATACAAAATTAAAAGGAACAAATTACGTTATTAAAAAAAGAGCAAAGATGTTACAACAGTTGGTACCAAAAGCTGTACAAAATAAGAAGGAGAATAATGAAAAATTATTTGACATCATTTTCGGGAGGAAAAATTCCAGAAGTTCTACGACAGCATTAAAACCATCTCGGTGTGTAGGCGGCAAATACTAACAAAATTGCCGCCCCTCTCCTTTAACTATCGTCGTATTCATTAACTGGCAACTCCTCGTTCATGATTAATTTTCACAACGAATTAACGTTAGCTGATTCATATAGCAATAAGAAAGAACGGTTACGGTAATGAAACGTAGGCTCACCTAGTACAATTTTAAGATGCTTGAACCGAGTCGCGCTATCCTTTTTAACATCCTGAATCTTCAGTGTTGACTTTTTGACGTCTACATGAAGTTTTTTGCTGAACATGGTTCAATGCGAGCCGCCGGCGGCCGCGACGACAAAAACTATCATCGAGGGTGTATAAAGTGGTGCTCATGGATACAGACCGACTAACTTCGCACTGTCACCATGTCAGCAACTCGAAAAAGACAGCCCCTTTTATCACAGTTCGGCGTCAAATTTCCCGAGCGCACACACCTCCGATCAGATGTACGTGGCAGCCATCTTGACATCCTCGGCGCGCACTGCTCATAACCTGTCGGGGCAATGACATCATCGCGCTCGCACGGTTAATTTATTTTTCCTTTTCTCTTAATTTTCAACCTACGCGAAACTGCACCCACACGCTCCATCATATTTCATCCAAGTATATAATTATCAATCTTTCATCGATTGAACCTTCTAACGAATGATATTTTTTGAGGACGCGCTTTTACTTGCGAAATGTCGAAATTACATTTTTTTGAAAGCTGCCGCTCTTGTTCTGTTTTACCATAGTATGGTAATATTAGTTATTGGCAGTACGATCTTTCATTTTTGTATTATTGATAAATTATTACTAAAATGTTTAATATAATATAATATCTGTGGATTTAAAAAGTACACGAGCTTAGAAATTTGGTATTTTTGGTTACAGGTTTATATTATCGACTTAGCTGCAATGGTAACATTAAATGTTACTAGATATCCCATTCACATGTCTACAATGAAGCTAGTAATATTTCTTAAAAGGAAGTGACGTATTTACACGTTAGAAAAATCGGCGGAATATTTAAATATGACACAAAACACGAAGATTTGTATAGAATTGACATTTGATAAAAAGATAAGTTATAGTCAGCAAATTAAAGTGAAGAATTTTTGGAAGTTTATGACAGAAACGAGGCCGTTTGAACCCTACCGAGTAATATCAGGTACAATTGTAAAAATTGTCAGGTACAAATTGTGTTTTATCCTTTTGGCGAATTAGTTGGTAAAATATAAATGATAGCGAAGAATGATAAAAATGTGAAAGATTAAGTATGGCTGTTGAACTATTTCAATTTTCCATACATATTTAACTATAATTGTCGAAATGTAATCTCTAAAATACAAATGTAATGAAAATTTGCAGATAAAAAGTTGGCGAAGAAAGAAGATCGAGAATCTTTCAAATGTAAAAGGAAATGGCACAATCAGTTAAAAGTCTTCAAAGAACATGGACTAGACAAAGCAGCACTTGCAGCGAGTGAAGAGTGTAAACCTTGTCGCTACCATGCTAATTACACGTAAGCACAAACGACGAAAGCCTGATTAAAATCAAGGATTGTTATCTTACCTGTTCCAAACAGGAGTTCAGAAATTTGTGACGCAGTGGAAGAGACATACGACGACCTGTTAAATGACATGGAAGCTTTTGACAGAAGATCAGATAATAAAACGAACACCGCATCAACAGGGAAGAAATCTTCCACACTCCTTCAATATATATAAATATCACAATTAACGTTCACATCCCAGATAGAAGAAAATCAAACTGTCGATACATGCTTTCGTTTTTAACCTTAATAATTCGAATTGATCAGCATATGTAACATGTGAATAACCAAATCGCAGAGAAATCTTGATTAAAGATATCGATAATGCATCACATACGCGGAGAATTTCGTTCGTTTTCGACTGTCCGATAGATTTGGAAATTGGAACAAGATAGAATATATATGAGCAAGATATTACACACTGGCCGAGGTTCCGAGCAGTATCAAATTTCTGTGGTGCAGGAGGTCGACGTTGTTCGGTTCGAGTAAGGTGCTCCGCTACGGGAGCCATGAATGGGCTCGAGGATGCTGAATCCTTGCACAACATCTGGCCCTCAGAGCCTCCCGCGTTACCTTCTTATTGTTAGTTCATCGTGCGTCCAAAAACCCGTACCGGATGACCGCGCACCGCCCCATCGATAAACATAACCAACAAAAGTATCTAATTTGTATATTACCATCTACTAGCTAATAGCTGCGACTCTTTTCACTTACTATACGACTGTATTTTTCAGGTCCCAGAAACATGAGTTTTTATGGATAAGTTTAGAATATAGCGAATAGTACTTTAGAAAATTAAAAACTCTTATATCTATTAACAAATATGAGATTAGAAATTTGAAAATAGTGTCTTCGTTTTCAAATGTTATAAAGAATACTAATTCCATGAAAATATGTGCACCATGATAAGTACTTAGCGAGGAAAAGTGTGAAGTAAAAATAATAAAGCGTTGCGTGACACTTGTAACACTCGAGAAAGTGCGGAAACAACGTCAGTTTTTGGATATAATGAGAATTCTTTGCGAATAGCGATGTCATTTTTATGAGCAGACCTATTTTAATTGTTTAAATAAGGTTTCACAGTGTATACCGTTACAGCCGGAAATGAACGGATATTATAACCAAATTTATTAAGGGAATCTCGTTGCGGTATTTTCATTCTCACATTGTTATTCAAACTGTATCGTAATGTTAATCAAAATACAATCATAATTAATTTACATCCATACGATTCGATTTATTCAAGTGTTGTGTTTTAATAGACACATGTCTAATAAACACGCAGCTTATTCAATTGAACAACAACGATATCTTGATTTTATCTAACTAATAATAAAAGTTAGCTGTTATAGTCGATTAATTTCGCGATGAAATGCCTCGTCCCTCTTCAATAAACGGTTAACATTAATGATCGTTCAACAATTTCCCACCTTTTATCGATTTTCTTTCTCTATTTACTCCTACATATCGTTAATCTCTTATTCTATTTACCGCAAAATTGAACAATTTTTTTTTAATTTCTAGGTCAGTTAAAAATAATGGAAATGGAGGTTAATACGGCTCGTAAAAACAAAATGAAGCAATAAACAACGTTAAATAAACATCCACAACAACAATACGAAATAACCAAGCAAACGATTCGGAAAGAAAGGAGAAGAACTGTAGAAACTACAAATAGGAAACAAGAAGAGAAAGTAGATGAAACTGACAAATTTAACAGATTGCTCGTGCATAGCCAATGATAATAGCAAGTTATAAGTTCTCGACGATAGAACTCTTTTTTTCAAAATTGTACAGTTTTGATTGTCAAATAGAATAATTAAATAACTTGTAACTTGCGAAATCCAGTTTTATTATCAAATTCGTTATTACAAGAGAATCTGATAAAATAGATTTCGTTTCTTCGATTCTACTCACAAGAACATGAATTAGACATCCGCATTCTACTAGTAATATTATACAGTTCAATAGCGCAAGAGGGTTGAACGTTGAACCTGACAAACAACGAAAAAAGACAAGGCGGAGACAGCCAGGAAGATATAGAAAGTGAGCAAAATGTTGGAGGCTATCGACAAGATCCGCGTCGCCTCCATCCGGACATCGGCGTGCGTTATTTTCATCGAGCGCACACGGAGGAGACAATGAGGGTAAAAATAGAGAAGAACCACGGTGGAACCCTGGACAAAAGAGAGTAGCACCATGGGGAACCCTACCTCTTTACGAGGACACAGAGAGGGGATACCCGTTAACGGAGATTCGACGAAGCAGAGATGTTTAATCGGTGTTGGCCCGCATCAGGTTGATCGAGGACCCCCCAGCTATGGCTGTTCGACGACGATGACGACGATGAGGAGAACGAGAACGAGAACGAGAACGAGGACGAGGACGATGACGAGGACGAGGACGTGGAACCTTCGATCATCGGGGTAAAGGGAGAGACAGCAAGAGGAGTCGAGAAGAGGGGAACATTGGGGGGGGGGGCGTAAGCGGAACCAGGGTGGGTAACAGGGGAGAGAGAGGCTGCGCCGTGCCGATGAAGCGAACAATGGAGGCGGGATGCTCATTTGTCTGCGGGCATTGTTGTTCACCCGGCCGGAAACACGAGCTCCGTGCTCTCCTTTCTCTCTCCCTCTCTCAGCAGTCCACTACTCCTCTTCGTCGCTCCTCCTTTCGAACCGTTTTGTTCTACTCGCCCCGTACTACCCCCCTCTTAACGATAGACAGATTTTCCGATCGTTCGCGGACGTTACGATGCTACCAGTGGTACCGGGAATTTTGATGTTGTTCCATGCGAGTATTACATAAGAGAAGCTTATCTGAAACTGACTTTGGTAGAGCATTGAGGGATGCGAGGTTGTTTGGTGGCTTGAGAGGGTTGGTTGGTTTTTCAGGGATTAGGAGGTTTAGATAATGATTTGATTTGGGGTTTTAATGGTTTGATATAAATGGGCTAGTGTGGAGGTAAGGTGACTACTTTTAAAGATACCTTTTAGTAACGCTGATATATGTTCCTTTGTATTGGGAAATGGAGATTAGAGGGTGATAATTCTGATAATTCGAAAGTGGGATTCTTTTAACGAAGGAAATATAAAACGGTTTGCCGTTTCCTATAAGAAGCTATCCGTGCCGCTAAAACTACCAAGTCAGTCAATGATTGTCCACACGACTGAGTTTTTTGACAGCACATTGAGTTTTTTTTTAAATTACTAAAAACATGCAAGTGTTTTTGCTAATATTAATATTCACTTGTAGACCAGAAGTATGATTAAGTACATATATTATTGGTCGAATTCTAATGATCTGGGTATGTCACATACTGAGATACATATTAAAGGTCAGTAACTCCAGTATCAGTACATTTCCCATTAAAATACCCACTAAACTCCATTCAACGTACGTTACAAAAAACGTACATACGCAAAACGTTCATTGAAAGACTTCTACAAGCTCCAATCTCTATCAATGCCAACAAACCCAACCAACTCAATCAACCCAAACCCAGTGTTGTCAGAAACGAGCGATCAAAGAAATCTCTCTCTGTCTGTCTGTCTGTCTCTCTCTCTCTCTCTCTATCATCCTATGCTCGAGATCTATCGACGTCTTGCCGAAAAGCAAGCGTTGCCACTTTGAAGAAATCGAAAAAACCGGCGACGCGATCGACGAGGGATCGACGAGGCAGCTTGCGTTCGAGAGGAGCGCTTGTAGTTTACATCGGTTGTCCACCGACGTGGAGACGGTAGCCATTTTGAAGGTAGATGGGCCCAGTTTCGTGGCTTCTCCTCCTACATACATACACGCATACACACATAAATCTATATAAAAGATACATATATATGTGATATGTGTAAAAGAATATATATATACTCGTATACATATAGGTATATAAGCAGCAGGCGAGGTACGTACGGTGGAACGGTCCGAAAAGAGGAGAAGAACGGTGAACGCGAAACGAGGCTAACGCAGGGTGGCTTCTGGCTCATTGGGCAGACGTACAAATTCGTCGCGACGTATCCGTGGATTACGTGAGGGCCCGGCACACTCGTTGGTCCCCGAACTTCGGTACCATTTCTCCGGGAGAATGCCACGCACAGAGGGACACGTCCCCGGTCTTATCTTCGACATCGGCCTGAAGCTTCCTTCTTAACGGCTGACCGGACACGAGCTACGCGCGCGTACGCGATGTGCCTTGTCCAACCGCCTCTTCTTTCTTTCTTTCTTACTCATTTGTTTATTTTCTTGCTTGCTTCGTGTGCTCGCCTTCGTGCACGTGGATATTATTGTCCTCCACCCATGTTACCTCCGGGTGTTTGGTAGGGTTTTGTGAGCTGATGAGTAAATTTTAGGGATGCGTTTAGTCAAAGGAAGCTCACAGCATCTAGGAAGAAATTTGGAGAAATCGCGTCTTTATAGAATCGTTGTATCAACGAATACGTATAGTAAGAACGTTTTAATAACTTTTTCTTCTTTCCTACTTACTTGTCTATTTGCTGATCAATGTGATATAGATCTTTCTGTTTAATTGATATATTTGATGTTTAACCGGAAGGACATATGCATATCGTAAAGCTATGTAATAAATAATTCTCCTAATATCCTAACAAGAATACAATATGATCTAGATTTCGCTTATTGAAGAATTTACAAGGTTTTACAAGGACAGACGAAGCTCAGCTGTTTCGTTAGAAATTTAGCTTTCTCTGCAACTTGATAGAGGAATAACTCCAAGAAGGTTCGCATTTAGTTCTTGGTATTTCCTACTTATCATTAATTATTTCATAGTCATTTTCTCGGTTACGTCTTAGTCTTGCAGTGTAATATGGTACTTTCCTACGTTTCATACGGAATAATTACAGTTATCAGCAATCTTGCGAACAGGTATTTCCTGATATTAAGTCTCGTTATTTACGCTACCATCTTTTAACTTTTTAACTTACAGAGAAGGAATATCATCAGTGTTACCTCACGCACCATCGATAATTCTCCCATGGTGTTAGTACGCGACGAAGAAATCGTTCGTGGCTACTTCATAAATATTAAAACCGTCCAAATTCCGATTAATCGTCGAAATTGACTCGTTGTTATTACATCATCTATATCATCCTTGATCTTAATCTGAACGATCGATCATCCGCTGTATAGTATGTCAGCAATTAACACCGACAATTTTCCTGGTTGTAAACGTGAAATAAGTATTTGTTCGCTCGTTTGGGAAAATTTCGTCCAACTATGCCAGGGAACGAGACTCGCACGGCGCGCGTACGAGCGAATTAATTAAACGTGTGCACGCATTGCAGCCTGCAACTCGATGCTCGCCGCATCTACGTATAATGTTGCGATATGTAGCCAACCAATAGAGTGCAACATTGTACACCATGCCTATCCCAGGCTATAAAGTGTCGATCGGTGATCGATCGTGCTACATCGGATACCTGTACACCTTGGAACGGTAACCGGAAAGGAAAGCTGGAAAATTTCGGTGTGGTTTCGCTCGATAATTATGCCGTTCGTGAGTCAAGTAAATTTAGTCCATATTCTGCTTCGTATTTTAAGATGGTATGCAACCATGTTGGCCTTAAAGTATCGAAATATTTCTTTTTGCATTTTTTTTTTTTTTTTAAGCTTCATACGCATAGAACACTGTGATAAAAGAGTATTTTGAAATTTTAAGAAACGACGAAGTTACAATCTTATATTTTAGCCGGAAGATTAACTTCAAACGTTAAACGCGTTCTCGAAGTTTTGCTTTTCGACTTTCCACCCAGTAGATACCCGAAACTCTTCATCCGATTAACTTGAAATTTTTGCACGATATTCTGCGTAATATTATCTAGAATATAGCGTACAATTTTGTTGATACGTTAATTTTTATAAATGTTTAAAATTGATTTACTTCGGCGGAATATAAAATTTTAGTCTTAACAAAGTTGTCGTTTTCTTATTTTTCCTATTTTTCAAAATTATGGAAAAATTGTATGCTACGTTGAAAATAGTATATTTCTGTATAAGTTCGCACAAAAATTTTGTACCTTTTACGATCCAATCAAATTTGCCGTTTGGTGCAAGCAAACAAGCTTTTGCTGGATACGGAGTCAGATAATATTGCGCCATTCTGCCATTTTGTAATTTTATGTAATAAAAAAAATATGAACGCAGAGTTAAGCTGTTGCTTAAAGATTCCTATAAAAACCTTGATTCTTTATCAAATATTTGTAGGTGAAAAAAATGTTAGATTTACCTTATTTTTTAGACATTTCCCCGAGGTTCCATAACACCTTAACTGCTTAATTCATCTTATCAGGATCCTGTTGCAGAATTGATATTAATATTATTAACGAAGGACTATACTAAATACTTACGAGGTATTAACACAGACGACCTTGTCTGTGCTATTAATATTACTAATCACTATGGATGTTTGGAAACGAAATAAATGGGATTTTGCAGATAAATTTGATAAATTGCAGAAGTCGAAAATTGTGATTTGCCAATTTACTAATATTATTCGTTGGTAGATGATCGTGCAAAATGTTAAATTGACACGATTGATAAGAAGTGAATGTAATGTTAAATTTGCAAACTTTGCTTATGAACAATTTATAATACGTTATGGAGGTATAAGAAACAAACGAGGCTTGAATATATGTAATAGAAATAGAGCTCCGTAAATGCAATCACAATCAATGAAATTTGATTTTTACCTTCGCATACAAATTTGTCCTCGAAAATATTCATTTCGAAATAAAATCGTAAACCTTTGTTATCGTGATCGTAGGCGTCGTTTATCGTTTGCGAACTGATACGACCGAAACGTTCATGAAATATGTTATTTTTGTTGGCAAATGCTATGCGATAGTTATTTGGAAAATACGTTGTATTAATAAAAAAAGACACATTCTTTTTCCCTTCGTTTTAAATCCCTGGATTATTTTTGGTTTATTTGGCTACGCAAAGATTTAGTATTTCTTTCACTGCAACGAGTAGTTTCTGAGATATTATGGATTAGGGTGAGAAGAATAGTTAAGCTACGTAACAAATCTAATTATCTGATCGATACCGATCTAGTTGAATATTTGTTCGTTAAGAGAAGCTGAAGTACAAAAATGATAGAAAAATACTTAACATCCGAACTTGTTATACGCGTAAAGAAAATTAACGACAGACATCGCATCGTTAAAACGATCTTAATAACTTCTCCAAACTAACAAAGATAAAATAAATAAATGAAATTACAACAAGGATAATCAATATGAATAATCGATAATCAATAATACATGACAGAATAATACGTATAATAAAATAATGTACCTATTAAAAAATCAATGAAATAACAACGTACTCACAGAAAGCAAATGATCTCGAGATAACGAAGCCATGAATGCAAAGATTACTTTGTGCCAGGACCGGCTGCTGAAAAACTGGGTCGTTGGCGTGTAATTTGACGGACGGATAATGCGATGTTAATAGAATGGAATATTGGCCAGCCGTGTTCATAAATCATGGTTAATTTGGCACAGCCATTCGTTCTAGCAAACCTCTACTCCACCTCTTCTTCTCTTCTTTATCGTCATCGACTTCCCTCATATTTTTTCCCTTCTTTAACCCCGGATCCTCCGACTACCGATCGTGTGGCTCCTGTCGGCCGAAGGAAGATCGTAAAACGGAGCACTCAGACCTGGTGCTCGCTCCAGATACTTCTATTCTTGTCTCTCTCTCGCCATTTGCGCGTTTACGTCTTTTTGCCACGCGTTTGGCCATTACGTTTCTTGCACGGAACATTTAGGGGCAGTATTCGCCGGAGAAAAATATGTTTTGCGTACTCGTTTTTGGCTTCAGAATTTATTCGTGGGATCCAAGAGATTGGTATATTAGTAGATTTTTTACTTCTGACAGATTCCATTAGTTTTACAGGTATATTCATTGGTGTGCTATGAATTTCTTCGGTGTCGGGAGTTTGTGTTTATTTATCGTATTTCGATGGAAATTGGTGAAAGATTTGGCGATTAGTGGAGATTGGAACAAGCGAAATTACAAATTCTTTGGAACCTGGTACTTGTAAGTAACGTTACATTTATTCTTTTCTTTTCTATGATAAAACGTGGAGGTCCATTTTGGTATATCCTGAATTTCTTCGATTATTATAATAGTTCAGATTAATTGTGTTCAGATGATAATTTTGATAATCGATGGAAATTTACGACGTCTGGTAGTTGTAATCTATTTTTCATTTTCTTAACAAACCGTCGAATTTTGCAATATGACGCTATCTACTATATCAACTACTGCAGTGTGATGCTATCTATTAGTGCTACGCTGTCTACTACTTATAGTATGTGACTCATGTACACATATAAACGCGTGTTCACCTCGTTATAATATTCCTTCTATCTAATTAAACGCGCAGACTGTTACGAGTAGTCCTTCGTCGAAGCTATTAGTTCCGCCGCCGGGTCAGAATTGCGTTCTCATCGAACACGACAGGTGGACAAGCTCCATTGGCTTATAATCGATCGTTGGCAAAATAACACTAACTAGGATCAATTTGAGCGATGAATTTGATCTTTCAAATTTTCATTATTCACCGTATTATATGCCATAATTCTATTCACGTGGAATAGAAATTATTAAATTGTTTCAAATTATAATCGAGCGATACTCTCTCCAAATTCATGTTTCTATTATATCCAATGAACATTCTTTATACATATTACATGGACATTAATTCCAATTTGACCATTAAACGATAAAATAAAACTTAAAAAAGAATATTCGTTCGTTCAAAGCAACAATGCATCGATTTTTCATTATTAAAAATTAAAGATATACAGGGTGGTTGGTAACTGGTGGTGCAAGCTGAAAGGGGGTGATTCTACGCGAAAAAGGAAGTCGAAAATATAGAATAACAATTTTTCGTTCGAGGCTTTGTTTTCGAGAAAATCGACTTTGAATTTTCGCTCGGTACGCGTCCACTTTATCGCGTCTCGTTATAAAGTGGATATTATCGCGGTTTAAGTTTGTTTTTGTCGTAACGGAAAATTAGAAATACATAATGAAATAATATGAAGTAATCGTAAAGTTTATTATTACGAAAATTGCTGAAAAAAAAGAAAAAACGAAAAATTTTTATTCTATATTTTCGACTTCTTTTTTCGCGTAGAATCACGTCCTTTCCGCTCGTACCACCAGTTACCAACCACCCTGTATAAAACAGGGATCGTTTCTTACATATTAGTTTTTATTCGACTGCTGAACGACGAAAGAAGACTTGAGAAAGAATATTATACTAGAATAAGCCTACTTTCGAACGAAACTCTCTACTCTTTGACTTGATATTTGCATTAACGCTTGTAAACTGTTCCTCGTTCGTAAAAGATTAAGAATTTAAAATGTGCGATAGGGAACGTTGTCCATTTGATTACTAAACAATCGAGGAAAAAGTGGGTTGAACATTGGATCGACTTCTTTTGAAATGGTCGATACCAGCGAGAAATTCTCGCTAATGCTATCACTCTAAAATTACCCTTTGCTTCGAATCGACTCAGGCCGATGGTGCTTCGTTTAATTCCATTTTCGTTCTGTCGTAGACAATGATGTCACGACGTCGGCCACCGGCTCCATGCCGGATGTTGTTCTTCAATTAATGTGTGCCTTATCGCAACGCCCGTAAGATTCCCACCTCCGCCTCTCCCTGGAAAAAATCTTATTCAGCAATCACGATCACGAAACGCAACACTGCCCCCCTCCCCCCAACCGTTCTCCCTTTTGCATCATAATTATATCTGGTCTTCCTAGGAAGATCAAACCTTTTTAATTCCGTCCGCGTTATATCGAGAGATAAAGAGGATCTGTTTTAGGAAGATGTTTAACATAGAATGGAAACAAGAAATCACGTATATATTAGCAATAAGAATTTCGTTGGTATTTTGCTCAAACTCGAGATATTTTTTATGTCGAAGAAATACGATTGGGTTAAAAAATGATTTAGAAATGTGCAACAGGATTAAGCCGTAGAACACAAAGTGAGTGAAGACTTTTTCCATTGATTTTTCGTTTTATCGAAACAGTTTCTCTGCTTTAGCAACAGTCGAACGTTTCCGTAAACGCGGAGGTTAGTGTTTACACAAATGAATCCGCCGTTGTTCCGGCTGGCGGATAACAGGAAGAAAACGTTCGATCCGCTGATTCGCGCAATTTGCCATGTAAATTCGATCGCAGCATGATTACACGGCTTACGAGCGAAACCGGCCGATCGTTCGACGACCAGTCAGCTAGATGATGTTCCGCTGATCGATCCTGATCGATTATATTCGATCGGTATGTAGATACAGATCCTTCGAGATCGTGGCAGATGGCCTATGGCGTATCGAGGCCATTACGGGGCTGCTCGAGAATCCGTAATGAAATTAAAAATTAGAAGGGAGACCCGTTCCTCGCCGAGGACTTTTCCAAGAACGGTTCCAAGAACTTTTATCGATTAACATTTTCTTGCTCCTTTGGTATTATAATGGACGAGAACGAAGTTTTTAGTTACTTTTAGCGTTATTAGTGTGGTAGGCAGTTGCAATAATTTGTGTAGAAAATAAGATAAAACGAAGAAGGTTACTATTATTTCGCAGAATAACCAACAAAAGAAACACATTGTTTCCATCGTTTCTGATCCAATCGCGTATTTTTACTGTTAAACAAATTTCTTGATATTATGAAAATATGAAAGATCTCTCGTTTCAGTGTTAGATTAATATTTTCCTAAAATATATTAAAGGCAGTTTTGTATTAATATAGATTAATAATAAATATAATTTCATATTGATATCGAATCTAGGACCGCAACACGAATAATGAAGGTAAATATATATGTATAATACAAAAGAAGGCACTACGTATGTATAACGTTTCTTTGTATTGGAAACACAGATTCTATCGAGGCATCAATTATTACCACAAATCTCGTTTCTATTGATCGTTTCCATGGCGAGATTCGAAAGATATTTACCTGCTGGATGCTGTTTTTTGTCGTATAAAATACGTTCGAATACGTCGATACAGGAAGAACCGACGAACAATAAAAAGTTTTCGCTATGCGATTCGTTTTAATGGAAAACATCCGCGTGGCCGGATAAAAGTGATGTTTACAAAAAATACGTAATACACGTGGTGCACGGCGGTGAAATGGAGGTTAAGCGTCGAAATTAAAGCGGAAGCACTGATTCTTAGCAACCAGAGTAGCAAGAGAACAAGTTTCAATTAGGTTTACATCAGCTTCGAGCTTAGGTTTGGATTATGATTGCTTTGGCTTTAGGTTAGATTTGCTTCGATCAAAATTACTCACCGATTCTCTGCAATTGCGGGAGGAAAAAGGAGACAAGTTTAGGTTATGTTTAAGCTAGATTCCACCCAGAATAGCCTTTTAAAACTCCGTGTACTTGACGAGGAAGGAAATAAAAAAAAAGGATAGGTTAGGTTAGTAAAAATTAAAATAGAACCATGGATTCTTAGCAAATGGAGGAAAAGAGAAGACAGGTTTCGTCTAACCGGCGACGAACGTCGTTGCGCGATCTAGTGACGCAGCCAGACGGAACGAATTATTCTAATTCGTTCTGTATTCGGACTGGCGCGTCTCTAGGAAACGGCCATTAGGCTTTTAGACGTGCCTAACCGGACCTAGACAATGGCTCAATTAACGAAGGAGACCGACAACGAGCGCAATCATTCAAATACGTTTTCGCCCTCCTTCTTCTTTCCCTACTTCCACAACTTCCGATCAAAGTTTCCGCTTCTGATTACTTCAAAAGACTATTGTTTGTCGATATTAAATTATTAAATTGATTACATTGCTATCGGCTACATAACCTATTCATACTTGACAGATGTTGCTACTTCACTGACATAACGACGATACCGATAATGTGAAAATCAGATTGTTAAATCAATTGAATTGTTATTGATCATTTTCTACTTCACCGACGCAATTACAGCAACATACTAATAACGATAAAATTGTTTTTCCTATTGTTGGTATGAAAAGATAAGAAAGGTTACCGTATACGGTCAATCGTAAAACCCTTCGTGAATCTTATAAAAGCGTCATTCTTATTTACACAAAATTTTCGTTATCTTTTCTTGCTAAACTTAAATAAATTTCTGAACATATCGGTTACGTGATAAGATAACCACTATACCATACAGTGAATGAAAATGGCCTTCGTATACGAAGGTATATGAAGGAATAAGGTGTACGAAGACCTTCGTGAATGGCTATAAATAAAATTTTCATACGTTTGTAATGTTTTCTTTTTCGTAATGAAACACCTGATAAAATATAATCTCAATATGAAGCCGTGTTGTTGCTACGGTGTTGGAAAAATAAATAGTTTTCGCGCTACGGTGGGTAACTTATAAAATGGTGCCAACGTGTATATAATTGTAGCTTTGATTAATGATTTTACGTCTTACAAACGAGCAGAACGTCATACTTATTAATATAAAGTCGATGCGATGCGTAACGAACGTATGCCTGAAACCGTGAAACGGCGCATCCGCAATATTCTGAATTAATTCTTCGTTTTAATTGTTGCTGTTTAATAATGCAGCGAGTTCTCTCTTTCTAACGTAGATCACGATATTATATAATTAATTACGGTTGTTACGAAGTGTGTACACCGACAACTTGTTATTAGATTCGACTTGTTCAACGCTCAAAGTCGAGAGACTCCGATGTTTCTGCTAACTAATTGTCATTAATTTCCACTTCCTTCGTCGATTTAACGACAGATTGGGGTGCTTTGATAGCTTATCTTATGGTGTTAATGTTTCATTTCGATAACTACTTTTACACGTTATCCTGTAACTGTAAATATTAATTCTACATTTAATAGATAACTACTAATTAATAAGAGTAGATCTAGATTACGTGTATAAGGCAGAATTCGTTTTACTGGAATAAGATTTTACTTAATACTAGAGTAACTAAACACCTGCCGATTGAGTCTACTAATGTGAACGTGAACTCTTATATAATATAATAAAATTATTCTCCTATGTTCAATGTCTAACGTAACAATCAGATTCGGATGAGTGATCTTCCATAGTATCGACGTGTACTTTTATAGCCAAAAAGTACTAATTCATTGGCATGAAGTATGTCTCAGTCTGTAAAAAGTCAATCTTCTAGCAAGAAGTATTTCTATCAAGACACTAATAAATCAATCTCCAAAATTTGATTTTAATTTCAAGTACCACGAACCTTCCAACTATCTACACCTGGTATAAAAGACAATACCAAAAACGTTCTACAAATTCATTTCATACGATACAAATATCGAAGCGAATTGAACCCTGCTGCGATGCTGAAATTTTCATATTCCTACATTGTCTTTATAATTTTAGCGAAAAAAAGGGGATTTCTAATGTTTCAAGAGCACATTAGGAAGATCCTGCATTCCGGCGAGAAATTTTTCATATCTTGTTCAAGCCTGAGACATTCTCTAACGTTGAAAAGCTACAATTGCATCTTTCTGCGATCGTTAACGAACAAAGAGTATTCTACGTGTATTTCAGCCTTTTAAATACTGTAATAAACTGAGGAATTGTAATCCAAGTCTTGTTTCAAGGCCGCCAGGCTGAAATAAAACTATCTATCTATCTATTTATGTAACGAACCCCGTATTTTATTCCCTTAGAATTTTTCTTACAACAGAACGAACGCGATAGAAGTAGAATTTCAAGAAAGGGAAAGGAATGATTTTACAAGGAACAAACTGTCCTATTACGAGAGCACGCGTGGCCCCAAGCCAGAAGCTTGAATTTCCTGGATGCTGACTTTTTCCCTGCCGCGAACAAGGACGTAACAGAGATCTCACGTTTCGTGAATGGAGGGAACATCGAGGAGAAAAAGGCAAAAAGGGATATATACGCGATAGTTTACGATGAACGAAACGAACGGAGCTCTCGGTCGATTCGTCACCGTCGACGACGACGGAGGAAGTGAACGGGTGGAGGGTTGGGGACAAGTTAAAGTATTAAGTAGCCGTCGCTGCGTCCGCTGTCAGTCTCCGCTCTAATTAATCGTAATTGACGGCCGCGCGAAGCCTCGCACATTGCTCGCAGCGTGTGCATCGTGCACTCCTTCTCTTTTTCTCTTCGTCTCCTTGTCTCTCCTTGTTGGGCACCGTGTCGTACTGCATAATCGTTCCGAACCTCCTCTTCCGTTCCTCACTCAAATCTGCCCCGCGAGCCAGACCACGGTCCTACACGTCTGTCTGATTTTTCCAGCATTTTTCGACGTTACACATCCAGCGCATCTTTGCTTAAGAGTTTTAGGATGGTCGTCGCTTTCGAAATTTTAATTGAGAAACGAACGTTGTGGCAATGCGAATACGATTTCAAGCCTGAACCAAATCCTTTTGTCTTGTTCTTGTATAACAAGTATAAATTTGTTCAGTGTAGCAGACTGTTTTTGTTTACAACTTCTAAGGTATTCGTTATGAATAACAAAAGTTTGGGTCGTGAAAAGTAATCCGAATCAAACTCGATACAGCAGTTTTAATTGCTTGGCTGTGAAGGTCAAAGTTGAAAGCTGGATAATACTTAGCTTAAACCTAATCAGAATCTGACCCCTAGCTATAGTTTCCAATGGAACTGAAGCTAGTGATTGTGTTATCCTACGAATGAAATTAACCTGGTTTAATAGTTTTTGACTTACTGAGCTCATTTAAAGACTTTTCAATTTATTTAAGTTTGAGAATTTGGAAGGATTTGATTCCTTAATATTTCTAAGTCTATGTATACCGCAAAGTCAGAAGAGGATTTCTCCTGTAATATGTGCAGAAATAGCTATATCTCTTGCCGAATTCAATTCACTAATTGCTCGATTAAATATTAACAGCTCCAAGAAAGTTATAACGCTCGAATAATTAAACCGATTACCTAGTGGTGGAATCAATTAATCTAGTTTCAGAAGTGGGACAAGGAACAAGCAACGAAGCCGGTACTGATACCAAAAACAATATTTCAATTACGAAACACTTGCGAGTCAACGTCAATCTCATTTCGATGAAGAAATAGTTAATTGCTGCAAATGCAAGCGACTATTACTGGACGTCTGATGTTCGAGATTCCAACGGACGGGTGGATAGAGATAGAACAGAATTACGTAACTTTGTACCCAATTTGCATGATTAGTTCACCCATTTTTCTTCCTCGACTGACTGGTTCACACACGGTCCACGCGCTAGATACTGGATTCTCACGGTACGTACGCCAATTGGAGTCAACTCATCTAAATACTCGTACTGCCCACCATTTGACGAAGCTCGAGGAGGCCCATTATGTAACCAACGTGGTCAATTTTGCCCCGCATTCGCCAATTGTTCGTTCCTCGTTTCTCGGACCTAACCGATTTGGAATTGTTTTCGTCGATCAACTAATATTATAATTCTTATGTTAAAGAGTTACGCACTATGGTATCCTAGGTGATGAAGACTGTTCACCCTGAACCGATTCGTAACTGTTTCCATTAATCGACATTATAATCCTTATAATAAAAAATTATGGATATCTGAACTAACCTGGAACCGTTGTAAGCTTCACAGTAAAGAAACATAATATTTGTTTGGCAATGATAGTTTAGCCGGAACGCTGTTAATTCGACATGCCTCCTAATAGAAAATAGAATAGAATTCTTCAATGAAGAACATATATGCTAGGATGATTTTAAATGATTTGTATTTCTCGTTATATATCTATAAATAGAATCATATTGTGAAACCTTGAAAAATTTCAATATTTTCTATGATAAAACTGCATAGAATAGAGTGACCTACATATGGTACTTATATGTCGAGTAAGAGTAGAAGGAGTATAGCGCAACTTCTTTGAAAAATCCTCAACCTGTAAGCACCGCAATGAAACCGCGAAAACGTATTGTGCAATCGTTGGTTGCCAGCACGAAACGTGATTTTTTGGAGACGATCAGAGGCCGATAAACTACTAACTTCACTCGGCATAACCCCCAAGACACAGAGTCAATTTACATCATACGTACACATCCAAACACCCCTTCGATCTTACCTGAATCACAATAAACCCATTCGAAATTAATTACATCAATTCTTAGTAAGATTCAATAAGCACAACTTCTAAAATACAAAGTCAACTTACACTATATGTACGCATCTAAACTCTCCGTCATTCTTACTCCAAACATTCCATCGATCTTACCTAAAATCACAATAAACCCATCCAAAATTAATGCGCTCAATTTTTAATAAGACTCAGTAAACATAAACTCTAGAACACAAAGTCGACTTACACTATACGTACGAATTCAAATTCTCCGTCATTCTTACTCCAAACATTCCATCGATCTTACCGAAAATCACAACAAATCCATTTAGAATTAAAAAGATCAATTGCTAATAGGATTCGATAAACATAACCTCTAAGGCAGAAAGTCGGTTTATTCTATACGTACGCATCCAAACTCTTCGTCATTCTTACTCCAAATCACAATAAATCCGTCCAGAACCACACGATTAAGGAATAAAATCACCGTATCGATGAATCAAAGAAAAACTTACTGCAGAAAAATGTTTTCTTAGTGGCACGCGTACTCGATTATCACGTGTATTAACACACACCCGTGAAACGCGCTAACTGGCCCTCGCAAAGGTTAGTCGATTGCGCGCGCGCATTTGCTACGAAAGTTTGCTACGAGCTTCAACGTAATGATATGGTTTTCGGTTTCTGTATTGAAACACGATTCTCAGTGGGGTAGGTCAGCGTTATGGTGTGCGTACGTTGTGCGTTGGTCTGTGTAGACAACACGGGAGGATTACAGGCACACAGGTCGACGCCGCGCGTCGAAAGCGGCGAACGCGCGCGTAATTTGTCGTAGGAAAACAACGTCCTTCAGCTGTCGCGTCGGTGATTCTGAATGGATCCCGCTGGTGACTGGAGGAGATTCCAGCTGTTCGTGCGTACACCAGATTCACAGCGTGAACGCCTTTTTCAAGATGTTGACTTTCTTCCATTCTTCCTTTGGAATTTGCTCTTTTAGCGGTGTATGGCAATTAAGATGGATGGAATAATAATTAAACGACTCGTAACAAAAACGACGCTTGTTCGTCGTCTTTGTCTTTTCCCAGGAAAAGACATAACGTGTCTAATTTCTGTTTTAATATATTTCAACTTTTATAAACAGGATATTCGTCGTATTACGCAATTACCGTAGCCTGGAGTTACAGAATCACGTGTATAGTTGTTTTTGTACAATTGCTTGACTTTCATTCAACGATAAGCGTAAACACGGAAAATATGGTAAGTAAAATGAATGGAGTATACCTCTTTGTTAATTTTAAGCGTTGAATTATTGCAGGTCTTGTCGTGTGATCTGGTGCTTTAAAATGTTGACTTCGCTCCATTTTCCTTTGAAAATGTGGTCTTTTGATAGAAACCAGTATTCACTGATGTTCTTATTCGCTACGATAGCTCGTCACGGATGAAGATATTAGGACGGTTAAAAATGCAGTTTTCCTAATTTCGATATTGAATCTCTCTGGCCGTAATCATATTACAAAGTTGTCCTTTCCACGGTACCGCTCGCAACGGTGAAGCTGTGGCTGTCCGCTGCACCGCTTAATTCCTGTCTAGAATTACAAGCAGCCAACGATCAACTCCATAGTCGCTCACCTGACACTGTAACTGGCATACTCTCTTACCTCTACGTACACTAACATTTCGTTATGCAAATGTTAAAAATACAACTTCAAAAATTACGAACTTTCCATTGATTTTCAAGTAACACCATTGATATTAAAAGAAAAACACTGTTTCCACAGTACCCTCGATGTACGCTTATTATGCTACGTTTAACGCTTTACGAGAAGCGAGAAGGAAGTGGCAAAGTCGTATCCTGTGATCCAACATAATCCTTCTGTAAAAAAAGGAATGGAGGAAACGAGGAAGAGAAACAAGTTATCATAACGACGTTACGTTTACGTTGCCGCCGCCTAATCCCATGAATTCCACCCCAGGGAAAACAGGACGCGTGTCAACCCCCATAAAGTTCTCCCAGCGTGTTTCATTGGACGAACGACTGGCCAATCGTCTGCACGAAATTCCATGGTGTCATTGTACCGAAAAGGGGACGAGATCTCCGACATATGTTTGGTGGGCTAGAGATTCGAGGGGAATTTCTATGGGGCGATGAACGAAATTAGGGGTAGATCCAGCACGTTGTAGGTATACAACGGTATGGGGAATTAGGAGAATCGTATTTTTTGCGCCTGACGCTCTCAACCATTTATAATAGAATCCTTCTACTTCTTTTTAAATTTCCATCTTAATGTTACGTATATTTTTATCGTCTCTCTTAACCAATTTCTAATTTCATCTGTGAAGAGATCATTATTAATACACGGAATTAACAATCGATTAAGCAAGAAGCCAAATTAAGAACAATTCTTTCGTATCTCTCATCTTATAAATCTTCCTTTATCCGTCGTTGCAATACAAACAAAGAAAGCAAATCTCATAAAAATCCAAACCCAAACATATCATTACACACTAATGATTCATTATCTTTTTTCGGTATCTTGAGAAGTGTACAGTACCATTTTATAGAATTACAGTGTTGTTTCATAATATCTCTTACCTCAGAAATTTCTCTTTATTCACTGCTACAATTCCAACACCAGGCAAACCTTCCAAAATCTGCCTAATCACCCTGTCAAACTGATACACATTCATCGACGACATGGTCACAGTTTTCCACGGACCGGATCTCCGGTCGTTGGAACAGTTTACGGGTCCGCTGACATATCGCACCATCGGGTAGGCATTAGATCGGTCCCATGGCGGTCGACGGGCGCGCATTACCGCCGTATCTCTGTCGCGTGTCAGTCCAAGGAGAAATTCGATTCATAAACGTCAAACACGTGCTACGAGCTATTCCCAGTAGGCGGCCATCGTGTCGTCTATTGTGGCGTCGGTGACAATTTCTGACGACGTGGATAATAGCGAAAACCGTATAGAACGGAAAGCAGAGAGAAGGGGGAATTTCTATGACTATGAAAGATGGCGGGATATGGAAGCAGACGGCGTACATAGTTCGATAAACGCCTGCAGCCAAACGGTTCTATCTTCGATACGATCGGTAGTTACTTAGCACTTCTCTGACGCTCGTTCGATCGTTATCGCCGCTTGCGAACCGGCCCTGCCCCCCTCGTTGGCCCGTTAAATTTATCGCGGGCCCCTGCGGAAAAGAGGCTGACGGCCCATCTGCATCCCCCTTCCTTCTTCACCCTTTGCTCTTCCTCGCCATTCCGCTGCAACTCTTCCCTTTCATCCCTAGCTGTAACGCGTTATGTATGTACAACACGACACAATACGTCTGGGTTAAATGCGCAGAATGTACACGATATTAGTCCTGTAACAACAGAGGATAAATAATTGTTTGTACGATACTTGTGTAACTAGAGAAATTTAGTAGAACGTTCGAATTTTTTTTTTTTTTTAATTAAAGTTCTTTGCTGGTTTGATTTAAATGTATAGGCACGATATTGGTTCCGCAAGTATATCTGAATATCTGCTTGAGTTTTGGCTTGAGTGTTAATTGTACTTTGAAGGATTTTAATAGGAATGTATCTTCGTTTCTTTTAGTTATTAGACGAAGCTGTAATATGTTCTTGCTATCGACAGTTTGTTACGTATTTCAAAATTTGTTGTACATACGCGGAATGTATATAAAGCGTACTTGGATAATTTAGATCAGATGTATGTTCTTGACAGATTTCAAGTTTGCTTTTACACCGATGCGATTCACAGGTATCGTTGGTTCGTTTTCGGTGAATTCGAAGGATCGAGGACAACCGTTCTGGGAAGTTTAAAGATTTTTGACTTTTTCGTTTTACAAGACCACCGAGAGATTATTGCTGGACCGTCTGGACCATTTACATTTTTACATATTAACCGGTATGATCGTGACCAAGGATAAGATAGCTGTTAGGTGCAGAGGAATGGAGATTTAGCGAGAGGCAATGCTAATTGAATGGAAATTAAATATTATAAAAATTCTGTACAAACTTCGCAAGGCCCTCTGTCGCTCTTACAATTAATTTTCGTCCAAACGAAATACTCCACTAGGAAACTGTATAACTATAAAATTACTAACTGTTAATAGTAGGCTAAGCCACTAAAAGCAATAATTCATATTGCTTTAAATATTCGATGGTATTCGGCCGAAGTCGTAAAATTTTTCGCATTTTTACAAAATTCAAAGATCCAACGTCGGATGGAACGATCTCTGGTCACTTTACGGAAATGAAATTTCTCCTGGCTTATTCTTTATTTTCCCGATAATTTGTGCAGGACGATTGACGAGCCGATCGAAAGAAAAGCAGAGAGACCCGTCGAGGTGCAATTATTCGCGAGATTCGGTTACGAGAAGCGACGTCACGCGCTAAGTCAGAACGGGAGAGCAACACGAGGGGGCCCAGGAACGTCGACACTATGGAAGAGAGGGAGGATGTAAGGTGACACCTCTGGGACAGGTCTGGCTTCCCGTCAAGAGCCCGTCCGAGATAATCATATTCATAATTCGCGAGTTCGCGGAACGTGCACCCGCGTCGTGCAAGAAAAGGACACATTGTGGCGAAAGGTGACAGGCTATTTTTATTTTAACCCTAGAAAAATTCTCCC
Organism: Bombus breviceps; assembly: GCA_014825925.1. Taxonomy (NCBI): domain Eukaryota; kingdom Metazoa; phylum Arthropoda; class Insecta; order Hymenoptera; family Apidae; genus Bombus; species Bombus breviceps. Next base: position 7,738,385 of record CM026183.1, on the reverse strand, counting down.
AGCTGTTCTCCTCTCCTCTAATCATTAACCGTTGAAAAAGCCGATAATGTAGGAAGATCGTCGCTAACCGTTCATTTTCTCCATGCAGAAAATTACACGTATAGGAACGTATGTACGTTATTCACGCTTTCTCTTTTTCTGCTCGAGGATCTTCCAGTTTGAAGATTTTAGAGTACGACGAGGATGAAAGGACGGATGTCCTGTAAGTTATGAAAAGATTGTAAATGGGTATCTTTGCTTGGAATCAAAAGCTGACGCTGTTTTTGTCAACAGGATTCGATCACCCGTGGAATACAGTTTGAATTTATGAAGGGTTTCTTCTCGGTCCGAATAACTTTGCTCGCACTCCAAAATAAATAAATAATACTTTTTTGGTTATCGTTAACCATCGCCGATGACGGAAATTGTCTTCGGTCACGAGTAAATAATTAGCAACTATATATTCTATAGTTACCGATGATCAGTATCGGTGCAGAGAATTGTGCTTTAGTACCAGTTATCATTACAGGCGACGGAATTTCTTTTGGTTATCAATGACCATTATCGACGATGAATATCACTTTTTAACAAACGATAAGCATCGTCAACGCGACGAGATATTTTCGCTTTGAAAATTGGTAAAATTTTCAAATCGGAGCTTCGATTTCAATATTCCTTGAAACGTCCTATCAAAAAAAAAAAAAAAAAAAAAAAAAAAAAAAAAAAAAAAAAAAAAAAAAAAAAAAAAAAAAAACCAACGTGACCATTAAATGTCGAAGTTTTACGTATGTAAATGCCGGACGATAAGACAATGCTACTTCGCTCCGAAGAACAAGAAGACCGAAGAAAATGAACGAAAACGAGACGAAGAAGAGAAGGGAACACCAGGAAGGGAAGTAGTATGGAACGTCGAAAAGAGAAGGAGAGAACGGGAGAGAGAGATAAAAGAAGAGATGGGAGCATCGGGAGCAAGACGTCGACGGAGTGGCGGATTAGAGGCGGCTTCTCGGTGTATAGCGAGCGGTCCTATTGTCGGGCCGCATAATACGGTTATGATTTAGTTTTGGGTCGTGAGGATCGCGTTGAACGAACGAACGAACGGACCAAGTGGGGCCTGCCGTACATTCTGTCTCGCTCTGTACGGTGGATGTTGGCGCTGGAGAGGGGCCCGGAGCTGTTGGTGTCGGGTTACGAACGGGGCCAGGGCTCCGCCTGGACATCCACACGTCCTCGTATCCGCGGACCCACACGCAGTCGGGCCCTTTAAGCGTGCCCATAACTGCGTGTACCGAGGACCACGATCACGCGTGTCCCTTCTCTAACATCCCTCCTCGCTGGCTCTATCTTTACTCTTGTTCCATTTTTATATTCTTTTCTTTTGTGGAAAGTGGGCCATTTGGGTTTGTAGTTTTTGAGAATTTGCTTGTGCCAGATTTCAGACGTTATTTCTCATACTTTCTTTATTTAACCTGCTGTCTAGTTGTATCTTCGTTTCATTTGGATGTAAACAGACGAATTAAAACTAACTTAAATTTCCTTTCTACGTTCCTAAATGATTTTCCCACTCCATCGTTTCCATTTTCCACAGCTGACGATCATTCAACTTATAATATCTGTCTATGATTCACTATGATTCGTCGTCAAGAGACGATACGATGCAGAATTTTTCTCTATCAAACGCGTACCGGGTGTATCTTAACGACTCAGAAATGTTCCTTCCTTTCCCAGAGCTTATCCGACGATACGTCTGATTAATCGAGAAAAATTCTTTCTCTATATCGTTCCATTCCTTCCGTATTTTCACCTCCACTGTCTACTTTCCTTAAAGACCCTCTACAATCCAACCCAACGTCGATACTCCTCCAACGCTCCCGAGGTCGAAGAAAACAAAAGGACCGGTTGATAGTCGGAATTAAGCGATCTGACAAATTGCCGGGCAAAGGGTAAAGACGACGATCGGCTCGAGACGCGAATCTAGATAACCAACACACCTCCACCACACACCACCAAAAACGACACCAAGAGACCAACATCTTCAAACCTGCCCACCTACGATTTTCCAGAAAGATTCCCGGTTGGATCTTCTGGATATTCTATGAAGTCGCAGGTTTTTACAAAAGTGGAGGTGGAGGTGGTCGCGATTTATCTGGAACCTCGAGGACCGCTCTGGGACTTGGCTCGCGGTTAAAACGTCGGGGACGGAATTTAAATTTCACAAATTAGTCCGTCCATTACACCCTCGTTGTAATCGGGTCGGCTGATCTCGAAACGCTCGCCCCACCACGCTCCGTGAGGTCGGTTCTTCCACCTCCTCTTTTCGTTCGTTCTTCCACCGAGGGACGAGGGAAGGCTACGTCCACACGAGGTGGACGCGGTTCCTGGAAAGCGTGGGTGCCTCTTCCAGGCAGACAGGATCAAGGATCTGGGCCCCCACAAATCATAACGCGGGTGCACCGCAGATCCCGCACCAAGATCCTCCAGTTCTTCTTCTTCTTCTTCTTCTTTCTTCTCGCTCCACTCTTCTTTTTCCGCGCTCTTCGCGCTCCCGTAACCGTGTTTTCTTTCGCGACCGATTGCCAACTCGTTGGTTTTTGTCGATTGTATAAGAAGCTGTCTTTGGAGAAACTAGATTCCGAAAAGAGATTTGGAGTCTTTTGTGGGTGTCGTTAGAGACTGATAGAATATTTGGTTAATTAGAGGAAATTTGGGATATTTGGTGTTGTTTGGATATTTCGATGCTTGAGAATGTCGTACGTGTAAATTAACGAGGTCGGAGTGTTTTCATCTGGCATTGGTTGTTCTCGATTGGTCCCTGTCAATTTAAAGAAATTTCTAAAGTTCTACGAGTAGGATTTATATTTATACTTATCTGCAGATATCTAGGAACCTTTGAGAAGCGATTAGAGAAGAATGAAGGTTAAAGAAAGTCGTTGTGTAGAAAAATTTCGGTCACAAGTGCTATCCTCCAGAGACTAATGTTTTATTTAGGAAATACAAGGTTTCTCTGATATTTTTATATCGCTAGAAAGCTAAACGACCTAACAAACCTTTGTATATTGATTCAAAATCCACTGATACCTACATAAATCCCAGACGATGACTTTTACAAGAAGGCTGTGTAAAACTGTTCAGTCGAACCACAGCTGACCATTTGTCATAAAAAAGGGAACAAAACTCACCTATTTGAACAACATTTCCAATTCACCTTAACCCTGCGCGAATTTCACTAATTGAAAAATCCTCAAACAAATCTATCTTCCTCGTAGAACGAAACAGAAATCTGTCTATATCAACAAAATATCCAAAGCACAAAATCTATCACACAACATACACAAGACATACAATACAAAATTTACAAACTAACTTCTCCAATGCTTCGAAATATACAACAGATTCATCGAAGAAAAAAATTCTCTCGCCTCGACAGAATTCGTAAAATCATCTACATATACCTAAGATAATTCCAGATCTTCTTCAGGGTTGTGTGTATTAACGAGTACTGAATGTAGAAGGAAGAAGAGGTATCGCAGAGGGCTGGGAGGAATATATAGGCGGAGTAAGGGTGTTCGTGGCCGTTTCTAATGGGCAAGGATTTCCTTACACACAAAAGCCAGTGAAGAGAGTGACTGATCGTCGCGAGCACCGCGAATAAATTACGTGGCAGCCTATGCGGCTGCATAAATTAATTTCAGCCGGTCTGCCCATAAATATTCCCCCCTTCGAAATCGTTCTCTCCCACCTCGAAAGCGGTGCGCCGCTCGTCTAAGCAGCGCCGTGCCAGGAGACGACGTTACCCCCTTTGTATCTCGTAATTTACGCCGATGTCCAGGTAAACGCCGATCTAAGCACGTTCGCCGGCCCCCTCAACCGGATAACGTCCATGGAATATCGATGGGCACTGATCGACGCGCATTGCCACTTACAGCGATCTTAATATGATTTATTTATTAAGATTCCGAACCTCCATGGTTTTCGCGTTAGTAGTTCTGCTTTATGCGATTTGTATGACATTTTGCGATGCTGGCGTGTCGATGAATCGATTGCGAGTGCAAAACTTGTTGCATTTGCGAGAAGGTCGAAGCTGGAAAAACGCATAAAACGCACGTAATACGCAAAAGTGCTTGTTACTATGTATAAAGCGTTGAAAGGATAGATTGTCTTAATGTTTAATAGGTGAAGTAATTCTCTGTCTTCTCATTTATGTTGATGAAAATGTGAATTCGCGCGAAAATCTGCAATCCAGTTATGAGACTTATCTGCTTGCAACTTTCGAGCAAGAAGAGAATTTGCAAATTCTTTCAGCTTCTTCCTCCTTCCACTTTCGAGATCTTCTTTTTGTTAATTTCATGCCTGAGAATTCTTCTTTTATTACACCTTGAAGAAAAGAGAAGAAACGATATATATTAATATCGGATATTTTTCCAACAGCCTGGAAAATCTCCCACAATCTAAACTCTATCAAAATGGAACAAGGATATTTTCTAAAAATCTTCATTCACCGTTACAAATTCACAAAGGATATAACCTAATAAACACGATGATGGAACCCCGCTGAGGGTAACCATCCACATGCTATATTTTATTCGCTAAGTTAAAACGTTTTACCAAATGTCCTACTGGACAAATTGTAAAATTTAAAATAAAATAATAAAAAAAAAAAAAGAAAAAAAACCGTTACAAACCCTCCGAGTATACTGCGACGTATCCTACTCACCTATTTCGTATCTTTGTATCTTCAAACTTCCATCGTTAAATCAAAGAACATAACCTATCTATAAGAACGTATCCGGAATTATCGTGAGATATGTAATAGCATCAATCGATCCGATCGAATATCAGGGGCAATCCTCATCGATGGACGCGTATACTGGATGTAGTTTTGATGAGAAACACCATAGAGAAGAGGGCATCGTTAATTTTGGCGTAACGATTCGCAGGGTAGCGCAACGTTCAAGCTATTGTTAGCGAACAGATGCGGCGTATGGGGGCCGGTGGTACATTGCGATTCACCTTAGTCGTTCGTGCTTGAATGCGCCGTCATTATCGACGCGTAATGATTGTATTGTAACGCCGTCGAACTTATTATCCGCTTTATGCCGACAACGTTCGCCATTTACACGCCTGTAAAAAGATTCTTCTCTCTTCTCTCGACCCCTCTTTCAAATTTTCCAAATTTCTTCACGATTTTCTGCAGAAAAATATAATAGGTACGTACTCCGTATGTTTAACGCGTCTACTTTTGTATTTCGTACGTCGTATTTCAGGTCTTGTGTGAAAGTTTCAACGTGTTTTACCGCGGAAGAAAAAGAGAAGAAAGTGGCGGAAAATTGGTCGGTGTAATTGCAACAGCTGCGTACGCGTATACGAACGTCGAGCGAATTATGTGGGTTATACGATTGGAAAAGTGATACGAGTATTTCTTCGATTAAAAAAAGTAAATCAGAAAGAAAAAGAAAATTTTATATATACGTGTAATATAATTGGAAGTTAAATTTTTACAGATTTTCTGCTTTCGTGGTTGAAATTTTTATGGGAAGATCTGGATGGATTGGAAAGTGGCTCTTGAGAGATATTGAAAAGTTCGCATACTCGGGACAAGTGTATTTGGTCGGTGAAAAGCAGAACTCGGATCCCCGTGTCGTTTCCCTTTCTCTATGTTGACGCGTCGAGCTAACAAGTAGCCATTGTGAACCGCCGTGTCAAGATGCTACTTGACGATGTACTCCTGAACGGACCCTCTTCACAGACAGTTTTGCCCTTTTATACAGCTCACCAACCACCACCTCTACAATCTACCCATACCTTTTGCCTTCCCAGGCTGCTATTTCATTTCATTCCGAGTCAATTGCAACAATCTGCCTATGCAATTTCTAACTACAACTTAAAAACATACTAACGTTGTTGTGGCCTTTAAAATTAATATTACTCACCATGGAAGGTTGTTAAATATCTTACCAATTGTCGATGTAATATTGACACCGTTATAAATTGATTACCTATCGCGTGTACGTATTATTGCATATTACACATGCTATTATCAACCACTAGTCTGTAATAGCATCAACGCTTTTCACTCTACTTTCTTCGTCAATTCCCAATGGCCAAAGCTCAACTCCCTGAACAATCATCACACCCTAACTTGCAATTATCAAATTATCCTCTGTAACCCTGCACGCGTCACCAACTATCTGTTTATCCGTTTCAGGACCTTCTGCCGAGTATCCAGTGATAGATTCGGTGTATAGGGCAGGATCCAGGTACTTGGATACACACCGGCATACATACTGCACACAGAGAGACAAGAAGAGGCACGGTGGGGTATATACCTCTGTGGGGTCTAAGCTTAACTTTACGATCTCTTGAAAATCCCTTCGGGGCTTATGGGGTCCCACTACGAGGCTAATAGAACCGAAATTATAACAGGCCGATGAGCATGCGTCGACTGCTCTTATTCCGCCCCGCTGACGGATCGAAGAAAAGACCAGTCGTGGAAGAGAAGGGGCGAAATCGGGGAGAGAATGCTGGAGAGCGTGCCCGACGCAGTCCCAGGGAGCCGATTAAAGAATCTTTCGATGCTTTTTAGAACCTCTTAAAACCGTTTCAAAGAATTCCAAAAGCTAAACACCATCTAGGAAGAAACTGTTAAAAGATGAGAAAGGAAGAAACGCGTCGAGGATGATAGATGTGAGTACATATGTGAAACAGTGATAATGATAGAAGATGATAGTTGAAGATAATATAAGAATGATTTGAAAACAGTGTGAATAAGGAGTAAACATTGAATAGTAATATAAGTGCGATTAAATATCATGATATTATAGTATATAGTATATTAATATGGTAGTTAGGTCCACCCAAGTATATGTTATATCGTTATTACGTAAATTATGTTTAATGTATGTTGTATGATTAGAATAACTGTCCCTAAGATAAGAAAAGGTATACTAAGCGAACCAATACGTTGTGCCAAAGAACCTCCTTGCGATAGACGCGTAAAGTCTGATGTACAATAAAGTAAAATAATAATAATATTATTATTATTATTATTATTATATGTGAAGCAGTGAAGGAAAGTTAGCTGTGAAAATTTGTCAATTATTAAAGTACGAAAAGTAATATAGTAAAAAGAAGAAACGATACAGTAAAACATTGACTTTACTGTAAAGCATATACGATCTTCGCACAAATATCAAAGCACATCCTTGAGAAAAATGATATTACAAGAAATGGAAGAAGTAGAGTAGAGACGACACAATGAAACATACATTTCACCGAGGACCCCGCAACGTCAAAACTTCGGATGTTACAGTATACCTTTAAAGAAATTAAAAAAAATTATCCATAGCTCGCAGAAGCATTAAAAAAAAAAGTGCTTCCTCTTCTCCAAAAAATTTTCGCTCCCCCCATCGTTGTTCGCACTGTCAGTTTCGATAGATTCCCAGAATCTGGATCGCCGGTGTACGACAAACAAGAGAAGTTGTAGCAGGGCACAAAGAAATCGGGGTCACGTGGAAACAGAGCCAGATGCTCTTTTTCAGGATCGACGGCGATCTCGAAGATAGACGAAGGCCCCATCGAACAACGTTACCGGTAAATATCGGCACAAAGAATAGACCGACCTTATCTGTCATCGGCGATCGCTGATACGACTAATAGAACTGGACCGACGCTCGTTTTGAAATAATTACTGGTACGTATCGTTCGACGATCTTTCGAAGCTCTTTGCAGGTAGTTTCCACTAAACAAGAGGTTCCCACTTCCTCCTGCTCTCTTTCTCGCTCTCTTCCTCCCGGGAAACTTTCGCCATCGAGACTTCGTTTGACAACGATCTCCACCCTTCGATCGTATTCGTTCGAGAAGAAAAATTTCTCAATAAATTCTTGATCGCTCTTAGTATATTCTTCGAGTTTTCTAACTTTCAGAAAGTTACGACGATAACAAGTTTGAAAGATTTTATGCTTTTGAAGTTCTTCGAGAAAACTGTGGTTCACCATATACACTTGTTTATTTAATTAACTTGTTAGTAGTATATACATATGTACACTACCACTAATAATTATTCGAACGACGATACGCCTTTTACACTTTACCTGGTTTCTGTTTCGATATAAAAAAGTCTTATAATATAAGGACCCTTGACATTGTTTCAACACATACGATGCTTTATCGAAGCTTGTGAAGAAGTGAACACGCTTTTGTTCGTATCATTGTATCTCATGTATTATTAATTGGAAATTGCACGTGTCTTAAATGTAAACTATTCAAATAATTATCAGTACTCCAAGAACAAATGTCTACCAATTATTGTTGTCGTTCGAATCATTACACTGTGGCGTTTCTCTATTTTTACGAGGAGAATACCTTACCAATAGGTATCTTGATTTACAAACTAAACAAGTGATCCTTGTTTTGGATATTTGCATCCAGCGTTAAATACACGTGTACTCTGTACATTAATCTTCGTTCACCGGAATTACACCATTTCAATCAACTAAATTTAATAGTATCTATTGCTACATAAATCTCGAAAATTGTCAAGTTTCAAGAAATAGCAACAGAGAAATTCAACAGAAAATATGATCCATATACACAAAAGTATAAAAATACTTATGTATGCATCTCCTAGTTGATTTCATCCAGCTTTTACTCCAGCAATTACCTATAGCCATATTCGATCTTCAAAGGTTTAAAATATTCATTTTCTCGTTCGCCGTAAATTTCTTTAAAAAAAAAAAAAGTCACTTATTCGTCTGAAAAAAAATAAATCAATGCTCGATAACGAATTTAATTTAACATTTAATTAGCGCAGAAGTTTTACAGGATAATACATCGTGTAAGGGAGTTATCGTTACCCACGTGTTGCATATATAACATATATATAATATATATATATAATATAATATAATATAATATAATATATATTATATACATATATATATATAATATTTTCCTTTTATTACTTTAAATAACATCAACTTTTACTTCGATTACAGTTCGATCGTACATCGTGTGATCTCTTCTTACTTGTCTATTCGTGCAACCCTTTCCACATCCGTTTTCATTCACGCGTACACCTACATACACACAAGCCATTCTCTCCTCTTCGTTCTCTCATTTCTCTTATTTCTCAGCTTCTCCTTTCTCTCGTTCTCTCACTCTTAGCGATTTGTCTTAGTTAGTTGTGCAACGTTAAGCTTGTCCGCTAAAATACACGAATGAGAACTGCTGGGAAGAACTGTCGGTTATTAATAATCGTCCTTGCGCGAAACATTTTCTGCGAACGAAAAACGGTACAATACCACTCCTATGCGTGTATTTATCAGCACTTTTGTCCGCTGTACAGTTTCCCTTTGTGAATAACCGATCCAAGAGAGATTTGTGCTAAGACTGACGAAACCGATTGATCCAACCGAGGATCGGATCAATTCCTTGGGCGAAACTTTGAGATTTAAATATCGTTTCGATTCGCGAGAGTTTTGTTTCATTGGTGTCTGCTGTTACGCTTGGTAATTTTCGTATTCTTCGATTTCTAGACATTTTCAGAATATTTGCTATATCGGAAACGAAACATTTAGAGATTGTTATCTTCATCTGACAATTCTTGAAGAATATCTTCAGTATTGTCGACACTCTCGATATTTGCTGAATCTAATTTCACAAGCCGAGAGATTCGAATCAATATCTCTTTCAGATTGCAGATTTTCCCGAAATTTTGAATATTCTTAATACGATTAATATTTCCGATATTTGGCCGTCTTAATTATCGTTAACAGCGTTGGACTTTTCAAGGCCAGTCGCGCGATCGGATACAATTTCTAGCGTTTCATTTACAAACGGTTTCTTCTAATCCTCTTCGAGAATTGCTGGCGATTTATCAGATATAAAAGGACGATTCCTGAAGATTCTTTTATTGCTGACTTGTTTGTTGCTGGCTGCGTTAAGTCCTAGCGTTCTGGGAGAAGATGATCCGCGAGACAAGTGATTCTTGTCTAATTATACACCAGGAAGATTTATCGGCAGCCTTGGCCCGGTAAAGTGACAAAACATCTCTAAAAGTTAAAAGAGCCAACTCTGCCTGAACGTCGAAACGAGCCTGATAAATGAACGATCACATGCTCCGAATCTTCGGTAACGTACACGTTAAAAGCTATTACACATTAACGAATATAAAACCAAGACGAAACTCTGATTTTCCCAATAAAACCAAGGATAAAAGGAAGAAGGATGAGAAATACAAAAAAATATTTTCTCCTTTAAATAAAAAACAAAAAAAAAAAAAAA